>JAQJVK010000006.1:19599284-21999284 GCA_035578135.1 Flexamia atlantica | reverse complement strand
ACTCGTTCTCTTGTAATGGCAGTTTGCAATAAACCGTAGTGAACCTAGTAACATCAAATTAATTTTCAGTTTCAATCAGGACTGCAAAATATTAAATATTAATGATTTTTATTTACATTGTCTGAGACATATAAGATCATTTTATAAGCGGTCAGCCTTACTTTTAGTCAAGGAGGTTGAGTTATATCACTGACAATTTCATCTATAAGTTGTTTTAGTAGGTCTACTACATATAATTAGTAAGTATGTAAAACTGAAACAAAACTTTTATTGCAATCTCTTTTTACACTTAAAACAAGATTATTTAGTGCGTCTTTAAAAATAAAGTGTTTTTTTAAACACCACAATTTGTTTAAACAAAAGTGAACTAACTAGCTAAAATAACAAAGATAGTTCAACCATAGTGAACCATGTAGTGTTTACATTGATAAAATGATATTATTTGAAATACTTAATAAAATAAGACATTCTTTATTAATGAGCAGTAATTGCAAGAAAAGTACATATCTTCTTAACGCGTCAAGGTTTAAATGGCCGGAAGTTGAATACGATTCATTTTATTAAGATCCAAACTTAACTTCGTTCTCTAAACATTTAAAATGCCACTTACTTCTCTACGGGTTCACACCGATTAAGCTCGAAAAATGAAAATTTCCTTGGCAATACAAATACTAATAGAATAAAGGGAACGCTGAAATCAATCAGATATTGAACTAAGGTCTTATTACATCAATTACCAATACTTATTCACATTTTCGAAATTGTATACCATTTAAAAATGAGCTAGGAGCTTGACATTGAAAATGCCCCAAGCTTAAATATTATTGTAAACATTTTCTACTCTTATATTTTTAAAGTATTACGACAACACTACATGACATGTTAAACACATTTCAGCAAAATCTACGAAGTTTTTCCTTTAATTTTATATTTTAAAGACTAAAAATGTGTTTATTTAGCAATTTTCTCCATTTCATTAAAAACTTTTTTTAAATAAATATTTATATCATGGGAATTAATTATACCGTTCACCGATGTATTAACATTAATTTATTGCTCTATTTTCCTTAACACTCTACCAGAGACTATAAGCGTATAGCTCTTGACCTGTATGCAAATGCATACTTTAGGAACACAATGGACCCTTTTTTAATTTCTGAATCATACTCCATGTTAAAGAACTTTATCTTTTGAATTATATCTTAGTTTTATTTTTAATAATGAGTATACAGTGTTGGGTAAAAGTCTGGTATATAAAATAGCATTTATATTATTTTGCAAAAAGTGATGAAACTTTACAGTCGTGTATCTATTACAAATAGGAATATTTTGGCATATTTTCTCAGTTTTTCGCACGATAAGGGACGGCCCACGCTGGAAGTCTTGAAATTCTTAAATGTAAGCATGCCTCGAGTTATACTTCATTTTAAAGGTCTTTATTAGTAAATCACAACAGCGCAAACCGCGCCTCAAAAAGTTGATCCAATCAGAAGTTAAGGCTCCTCAAATATTTTAATGTTAGCCATTAAACTCAAGGCTCAAGTCAGGGAAAAAAGTCAAATTACTAATAAAGCACTCAGAACCATGTAGTTTAGTTTTAGATACATGTATTTCTCATTGATAAGGATAATTTGACGTATTAAAAAAAATTTACCTATGACCAGGGGACGACCCGTGAGGGGAGTCCAAAAATTCTTAAGGGTAAGCATACCTCGAGTTATACCTCATTTTAAAGGTCTTAATTAGTAGATCATAACAGTGCAAACCGCGCCACAAAAGGTTGATCCGATCAGAAGTCACAGCTCCTCAAAGATTTTAATTTTAGATTTGATTTTAGCCAACATAAATTAGTTAAATGGCCAACAAAAAATAAATCATCGAGGGAAAACTGAAAAAGTACACAAAAATATTTCTATTTATACTAGATACACAACTGTAAAGTTTCATCACATTCTGCAAAATAATATAAAAGTTATTTTAAATATTCCAGACTTTTGCCCAACCTTGTATAATAAACCAGTACATCAATATTTCTTATAGTAAATGTAATAATAGAGGCCATTAGTGTTTTAAGCATAAGATAATATACTCACTTTTAACGTCTTGCAAAGTCTTTACATAGAACATTAAGTTCGCGTATGGAATAATTAGATCAAAAACTGTTATAGAATTGCTGGGCGTTCCTCCTCATCACAGCTCAATAGAGTAGATAAAAATAACTATGTAGGAATACTTCAGACGTTACAAATGAGTAGTATGTAATACATTTTAACTATATTAAGTGCCCACCGCTTCAGATCAAAGCTCTGCATGAATAGTACAGTGAAATTGTTATAATTTCCTGCATAAACTGCGAAACAATGCATTAAACGCGCTATTTGCTTATGAAACAAACAATGTAACTGAATTATAACACTCAAAACGTTTCAAAATGCCGTGATTATTAAAAAAATAACCACTATCTTGATACAAATAGAGTTACATCAGATATCAGAAAAGATTTTTCCAAAAACGTCCCTTTTAGCAATACATTTAAAATTATATAATTTGCTATATATTTGCAGAGACAATTCTAAGATTCAGGGTATTCTCGTTTCTGGAATACTTTGAATCCCATCCCTTATAACTTTAAGTTTAAAACGATCCAATTAATTATACATTAATTTCTTAGTTAACATATTACTTAGTTAACATGTATTTTGAATTTTACTAGTTTTCAGAAAATGCTATCTAAACCTTCAAAAGTTTTAAAGAAAAGAAAACTGAGAATGTTTAATGAGAATTTGTGAGTAACTCGTATCAAAGTGAGTACGACTTTGAGCAGTGACTCGTATCGTTTCCTCCCCAGTACATTGTTTTGTGTCTGACCATGGTCCTAAATGTTAAATTACCGTAAAAACTTGTGTCATGAAAATTTATCGTAAATTAAGTGCGTGTTTGTGTTTTATTGACTCTAACGACACTCAAGTTGGCAGTTTTAACTAGTGCAGACTACGCTACTGAATATATGTCATATATCGTAATTGGCTGGCTCGAAACGCGTCTCGCAGTAAAAGCAACAATTATAACACCTGTGTCTGACCATGGTCCTAAATGTTAAATTACCGTAAAAACTTGTGTCATGAAAATTTATCGTAAATTAAGTGCGTGTTTGTGTTTTATTGACTCTAACGACACTCAAGTTGGCAGTTTTAACTAGTGCAGACTACGCTACTGAATATATGTCATATATCGTAATTGGCTGGCTCGAAACGCGTCTCGCAGTAAAAGCAACAATTATAACACCTTAGGCTACGGCAAAAAGGTAAGTACCACTGATAATGAAAGTTTAGTCATTTTCCGTGGTACCTTCAGTTTTATTGTGCAAATAATTCAAAACAATTGAAGGAGACCACTTTGAATTAAATAAAAAAAATTATCGTCCAAATCTTTCGTCACACCAAATTCCTAACACCCAGAATTTTTGGATTAATTAATTAAATTAACTCATGCGCAAGTTAAAAAATAAAAATAGTTAAAAAATTTATAAATTTTTAGACAGTTTACTTTTTTCCGGAAAAAAACATGATGACTGAATAAATTATAAATATATTTTTATTCACGTTCTTTTTATATTATGTACAGTACTATTAATGCTCAGAACATATTTTAAATGAAAATGTACAAATGCTTAGCTAGAGAGGATAGACAGAAATGCCACAATTGGTTTTAGGTTTCAAATTGAAGTTTTTTTTAATTTTTCATTGATTGTGACTTCTCTAAATTTAACTGTATAAACGTATTTATTAAAAGCCATTCATCTTTGTCAATTAATAGTTTTACATTTTTTTCTCAGGTGGTACATGGTTGTTCTTTTTCGCATTGAGGTAACTGTTTCTCAAAACTAGTTTCTCTTATTTTTCTTACAATAAAAAAATTCCTGCGGGGTTGAAATTTTGAAATTTATACCATGTGAATCTAGCTTCCAACTTTTGTTAAATGTTTATAAACTGTCTCGCAGCTCAGAGAACTTGTTTCCAAACACAATGCAATACATCAACCGTAAAGTAAGTTTCTAAGTTCCAATGCCTTGAGTAATGGCGTTGTCCAGTGGGATTGACACTGTTAATTGTCACTCTTGTATCAAGCTGTAGATCTTAGTCAAGTCTTTGACAAAAATACCAGCTTTTCAACTGCTAAGATAAAAGGCCCTTGAAAAATTTACCATTTCGATTAGTTTAACACATTTAAGAACAAGGAGCATCCCAATAGTTTTTCCAATTTAACGAGTAATACAGTCGTGTCAATTTTATAATATTTTGTATTAATCCTCTGAATTCTGTAAGATCCGAGATTAGTCATTTTATTCAATTTTGCTGCTTTCTAATGACATCGTGTAAACAAAAAAGTGTATGTCACCATACTTTATGAGTTGTTTTTTGTAGCCACACACCCAGTTGGCACCTTTTGCAAACAATAACTTAAAAGCAAGAAGCTATTTTCGTGGAGGGTATGTGTAAATAATTTATAACAACGAGAATTTTAGGCCTGGAAATTATAAAGACTCAACGAAAATTACTATTTATCTCAGTAGGAACTACTATTTATTTTAGTATTAAAGGACACCAAATGAGCCTTTTATACTTATCCAAGAAGGCTCAGTAAAAGGACGTCGTCTAAAAATTTGTCCGCTCGAACACTATCGATTCTCTGTGTTCTGAACAAAGTCAGTCCCATTACTGTTATACAGTCATGGGACTGAGAGTGAATATTACTAGTCATGGAACATAAACCACAATGTGTGAACATCAATAGTTTAAGTTACGACGAAAAGTAAAGATTGATTATCAAAAGCGAGGCCGGGGACATTACAGTCCATTAACTATTATAAAATGGACACGAATTATAATTATTATTATAATTCGTGTCCATTTTATAATAGTTAATACTCGTTTACTGTTTTATACTCGTTTGATAAGAAAAACTATTGGGATGCTCCTTGTTCTTGTTAAACTAATCGAAATGATAATTACATGAACAAGGTTGACAGCTCGCTTTGTATGGTTATTTTAATTTAGAAAAAATTCGTAAGCTAGACTCCTACCAATAATTGAAACTCTTAACGACTTTTCGTCAAATTCGATGTCTTGTAAGAAACCGTTCACTGTATTAATCATTGAATAAATGAATCTGTTCACTCAACGTAATAACTGGGCGCAACCATGTTGATAAACAAGTATCCAATTAGCAGCGTAATCCACCGCGGGGGCGGATATTGACAACAAATTCATTTACGTGCGCTGCCGGCAAGTTTAGTAAATCAGTAACTTCCTCAATTCCGTATTAAGCAGATTATTATGGGAAAAGCGTGTTTAATTAATTGAAATGAGTGTTAAAACCTAAGCAATTAAACAGAATGTACACTATTTACATAAAAAAATCTTATTCCTAGCTAATGACGTTGCTATTTTATGATCATAACGTCTCACGTTATAATGTCCTGTCTTTTCAATGTATAACCCAACAATGTCTTCGGATCAATATCTTAGCTAAGTTCCAGTCTCCTAAACATAGGTATAGGTGTTAAATGTCTGAACATCAATAATTTAAGTTATGGCGAAAAGTAAAGATTGGTTATTTACCAAACGTAAGGCCGAGTCTTCTGATTTTGAAGGCAAAAAGTAAAGAGATCTCAGATTTACAGCTAAAAAGAGCTAAAGACCATTCCAAAAGAACAATCAGTGATGGAAAACAACAGCACTGTACATGACGTCGAAGTACGCTGTTTCAATGAAGTTATACCAATTGTGAAATACTTTCATTTGTTTACATTTTGCTGCTATTCCATTACCAACATGGAAACTCACAAAGCAAATGTTAATTTGTGTAGTTCAAATTAAATTTTCTACATGTCTAGAATACTAATATGAATTTCCATGGGATTGTGCACATCTACAATAAAATACAATTCTATTGGTGTGCCTAGATTTTCTCTACGTTGCACAGAGGCTGATAAAAAGGGATTACAAAAATCAAATTGCAAAAGTGCTTGTCTATATACCGAACAAATAACGCTAAACAATTAGTTTTTTATTGTAAAATTCATCTTTGCTTTCTCATATACTTGTATAACACCTTTTAAAACCCTAAATATACTTCCTTTGGTTAGTTTCTCGTTTATTTTAAAGGACACTCTCAATTTACAGGAGCAGCAGTCAAGGATTTGTTTTGGTCCTTGTACCAAAATTAACGAGGCTCATAACGCAGCAAATGATTGTAAAACAAATTTACGACGAAACTTCCCGTGCTTGGCTCGTTCTGATAACAGAATCAAATTTGTTATTTATTGCTTTTACACTTTATAATTTGTAGCTGTTTTAAGAATTTAACTTGTTGCCCCAGTGGATTCTGTTCAAAATTTATTTCATGCGTTTTGAGAAATTACATTCGAATATTCAATAAAGCAAATTACTTTAGAAAAAACCCTTTCACAAACCTTTACAAACATTAAGTGCGAACTATTAGTTACCGATCACATAAAACGTTCTCTTTCTTGTTTTACAATTGCAATTATTTTAAATACTTCTAATTTACCGTGAATTTGTCTAATCGTCAATGAAATACGAATTATTGTTTATGTTAATGGCAATGCTGTAAGGAAAGCATAGTGTTTAATTATGAACTTGTGCACATCATTGTGTCCAGACATATTAACATTTACTAAGAGGGAATGTTATATTGTATAATTGTATAGACATATAATCATATTAATTCTTTTAATGTATTCTTTTGATGACATTTATGAATAATGTTTTGTGATTTTGATGTAACATATTAGATAAATATGTGCAAACCACTCTTGTATGATAATTTTATATCATGAAAACTTTTATTTTATTTCTGAGTTTTAATTTCTTCAGATATAGAGAGGTCCATATCTACATTACCTCTGTTATGAATATCTAACATCTTTGGGTATATTTCATGCTTGTAATATCGCAGGAGCGCCCAAAATATGAACGAGTGTCATTTAAGAATTCCAAGACTTCCATCAAGGGCCATCCCACTGGTCATGCAAAAAATAGCTAAATATATCAAAATATTCAAAATTTGAAAAAAAACTTTTGAAAAGCTGACAAATTTTGAAAAATTTGAAATTCCAAAATTGTTATGCATCATTTTGATCATTCGTCTTAAAAAGACGAATAATTCGGTGAGGAAAGCCGTCTACAATGGATTGCAGATGAACTGCTCGACATGCAAGGTCGAAACAAATCTTTTCCTCAAAGATTCTTCCTCAAAGTTCTTTGGGTATGAGAAACTAACTCATACCCAAAGAACAACCTAAAAATGTTGCTAATCATTTTAAAACATAGGGTATTAAAAAATGGAGGTCAAAGGTTCGAGTCTCAAAATGTGTGTATGTTTGTACTGAAATAGTCCTAATGCATTTAAATTTGCATCCAAAAATCTTGAGTACTGCACATTTAGCATTGGTTTTTTACGGGGAAATGGTGGTTTTGTTGTTTTTTATAACTAGAAACCTCCAAAGATAGGGTAAGATCTGTGCAGTGTCAAATTTGAAGTTATGATTTAACATTTTTTATTTTCATGCCTACCAGAAATTAATAAAAAATCAAATGTTTTGGAAAAAGTTAAAAAAAGGCTAAGTATTGGCATGTTTTACATAAAATTAAAGCTGAGTTTACTGATTAGTTAATAATTAAGAATTGTAAGCTAACGTCGAGTTATACCTCATTTCAAAGATCTGAAATAGTAAATCGTAACAGTGCAAACCGTTCCTCTAAAGTAAAAGTTAATCAAGTCAGAAGTTACAGCTTCTCAAAGATTTTGATATTTTACTCCTAAAATGTGTGGAAAAGTCATTGCCTCAATTAGATAATTGACTTAAAAGCTCCCAGTTTTACCATACCTGTAACAGCAAACCTGGGTACGCATTAGCATATTATCTATATTATTAATAGAATACGTGGTATTTTGTACAGACCATTTCGATATCTAGAAGTGAATTTTTCTTCACATATTAGGTATCAAATTAAATATATTACTCTCTAGATGTGCCTTTTGCGGGTTTGGAAAGTATCCCATGAAAAGCCTTCTCACAGGAGGCTTTTGGAATTCCAGCGGAAGTGTTACTATATGTTGTAAAGCCTGTGAAAATTTTCCCATTGACATTTTTGTTTATAACAAAACTGATGGCCAAGATTTGAAGTAGTTATATACATATACCACAGAATGCAGGGCTAGCAAAAGTCAGTTAATATTCATTCACCAGTATAATTTTGATTTTTTTATATATATAGAAGTTTTATAAGACGACAGAAAATATTATATTCCCACCATAATGAAGAGTATCTACCCTGTTGTACCAGGACCTGCAGTCAGTAATCATCGCTAATTTGCTGTGTTTCTTTTCTAAAATAAAAAATAAAAAAGGAACCCAAGTAACTCAAAAGGTGCTTTGGAAGTGAGATTTTTTATTAAACCGTTGATGCATATTTCAATGGTATTTGTTTAAGTATTAATTTGTCAAACATCTACTTAAGATACGAAACTAAAAACTAAATGACTTTGAAAATATAGTTTCTTGGCCGTTATGAATGCTGAATAATTTTAAGATCGAGTAAGAATAAATGCCATGAATGACTGAAGTGTCGATGTTATGTATAAATAACATGGGCCCTGCATATTCAATACTAAAAAAAAACTCCAAAACATATGTAACCGTCTGATCTTCACGCTAAGATATGCAGGTCAATGTAAACTAACTCCCAAATCATGCTAAATGAAAATGGCACAGTTCTTTATAAAATTGCGTTTACGCTGCAAAACCCCATAAATAATCAACATGAAACTATAAAGCCTAATTTTGTTATGTTGTTCTTTGAAGTCACGAAGTGACGCAGGCTGCTAGTTCTTATGAAGAGCATTTTTGCATGTTATTTATTACATTATTATAGTATGGTGTATTATTATATACGTTAATATTACTTTTTTGAGGCTCATATAAACTATTTATTTAGGCATTTTATATTCTCAGAGTTTGCAGGTTTGCTGTTACGAAGGTATTTACATTTTAGTATAAAATAATAGTGTTGTAATTCAAAACGTGTATAAAAAAATTGTGCCTTGTTTAGTACGAAGATTATGAATTAATATTCTATGTAACAGAATATCCTTCAATTGCAGTTTTACGTTAAAACAACTTATCAGTTAGTTGCAATAACTGGATGATGGCTGATTGACTTGATGCCTGTGACAGCTGATAGTGTTATAGGCATCTCTTGTTCTGTTCATGCCGCAATTCAGTGATTTCATCTCCAGCCTACAAATCGCATTTATCACTCAGCACGATGTACCAACAATAGCAAACCAACTTCAGGAAATGAACGTCAACATTGTTAATCATTTAACACTTTGTGAGAAATTCAGCAGAAATGTTTGATTGATTTGTGGTTGATGGTTGTTAGTTTAAATTATAAAATACAAAATAAAAGCTTACTTTAAGTATTTATAAAAAAGAAAACAATAATTTTAAATTAACAGTATAATCTTCTTTCTTAAGCATTAGCGAATATAGAGTCTAAAGTTATGGTGCAATACGCAACGCTATTACTAAAAACGTTGCGTAAATGAACAAAATGAAATGCCATGAAATCTATACCATCTACTTTAAATATAGATTATGACTTTACATCTTCGTGTAAGCCAGGATTTGAAAGATGACGTAGTTACAGTATTCTCCGATAGAGTATGCTGCTGACAAGTAGTAATTATGCTTTCAATAGGAGTTATTAAGGAAATTCGGTATTCAGAAAGGAAATACAAGCTAAAGAATTCTTGTTTTCTAGCGTATAAAGTTCTGAGAATATAAATAAATAGATTGAATGAATCATTTATAGCAGAACTATCTGTAGCTGCAGCACTATCTCTGTAACTATCTAATAGCTGATTACGGTATATTGAGGGATATTTTTAAAAGAAAAATATGCCTTCTATTATCTATTTTGTAAAATTTCAAAATGACGACTATTTTTTGTTTATTATTTACGCTTAATGTCTTAAAAACCGTTATTTTAGACGAGCGTAAACTAACAAAATTGTTAAACACTCAATTATGAAGATATTTTGAGTCTATGACCATTTTATAATTAATTTTATTTTAACAATGTTTCTTTACTCCGGTCCAAAGGTTAATTTCGTTAAACGTTTTGAAATGAGCCGCATCGTTCTGGCGACACCCTTGTTTCTTTAGTGACTTAATTTGCCAGCGAGCGGGAATCTCATTAAGTATTCCCTTTGGGAACCGCGCGCATCCTTTGATTAGTATTCCGTAACAGATTTCTTGAGGAAAAAAATAGATGGGAACAATTAACTAATTGATCTCCAATATACAGTAATACCATTTGATACATTTTCATTATCTTTATATATAAAAGCCATAACGGTTGACTGATTGACTCACTCACTGATCACAGTTTCTCAAAAACTGTAAGGCTTTGGGTCATGAAACTTGGCACAATTATTCATTATAGGCTCTAGATGCGTACTAAGAACGGATTTTAAAATATATTCTCTCAAAAGGATAAAATTAAAAAATTATAAAATTCGAAATGGCGGCCATTTTTAGTTTTCAAAGCCTATTTTCTCAAATAATGTAAGGCTTTGGGTCATTAATTTTGGCTAAAATATTCTTTAAAGGCTCTAGATCCATACGAATGAAGAATTTTACGGGGTGGACCAAAAAAACTGGGACATTTAAAAAATAGAATTACTCAATAACTAAACATAGTTTAATGTTACAAATCACACCAAAATATTTACATTGTTTTGCCATTTTTACTTATGGAAGATGATGTCCCTCAGGTGTCGTCCCTCCACGTCCACACAGGCCTCCCATCTTTTCTGCATACTTGCTGTAACCTTTCGCAACATTGTCTGAGGAATCGCAGCGATCTCGTTCCTTATGCACTGCTTCAGTTCGACAATGTTCTGGGGCTTAGAAACAAAGACTTTACTTTTCAGATAGCCCCACAGCCAACAATCACAAGAGGTCAGGTCCGGGGATCGCGCGGACCATGAAACATCGCCAAACCGGGAAATCAAATGTCCCGGGAAGAGTTGACGTAAAACAGCCATCGACTCATCTGATGTGTGACACGTAGCACCATCCTGCTGAAACCAAACTGAGCGTCGGTTGATTCCTAACTGACGCAATTGTGGCATCAGAAAACCTCTGAGCATGGCTATATAGCGTTCTGAGTTAACAGTAACAGCCATTTCTCTATCGTTCTCAAAAAAATATGGACCAATAATTCCAAACCGCGCCACTCCACACCAAACAGTTACTCTTTGTGGATGAAGTGGTCGTTCATGGATTTCTCTGGGATTTTCGGCAGACCAATACCGGAAATTCTGATTATTAACTTTACCGGAGAGTTCAAAATGAGCCTCATCCGACATAATCAAGACTTGAAGAAGATTTTCCGATTCCACAAGCTGCAATAGTGTTTCGCACATGGTTAGGCGTGCACCAAAATCCCTCTCATCAAGTTTCTGTGCCATTTATTTTTTGCCATTTATTTTAGGGATGGAAATTTAAATCTAAATGCAATATTCTGCAAACGGATGATTTTGACAATTGCAAAGCCATTGACTGTCTTCGAGCTGACCGCTTAGGACTACGAAGCACGCTCGCGCGAACCGTTTCAACGTTTTCCGGCGTCCGAACAGTCCGAGGTCTCCCACTAGGTTTGATTTTGAGTGCAGAAGCCGTGTTCCTGAAATTACTTACCCATCTTTGAATGGTTTTTCGGTTTGGGGTTGCAACATGACGGCCGACGTTGAAGTGAACACGAAACTGACGTTGAGTAGAAATTAAAGACTCATTACTCTTGAAAAAAGTCTCTATGACAAAGGCACGATGTTGCGGTAACCATTGATGATCCATGGTAACTATACACCAAATGGCATCAAATAAACATTCATTTGCCGCAACAATGAACTCTCCAGCCGTTATAACAGCTGAGAAATAACATTTTTAAATTGTCCCTGTTTTTTTGGGACACCCGGTAAAACGATCTCTCTGGAAAGCCTAAAATAAGGTAAATTCAAAAATTCTAAGGGCTGCATTTTCAGTTTTAAGAGATATGATTACAAAATATCAATAGAAGGTCTCTAGAATATGTTTAGAGGCAAAAAAAATAGAAATTCTATTTACTAAAAGGATAAATTGTACAAAACTTTTAGCGATATATTATATTATATATTTGTCAGAAACCATAGGGCCGATACATAGACTACTCGCATTTTGCGGATTACCCGAAGTAATCAAACTAAAATCTTGTAACTCTGCATGAACAAACGGGTCATTCCGTTATTTTTATAGAATCGGGTTTTTCTGAATTATAAATTTTCACAGGGTTTGCGTACTGGCCGAAAGCGATTTAGGATAAGTTCAAACAAATATGCTATGTCTACCGTAGATTTTTGCCTCAGGCTGCTTAACGAGTATTCCAATCTCCCATATGACAAAAAAATTTGAATGTGTCAGCACATGGTAGCCAATCCATACCATTTGAGCGAAAATTCATCGAGGAAACGTATCATCTTCTCAAGTCAATCTGGGATGGAGATGCAACCTTAAAATTGAAATTGAACGCTTAAAAACGTATAGTTCAGATAAATTATTAAAATCATCAGTCTATTTGGAAATTTAAAAGAATTTCTAATTACAAATAACGTATAATTGAACCAAACATGTATTGTCCTTTCAGCAAGCGAAGCCGAGGGTATATCAACTAGTTTTGATTCATAATTGCATATAATTATTTTTCACTTTCTTATTTTCCAAAGAAAAGCATTCTTTTCCCAATGCTCAATGCACGCGCTAGCTTATTTAGCTTTAAATCCTCTTTCACCCAAGAACTTTTTAGGAAACTCACACGTCTGACACTCATCAGCCCCAAATTTGAATAAAAAGTCATGGTTAGCAAATTTGAGGAAAAAAGATTTTTTTGGTTACAACTGTAGAGATATGGTACGGGGGTCAACCCTCACCTGCTGCCACCGCAGTCCGGACATGTCTACAGAGCAGTGCGCGTCTGTGGCCACAGTTGGTTACAACTGTAGAGATATGGTAGGGGGGTCAACCCTCACCTGCTGCCACCGCAGTCCGGACATGTCTACAGAGCAGTGCGCGTCTGTGGCCACAGTTGGTTACAACTGTAGAGATATGGTAGGGGGATCAACCCTCACCTGCTGCCACCGCAGTCCGGACATGTCTACAGAGCAGTGCGCGTCTGTGGCCACAGTTGGTTACAACTGTAGAGATATGGTAGGGGGATCAACCCTCACCTGCTGCCACCGCAGTCCGGTCATGTCTACAGAGCAGTGCGCGTCTGTGGCCAGAGTTGGTTACAAATGTAGAGATATGGTATTGGGGTCAACCCTCACCTGCTGCCACCGCAGTCCGGACATGTCTACAGAGCAGTGCGCGTCTGTGGCCAGAGTTGGTTACAACTGTAGAGATATGGTACGGGGGTCAACCCTCACCTACTGCCACCGCAGTCCGGACATGTCTACAGAGCAGTGCGCGTCTGTGGCCACAGTTGGTTACAACTGTAGAGATATGGTACGCGGGTCAACCCTCACCTGCTGCCACCGCAATCCGGTTATGTCTACAGAGCAGTGCGCGTCTATGGCCACAGTTGGTTACAACTGTAGATATATGGTATTGGGGTCAACCCTCACCTGCTGCCACCGCAGTCCGGACATGTCTACAGAGCAGTGCGCGTCTGTGGCCACAGTTGGTTACAACTGTAGATATATGGTATTGGGGTCAACCCTCACCTGCTGCCACCGCAGTCCGGACATGTCTACAGAGCAGTGCGCGTCTGTGGCCACAGTTGGTTACAACTGTAGATATATGGTATTGGGGTCAACCCTCACCTGCTGCCACCGCAGTCCGGACATGTCTACAGAGCAGTGCGCGTCTGTGGCCACAGTTGGTTACAACTGTAGATAAATGGTATTGGGGTCAACCCTCACCTGCTGCCACCGCAGTCCGGACATGTCTACAGAGCAGTGCGCGTCTGTGGCCACAGTTGGTTACAACTGTAGAGATATGGTACGGGGGTCAACCCTCACCTGCTGCCACCGCAGTCCGTACATGTCTACAGAGCAGTGCGCGTCTGTGGCCACAGTTGGTTACAACTGTAGAGATATGGTACGGGGGTCAACCCTCACCTACTGCCACCGCAGTCCGGACATGTCTACAGAGCAGTGCGCGTCTGTGGCCACAGTTGGTTACAACTGTAGAGATATGGTACGCGGGTCAACCCTCACCTGCTGCCACCGCAGTCCGGACATGTCTACAGAGCAGTGCGCGTCTGTGGCCACAGTTGGTTACAACTGTAGAGATATGGTACGGGGGTCAACCCTCACCTGCTGCCACCACAGTCCGTACATGTCTACAGAGCAGTGCGCGTCTGTGGCCACAGTTGGTTACAACAGTAGAGATATGGTACGGGGGTCAACCCTCACCTACTGCCACCGCAGTCTGGACATGTCTACAGAGCAGTGCGCGTCTGTGGCCACAGTTGGTTTCAACTGTAGAGATATGGTACGGGGGTCAACCCTCACCTACTGCCACCGCAGTCCGGACATGTCTACAGAGCAGTGCGCGTCTGTGGCCACAGTTGGTTACAACTGTAGAGATATGGTACGGGGGTCAACCCTCACCTACTGCCACCGCAGTCCGGACATGTCTACAGAGCAGTGCGCGTCTGTGGCCACAGTTGGTTACAACTGTAGAGATATGGTACGGGGGTCAACCCTCACCTACTGCCACTGCAGTCCGGACATGTCTACAGAGCAGTGCGCGTCTGTGGCCAGAGTTGGTTACAACTGTAGAGATATGGTATTGGGGTCAACCTTCACCTGCTGCCACCGCAGTCCGGACATGTCTTTAGAGCAGTGCGCGTCTGTGGCCACAGTTGGTTACAACTGTAGAGATATGGTACGGGGGTCAACCCTCACCTACTGCCACCGCAGTCCGGACATGTCTACAGAGCAGTGCGCGTTTGTGGCCACAGTTGGTTACAACTGTAGATATATGGTACGGGGGTCAACCCTTACCTGCTGTCACCGCAGCCCGTACATGTCCACAGAGCAGTGCGCGTCTGTGGCCAGAGTTGGTTACAACTGTAGATATATGGTATTGGGGTCAACCCTCACCTGCTGCGACCGCAGTCCGGACATGTCTTCAGAGCAGTGCGCGTCTGTGGCCACAGTTGGTTACAACTGTAGAGATATGGTACGGGGGTCAACCCTCACCTGCTGCCACCGCAGTCCGTACATGTCTACAGAGCAGTGCGCGTCTGTGGCCACAGTTGGTTACAACTGTAGAGATATGGTACGGGGGTCAACCCTCACCTACTGCCACCGCAGTCCGGACATGTCTACAGAGCAGTGCGCGTCTGTGGCCACAGTTGGTTACAACTGTAGAGATATGGTACGCGGGTCAACCCTCACCTGCTGCCACCGCAGTCCGGACATGTCTACAGAGCAGTGCGCGTCTGTGGCCACAGTTGGTTACAACTGTAGAGATATGGTACGGGGGTCAACCCTCACCTGCTGCCACCACAGTCCGTACATGTCTACAGAGCAGTGCGCGTCTGTGGCCACAGTTGGTTACAACTGTAGAGATATGGTACGGGGGTCAACCCTCACCTACTGCCACCGCAGTCTGGACATGTCTACAGAGCAGTGCGCGTCTGTGGCCACAGTTGGTTTCAACTGTAGAGATATGGTACGGGGGTCAACCCTCACCTACTGCCACCGCAGTCCGGACATGTCTACAGAGCAGTGCGCGTCTGTGGCCACAGTTGGTTACAACTGTAGAGATATGGTACGGGGGTCAACCCTCACCTACTGCCACCGCAGTCCGGACATGTCTACAGAGCAGTGCGCGTCTGTGGCCACAGTTGGTTACAACTGTAGAGATATGGTACGGGGGTCAACCCTCACCTACTGCCACTGCAGTCCGGACATGTCTACAGAGCAGTGCGCGTCTGTGGCCAGAGTTGGTTACAACTGTAGATATATGGTATTGGGTTCAACCCTCACCTGCTGCGACCGCAGTCCGGACATGTCTTCAGAGCAGTGCGCGTCTGTGGCCACAGTTGGTTACAACTGTAGAGATATGGTACGGGGGTCAACCCTCACCTACTGCCACCGCAGTCCGGACATGTCTACAGAGCAGTGCGCGTTTGTGGCTACAGTTGGTTACAACTGTAGAGATATGGTACGGCGGTCAACCCTCACCTGCTACCACGCAGTCCGGACATGTGTACAGAGCAGTGCGCGTCTGTGGCCACAGTTGGTTACAACTGTAGAGATATGGTACGGGGGTCAACCCTCACCTGCTGCCACCGCAGTCCGGACATGTGTACAGAGCAGTGCGCGTCTGTGGCCACAGTTGGTTACAACTGTAGAGATATGGTACGGGGGTCAACCCTCACCTGCTGCCACCGCAGTCCGGACATGTCTACAGAGCAGTGCGCGTCTGTGGCCACAGTTGGTTACAACTGTAGAGATATGGTACGGGGGTCAACCCTCACCTGCTACCACGCAGTCCGGACATGTGTACAGAGCAGTGCGCGTCTGTGGCCACAGTTGGTTACAACTGTAGAGATATGGTACGGGGGTCAACCCTCACCTGCTGCCACCGCAGTCCGGACATGTCTACAGAGCAGTGTGCGTCTGTGGCCACAGTTGGTTTACAACTGTAGAGATATGGTACGGGGGTCAACCCTCACCTACTGCCACCGCAGTCCGGACATGTCTACAGAGCAGTGCGCGTTTGTGGCCACAGTTGGTTACAACTGTAGAGATATGGTACGGCGGTCAACCCTCACCTGCTACCACGCAGTCCGGACATGTGTACAGAGCAGTGCGCGTCTGTGGCTACAGTTGGTTACAACTGTAGATATATGGTACGGGGGTCAACCCTCACCTGCTGCAACCGCAGTCCGGACATGTGTACAGAGCAGTGCGCGTCTGTGGCCACAGTTGGTTACAACTGTAGAGATATGGTACGGGGGTCAACCCTCACCTGCTGCCACCGCAGTCCGGACATGTCTACAGAGCAGTGCGCGTCTGTGGCCACAGTTGGTTACAACTGTAGAGATATGGTACGGGGGTCAACCCTCACCTGCTACCACGCAGTCCGGACATGTGTACAGAGCAGTGCGCGTCTGTGGCCACAGTTGGTTACAACTGTAGAGATATGGTACGGGGGTCAACCCTCACCTGCTACCACGCAGTCCGGACATGTCTACAGAGCAGTGCGCGTCTGTGGCCACAGTTGGTTACAACTGTAGAGATATGGTACGGGGGTAAACCCTCACCTGCTGCCACCGCAGTCCGGACATGTCTACAGAGCAGTGCGCGTCTGTGGCCACAGTTGGTTACAACTGTAGAGATATGGTATTGGGGTCAACCCTCACCTACTGCCACCGCAGTCCGGACATGACTACAGAGCAGTGCGCGTCTGTGGCCACAGTTGGTTACAACTGTAGAGATATGGTAGGGGGATCAACCTTCACCTGCTGTCACTGCAGTCCGGACATGTCTTCAGAGCATTCCGCGTCGGTGGCCACAAACAATTAATATATTGCTTTTAACTGTCAATGAAAAAATTCCTAGTTGTTCCGGGTTTTTCGGTTCTCCCACCTACGTGAGTGGATCTAATTGGTGGCATTTTAAAGAACCAAAATCCAACAAACGCCGCTATATTCAATTAAAATGTTGACATAATGCACAAATGCAGTTAACTGACTTGATCGATGAGTAAACATTTCTCAAAGAACTCCCTAAAGAACTTATAACCAGGTAAACGTTCACATAGAATCTATTGTGGTGTGTAAGCCCAATTGGGATACATTTTTATACCCCCATACACCTGTACAAAGGTTCGGCTCACAGGTTAAAGTACACAGTTTTCGCCTAAATCCCCCCTCCTACGCAACACGTTTGGAAGAAGTTCCATCTTTGTATCAAAAAACTAAATATCCTAGTCATTATAGCTTTAAATCTTTAGGGGAAATATTGAAAAAAAGTTATATTACAGTTTAAGTTTAAAGCATCTGTACTTTAACACCAGACAATCCGCATTGGGTAAAAAAGACTGTATGTTACCATTGAAAGTAGATAGTAAATTATGTTCCTTTTGAAAACACATCATAAACCTTTAAACTAAATACGTGTCGAATTTTTGAACAAATTAAACAAACCAAAAAAATAATAATATTGATATTAGGACTTTGTTTAGCAGCGCGTGTCCACTAGATAACATAAAACTAAAAAGTAAGTTAAAACACAGCTAAACATAAAACAAGCAAACACAAACAAACAATTTTGAAATTTGGAGCAGAGGCTACCATCGACATATTTTTTTTACCAATGTATTGTCAACCGTTGTAGGGTCAACACTTATGTATGCAGGAGATTTGAAATTCAATGTAGCATCTGCCACCAATAGAATTGTTCTCAAACCGTTGACTCAAAAAATCTATCTGAGTATAATAAAAAAAGACAATTTTTAAATTACTGCAAGTATTTAAGTTAACATTTGCAACCCCGATGTACCGACAGCAATAACTTAATGTGACGATCGTTGTTCTAATGTCGGTCGTATCTAGTAACTGTAATGGCCTGGCTATTTCACTTGGGCCGTTAATTTTCAGCTACGATTTCATCCTTTTAATTTTTATACCTCGGAATGGCTTATTACAATCTTTTTTTTACTATTTCGAATTTTCCTTTCCATTTCATTTGATACCAAATATTCTATTTGAATAATTAAATAACAGATAAAATATCATTGAAGTTAGAACTTTTATCACACCATGCACTCTGTCAATTATATACCTTTGTGAAAATGAGGCACAACCCGAATATCGACGATACAAAAACCCGCTAAGGGCGGATTCCCGACTTAAAATTTGAATCACATTCAACATCAGATTAATCATTTACCAGTTGGAGGCGAAAATGTATCATAGAAGAAGTGTATTTGTTGAGATCCACCTAACATTAAAAATTTTAAAAACTTCGTTTCTAGAGGATGCTTTAATCAAAAAGGTGTCTATGCAAAGAGTCAAGATTATAGCAGGATTACTTTAGCTGTTCAATTAATCGCGAGTAACTTAAGTGGTACTTTATGTTAGGTAGATGGCGGTAATTGATTTGTACATTTTCTTCTTTTAGTAAATCGGGTTTTATCTTTTTGTCCCTTGAAATTATCCTTCTATCCATAATTTTGAAAACTGAAAACGGCCACGATTTTGAATTTTACAATGCGGCATATCTTTATTCTTTCGATAGTAAATGTTGCTAAATCTTTTCTTAGTATGTGTATAGAGCCTTTAAAGAGTGTCTGTGACAACTTTCATGGCCTACGAAAGCTTCATAAGCTTTTAAATTTGAATAACGGCCGCAATTTTGAATTTTGTTACTTCCTGTTTTAGCCGTTTAAGGGAAATAAATTTAAAATTCTTGCTTAGTACGTATCTTGAGCCTATACAGATTAATTTTGCCAAATTTCATGGCCAAGGTCTTGTATTTTTTAGAAACTGTGACCAGTCAGTCAGTCAGGCAATCAATCAATAAATGAGTGTATATAATTATTTATTAATATATACAGGGTGTATCCGAAATACATCGAAAAACTTTGGGATATTGTTCCTGAGGTCAAAACAAACAAAAAATGTAATGTAAGTATATATCCTATTTCGCTCAGTTTTCCGTCTGTCGGTCTGAACGTGTTTTTCACATGATTATTCATAACTTTTGAACTACGAAAGGTACCAACTTCAAACTTGGTACACATGTGCTGGCTAATAGGACCTTTCTTTATGTTGTGCATCATCAAGTTTCTACTTTGCACCATTTCAAAATGGCGGCCGTTTTAATTTTTCAAAGCTTAATAAATCAGAAACTATAATTTTTTTATAAAAAATAACACGAGACAAAAAAGGTGCGAAATTTAATTTCCTTTGAGAAAATGTACAATTTGAAGAGGGATATAACACTATTAACGGAGGAAACTCAATTTTTATAAAGTTACAACTTGCTAAATTATTAAATTTGCCCAAATTTACGCTTAAAACTTCAAAAAAAATTTGTCTCAGTTATTAGTGTTATGACCCTATTATAATTGTACATTTTCTGAGAGGAAATTACATTTTGATCCTTTTTTGTCTTGTGTTATTTTTCATGGCTTTTTTTAGTTCCTGAGTTATTAAGCTTTGAAAAATTAAAACGGCCGCCATTTTGAAATGGTACAAAGTAAAAAGTTGATACTCAGCACAAAGATAGGTCCCATTAGCCAACATATATGTACCAAGTTTGAAGTTGGTACCTCTATTAGTTCAAAAGTTATGATTAATCATGTAAAAAACACCAATATATTTATTACATTCGTTCAAAAATATAAATCTTCGAAAAAATTTAAATGGCCGCCATCTCCAGTTTTATTACCTACCTTTTTATCTTCTTGAGAATTATTTTAAATTTCTTTCTTGAAACGCATCTAGAGCCTGTGAAGAATATGGGCTTCTTGACATGAAAATGAAATGTAAAATAGATCATTGAACCCTATTCTCGTTGGAATGATTCATTTGGTCTTCTAATTTACATATACATCAGTTAATTTAAGACTAATAGCTAATCAATAGCTTTCAACCAATGACCACCTTTTTTTATTTAGTTTATTTTTAGATTCGCCCGTTTTAATCAAATACATGAATATTGAACGTACAAAATGTACAATGTCTACTGTTAGTTTAATGCTTTTCTTCATATATTAACCTAAACTAGATAATACCTAAACTAAAACTGTGGATCCTTGCCAGGATAACGATAGAGCCGCAAACTACAGATGAGTCGGGCCTTTTGATCACATTCCGGTCACTCTCCAAATTAAGTGCTAAAGAGTCGGATGCTTTATGAAGTCGACCTGCAGCTTTTATGTAGGCTGTTAATGAGGGATTAACAAACCAAGTACTGTGATTAATTATTGTCGCCCTTTTATTAAGGACGACTAAGGACAGCAATTGGCTTAAAACTCGTTACTTTGAAATTACTGACTTTTGTAATTCGTTTTCCAATTGCCACTTTTAAAACAAAGTAACTGGTAGCGAAATTAAGTTTTGCATAAAAATACATATTACCATAGCCATCTCTCTAGGCTGCGCCGTGGTTAAATGGTAACACCGAACCTGAGATTTCGAAACATTTACTCTCCTATGTCATCAACATCTATCGTTTTTACTTGAAATCAGGTGACACTGAGGATAGGCTTTTTAATGTCAAAACTTGTTTAAATTAGGCTGGCTGTCAGCACTGACGATCACTGTTGTGTTGGAGCTGCTACTGTCAGCTTGGCGTAAAAACAAAAGTTACCACTGAAATAGTATATTGTAAATTTCATTACTAGGATGGAAAGTGTTCAATTCCGGGCTAATATCGAGTTTACACGCGATGCGGGAGCCGAACTGTAATTACTTAATAACAATTAATTAAATAAATATTATTTTTCTAAATAACCTTAAGTTGATAGTTTGATCCCTGCAGTACAATGACAACAGTGATATTGTTTACACAGCTGATAAAGTTCTTGAAAACAGCTGATTTCACTGTTCACATATCTAATGCAGTGGTAGGATTCGCAACTGAGTAATGACAGAAAACAATTCATTTCTTAAATTCAATGAAATGGAGTTATTTGAATTGATTTTAAAAACTACGTTACCTTATCTCCTCTGTTTTGTAATGTCCTTTTTGCTTTCAGCCAAAAATAACACTGAACTGTAAGAAAACAATTTTAACAAAAAATGATAATATCATAATTTGATTCAAAAATCCAAGACATACATAACTTATCATTGCACCAATCAATAAACGCTTAATAGTCTTTCTCATATCTCGCCAAAGGTTTTTGTGGGAGTAATTGGTTTGGAGCTTCTGCATCTACAAAGTACTCGATAAGTGAACTGGACTATCAGACCGTTTATTTATAACAGCTCAAAAATATTGTTTATAATAACATTTTACTGACGTAGTTTTTTTGGTTAATTGAATCAACTGTAAATAGCTGATTTATGATAATTATAATCTTAACGCCTCTAGTGTCAGGAATCATAACTAAATACTAGTGTAGATAAAACTCCAACTGATTATCCCAACCTAAGATGGAAAGACGCTATTTTCTGTACTCGCACTTTATGTTGAAAGCAGCTGTTTTCCGAACATTTGATGAAAATATTTCTGCCAGCGCTACTGTCAGCCGGTGCTTAACAGCAGATCGTCAGCGCTGGCAAGTAAACCATTACGTATACGGTGCTTTAAAACCCTAGCAAAACAACATCGGCATTTTTAAAAAGGCAACGGCTTTTTTCTAGAGATGGCCATGATATTATTTGATAACTTATCATTTTTGTTAAAATTTTATACAATTTATGAATAGATTAGAAACCTGAAAAGTTTATGTAGTTGACCACATACTAGTCAGCGTATCTGAAAGACATGATTTCTTCCCAGATTGTTACCCATTTAAACAGGATTCCAATGTTCGGTCAAATTCCGTTATCTGCCCACTACTGAAAAACTTTTTCCTATTGGCTGTATACGTTTTATGGTTAAGTCTTTTGGTTACTGGATAATTTGCCAAGCATAGCGGAATAATTTCTTAAGTAATTCGGTCCGTATTGTTGTCGCTCTTACCTTATGTGTCACTGTCAGACATACAGATAACGGTAACATCGACGACGCATCGCCACCCCGGCCACTGGTTTAGTTTGATTAGGTTAGGTTAGGATAGGTTAATTTATTCCATAAAATACAGTATTAAATATTAGATTAGATTTGATCCTAATATAGCCTAATCCAACCTAACCTAATTATCGCTGAGAATCATGAAAGTATCTAATATTGTTTAAATGAAATTCTATAAAGTGTAAAAACTCACCTTCCAAAATATACCATCAGATTTTTTTATGACAAGCAGGTTCCCTTACAAGCAGTTTAAATTATATTTAAAAATAAGAATCCCCTTCATAGGAAATATTAACTACACATTAGCTGCTCTATGTGCAACCAACATTACTTAGCATATACAAGCAGTATCCAGGTATTAATCTACAACATTAGATACTGTCTTCTACGCGATGTAAACATGCTCTAGGGTATCTCCCTAGGATTGTAGCCGGGATATCTTTATTTCCTCCAGCCATATTAGCTCCGTTCCCACACATAGGCTTGCTCGTGTCAGTTATTCGTGTATAACTGGCGCCAATTCTTGGGGCCCACGCCCTCCATAAGACCAATGCTAAAATTAACATTTGTCTTATGGACGGCGTGGGCCCCAAGAATTGGCGCGAGCTTTACAAATGGCAATTTTCCATTTCTTCAAACAATTGCTCAGAGAACGTCCCAAATTTGATTCTTTCTTAACTTTGCAGCTTTTCCCCAACAGCTACATTAAAACATGTGCAATATTTATCTCGATAAAGCATGTTGTGAGGTTGTCTGATATTCAAGTCTCACATTGAGAGTGCAACATTATTGCTTATGATAATCAAATTGAACTCAATTACGTTTTTGGGATTTTTTCATGATAGCTTGGTGTACTTCACATCCTTGTACAAAAATAAATTCATTTTAAATATTATTTCTCAAGAGGCTCACTTGGGAGGAGTTGATGGGAGGAGGCTCTCTTGAAGTTTATGAGTTCGGCATATGCTCAAAAATGGTAGACCTTGTAAGGAGAGTCGGTGCTTATAGAATAGCCTACTATTTGAGTTTTTCTGTTTTATTAGTCAGAGTAACTTATATAAAATTGAAAATATCTGTGTTACTTTTTGTATTACTGCCTTTTAAGGCAAGGATCCTTTGAATATTACCCTCTCATCTCTCTCTCTCATATTCATTTATTAATTTTGGCTACAATAATGGATCCAAAATGATTATTCCATTACTTCTAACATGTGAAAATCAGGATAGTTTTATTGGCGTCATTTTCAATACTCTTTCCGACAACATAATATAAATCTTGCATTTAATTGTGTTTATGGCGCTCTCTGATGACAGCTGAAGAAACAAGTAGCAAGGTAGGACGTGCACTTTCAAACCTCTTCAGAAGCGACTCAGTAATTGTTTCTCCTTTAGCTCCAGACAGTATTTTCAGAAGTAACGCACTGCTAACTAAATAGCTATGAAATTGTTATTATTATTCAAAATGTATTGTTCTCTTCTCGTAAAAACACAACTTTGTTTACAATGCCAATAAAATAACTGCAAAGCACTTTAATAAATATAAATATGAAAATGTAACCATAATAAATATGAACCAGAACCAAAGCTGATACAAATAGCACTACGAAAAAATTAAATAAGAGGTTAAAATTAGCGAAGAAATTGGCAGACTTCACGAATTCCTCACTTAGGGATTCATAAATTAGATTCAGATTAACCCATCTTGTTACCGAGAAGTAGTAATGTGCCCGGGGGAGAGAGCAAAGTAAGGCGATGAAACACTCAAGGAATCACTGATGAGATTCAGACCGGTCCGTCCGTCCCCTTAATTAGTCTTCGGGAAAGACGGACATAAAAACCCAGCGCTGGATTTAAGGGTGGAACTTTTAATATTTAATTTTAACTCAGTTGTGATTGTAGAAATTAGACTCTTTCGAACTCAAAAAGTTCAATATAAATTATGTCTTACAGGTATTTGTTCATGCGGTAGTTTTAAAAATCACGGTGAATGAAACAACTGTTTCTTTACCATCGTGGCTTTCATTAAATAATTTTAAGTAATTTACTTAAAATATCCTTGCTTTCGAACTGAATATTATAAAATAATATTGAATATTATAAAATTCACACTGAAAAACAAACCTATAATTGTGTGAATTTATTTTGTGAGGCCTTTTTCCAGCTGTGATTGTGTGTGTATCTGATGATGCCAGCATAGCTGAAGATAGGCCCTAAACAAAATAAAGCTGCAAATTTTGGCGTATATTTTAATACTTATTAAGATTAAGATATATTTTCAAATACTCCTGTTTTTGAAGTAACTAGTTAAACTATAGTACACAATAGTAAAGATTGGATCAATGTAAGCTTCAAAATCAATACTTTCGTTCAAACATATGGTCTTTGCTTATTGCTCCTTTCTGTATGTTCTTGTGTTTTGTTGTTAGTTGTTGCTTGTAATCTGTGCAGATAATGAAGGTTTTGATTGTTCTTCTACGTAAATGCAATTTCTACAAAACGTTCTATAACTTTCGGAGTAAGAACATCATGATAATTGCAACTGACAACGAGCTGCAATGAAATGTTATGAGCGAACGCAGGTGTTCTGTTGTTGCGAGCTGATCTCTAAGGCAGGCGGAGGGGGGTGCTTCTGATTGTTGTGTTGAAATATAGTGTTTGAGTGAATTACTTTCGCACCGCGCCCCATCTTGTACAGGCTCCGTCTCACATACCTTCTTATATTGTTACGATATTATCGTGAAATGAAGGCGTTCCAACATCTCAAATTTAGCTTTTATACGGGCTTTTAAGATAATGTAAATTTTGAAATGCCAATTAACTACCCTCATCATACTTGCGCTCCAGATTTTGGAATATCTACGTATCAAATAAGGGTCAGTTTGCTTTTGTTCAATCAATGTTCAATAAAGGCGTTTATTTAAAAAAATGGAAAGTTCAAGACAGTTGAATGAGCAAGTTTTTATGTAGGTGATGAGTGATTAACGAATTCTAAAACTAGCGTTATTATATTATAATAACGCTCTAAATGCTATAAACTAATATTTCAAGGAACTATTTTTTTATACCTTGGCCTTCTTTGCAGGTTAAAAATGTTAACTAATGCCTACAAATTCTTCTTAAATACTAATAGTCATAAAATATCATTTTAAGTAAAAACTAATATTATTAAATATTTTGTTATGAACTAGCTCCGCTTCAGTTTCGGTATAGATCTACCTCAATTAGGGTCTAGCAGTTACGGTATAGTTAGGGGTTTTTGATGTTGCAGTGGGTTAAAGCATTTTAAACGTCTTCTCGGCCACGACGTTGAACACCTCACGAGCTACTGCCTCCCCTATTTACCTACTGTTTTCCGTATTAGACATAAAACAAAAGATAGAAGAAGGTGGATCTCGTTTTCTCATTGGAATTGTGTTTGAGATCATTTATAGCTCTTAAAGTATTTGAGTAACCCTTTATCTTTTTTTAATAGTTGAATGTATGTTAAATTGTTCATATTTAATGACACATATTTAATGATTTTTGCCTGCGACAAATTATACATAGTCCTAAAAAGTCTAAGCAGTAAGTTCACGTTTCTAATTTTCTTACTTGTAAGAATATTCAGTTATAATAATATAACTTAAATGGAGACAACTATATTACTAACTAGATAGCAATACCGAAGAATTCAACCCACTAAAAACACGGAAAAAGTTCTGAAATGTAGGTTTTCTTGCGTTAACGCGTACATGAATATTAGAGGTATATTGACTACCCTTTCGTGATTTAATCAATAGATTTAGAGATAATACAGTAGGGGTTGCTGTTTCAGGCAACACTTCGCTGAGTGTAAAACATTTATCTCTCTGGCCTCATTAAATGCAGCATTAGAGCCCTGTTATCTGTTATAAACCAATAATGGAAGCTATACGTTACCCCACAATGATATACAGCAACAGCATTTGTTTCCAATGCATCACTCAGTAAAATTATAAATAGTGTTTTCCTATGTAAGTAAATCACTTTATTGTAAACTTCTAAGAATTAATTACCATACAGAGAGTTTAATAAGATCTAGTGTGATATAATGGTACCTACAGATTCGGAAGTACCTACAATCGAAGATGCATTTTATGCGTAATTACTTTATACCAGAACTTTTCACTAGCTTTTTGTTATAAAATTTAGCTTGATACGAGTACGCTCTTTAATCACGTAATTGGATGAACTCACAAAGGCCGAATCCACTGACTTTAAATTAGCATTGTGAAAAATTGAGTTTATTAAACAAATGGATATAAATAAAGATATTCACACCAAAGTCCAAAGTAAAGGTCTTGGTGACTCATAAAAAACGTTATTTTTCAGGGAATTATTACAAATATGTAATAATTCCTTGAAAAATAACGTTTTTCGTGAGCTCGCCAACATCTTTATTTCAAACCAATGTTTATGATTGAGTGTCAAATTACTGTAAATTTTGTCAATATTTCCTGAATGCTGTTCATTTTCTTCAGGTGAAAAAGCGTTGCCCCATTGGGCATGTATGTTACCCACTAATTTAAATGTATTTCTTATGGAAGGTATATTTGATTAAATATTAGTAAAATTAGTTCTTACCTTGTAAATGGTTGGACCAAAATAGACATGTTATATACTTTTCTTACAGGAAATTAAATTTCTTCAATTTTCAAATTTAATAGGGAATACTAAAAGTTGATAGTTTTCAAGATATTTAGGAAAAACCAATTGTATTTTCAGACCCCCCTCCCTCACCCCGTTTAAGGGCTACGGATGGGGACTTTTGATATGTTCACTTCATGACTAGTCCAAACAAAGCTGCAAAATCAAAAATTGTGTTCCAAAAAATTCCCTCTACACCTCTTCACTGCCTGGACTATATGGCAAATATATTTTCTGAAAACATTTCTGCAATCAACGGTTCTTCAATTACTTTAAAAAAGTTTTCATAATTTTTACTAATGCAAAACCCAAAATGTAAACGAAAGCGAAAATCCAGAGGAAACTTTCTCCTAATGTCTTACTAAATCGTACACAAGAAACCCACTAGAGAGCAGCATCTCATCCCCACCTGACGACAAGAATCTATTTAATCGCTTTGTATTTGAAATTATCTTCATTTGTATACCATTGTTTAACAAACGCAGTTTATCGTCAATGCAAATACTATGCCATTTTTTAAAATCAAATTACTAAAAATTGGTTCAGGGGATTTGCTTCAAATTTAATGGCATCTTTGTGGTGAGATATCAAACGTTTGTGCCAAATTTGAAAATGATCAGTGCATCACTTTTTCAGATCGCGTTACCTACTCACACAATCACACAGTGACGGACAACGAAACTTAGATGCACTTCACTTTGTTCGTTCATTAATTAAAGTAAGAATAACAATTGTTTATTGAAGGTAATGTAGTTTAGATATCGTGGCAGATGTTTGAATTAAACAATCATATACACCAAATACCCCCGTTGCAGCAGACCTGCATACTCAGCGAATTTCAAATGCAAAACAATATATTTTAATCTAACATAGCGAGATTTGACATGTTTTTGTAAGCTCCATAAGATTAACATGGGGAATGAGTATGCAGGTTTGCTGCTACAGGTATGTTTAAACTGGTTGGTTTTAATTCAATATTTAGTAGATCTGAACTAGAAGAAGCCATTTACCAAGTTTTATCAAGATATGTTGAGAAATAAACGAGATATAGAATTTTACTTATTTCCCATAAGGTTAGCATTGGCACAACGTACTGTGTTTACCAATTTCAATATCTCGGTAACCAATGGACATAGAGCAGTGATTCAAGATACTCAATTGTTTATTTTTTTGAGCTAAATTCAATGGTGCCAACAAAAATTTGATAAATTTTATTTTTCTATGTAAAAATCTCAAAAAAACCCATTATTGAGGGGGTTTATCCCCCTTTACCCCCCCTTCCGGTGGTCCGATTGGGCTGGTTCACGAACTCGTCCAATCGATTACCACTTTACATGTCTGTACCAAATTTCATCAAAATCGGACCATTTTTACGGCCGCTATCGTGCTAACAGACACATATATATATATATATAGATATATAGATATATATATATATATATATCTAAAAATTCGAACGAATGGTGTTTTTTGCTTCTGGGGGTTGCAAAACGAAAAGTTATCATGGTCTGGGGCTTAGGTCTTACCATGAGACCTACGGTAATAGCTTCTTCCCTATAGGGGAAATTCGCTAAAATGATACTCTTGAGTAGATTTGTAAATAAATAAATTGACAATTCCATTTTTATCGTCAATTTGCACTGCAATTGATGCAATAAACATACTATTAGATACATACTTTCAATCTATTGCATTCTTGATTAACTGGTTGCTTAATGTTTGCAGCAGTTGCACTTATAATATCCTACTAATAATCCTAAATATTTTAAAAAACTACATATATAGTAAATATTAAGAATATGCTAAATAGTACTTTAATGAAAAAGTACAATTTATTGTAGAGCAGGTGGCAAAAAATTACGCATTCATAATCATCTCTCTTTAACTGTGAACTTTCCGGGAGATAACAATCTTTATCTGAGATAGAGATACATAATATTTGTGGATTCCTATTCAATTGCCATGTTATGACAATATGACTAAGTATAATGTTATGACTCATTATTTTAGTGTGGTTGAAAATCATTATCAACTAAGAGAAGTTAGCGATTTATTTTACTACGTGAGGAAGGGTTTAAATTGGGAATAGGAATGCAATACCGCTTGAATAGCTGATCTAATCCTTTAGCTGCTCTCATACAGGCAACCTTTCCAGCACAAATTAAATATCATTCAAACAATTAGAATCCTTAAATTGGCTTAGATGTATTTTTCAAAACGTTGATATTTTGACTCCAACTCATAATCATGATCTAACAAATTCTGTAACGTATTTATTGCACGGGAAACATTTAGCGGTTAAACTGAGACTCCATGCGTAGTAACGATTTTCACTATTCATCACACCTATGCTGAAAATTTCATCGCAAAGTCTAAAATACCATCAAGAACATAAAAATAATTTGTATCGCCGTTTTTATAAATGTTTTCAACTCTAATACCCTATTACCGTTTGTGGCCCAGAAAAGTTGTTTTCCTCAAAAAGATGAGTTCCTAAGCAGATCAAATCCTGTTTATTTTTTAGAACTAACTTATTACGTTTATGAAAGAAAAATTTTATCCATCCAACCTTCTATCCTTATAATCCAGCTGTATATAGTTTTATCTAAGTTAATATTTGAAGTTGATGTTCTTTGACTTTTGGATACTGATAGAAGATGATATAAACAATCCCTTATTTTAACTGTCTACCTCAATAACTTTTGACTAATCTACGTTGCAATCATGCAATCCCCATGATCCCCATCATGCAATTAATAATCAAGTAATATGTAACATTAACTTGTGAGGGTAAATTAATATTATCACCTCCTAAAAGCGTTATTGATAGTTGACCTCAATAATCACTCTGTAGGTGATTACTCTAACTGGGACCTGTTTTATCCCTGGCTGAGATAAAAGGTTATAAAAGCTTTGCACCTTTTAATAAATGAAATGACTATTCAGTATTCAGAGCAATATTCAAAGACATTGGTACTATGTCCAATGATTTCAATATTATATTAAATATTCAAGAGTATTAAGTGAAAGTGTTTCGTTAAACATGTCTCAAGGGAACTGGGTCAAATGACTTAAAGTGAGGTTTACTTATTGGTAAAATTTTATTCATACGCTTTTTCTGCAGGCAGTAATTTTAGAAATCATTTATAGTAAAAAACCATAATGTTTGATAATTCATTACTTCTAAGACCGTTTCATGGTTTTTGTATTAATAGTATTCTGTGTTATCGTTTGTTTTAATCTAACCAGGAAACTGTGGGGTTCGTCAAAATAAGTTCACTTCATCTAAGAATACTGAAGTACTAAAAATCAGGTAAAAATAATTTTAATCAATATAATGAGATTACATCCCATATGGAAAAATTTATATTTAAAATATATTTTTTAAAATATATAATAATATATTTTAGAATAAAACGTCACATATTTGAAATATATATTGAAATATATTTAAATATACAAATTATGGGACCCAGAAAGATATAATTATATATTTACTAAATATATAATTATATATATAATTTATTTCTAAAATATATTTAAATTATATTATTGTTTGTTGTTAATAATATATTATTTTATATTTGTAATATATTTAGGTAAATATATTGTTGTTTGGAATAAAAATATATTAAAAATATATTTAATTTATATTTCAAAATATTTTTCAAAATATGATTTTTTTCAAATTAAATGTCAAAACTCTACAAAAAAATTAATTAATTGATATGTAAATTTATAATATTAGCCTTACATTTGATTTTCATGAACAAAAAAAGGGTGACTCCGCTGGGATTCGAACCCCGGACCTTCGCACTCCCTACCCTTACTTAGCCTACATCCTCTCCTAACCTAACCTACGCCTTAACCCACTCGGCCAATTCGACTCATGGGAGACACGGCATAGCTTAGGATGTAAACCTGATTGGGAACGCTGTTTCCTTTTGGAGTTGGAGTTTCAATGCTTTTGCGTTGTAGCACTAGGCACTAGTCTACTTTTAATCGACAGCATTCAGTAATTAAATAGTTGCTGTTGTATCTAACACACGTTGCGTACTTAAAGTTTATCATAGGAGTTGGTGAAGACTGTAAATGTTCTTTGTATCTTGTTTGAAAATTTATTCTAAAGTTTGTCCAAAATAGATGTTACCGTATCGCAGTTCAAACATTTAAGTTTATACACTCCCCTGCTTTCGTCAAGCCACCTTTTTCTTTTCTGTCGTTGCTTGTGATCGCTTATAAATCAAATGAATTATTATTATTTTTTAGTTCCATAGGCTATTTTTACTTCCACATTTTTTAAAGTCTCATACAGTAGATATGCTTTGGTAATCGTACATAATCTGATTTAGCATTGGGCATTACATTATGTGTTGAGTGACAGTATATTGAGATGTATTTCAATAGTGTTTCCTTAAATATAAAACATCCTATATAGTATAGGATTGCATAAAAATTGACTAAGAAATATTAATTATTTTACATGTAATTTTTCTTTGTCATTTTTATATGAGTACATTCTGGTCAGTACTTTTAAGTTTTCATCTATATTGGTGTAATTATGTTGACTTCATATTATGTAATTATGTTTACTTCATGTATTATGTGTTTGGTATAATTATGTTAGGGTATCTATAAAAGAACTTCAGGGTTTTGAGGCAAAATATTGTTATGAAGCAATGAGCTTATGCAACTGTTTTATACATGATTAAAAGGTTGCATTTTGAATTTTTCTTTAGCAATTTCATAAAGTTCAAAATGGGCTCCCTTGGCGGCACAGAACACATTGTAACGATATTCCACCTCCTTATATGTCCTGGCTGACATTTCTGGGGGGGGGGGCGGTTGCCACAGAATTAATTATTCGTTGCCTGAGGTGGTCAACATCACGAATTTTCGAAGGATTCTGTGTACCGTAACGACAGATTTAGTTTATACTAGCCAAATAATGCATTGAGCCTTTTGTTGCGGCGCTGCCTTTAGCGCAGGAATTCAGACAGCACTTGACAGCCGCGCTAAGTTGTTTCAAGGCCAATGTTCCGCAGCGCTGCCACCTCTTCATAAAAACATTCCCAATGGTTATGAGCTAAACCTTATGAGCTACTCGTTTCAAAGAAATTAAATGCATTTCGCTACCTTCTACAGTTATTAAGATATTAATTTTTAAAATCCCGGAGTTCTTTTATAGATACCCTGTATAAGATGTTCCGCATATTTTGATTTTATGCTTGTCAATTTGTTTAATATATTATAAATATATTTGTTTTTATATTTGCAATATATTGTTAATAATATATTTCCAAATATAAAATTAAAGTTATATTTGAAATATATTCATAATTATATGTTATAAAATATATATGGTATTAATATATTTGAAATATATATCACTAACAGTATTTCGTAATATATCTGTATTACTTTAGTCTTAATATATTTGTAATGTATTGCAGAATATATTTCAAAAATATATTTCATGAAATATATTTTAAATATATACAATAATATATTTAAAATATATATCACTAACAGTATTTCATAATATATATGTCTTACTTCAGTTTTAATATATTTGTAATGTATTGCAAAGTATATTTCAAAAATATATTATATTAAATATATTTGAAATATATACAAGAATATATATCAAATATATTTCACTAACAGTATTTCGTAATATATTTGTCTTACTTCAGTTTTAATATATTTGTAATATATTGCAAAATATATTTCAAAAATATATTACTTTACATATATTTGAAATATAAACAGGAATATATTTCAAATATATTTCACTAACAGTATTTCGTAATATATTTGTCTTACTTCAGTTTTAATATATTTGTAATGTATTGCAAAATATATTTCAATAATATATTTCATTAAATATATTTGAAATGTATACAAGAATATATTTCAAATATATTTCACTAACAGTACTTCATAATATATACTCTTACTTGAATTGAAATATATATATTATATATTTCAAAATATATTCCTAAAATATATTTCATTAAATATATTTGAAATATATCCTGGTATATATTTCAAATATATTTTCAATATAAACTAAAATAATATATATTTGATAATATATTTTATATATATTTTGGTCTTTTTAAATATATTTTAAATATATTTAAATATATAATTTTTCCATATGGGATAAATCAATTTACTCTGAGCTTCAGCCCTTTACTTGTATGTGACGTCTTTATATTTAATATGGACTATTTTTCCAAAACTATTTGATTTTATTAAATATATCTAGATGTATTAAGGTGGCTGAAGAAAAACTTTTTTATTTATTGATCATTTTTAAGACACCGACTGCCCCGATGGCCTTTGCTGTTTGGCGGTCTTAAGACAGCGACGCACCCGAGGCAGCAATAGTCACATATATATATAAAAGCAAGCATGGTGACTGCTCATTGTGGAACAGGAGTCGCCCGAAACTTGGATCGAACCAATGACATTAGAGTAACTGGGCCAGCGCTTTACCTCTGGGATACCACGCGCGTTAGCTAGTGGCGTCGGAGGAATTAAAGACCGAGTGCAAATTAAGTTATTTTTTTAGGACTTATATTACAAAATTCCTTTAACGTATCAGTTTACCCCTTTACAGTATCTCATCTCTGAATCTCCCTTTCCAGTAAATAATCTCTGAATCTCTTGTACCAAGTAAGTGGTTTTATGAAATAAGAGTTTAGGCAATTGTTGATTTTAGTTTGATCATTCTGGGGCAATGTGATGTAAAACGAGTACTGCATACATAACATTGACCCCCTCTAGCAAAAACCCCTCCCTAGTTTTGCCAAGACCCGGACTTTTTACCTACTTAAACTGACAACCTTTACCAAACACACTCATTCAATAAAAATATTCATAATCCAATCTATTTATTTCGTGGTCTGTTTAATTCAACGTTTAAGAATAATTTTTTAAAATTATTTATTGTTGTTAATTTTTTACAGATTACATTAATTTTCTTGTTGATTACCAATGCAATTCTAATAACATTCGTTTTATTTATATTTACCGCATCATATGGAAATGCTCATTACTTTATATACCGATACAAAAAGATGTTTGTTGAAGAAATCCCTCTACTCAAAAGGTGAAGGTACAATACAGCCATTTCGGTATTGCAGGCTGCTCTCTCTGAAGGGTTAAGGAACCGAATCCAGCAATAGAGGTTTAATGGATGTGAAGCATATTGAAGTATACCTCACTTAACCGCCTGACTCGTTGAAGATAATGGAATATGCACGGTCTACATGGAGGCGTTTAAAACTGTATTTTAACTGACGGAACACAATTCTTAACTTAATTTTTGTCAACAAATAAAACAGTTGCACAATTACAGTTTACTTTACGTTTCTCCATGACCATATAGGTTTGACATTTATCTTTACAAATATACAACAAATATAAATATTTTTTAATATTTTATTTTATTATTTTGATTGTGTATGCAACCATATACAGGGTGCGGAAAAAGTCTGGAATATATGAAATAACTTCTCTATTATTTTGCTCAAAGTAATGAAACTTTACAGTCGTGTACCAGTCATAAATATAAATATTTTCACGTGTATTATTATTTTTTCGCATGAAAAAGGGACGTCCCACGCCGGAAGTCTTGAAATTCTTAAATGTAAGCATACCTTGAGTTGTACCTCATCTTAAAAGGTCTTAATTAGTAGATCATTACAACGCAAACTGCGTCTCAAATAGTTAATACATTCAGAAGTTACAGCTCCTCAGAGATTTTAATGTTGGCCATTAAACCCTTAAGCTAAAAGTGGGGAGAACAGTCTAATTACTCATAAAGCACTTGAAACAATGTAATTTAACCGTAGATTTTTCAATCCGTCAAATTATCATTATTCATGAGAAATACATGTATCTAAAACTCAACTACATCGTTCCGAGTGCATTATTAAGGTGCTGCTATACATACACGTCGCGTCACGTCACGTCGCGTCCACTTAGGCCAATTCGACAATTCCGGAAGGGGTGCTATACATATTAGCATCGATTCGCATTTTCTAGTTTGTAAGAGCCAAATGGCCGATTGGACGTCGGTGTAAGCTATACATACACGTCACGTCACGTCGCGTCGCGTCCCAATTCGGCCGTGTATGCTCTTCAGAACATTCGAGTCGGGCCGTGCCGTGACGTGACGTGACATGTATGTATATCAGCACCTTTAGAATTAGACTTTTTCTCAATTTTAGCTTAGATGTTAATGACCAACATTATCTCTTTGAGAAGCAGTAACTTCTGATTGGATTAACCTTTTGAGGCGCGGTTTGCGCTGTTATTATCTACTAAGTAAGACCTTTAAAATGAGATGTAACTCGAGGTATGCTTACTTTTAAGAATTCCAAGACTTCAAGACTTCAATTTCAAGACGCTGGAAAACGGCCCAAAATATAGCATGGACCGTCTCCTCAAAGTGCGAAAAACTAAAAGAAATTTGCCAAAATACCACCAAAGATAATAATAGATAAGTTGTGTAAAAGATGCATAACTGTAAAGTTTCATTTCTTTCTGTCAAATGATATAAAATTTATTTAATATATTCCAGACTTTTGCCGAACCCTGTATACCATTACGTATAAATGAGGTTTATTATTCTAATATTGGATAATCTGCATTACAGTGAATTTTCGCAATAGGGAAGAAGATATTATAATCGTAGGCCCCATAATAATAATAATACCTAAGCCTGGAATCATCAAAATTATTTTAAAGAATAAAAATGATCAAATTTATCACCATTCATCGCTTTGTGAAGTAGGCAGTGTCACTACATGCAATGTAAATGCAGGCAAAGCATAATTTATCTTATATGCTATCAGAGGTATATCTTATAGGCTACATGGGAGTTTTGTACGTTGAAGTCGTTAAACCTGTAATTTCGTTGAGTATTTAAGTGTGCTGCACCGCGGGTATTTATTATAAGAAATGTATTTGCTTAATTTAGATTTTATAACTTAATTAAAGGATGAAGGTTGTTAATTATATCAATTGTTCTCACATAGATTCCTATCTCATAGATCCGTTGATCAAGAAAAGCGACCATTTTATATAAATTGTATAATTGATTCATGAAGGACGTATTGTAATGTATGAATCAAACACAAGAAGTAATGCACCGAAAAAGAACCTAACGACTAAAGACAGATATAAAATGTAATTCTAGTCACGCACAAAGCCACCATTTTGATATTAGAGATGAGAGTATTGCTGTAAAGAGAGAGAGAGAGAGGGGGGCGAAAACGCAGTGCGTTTTTATATTTTACGATCTTGTGACAAAAACTGCCCATCATTCCTTGTAAAAAATATCTCATTTTAATTTCATTTTATAATAAATATAATTTGGTTATATCAAACTTCGTGTGTATGGTACCTTTGTTCTTGTAGCTATCATTAGCAGATATAGCATTGATAACACTTTGATAAGCGACTAGGTAAATATACTATATATATACATATATAATTGAGGCAATAATATAAGTAATAAATTGAAATATACCTTCCTTTAAATTTGTTTTTAGAAACTATCTGAGATACATTTTATAAAAATCTTAAAAGTGAACAATAAAATTACAGTGAATTTATTTTAACAGTTCGAAAACTTAACTTGTAATATTGGTGAAGTCCTCATATGGTTTAGATTGTGATTAAAATGTTAATATTTAGCTAAACATTGTGTTAATAATAGGTGTCATTGACACTGTAAGAAAACAAAAAGTCCCATGATACATAAATAGGACAAATTCAAAATTGAAAAGGTCTTTTATAATACTCTGTAAATAAACTGGAGAAACGCCCAGAAAACACGGAGAATCACTCTCGTACAAAACAGTTTGAAAATGGTTCCATATGACTACCACATACGATTTTTTATTTTATTGATTTTTTCCATATGATTTTCACTAACTCCTACCTTTTTATAAGATTACCTACGCCTTCATTGTGAACTGATTTTGACGATTGAAGTGTCATGTTACTGGAATTTGTATAAGGGTTTTATAAATATAGTTTATCCTCTAAGATAAAAAGACTTCGCCCCATAGGGAATTTATTTTACATAAAATTTTACATGTGTGGCAGATTTATTATAATTACATTAAGAAAATTAATGATATCAATAGTTATACTTTTATCTTCCCTATTGTTTAACATTGAATCTTTGAAGTTTTATAGAATTTGAAGTAGCCCTGAGGACATTTAAAAAATCCATTCTTAGCGGATGCCTACGCCCAAAGAGGAACGTCCATGCAAATTTTCAAGGTCCTGGGTCTAGTAGTATGGGCTATACGATGATACATCAGTGCTATTTGACAAATAAATAGAAGATCAGGTTGATTTTCCTAATATAATTCCTGAATTATGATATGAAAACAAGCGTCAAGATGAAAATTTTATGCGACATACATTTTGTTGCAGTTTTTTTATAGATAAGTATTTCATTGTCAGAAAATTGTAAATATGAATCAAATACATAAATTATCATTTTAAAAAAGGTATATAATTCGATACATCTTAAAATCACTTTTACCTTCTTTGTATTGATTGCAGTAGCTATTTCAATAAAAAAAATTACAAACAAAAAAATAATATACACAGAGTTGATGTTAATAACTTTAAAGAAAACCATGCGATTGAGTTTATGAAGGGACAATTGTTATCAAGAACTTAAAATATTTTTTCAGCTGCGTTATGTTGGAAAGTAAGCGTTTGTTTTGGTTGATTGAACCCAAATCCTCCCAGATCAGCACCCATCTCAAGGTGGCTACAAACCTTTCTTTGAATATATACAAAATACTGCTCTAGGTGGTCCGATGCCAGAGTATTGTTGTCTAGCCCACTAACCCTGTTAGTATCATTCAGTAAGTTCACTAATTGAGTAGGTATAATATGTTCCACAAGATCGAAAATAAATTTGTTGTCATACTTATTATTTTATTTTATTGTTCATGTTAGTTATATATAATATTTAATTTACTTCCATCTTCAATTTGTTGAAATGTAATGATATTACGGGTATTAACTTTACCTTCATTGTAAAACTTTGTAGTCTGTTTCCAATCAGTTAAATACAACACTTTTAGTATATAATAAAACATTATCTCTATAAACCTACTAACATAACTATATTTTGTTAATTGCTTTAATCCACATTATTAGAGATCTAAAATTCAGGTTGAGATCTAAAACCCAACTCCTTATACAAACTCGTAAATAAATCATGTTACTATATTCAAGCCTATTTTTTAAAAACTAAACAATAAATAAATGTATAGTTTTTTATGTGTTAGTTTCATTTAGTTTTAAAACGTAACTTATTTAAAAAGGTTCCCCTAAAAGCATAACCAGTAACCTTAATGATCGGCGATTTGTGGCATTAGGCCAAAGAAATACATTCAAAAAGAAGAAATCCTGCAACGACTCGCAGGAATTAATTCAGTGCTCCCTCTGCGAAGTGGTTAATGCAATTATCTAATATCACCAGGTTCCGTTTACCTTTACCTTTCGTTATTTATAAAGCAAACGACTTTCCAAGTAATAATACTATCGATGTATTTATAGTGAAATACTTTTTCATCATACTAACACAGAAACATCTGTTTTCAGTTCCTTTTTGTTGGCTCGAAAGTTACCCATTGCCGGCCTAGGCTGGATAAACTCTTATCCGGCCTAGGCCGGAAAGAACGGAAGTAAACAATCAGCTGATTGCCGACGTTTAGTGCTTGTTTATTGGTTTCTTTTTAGAGGAATGTAGTGGCAGCACTGCATCCGTAGCAAATGTTTTTGCTGTTTGTTATTGGTTAGGTTTGAAGGTTTGAGAAACGTATGTTTATGCAAGAACTTCGTTATGATTGAAGGTTTTTTCCTGCGTAGTATCATGAAAAATATCGTACGTTACACGGCCAGGAAGTTTTGCCTTACTCGCAAGAAAATCCCGCACTCGCTTTCGCTCGCGCGGGAACTGGCATGCTCGTCCGGCAAAACAGTACTTCTCGGCCTAGTAACGTAATATACTATTTTTCATGCAGCCACGCCGACATACAACCGCAAGTTCAATTTAAATCTGCTTTACTTTCTTAAATTAGACGAGGATGAGCTAGACATATTCCTAAAAATAATAATTAACTTTAATTGCCTTACTCTTCAAAACACTATATTACTTCAGCCTCTCCAGAAACTAATGTGATAAGTTTTAGAACCTCATTTCAGGTATTTGACTGACATATCAGATGACTCTCGGGAAAATATTATTTCAGTGGCAAGGTGATCCCGGGATGAAAAAGTATTCTGATCTGTTGTGTCCTTATACTACCTGAAAATGTCACTATTTTTCATAGCCACTCAACTCCCTAAAATGCATTTTTTTAGTTTAATTCTATTATAATAATACTGTATCTATTTGATAACTATTTAATTAGGAGTATGGACTTGTTTTTCCCTCTAAAGTTACAAGAACGCCAAATGAAAATAAAAACGCACAAAGAGCATATTTAGGCACATTGTATTTACACGTAATATTTCCCGTTTTACTTACATTATTTTATTTAGATATAGTAATATTTCTAAAGGAATTTTTGTGTTTTACTAATACTGATGCTGGTAATTTTGTAAAATATCTAATGGAAAGAGAAATATACATATTCGTCAAAATTAAGAATTAATTTATTCATCAAACTTGTTTGGTTCGGTTAAAAAACTAACCAAACCAAAAGACTGTGGTGTTTTTATTAATATCCTCTCAGGTAGTAAAATCATAAAAATTGAATAATAAAGTAAACGCAAAGAATGTCTAAACACACTATATTTGCTTGCATTATTTCCCATTCTATTATATTCTTTTGAAAGGAACGGTTGTATTGTGCTTTAGGACGTAGAACGAGAAGCCTCTTAAATAAACTTCCCTTTAGCTTTACCATACGTACATCTGATTTAAATCACAATGCCTCTGGTGAAGGATTTTTTTACGGAAAGTTTACAATTAAGGTGATCTAAGAATAATCAAAATAAATACGTACAGATTTATAAAACATCGACGAACAAATGAAACAAACGTTTAACAAATTAAATGACATAATGTGTGATTTGCTTATTCGAAATTTTAAATCTTTAGTAGTTTTAGGGATGGTTTCTTATGTTAATTCTTGATTTATAAAGAGATTATCCTATCTATTTAATCTACCTTGAAAGATTTACGTGGCTAAAACAAATTTGTAATTATGAGTTAAGTACTGCACTTGTGGAAGTGGGCGCGTGGCCAATAACAAAGGCTGCCTCGTCGAGCTGAAGGCGTTGGAGTACTTGTGTTTCAAGGCAACCTCGGTGCTTTTAAAATACAAACACGTGAGTTTTAAGGTTGCAAAAAGAGCTACGCCCTTTGCTGACAGATCGCCTAGGAGATAATTCGTCCGAAAGTCATGGAGTAGATTGTCATTACACAGGCCAACAGGCCAAGGTGTGTATATTTGAGTAGGTTGTCAATTTTTACTACATACTATAATAATTGCAATAGATGAATATATGGTTTTAAATTTCTTACTCATTGAAAGGATCCAAGAAGAATAAGATGAAGAAGAAGAAAAAGAAAAATGGTAAAGAAAAGTTAAAACATCGACAACTGATTGTAAAACGGAATAAAGTGATGATTATCTGTGAGCAACTCATACAGGTCTCTCCACGGTGACACATACAATGTAGTTTAAATGTCCATGCTTACGAATACAGTAGCATGTAATTTAATTTGAATATTTAATTTGATGCTTGAATGAAAAAAGTCAAATTAAATACAATCTATTCGAAAAAGTCCCATTTTATTGCAGCTGTATAACTCGTGTGTATCTCATAAGTCCTTAATTCGAAGTTATTTCTTCAAAAACTTCAGCCAGGAATTTAAAATTAAATATCTATGAAGAAGAAAAGCTTCAGCCAGGAATTTAAAATTAAACATCTACAAAGAGACGAATGTTCCATTTTTTTATTTTTTTCTCTTAAAATAGCTATGAAACACAATTGTTTAAATATCAGGTACCTTCAGTCCGAGTAAAACGTTTCTGAAATCTCTTACCTATTTTTCTTACAAACCAAACCAATTTGTTATTCAAAACATACCAAACTGTCTTGTAATTTTACTGAGACTCTTCGCACAAATTTTCTGTCCAACAGTAAATATTTGACAACGTCGCAGGTAACGATCGCGCAGTGCCGATTAGCAGATGTATAATTGGATGATGCAGTTCACAGAGCTGCCACCAGGAGGGGAAGGGCTAATCGCCACGGCAATTAGGGGACCTTCTCAAACGCTAACGCTACTTTGGACTTTACTTACATCGGTAGGGAATAACTCCATTTATACTCCTTTAACCTTAAAACCCTAGTAAAAAAAGCATATATGTATTATTTTACAGTCCGTTAAACCTCCATTAAAAACGTATGCAGGGTCATAAAAAGAATTAAAATATTTTTTATGCATTTTTGTTTAATGTTCCCAACCAATCGAGAAGTGAAATAGGTAAAATGTTTATTAGTTATTTATTCAAGAAACAAATGTTTGCCGTAAAATAAAGAAATTAATACGTAGTGATTTAAACTGTTTTCATTCGTTTCGTTTACATGTATTTTTCCTCAATTTTGTCAACTTTTTAATGTTTTTCAACCGCATTTGAATTCGACTGCACTTTTTAAATGTCACAAAACTATTTCCGGAGGACGGCTTGTGAAGTCGGACGACGCCCTGCCCAAGCAGCGTGTGAGAGGCCTGTGAAACCTTGCGGCCTCAGATGTCCGAAGCTCGTGCGTCAGCACAGCCCAGTACATACTTGTCGAACACTATCGCAGTTAGTAATAACTTTTAAATACTTAATGATACCTGAAATTAAATGTATTAAGGGCGAATTCGAAGAGTTCAAAGTATTTGTTAATTAACTTGCTTGTTGAGCCTCTGTCAGGTTTAATAAATATCTAAAAATAAAGAACTATTCCATAATCAATATCCCATAAAAGAGGTTACACCGATTTTTATTTTGTTGAGATACTGTCAGTATTAGCAATCCAGAATATTTCTTTTGTAATTTTAAGTTATCAAATAATATACATGCCATAGTAAAGGCTGACATGTAAAATTAGTAGGAAACATTTCGCAACCGTTATATGCATTTAAAAAACTAATAATTTACCTTTTTTTCTCTCTTATATTCAACCTTTGTTCTCCAAAAACAAAAGACAGGTTTTGACCGTGTATTATTTTATATTAATATCTGGTATTTGTAGGGGCCTACTTGATAGTGTATGAAATGTCAAGTATTACTTTTTATGTTTACTTCTAATGATTATTAAATTAATTTTCGCAATTAAATATATTATTTATGTTGTTTTTGATAGAATGGAAGTATTTTTTAAGTTTTAACAATACTACCAGACATTACAAGAGGCTTAAAATGCAATTTGTCTAAGTGCAGTTAAGGCCTTCAGCGAACGATAACGATCGACTGACTATTGATGGAATTCCACGTATCCTGAACTTCCAGGTCACCAGCCTCCAATAATTTGCATGTCACACTCCAATGGACTATAAAGACTGGCCTCTGAGAAAAGAATAATGTTACATTAAAAAATACCATCCATTCATTAGATTGTAAATTTAAATTATTTATAAACATGACAACTGTATAAAGTTATTTAAGGTATTTAGATATTAGTTATGCAGCAAATTTAGATTTTTTAAACCAGCATTGCATTTTATTGAAGGGGTTGTTAACGTTTATGAAGTTTTGTAAAATATAAAAACTATTTAATATGATAACATAGAACATATTTTTGGCATCTCTATCACCGGCGCCAGCCGTATGTATCCGTCATTATTACGTTGTTTTGTTTTTGGCCAAAAAATGTGTTTTTCGAGTTTCATGTGGTTTGTCAGCAATAACGACCATCAAGGTGGATTAACAACCTCATTAAATGTTTTGCACCCAATGATGTGCGAAACAGCTGTATTCTTTCAAAAAAACTGTTAATAGGCACAGGCAATCTACTTGAAAACACAGGTAATTTAAATAATCTATTAATTGATATATAGAGATCCAAAGGCTATCCTACGATTAAAAATTATTTGAAAACACCCATATTCTACAATTAGAGCCACTCAATAATGATTTACAATAAATGACTCTGAATTCAGATAATCTTTAGAACTCAATACCACTTTTTAAAGTCGATGCTAAAATTATGCTCTAATAATTGGTTAAAAAACGTATTTATTCCTTATTATAAATTAGGCTGTTTTCGAAAACAATTATATGTACTTTCTAAGCACGGACTATAGTTTTCTTATGAATCCTAAAGTCCTTTAATCAAAGGTAACTACTGTATATACTAATTCTTTTTGTGGGATAAATCAACCAAGAATTTGAATAAAAATTGCAGTGTTCAATTAAAAACAGACATCAATTAACAATAATCGAAACTATTAAATAGTGTGAATACAAATATAAGCTAACAACCATCTTCAGTCAAATGAGAACTTTGTTGGTGTGTGATTGTCTATCAAAATATACTTGTCACACGGTTGTAGAAGGTAAACTGCCTCATACACTCTCCTCACAAGTCAGTTAGGCTGTGCAATTTCACAGAGATAACTCTTAAACCGTCGAACCAAGATGAATCACTTGCGACTGCTACCATGGATATATGCGGGATGCTGTGGCTCAACACGCCAACCAGCGGCACCGGACTCAACGCGCCCAGGTGCGGGGTGCTGTGGCTCAACACGCCAACCAGCGGCACCGAGCTCAACGCGCCCAGGTGCGTGGTGCTGTGGCTCAACACGCCAACCAGCGGCACCGGACTCAACGCGCCCAGGTGCGGGGTGCTGTGGCTCAACACGCCAACCAGCGGCACCGGACTCAACGCGCCCAGGTGCGGGGTGCTGTGGCTCAACACGCCAACCAGCGGCACCGAGCTCAACGCGCCCAGGTGCGTGGTGCTGTGGCTCAACACGCCAACCAGCGGCACCGGACTCAACGCGCCCAGGTGCGGGGTGCTGTGGCTCAACACGCCAACCAGCGGCACCGAGCTCAACGCGCCCAGGTGCGGGGTGCTGGGGCTCAACGCGCCAACCAGCGGCACCGGACTCAACGCGCCCAGGTGCAAATCCCACCGGTGGCCATCCGCCGGGGTCGGGCCCGAAGGCCCAACCTACTGGTGGCACCCGCGAGGGGGGTATATATGGGCAGCAAAGGTGCTCGGAGGGTGGGGGAAGTGCTCACTGCAGGAACCCCGGCGAAAGTACAGGGCACTTTCCCTCGACACTTTTCCTCAGTACTTTTCCCTCGGGGAATTCGCTGAGTACCTTATCCCCTACTGACCCCTAAATACTTGGGGGGAGAACACTTCGTTACAAGGTATACAAACCAAAGCTTCTTTAGAGGATTTATATTAGGTTAAACCAATTACTCGAAAGAGTTTTAAAGGTGTGTTGTTTGAGGGCCAAATAATAAAAAAATATTCAATAAATAACAATATGCAATAGATTTTTTTTCATTTTAATTCAGTTCAGAAATCTTACTTTATTCAAATTATTTTCTGCTACTGAGTTGTAGTTACATGCTAAGTACAAAAAAAAAGAGTGCATGAAAATTCTGGCTTTACTTATCCCACTGAACTATGGATATCTTACTTTACTAACAAGACGTAATTAGCTTTAGTGAATATAATATCAATAATAAATAGTATCAATAATAAATAATATAATATAATAATAACTAGTATATTAATCATAACTAATATATCAATAATAACTAATATAATATGTAATATCAAGAAATTAACTTATGCTTTGTATAAACTGCAATTCCAATCATCGAATCATATTCAGTACATTTTTTCTATTAATCAAACAATGCACATCAATATCCTCCCTTGTATACTTTTTCAATGTGATGTACGAGCCTTTAACTGCATTGATCGTTACTGAGTGATTGATGCATTTGACTTGATGCGTGTCCGTTAATCTCAAGTTTACATTGAACATGAGCATCGTTATCCTTGCTTAGAGGTCAACTTGAAATTAACTGGATACGTTCACTGAAAAGTAATGCTTATGTCGTAGCCACTTGCTATAATTGGGCACTTCATGAAGTGCCCAACGCAGCCCGGGCACTTCATGAAGTGCCCAGCGCTCCTGGGGCACATAGTGTAACTCGATTATTTCAATCAAAACTACATCATGTGCCCATAAAAACTGGACACTTCATGAAGTGCCCAACGCTCATTGGACACATGCTGTAACTATCGAGACATGTTGGGCAGTCGATTTAAAATCTTTATTAAAGTAAATCTCAATGCTTACATGAAATCCAAATGTCTGTATTAAAGTAGCCAATGTTAATGTTTGCTATTAATCAGACCGTTTCATATTTTTCAAGTCTAAAAATTTTAATATTGGTTTTAGTTACACCTTTTGAAAGTATAATTAATCTACATTACACTCGGATAATGAATTTTTTGTTTTATAAGTTAAGTTCTGACCAAAATAAACGGTTAACAATACTGTAGTTATATTTTTCACAGTAAAAGAGTAACCACCTAATCTAGAATAAAACATAGATTGGTTTAAAGTTTCAAAAGAATATTCCTGTTTTCAAATAGTTGTAAAATTAAACCGTAGTACAAAATGATAGTTAGTGCGCTTTAAAAAAATAGTAATAATGTGCTAATGAATTTTTCTAGCCACTTACTTTTGTTAACGTTTAACATTCATAGGTAATCAAACCCTTCAGACAAATTCTTCATATGAATTTCCAAATATTTGACTTAATAATATTAACTTAGATTTTTAAGCTTCTGGTGTCAGCAGGAATTTAATAAAATATTAATAGTATATTACTGAAAAGCTGTTAAGTAAACGGGACACCCCATATGAATTTCCAAATATTTGACTTAATGACATTAACTTAGATTTTTAAGCTTCTGGTGTCAGCAGGAATATAATAAAATATTAATAGTATTTTGCTGAAAAGCTGTTAAGTAAACAGGACACTCCATATTGATTTTTTTATTCTGTAAACAAAAAAAAATCACAATGACAAAGCTTGATGTATCGTGTTATGTTAATTAATTCATACTGACATAAAAGAAAAACTTAAACCTAAATTAACGTTAGCGTTAAAAAAACTGTAAAAAGAACAACCGAAATAGTGAAATTTCATATACATTAAATGTTTTCAATTTTGATACCAAAGAAGAAACTAAAAAATCGTTTTTATTAATGTTTTCAAGACTCTTACATATGGCACTTTTTGTACATTTATTTGCTTTAACTTGCTATATATTATGATTTATTTTATGGGAAACTAAGTAAGATGTTAATCAATTATAACATAAAAAATAGGTTAATGTTAATATGTTGCAATATGTGTTAATGTTAATGTTAATATGTTGCATTTGTATATAAATGTGTTAGGTAAAATAATTCATGTTTTTTTAATTTTATTAAAGTATAAAATTTAAATTTACTGAGTTGTCTGGTTTGTGTTTTCTGATTTGTTTGGCTACACTTAATTATTGATACTATTATTTAAACAATAATTAATTTAAAAACCATTTTTTGTTTCAATAATAGTAATAACTAGCAGTCGCCCGTGGCTTCGCTCACGATACAAATTTCAGCTGATCTTACTTCTGGTCTTATGAACTGTCAAATTATAGTATTCACAGCTGTTTACATTTCGATATTTGAATGTTTACATCAGTAGTGGGCACTTGGGGCTGCTGGCCCAATCAAACTTTGACAGGCAGTCAATTTTTTGACAGCTACTTCCGGTCACGTGACCGGAAGTGACGTCATCAGCTGTGACGTAGCTGTGACGTGTATGGGTGGGTATTTAAAGTTTAAATGCCCTGCTGTGCTGGGTATTTAAATTTTAAATGGCCGGAAGTGTGTCAAGGTCTTTTGGGGATGTTTTTAAAAAAGATCTTGCATTTTCGGAAAATCCGAAAATGCAAGATATTTTCTTTTTTTATTTATTTGTTTTTTTTTTTACAAAAGTATTATTTTACAAGTTAGTAAAGTTTGCTCCCAAATTTGAAAAGTAAGTTGTTGTCGGTGCTGAAAGTTCTTGTTTATTTTCATTCTTCTTGTTGTTGTAAGTTGGCAAAAACACATTTTTTCATTTTGATTGTTTGTTGCATAAAGTTCTAAAGATAAACCAAACCCAGTGGTTATAAGTTGTTTTAGTTCTTCACTAAAAATTTCCAAATCCTTGTAGGTTGTAAGATTGATAGTGTTGTAGTGAATCCCGCGAATGTTGAGAGACATGACTAGAGTTGTTTACTCGACGAGAGGTGTAGCAGGAATGACTATTGCAAAGCCGGTGCTGCAGGTACCTCCGATGGTAGTGGGGGTAGTGGTGGGGGTAATGGCAGGTGTTTGTTTAATCACTTTGAATTTAATCGTTGCCACAATAGACCGAGTCGATGTTGCAATTCTTCTAGTTTATCCAACCGGTTCTTTTGATATGTTTTGCAACTACATTTACAATAGCTGAAAGAATTACATTTTGTACAAGCTTTTCCGTCAACTTGATCTTCAGGTATTCTAAAACATTTTTCTTTGCAACAATAAGTTATAAGTGTTAGATTATTTCTTTTGGATGACATGTTGGTTGTAGCTTGTCTTAAACAGAACTGAGCCTCTCAACGTTAAAGTTTCGTATTTATGTAAAGTATTCGAATAAAACTATCGAATAAAATAATCGAATAATACTATCGAATAAAATAATCGAATAATACTATCGATTAAAAGTTCAAGGTCATCCGTTTGAGGTTTTAAAAAAATACAACATATCAGTATATAAAAACATATACTGATATGTTGTTTTTTATCTTTTTATTTAAAACATTTTTTTTACAATGTTATTTTTGTGCGATGTGCAGAGTTAGTTCCGTAGAGATGTTTCCGCTCATTCCGTGTGACACCAAATATAATGATCCTGGTTGAATTTCCCGCAGATCTTCATTTTGCAGCAACTGGACGAATCGTTTTGGAAGATATACTTGAAACTTTGGTTCATCACCCGGTGTATATGGTGCATCGGATAAAGATGCGACGACTGCGTCTCCATGCGTTGTATCAATTTTCTTCATTTCATGAACTATATAATGTTTCTGTTCTTTTAATTCTGAACATTTCTTGATAATTAGAGTATTTGATTTTGAATGCAAGTTGAATTGTTCAACTAAACATTGGAGAAACTGTTGTGATGCCATCCTTCACAGGAGATGTTGTCTGTTCGGAGTATGGAGTTAGACTGATACTCGGGGTGTGTTGCCTCTTCGTTTATATAACCTTCGGAACCCCCACTACATTCTTCCGTTTGTTGTTGTAAGTAAGCAGCCAAGTGATACGCGTTTTGTAATGCGCATTGAGATTGGTTGTGTTTCGGATTTATTGTAGAAACACAAATATTTCTAGCATCAAAGTGAAATGTTTTGTCCACTTTTATGTTTAAAACTTCTTTGTTTGTGTACTGTCGTATCCAATTCTTTTTTTCCAATCCTCTGGTATATATGTGTGTAAATTGTTTGCAAAAATGAAACATAATTTTGTGTACATTGTTGTACGGTAGGAAACCTTCATACCAATGGATATGATGAAAATTATTTGTTAGCCATCTGTTTGTTATTTTAGCTTTTGACTTTAGTTCATGGACAGAACACGGTGCTTCAAATAAAAACGGGTATGCTACTTGTGTAAGCAAATCCAAAATTACCAATTCTTTTATGATAAATCTATCATCGTTTCCGCGAAATGCTTGAAATTCAATTACACAAGGTTTTGCTGCCATTTCTTCATCCTGTCTGCTCATCATGGTGTCTGCTGATCAACTGTTTTCCACACCACGGTAGGTTAGATATATATATATAAACCAGGCCGTACAGTTGTAGGCGCGTTGGTGTATGTTTAACGTGGGCACCATCCCCAGTAGGCCTACCCCACGGTTTATTCTTTTGTTAAATTACATTGTAGTTTTAACCTAGCAAAGTTTCTTCTTCTGTATTATTGTTGTTGGTGGTTTCTTCTTCTGTACTGTTGTTGTTGTTGTTGGTTTCTTCTTCTGTAGCCTCCGTTGCAACTTCGGTAAAAGGTTCAAAGTTTCTTAACTGCCTCCACATTTCCACTTCGTGAGGTATTCTATTAAAGATGGATGTATCTATTGGTCCGTATTGTAAAGTGCTTTCTGGTTGTTTTTCGCATGCATCTACCAGATATTCCTTAATAACAGAGCTTGAAAATACTAGTTGTTTCATATACCTGGTAATAGGTGATGTTGCATAGTTTAAAATGTAAAATTCTTCACGTGTTAGAAGAATTTTATTTTCAAATTGTGTCGAGTCTCTAATTCTTACTTGTTGTTGACCACGATGTTTAATAATGTCAATTTCATTGTCACAATCCAAAAGTCGAATGTTAGTTTTTCTTCCAAAGAAACTGTTGGCTAAATAACATTCAATAAGATGTAGATGTTTTAAAAAGGAATCCCAAGCATTTTCTGAAAATAAAACCATCTTTGTTCCATGGCTTAGTATTACTGCGGGAGAGTAGTCTAATGATTTTACCAATCCTATCGACACACTTTTACTCATGCAAGATGAAATAGGATAAAAGATGCGAAGGAAAACTTCAGTTAAAATGTTTGGTGGAATATTTTCTTCAAGTTTTCTTTTCTTTCTTACGTTTGTTTTATTATTTTCCAACTTTTTATTTTGTTTTCCAAACTTTAAAAAGTCATCAATTTCCTTTACAATATTTTCTTCAAAATGTTTATCATCATTTTCCAATAAAGGTGCTGTTTCGGAAACGTCTTGTACAACTGATAAAGAACTCATTTTGTTTATAATGCTGTAGACGATGCCCATACAACTGTAGACAGTAAACTAAACAATTTTTGTTCCCGCTCTTGCTTTTATAACCGAGTGGTGGGGGTATTTTTTTTTCCTTTTCATTTTACAAAACTGCTTTTACAATTCCTGTTAAAGGTGTATATGTAACAATTTTATCATGTAAAATTAAACAATAAGCAGATGTATCTTTGGGTACATTTTGTTCAAATTCCATTTCTATTTTTATATCTACACTGGAAGATTTTACAGATTCGTTTTGTTTTGAACAATCAACTACAACAATCGGATAGTTAGATTTAAATTGGTTTGGCGTTAATAAAGGTGTGTTTGTTTTTCCATAATATGAATTTTGGAATCTTGCGTACATATCGTACAAAACGCTAAACCTGTCTTTTGTAAAGTTTATGTTGAAGTTGTCGTATGGAAAGAATTGAGAGTTTAGAAACACCTTAAAATTTGTAAGTTTGCAATGATCAAATTCACCAGCATGTTTAGTTATTTCGTTTCTTCTTTTTGTTTGTAATCCAAATATTACATATCTTGCCTTTTCCAAATGAGTAGAAGTTTTTACAGTCCATGTATGACGTTGTGTTTCCGGTAAAACCGGATATTCATGAAACTCCCAACTTCTAAATGGTATTACGATATCACGATCTGATTTTAAAGTTCTTAATAATGAAATTCTATTCTGATCGTTTAACCGTACATGCGGTACTCTCCAAACAATTTTGTCTAATTGCATTTTCCATTCTAAAGTAGCTTCCGTTGTTCCATCAGTTGCTTGAATAATATCTTTGTCGTTTGATGATCTTAACAAAACTAATTCTTGTTTTACGTTTATTATTATTTTTCGGTAATCTTCGGCAAAGCCTAAAAGTAATCTTAAAGGAATGTAAAAGTCAAAATTGCCTGAAGTGTTTGGAGTGATTGTACTGGAATCGGGTGCTACCCATCCTGCGGCGGCCAGCATATTTTTTTCACTCGGTGTTAAAGATGCTAATCCTTTTAATGTACTTGTAATTCCCACCTTTTTTGTTGAATCTACTGTAACTCCGGAAATTTCATATCTTATTTCATCAAACAAATATGCCATGGGGTTATTTATGAACGGAACAGTACTTGCAGTGCTTCCATCTCTTTTTGTTACTCTTCCTTCGATATACAAATAATTTTCACATGGAAGTGTATAAATATCCTGTTGTTGTATGGGAATTCTAATTTCATCATTATTATTTAATTTTGATGAAGCGTAAGGGTTGTGCGTATGATATTCCTTTTCCCATAAGGTTTCGTCGAATGTCGGACCCTGCGCTATATCCAATATTTCCATTATTAATAAGTTTTAATCCAATTTCTTCTAGAAAACGAATGTTATCACTTGTTAATCCTTCTATAGCTGAAGTGCTACTGACTTGTTTACCAGTCAGCTCTTTCTTTTTAAATGATAACCCCATTGTTATACGGTTGATTTTATATGTATTCGTATAGTTATAGGTTCGTCTCTAAAATCAATATGATTTCCGTCTTGATCTAGTATGTTCACCACAATGTCTGAAATAAAACTGGTGTTTAACGGTAGGTACACCAAGTTTTGTGGCTTTTCCACAATTTTAAAACCCGGAGCGACCGTTGGATAGAATGTGTGCAATATATGAGTATTTTCACCATCTCTATAAGAACCATGTATAATATTACATGTAATATCTATACTGTTAACTTTCATTATTGTTACAGTTCTAGCACCTGAATGGTTAATATTAGGTTCTAAAATTTTTGTTGTTTTAGGAAATCCTAATAAACTACCAATTGAATGTTCTTTGCTAAAATCTATATAATATTTAGATTTAATTTCAGCTTTCATAGTATTGTTATTTCCTTTTATTGTTATATTATCTTTTCCCATATGATTTTGTATCGCTTCATTTATATCATCAATTTCATATGCTCCAGTGGGTAAACTAAATACCTGTATATCTGAATATTTGTTTGTATTTTTATCTTTTGTTTTGTAATAATGTATTTTGTCATTAACATTTTCAGTAACGTTGGGAATAGAATTATAAGTTGTTATATCTAATAATGCGGCTTCCCATAATTTATCTTTTTCCAAACGTAACGCAGGGAAAAGAACACTTCGCAAAGTAGATGAAGTTCCAGTTAATGATACTGTATAGGAAGACATCTTAAAGTTGACTAACGCTTTTTGTTAAAAAATCTAAACATAAATGTCCACAGATTACCGTATCATCAGGTTGCTCTCTTTTATAATTGTATAGTACATTTTTAGCTGGTTTAAAGTAATATTGTAGTTCTTTTGGTGGTGGGAGATTACCAAAACTATCAAAGTAGTAAATAGTTGATCCTAGTTTCTTATAACATACCCAATGAGTGCCTGATCCTTTACTATTATCTAAATTTACTATTCCGGTTTCATTTTCCATATTTTAACAGGTAATGCATCTTTCATAAACACTCCTCTAAAAAATGGAATTTTTAAACAAGAAACATAAGTAATTAATTCTTTATCTGTTAATTCTTTATTTGGAATTAGTAATTGTTTTTTTCTGTTTAATACACACGATACGGTCTTAGGTATAATCCTCCTCCTTTTTTTATCATTGACCATATTGTTTGTTTCTTTTTATTTTTACCTGCGGTGGATCGTCGTTTTCTTCTTATATTTCCTCCACGTTTCTTTGCAGGTTTTCTTCTCCTTTTTCCACCTCCTTTCTTCTTTCCACCTCCAAACATCGTTTTACCCTTCATTGCTGCTGATACCGCTAAAGCTGCTGCTTTTTCACCGATACTAGCGTCACTGGATGTTACTCTTTGCCAAGCTTTTTCAGCAAGTGCTCTATCCGCTATTGATCTACTTTTAGTATCTGCAAACTTTGAATATGCTATATCGTGTTGTTTGCAGGCTTGATCAAGTTTATTTATTCCAAGATCTCCTCTAGCAAGTCTTTTTTTCAATTTTGTTCCAGGACCACAATATTGATAACCTCCTGGTAAATGTAGTTCTACAGGTAATAAATCGATAGCTTTATTAACTATAGCTCCACCGGCTTAGTAATAAGAGAAAGTGCTGTTGATGCTATTCCTCTTCCTCTCTTTATAACGTGTCGATTATGACTGATGCGTTGAACTTTCAACATGGTCTTTTATAGTGAAAGGAAATGTCGATACTTGTTTATTTTATAAATGCTTTATAATGAATGATGCACTTATCCTTTGACATTGTTTATTTATAAGTATGTTTGTTTATGGGTAAAAAATTTTTTTCCAGTTTTGTGGAAGGATTGTATCTTCTTCATCATCATCATCTTTAGAAGTTCTTAAAGTATCAGTTTCCTTATTTAAAAAATATTTTTCCATAACATTCTTTTTAACCCAATTTAATTTTTGATCAGATTTTATGGGCTTTATTGTGTTATAAATATCATATAATACTACACTTAAGAGTCTTACAATGTAATTTACATTAACAGCATCAGTAAAATTAATAGGGTCTTTTAAGCTAGTCAATCGCAAGTCTTCACAAAAAAAAGACTGCATATTTAAATCTTTTCTTAGAAAAAGATTATAGTACATGTTTCCCCTCTCACGCATTTGTGCTACTGTAACTACATCACTGTCTCTTATTCCTTCTGCAACATTGAATAGTGGTTTCCCTTTGCAATCAAAGTATTGTTTACCGTCTTCATATTGTTTTATTACAGGAACTTGTCCAATTGTTGCTACATCAGTTTCATCCAACCCTTTTTTAACATTAGTAATTATTTTTGCATCCGCATTCCATTTGTTATCTTTTAATTTCATTATTTGACTTATTGTAGCTGCATCTGATTTTGCAGTTCCTTCCTTAACGTTAGTTAACACTTTATTTTTGCAATCAATTGACTTAATATCATGTGTAATACAATGATCTGTAACATATTGAAGGTTTACCGCATCTTTCATTTCTTTAGGGTCTCCAATATCGTGTATTACAAAGTTGTAAAAGGAAAATTTATCTGTTTTTTCAGGTATGACTGAATGTAAATACTTTTTGGTAACTGAATCTTGATCATTAACAGGATCTGCTATATTGGCTATTCTAAGATCTTTTGCATCATATGCTTTATTATTACTTTTAGGATCATATCTTAAGGTTTGGTTTATGTACCACATTAAATATTCTTTATTTACCGAATCATTCTTATCTATTGGTTTTGGAAGATTTGCAATTCTATAAAAATTAGCGTTATACACTTCATTTTGAAGCTTTAAGCTAGGTAATGTTTCACTTCTTAAAGTTTTAAAATTAACCGCATCATTATCATCTTTTGGATCATTTACAAACTTTAAACGTTTGTTATTTATATCATAATCTCCATCGGATGTTAGTGGTAAACCACCTCTTTTTCCATAAGATCCTGATTTGCTTCCAGTTTCGGAATACCGTCCAAACTTATCCACACTCATGGTTATACTAAATATTTAATCAGTTATACTTGTATTATATATATACTCATATTTTTTTTATGCAATTACTCCTCGATTTCGCAGTTCGCCGACCAAAGCTACCCATTCATTTTCTAAACCACTATGTCCGGCTTGTTTAGCTTTATATATCAACTTCATTCTGTCAACCAATTTGTTTATATCGTTGTAGTATATTATATTAGTATCATACAAGTTTTTTAATAATCCTTTTCCTGATAAACTTGATTGATTTGTTTTTCTTCTTTTATGTAAAATATTTATTTCAGCAGAAGATAATGATTTTCTTTTTATGGGTTCCCTTCTTTTTGGTGGGAAAAGTTTAGCAATAATAGTTTTATATTTTTCTGATGCATTTCTATGAACATTGAAATTTTTAGAATAATTTTTCTTATGCGCATTTGTATCCTCCAATATTTGTTTAAAAATGTTTAAATCCTTTTTAGTATATTTATTAGGTTTCGGCTTAAAAATAAGTTCAAACAATCCTTTTGTACCCTTGTATTGTTTATTATTTATAATAATATTGTCATGTTCGTCTACATCAAGTTTGCTATCTCCAATCATTAGCCCATTTTCTTCTATTCTAGCACCAAAAGTATGATATTTTCGAGTTGGTTGTGCAGAATGTAACATTTTTAATACAAATTGTCTTGCAAGCGGCCCTTTATACGCAATATCCGAGCCCAATTTGCTCAAGTTGGATGGATTAATAGGCTCTTCTTCTTCTTGTTGTTCTTCGCTTGTAGAAAGACCTTCTTTTTCTGTTAAAACATCCGTTTCTTCACCTAGTTCGCTTTCTTCTTCAGTTGTTTCTCCTTGTTGTGTAAAACTTGTATCACTTTCATATTCTTCTTTTTGTTCAAATTTTGAAATGGGTAAAATAGCCTCTCCGGAAAAATTAAATGTTGAATGTTTAACATTTCGTCCTAATTGTTTTAATGGCTCAGTAATAGGTTTAAATGTTGATTCCAGAAATTTCTCTCTTTCACTTATTCCTAATCTTAACGCTCTGTTTTTATGTCTAATAGAATCACTAAGTGATTTTATTTCTTTTAATAGCTTTTCCTGATTAACCATGTTTACACCATGAAGACTTGTACGATAATGTTGTTAATTAATGTATTAAAACAAATTTATCAAAACCTATGCGGTAACGACCATCTGTTATAGCTTTATCTTTCATAATTACCAAAAATCCATATTTTTCCGCCCAAGCTTTTCCACAAAGCTCTTTGAATTTATCAAATGACATATCAGCATTTACATGATCGTTGTATATATGTTTTAGGTTTGTATCGTCTTGTTTGAATAAAACTAAAATATTTGCATTGTCTCTAATTAGTTGTTTTGGAATTTTGCTATATGTTTGTCCGATATATATGCTATCAATATTATTATGTCTTCCCATGGCAAAATAGTTTCTAATAGTATCATGATTTTCACTAGATACATCATCAAATACAAATACAGAATACGGCTTAGCCTGGTCTGGTTGCATAACACTGTCACTAGCATTAAATTTGTAATAGTTAACATCAGGCACATCAGTTAGGATCTTTTCCAACAATTGATACTTTGGTTGATGTAAGGACTTTGAAAAAATATATAGGTTATTAAATCGCAATCCTTTTGTGTTTGTAATTAAGTTAAACACAACGTTAGTTTTGCCACAGTTTGAAGGACCGCTGACTATACATCGTACAGTGTTTGGAAATAAACTGCCGTGTTTACCATTGTTGTTTTTAACGTTATCTACGGTTAAATCATCAATGTTATTAATATTAAATTTATCTTTATGGTGAACAATCTCCATCTTATTCAAAGGCAGAAGAGTAAATAAGTTGATTTAAAACTAAATCAAATCTCTTATAGGTATCCACGAATCTTCAGTTTTATCAAACCCCAACCAACGTACTTTAACTTGGTCTTTTTTCCTTTGCAACACCTTTTCAACAAGATAAACATCGCCTACTGTTGACTTTAACAATTCATGTCCGTAAAAACCGCCTTGTAACAAATTTCCTTTGTTATCTTTTAAAATATAAGTTTCCGGTACAGTAGGTTGTACTTTATACACTGTAAAAACTTCGTTTGTCCAATTGGGCAGGTATTTTTTAGTAAACACTCCTTTGTATTTACTAATTCGAACTTTATCATTTACATTAAATTTTCTTGGTTTTCTTTGTTCCGCTTTTGGCTGTGTATTCTTTTTAATTCGTTGTAAAACTAGTTTAGCGTTTTTCTTACTCACTTTGTTAGGTTCCATACCGATAGTTCTATGAAACTTGTTGTTGTAATCGCTTATTAATTTTGGTAAGATATCAACCCATACGTAAGAACCTCCTTTCGAAAACATTTTATACATTGCACCTTTCACCGCACCTTTTACGTTGCACCTTCTTTTGTTCTATTAAATCTTTCAATTATAGCTGCCTTTTTCTCAGAATTTGTTGAATAATGATTTATGTTATATTTTTTCATTAATAAGGCAAAAGGTTTATTAAAAAATTCTTTCCCATCATCAGTTTGTAAATGTTTAATTTTATTTTTATCTCTTTTTATAGCTACTTCCATAGCTTTTGTTATGCTGTTACCAGTTTTGTCTTTTAATGGCAAAGCATCTGCAACTTTAGTAAAACAATTAATAATCGTAAGTATGTATTTAAATCCTTTATTTATTTTACTATGCGGTTGCATTTCAATTAAATCTGCTTGATATAAATCATTTATTCCTTTTACAACAGTATTTCGTCGTGGAAACTTTATTCTTGCAGGTTTATGAAGTTCATTAACAATCTTTTCCTTTAAGTCTGTCATGATGATTTTACTAACAAAGTCAAGTTAGTATTGAGTGTTTCTTTTTCTGCATCCGCTTTTATAGTTCAAGGTCATTTCAACATATTTTAAAAAAAGGGGAAATCACAGCGAGCATGCTGTGATTTCCCCTTTTTTCTTTTTTTTCTTTTTTCTTTTTTTCTTTTTTTCTTTTTTTCTTTTTTTCTTTTTGTTTTTACTCATTGATAGTATTGAGAGAGTAGTGGCCGAATGGTAGAGTGTGAATTTTGTCTGGAAGAATGTGTCGTTTGTCATCATTGGAGCAGAGTGCTTTTTTCACTTCTGTTACGCTGTACAGTTGATGGTTGAAACTTCTGATGGTGTTGAATTTTGCAGTTATAGTCGTTTCTTCAAATAAGCATTGCTTGTAGTGTTCAAAATTTACATTCTTCTTAAGATACAAACTTTTTACTCCCTTAGCTTTTTTAATAATATTGTTTTCTTCTTTATGCAATTGTAGTGAATACAATTTTGACATTAGTGCAATAAGTTCTTTCAGTAAAATTCCATTTGCTTCGTCTTTAAATTTTCCAAGTTTCTTTTTGTTCCGATCATTGTCATAATTTAAATGATCTTTTGGATAGTCACTAAAATCAAATTCATTTTTGTGAACAAATGTTCGAAGATCCAAATACATATCTTCAGTAAGAATCCAGTAGATGAAAGCGTCCGTGTCCATGTAGGCGATTCCGATGTTATCTCTACCGTAGAAGGCGACCATTTTGTTGTAGTGGAAATCATACATGTGGGTTTTGGAAATATCCAAGATTGACATTCCAACGTACAACGGACGATCCATTTTCACGCTTGTCTTCTTCATAGATACTGCCACAAGGTTTTCATTGATGATAACGGATGTTCCAAAGTTTGGTTTTTGTACAAGTTTTTCTAGTTTTATAGGATCTGTAATTAATTTAACATTTTTGTGTTTTCTTTTGTTTTCCAATGTTTTTCCAAATATCGCATTATTCATTAATTTAAAAAAGTCCTTTTGAAATGTTGATGTTGCAGCTGCTCTTCTTCTGGTGTTTGAATCAATGTACGGTTTTAACCAGCAAGATTGGGAAAATTTTAAAACTCTATGAATTTTGGTTATACGTAAACCCAATTGGAGTGCTTGTTGAACAACCCAAAAGTGAGCTACGTATCTTTGTTTATTTTCAAGAGTCATCATTAATTTTGGATGTTTGCCAATTGGTGAAACTTCTGTTTTTGCAAGGAGCGGAAGATCGTAATGAAGATCATGCAAGTGTTCTGGATATTCAAAGTCACAGTCCAATATGTATCCGGTGTCTCCGTCTTTTGAAATTTGCGAAATATCACCAATAGAGTCTGGATTAACCCATTCAAAGTTTCCAAAAGGAAGTGGATTAGACATGGCCCATCCGTATAAATTGTTGGCATCGAAATATCCTAAGAACACTGATGGTTTTTCTTTATCGTAGTTTGGAAGATATTTGTTGTTAGCTTTAACATGTCTAGTAACACTTTGGGTCAATCCACCTCTAACGCCCGATTCGATCATCAACACCATGTCAATATCTGTTAATAATTGAAGGTTGCACTTTGTTTCTTTTAGCATAGCTTGCCAAGCTAGTCCTGGAGAAGTATAAGAATGAAGAGGGTCTAATCCGTAAGCTTCAAAGCAGGTGTTTCTAAATTCTTCCATCACATCGCAGAGAAGGGTCACATCAAGTTTTACATAAAAGTCAGAATAATCTCCCAGAGTGTTCATTTCCAATTCGTCCCAAACTCTGCATGCGTGTTGATAGTCTTCAGGTGAAATGTCCAAATCGGTAAGTTTACTTTTGAAAGCTTCTGGTGGAGGAAGTGACGTTTCTTGAAATTTATTTAGTCCATCGATGTAATCATACGGGAAAACTCCTTTCCGAAGAACCAAATCCATTTTTTCTGCAGGTACAATTTTGCTTGTTTCTATTAAATTTTGTCTTCTTAAATTTTCAGAAAGTTTCATAAGACTGGAAGGCATAAATCGAAAAGAATCAACAAATCTAAGTTTAATTTTGCCCACCTTTTTTGAAAAGCTTATAAATTTTTCCATAGTTTGTGCTATAACGTCTATTTCACCGTTGTCTCTTGCTAATTCGGGAATGATAAAATGTCCATCGTATCCGCTAAGATTGTGAAAAACCACGGGAATAAAAGATGGTGGTTTGTAGTTGATGTTACATCCGTTGCAAGCTGCACCTCTGTAGGCTCCTGTCAGATGGCCATGGTCGCGAACTTTAACTTTAGTTTCTGTAAATTGATTGTTACACAAATAGCATGTTGTTGTCGAATCATAAAGATAAATTTCTTCCGGTGTCATAGGTGACATAGGAACCACATTGCTATACATTGCTTCCACTTTCCCAGCGATGTCGTATAAATCATCAACAAAGTATCGAGCTGCTTCTTCTCCACGATAAATCTTTGGTGTAGATGTCAAACCATATTCTTGAAGATGTTCTTCAGGCAGAGTGGATTTTACTATTAAACAGTAGCTGTTTGGTTTGTGAAGTTGATACTTTGTTCTGCTTGTAATTTCCTCTCCTTCTTCTTGTTCAAGTGGAAGCAATGAAGATTCAAAATCTGCATACACTACAACGGGAATTCTGTATTGTTGGATAACTTTATCAAATTTTACTTGTGATCTGCTAGGGTGTGGTAATTTAATTCTTACTTCATAGTTTCCATTGCATAATTTTTGATGTTCCATCAACCATTCTGAACCACCTCTTCTTAATGGTTTGTTTACAAAACAAAAACATCTTTTACAAGTGGTTTTTTCTTCTTTATGTTTTGATAACTGTTTGCAAACTAGAGCTTCGAAATCTTTAATATATACATAATGTGAATTATCGCCTTTTGTTATTAATAATAAATCGGTATGATCTCTGCGTTCGGTGGGTGTTATACGTAAGGGATAGACATTGTTGGATGAATCTAAGCCAAAGATGTTTACAGATGCAAAAGGATTTTTCTTTTCAAATTTTGATATGTCTTGAATTGAAACAGGATAAGTCATGCCTTGAAAGTTATACATATAGGAAACCTCATCGTATGCTCTACTCGGTCGTTCCACATGATCTTCTACATATTTTGCAAGCATTGCATACTTGAAACATTCAGCATTTTCATTTTGTACATTAACACAAGATTTGGTTACTCGAATCTTCCTTGGCAAAGCAATATAACTACTACCTCTCATTCCATATCCATGTTTATGAACTCTCACATCTAAGCTTGTTATACTTAACAAACTCCATCCAGAACCTCTTCCTTCATGTTCTTGTAATTTTGTTAAAAGTTCTTCAAAACAATCATCCACAATTGAGCTTATATCCGATGCAAACATGATGGTTTTGGTTTTAGTTAAAAATCCTCTTGGTGATGTTTCATTCTGAACATTTGTAAATACAGTATCTAATAATATTCCAAACTTTATAAAATTTAATCTTCTTAGTTCATTCTTCAATGTTTCTGTTACTAATGTTTTTGCTTTCAATATAAATTGTGCTAGTTGCAATTGAGCATTGTCAATCTTAAAATTAGTTACTACACTGCCTGGTAAAGCTCGGGCGTATAATTCCACATCCAAAGATGGTCCGGGTGCGTATTGAATAACACTTGGTCTTGAATTTAGTTGTTGTTGATGGGTAGCCAGCATTTGATCTAATTCTTCCAAATCTTCTTCTTCTGCATTGTTTCTTGTTTCGTTGTTATGGTACACTTCTTTGTGTATTTGTAGTAAGTTTTCATTTTCAAAAGATTCTTCACAACTGATGCAGTAATACATGACGTAGGTGTGCTCTCCACAAAAGTTGCAGTAATAATAAAAACCACTCTTAAACTACCCCTATTTATAGACTACCCCCACCACTTTTTCTGTATTAAACACAAAAAGTGTTAATAACAGTTAAATTTCTTATATTTCAAAACTCCTAAGTGTCAAGGTCAAATAATGCAAGTTTAAAAAAACATCTAAGTGTCAAATAATGCAGGTATTAAAAAAAATCTAAGTGTCAAGGTCAAATAATGGAAGTTTTAGAAAAAATCTAAGTCTCAAGGTCAAATAATGGAAGTTTTAAAAAAATTCTAAGTCTCAAGGTCAAATAATGGAAGTTTTAAAAAAATCTAAGTGCCAAGGTCAAATAATTTAAGTTCAAAATAATACATATTATGCGTCGTAAGTGTGATCATCATTGCTGTTGTTTAAATATGTTATTTCCAAATCGTTATCACTTTCATCTTCCTCCATGTCCGATGCCGGAAACAAACGTCGCCGAACAAGAGCATGTATATATTGTACTGGATCATAGTTAATTGTTACAACATGTGTTAACGGTGTTTCTTCGCCTATTGCTACTGGTACTTCCAAAATATTTTCTTCATCACTTGTAGCATCAGACGTAGCATCGGATGTAGCATCAGATGTATCTTCTACTGGAATCAAACTATTTTCAAAAATACTTTCGTCATCCGTTAAATCTTCTGGTTCAACCATTTTATATATTTTTTCACAAATTGTACATCCAAAAGGAAAATTGTTGTCTGTTGGAGGCATTATAAAAGAAACTTGATATTGTAAAATAAATGTTGAAGCAAATGTTTGAAAATTTTTCTAAGTCCGAAAGTATTAATTATTAGGAAGTTTTACAAGTCCAATGTAAAGTAAAATAAAAAAAGAAGTGTTGTTGCCTGTTTAAACAATTGCAAAAGAATGATAGGTTTGAAAATTTTTCAAAGTCCTAAAATATTAAATATTGAGAAGTTTTAACACTTAAAATTTTTTACAAATCCAATGTAAAGTAAAGAAAGAAATGTTGTTGCCTGTTGGAACAATGGCAAAAGAATGATGGAAACCAAACCCGCAGCAAGGGTCCTGTGGTTTGGGAGGGGGTAAGCGAGGAGGGGGGATGACCTCAAGCCGAGTTGGGGTCCGGGATCTGCGCGTGTGGTTCGGCATCAGTTGCTCGCTAGACAGTGAGGTGGTAACATGTTCAGAAGGCGCCCTGAACATTTTATCATTTTTGCTGTTTGGTGAAAATATCTTGGTGTTATTTGTATAATAACATCTTGACGTAGGACTGATTAATTTTAAGGCATGGTAGTTGTTTGTGCTTGTAGATACCCTAGGGTTTGTAGTTTGTTTTTAATTTGCTGGTTTGGTAGTTAGTATTATTTTAAAATCTTTCTTTTACTTACAATATATTTCTGCCTAGAATGTTTAAATTTAAAGTAATATTTTTGTTTTTAAGAATGTTATATGATATGTTTTTAATACCTTTCTATTCCAATTTCCTTTTTCCAACAAGCTTGTTGAGGGCATTCCCTCTCTTGTCTTGTACTCCTTTTTAGTTAGGGACACCTTTCAATTCCAATTTCCTTTCCTTTTTTCCTTCCATCTTTTGCATGGTAAAACCAATAATGGTAAAACCGGCTACCGCTTTTGTAGTGATTACGCTTACCAAAGCGGGCCATTTACAACCTCTATACGTGCTGGATGGGTAGTTCGCCTACCTCCGGAGTTTCGCTGGACCCCAGTTGATTTGCGCCTTATGGTGAGTCGCTGGCTCCTTTAGTGTTAGGAAATAAAAAACATATTTGTATAACATTTTTTTTAGCTTAGCGTTGTGCGGTTATGGTGAGGTGTAAGGGATGGCTTATGTCTAGCTTACACCGTAATCATTCTGTGCAGCGTTGGGCTGACTAGATATTTTTTACTTTTTAGCTCAGCGTTGTGCGCTTATGGTGAAGTGTGAGGGATGGCTTATGTCTAGCTCACACTGTAATCATTATGTGCAACGCTGCGCTGACAACTATATTTTTTTAAACTCTAGGCAGGTTGTATTGTAAATTAGCTTATCTTCTTTTAGGTTTCCGGGGTGTACGGTTCTGTCAAACCGTACACCCCCCATTTTCTTTTAATTATCAAATGACCTTGACCTAGTTATTTTCAAGGTCAACAAAAGAGTAAGCGAAAATTTCTAAGTCCCAAGGTCATTTTTATGTAAAATAGCTTTTCTTCTGTTAGGTTTTCGGGGGTGTACGGTTCTGTAAAACCGTACACCCCTTATTTTTTTTAAAAGTTATGGATGACCTTGACCTACTTATTTTCAAGGTCAATAAAAGTTAGCGAAAATTTCTAAGTGTCAAAAGTAGGTCAAGGTCACCAAAAAATACCCTATGAACGGGGGAATAGACCGCTATGTAATTCTTTTGGAACTACAAAGTGGTCTATTCCCCCGCTCCTATTTTTGTTTTTTGTTGTTGTTATTTTTACATTAACCTCACAATTTTAACAAATGAAGATATTTTTTGTGCACACTGCATAATGTTTGATTCACACAACACATCGTTACACATTTTTTACCTTTTTTTAAAAATATATAAACATTGTTCTTTTCTAAAACTGGATGATGAAGAAGAACCTGACATGTTACTAGATCCTAAATAGTAAAAAGTCATTCTGTTATCCCGCTTTTATAAGAAATTACCCCTCCATTGTAAATTTTGAAAATAGGTCAAGGTCATTCAAAAATACCCTATGAGCGGGGGAATAGACCGCTAAGTAATTCTCTTGGAATTACAAAGTGGTCTATTCCCCCGCTCCATTTTTTTTGTCTTATGTTTAATTTGACCATTTAACTTTATCAGATGGAGATTTTCTTACTAAATAATAATGAACATTACTGATATTTGGAATTTGAAGATTTACTGGTAATTTGAGCAAGTAGAGTTCATCACAACATCTAAGAACAACATCCCTGTTACTGATCTTTTTTACAAAAACATATTTGTGGTTTAATTTCAATCTGTTGATTTTAATTCTTTTATAGTTTTCAATTTTTTCTGGCAATTCACTTTTGGAAGGTTCAATCTTGACTTTTTTAGAAGGTTGAATTTTGACTTTTTCGGAAGGTTCACATTTTTTATGCAGTCTACACAATTTTTCATTTACACTACACAATTTCACACACCTTTCACCTTTGTTCGCTCCTTTTTTTAAAATATGAGCACATTGTTCTTTCTTAAAACAGGATTTTCTTAATTTTTGAAGTTTTTGAAGTTTTTCAGAAATTTTGTTAGGAGATTTTTTCGGTGAAGATTTTTTTGGAGAAGGAGATTTTTTCGGTGAAGATTTTTTTGGAGAAGGAGATTTTTTCGGTGAAGATTTTTTTGGAGAAGGAGATTTTTGTTTCACAATAGAAACAACAGATGATGATGATGTTGTTGATGACGAGGAAGAAGACCTGGACGAAGACGAAGTGCCTGCCATAGCGCTGGATCCTAAGAAAGTAAAGATTACTCTGTTAACCCTGCCTTTATAACAGCCCCCCACCCATTTACCCCCTCTACTTTTCGAGGTCAAAAAAATATTCATCCAAGCTTTCTAACACTGGCAAGAAAACAGTTTCAAAAGGTTGATACAAAATTTCAACCTTTTGAAATTTTGTATGTTGAAGGTGCGTGTCCTTCGCCATCAAGGTGATTGGTACGTATTTAAAGCTTTGAGGTTTGCATAGCCAGACCATAACTATGAGCTCCTTGTACGAGTTGTGTCTGCAGCGTATCTGCACCGATAACCCTATGCTCCGGCATATCAGAAGGGTGTCAGAGCCGCTGCCGCCAATTTTGCAAGGAGAGCTCATTTATGAGCATAAAAGACGATGCGTCTACAAAACCAAAATTTGGTTTGAAGGGCCAAATGTTGGCAGAATATGTGCCGTATGTCACATGGTACGTTTTTTCATTAACTGCATTGTTTATTTTGTTAACAATATATTATATTTTTTTAATTTCTTTAAATTAATAATTGTTTTTTTTTCAGGCGCTTCCTCTTGCCGGCCCGGGGGAAGAGCTTTATCGAACTATTGCTTATAGAAGCGGAATAATTGGGTATAAACTACAAATGCCGGCACCTCAAGAAAAATGTCATCTCTGCAATTTCTGCCCCCTGGCAAAATATGAAATTAATTGTATGTGTTTATAAACACATATAATTATGAGAAATTAAATAGGGACGGGGAACAGAGCAGTTTGTGGTCTAACCACTTACTGCTCTGTTCCCCGTTCATAGGGTATCTTCAGATGACCTTGACCCACTTTTAAAACTTTATGGTGGGGAAAATGTATATATAAACCGTGGATTATATGAAGAGGCATCACTTCCCTCACCGATAATCATGGAAAGTTTCCGTATGTTTTACAATGTTTTTTGCACTCCTCAACAACATATTCAATTTATGTTAAATTTAATCCATGTCCTCCAGAATATTAATTTTCTTACGATTAATGTTACTGGGGAAAGAATGGTAAATTTAACATATCAACGTTTATTAGTTACCATCAACCCTTTGGTAGATCCGAATTGGTTTTCAACACTTGAAACATACATTGATACTATGGCTTTTGAACAAGGATTCCATTATCTTTGGGTTGATGTAGATTACATCAACTTTCAAAATGAATCAGATGATGATGGATATGATTCTGCCACATAAAAGTAGACATTAACGGAACTTCTCCCCCTGCCTTTTAGGAAAATAGAGAGGAACAGTGTTAATTAATAACACTGTTCCTCTCTTTTTTCCGCTTAAAGTTAAATGACCTTGACCTACTTATTTTGAAGGTCAATTGTAACTTAGTGAAAATTTTCTAAGTCCTAAGTAGGTCAAGGTCATTTAAATCTTAGCGGAAGAATGAAAAGAATAGCTACCAGCATGCATTGTTGGTATCTATTCTTTTCTTTCCTCCTAGAAAACCCCTTTAGTCCGTGTCAACTTTGATGTGAATTTTTGTACAAAATTGTACATAATAAAGGACCCATGTTTCGAGTCCTTCGTAATCCATAGAATCCGAAGTGCAACAGATTTTTGTACCGTCTGCTTTAACAGCTTCAAGTACTCCACTAATACACTTCAGATTGCTATGATACGTTCTTATGTACCATAGTACTTTTTTGGCTTCGACAAAGTTGTGCACAGCACCAAAGATCATGAGGGATTCCATGGCAAATGTAACCACAAGACTACAGCACACCTTATATATATACTGTGAGCCCAAGGCTATAGCCTCGATTTTTGAGTTTTTGCGTCATAACTTTTATACCGTTGGTTTTATCAAAAAATGTTACTGGACCTTTTTTGTTTGTCTTTTAATTCCGCTTAATTTGACTACCCGCACGATAGATTTGGAGCATTTTTGTTATATCCACTGCCATCGTGTACGGCGACGCAGTTCTAAAGTTGAACGGCAACGAAATCAAGTTGGCGGAAAAAGGGGGGTGGGGAAGCGTGGGGTCCCTACTTTATTTTATACTACTTTATTTTATACTACTTTATTATATCTTATACTAACATGCAACGGTTACTGTGTGTGCTAGACATAAGCCATCCCACACACCTCACCGCCTTATTATATCTTATGCTACCCCTTAAATGCTAACATGCAACGGTTACTGTGTGTGCTAGACATAAGCCATCCCACACACATCACCGCCCTATCATATCTTAACCCCTACCTAACGTTCCCCCTATTCTAACTTATACTATGTAATATTACAGTTACGATGTGTGCTAGACATAAGCCATCCCACACACCTCACCATAATACTACCCCTAACTTATACTATGTAATATTACAGTTACGATGTGTGCTAGACATAAGCCATCCCACACACCTCACCATAACACTACCCCCTACGTAATATTACAGTTATGGTGTGTGCTAGACATAAGCCATCCCACACACCTCACCATAATATTACCCCTGATAGCTAAACCACGCAGGAAATGGAAAGGTAGTTGGATTGCCATTGCGGCCGATCATTATAGAAGGGCGCCTCTTCTACAATAACCGAACGCGATGTGAGCTAGACATAAGCCATCCCTCACACCATGGCGAACATTACGTCACAGCATAACCCTGCTCATAAGAGCACGAGCTACACCTTCACCGTAATGCTAAAGCGAAACGCTGCGCGCTCGCCTATATCAAGCTGAAGCGGGCGGCCTTGACTTGAAGGTTGACATATCCGCCTGCTGGGACGGAGGCGGACCTTCACCTTAACCGCGCCGCGGTCGGTGACCGAGGGGGGGGGAGCGAGCGTTGCCGTGACTTTGCCACCTAGTTCACCTTGGACGCCGAGCCGGTAGCTTCCGCTTACACTACCTTGACTACAAGGTTGCCGTGTCTGCTGCCTATAATAACCCCACTTGACCACCTCTTGTCATTCTGCCACTTGCCACTTGCCACCTTTGCTGTTAAATTTTACATTCTCATTTTTTACATTTTTCTTTTTATTTTACATTATGAACTTCTCATCCTCATCATCCAGCCATGATGCCTCTATCCTACGAGGTTTGCTCGAGCAAGAACTTGAATATACTATAAGAAGCCAACTTCAAGAAAAACAAGTGCTGGAAAATGAAAACTTCATGTCCGACATGTCCGAATTTTTTGTTTTTCATCAGACTACGCCCGCTCAACTGTCTCAGCCTGCTCAGACTCCACCTGCTCAACTGTCACAAACTCCACCTGCTCAACTGTCTCAGCCTGCTCAACTGTCTCCGCCCGCTCAATCATCCAATCAAGAAACTCCGCGTCCTTCACTAATAGTCAAAATCCCCTATCCATTTCAACCCGCACCATGTAAAAGACTGCCAACAAAAAAATTGAAGATCAACAGGCTGAAAAAAAATATCGTTTACAAAATTTTGAAAACCAAAAACAACCTTGTTCACATCCTCAACGAAGAAAAAATACAACTTTTATCATCGACCTGCCTAAAAAATTTCGTATTCCTCCAAAGCCAAAACATCTGAAAATTACAAAGGACAGCGGCAAATTAAAAATCAATCTTTTTTAACTAATAAGTACGGGTTTCTCCATACCACAGGTTTATTTGGTCTAGGCCTGTGGGAACCTCTTTACCCTAAAAAGAGTGACCTCTAGCGTGGTGGTGAGGTTGACGTTCCTCTAGAGGCTTTAAAACTAACGAACCACCGACCAATAAATGTCTTTACCCAAAAACTAAAAAAATAATAAACCTAACAAAAAATCCGGCAACATTTTATAATCAAACTAACAGTATAAATTTTACTATGCAAAACTGACAAATTTTATTTTACATTATCACTGAGCCACCTTTCTATTTCTGGTGAAGCGAAGGCTGTTGACCCGACCACTGACGCCTGCGCCGCCAACCTTGTAGTAGCCGGTTGGTCGACCTTGTTGCGTCAGCTGGCACAGCAGATGGTCACATCCTACACTCAACAGTTCATTCTCCGCTTTGCCACCAACCTAACAACTCCTGCTTCAACATGAACCGCTCCCAGTATTTCAAAATCTGGTACAATTGTTTCTCACGTTTACAACTGCTGGGGTATCGAGTTCTTCAATCTAATAACAATCGTGATTGGTACGATGTCACATCTACAATTGCTCTAAATCCTTTTCAGCCAGTTGGGAAAAACATTCTCACTGGCATCAAACTCAACATCGAACCACCTCTTTCACCTGTTTTACCACAATTACCCCAGCAGAAACTATTACTAAAAAGACTAAGACTAAACACCAAATATCACATCATCAAACGAAAATCCAATATTTTTTACCTATACAATAAAGAAAAAACCAAAATTTATATTGTTACACTACCTAAACATCTTTCCATTTATATAAACCCAAAATACCTTGAACTTACAAAACAAGGTAACAAAATCAAAATAAAATTGTCAAAATAAAAGCCCTTTTTCCTTTTCCTCCTCCAAAAGTCCACCCTGGTGGCAAAAAGGTCCTTGTAAGGACCGCCATAAAACTTTCAAATTTAGGGTCTCAACCCTTGGTGACTAACAAGGGGTCCACGTACCTCTAAGTCCCAAAGCGTTGCTGTCGGGGGGGGGGGGAGTCGCCAACTGATCTCGGGCCAGGTGTGCAGCAGATGTTCCAAGGTCAACAGCTTGTATTGCCAACTGGTCGACCGATGCTGTTGCGCAACCGTTACGCAACATGGTCGGCAGCATGCGAGGTCACCAGGATAATAAACTCGGCCCAGTGATGATGTCAAGTAAAAGTTGCCAGTTTTTGCGTTTCATTCAACGCAAGTTTCGTTGGTTTTATTCCTTGGTTTTATTTTTATTTCGCCTTTTTCGTTTGTTTTTTTAAACTCGCATGATAAGGTTTGGAAACATATTAATTAAAAGATGAAACATCTTGAAAAATATCGTAACTTGTACAAAGTTAAATAAGTATTTCAAAACAATATTTTTAAGCTAAATGTTAAGAACAAATGTTTACTACTGAGATGTTTACCCTACAACATCTACATTACAACTAAAACTAAATATCGAAAACATTGCGAGGAGTCTCTTATGGTAGTGGGGGAAGACAGGTGTGCAACATATGTAGCATCGCCCTAACATTTCAATTTTAAATTAAATGTTAAGAAACAGAGTTTATATTTAATCGCAAGTGTAGTTTAGTTTTGCATTTCTTCAACTAAATATTTTAACTAAGTATTAAGAAAAGATAATAAAGTAGCATCTTTAAAAATATTGTAACTCCTACAAAGTTAAATAAGTATTTTAAGCCAAATGTTAAAAACAATTGTTTAGTACTGAGATATTCACCCTACAACACCTACGTTAGAACTAACACTACAAATCCAAAAATTGCGAGGAGTCTCTCATGGTGGTGGGGGAGGGCAGGTGTGCAGCAGATGTTCCAGGCTGCACATGTCAAGGGAGGTTGCAGCGCCACTATTGACATATCAGTTTGCTGGTAGAACTCGCAGAGTAAACATCTAAATAAACATGAGTTCTGTTTTATATGTTTCTTTTATTAAAGATGGACTTTGCATTGAAACGCAAAGTTTTCCTATTGATGCAGATCCTATACAACAAATTTTAGTACATCCGCCAGAAAGTTATGATTCCATCTACATTTCAGTGCAAGAAACAAACGACCCCCCACCACCAACAACTCCTAATGTTGTTGTGTCCACAGTAGGACACGGCTACCACACGTCATTAAAGCTTCAGCTCTTTACCCGAGCACACATGGACTCTGAGCTTCAAGATAATACTGTTTCTTCTACATCTACACCAACTTCCGAACAATTACCTACTACAAATGAAACTACTACAAGTCTACAAGTAAATGAAATTTCATCAACTGTTAGTTCTGATGCGCAAGCAATAATGTTATCATTAATTGGTTTCGACTAAAAATTCAACAATGGAAGAAGAAAGAAATTCGCTACTTTACAACTTGGTTTTTGTGAACCCGTCGAAATTTATTATTTGCCTACTTTCATTTTTATGTGGTTACAATTTTGGTTACCTTGTTCAGGAAATGCTAACAGATAAAAAGGAAGAACATTCGCTATATTTTAAAGTTTATGTTTATGTAATTGCATCTTTATTTGGATACTTTGTAGCAGGATATTTTCTTGTTAATTTGTCAATTCCATTTTTTACATGGTATTTTAACAGACGTGAAAATCAACAAAACAACAGTTTGTAAAAAGAAGCAAAAATTATCTTGCATTTTCGGATTTTCCGAAAATGCAAGATCTTTTTTAAAAACATCCCCAAAAGACCTTGACACACTTCCGGCCATTTAAAATTTAAATACCCAGCACAGCAGGGCATTTAAACTTTAAATACCCACCCATACACGTCACAGCTACGTCACAGCTGATGACGTCACTTCCGGTCACGTGACCGGAAGTAGCTGTCAAAAAATTGACTGCCTGTCAAAGTTTGATTGGGCCAGCAGCCCCAAGGGCCCACTACTTACATCCTTATAAAATGTAAACATTGAAGCTAAGGACGTTCACGGGGCGTAGCCCGAGCGGATTTTAAGGAAGGGAATAGGCCTTTATGTTTCCCAGGTTCAAGATCTACCTCTGTGTAAAATTTCAACCCAGTCGGTTCAGTATTTTTCGAGTTCACTTGCCTCATACATACATACATACAGAAACCACCTCTTCTTTATATTAGTATAGTTAATAATGATACGTAGCCAAAATAACTCAAAAACCATAGAAGAAACTATCATAAAAAATCATACAGGCAAGAATTGTCTGGTTTAGTGGTAGACAATCTTATATTCTTCATGTTTTATAAAATTCTTTAAAAATGTTCCTATTTTGCATAGTTAAAAGTCATAGCATAGTTAAATGACTATTTTGCATCAGATACTACCAACAACAACGTCAACAGCAGTTTTAAGTCATTACATCAAGTGCCCATCATCTGAGCTGGACACATAGAGTAAAAGAAATAATTACAGCATGTGCCCAGTTTTGTTGGTCACATACTGTAATTTTCAGTGATACCGTTCAATTACACTATGTGCCCAGGCAAGCTGGGCACTTCAGGAAGTGCCCGGTTAGCGCTAGACACTTCATGAAGTGCCCAATTACGGCATGTGGCTACCACACTTTGTCTATCATTAAATTTATAATCATGAACAAAAAAATGACGATATAAAAAATCTTTTTGTTAAGGATCAAACTATAGTAATATCAGACAGCTAAACCCTTAACAATAGTTCAACCAGTGATTTTTGTGAATTATTGAACTGAAGTATCTAACTATAGTAACATCAGACAGCTAAACTTTTAACATTACTTCGTTTGACTTAAATTTTTAAGCTGGTAAATCTAGAGCGTTACCATATCTTTTAAGTGTTTCTGAGCTAGCTTCACAAATATTACTTTATTATTTTTGTGTGTAATTATTAATAAATAATAATAAATCAATCCGCTATTCATACCTTAAACACTCACTATCCACCTTTTTTGTTTTAATTCAAGTTTTTAACCTTAAGAAGGTTTGATGCTAATTGTCTAAGCCTTGATAAAGTTTCCTTTCTTTTTGTAGTCTCAGAATTACTATTATTCAAATAAACATTTTATTTGCATCGAGTGATTAAAAGATTTCCAAATTTTGATCCCGACCTTGTTGGGGACATTAAGACGCCTTTAACAGATCCGTACAAATATCACGTAACGTCAATTGAAGTCGTCATATATTAAAAATACACAGAACAAAACACAGATACATTAAAAAAAATTAAATACGAATGTGGCCATGCACGCGCACTGTTTTTGAATACTTGATTCTTTTACGGATCAAATGAAGGTGCCATAATTTCACCGAAATAATTATAATCCAAATTTGGAAATTTTGAATTACTTGAACCAACAGGTAATATAACCTTTTATTCGCTAAATCAAGTGTTTAAACCATGTTTATATTGTATAACAAATTTTGCATTATTGTAAAAATCTACAAAACCTGGATTTGTATTTAGTTGTTGAGTAATTTGTATGTAATCGTTGAGTAATGAGTAATCGAGATGTATCGAACTGTTAAATTCTTAGAAACTGTTTTCCCTTGGATTGCATGCAAAACTTCACAGATTAAATTAATTTCCGAGCGGATATTGCTAGGATGTATTCAGGTTACCGGGACACAAGACAATCAGCAATTTTTTCCTGTAATATTTCTAGTGTAGTGTATTCAAACTAAAAGGGATGGGAAGAAAATTAGTCATGAAACTCACAACTAAAAACATTCTTCTTTTAATCTACAATAATTAACGAATTTAATTAATTTATTTTTAATTTAATTGTTTTCTTCCTTTAATTAGCAACAAAGACATTAAATGTTTTAGGTTATTTGTGGTTTCTGTTTTATATGATTTGTTTTGAGATATTACAACCATACTAATGTGAAGTTTCAGTTGTAATACAATTACCACATGCTTTTCGTTCTAACGTTCATGTGTTTCTTTGTTTAATTACAGATTAACTTCATGTAATGTAAACAGTATTTGATTTTTAATTTTAAATGGTTTAGTTTAATTTTTATGTATCAATGTAATGGGGTATGCGAACGAATATGAGTTGCTGCGTTATTTACAGTAACAAAGAGGATATAACAACCTTTCGTGAGGTGTTTTGCTCGTTTGTGAGTGTAATGTTGATAGGCCATTTTGGAGAGAGTTTAAAATTAAAGAAGATATTAAATTTAACACATATTTGAGTACCTTATTTGAAAATTATCATGTAACCCTCAACATAGTGATTCGTGTCATTTCCACGTATCCAAAAGGTATCAACTTAAAGTCTGTTGAAAAAGTTATGGTGAAACAAATTACATGATACATATTTCATAGTTTTCCTTATAACAATCCTTAGTCTAATATACCAGCATAATATATGCATATACTCAAATCACAATTTAGTAATCATAACCAATGACTAACCTCAAGCTGATTGTAAAATAAATTATTAAGAGTTTTCCCTACATCAATCAATCTACGCATTAGAAATTCACATAAGAAATAAAACATTTTGCAAACTCAAAATCCACTATCATTTATCCCTTAAACTGCAACAATTTAGAAGTAGATTATTTTTAGTGCTGTATATTATTCTTTATTACAAATTTCCCCTTATAAATCTTAAATATATGCACACATGAAAAAGAACGGTTTTGAGAGGTATGCAGGCGTTGGGGTAGTTATTATGTAGAATTATAACGTACGAGTAGTGATATTATCGTTAAATTTGGCAAGTTTTATGTGTACTATAACATTTAAATTTAAAACGGTATGTAAAAAAAATAATTAAGGAGACTTCCCTTTATTTTGATATTCGTTTTTTGGGAGAAAAGGTCAATATGGCCGCCAATTTCCAAAATGGTGAACTACTTTAATTTTTGTCATAGAACATAATATGTTTAATGATTTTTACGATTGTACAGTAAAATCTAGGAAATTATATATGGCATTATTTCTTTAAGCCAACGGTTAAGGAGATATGGCAGGTTAAAGTTTAAATATTTTTCATAAGAAATGCATTGGGGATTGATATAAATGCTGCAAAATTTGTCTCTCGTGTTATTTAAAGGGGCAAATTCAAATTTAAGATGTTCATATCTCCGTAAATTTTGGTTTTGGGAATAATACAAATTATAAAAGGTTCCTAAAATAAGTTGTAGAATCCAATAACTATATCAAATCCAGTGTTCCATAAGAAAAAAATAATTTTCGACATGTTTAAAATAGCGCCCTTGTGTTTTTTCAAATTCGAAATTATTACTCCAAAACTACCCTACTCTATTAAAAGTTTGTTGTCCGATTTATTGCTTAAAGGTTAGGTATTAGTTCACTTAAAGTGAGACACCCGATATGTTTTCTATTATACACCGGGTGTCTCACCTAAAGTGAACCAATAGCTAACTTTTTTATTGTAAATCTGACAAAGAACTTCTTATGGGGGACTTCCCTTTATTTTTAAAGCTGCTTTTTTTAGTCACTTCGAAATTTAAAAATATGGCCGCAATTTTGCAATATGGCGGACAACTTTGATTTTTCTTATGGGACACCCTGCATTTGATGACGTTTTTGGATTTTATATTTAATTTTCGTAACTTTTTATTCTTTCTAATTTTTTCCTAAACCCAATGGTTAAGGAGGTACAGACAGTTAAAGTTTTATTTTTTTTCATTTAAAAAGCATTGGGAAATTGTTAGTAGCTGTATATTGAAAACAGTTGGGTTTGATAATACATACCAAAGAAGAAAAGTGTTTTAAAATATGAGTTTAGTTGAGATTTAATGATAAAATAATTTTTTGTTGAGATCCACTCATAGAAATTTACTAATTTTAATATGATTTTACTCAATAAGGAATACATGGTATACAGCACAGTTAAATGGACACAATGCTTTTTAAATGGGAAAAAATCAAACTTTAACTGCTTGTATCTCCTTAACCATTGGGTTTAGGAAAAAATGAGAAAGAATAATAAGTTACCAAAATTGAATATAAAATCCAAAAACGTCTTGAAATACAGGGTGTTCCATTAGGAAAATCAAAATTGTCCGCCATATTGGAAAATGGCGGCCATATTTTTAAATTCCGAAGTGACTCAAAAAAGCAGCTTTAAAAATAAAGGGAAGTCACCCATAAGAAGTTCTTTGTCAGATTTATAATAAAAAGGTTAGCTATTGGTTCACTTTGGGTGAGACACCCGATATTATTAGATCTTAATTTATAAATTACTTTTTAAATAAATAATTTATTATTTTAGCTATTTTTTAAGTCAAGAGTGGCTTGACCAAGGAAAAGCGATCGACAGTATTTATAGTGACAAAGAGCTGTCTCGTCTTCCGTCAAGTAATTTAAAATTGAATCGAAACGTCTAGAATATTGTGAACGTCTCAAATGCACCGAGATCGTGAATTGTGTTGCTTGGAGACGGGACTCCCAACTGGTGCCCCAAATCTCTCGAGGAAATATCTTGGAGAGGTGCATCTTACATTCTATTTATTCCCGAGTTAGATTTATTTTGAAGAAACATTCCTGGAGACTAGTATATTTAAAAAAAAAAACACTCACAATTTTAATTAGGCACTACACCTTTAAGGACTCTTTAAAATTAACTATAAAACTTAAATGCCCTGTAATTAAGACTTAGCTTGAATTTTGTCCTTACCTGCAGTCTTTCCACAGCATCCAAGGCTTAAGAGCGTTATTCATGTCACTACTAAAATAACTCGTCACCATGGTCCCAGACGCATCGTCCACGGGAGACCCATTTTTTCACGATATTCGCGTCATGACCAAAACTCTGAAGTTTTGTTGGCTCTGTACTGGGTAGTAATAAACGTATCCTACGTTTTATTACATACGCAAACATAATTACATGTGGGAGTGGGAGTTCCAGTAACTCAGTTACTGGAAGCTACCACCGCACCGTAGAGAAACCGTGCAGTTTCTAGTTTACTTAAATGAGCGTAAACATTTATGGGACTGCCCCATGTCCTCATCTTCCCTCGTAACTAATCAATGTTCGCTATACCATTGCTCTGTTATAAGGAGCTGACAACTGCAGACGACTCAAGTCAAGTCTAAATGTCTATCCAAAGTAACCTTACGATCTAAACAAGCCATGTGAACGTGATAGTACGATAGTGTTGTAAAGCTCACTCGGAACGTTGATGACTAGCGTTACTTGATTCCTCGCGTGCAGCCAAGAAAGACAATTCTTGTCAGATTTTAGCAGCTGTCATCGTATGATCATTCACCCAATATCTAGCTCTACATAGTACTGGCATCCATCAATGTGGACAAGGGGCCAGGCTCCCCGGGATTCATTGAAGCATTCCGATGTTAAAGTCTTTAGAAAAGGACATATAAGTAATCTAATAAATCTTGAAAAAATATTCAAAGTTTGAAAAATACATGAGGATTATATATGGAAATTATTATATGGATTATATGGGGGGATTATATGGGGAATTATTGGGTTTATCTTTAAAACTAATAAATTTATTTAAAAACGGGTTTCTGCATTGCAATCATCGTGAAAATCTAGTTTGTAATGATGTTTCTCAACACTATGTTTATATTTGAAAAGAAAATATATTGCATCTAATTTGGGGGACCCAAGATGGCGACAAAAACTTTTAACCAGTCAAAGTAAAGATCTTACTATGTGCCAATTATTGGCAGTTCTACATAATGCCAAAAAATTCAATCTTATATCGCCAATGACATAAATTTTCTAAATTTTTAATGCTTTTTGATACTATTTTCACGATGGCTGCAAAAATAGCATATCTTCCGTGGCATTCCGGATGTACCTTTTTAATGTCTACTAGGAGCATGTTACCATTCATTTACAATTAAATAATTTTTGTTCCAATTACTTCTACCTCCACTTATTTATACTACACTATACATTTTCATGAAAAGTTAACATTACAGTGGGCGGAAACATGTGTTTATATGTCAAAAGCTTCATTGACCTAAAAATAAAGAGTAATTTTCTAATATAAAATAGTTCGTAATGCGACATAATCCAATATGAAGGTTTTTTGGAGGCAGTATCGGCCTCGTCGAATCAACTGCTTCTGTGAATATGTAATAAGATTTTTAGTTTGTTTTGAAGGTTTTCAAAATGTAATGTACTAAGGCTGTTTGGGTAACGTTTACGTACCTATAGATGCGAAAAAGTTACTTCAATCAAACACCACGTTCGATATACGTTTGTATATGAAATATCAAATAATTTTGAGTTATAGTGCAAACCATTCCCTCGCCTTATTATCCAAAGACTCAGTAAAGTCACAGTATAGTAGTTGAAATTCTCAATTCCCTTTACCTACTATAATTGCTAAACAAAAAAGACATAAAAATATATAAAAAAACTTTAAAAAGCGTTAATATTTTACATTAGTCAACTGACTTATGTGAAATATTAACGCTATTATCGAATTTTTAAAATATATTTTTGTGTCTATTTTGTATGGCAATTACAGTTTACCAAGCATGGTTAGTAGAAATAAAAAAAAAATACGGTGTATTATTAATCGTCTACCAAGTAGTCAAATAACCAAAGTGATGATCTAAAGATCTAAATGTTTATTTGATATTTATAATAAATAAAAGATTAAAAAATACTGTCTTAAAAATACTGTCTTAAAAAATACAGGGCCTTTGCGTATATGTGACTTTATTACAAATGTTCGAGTTTTTGAATACGACTTGTAGCATTCAAAATACTTGCTGTCTCTTTGGGCAACGTTCACTAAAATATGTACATCTAAATTATAGGTGAGGGATTTTTTCCGATAGCTATCCATAATAATTTAAACCAATTTTATATACATTGCTTTGTTATATGTTTTATGTACCCAGATTTAAACCCCAGCGTGGCAATCCTCCGTGATATGCAATTTCCGTGAAATTGTCCATGGAATAGTCTGCTACATCTTTGAGGAATTACACGGTAAACGCTCCTAGGAGAAGGTAATTGAATCTCACGGTCCAAGAGAGCGAGGCGCATTTTAGAGGCAGTGCTGTAAATCATAACTGAACTACACTAACATCGATGAAAAGTTTGCAAGAGCGTTAGATTGATTAATAATTTAACTATGGGTAAATGAATAACCTCAAAACAATGGTTTTGTGAAACCTTAAATCCCTAGATAGTTTGTTAAATTGAAATATGATTAGCAAACCTCTAAACTAAAATAAAGTAAAGTCCATAAGTGGTATGAAATTGAAATCAGAGGAAATGTAACGGTTGAGGTCATTTACTGCCGTACTCTTATATATAAATCCACTGCTAACTCGAGTATAAAATATCAGGCATACAATACCTCTGACTATTTTCACTTAAAATCCATTGCTCTCAAGACATCCATAATAAAATGCACATCCATAAAACAATGTTATATACATAAAAATATTAATAATAAATCTTTACAAGAAAAGATTTTAATGTTCATTTATTGTAATAATGAAGTATTTTTATTTGGTTCCAGCTTTTATGATAATCTAATCCTTGTAATAAACGTCAGGTACTCCTGAGGATTACTACGATGGCTTTATCATAAAACTCACGAAAGATAATATGTCACCTTTTGATAAGACTTCCATCGATGATTTATAAAAAGACATTAATTTCACAACAATATTGTAATGTTGACATTATTATCATGTGCCATCATTAGTCTAAATTTTTGAATGACCTCAGTTGTTATTTCTTATAATAATAAGTGAGGTCATTGGGTTCACCCAACTTTACCATTTTCAATCATAACGAAGAAGGGTGTAAAACGTAAAACCTACGTAGCTTCTATGTTAAACACAATTTACCTTTCTTACAGAATTTACTTTACCTTGCAGAACTTTGAACTTTTTTATTTTTTTAATAAATTGGTGTACTTATTTTTCTAATTTGTTATTGATCCTAATTTTTCTTTTTGTTTACTATTCAAAGAGACACTGGTCAATAAAATATGCATGCTGGCATCAATAAATGAAACTATCATTGCATTTACAGGTATTCGAATGCGTATTCCCAATAAATTGTAGTTTCTTTATTCTGAACCCATTGTCAACTCCTGAGAGAGAACAACAATTACTCTAGTAAACGCACCAAGTTGTAAACTAGTGAACGATACCACACTAGGCCTTAACAATGAAGTTCGGCAACACTAGAAGAACTGTTAATTTACTTAACATTTTATTTTAATATCAACTAACCAGATGAATTCGTTTTTCTGAGTAGCTACAATTGTCAATTGACTCAAACATTTAAAAATGAGATAGTTTTACGAACAAGTACAATTAATTAATTTGACAGATCTACAGAACTAACTTACGAAGATTTTAGCGTGAATTTATGAATGATCGCTACGTTTGCCTCAGAATCGGTTTTGGAGCTAACTTTGAAGAACTAAAATGGAGAATTAATTAAAACTGCCAAGTATAAGTATTACTATGCAAAATTTCCCTAGAGTTTGTTTGAAAGAACAAGATAAAAAAATTTCACAAACATGTGTGTCATGAAAGAATGAATGGCTACTGGGATTTTGATGGCTCTGTATCGATAAAATGTCAGTGTGACTCCCCGATAGTGGCCGTTTGGCCAGTAAATCAAACGCTGAGGTCAGGATAAAATTACATCAGTGATGTTATTCAATCAGTAAACGCCTAGGATTGGGGACGCGTAAGCTGCATTCAATTTCTTTTTGTTTGTAAGTGATTTAAGATATTAATAGTACGAAAAAATCTGTAAGAATAGGTTTTGATGTTTGGTTGTTTATTTACTTTCACCTAAGAAGTCGCTTTATTTGTTGTTGAAAGGTTAATTTTAGGAAGCAAATTTTATATTTTTGAAGTAAAAGTGTCCGCATATTATTGGTACAACTTTGATCAATATATTATTTAATATTGTGCGCGTGCTTTGATAATAATGTATCCGTAGTATATCATGTATATCGATTGTAATAAAGTTATTCAATGATGCCAAGTTGTTGTTTTGATGGTTTAAGCAATGATTTAGCGTAGAACCACTGTGGAGTTCAGCTAACTCACATACTTATTCCACCCTTCTACAAAATATTTATATTTAAATTTCTTGGATTGTAATAAATGTGTTAGTTGCAAATAATTATTTTCAACTAACCGAATCCCTAGAAAAAAGGTTTTACATTCATAGCACTATAGAAAACGTTGAAGGAAACTCCACTAGAGACATACATGGATGTAACAGGCTAGAATCATGCATCAAACTTTATCATACGCTCAATGTAATATGTATCGTATATCGTAAGTTCATGACAAATACAGTAAATTGTCTAGTATTAAAAACTGTATAAATAATTTTTGACACTTAAATTTCCAACCAACCAAGCCAACATAAGGTAAAAATGGTCCAACCATCAAACGTATGGCTGGAATTTTCGGTTAGTTATTATAAAACTATAGGAAACAATATTTCCCGATCAAACTCAAATTTTAAAGTGAAACATGTGTTCATCGTTTACTCATAAACTAAAAATTTTCAACAATACAGTAGTTGAAAACGGCAAATTTTAAAAATAATATTTATGCGTTATTATTGATTGATAAGTGATTTTGGCTTTTTAAATTCAGTTTTAAGTGTTAAAAATAAAAGATAAAAAAGAACCTCATTTAAACAGAACCGAGGAATTATTTTGAAACCGGTTTAAAGATCTACTAACTGAAAATGTTCCTGGTGTTTATAGAGGAATACAAAATATTAAAGCCCTTGCCTGAATTAAAGCACTGGTTGCTGTATCTGGATTCTGGACTGTATATTAAGAAATATTAAATATGTTCACATGTCAAGGACATAGAGTTGGATAGTATGTGGTTAGGCAAGGATACTATGTGTATGATTATAATGTAAACACAACAGAAAGTCAAAAAAACATCCACAAAAAAACAAAAAATTATGGAACAACTTACGGATTCATTGTTGCTCGAGCCACATTACATGTACCAACCTAGAACAAAATAAAAATACCATTAATGATTTCCAAAATGTAAAATTAATCTTACGAAATGTATTACAAATTAATTTACTCAAATAAAAACACAGAAAATGGTGTTTTAACTGGCATATAGATTATGCATAAAAGAGATTGATTGTTGGATAATTTCATCACTTTCAACAGCACTAATGGTTTTACATCCATATTCAAACAACAGTTTTTAGTCCAGTCAGGATTTACAGTCCAGTCATAGATGACAAGTGGTCCAGAATATAAAGAACACCCTATATTTTATGGAGTTTTATAATTTTCCGCTTAATTTTAAGAATATTTTATTCCTATTCATTTTCCTTAAACTCAGCGGGTAAGGAGATATGAACAGTTAAGGTTGGTTTTCTCTTATTTGTAATGCCAATTTGAACTGCTCATATTTCCTTGACCGTTAGGTTCAGGGTAAAATGTCAATGGATAAAAAGTTTTCAAAATTAAGCGTAAAATCAAAAAACCCCATAAAATATGGGGTGGTCCACAAGGAAAATCTAGCTTTACAACCTTATTGGAAAATGGCGGCCATTTAGAAAAAAATGGAATTAATATTTTTTGCTGTCTTACCAAAACCAAAAACATAAAGTAACCGAAGATCAAGCACAATTTTTAAGATTTAAAACAAAAAAGTACAACTTTTTATGTTAAACCTAGCTTTATAAAATTGAAAACCCTTGTATATCCCCTTGTAACAAGGGGGCATAAGTGTTTGGTTGAAAATTAACTTTTAAAACTAAATAAGATTGAAATCTTTCAATAATGTGGTTGATCATAACAAATTGGAAAAAATGATGTATTAATAGTAATCCAAAAATACAAAATCTATAAACCGTTCAAATTATTAACAATTTTTAAACATAAAATGATAAACCAAGGTTAATCTTGGTTGATGATCGCAGCTGAAGGCTTTAAAAACTATAACACAGCCCAATGAGCTGGATAATTAGATCGATCGCAAGATGGATTTATTATGATTTGTGTTAAAAAATTACAAATGGATTTGAAGGTCATCATCATAATATTACTCAGGTTTTTAAATTTAGATCTTTTTGTATTGAACAAACTAAAATTAATTTTACTATTCAGTTTACTGAAATCGTCTATAACCGGGAAGTACATAAATAAGAAAATTAGAAAAAAATCACATGTACATGAAAATTTTAAAATTCAGTTTTCCTCCCCTTACACAATTTTTATCATTTATAAAAGTCAAGGTACTCTTTTTAATACATCAAATCACAGAGATTACGTAAAAGAAATTGGGGAAGAAAAATTAAAATGAAAGTATAATTTTATATTGGTGAACATTGGTTCACCATGGTAACTTTTGTTGGATAAAGATCAAAGTTTAATATTTTCGATCTTTATCCAAATATCGTTCTCAAATAATTTAAAGAAATTATTGGAAAGTAAAAATGATTTTAGTTTTATGAAAGAGGGAATCCACTACTGTATTTGCACTACTGATCTACAAAATATTTTCATGATAAAATCTTATTCCCTCTCCAAATATGTTTTGCTATCAACCCTAAATTGAAATTACAAATATAAAAGTTACCCTTGTTACATTTAAAATTTAAAAGCTATACAAAAGAAACATTTTGTGGAAAGAATATTTGAAATTGCATAAATTATTCTCAAGATGAATTAAAACTTGTTATATAGTTTTCTTATAAATTAAGCGATTACACGTTGAACAAAGTCTTGATTTTACTAATTAATGATTACAAATGTCCACAAAAATCAAAACATACTCCCATCATCATCAACAAATTTGAAATAAAGTAAAGTTGTGCAGTTTTACATTTTCTTTCTGTGCAAAATCTTTAGTTAAGGGTGGGAGTGAGAAGGGGAGATGCGGGTATAAAATTTTCATGCGAAAAATAAATTCGCCATTGGTGATAGACGGTTCTTGCAATCTGAGCACTAACATTTTCTTAAGCTTTCAAATAGGTGAAGATGGAACTAAATAAATAGAACCTAAATCAGCGATATTTAGTTTCATGGATAAACAAATGTTTGTAATGAAGAGTATTATAATTTATGAAGAAACCTCAATATTTAATTCGACATGTTTAACAATTTTACTCAGATGTCTTGCTTCAGACGCAGGCATTGTTAGCTATAGCTCACTCCTCATTGGTCAAATTCTAATAGTGAGTGGAGAGGGAACGGACGCTTTCTTAAAAGCGGATCAAACTGTCAGTCCCTTGTGCGAATTCGAGACGGCAATTCCCGTACATGACGGTCAATTCTTCACATCCAAACTACCGCATACCGGCATCTATTTCACGCAAAAATACGTACAAACTGTTTATTTAAACAACTATCATCAAGAATTATTTGCAGATTTGAGTGCGAGTTTTCGTGTGATTGTTTTCGGACCCATTCCAATCGTGAATGAACCTATTAAAATAAATAAATAATAAACTATTAAAATAATATTAAATTTATTAGTGCCTTTAATGTCAAAAATAACATTATTTTCATGAAGTTCATTAGTGATTATTATTATAGCAATAATAGCTGTTGAACTGTCACACCATCTGTTGTATTATTGTTCATGTATTGGCATTTCCGTTGGTAATAAATTAATCTAATGTTCACTTAATTTGTTGCAATAATTTCTCATAGTACGTTTTGTAGATTTTGTAGTTAAAGGTAGTTTTAAGTTGTTGTGTTGTGCTTTAAATTTTTTGTAATAGAAAGCGAATTTTGGACAGCGGTACATTTACAAGGACTCTTTCCCCGATCACGGACTCATTGTCTTTCCGGGGAAATAATTCCATCAATGCAATGTTATTCAATTTACGCTGTGATTTTTTAATTTTTTTTTACTCTAAGCCAACTGTTAATAGTATTTTATGACACGTACAGGTTGTTTTTAAAATATTTGAATGTACATTCGCCAAATCAGTCCTAGTTATTGTCGTTTCCCTTAGTTTGCCGTTTATGTTAGAGAGTCAGACCACATATGATAGTACAAGAAGTCTGGACCCAGCTCTGGGCAGTTGAGGCCTGCTCGACATCCTGTCTGCCTAGGAGGGAGGATCAACGTGGGTACAAGGAGAAGCATTCCCTTATAATTGTATGCTAAAAGTTTTGATCGTAATCTTTTGGATAGCAGCTTACTTGTCCAGGACTCTTTCCCTTCTCGAATGGAAAACCAATGTTTAGCTTCTATCAAGGGCTTAAATCAAATCAAATCAAATATTCTTTATTACCTTGAAAACATACAAAATGTATTGGAATGCGTCAAAACAATTTACCTTGAATAACTAAAACTACAACTAAAAAAATTGACCAATATATACGAAAAAATCGGAATATGTACAAGGATAATAACTGAAGCTCAATATAAGCTTAATAATAGCAAACTTAAACTACTTCCTACTTGTTCATTATAAATTCATGAACGCTGTAAAATGTTCTGTCGGAAAAGAAATTCTTAAGATCTAATAAGGAATGATTCTGTATAAAGTATCATTACTAGATGATATTTTTTGGGATTCCCTCACCTTTGCGCTTGTTCCGAGGCTCGTTAAACGAAATACAGATGGCACAATTTACACAAAACACTGTCCCGAGCGATAAAAACTACCTCTTCCGTATGATTTTAACGGCTTGTTTCTCGCGCACGCTGGCCAAATTTCAAGCCAACCCTTTGGCTCTCGTCAAAAGTCAATGAAGCAAAGAAATTACTTATGTGGTGTTACAGGCAAAACGATTATCTGAAACCGAGAAATAAAAATATTAGCTGTAAATCCCACATCAGGAGGATAGTTGGGACTTCAGGTCGATTCTGTCGGGTAGTTGGGGATCCATCTTACTGGTGGTCAGATGCCTCCCTCGACTTCTGACACTGCTTAAATTCGCGACCCACCTGAAGCCCTCCCGCGTCCCACCATTGGGTCGTGACCCACACTTCGGGAACCAATATTAAACGGAAACTTCGAACATTTTCGGTTGAAAAAAAAACTATGGATGAAAAACCTATAACATGATTTCAAAGGATAACAAAATATACGAAATCCAATTTAATAAGAAAATATAGTAGTCTATTTGACTACTATATTTTCTTATTAAATTGGATTTCGTATATTTTGTTATCCTTTGAAATTATGCTATAGGTTTTTCATCCATAGTTTTTTTCAACCGAAAATGTTCGAAGTTTCCGTTTAATATTTGTACCCTATTGTAGCCTTTTGAGAGAAAATATTTTAAAATCCTTCCTTAGTGCTTATCTAGAGCCAGTAGAGAATATTTGTGTCAAATTGCACGGCCAAAGAATCCGTCATAAGCTTTAAAAACTAAATTATGGCCCACTTTTTGGACATTTCGGACATTTTCTCTGTATTATATTTTAGCCTTTTGAAAGAAAACATTTAAAAATCCTTTCTTTGTACGCATATAGAATTTATAAAGAATATGCGTGCCAAATTTCAAGCCCCTATATGGCTTTAGTTTTTCAGAAATTTTGATCAGTGAGTTAGTCAATGAGTCAGTCAACCGTTTTCGGATTATATATATATATATATATATATATATATATATATATTATAATCAAATATCCTACCTGAAAAAAGTATTATTTTTGTAAAAAAAATTAAAAACTGGCGTAAATGTTGAGAGGACATCTCGCCCGACTCTGGCTCTTGACTCGCTAACAACCTGCCCTTTGTTTTGAGGTCACGCATCTTCCATATGCTGATTAGGTTTCATATAAATGCTTATAGAATCCATCTGTCCAACATATCGAAGCTGTTTGATAATTCCAACGACAATACAGTGATGAAAAACCTTGCCGTACAATATCAATTTTTTTGTTTAAACGTGCGACAAAAACAATCGAAATTATCATTAACATTTCAGTTATATTTCCATACTAAGATTTAGAATAGAAGTTTCAATTCAAAAACATTCGTTAGCAAAAATGATCAATTCACCAACTAGACGAGATGGAGTCTGGGAAGGAATATGAGGGGTTTGTAACTCAATCAAGCCGAGTAAACATTGTTCGCAAAAATTACCTGGCAAACATGACAACCCACTATACATATTTAGTTTTCTACAAGATTATCAGTTCTCATTTTAAACAAATGTTTCAAATTTATTCTTTAACGAATTTAAACGTGAACCTGTAACGAGCTACTGGGTAAAATTGTTCAACCAAACTTTAATATCATTACAAATTATTCTCTCTTATGACAACTAACATAACATGTTTAGGAGTTTATATGTTTTCACAGGCCCTGTGTACGAACTTGTCAGTGTTAAATAAAAAGTTATCAAAGAAATACTTAAGAAATAATTTCACCATGTAATTTTAAAATAATAATAAATTTAAATAAAGTTATTTAAGTTACTGTAAAATGGTTATTTTAAGTATGTTTTTCTTACAATATTCTTCTGTCAATAAATTAGAAAAGCGTCGTTATGTTTTGTTCAAAGATCATATTAATAAAAATATTTAAGTTATTTTAAATTGTTTTATCAAGGGGTAAAGGTTAAAAGTGACATAAAAAACAACCCCAAATATTGCGTGCGCCCAATCTCTGATATATAGCAGCTTACCAGTAATCCTAGTTAAGCTTAAAATGATGTGTAAATATTGCTACTGCGACCAATGCCCTTTAACAAGCAAATATATTTCTTAACAGTTCACAGCCTCTGGGCGTTTCTATTAATCTGTAATAAAAACATGATCTTGCTCATTTGTTATTTTACATTTATTAAATTATTAAAATAAATACCGTTATGAAATTAAAATTATTAATATCCAATCAAATATAATTTTATTATTAATTATAGTAGTTGAACGGTTTTTGCCTGAATGCGTTAACGCTAAAATAACCATATTGTTGTGGTTTTTAGTAATACGTAAATAAGTTAATCAAACAGCATCTTTAGTAAAATGCTTACTTAATATCAAACAAAACACTTGAAAAATATTATTTAACCGGCAAACATTTAAGAAAGTCATATGGAGAGAAGATGCTTGTCAAACAAAAGTTATTGGTAATGACATTTTTGGATTTTTAAAACCTCTCTCTTTCTTTAAGGTGATATTTACACAAAATACATACAGTACTTTAAGAAATTCGCAAAGTCGTTGGTATATTTTTATATAAACTATGCAGTAAATAAATCTTTGCACATCTAAATGTATTTCCAAAGCATTAAAAAAAATTACTTCGAACTCCCCCCTTACACTCATTCTAAAACTCTTTCTAAACGTATGCATAGATTGATGTCTATGGGAAATTATGTATGTGTATGAATTGTATGTGTGAGTTCTCAGTAATTTACACAATACAATTCCGCACACAGGACTTTTAAAAGTTCGTCCTAAGCAGAGTTAAGGCGTTTAGAACATTCACATCTAGCGTAAAAAGTTTGGATGAAAGAAATAAATACTAAGAAAATTCATTATATCTTGAGAACGGCTTGATGTACTCAAAAATGGATGGCGAAACTGTTATCATCATACGAATTTTGTTTGATGTAATGAGTCACAAAGCCACCTTTACGTTTGAAAAATAACTTTTTGTCCAGTATGACTGATCTAAGATGGCGGCCTAAAGTAATCAACTATTTAAATGAGTGTATTTTCTTATCAAAAATATTTTTGTGGATGGACATGAATATATATTTAGGCAAATGTAGAAAAAAGGTATGCGACATTTAAACATATCCTTTCTTAAGAACGTATTCGGCTGAAACAGGATAAACATTTTGACAACCTGTGTGCAGTATCCTATACCGTTATATTCCCCATCGATGTCTGGCCTGACTCACGTTTCCCCTTCTTCATGTTTCATTTTGTCCTATGTCGCTTATGATTTTATCTGTTTACATTTTTATGGAATAGAATCAATTTCCAAGTTACCTAATTATAAATTGTTTTACTATTAGTAAAAACACTATAATAAACTATAAAGAATTTTTCTACAAGCTAATCCCATAATATCCCTTAGTAGGTGGTATAAAGGTGGTCATAGCTTTGGCTTGTTTCTCATTTTTAGTATGCTCCTGATTCTTTTTGATTAGATAAAATATAAATTCGCAACAATCACAATCACGCAGTTTTCACATAATTAAGTAATTATCAAATGAAGATTTTCATCAACAGGAATTTACTTAGAATTCAGTTCAATTATCAAAATAATTATTGAGTGTTTTCTAGACTCGATTATTCTCCTATTTCAGCCTAGATGTACTAACCTTAAAATACAATAAAACTTTTTTTAATTTCGTTTAACGTAATTGAGGAATTGTGTTACTAAATTAACAATAACAAACATATTCACTCACAGAACCCATTTCAATTAATTCGTTTCATATTATCACTATTTATCCATTCATGTACCTATGTATTAATGATTTAAAATAGTAACGCTTAAAAGAGGAAATGCAGAACAAATTTTTTTTTTCAATTGGCTGTAATTAATTCTTACTATTTATTAAATATAATTTAAAGGACCATACAAAAAACCTGGTTAAAGTTATGGATAGACTTTTGCCTTATAACAACTTGCGATAGTATTTAAAATAATATTACTGTTTTGTACTGAGGCCTTTTTTCACTCATAAAAAACGTACATATTAAAGCTTTCACAATTACAGCATAAATAAATAATTTATTTCCTAAAATGTAAATTATAATTAATGTTACACATAAATTGGCTGGAAATAATTGGAAATAATCTATCTCTTGCCTAGTTGAGTGTTCAGAGAAAAATTACATTTAAAAAACATTAAATCCCACAACGATTTAGTCTAGCACAACAAGTATGTGAGCTTGATTTGCTTAAAGATTTGTATAATATTGAATAAGTAGTATGATTAGTGGTTTGTATATTGTTTTAGCACTTCATTTTTAGGTTAGGTTTGTTGATCTAAATTTAACTTGTTCTTGGTATATTTAACCGGATGGATATATCTTATAGAAAGCTGTGCCAAAACAAAGGCATAATAATTGCTTTATAATTACTGTGGTAAATTGTATAAAACAAAGTCATATGACGGGATCAAAACTCCATTGCAACGTATAATTCCCTAATTACCTAAAACTTTCTACCTAATTACCTAAAACTCAACTGGAAATGGAATCAACAAGTGTTCAGTATATATAGTAGGGATAGTATGTAATAAAAAAATTTTATATGATAAAAAAGGTACTGCAACCTACAATATTGAATGCGTAGATAATTCTGTTGTCAAAAGGCAAAATACAAACGCGATCTCTAAACTAACTCATTATGACATTAATCACCAAACAATGTCGTGTGTTATTCAAGGGAGCCGTGAAAGACGGAGACAAAGGGGAAGGTTGTTAGCGACTCGAGAGCAGCCACAGGCGAGTTGTCCTCTTGTGTCCCCCTACTTTGTGCTGAATGGTCAGCCTCATTATTAGGCTTACAGACACAAAAAGCTTAGGGTGTATAGATTTTGTGGTTAAATGCGATAATGTTGCATAAGTGTGGAAAACTCAAGAAGTCGGTGAAACTAAATTTTGAATTATATCCTTATTAAACCTGTTATAGGAACATAATTATTGTAAAAACCACATAACGCATGTCCAATGTGATGTCAAACCACATGAGCATATGAAAACGCTAAGAAGCATTTCATTAATATGAATCGTGTCATAAATATTATATGGATTATTTAACATGGGAAATATTATCAGTGTATTTTAACGATAGCATGAAATAAACGTAAAATTAGAAAACAAAGTACAACCTATCATATCGGTTGTTTTTAAATAATATCCTAGGATACCTTTTATTAAAGTTCCAATTTTACCACTCATTGGCCTGTAAATATCATATTTATTTCTTACTAGCTGATTTACCCGCAGCTTCGCCCGCTGAAAGGATAGCTCATTTTAATTCACTTATATTATGCCTTCTGCAATTTTTAGGAATAATTAACAAATGGACTGTTTTATTTGGGTCATGTGCGTGCAATTAAACCCTTAAGATGCAGCTTATAATTCCACTCTAGATGAAAATGAGAAAGTGTAACTTTCCTCTAAACATGTTCCCCCCCCTCATGATTAGCAAATGGTATAAATTAACTTCATCCAATTTTCCAATACAGAGAATGAGGATAACCTGGAATATAAAACAAATACCCCCGTTGCAGCAGACCTGCATACTCAGCGAACTTCAAATGCAAAACAACATATTTCAATCCAACACAGCGTGATTTGACATGTTTTTGTAAGCTCCTTAAAAATAACATGGGGAATGAGTATGCAGGTTTGCTACTAGGGTATATCAAAACTGGGTGGTTTTAATTCAATATTTAGTTGATCTGAACTAGAAGAAGCCATTTACCAAGTTTTATCAAGATATGTTGAGAAATAAGCGAGATATAGAATTTTCTTTATTTCCCATAAGGTTAACATTGGGACAACGTACCGTGTTTACCACTTTCAATATCTCGGAAACCAATGGACATAGAGCAGTGATTCAAAATACTAAATTGTTTGTTTTTTTGAGCTGAATTCAATCCAAAAAAAAGAAAAAAAGGATAAAAAAATTGGATAATTTTCAATTTTATATGTAAAAAAACTCAAAAAACCCATTTTTGGGGGGGTTTATCCCTCTTTACCCCCCCCTTCCGATGGTCCGATCGGGCTGGTTCACGAACTCGTCCGAGTGATTACCACTTTACACGTCTTTACCAAATTTCATTAAGATTGGACCATATTTACTGCCGCTATCGTGTTAACAGACATATATATATATATATATATATATATATATATAAATTCGAACGAATAGTGTTTTTTGCTTCTGGGGGCCCCAAAATGAAAAGTTAACATGGTCTCGGGTTTAGTTGTTACCATGAGACCTACGGTAATAGCTTATTCCTTTAAGGAAATTCGCTAATAAGACACTAAGGATGGATTTTCGACTTGACACCGATCTGAATTTAGCACGTTTTTGAAAATAAACCGAAAACTGTAAGAAAAAGTAGAAAGTAAATATCTTGGCCAAAAACCTATTTCCCCAAAAAGTTTCTCATTAAATTTTCAAAATTGATTCTTTCAGTAGATTAGTTCTCGTACCTTTCTGTGCCCTGAAAATATTCTTCAGGACTCTCATCCATAGTCAGGAAAACTAAAATTGCCGCCATTTTGAATTTTTTCAAGTAGTCTATTTTAGCCGTCGGAGAAAAAATATTTTTAAAACCATTCTTTTATCGCATATAAAGCCTATAAAGAATAATTGTGCTAAGTTTCATGGCCCAAAGTCTTGTGGTTTTTGAGAAATTAAGCTTTGAAAGCTAAAAGTGGTCGCCATATTGTATTTTTTAATATACCATATTTAGGCCTTTAGAGACAAAATATTGCAAAATCCTTTCTTAGTACGCATCTAGAGCCTGTAAGGAATATTTGTGCCGAGTTTCATGGCTCTAAGCCTTATAGTTTTTGAGAAACTGTGATCAGTCAGTCAGTCAGTCAATGGGTTTTGGCTTTTAAATATAGATGCCAAAAAATAAGGAACGTCTGCATCATCAAGGGCAAACTTGGTAAGAATCAAGAATCAATAATGCTTTATTGTCATTGGGTTATTTACATAGTCATGGACAATTCGTCATAAATACATACAATTCATGTTACAATTATTCCAGATTATGAAATACTACATAATAATCATAAAATAAAATGTCTTGCTACCTAGCATTTTTGTCACACAAACATTCATTAACGCTGTAGTATTCCTTAGAAATCAAGAACGCTTTCAGCTCTCTTCGAGTACCTCCAATACCCAAATAATTCGACCCACACATAAAATTTAAAAAGCCATAACCACATAAGATACTACTACCATTGAATATATAAGTGTTAGTAGAAGTTGCAAGCTTATGGACGAAATGAAGCCCAAAAGCTGGGTTCAAGCTGGGTCCAACTTAGTACTCTGGGTTGAAATCAGAGGTCGTTGGCGTCGCTTTTGGGGATTTCTCCCTGTAATGGGTAAATGAAAAACGACTTGTGGGACAAAACATTCTCGTGGGATGAAAATAGGGATTTTTCGTAGATTGACGAAAACTCCTAGTTCAGTTACTTCATTTTACTTCGTACATTATTACAACAACAAATACAGATTCCACATTAAATACTTTAATTAATTACTTTAAAGATTATGTTTTCTTATTGTTACGGTGATGAATTTTTAAGTAATTTTGAAATAGTTCCGATTTGTTTTCGCGTGAAAAAACATTTCAAGGGATAAAGTGAGGCTGTATAGGTTATCTACATCGAATCCTCGTAACACTGTATTATTATGGATCATGTTTAACATGAGGGTTTGTCATTTTCTTTAAATGTGTCGAAAATTAAGGACACGGGCTATAATTCGGTGTGAAGAACAGACTACTTGTTTGTGGGAAGAGGGAGTGAATATGTGAATGTTTACTGTATGTGGCGGAGGATCGCAGTGAAGAGGCAGACAGACCCGGAGCAGACCCTAGGATTCGTCTCTCAAATCGTTGTCATCGGAAACATGTATTTCACCTAATATTTTCAGGTAAGTAGACCTCAATCTTGTAAGTTGAGAAACACAGCCAGGCAACCTGTGTCTTGGTGTTTAAAGTTCAGAGTTTTTGCAACACAGCCTAAGCATTGGTTGGCCCTTAAGCATTTTTTTAACTTGCAGGTTAGCTCAATTTTCCCCTCGGGATTCTGTTAACATTTAAGCCTAATAGGCATGGGCTGGATTATACATTGTTAAATGTGAGCAACAAGTAGGCAGTGGAAACAAAGGATCCATTGTTCTTTCACTAAAGGATCTTTTATATTCACTGGCTTAGACTACTTGTCACTCAGCAATAAGTAATCCAGGCCTAAGATAGTAGCAACTTGTACTAGGCTAACAAGTTGTTCCCCAACCAACAACTTTTTATCTTTGGTTAAGAACAGGTCAGCCTGAACAACACTTTGTTGTTTGGGTTAGTCCCAAACTCAGGTAGGCCTTAAATGTATTATTTCAGTTCAGTTCAGTTTAAAAAAATAATCAACTTGCTTTCACCGAGCTAATATCTCAGCCTATTTCTATCAGAATTGGCATAGCCTAGGCGAATATTAGAGCTATTTTTAGGGGCCTAAACTCACTATTATTAAGTAGGTAGGCCCTAGGCCTATCAATTACGAAGATTTGAAGTTATTTGATCGAATAATTTTTTGGCTATGCAGAGTAGTAATGGAAATGTTATAGTATAGTATGGGGAGTAGAGATTATTTTTCTGCAAAACACTTTGGATGACAAGATCACTCTAATTTTTGCCACCTAGAGCGCAATAGTCGCTAGCTGTCATTCTATCATAATGATGGGAACATGGACTACTTTCCATTTATCGACTAGTGACTATTAGTCAATTACTTTTGAACATTGACTAGTCTAGTCGTTCACATTAGTCAGTTGGTCATTATATAAAACATCTACTGGTCTAGACAATCTAACTAGTCGATCGAACAAAATTCGGTAAAAAACAACATTATGTAATTGGTTAAATTGCTGGCTAACTTAGTCGGTTAAAGACGATAAAATATCGACTAGTATCGACTAGTCAAAATAATCGACCAGTTGACTAAATGACCAATTAGTCGATAAAACCACTAAAGTAGTTGACTAGGCCTAGTTAACTCCCCCATCACTAAGAAGGTTAGGTTTGAATTAACAAAGATTTTGACTTTGTCTATTGCTATGTATTGGCCTAATGACAATAAAATCTTATTTGTTTATTTAACAGAAATTTCAATTCAGTTTTATTATATTACAGTTAAAGTTGTTTTGTATTTAATTTCTTAAGAGTCCCTCAAACACTGAAATGTCAAACTATCATATTGCTTCAATGAAAATTATTAAAGTATATTAGTGCGCAACAGACGACTTATAAAAGCCCCTTGGGCTGTTTTAACTCTTATGGTCCGTTAATTTTTACCTTTCAGATTTTTTTTGTAATAAAATCAAAATAATATCATTTCATCTGAAAGCATCAGCTTGAAATCTTTAATAAGGCTATGTATTTCTTGTTAATTTTTATGTCAGTTTCATTACGTTTAACTTTTTTACTTGTGGATTAGATGATCCTGCAAGGTGCTGCTTCAGCCTACCACCAAGAATAAGCTGGCTCCGATGAGTGTCTGGTGTCTTTGCTCAACCAAACCATCAACAGTGACGCTGCCAACTTTGGGTGGCCTCACAGAACATTTTGCACTTAAAAGGTACACTATAACTTTAAATTCATTCTGTATTTAAAGTAATTTTGAAAGAAGAATAAACTAGGCCTAAGCAACTTTGAAAAAATAGGGTCAAGTAGGGTAGGTGTAATTCTCCTCTGGTATGGTCCAGGGCAAGTGAACTCCCAGGTTAGCCTATAGTAAATTAGTTTCTAGTTACCTATTATTTCTGTGCATTTAGACTAGTATGTCTTCTTTTGCTGTTGGATTTTTGATAAATTATTAAAAGTTCAATTATAAAGATAGTTGTTTCAAATTAGGTGGTCTGAATTATTTAAGGGAATCTAAAAATAAAATTATTATTGCCCTAAAAAGTAAATGAATCAGTTATTTATGTAAGAAATCAACAATTAATCAATCAATGTCAAACAAATCACACTTATGAGACCCGTTTCAAGTCAAGATTCGCTCTTTCACATAAATTATCCGTTTTTGAGAAAAAGCCAGCATATGCTGGTTTGAAGTTCTATGAACTAATTCCCAATTTCATCTCTGGAATTGTGGATGACAAAAAATTTAAAGACACTTTGAAAAAATACCTAATTTTGCACTGTTTTTACACTGTGGACGACCTGATTGACCATATGAAAACCTGTAATGCCAATTGCTCTCTCCTAAGCCTACCATAACCCGACCTAACTTACCATCATAACCTAACCTAACCTTGTGGCTAACGTTGAGTTGGCACATTGACCAGTCCAACGCCTGTCGGCCTACGGATGGAACTATCAAGTAGCAAGTAAGTAAATTTGGGGGAGATAGGCGGTTGTACACTCACCTGTGTTAAAATTTTCTTAGAGCAAGTGTACTTTTTCCCATTAGGCAAGTGAATGCCCCACTCAAAAAAACATGATGAATATTCTGATAACAAAGCAAACTATGTAGGCTAATGCCCGAATCCTAAAAAACATTTGTAAACTTAATATAAAATAATCTAAACATAATTTTGTTAACCCAGCGGAGATTTACAAAAATTGCCTGACTACCACATTCTTTGATATATATTGTTTTGATCAGTTTAGAAACCAAAACACAGACAGTTCATATTATGATCTAGAAGACGAAGACCCAGTGTTTTTAAAATATATTTAGTAGTGAGGAATTCCATTTACTTTGGAATTCATAATAAAACTGGGTTTTTATTCATTTTGCTGTGGGCAGGTAGGTTCATAAAGAGGTCATTTTGATGTGATATTTTCCCTCTATAATCCACTTGCCCAAAATATCACTAAATAACCTAGATGCAATGCAAAGGTACACTAGGGGGGGGGGCAACCCAGACCTGAGGGAAAGTGTATGCCCCGAACATCAAATAATTAAAATAAAGAAAAATTCTTAATACAAAATATTCCAGTGTATGCCCCGAACATCAAATAATTAAAATAAAGAAAAATTCTCAATACAAAATATTCCAAAAAATAAGCAGAGAAATTTTATTTTTATAGTGGGTTACCTATCTACTTTTATTTTTTAATCTGCAGTCAAAGTCATAACGATATGATTGGGACGTACACTTGACCCTAACTTATTCTTTATAGGTGAGATGATTTTTTAGGACTATGTCAAAATAAAATTATATAGCCTACAGACATTATGTCCCTGGCCATACCATGGATTACTGAACAGTTAAAGTTCTTAGAGTATTATGGATCTATGTTTAACACATAGAGTACCTTGGCTCCAAGTGTGGCCTGTACCTTGTGCTGCTGGAGAGCCAGTGATCATTAAAACATTAAGATAAACATTGTTGTTGTATAATATCAATGAATTATTTAAAAACTTGTTGCTTCTTTTTTTAAAAACAACTACATTTTCGCTTACAGACTTAGGTAAGTGAACTATATATATATAGCAGCAACTATATAGCAGCAACTCTAACATTTTCTAATTTTTTGTTGTAAATTACAACAAATTTAATCCCAAGATAGTTATACTACTGGATGCTGCAAATTTGATAAAAAATTTAAAAGTCATTCTAATTGTTTTATTCGATAAGGAGATGAAGGTGAAAAGAACTCATGCAATGCTTTGGGTTGTTCTGCTGGCACATAACTCCAACTGCTTTATGAAGTTAAATTAGCAGATTTTATCCTTTTTTAATTCTATAACATAACCTAACATTTATTTCAGGTCGGGGCTGATTTTGGTCATCCCAAAATATATAAAATATCTTTGACTATGACCGGGCACAAAATGTCAGTTTATGCGCTGAAAACTAATTGTAAAACAGCAAGGCGTTTTACTGAGAAGCAAGCGATAAAGTACTTAACCGCTTGCAAGCTGTTTCCTTTACTGAGGAGTATAGTATTGCTTTTGGCTAAATTACTAAGTGACACGAGTGCGAAAGAGAGTATCTGAGTAAGCTCATGAGATAAAGATCCACTTTACTCGTTTAAAACATGAATAAGTTAAGTGTGTTTTTATAATAATTCATGTTGAGCAACAATAAGTCTGGAGATGATTTTTTTACTTTTAAACCACTTAAAACAGAAATGCCAATGTTCAAATCCTGCTATGGCCCCACTACACCACTACGGGAAGTTTATAACAAAGTTTAGGCCCAAAAAATTTTACTTTTCCCCTCTATAATAAAGTTTGATCATTTGCCCTCAACAATACATCATTTGCTTTTAGTCCAGGAGCTGAGGGGGGTTGAGCATGCATGAAAGGGTTACGCAATATATTTGTTGATTATCGTAATACGGACCAAGGTATTGAAAATTATGAATGTCGCCAATTTCCAACGTGGGGGGAGGGGGGCAAACATGGCGGGGGACGTTATACATCAAACCAGTTATCTCGAAAACGGTAGGAGATAGAACATCGGTCAAAACGACTTTTTAATCACAAAATATTGCCAACAATAATGGTTATTAGGTCCGAGGTCGTATCTTGAAAAATAAAAAAGTTATTAAATAATATAACTTTTGAAATCTTTGCTAAATAAGTAGGCCTAATTTTAAGAAAAATGAATAATTTAGGCATTAATATTATTTTAAGTCAACATTTTCTCTAATTTATGTTATCTAGAACGTATTCATGATAAAAAAGAGTAACTATTCCAAAAGAATATGAGATTACATTATAATAAAGGCTTCTAAACTGGCATGTTAGATGTTTTCCCTTTAATTATACTGAGTTGATGGCAGTAAATTATTTCGTTAAGAATATCAATTAAATATCAAATACCCCATGATCTCTTGCCTGTGATTTGAACTTGGAATGTGCATTAAGCTTCTCATTTTATGCTGATATTAAGGAGTGAGAAATGTCTTGTTTAGTTAGTTCCCCATCCACCCGAGGAGTTGCATATAACAGGGCACAGTGCTGCTGATGTCAATGAAACAGGTATTCTATTATCTCCCTCAAAGTTCTCTCGGTATCATGTGGTTCAGAGTTATCTTATTTTGAAATTATTTTGTAAGGTTTTAGGACTACTGTCTTGGGATGTTTGTACAATAACTTGACAATAAATAATATGACACAAACAAATGTCAGTGCCGGTGGAAGAATGAGATTTTTCGTCTTTCTTTGAACTTTTTAACAGGTACCTCTGTTTTTAACAGGTATTTAATGCCATTACTTTTTATAATTCAGAAATTATTTTATGACTTAAAATAACATAATTTAAGTGCATAGGATTTTGTATTTTGTATTATAAAGCACCTCCAAACCCAAAACAGAATTGGGATATTGTATTTCACGCGATAAAAAAATGTTGTGCGGAATAATTACTCTGTTATCATTGAAATTTTCTAAATCGCATACCTTTAAAGAAAATGTTGACTTAAAGTAATATTAATGCCTAAAGTATTCATTTTTCTTAAAAATTACTTATTTAGCATAGATTTCAAAAAATCATATTATTTAATAATTTTTTTCCAAGATATGACCCTGTACCTAATAATCATTATTGATAGCAGTATTTTTACCTTTAAAATGACATTGTTACTGATTTTTCATCTCATACCGTTAACGAGATATAGTTGTTTAGACTCATAGCGCTTTCCGCCATGTTGGCCCCCTCCCCCCACGTTGTCGACCAACTGGGAAATAGGCGTTATTCGTAATTTTGGTCACATCAGTCCATATTACGACAATCAATAGAAATATTGCGTCACACTCTTTTGAGACATTCACAAATTAATCCTGTTTTCATTGAAAAAAACTAGCCTACCTAAAAAATCATTTTGTATATTTTATTTTGTAACTCATCTATTTTTCTGAATTTTTTTTCTCTCAATGTGTATAATTGTTGCATTGTACAGAGGATTTTATTTAGGCTACAACTTTAATTATTTCAACCTATATTTGTTGCAGGAAACTGGGGCATGATGAAGATTGAGACTGAAAAGCAAGAAGTTTTCATTACATCAAACCGCCACTATTTATATTGCTTCTTTGTTTATGTCCTGTTTGATGATTTTATAATGATTTATTTCTTGTATTATATTTTTGTCAAAGCAATTCACTGAGAGTTATTATTTCATAAATTTATCTAGTTTATCTATATATTCTAATGGTTTTAGGCTACCATAGGAATTTAATAAGGTCAGCAGAGTACATTAGGCCTAAAGTATCACAAACTTTACTACCGTTAACTCGACACTTTAAATAATTCGATACCTTCATTTTTACATTAAGTGCATTTTTTAGCATTTAGAACAATACATTTTTGTTTACTATTTCTATTTAAGGCCATTAATTATGTTTTGCTGTTATTTGTTGTAAATAAATTACACTTTTATTCAGTCCATAAATGTTTCTGCCAGTATACACCTTAAAGCTTTTCTTGTATATTCTCCATCCCCCACAACGTACTCTTGAAAACACGACATTTCCAAAATCCAACAAGGTCAAAGTGCATATTGAGTCCAGTTTGTGAGACTTGACAGTGCGTGATTCATCGGCAAGGTTTACTAGTCAAGCGGCCAAAGTGGCTGAGCCCAGCTTTTTTGCCTCATACCAACTTTTGTTGATGTTTTATGTAAATAAATTGGTGTAAAATACACAATGGGGCATGAGAGATCACCATTGCTGATAGTCAATTAGGCCTGAAAACTATAAATAACAAAAAGACAATTGAATGAACTTGCTGTAACTTGGCACAATATGTCAGGTCAGATAACAGAAAAATGGTCTAAATCAAATTACATACTGTAGGTGAGATGTTGGGCTCATATTTTTACTGAAGTGCTTTCAGCGTCTTGCCATTTTCAACTGCTATACAGTTGAGTATAGCAGTTGAAAATGGCGAGACGCAGAAAGCGCTCCTGCGAAAAGATGAAACGGTGCAGCCTAGCGGACCACATCTCACCTACAGTATGCGAGATCGGGAACCATTGTTGGATTTTAATCCTATAACAGTAATTTTTGTTTTACAAGGCCAACTATAGGATTTTTATATGTGCCTAATTTATGATGAAAGTCTATAAATTATCTATGCAATGGTTTAAGTATCAGGTATTTAATAAATATATGAGATTTATATGTACACCCTGTATAGTTAATGCTTTAGTTAATGCAAAATCCCATATACTCCCTAAAGTATAACATTTTGATTCTTTGACATCACCAAAGTCCATTGTGAGTCTCCTCTATAAGTTTTTAAGTGTAGCTAATTTGGATATGGTCCATGGAAAAACATGATAAAATAATACTTAATACCTTTTTTAAATGGCGACCTATTGGACCTATTTAAATGGCGACCTTTTTTGGTAGGCATTATTTGAAGCCAAACATGAATGAGAGGTGAGTATAGCCTAGTGAATGTGACTGACTAAGGTTGACTAAGGTGAATGTTTCTTAGGCGGTATTGTTAATCTGTAGTCTAACAGCCAATTGCAAACTGGTTACTTATGCAGATAATATTTATGGTCTTTTAAATATTAGGGTACCTTATTGGGAGTGTTAGCAGGATCGAATGTTATTCCTCATTAGAAAAAACTGAGCCCTTGCCATCCATTTTAATTAGGCCTATCAGCAATTAATTGTGACCTCCTTGTAGCTGGATTTGCAGGACTCGCCATCGGCCCTGTGTGACTTCCCTAGGCCTATAATTAATAAACCAACATCTTCGATATGAGAATAGTTTACAGTAGAGTCCCACAAATACGGGTTCATGTGGACTGAATAAGTATTTTTAACCTGTGAAAATGATTCAGGGTTAACTGTTCGGGAGAGGTGTAAAAATAAAGTACGAATACTCGACTGGTAGTTTAAGTCAATCTTATGAAGACCCCATCTACAGCATACATTATACAAAAACTAAAAACTTAAACTTCATCAATTTAGGCCTACCTGTTAAAACATACCTTAAGAAAGAACTAAACAGTTTGGTAGGCCCTCTCTAAAAACTCGAAAGTGCTCTGGCAGACTTTTCGGGTTTGCAGGACTCATTTCAAGAAGAGGACTTTATAAGTTCATTTCATCAACAAGAAATACAAACTAGGCTACATCTTAAATTCTTTGGAATTATTGTGGTACCGGTAATTTAAGAGTTGGCAAATTTGGAGAGATAATGCAGTCTAAACTGACAGTTGACTATGCCCACCAATTATTTAAGGCTGATGGTTTTGGTTCAAGGCACAAATATTTTAATTTATAACTAAAACTAGGAACTAAATAATTAAAACAATCCTGTTTCATGGTTTTATTACTACCCATTCTAAACTTAATCCCTTATTGTTTCCCGAGTTTATTTGAAAACGAGTAAGTTATCCGACGCCCAAGAGTTTTTTATTCGGAAAGAAGAGGCAACACGAATTTAATTTTGAATTGAACCTACAATAACCACGACCACGATTTGATGCCGATATAATTTTAACCATGTGAACTAGAAACTAGTTATGGTTATTTTAACGTTTCGTTTGATTGAGAGGACATAAAACTTAAAACTGGAATGTAAACAAAACCGGGCAGACGACAACACGACATTAATGGCGTTGTTCTGCGCATGTGCGGCTTGGCTAGTTGGGATAAAACGGGAATAATGCAGGGTAATGCAAAGGGATAAAATGGGAATTCACGAGCCAGAAAGGGTATTTCTTATTCTCGCTTTTAACAGCTGGCGTCCAACAGCTGATCGAAATTTTTGGCTTCAAAAATTAACATTGCTTGCAACTTCTATTAACACTTAATATTCAATGCTACTACTCCATAAAAGCCATAGCCACATAAGACATTACCACTTCATAAAGTTTATAATCACAATTACTAACCGACGTCAGAACAATAAGTGCACATCGCTCGCCTCATAGGCCTACTCGATACTGGGCGCGAGCTCTCGGAGGTCACCGACACGTACTTGCCATCGAACGGAACAGTCAGAAGATTGGTTGACCTTTCTATGCTTTGGCGTCAGAAAACTTATGGTTAAAATCCTATTACCATCCATATTGTTAAGATACTGGCATTCAACTTTAATTTCAACACTGGCATTCTCAAAACTGGTTGTCTCCTCTATGTATGTTTTCTTCTCGACTATTGTTGGTTCATGCATCGCTTTCAATGTAACCCATATAAACTTCTCACCATTCTTTTTTACATAATTATCTACTATTTCAAAGTCTTCTTAATTTTTGTGTAGTTGTATTTTATAAGCCAATGGTGTCTTATGTAGACTTTGATTACAGCAACGAATTTACTCTGAAGACTCACACTCTTTCATTTACTTAGTACTTGGTACTTAGTACTTTTATCCCTTGCATTAAAAATATTCCCTTATTTCTTCGTCCTTCAAAGAGATTTTTTAAGTTGGTCCCTGCAGAAATTTGGGCCATATGAGTTGTGCAATACCTGAAAAATGAGGTGTAGTTTCTTGAAACATGGCTCAATCATAGATTATTTGTTTACTCCTAGTCAGTGAGAGTAAAAAAATGTCGAATGTTCATACTTTCTTAAGGTCTAAACAGTTTGGCGTCGATGTACCGAGATGTAATAGTGTTACTAATACATTGCGAGGTAGTGGAAACGACATAAACACACGCTTCATTGTTGCGGCCTTCTCGAACAAGTATCGTAGTTGTTAATCTATTGACTGCTCTAAAGCTTTTATGAAAAATCTACTAATAAAAGAAAGAAACATCTAGTTACAAATCTTTTAAGTGATGTGAGAAGTGAAGGTTGTGTTGAAGTGAATCAAAATATAGGGTGTCTGGACTAAAAGTTTCGTTCAAACTGGAGGACATACTCGGAAATATCCAGTATCAATAAATAAATGGGATCTGTTTGCATCTTTTATTGTAATCTTCCCGATATGTTGTGTGAAATGTTTAAACATTTACTTCTTTTGAATTGTACACTTCCAATACCATAACTATACCCTGATTATCGAAAGAAGGTGAGCGGCGGAGCGAGCGCGCGGCAGTAAAAACATTCTTATTCATAACGCTGTAGAAACGTAAAAAACGCTGTTAAAAATTTGCAATCCACTTTATTCCACTGACCAGTTAATTACCTTATCAGCACTGTTTTCAAATATTTTTAACGTATATCTTTAGTTTATACTGTGAATTATATTTAGTCCAAGCAATGAATGCTCAAAAAAAGGTATAGAGGGAATAGCATGGATCACAATTTTTGACTTTGTAACTTTGTTTGGACTAGTTAGGAGTAAAACATATCAAAAGTCCCCGCCCTTAGCCCTTGAGCCGGCTGGGCTGAAAGGGCCTAAAGGTACAATTTTTTGGTTTTTCCTAAATATCTTGAAAACTATCAACTTTTAGTATTCCCTATTGAATTTGAAAATTGAAGAAAATTAAATTTCCTTTAAGAAAAATACATAATATGTCTACTTTGGTCCAACCGTTTACAAGGTAAGCACTAATTTTATTAATATTTTGAAAAAATATCCTTTCCATAAGAAATACATGTAAATTTGAGGGTTACTTAGATGCCCAATTGGGCAAAGCTTTTTCACCTAAAGGAAAATGAACAGCATTCAGGAAATATTGACAAAATTTCCAGTAATTTGACACCTCAATCATAAAATAGGTCTAAAATTAAGGTGTTAGCGAGCTCACAAAATACGTTTTTTCAAGGAATTATTTCAATTTGTTATAATTTCTTGAAAAATGACGTTTTTTGTGAGCTCGCCAACACCTTAATTTTAGACCAATTTTTATGATTGAGGTGTCACATTACTGGAATTTTGTCAATATTTCCTGAATGCTGATCATTTTCCTTTAGGTGAAAAAAGCGTCACCCAATTGGGCATTTAAGTCACCCTCAAATTTACATGTATTTCTTATGAAAAGGATATTTTTTTAATATTAATAAAATTAGTGCTTTCCTTATATTATAACGGTTGGATATTATAACGGTTGGATATTATAACGGTAATTTATAAACGGTTGGACCAAAGTAGACATATTATGTATTTTTCTTACAGGAAATTTAATTTTCTTTAATTTTCAAATTTAATAGGGAATACTAAAAGTTGATAGTTTTCAAGATGTTTAGGAAGACCCAAAAAATTGTACCTTTAGGCCCTTCCAGCCCAGCCGGCTCAAGGGCTAGGGGTGGGGACTTTTGATATGTTTTACTCCTATCTAGTCCAAACAAAGTTACAAGGTCAAAAATTGTGATCCATGCAATCCCCTCTAAAACCTTTCGTTGCCTGGACTAATTACTAAAAAACACGATTTACGAATTAAAAAAGTCAATTCTTTGTGTTTGATTTATTATAAATCCGCTTAGAAGCATCGGAAAAAACATTCCTGTATATAACCTTTAGTCGACTTTATTGGGAACAATATATCAAAATCTGAGAGTCCTGAGATCAATATTTACGTCGTTATTAATTTATTTCTAAAGAACTGTTAGCTCTTTTGTTAATTGAGATTTTAATTTAATTTTTCCTTTAATGACATTAGATAGTTTCCACAATACATATTCACCTAAAAAATTACTGCAATACTACTAGATAAATCCGTAATCAGATGATAACTAAAATTAATTACCAACCTTGCTCGGGCGAGCGCGATCTAGACGAGGTACAGCAACTGGACAACAACAATGGAGCACATGCTTCCAACATACACAGCAAATACAGTTCAGAGGAACTGAAAGGTTCCTTATTGTTCAATATTGGTAAATCGGCATTGTTTTTACAATGAACTCTACATCTAGAAGGCGTTTTTTATAAGAGAAAAACTGAGACATGCAATGGCGCGCGAAAAAAATTGGTCCATTAGGTCCAGACTGTACTTCAACAGTCATTAATGCGCTCTGCCTCGCAGTGATACAATCGTTTAAATATTAATATATTATTACAAACCATTCCAATGATAAAACTGCGACGGAATTAACTTAAATTTCATTTAAAGACAATGTTAACTGCATTTCTTTCATCAAAGTAGTTTAATAGCTGAGATAACAGTACTTTAGAAATAAATTAATAAAGACGTAAATATTAATCACAAGACTCTCAAATTTTGATATGTTGTTCCCAAGAAAGTCGACTAAAGGTTCTCTATAGGAATTTTTTCCACGATGCTTCTAAGCAGAGTTATCATAAATCAAACACAAAGAATTGACTTTTTTAATTCGTAAATCGTGTTTTTAGTAGTATAACTCACAGTATAAACTAAACGATATACGTTAAAAATTATTTGAAAACAGTGCTGGTAAGGTAATTAACTGGTCATTGAAATAAAGTCAACTGCAAAGTTTAACAGCGTTTTTTACATTTCTACAGCGTTTTGAAGAAGAATGTTTTTACTGCCGCGCGCTCGTTCCGCCGCTTACCTTCTTTCGTTAATCAGGGTATAAGTAAAGTATATACAAAATCTAGGCAATTTCAATAAAAACAAAAACTGCACTAAAAACTGATTTTTAAAAGTTCATTGTCCCTTACGGTTATTTATTCATTTTATATGGAATAAACTTAGATTTTTTTAAAATTTATATTACTTTTACTTATTTTCAAGTGAATAAATACATTATCGTGGGTAATGAAAATGAATATGGCCTTATAATTTATACACTAATGTTGATGACATCACACTTTTATATTCCTCAATTGGCTTGTAGGTGCCCTAGTTCTATAGCATATTCACTATTAAATGGGTATAGAAAGTTAGTTCCAGTGTACTCAAGGGAGTTTTAAACGTCCCACCATTCCAAATTTTTTTAAATATCAATTACAGACTACCTCCAAACAATTGTTAGGTGGTAAGTACTTCGTTTTAAGTGGGTAGCCATTTTCGGCCATCATCTTTAATCCCCATATTTGATAAAGATTTTTTTTCGAATGTAGAGATAGTTTTGTGGCCTATAATTTTAAAGTAAATTTTTACCATGATTTCAATACTATGGACAAAATTGTATCCATCATTGCAGATCTGAGATAGCGACCGAAAATGACCACCCACTTAAAATGAAGTGCTCAACACTTTGGGGTTAGTCTGGGTTTTATATCTCAAAAATGTGGAAAAAAATTAGGGGGAGGGAAACTTAAAACTCACCCTGTATATTATTCAATGGTTTCAATTCCAACAATGAAATTTCGCTAAAAAGCTGTTTACTCCATCCAGCTGATAATCCAAAGTTCTTTATTGACAGATACGAAACTTTAACAGTGACAAAGGCTCTTCTATCAATTACGACCGTAATTTTATTTATTTTCTGGCAAAAAATCACACTGAGATCTTTCTAACGACATCTAGATTATTAAATTCGGTTCAGAACTGTAGAAGGATTTTTTTTACAAAAACCCTTAGCGTATTTAATAAGTATAGATAAAAATATGTTCACTTTTTTCTTGGTTGTTTATTTAATTATTAATACTTATAGCCCGATCACGGTGCATTGAAAACCAATACATAAGAACATCGACTTTATACCTAATAGTTTAATTCGCAACAAGGGCCGAAAATTAGGTTTTGCGGGCTCGAGATCGTGTTTCAAATTCGATACGATGTCGATAATTTGAAAAGATCGAGAGCTGCAAACCCCCTTCGGCCGAGTTGCGAACGCTAGTTTTTACCACACTACACAATCGAATAAACCCTATATTACATTAAAAATCTGATTATTTATTTGACAAACTTGAAAACAGTGATGATACAACTTTTTGGTTACCAAGCAAAAACGGCAATGAAAATCATATGATCGCAACCAGCCTGTCGTTGGAACCTATTGAATGATGCCCATAATTATGTGATGTTCACATGTTGTTTCAAGCAAATAATCAGCTGACTTTCCGCTCTATGGGGAACGTTTTCCCTGTGGCGGAAAATAGCTGGTTTTGGCACCCAAATGACGTTTGTAAAACAGGTGATTACGTCATAGTGTGGTGAAAAGTAGTTATTTTCTTTATAATCAATTATAAGGATACACATAAGTAAAAACCGTTTTAAAATTCCAATAATTGTTTATGCACTCGTAATAGGTAGTAGCTTAGTGAAAAGAAAGTAATATTTTTTATTGTTATCTAAGATAGGTTTTTCTTCTCTTATCGACTGCTCCTAGAATTACTCAAAGTAAAGGAGCGTCTCTGATGCATAACATGTTTCAAATAGTGTATAATTCTTTGTTTTCATGATTTTTATTTGGAAATTAATTTATTTTCTTAAAATATAACATCCACATTTTTTATTTCAAACAGGATAGGAGGTGCACAATTCACAGTGAAAGAGGTGTTGTTAATGCCACCGCCAGAGGCGTTTAAGATACTTAACATCCTTCTCCTAGCAGCGTCTGTAGATAAAAACTGGTATTTATGTATACGTATAACGAGAAAAAGTTGCTATTTTTCTTTGTTTGGGTTCTTTTTTCCTTTGGTGTATGTAGAAGGTGCTCCAGGCTATAAATTCAAGTGATACTACATTAGGAATTTTGATTCAGAATATAAACCGCGTTAAGAGTTAAATTTATCAAACGTTTTACGTGTATTGAACAAAAGTTTTTAAGATCTGTAAAAAAATGTAACCTGTAATGTAATCTGTAAATGTATGTAACTATGTATTTTTTTATTTTGTAGTAATTTTTACTTGTAATTTACACTATGTCAATTATATCTTTTTCTTTATTATATTCTTTTCGTTTCGTTACATTACAAAGAATAGTAAAAGAAGAAAAAGATTATCACTATAGTTTTAAGTAAAATCTGTAGTTGTAGAAAATTCAAATTATTGAGGCGGTATCTCAGTGGTAAAGCGCCCCGTACATCAAAAGCGTCTGGCCCAGCACATCAAACGTCGCTAGTTCGAGTTTTACTAGACTTTTTTACCGGCCAACATACGCTATACATTGATTAAAAATATTTTATTATCATTACACTTACTATTATGGTCTTGTTACACTGCAACCTCAAAATATGAGCGACCTCCGCATTGTCTGAGCTTCTCGGTATCCGAGGCAGCCTCGGTCCCGACGACCCCGGTTAATAAATAATTAGTATCAGGTTAAATGTTAGCCAGGACAAAAACAAATACATTGAGTAACAAGAAAATATTTACGTCCTTCCGTCGACGAGACGCATGCAATTCATCTCTGCGGTCAATCATTGCTACGAGGAGACATTTGAAATAGCTCATTTTAAAGAGCAAGGTCTGTAAAAAAATTAAATATGCGTGAACTTTCATTTTCAATAAAATAACTGGTTTTAAAAGGAAAATCAAAATCGATATAGCATACTTTGAAGCGAAGTTAATTATATCTAGTAAATAGTAGATATAAATCTATCTAGTAAATCTAGTAAATCTAGTAAATCTAGTAAATAGCTAAATACTAATACCTAAATATGTTCATATGTGATTAGAAAAAATACCTTTACGTTGTGATCAATTACATTAAGTCGTATTGTTTTTCAAAAATATTTTAGCGTATGCTGTCAGTACTGAGCATAACACCCGAGTTGAAGGAACATGTCCACGTCACACACCGCTCTCGTCCTGGCGAGAGTGATGCGCGCGTTTTACAGGGATGAACAAGAGCATGTCATTCCGTTGATGTTATCGCTGAAAATGAGTGTACTGCAATGATAATGAGTTGACATAACTCTCTGAACCATCGCCGTTCTACGGTCATACAAATACTGATAGTCAATCGACATCGGCAGTATAATCAGGTTTATTCTTTGTCTTAAAGATTTACAATAAACATTTCGGGGAAAGTCAACAGTTAGCCGATTTAAATTAAATCGTGTCAAACCCTATTTTAACTTAAAACTATGCGTACCTTCACGCATAGCTTTATGCGAATAATTAGCTAAATGCTTTTCTATAAACAGTAATGAATTGAACTATCGTTGTATTCAAATTAATTGACCTTTTTTTAAACATGCAACTTAGAAGCTGACTCGACATTTAAATAAAATGTAGCCTACACATAATTTAAAAAAAAGATTGTTCGTGTTATTAGTATGAATTAATGTAAATGTGATAAGAACGACAACCAACAAAATCTGTAGCATTTTATTGTTAACAAATCTAATCGTGAAAAAATATGTTAATTTGAATTATAATAGCTATGTATCGTTCATGTAAATAACTGAGTTAAATTCCAAATATATAGCAAATATATCAACTACAAAAATATGTCACAGCTCAAGCTATTAAATTAATTTATCAACTAAAAAATAATTTACAGATGTTAAATCCTGCGGTATTTTGTAATAACGAGGGATGCTAGGTGGAAATTATTCAAATGTAGGGTATTAAATGAAGAGCCCTCCAAGTTGTGCTCGCCAGCAGAATAATTCATAACTTATGATTCTGTCCTCTTGAGGAATAAATTGCAATGCATTTTTACTGGCAATTTTTGTTGTTGTACTGGTATCCGCTCTTAATTGCTTATATGTTTTGGGAATGTAAAAGATTAACAGACTACAAAAAGTTAATATATAAATTTTATTGGAAATAAGTACTATGTAACGTAATTTAAAAACGTATATAACATTTATTCCTAAGTAAAAAAATAAATAATTCTACATATTTAGTAGTTGGATAAAGCTGAAAAGATGATAACAACCCTAAAACGGTATTTGAAAATATCGCTAAGAAGATTGTGTCTGTGAGGTTTTGTGGCCCGGTTATTGGACAACCTCTAAAGATTAATGAACCAACGGTCTCTAAAATCTAACCTCCTTCAATTTATCCGTGCATACTTTATTTTTACACCCATGGAAACTCTTCCAGCGAACCTTATTGGAAACTATACGATTTCTTGTTACGTAAAAATAAAAAATATTACTGTTTCGCGAGTTATATGCAAACTTTTAAAATCGCTTAGAATTAATAATTTATTAATTGAATTATTTATACTCCACTCGAGTATACCAGTCTTTCATAATTAATATCTGCGGCATAGTTAAAACCGGCATTTAAAGAATCTATAGAATTCACTAACCGGCAATGTTTATGTAAAAAGATAGCTGTGTGACCGAATATTAGTAGATTCAGCCAAAGCTTTCCATTACAGGCTGATTTTGGTGACTGCTTGAAGCTCCGAATCTCATGATTCGTATTATGGGCTTTGTTTCTTTTCTAGAAATTTTTTTCACCAAAGAACTGCTTTTTTTTATTACGGAATAAAGTTTTTCGTGGTTTTTGGAAACGATCTAGGTTTTAATTGTTACTAGTCACTGTACCCGTTCTTTGCACTGGTTACAAACATTACTCTATGGTCAATGGAATATAATAATGTATAAATGTATATGTTTTATTTTAAAATTGCTCAATGATATATATATTTTAGTTTGAATATTATACAGGGCGTCCGGAAATCATGGTAAAATACTTTAGCATATGATAGTAGAGATAAAAATAAGAAAAAAGTTCACATAAACATAGGTCCTAAAGCGCTTTGTTTTCCATCCGTGTGTTGGTGATTTGTTCATATTTAATCGACCCTCTCAACTTACAAACTTCAACTTGGTCCATGGATGACCATTATTTAAAACTCTTTTTGTAAAAAGTACCTTTGTACCATTTAAATATGGTGACTGTTTTTTGTTTTCAAAGCTAAATATCTTATAAGCCGTAGATAAAAATAAATTATACAAGAGAAAACATTTTGCTAAATTTAATCCAATCAACGCTGATATTAAGAATGTAATGATCGGACAGCTAATATTGGAGGAATTGTAAATTTTCCGAAAAAATGTAAATTACAGACAATACGCTCTAAAGAACCATGTTTTTATCCGGAAAATTTACAATTACTTCTTTATTAGTAATCCGATCATCATAATCTTAATATCACCGTTAATTAGACTGAAATTCGCATCTTTTTCGTCCCTAGTATAATTTTTCTTAAATTTACGGGTTTTAAGATATTTAGCTTTAACAACCAAAAGCACTCGCCATTTTGAAATAGTACAAAGTAGAAATTTGATACTTCTTACAATAATAGTTGTAATAATAGTGGTTCTTGATGACCACTATCAAGAAACTTGATATTTAATCATGTCTCAAGTTTGAAATCGGTGCGTTAAGAGGTTCGTGAGTGTTTTATATAATTATGTTTTATTTCTTTTTAAATGACACAACAGTGTTTCGGCAACGAATTGAAGTTTTGATAAATTGATTCTTTGATGTATATAAGTTATCTTTCCCTAACCGAATGGGTTTGCTAATGGGGTTTCTTTTAGTTTCCCTGAAAGAATGAAACTACTACTCTGGGTTAGTAGGTTTGGTCTATTTTCCTTGTATCAGAGATTAGGCCTGAGAAGATTAAATACTGTATTATGAAAAATGTTATCCATCATCGAAGGAATGGCCTCAATTTTCCATCGTCCCCGGAATATCGGGCAAGGGCATCGATAGAGCGATTAGTCCGTAAATAACTCCTTCTGAAACGTGCTTTGCTGAACTTAATTGATTATCTGAACGTATTTTAACATTTTGCTGAACCAAGTGCTGTTTGATTGTTGTGATAATGAGACCTTTCAATTGTTAACCAAGCGGCGAAGGTAAACTTTTTACTCGTATTTTCATAAGCAATATTTTTTTACCGCTTTACCTATTTAAAGCAAACAGGATGATCTTTAAAACCAATTAAAGTCGTTAAATTTTGAATTACCGTCGACATTAACCATACCGGATGTCCTTTAGTTACCAAATCGTTTAGATAATTTAATATCTCCCCGCTCATGAAGCATATTATATGATTTTTCGGTTGCCGGAACATTTTAGCATGTTTTAGCCCAAAATGTTTGCTATGTTAAACACGATCTATTTATGCGCATTTCAACATGACAAAATAGTGCAGTGACCTCCCGCATTACTTTCCTTGACATCTTGAACATTTTTTAAGGAATACCCTACCTTTGACATTCCCATATAAAAAAAATCTATAGGGTACGGTATGATGTAGACCCTAAACAAACACCAAATCCCACACAAATTAGAGAGATTTTGAACAGCTTTCCCTTGAAAGCATTTATATGTCTCTTCTGCCAAAATGCCGTTGGCAAACACTCGCCAACAAGAAAGAAAGAAAGTACAGAATCTTCTGCATTATATTATATAGCAATAAATTGAAAAATTTTATTAATTCTATTATTTAGAATCATTTTAGTTGTTATAAATAACTGCAGCAAATTTCCCACTAATCGACTCAGCAGATTATTTCGTTTTTCAAACAAAGTAAAATGGCTTATACAGATTGTTTGGAAATTATCGTAAAATATGCCATTGTATGACTGTTTGTAATCCAATAAACGCTGATATTAATATTATAAGCATCACTAATAATGGAGAAATAGTAACGTTCCGAATGAAAACATGATTATTTAGTACCTGTTTTCTGACATCTGCAGGGGTTTATTTGGAAAATTTACGATTTCTCTGACATAAATAGTCCGATCATTATTATTTAAAACAATAGCGTTAATTGTATTAAATTGCGCGAATCTTTTGTAATATTTTCACAACATTTAAGGTATTCAAGATATTTAGGTGTAAAACAGACGCCACTTGAAATTACTGAGTAGGAATTTGATTCTCCTTACAAAAATGAATCTTAATAGTGGGCATCCGTGTACCAGGTGAAGTTTTTGTGTTAAGAGGTTCGTCAGATACGCCTATTATTAACTATGTAAAAGATTAAAAGACACACAGACGGAAAACAAAGCACTTTAAAACCTATATTTTCTTTGTCTCACTTTTTTAATCATATACTAAAATATTTTACCATAATAACCGGACACCCCGTATAATTGTTCAAAATTTCATTGTAATATAAAGTTTTTTTAATTTAATGTTCACCCCTTAGTTGCTACATCTTCACAAATTTAGTTTTGTATTACTTTCACATTATTTTACATTTGTAAAATCATTTATGACTACCCTATAGAATTACGTTTAAAAATCCTTATGACCCTTTAGCGGCTTCAATTTTAGAAAACTATATTTTCTTTTAATTATTTAGTTACGTTAATAAAAAAGCATAGAACCTTTGAAAACTAACAACAAAGAATGCCTCATCTCTGAAGTTTCGATAGTGATATTCATAGAGTGCAAGTGATTTTTAACGAAGTGACGAATTGGCGTTTCCCTTTTTTGTAGCGAATCGTTTATGGTACATCCTATTTACTGTAGGTGGTTTTAATTTTCAGTGAATGAAACAATATTTTTTTATATTTTTTTAATGAAACTGATCTTTTTTTACTTTTGCTTTGTCAGAGAGAGGATTTATTCTTTTAAATAATTCAAGAACGCCTTTGAAATATAAAATTTAAATTATTTGAACGATGAATTACAATAACGTTTGAAACAACCATCATTGAAAAAAACCAGGAATAAGAGTAAAGCAAAACATTAGAAATATTATCAAAAGTGGTTCATGTAAAAATAGAATAAGGAATACAATAGTGGCCCTCACTTTTTTTAAGTTGATTCCCAAGAATAATTTCAGTAATGTGACTTATTTTTCTTCGTCTTGGTCGGCGCAGTGTAGGTGGAGAATCGGGTGAGATGGGTTCATCTTCAGTTGATGGTTAAGGAAATCGTTAATTCATGTCCTGTGGTCTCTCCTTCGTCCTTTTTTCTGATGGCTCCTCTGATTAGGCCTCGCTTCATTCAGGTGACTTCAGAATGGGAATGTTTAGTGGAATGTTATATGATTCAGGTCAGACTTGTGGATTAATATTATCTGTCTTGAAGTTTTTTCTTTGAACCTGTGTGGCTCCCTACAACTAGTCATTGTGGCGTTTCATAGCTTTGCCGAAGTCAAGTTCGGCGATATAGTGCAAGACTCCTAATTTCTGGATGCTCTCACCAAGAGCACAATTATACTACTAGTATAATTGCATATAGGGCTTTCTCAGTTTAGCTTTTGACTCATCATTCTTGGATGTGAGACGTAGCTTAAGAGCATCCAATCTAATGCGAATTTTTCGGTTCAAATATTGTTCTGCAAGATATGATACATTTGCCAGTAGATTTCTTTGACACTAGTTAAAGATATGTTGCATTTTAATGTGTAAGTTTCCTGGATAATTTTTCATCGGTTTAAGTCACTGTTTGCGACCTGAACCATTCGTTTGGTCAGTCCATTTGAAGCGACATAACCAGGGGCTATAAGTTTTTGTAAATTGACATTTTCGTTGCAATATTTTTTCTGAACTCTGTACCAAAAAACGCACTTTAAGTTGTTAGTGAGCTTGAAATTGTTTTTACATCTAACCACTTGAATTTTGCATCTACGCATACGATAAAATAGTGGTTGTTTTCAAACAATCAATATGATTAAAAATAATACGATTGTTTTTTAAACAATCATTACGCCCATGTCATTATGTTATGTTATGTAACATCATCAATGAACAATCATATAATGACATATTTTACGATATTTTCCGCATTAATTGGTGGTTTTTTATTTGTTCCTAATTAGACTCTGGCCCTGAACATGGGAGTGGTGGAGATTTTGAAGGTCATCGACACAAAGCGAAACTTTATAATCCGTCTCCACCGTCAAAACCGAAGTTAAAAATCGATATTTTTCTATATTTACAATCGCGATTTTAGTAACCAAAACAAAATTTAGATATTATCATCGAAACGATAATTTAAAGCATAGATGTTTATCTCAAAACTAAGGTAATAATTACTGTGTTAGTACATAAACGTTAGCTGCACCTTCTAAACATGGAGAAAATACACTTTGCACGACACTTACCGAAGAAATGTGTCGGATTCTAGAGTACCAACTACCGATGCATAAAATTGTCTAGGTATGAATCTAACATATCCTTCCTTCGATTGCATCGTAGAAAAAATTAAAAACTGGAATTGTTGAGCCAGGTAACGCATGTTGCTGAAGGAATGCTTGATTAGTGATTTACCTGCGATTGATTAAACTATTATATGGCTCCAAAAATAAGTTATCTTCTATGTTACTTGACGACATATTGGAATTTTGAACCATTTACCTACATCCAAGTGTGTTACACTGCCAAATATATCCATCACTTCTATCACATTTCATTCCTAGAATCATCGTAATACCACATGAAACTGAAATAGCTAACAAAGCAAATGTATGTAATCCATGACTGACTGACTCTAGGTTTGTCAGTTCTCTTGATTGTAATGTGGCAGTAAAAGAACTTGCTGAAATCGACATTTCAATATAAGATTAAAACAGTAACCTAAATTGTTTATTTCAATTAAGGTTTACATTAATTACAATAACACATGTGTTTTTAAAGGAAATCGATTATTTATATCAAATTGAAAAATATCGATTTTTAGCTTCAATTTTAATGGTGGAGACGGATTCTTAAGTTTGGTCAAGTCTCCTTCTGCATTTATTATTATAATTATCACATAGTTGAAAAGTGTGAAAAGGTTTAGAAAGTTTAAAAAATCAATCTTATTCAACTTGCCTGCAGCTCGCCCGGGCCCCCGATATCTGAGTCCCGGATTGGACATTAAAAAGTTATAATCTAGTCGCCAAATAAGATAATAGGAGACGAATTCTAAAGCTTAGCCCAAAATAATTTAACCTTCGACGCATTTAATATGTGTATGCACGCCTTAAAAATATAACATTTTAACTATTTAACGGATAAATTACAATGAAATAGCGTCAACTCGTCGAAATTACCATGAAATGGCAACTATTTGTCAAGATTTCAGCTTTGACTTTTGTCTTTGCTTTGAGAAATGACAAAAAAGTGCACTTTGAAAAAACAAACCATCAAATGTTTAGGTAGTCAGATCATAACTAGCAAAATATAAGACGAAACCTACCACGCTGAACATACCACAGAATATTGTTTCATTCACTAAAAATTAAAACCACCTAGAGTAAATTAATCGCTATACGACGCTAAATTAAATTTACTGTAGTATATTTCATTACTATGGACTAAAGTGACGCATTTCTTACAAGGTCAAAAAATGACCGAGAAACGGAAAGCAACTTTAGTTCCGTGTGATGAATTATATTTTTTGTTATATCGCTCAATATACTCTGCTAATTACTTAAAAACCAAAATTCAAACTTTAACAAATTTCCCCCATCGAGACTTTCATCGTGTTCTAGCTATTAAAAACAATCAGCTGATTGTCTGTTTCAGAGACCTTAAGGACTCTGTGTGGAGTGAAAAGATGTGACAGCTCAGAACCTTTATTCAAACAATTAAATGTCATGAAATTTTCAGAATCATATTTTCAATGCATGTTTAATTATTTCAAAACTTATTTTCATCTCTTTTCAGTTAAAGTTAACAATAGATTTACTAGAAGCTCAAATGTTATTCAATTTAATGTGCCACATATTTTCAAACAAACCAGTAGAAACCAATTTCATATCAATTCAAATTTTTAACAAGTTCAGTAGATTTGTCAATTTTAACCAAAGCAATAAATCCTTTAAACTATCTGTAAAAAAATTAATAATAAATGGTACTGTATCCATTTGATTATGTCGTTGCTTAACATTTGTTATATTTTTTACTAAGTTAATATTTATTTGCATGTTCTGTATTTGTTTATTTATTTATTTATTCATTCATTTATTTACTCATATATTTTTACCTTAAGCAGATATTTACATCATATTATACGAATGGTAGTGATAACATTTAAGTGCTGTGCTAAAGTGATGATAAGCATGGAAGAAAAAGACTGCTGAATCAATTTTTTTAATTAATTGTGTGACTTTTTTTCAGACCCACGCGTGCTTGAAGCACATGGGTCAATGTAAACTATATATATAAGTTTGTTTGAATAAATCATATTTCATTTCATTTCATTTCATTTCATTTGTTTTAAGGTTAGACTGACAATAAATCACAAGTAACGTATCGAACACATTGGACTATCGATTCGTGAACGGAGCTAGTTAAAAGAGCTTCTTTAGTCTCACAACACATTTGATAAAAACTGCCTTTTTCGTAGTGGTATAACGAAAAAAAATAGTTCACAGTATTACTCTCTGGTTAAAATTGTATTGGGATAATAAAGGGACTTCATACAAGAATGGGTCCCTTTTAAATGCTTACATTTTTTTATACTCTTAGCGTACATTTCATACGTTACTAACTTTTATTTTATACAAATAAAATTCAAGTTAGAAATATTCAAAATTCCAAGTCAACCATTACATATACTGTATTAGACATTACACTATTATTCATTGCCATAACATAAGGTTTCATTTTAACATACATTTTCTAGTTTATACATTTATGGTTTAAGTACGGTAATAATATTTACAAAAGGGTTTATTATAAGGTACTAAGGCTACGTATTGTATTAGTGTGGAAAGATAATTTTAAGTAAATATTATATCAATAAAAATACCTTAAAAATGCATACAAACTCAGAAAGCACGGTAATTATTATTCTGTTATAATGCAGGTGACACTACTATGCGGGAAGTTTTAATGTTCAAATCTCGACATGACATTTTGTACTTTTGCAACTCACAAAACGTGAAACTCATCCTCGCTTGACTTTTGTTATCTTGTTCAAGCAAGTGGGAAACATTTATTGGCAGAAAGCTTCTCTTATTTGTCACTTTTTACAAAAGTTATTGAAGGTAAATAATCAATGAAACTATAAAAAAATATATATATTTAAGAATTCAATTAATTTACTTGATATTATGATAGCATGGGCGTTGTTTCAGCATTTTGATAGAGGGGGAGAGGAAGGTGTAAGACTTTTCAAAAGGTGTTGAAAGTAAACAACCACTTAAAGTATTTCTAAAATAATTTAAGAATTCAATTAATTTTACTGATTTGATAGAATGGGCACTATTTTAGGATTTCGATAGAGGGGGGGCCTCCCCCCCGCAAATTTTCTAAGCCATTACCCTAAAACTCAATTTCAACTACCCCCCTCCCCCTCCCTCAATAGAATGTACAAAGCACATAAATATACATGTCTCGGCACTAAGTTTGGTAAAATATGCTTATTTAATACACTATCATTATTTGATGTTTTGTATAAATATGTAGGGATGATTTTGATTTATCACAACACTATCTTTTATCTCAAGTGGCGGATCCAAGATGGTGGCTGAAAAACTGTCAAAATTAAGTTTTTACCACCCTAGAAACAAAGTCAATACCATGATAAATATTACTTTTGATACCATAAATAAATAAATACCATTTTTTATTTGTCACTTCCCTCCCCAAACTCTCAATCCCACAAAATGAGACTTCACCTCTTGCAATATACGGGCTTTCTTTATTGTTGATATGACATATAGAATGTTCTTGCAAAGGTTCACGAACGGACTAATTCTTCCTATATCACCCACCTGTTTGATCCTTAATTTATCTGTACTTTATACGGAAAAGCTATACTCAAAAAGACAAATAAGTGGTCCTTAATAAAGAAATCCCAAATGTAAACTCTTAGGTATATGGAAAATTGGGCTTTCCACCTTGGATTAAAGAGACTGCTTAGCAATGACCTGCAATGTAATATTGGTAAGGATAGTGTCGGGTCTAGGCGCCTAGACCCGACACTATCCTTATCCCAACAAACTATCCCAACTCAAACGGGAGCAAACACTGCATCAAGTTTGAAAGTCTTAAGCATGTGTTGGGTCGTCCGGCATAACGAGCTCTTTGTAATCAAAAGGCAAGATGATGTGAGGAAATTGATCGCAAATAAAATAAGGAAAGTAAATTTGGAAGTTTATGAAGAAGCGTTTTCTTGTCAGAAGAGGGAAGCACCCGCACAATAAATATTTTAGCAGTTAACAGGAATAATAATTAAGTACGGATTATTGACCCCACAGTGAGGTTTAAAGCATTAGAAGGAACCACAAACCACACGTTTATAAGGAAAAGCAGCTAAAATAATGTCGATGATTGGTCATTTTGAGGACAAATATAACATAAAACAATCGGTCAATGAGTAACTTATTACTTATTGACTTTAACTTACTTGGATTTTAGACAAATATTCAAAATTCCTGAGTTGTCACCAAATAATAGTTATATCAAAAATAAATACTGGGTAAGAAGTAAGTAAAAATTATAAGAAGTCATCCGTATAAAAAACATTCATTGTAAATTTTCAATAAATGAGGTATCTACTTACCATGTATAAATATTCAAAATTTAACCCTACCAAATTTATGAAAAATATCACAAATTTTAGTAAAAAAATTATAAATTTTTTAACTCTCACTAAACTATAATCTGTCATTTATTTGCTAAACCGTATGTATATCCATAGCAAGTAGACATCTTTGATTTCCTCTCTCATCCTATACATGCTGCTTTAAATTCCTTTTTTGGGTACATATTGGGCACTTCATACCTCCAAGTTGACGGCGTTGACTTAGTTTTTGCATTGTCCGTGGAATCAGTTCTCTTGACCGATAAAATATTGATTACGACATATAAAACATAAAACACAAACTATAGTAATCCAGTATTTTGAAAAATCAAAAAGATATGTTTTTGTTTTTTAAAGGATCTTTGGGAAAGTACTTTTTAACTACTTTGGATCTTGCGGTCAATCAAATCAAGTGCTTAATAATATTTAAACGTAATAATGGCGAAAAATAAAATAATTTTCATTGCAAAATAAAACACCACGTTTAAAATCAACGGGAATATGTGGCAATGTTCAGCAACGTTTTGTCACCGTTCGTTCAGGAGAAAAATCCCACTCCTCACCTAACACTGCGCCTGACGTGTATAAATCTTTCTCTTTATTTAACAGTTTCGGAATAACAATTTATTCACTGCCAGAGATTTATTTGTGACGAATGGTCGTACAATATTCACATATTACACGGTTTTAATTTATTGATTTCACTTTTTTCGTCCAGGTACGCCTGAAGCCAGGATCATATACCACATTCCAAAGCGTCGTTAAACATTAAAAGCGATTGTCAACTAAAGTCCAAATAATATCTTACATAATACGTTTTATTTATTTAACAGCAATATAGTCCGATACGAATGACACAGCGCATGCCGCCTGTAAGCCCAATGATTAACTTAATAGTAGCTTGGGGTGAACTAGACCACGTCATTTGACTCGGCCTATATTATTTCTGTTATACACTTACAATGCACAATCAAGTTAACCGTACAACAGCCAGAATAATATAATACCCCCGTTGCAGCAGACCTGCATACTCAGCGAATTTCAAATGCAAAACAACATATTTCAATCCAAAACAGCGAGATTTTATGTTTTTGAAAGCTCCATAAGAATAACATGGGGAATGAGTATGCAGGTTTGCTGCTACGGGTATATTAAAACTGGGTGGTTTTAATTAAATATTTAGTAGATCTGAACTAGAAGAAGCCATTTACCAAGTTTTATCAAGATATGTTGAGAAATAAGCGAGATTAGAATTTTTCTTATTCCCCATAAGGTTAACATTGGGACAACGTACTGTTTTTACCACTTTCAATATCTCGGTAACCAATGGACATAGAGCAGTGATTCAAAATACTAAATTGTTAATTTTTTGAGCTGAATTCAATGGTGCCAACAAAAATTTGATTATTTTTATTTTTCTATGTAAAAAACTTAAAAACCCCATTTTTGGGGGGTTTACCCCCCTTTACCCCCCCTTCCGGTAGTCCGATCGGGCTGGTTTTCGAACTCGTCCGAATAATTACTACTTTACATGGCTGTGCCAAATTTCATTCAGATTGGACCATTTTTATGGCCGCTATCGTGCTTAAAGACACACACACACACACACACACACACACACACACACACACACACACACACACACACACATATATATATATATACATATATATATATGTATGTATGAAAATGAACGAATAGGTTTTTTTTGCCTCTGGGGGCCCCAAAACGAAAAGTTATCAGGGTCTCGGGCTTAGGTCTTACCATGAGTACTACGGTAACAGCTTCTTCCCTATAGGGAAAATTCGCTAATAAGATGAAAATACATTATCTAGGCAAAAGAATCACTTAGAATACTGTAAATAGGCCTTTTTGGTTCGTTTGTGGCCGAACGCGAAGAAAATTGGAAATGGGAGATAGGAGCTGAACGTTAGAGTCCGACTCCGACGTCAAAAATATATGTTTAAAATCAATATTTTCCGATTTGTCATAATTAATAGAATTTTTTTAAATATGTGCTTTAGTTTTTTTATTAATGTATGATGACTTTTATTACTTTTTTTAATTCCAGTAACTTTTACTAACCTGATAGAATTTGAGAAACTGACAACCGTATAGTATATTCAAGAATTATGAAAATTTTGTTTACTAGCTGATGCAGTTTCATGTTAAAACTAGATAACACGTAGCTCGAAATCGAGCCAAAGTCATATAGTAAAAGAACGAGGAATAATCAGCCAACTCATATACTTTTAAATTTTAGTCAAAGGGCTAAATTCATTAACAAAATTATGGCTTAACTGCTGAAACTTTTAATATTAATTTGATCTACCGCAGGAGTTTCCGGTAAATGTAAACGATTTTTAAGGGAACACCTTCATTTCCCCATGTCCTTTGTTTCTGAAATATATTTTCTAACACTGCAAAAGATCAAGCTCTGCTTACAGCAACATATAGCTGACCGAGAGCAAACACTGGCGCTGTGAGCAATGACTTTCTTTGTTTAGGGATTGCCTCTGCACCTTATTGATAATTATCGCCAAAACAGATATCATAGGGAACGGCTGTCTCTACTGGCAACCTTTCCTTTGTGGCCAAAAAAAAAAACGCGTAAACGACGCATTATCTCTACCAGTCTTTTCATTCTTGAAATGCAACCCACCACAATGAAAACATTTGTATTTAGTTCATTGGTCTGAGGTTGGAAGGAGCATCAAATGTTACATCGGGAGGGTGATGCCAGCGGTTGCGATCGTGTTCTTTCCGACTCCTCCGACCAGTCAATGTTCGTCTTCTTCTTATAAGTGCACCAAATCCAAAAATAGATTTGCTCAGGTTAATATAACTTCAAAAAACACTATGAGATATCGTAAACTACATTGTAAAACTGGTAACTGCGAAGTTTAAGAGCTTTAAAAACTTCATAACATAATCTAAATTACATAATAAATCGTTTAAAAAAGAAAACTGTTGAAAACAAAGCAAAACCAGATGTAAATAAAAAACTGCTCTTTTCAAAAAATAATAATTATAATTGCTGCAGTCTGTGGTTTATTTCAGAGCTTGGCCATATGTTCAATTTGTAAACAAAGTAAACTGAGCTTGCTTATCAATGTCGATGAATAGCGCTACTGTTCCGAAACTTCAGCCCTTTACTGTACTTTAGTGACGCCCTTTTTTAAAATTCTGAGACTTGATGACAAATCTATATAACAATCCCTTTAATTTGACACCTCAAACGTTAAAATCCGTCCAGCCGTTATTGCGGTTGGACTGTGAAAAGAAAACCGCTTGCGTATTAATATATAGAAGATTGTCATTACTCTAGGAGTGAAAGGTGGAAGTAGTGATGGATATATTTGGCGTTGTATGGATATATATATATATATATGTGGAGCCATAAGTATGCTCAATAGCAAGAAGAGCAAGAATTGTTTTATTAAGGCACGACAATGACAAAGACAAAAAATGAATCAAATGCAAGATGGTGAACGATGTAAATAAGTTTTAAATACGTCATGTTAGTTAAGAATATAGTTGGGTTATGAAATGTTCTAAAAAAAGACCCATCATGTTAGAATATAATTGTAACAGGAATAGCCACGGAGGATAATAGGAGCATAATAGGATTGAAGAGAAAAGGTAGGCCGCATACCGAACTCAAATCATCTTGCAGATAAATATAAATACATTTAATCAACGTTTCGATCGATCGATATATCGAAACGTAATCGTGATTAAAGTAATTGCGATTGAAAATATAAAAAAATCGTCGATTTTAACGGTGCAGAGGATTTTAAGTTTCGCCCCAGTGGACAATGAAGCTTTACAAGAAGTGGAGTCATGGAAGTAGACTGTCGATTTTGGTCTTGATAACTTTTTTGTGTAAGTGAGGTAAGAAAAGATTGTATGATATGAGGATCATTGGGGTTGCTTTTTTGTTGTTTCATACAGATGATTTGTATTGGTTCACTTAAAACATAAAAATTAATTTTATTATTTTAACTTCAAGTAGACTTGAATTATTAAATAATCAATCTTACATATATTTTGGAAATATCCAAAAAATATGTGAAAGCTACCTGATAAATCTTAAATAATTGCCATATGAATTTCCTTTGAATATAAGCATTTAACTATTATAAGTAAGTAAGCAAAATGTTTAGAAATTTTACATTGACTTGAACAACGACTAATGAATCATTCCTTTACTGATTTATGGTTTTTACTAGTAGATATACCCGCGGCTTCGCTCGCTGAAAGGATAACAAATGTTTGGTTTAATTATCAGTTTTTTGTAACGAGCATTTTTTACAAATTTCCTAATAGATTAATAATGATTTCAATGATTTATCCAAACTATGCGTTTTCAAGCGCTTCATTACGTAGAAATAGTATATTTGTTTGAACTTTGCCTATAAATCGCTCTCGACCAGCATGCAAACCCTCCTAAAAATTGAAATTCAGAAAAATCCCCGATTCTATAAAAATAACTGTATGATATGTCCCAGCAGAGTTTCAAGTTTCTAGTTAAATTACTTCGGGTGATCCGTAAATCGCGAGTATGTGGAAACTGATTAATACATAATATAAGAAAACCGTAATAATTTTTTACGTTTATTCTTGTAGTAAATGGAATTTATATTTTTTGCCTCTTTAAAATATTCTGGAGACCTTCTATTGATATTTTGAATTCATAGATCTTAAAAACTGAAAAAGTCGCCATTTTGAATTTTTGAATTTACCTTATTTTAGCCTTTCTAGGGAAAACATTTTAAAATCCTTCATTAGTATGCATCTGAAGCCTATAAAGAATATTTAAGCCAAGATTCATCGCCCAAAGCCCTACATTGTTTTGGAAAATAAGCTTTGAAAACTAAAAATGGCCGCCATCTTGAATTTTATAATATACCCTATTTCAGCCTTTTGAGAGAATATATTTTAAAATCCGTTCTTAGTACGCATCTAGAGCCTATAACGATTCATTGTGTCAAGTTTCTTTGCCCAAAGCCCTACATTCTTTGAGAAACTGTGATCAGTGAGTCAGTCAGTCAGTCAGTCCGTCAGTCAGTCAGTCAGTCAACCGTTTTGACTTATATATATATATATATATATATATATATATATATATATATATATAGATCAAACTTAATTACAGTGCATCTAACATCGATAAACATTAACATTGATATTTAAACAACACTGTGGTAGCTATCTATATAGGATCTAACTATTCTTGGTCAAATTTTGATTTTGTTTATAAACAACAGGTTTCCAACACTGAAAATCAAAATAAACCAAATGACAACTTTTTGTGGCGATTAGCCAGGGATGAAGGGCTCGGTGCGAGGGAGGGAGAGGGATGCTCTGATCAGCGGACAGCCTCTCACGCCGTGATGAGTCAGCGATGTCGGCGCTCCCCTCCTCTCTACGAACCTACGAGCCTATCGCAATTTCAAGAATTATTATACAAAATCTTAAATATTTAATTTAATTTTAAAATAATTTTCGGTTTTAACTAACAATTAGCGTCCTATTTCACTTTCTTTTAAATTTCAGAGTGAAACAGACTCAGAGTATGAAGAAAAAGAGTACTATATTTTTTCAAATAAACCAATTGGTTTTTTGCTATTTATATTAATAGTCCTTCCGATTCGCAGCAAAGTCGGATTTGATCTTAGGATTAAATTAATCTGACGAAAAACAATGTATTACCGAATTTTTCGCCACAAAAAAGAAAAGAACAACGCATGACAGTCTGTAGCACGTATCCCTTGATCACGGTCAGATTGGCCACTTTATTCTCTGCACCAGTGACGTCAGCTGACTGGCCCAGATCCTCGTTAGTTGTCTTTCTGCAGTCAATCAGCTCCACTGTTGCAACTAATTAATGACCTTTACTTTGGTATTTGTTCTGTGGCTTCCGTCGACGTTTTCGGAATGAAATTATAGGATGTTAAACGTAACATTTGATTAAAGCTGTTATTTTTAGAAAAAAAGTTTGAGAAATGTATTCTAATCTTTATCTTGAAAATCCGTGTTTTGCAAAGTATGTATATATAAAAATAATGTATGTTAAAAAGAGGGCAAAGTTAAAAGTATAGTGAGCATTAGTCCTTGTGTGATAAATGGTTTATGATCTAACACCCTGCAGTTATTTTGCAAGACAAAAGATGCAGAATCGAAACGGAAATACAAACCCAGTGAGTGTGAATCGGTTGCGTTGTCGTTCGGGACCTGTCCTTTGATATTTATATGATTTTTCTTTTGATTTCCTAAGAGCGAAAATAACAATAACGTATTGATACTCAACATGCAACTATCAGTAAATGTCACTTTATTAATATTGACATAGGAAATCGTTATATAAGCAACAAATGCTCACTCGCGCGTATGTGTGTTTGTGTGTGTGTGTGTGTGTGTGTGTGTGTGTGTGTGTGTGTGTGTGTGTGTGTGTGTGTGTGTGTGTGTGTGTGTGTGTGTGTGTGTGTGTGTGTGTGTGTGTGTGTGTGTGTGTGTGTGTGTGTGTGTGTGTGTGTGTGTGTGTGTGTGTGTGTGTGTGTGTGTGTGTTATGTGACTTTGAAGCACTCGAGAGAAATTTTTATACGCTCAACCGCAAGTGAGTGAAGAATACTTTCTCGAGTGCAGCAAAGTCACTTTGTTATTTAAAGGATGACTTGAATTAAAGGTCCAGGTGAGAATTTTCCAGTAAAACGTTTTTTGGCCAAATTTTCCATGAGGGCACAGTTATAAAGAAAAGGATACAGTTGATATATTTATTTTTTTTATCTACAATTGATTGTTTACCTAACAACTGCTGAGCAGGAAGGGTTCAATGGTTAAATATTACAACCAATTAGTCGAGGAAAGATATGAAAAAACCACCTAACCCTGAAAAATTCCTATAAGGGAGATTTTTGCGTATTTCTGTCATATTTTATGTCCTGAACAACATAGTAGAAGTTTACCAAAGTTTGACCACCGGAAGTGCCTCATTTTCAATATGGCGTCCAAGAAGGTGACAACAACATTATAGAAAACAAATGCCATCGGTGATGTATTAATTAATCTGGTGTCATAATACCACTGCTGATAATTGAAGGGAGGTATGAACTTCAGTTTTCGTCGGTAAAAAAAATCGGCCGCCATCTTGGATCCGCCATATTCGATGAAGTAATTATTTTCAAATGTAAACATAGTGTTGTGACACTGTGACACATAATTTCAAACTAGATTTTCACGCTATTTACAATGCCGAAATCAGTTTTTGAAAATCTTGGCTCGTTTTCAAGATATACCCAAACTAAGATTATTCCCTGTATAATCCTTATGGACGTTTCGAGCTTGGAATATTTTTTGGGATTTTTTTTACTATTTTTCTTATAGCTCTGGATGTAATCAAAGTACTTTGTTCGTTCTAGTCTTAAAATATTCAATAGCATTTTGGCTTCCATATAAGCAACTTATCAATTGATTCAGATTCATTATGGATGAGCTATGATACCTTTATTAACTATAAGATGAGATTTTTCTAAAATGATATTGTCAAATAAAGGATCATAACTCAGGTTTGACCGATTTTCATGATCAATAGTTAAAATGAACGCCAGTCAGTCACCAATTCATTTGAGACGTTAAAAAGGATTGTATTTCTTTAAGAACATGAGATATGAGTCCTTATTTAAGAACAAAACTCTAAAATGATTACATTTTAATTTGAATAAAATTATTACTGTTCTTAGAATTGACTGATTTTCATGATCAATAACTCAAAAGAAAGCCCATAGTTTACCATTTAATTTAAGACTTTAATGATGATTATATCTCACTTAGAGCTATGTTTTAATCTAACAAAAAAAGTAAGTTTATCAAAATCAGGAGTTAATCAGGAAGAAATAGATTTTTCAAATTTCTCCACAATAAAACATTAGACCATGTATTCCGTTCACCGCCAAATGAAAAGCTATTTTTCCCGAAACCGGTTTACGTGTACTACTAATTAAAAATACTGGATTTTTAAGCCAAATATAATGGTTGCAAGGGCACTTCCATCAAAGATTAAAATTTTTATGAAATTGAAATAAAATCCCTATGTTTTATGAACCCGAACTCTCATTTCTGAATTTCCCAAACTTGCATTCTGAAAAGTACGTCGTGTTTGATTTAAATCTTAAAACTAACAACCATAAAATAAAATTAAAATTAAAATCCTTTTTTTGAGAAACGGCACTGTATATTTTATAGGTTATGACCAATGAAAATACAAATTAAAGAAATGAACAACGCTTGAAGCTATCAAGGTTTCGCACCTAAACGCCGAATTTAATCACAACCAATTTCAAAGCAAACTTACACTCAGGCGGATAGATGTCATCCCCAAAACCACGTTTTTGGAGTCAGGGAGCACTGAAACGAATATATTCGGCGATTCAACGTCTGTAACCTTTGTTAGGGACATAATATTGAATTTTTTTTATCGCAATAAGCCCTTCATAAAGAACGGTCAATAAAAGGGGTTTGTGTTTAAAAACTCGGGACAACCACCTCACGATCTAATTTTTAAGAGAGGAGCAGAAATGACATGCGTAGCAAAAGTAGTTTTCTTTTGTGATAACATCTGGCAAAATATATTAAACCTTTATTTTAAAAGTTATTAAATTGTTCTTAAACCTTTGGGACACACAATATGCATTCAAAATGGCGGATCAAAGAGGGCTTAAAATTTTAGATCCTTTACAATTGATAGATTACTTTTATTTATTTTAAAAATCGTGGTTTAAGCAAAATATGTGTGGATTTTTAAGACGCAAATCATAAATCAGTTTACTCAAAATTAAAACTGCTCCTCAGAATTTGCAACCATTGCAAAAACCGCTATCAACGTGAGACAAAGTTGTACATAATTTGGGAATATGGACATTTGTATTAAATACTTTTTAACTGTGTCAGTCACAGACACAAATTAGTGAGGGTTTTCCGAGAAACTTTGAATCAAAGAGACAAAACCGAGACTTTGGAAGTAGTTAGATCCTCGTTAAACCAACGAAGGCTCTTATTGCATCGACCTTGTTCCAAAGGCAATTTTTCCTCTTCTTATTGTTAAAATCTACTAGAAGCGAATGTAAACCTAGTCAACAATGTTGGAACCGAATTACGAAGTACTTCTTAAGTTTTATAAATAAATATGTAGTTATTTCGTCATTCTTTGCTCAATTAAAATTTAAAAACTAACTTAAAAATTTGAAAAACTTAAAACACTACTTTTTTAAGACAGTCAAAATTATGAATTCAATTGCATTGTTAATGGATGCTTTTCTAATATGGTGGACAACATTGATTTTTCTTATAGAACACCTATATTTTATGGCGTTTCTGGATTTTACACTTAATTTTAGGAGCTTTTTAACTTTTGAAATTTTTCCTAAACTCAATGGTGAAGGAGATATGAACAGTTATGTTTGGTTTTCTCCCATTTGAAATGCCCCTTATGAATGGAGTATTAAGGGAAATAAAAACGTATTTTGATTTTTAGCGAATTTCCCCTATAGGGAAGAAGCTATTACCGTAGGTCTCATGGTAAGTCCTAAGCCCATAATAACTTTTCGTTTTTGGGCCCCCAGAAACAATAAACATTATTCATTAAAATATATATATATATATATATACATATGTGTCTGTAAGCATGATAGCGCTCGCAAAAATGGTCCTATCGGAATGAAATTTGGCACAAACGTGCAAAGTAGTAATTACTCGGACGAGTTCCTGAACCAGCCCGATCGGACCACCGGAAGGGGGGGGGGTAAAGGGGGATAAACCCCCCAAAATTTTTTTTTACATAAAAAATCGGATTTGGTTAGCACCATCGAATTCAGCTTGAAAATCAAACAATTTAGTATCTCGCTTATTTCTCAACATACCTTAACAAAACTTGGTTTGTGGCTTCATCTAGATATCAGATCTAATATGTATTAGTCTAAAATCCCCGATATTTCCATTTTTATAGCAGCAAACCTGCATACTCATTTTCCATGTTATCCTTATGGGAAATAAAAATATTCTATATCTTCCTTATTTCTTAACGAAAACTTTGCATGTGGCTTCATCTAGTTGAAATATACTGGATTATGGCCTAAAATACCCTATTTTTACATTTTCTTGGCAGAAAACCTGCATACTCATTCTCAATGTTAATCTTATTAAAGAGTTAATCTTAGTAATACAAAAATTGTGTAGTTTGCTCATTTCTCTTATCGTGATAAGAACTGGCATGGGGCTTCATACAGTTATTTATACAGTTCATACCTGCATTTTTCCACATTAATCTTATGGAGAATAATTTATTTTTGAATAGCAATTGTGGGCATTTGGCAAGTCATAGGATGAGGGATAAACGGCTCAAATTAAATGTTTTAATGTCAGGGACTCAGGAAAAGTACTGTAATTTCTTAAATTTGGTTAGAAAACAAAAAATAACATAAAATAAGTGCCATTTAAGTAGCATTGGGATATAAAACGTCTGCTTTGTTTACATTAAAACATGTGAGCTGATGTTTGATTCAAAGCCTTATGGTAGGTACAGACATATGGCTTAATTAAAGGCCAGATAACTGAATATTTCAAATAAATGTTCTATAACGAATACAGATTTTTACTGATGATGTTTATGAAATTCATACACAAACTTAAATAGCTGGTCATTTCCCCATATGATTAAATTGGAAAAGCCAGCTGTTTTAAAGTTTTGAACATTGCATTTTCTTGCCAAGTATAGGTTATTATTTTTTTTATACCCTTTTGCTCCTAAAGGCCACTAGTCGGAGAGTATATTTTCACGCTTCCTTTTGAACGTATATTGATTTTACTTGATGCGAGACTTCATTTAAATTATTTATTTATGCACTTGAAATTCGCTGAGTATGCAGGACTGCTGCAACGGGGGTATTTTTACATATACTGATGAAAACTTGGTTTTTGGCTTCGTCTAGTTGAGATCTGTTGAGTATTAGCTAGAAATCCAAGATGTTTACATTTCCATGGCAGCAAACCTGCATACTCGCTCCCCTTCTTTTCATTATGGAAAATAAATCAAACTTGATGTCTTCCTTATTTATTGATTCTTCTAGTTGAGTTCTATTTATTAGAAATTGATAAAAAATTATCCATTTTTTCCTATACCTGCAGAAACAGACATGGAAACCCATTCCTAATGATATTAAATAATAATATCATATAACGTTAATTTTTGTTTGAAATGTGATTCTAAGCACTAGACATTTGCTGAGGATGCAGGTCTAATGCTACAACGGGGGTATTTATTAGACGATATTTTTTTATTGCTGTAAAATCAAATATGAAGTGAATTTTTAGACGTTTGTTTATGAATAATTTAAAAAGGACACAAAACGGTAGTGTTTTGTTATTTTAAAATTTGGAATGGTATTGTTGACTTCAATCAGATCTTTATTTAGCTTGGATCAAAAGGGGAGCTTAAATGGGGAGGCTGCATGAGATAATTACCTGGTAAGAACATACCATAAGCCTTACAATGACTCCTTAATTCACGCCCTGGAGCTTGAGCGTTTACTACTAACACACAGTGCAGATTGAACTAATAGAGTTCTATCACCAAAACCGGTAGTAACATATGAATATAGTTTTAGTTTGAAGAATTAAGCATTCCCAATTGTCCTTTATAGGTTAGTATGATTTATTTATAATCAAAAGACAGTCTGGTTTAGTTTTTTCAGCTTAAAAATGTTATATTGCCTATTGACTGATAAACAAATAACAAAAATTACAAATATTGTAGTAGTTATAATAATTAACGATTGTTAACTATTTTGCACTCAATGTTCTCTTAAATATCATGTGTTAATAAATCCATTCGTATGTTTTTTTTAATTTTAGAAAATTGTGTATACAAATAAAGAAAAAGGACAATTATCTTATCTTGAAACTAGTAAACACCAGAATGACATAATTTGGACCACGGATGCTGTGAAAAAGAATTATGAGATTGTTGCTCTAAAATTTGCATTTCGCTCTTTGTCGCCTAAAATACGTTACTGTTTATGAAAAAAACGTATATTAAGCTTTCTTTGAAATGAAGCGTTGTTTTAACTTTCATTTTATTTCGAAATTGGTTATTCTTCTGTATATTTATCACCCGTTGTAACGCTGAAATAATAGTAAATTAACCTTAGAATTGAATTAATTTTCAAGCCTTAAATGACATAAGGAGATTGACAATGAGATTAGTTTAATTTTCTTGGGCCCTCAAAGACTAGTCTATTAAATCTTTCACGAAAAATTATCAATACTTTTTAACAGCTACTAGAAACTATACCCAGTTTTATCAGTATATATGTACATAAATAAGAGATGAATAGATACTTTTTAGTACAGTGTTTACCATTTTCAATATTTTGTTATGTTCCCAGTGGACACACAGTGAAGATTAAAAATACTAAATACTTTTTAGCGGAATTCAATGGCTTGAAGTCAAATTTGATTATGTTCATTTTTATGGGAAAATTTTATAATAAAATATCATTTTAGGGGTCCATAAAACGTCTCCACGAGGGGATAGTTTGTTTAACAGGGTTTCCAGTAATGGATAGTGTTTGGGTTTCACACTGAAGACCTGTGAAGTGTCAATCAAAAGTAGTAATTGAAAATTCAGTTTTCCATGTTACCAATTAATTGATGGATCAGTATCGGAACAAGGATGGCAGTATGATGTCTTCTAACAAAATAACGCAAGTTTCGAAAATATAACTGAGATTTTATAAAATGCTGCAAGCCTAGTAATGAAAAAAGTGTTAATACTTAGTCAAGTTTTGTAAATATAATCTAAATATGAAGCCCAAAATACCCATAACTTTTGAGAGAACCACAAGTCTGACACCTATCAACCCTATTCATAAATAAAAGGTTTCGGTGGAAAATCTCTGGATTTTTTTAATAAAATTATTATTTAAGGGCAGACATTAAAAACTGAACAGTTAATGCATTTGTTTTTATCTACAATTATATGTTTACTTTTTCCCAGCGAAGTGGGTTACCATCATCTATCATAATTCACTAGTATAAATTAATATTTGATTACGAGAGTAATAGAGAAGCGCGAAATGAGTAGGAAACCCTAACAACCAATAACAATCCTTCAATCACGGGTGGAAGGTCAATAGGGAAGACCGAACTCGCTTTTCAGGACGAAAACGGAAAATTTCCGTTTTGGTTCAATCCTCAAAATACCAACCGACCCAACCCTATCCAAAAATCCTTTCGCTATTTGAATACTTAGCCCATTTAGAAACTCGGCACAATTTTATATTTCCTTACTCCGGGTTTTACAGCCCTAGTTTCCGTTTTTTAATTTCTTGATTAGAGTTTAATTTTGCCTTAGTTTAATTTTGATGTAATTTTGAGCCCCCTTTAAATTTTGAATCGAAATTCAAGACCGTCAGTGTGCGTTCGTGGATAGAGATACCATGCGATCGCTCTGACCGGCTTATTCCGCGTTCGCGATCAATAATAATTATTGTACAACTTTCGCACGTTTTACTAGGAGAAAGCCTCAAGACAGAGACAAGTGATTTAATTGCTTAATTTTTTCCTACCACTGCATGGAAATAATCACATTGCCCAGCTGTTAACAGTTGGCAAAACGGTTCATTTCCGCTTTCATTTAATTCCCGCTCACTAAATCAGGGTTATTTATTAGATTAAGGTGGCACACAAGAGAGATAACTATGACTTAAAACACCAGAGGTTTTTGACCAGTTTCTATTGGTCAGAAATCCCATGACACTCACCGTATCCTAAATTCTAGTTGCCTTGCTCTAAATCAGCTGATTTCACAGTCGGCGTTTCTATACACTAACTTCCGGTTCGTTCCAATAGAATGAGCAAACATAATCTCAATGAACTTTGTGTACAGATCAGTTAATACCGTTTAAATAATGGTGGTAGGAAAACTCTTGTGTGTATTACGAGCACAAATAGTCATTGCCGCTCTCGAAATTTTTGGCCGTCTCAGCTAACGCTTCATGCTGCCATCCACAATTCTCGAGCGGCAATGACGTACTTTGTGCTCTTAATACACAAATAGCTATTCCTTTGTAGGATTCTGGAAGCGAATCCAGGCCTATGATTTACTTCGGTTAATATTTATAAGGTTCTCAACATACTCCAAATATCTAATTAAAGCACACAAAACTGTTCTCTGCTTTCAATTACGAAAACTATTAAAATCGATTTTCTGACTTTTTTTTCTACATAGAATTTAAAATTATTATTGTTGTTAAGGTTTTGTTGTAATCAAATAGAAATGCAGTATTTTCCATCGCGCCTTTAAGGGTTTTTTTTCTAAAAACTAAACCATATTTATAGTGAAGCCTAAAAAGCGCCCTTTGACGGTGCCCCCGATCCGATATCTAAGATTGCTGAGAAATTGACGCCATTCCTTGGATGATGGATAGCAGCTTTTATCATAGACTGATATTTTTCTCTTTTTCAACCTTGACTCTCGTCACAAAATTAAAGTATTTTTCATATAAATAATGTACACCATATGCTAAAACCTTTTTTACTTAGTCCACGTACTAAAATTCCCATGTCATCCATATCATAACGGTGTGGGCTCATTACAATGACTCATATGTTTAATTTAAAAGAAATAACGTTTAAATGTCAATTTCGAACATTAAAAAGCGTAAGCAAGCTGTAATTTTATCGTCTCAAGACTTAGACGCATTATTCTACTCATCTAAAGTGAGCGACCAGAAGTTCTTGATCTCTTGAAAGATGACGTATAGTTTGTTCATAGGCCGCGTTCACTGCACAAAAAAATGCTAAGAAGGTGTTCTTTGTTTGAAATTCATCGTTGGTGATGGTGATTTTATATTTTGATTTGGATTTTTGCGGACATTTGCCATCCCTGATTAGTAAAAAACAAGTTTCACGACGTTTCGGGATCTGGAATCTGATCCCGTCCTCAGGTGGAAGAAAACCTAGAACATGACAAGATTAGTAACACATAGCCAGGAAAACCTGGACAAAAACACAGCTAAAACAGAGAACTGTAAAAGCAGTCACAAAAACACTATGCTGAAAAGAAAAACAATAACACAAAATAACACAGAAATCACAAGTATCAAGAATCTTTTCAGCATAGTGTTTTTGTGACTGCTTTTACAGTTCTCTGTTTTAGCTGTGTTTTTGTCCAGGTTTTCCTGGCTATGTGTTACTAATCTTGTCATGTTCTAGGTTTTCTTCCACCTCAGGACGGGATCAGATTCCAGATCCCGAAACGTCGTGAAACTTGTTTTTTTACTAATCAGTGATGGCGAATGTCCGCAAAAATCCAAATCAAAATATAAGAAGGTGTGTATGTAATTAAGGACTTAGTCTAAAACAGATTCTATGTAATCAATCTGAGATCAGCAGGCGAAGATGATGATTGGACGAATATTTCGTTTTGACAGATTGTCAATAATTGCTAAAGTTCTGACGAGACCAATCCTCTTTTAATAATAATAACAATGGATTGGACTTGTCGTTCGGCTGATTTTTGTTATGAATTATCAAAGCTTTGAGTTTTCTATAGCAAATAAATGTAATTTAACGACAAATATTTATCTCGAAATGATAAACTTGAGAGGATATTAATGTTTCATGAGTTTATGTTTCTTTTTTGGACAAAGTATGTTACTGAATCGTAATCATCAAATACACGTATTTAAATTCACAAGATAAACTTACGCAAGGTTTGTCACTGGTATGAATGAATAAATAAATTATCTATCCGAGCAAATATTTAATTAGATACATTAATTAAGGCTTTATTTCCTGTAATATAAATGCTTTAGATCAAAATTAATTATTTAGATTATACCAGTGGCTATTATTGTATCACTGGCTGTAAATAAAAAACGCCTTAAAACACTTAAAAATATTAATTAACTATGTAATACTCAAGATTTAGTTATTATATACTTGTACCTAATGACAAGCATAAATAAATCATACATGGTGTCAAAAGTGCGACAAAGAAATGTTACCTCTTTATTACCTTATTTAACTCTTGAGGATGAAGACAGATCCTTAAAACTCTTATCAGGTTTTTCAACTAATACAAGGTTACGATACCCAAGCACTAGGTTTATTTACTTTAGCGATTATTTTGTTCCTTTCCATCTTCTTTTATCTTAGCTCTTTTAATCTATCATGTATGCTAAAAGGAATTTTTTATCTACTTAAAATTAGAATGCTTAGGCCAAAACTCAGCCACAGCAGAAACAACATATTAAAGAGGATGTTAAGTAAGTGTTAAAGAGGAAATGTAAGTGAATTTTTACTAACACCACATTGTGTGGTGTTTGGTAAGAGTATTATCTTGAGCATGAACGACTGAGAAATAATTAGATATCCTATTAATGAGAGCATAATTTTTTTTACTTAGAATAGTATGACTTTCGTTCTTATAACTTGTATAGAGTTTTAGTGTAAAATTAATAGGATTTCTGTCTTTTTATACATATAAGCCCAACTTACTTCTGCTATACGACAAATATTCTAAATAATGGTTAAGCTTACGGTATACGGTAAATAATGGATAATTTTATTTTCGCGTAGAAGTCTCTCACGTAGCACTTCATCCCTTATGCCTCAGATCTGTCTGAGATTATGCTTATCTCGTAAAAATTCATCAGCTGTTAACCCAAATCCATGTCTTTTAGCAGCACTTTTAACTTTTGTGAGAAACTTATCAAATGACTGTTCTTGTTTTTGTAATAATTTATTAAAGCAATAACGTTCAAACACTACATTTGACTAATCTCTGTTGATTTTCTTAGGACTACAGTATTCCTTAAATTTTTCTAAAACTTGATTTAAATTGTTTGATTCAACCTACAATTAGTGAAAGCACCTGTGAATTTAAATTCATTGTAGGATCGGATCCCTTTATCGCATACTAGGTTTAATAATATTGCCGTCCTAACATCAAATTTATTTTCTTTTCCTGAGGCTTTCAAATAAAACTTGATCTTTTGAGCCCATAGCTTGTAGTTGGAATCCACACTTTCACTAAAATCTAGGGTCCAAGAAGTTGAAAATTCATTTTATTTTAATATCCAAAATCATGAAGTGATTATAATCCAATATTCCACAAACTTTATGCGATTAATCTATAGTTGAATTTAATGGACATAATGGAAATTTATAATTGGAAATTTAATTTAGTGGATCTATGTCGTAAGCATAGTTACCCTTGCTTGAAGAATAGGTTTCGAATTACACTGTAGCAATAATTGCCACTCACTGCACTTTTACTTTGACACCCATAAATCCTTCACTTCCTGCTGTTTCTGTCTGGATACGTATTATTCATTTTTTACAATAGCAATGTGTGTGTGTGTGTGTGTGTGTGTGTGTGTGTGTGTGTGTGTGTGTGTGTGTGTGTCCCCCTAGACCTTAAACGGAACGCTATTAGTCCGGTCCCCGAGCCATGTGACCTTCAAATATGGTTCGACTCATATTTCACGATTGATTCTAGTTCTATTTGATTTACTGAACCAGAATGTGAGGGTTGCCAGAGTGGCACCCTTGGGAAACTTTGAACATCGAAGATCACAGAGCCGAATGAACAGTAACAGGTATTAAAAAAAATTGTTTCATGCACACTTCTCAAGATGTTGAATTGGAACCGCCACCGATAGTTGCTAGATGGTTAATTGCTAATTTTGTTTTCCAGGCGCCAACTTGGATCCGCCATATTGGATAAAAAATAATTTTCTAAATATGAATGTAGTGTTATGAAACACCATTGCAAACTAGATTTTCACTCTGATTACTACGCCGCAATCTGTTCGGAAATATATTGCTTCGATATATACAGGGTGTCCCATAGTAAAGTGCCAAACTTCGCGAATAGGTTATATCGGTCAAAATAAAGATAAAATGAAGAATAATTTTTTTTTTTTCAAAACCGCTTTGTTTACCAGATATCCGCCATTTTGTATTTTTAACAAAATAATTTTTATCTCCCAAGTGTTTAAATCGATTTTTTTGAAACTCAGGATGCACCTGTATCTAGTCAAGGTTAATTTGTGAAAAAATAATGAGCATGATTAAATAATGAATTTCAAAATGGCGGCCGTTTAAAATCTTTAAGTTGAAATAACGAAAAAACGGTACGTTTTACAAAAAAATATAAAGAATAACAATTTTTAGAAAATTTTATTTCCCATCTAACGACACCAAATTTATGAAAATCAGTTAATAAACAACTGAGTTATGATCGTATTTAGCTAGTGAGGCAGCATTTTTTGAAGCAAAATAGTCCATTGCTGCGCTGAGCCATGAGGTAATTCGACCATAACTCAGTTGTTTGTGACTCGATTTTCATAATTTTGGTACCGTTGGAATGGGAATAAAATTTCCTAAATATTATTTTTCTTTATATTTTTTTGTAAAATGTACCATTTTTTCGGTATTTCAATTTAAAGATTTTAAACGGCCGCCATTTTGAAATTCAGAATTCAATCATGCTCATTAATTTTTCATAAACTAACCTTGATTAGATACAGGTGCATACCGAGTCTCAAAAAAATCGATTCAAAAACTTGGGAGATAAAAAATATTTTGTTAAAAATACAAAATGGCGGATATCTGGTAAACAAAGCGTTTTTGGAAAAAAATTATGTATTCTTAATTAATAAAATGAAGAATACATGATAATGTATTCTTCATTTTATCTTTATTTTGACCCATATAACCTATTCCCGAAGTTTGGCACTTTACTTATGGGACACCCTGTATATCTGCTATATATTTGTCAAATACCACTGACCTAACATCGCACAGCCCAAAATGCTTGATCTAGAACCTTGAAACTTTGTATGAACGTTCATTTTAGGACGTAGGTCTCCACTAAGAACGAATTTTTCCAAATTCGAGATACTAAGGGATTTTTGGCGAGGTCGAAGTTTTCAGATTTTTCCAGTCGGCCCCTATTTTAGAGGTTCAATCCTGATTTCTTATTTAGTGACTGGACTATATTGCTCATAATCTTGATTACTAAACCCAAAACCATAAGTAAGTGTATTGACTTGACTCAAAGTAATTGTTAAATTATTCAGATAAATCTAAATCAACTTGGACTGTTGTGTTATTTTCTGTAAATTGTTAAAATGAATAAAAGAATGAAATAGTATCGTTATACTGGCTTAATAAAGAGAGCCTAAGAAAAGATTCTTGTTAATGAACGCAATCAGAGAAACGCTTAATCTTAATTGAGTTGTTGCTATCAGTTTTCTTCTTTTATCCGAGTATTCTCTTTCCTCAAAGTATGTTTCATTTTAGGTCTGCCGATACTAACGTTGAATATAAAAAAAGTGTTCACTCAAACAAAAAACATAATTGATATAATTTGTCCATTATTTATACTGTATTGAGAACATTTATTATGATTAGGTACTTCAATTGAGTATTTTTTATAATGGATTAGCCTCTAGATCAATATTGCAGTACTAAAAAATATTTAAACTATCCAATTGCAAATTGCTTCTCAGTTGTTACATAATCAACAATCAGGCCATTTGTAGTATATTTTACATTATTTATAATTCATATATTAATTAATTATTAATGATATAATTAATTAATAATACAATTAATTTAAAATATAATAAATAAATAATTAATTACGTTTTTGATCCAATTACCATGATGTATCTCGTAATATCGTAGTGGACTTTTCCGAAGTATTAGGTAGCATTGATAATATTATTTAGATTACTTGGAACATTTTATTTTGATTACGTTTTCGTTTATATTAGGATAAAACAAACTTTGAAATTTGGAATCAAAACAAATTGTCGAATCAGTTTTTTGTGCAAATACAAATATAAAGGCAGTTTGCACATCTTCACACACAGACACGTGTTTTAATGTGGAATCGATCTTAAAAAACCCCTATAGATCACAAAGTTTCCCTGTAGCATAATAATAATGTACAGCTACCATGACAATAGCATAATAAACGTTCGTTGAGAATGGAATGGTTTATTTACGAACCTTTAATGTATATTAAACATATTAAAACTATTCCGATATTGCGGGTTAAAGAATTTTTAGAACTAGTTTCAATAAGGTCAAATCTATCGGAAAAATTATTGCATTCAAGTTTGGTAGGAGACCTTCAAAGCTTTAGAGAGCATCAGACGAAAGAAAACAGACCTAAACAAAATGTGACTGTGGAATTGGTGAAGGTTTATAGTTGGACACCGAGGCTGTACATAGTGTAGAGTAATTGGGCACGTCATGAAGTGCTTAACATGCCGTGGTAAACAGTGTGAATCTAAGATTTCTGTAAAAATTGCGAATGAAACAGACATTTTTATTAAAATTAATTAGACATAAACTGTGCCAAAAATGAATCTTAAAATTGATTTAAATAGGTTAGAGGTACCCTCTAAGTAGTATGATTCATTTATCAGTGGCGTAACAACGATTAATTGAAAACATAACTTAAGTTTAAAACTGCCTGGACGGGTTGTTTAGAAATGTTATTTGAGTTCCTCTCTATTCCATTCTAAAACTGAAAAATACAAATAACATATATAAGGAACTTGTTATGTAAAAAATAGAATTAGTTAGATATTTTTAACAGATTTGGACAGCTAAGTAGTAAAGCCTGGATCATTTAGGGAAGATTAAAAAAAATAAAACTTTGACATGTCGTTCCATTAACTGTAATGGCGAGCAGGCAATAGAGTTGCCAATGTTGTGTACATTATTTCACCATTGATTGTACAGCTAATCTAATAAATACCTAATTTAATAAATGTCATTAATTACTTTACACGGCATATTGGTAATTTAGAAGGCCTCTGAGGAAAATATCGGGGAGTGGTAAAAAAAACACTAGGCAATTAATTGTTTTATAATGATAAACGGCAGCAAAGCAAGGTTAACAACAAAGATAATTTGTGCTCGAAACTTCGATAAGTCAGGATTTAATTTTTGTACTTTATCTCAAGTCTTTCTAGTTCGTGGAAATCAACAAAAATATATTGAGATAGTGCGACGAGCAGATAAGGAAACAACAAAGGATTTACAAAAAATTGGAGGCGCGTTTAAGGAATATTTTAACCCTCATTTTAGCTGACTGATATAAGAACCTATCATTTCAAATTCGACCTTTAGTTCCTGTGACTTGAATCAGACCATTATATACTTTCTTTTAAGTTTGAATAAACTGCTTTATTGTAAGAAAACCCTTATTTCGTCTTATCCACTAGGACTACAGTCATTGAACATAAAAGAAGTATTGTGTAAATGATCTTGAACAAATAGGTTGTTTCACTAACCTTCAACGCCGAGCTCCAATGAAATTTCTTTCCAACATTTATCTTCTATAACTCTGTTTGAATATGCTAAGAGTATTTAATCCCAGATTGATGGGTTTCTTACAATATGAGAGATTTTAGCTGGTAAATCCATTAAACTGCTGAATTAATTCGATTTTTCAAAATTAAATGTTGCTATTAAAAATGGCGGCTGGAGCAATCGGAAACTGGAATCCGCAATCGGAATGAATAATACATTCCGGTGAGCAGGCATCTGCGCGCAAGCTCTGCTTCCGGCTGCCCCAATGGCCACTTCCGTTTAAATACAAGTGTAATTCCTCTCACCGAAAATCTGAATCTGAGCCGGAATCGGAACCAGCGTGCACTCAGGACCTACCGTAATATTGGCTGACGCAATCATACAATCATATGCACCGCGCCGGTCAGACACACCCAACATTACGCTGCTGTAATGTTGTTTCACCTGTGCGCCCTGCACATGCGCTGCGGTAGTAGCGTCCGCCATTTTACTTTAACAATACGCTGCTATAATGTTGTTCTACGCTTATGTCTGTCGCTTGGCACGGGTACGTTCAAACTCGCCAACATTTTTGGGACTGTTTCTAATATACAAACTCGCCAACTTTTAATTAGGTGCAAAAACTAGGGTCAGGAATCCTGTTGTTACAACATTATACGCTAGTTAATCCTCGATAAAGACATTACAGTAGTAGCTTCCCGAATAATGGCGCAACGTCCTGCTAAAATTATCGGGTACGCATGTTCCAAACGTACACATGGTATTCCATCCATATTTAAGGGTATACCGTTTTTATACTGTCTATACGGTTTTACCATTACGGCAGGGCAAAACTTTTTTCTCAGTGTAGCGCATCATCGTGCCTTTATCGTCGAGGTTTTTTTTTAATAGGCCTGAACTGAAAAGTACAGTGATACGCATCCCTCTAATGATCCACATGAACTAATCTCTAAATGGCACTCGTCAAACGCTGATTTGCTAAAAAAAAACTGTATTCCAGCACTATTAAATTATTGACTAAATTATTACATTTCTAAACTGAACCTGTCTTTGTGGTCCTCCCTGTACCTAAAATCAACTTTCCAGGTCAATTGAAAGAAGTTTCACAGAATAGAAAAGAGTCAGCGTTTATTTTTGGATTCATTAAATATTTATGGAGCAGTAATAATAATGGTTTGTTGACACATCTGCCACAAACGTCTTCCAGGTCAACAGAACTCGCTTGAGTGGACTTGGTAACTTCGGCGTTGCTTTTTCCTTAACCGAACACGAGACACATTTATTCAAAAATGTGTTTATTGTATTGTATTTGTTTTATTGTATTAGATTTTATTAATTAAGTGGGTGTGATATTATTCCATCTTACAGATTGAAATAATCTTCTTGAATTAACAAAGAAGTGTTCTGCATGCTTTTAAAACTGGGCACTTATCTTTCTCTCTATGAATACTTATTGTATTTGTAACAAATTGATTTTTAAATACAACGACTTTGGTAGCCACTTATTTAAGTTGATTTAATGTGATGGAAGCCTCAAAACTGGCCCTGCCTATGAGGCTCCTAATTTGTTCATTACCAAACTGTTTATCATATTTTTATTTTTATCTAAATGCAAAGGAATATTTTTTGTTTTTGAAAAATATTTGTTTGTTTTGTGTTTATTTTGTGAATTTTTCTGAATGTACTGCAGTTTTAAGTTAATTTATTTGGAAAATCGTTATTAAGTTGTAATAGTATTTGTTTATTTTGTGTTTATTTTTGGGGTTTTTTGGGTATGCACTGTAGTTGTAAGAGAATTGTTTGAAACTGTAAAAATTGTATATGTTTTGTGATGAATAAAGCTTTATTTCATTCAATTCAATTCAATTCAAAAATTCAATTCAATTCAAAAATGCTGCATTAAGAAGATATAATAAAAATATTCAACTTAGTCTTTTCTAACCCCTTTTCTACTCACATTTTCATTCACGTGCAATTCCATTCCAATTATTTTACTTGTATGTTTAATAATAATTATGATTTTAGTGTTTGCACACTGAATTAATACCCATATGTATTGTCAGTTTTTCCTATAAAATATAATTACAGATAATTATTGCTACGATATTAGCTTCATAAAGGTCATTAATTAGATTTCATTCGAGCTATGACAGTTCATTCTATAGGAACGAAAATGTAAGAAGGTGAAAATCAGCTTGGAGAAAAGTTTCAAGACATAACTTGAATGGGCTGAGTTCATTAAGGCGACTATCTAAGTCATCCCCACATTTCACTCACCTACAAGATGGATAGATGTTAATGTAGTTTTTTTACTTATGATTTTGGAAAACTGCTGAAACAAGTTAAGCATGTTCCTAGTATTTATTTATTGTTATGATTAGTGTAACTACTCATTCACGTCCAAAGCAACTCTTTTTCATCGGTATTTTGACTCTGTTATGTTTGTATGTTGTTAGCTGATTAGAGAGGTTTGGATATACAGTGTGACAATATTACCTTTAACTTCAAACCACTAACATTACAATTTTTTCATTCGTTGCCTTTCTTTAAGGGTGAAAAAATATTGGAGTGGGAATTCAAGAGGCAAGCGTCGAGTAATACGTTGTTTTCGATCATCAATGTAGTCCAATGAACTAACGCACAGCGCAGCTAGGCGCAACTACGCGTTAGCTCATTGGACAATTTTTTTTATAAATGCGCTATCAAAACCAGCGAAGCTAGACTCGCTGCCGATTGTCTCTTGACTTGTCGCTCCACTATAATATGTTCTCAGCCTTAGTTTTACCAAATTAAAGATCCAAAGATCATGAAATGCTAGAATCATAAAAAACATAAGAAAGTCAAAAGAATCATAAAAACATATTATTAGCAGAACTCCTATTTTCATCGAACCAATCATAAAACCTCTTAACTTTGATATTTAAAACGTTCAGCTGATTGAACATTATTAGCGAATTTCCCCTATAGGTAAGAAACTATTACCGTAGGTCTCATGGTAAGACTTAAGACCAAGACCAACATAACTTTTTGTTTTGAGGTCCCTAGATGCCAAAACCACCATTCGTTCATTTTCATAAATGTGTGTGTGTGTGCGCGCGCGCGCGTGTGCGTGTGTGTGTGTGTGTGCGTGCGTGCGTGTGTGTGTGTGTGTGTCGAGTTCGAAAACCAGCCTGATCGGACTATTGGAAGGGGAGACCAAAAATGGAACCATGGTTGGGGGGAACCATTTTTGGAGGGGGGTAAACCCCTCCAAAAATTGTTTTTTTTGGACTTTTTAAATTAAAATAAAAAATTAAAATTAAAATAATATAATTTTTTGGTTTATACCATTGAATTCAGCTTAAAAAAACAAATAATTTAGTATATTGAATTGTTGCTCTATGACCATTGGTTACCGAGATATCGCTAGTGGTAAACACAGTACGTCGTCCCAATGTTATCCTTATGGGAAATAAGTAAAATTCTATATCACGCTTATTTCTAAACATATCTCAATAAAACTTGGTATACGGCTTCTTCTAGTTCAGATCTACTAAATATTGAATTAAAACCACCCAGTTTTAACGGACCTGTTGCAACAAACCTACATACTCATTCTCCATGTTTTTATGGAGCTTACAAAAACATATCAAATCTCGCTATGTTGGATTAAATATGCTCTTTTGCATTTTAAATTCGCTGAGTATGCAGTTTTACTGCAACTGGGGTATTTTTTATTTGTCTGCGCCAGTGGCGTTTTATAAGAGTTGCAATAAAGATTTTAAGAGAAAATTGTCACAGAGTTACTTAAAAAGCTTAAGGAGAATGCGGTCCAAACACCTTAAATTTGTGTGAGCATGCCAGAAATCCAGTGATTGGCAAGACGTTGATTCCAAGACACTAACCGCTAGGATAGCAACTCGCCAAACCCATTATAACGGTTAGAAAACAACTCTAATCAAAAAGTGGGGTTTTGGTGAAATTCTGAAAACATATTTTATTTGATACAAAATTTTAATCAACTCTTTACATATACTCCATTTTGTCAACACTTATTTTTTCTCTTCTAAGAATGAAAACATCTGCTTTTAAACATCAAATTAAAATTACAAAGAAAATATTAACATATGGTATTTTTAAAACCAATAAAATAAATCAAAGAACTGATTATATGTACAAAAATGTTAATGTCCATAACATCCTCCCACCCAGTGATGACACCGACAGGTTTCATTACTGTTCTCGTACTTCCAAGGGATATATACGTTGTACTGGCCGTAATATTTCATTGTTAGCTGTCTTCAATCGTACAGTACGAACTATGTCATCTCTTCCTTTAAAGACTTCGATTATCTTCGCAATCACCCAGTTCAAACGTTTTTCAGTGTCATTACCAACCAGGACTACTTCTCCGACTTCTGGCTGTCTATATTTCTTGACGAAGTTTTCACGTTTCAACAACCCAAGATCTTGTTGTTTGATCAAAACAACCCAAGGTCTCACTCCTGAATCTTGTTTTAAGTCCTTCTCGAATTCTCCATCTATACATCGCTTTGTTTGGTAGGTTGATGTTTTCGATCGCGTCCAGATCGGGTTTCCTAACATCATTTAAATCTTTTAAAAACATCGCAGGAGTAATAGGACTCAAATCATTCGGGTCTTCTGATACACACGTCAGGGGTCTGGTGTTAATAACACTCTCTCAGTCACATAAAGTTGTCATCATTTCTTCATAGTTCAGACTAGTTCTCTTCAGAACTCTTTTCAGTAAATCTTTTAACACTCTTATCAATCTTTCGTAAAAACCTCCCCACCATGGTGAATTTGGTGGAATGAATTTCCAATGTATTCTTGTGACATCTTGAATATTTTCCCAATTCAAGTTCTTCATTAACTTGTCCACTCCAGTAAAATTTGTGCCGTTGTTTAATTTTAACCTTATGACTCCCTTTTCATCAGAAAAATAGTCAAAGTTTTTAAGTTTAGATAAAGATTCACCGACAAAACTATCTCTTTGAATAAGTTTCAATAGTTGAATTTCGGCAGAATCAAATTCTTCGTTAGACAAAGTACCAGACAGTTTAGATCCTTTACAATTATTAGCGAATCGCGAGATCCATCCTATACACCTAACTAACATCTGATATTTAGAAAAACGTCTGTAATACCAATCACTCTGAGAGCTGGAATTTGTCAAAGAAGAAAAAACTACCTTACACCTTTCTGTGTTTATCTCTTCTTCGTCCGTAAATACTATTTCAGAAGGCCACTTTTCTTCCGGTTCACATAGCCACTTGGGACCATCCCACCAACGAACTGACAGAAGTTTCTTAGCACTGCAACCTCGTGATGGGAGGTCAGCAGGATTCAGCTGTCCAGGAACGAACCTCCATTGTTCAGCATCAGTAGTGTTTCTGATTTCATTAATACGGTTCCTTACAAAAACAGCCCAACAATTCTCGTCTCGCCTTATCCAAGCTTTAAAATGTGCAGAAGCATCAAAAACAGGTCTCACCGGAGTCGTCTCGATGTCCTTAAAAACGGCTCGATGAGGGATGTAGTGTTTAATTTGATCTTGCTCGTCAGCAGGAACTGATTCAATAATTCCTTATTTCTGCCAATTGCTGAAAACCTCTTGATACTTATCGAAATAACCACCATTCTTAGTTTTATCTATTGTAGATTGCAGACTTTTCTTCGTTATTTCAAGGTTATCAGGAAGAATACTGCTATCCTCTACCCAAGGTAAACAAAATTCATAGCGGCCTTCACTATTAATACTTACAGTGTTTTTAAAATGTTCTAGTGTCATCTCGTGTAGCTCCTGTTTTGACCTTTGTTCTACAGGATCACCAATACCAAGGGTTTCTAGTTTCCAGAACAGTGATATGTCTTGGGTTTATTACTACAAAACATACTAATACACGAGTTATAATCCTCGGATTTACAAGTACCTGTATTTACAATATTAGACACTCGACCCATTAGTGTCCAGCCCAGAAAGGTCTTTACAGCTACAAGTCCACACTTAAGTTCCAAAGTTTTCCCAGTAAATAATTTTCCCGCTACGTCTGCTCCAATCAGCACTTCGATTTTAGAGTTTGAATTGTCCACATCTGGAAAAACAATGTTAGTACCCTCAATTTCTTCGATTTCTGGCCCTCTCTCAACACTAGGAATACTTTCACTAATAAGTGTTTGGTCTAACACCTTGAATCTACACAAATATTCATTATTCAAGTTACCAAGAACAATCTTAAACTCATTGTGTATAACCTCATTTGTTTTTACACCTCCAAACAGAGAATGAGTTAACCTTTCCTGACCTTCGAGACACAAACCAACCTCAAATGCGGTAGATGCCAGGATATAGGATCTCATTGAGCCTGTGTCAATTAAAACTCTCACAGGACGTACAAACCCGTTATGGACCAGATTGACTACCAAAGTTTGCAGATAAATCTGAGTCTGCCTGTGTAACTTAGACAAATCTTTTACTTCACTTTTTAGTACAGCCTTATTTGATTTTCCAGCAGCATCTTGTTCTTTATTGCATATAATAGCAGGATGTTTGTGAGAACACAAATGACATTTCATCGGTCGCCTACTAAACTTAGCTGTGTGACCTTGCACCAAACATGAAAAACAAGCTTTTTTATCCAACACGATTTGTCTCCTATCTTTGTAATCCATAGACTTAGCTTAATGCAATTTACACTTTTATGTGATTCCAAACAGAAAATACCTGTTGGCTCATTCACTTTATCTACTAAACAAGATGCTGACGGCATATCTGAGTTTTTAATAGCATTATTCTTAGTGCTTAACTTTTTACTCATACTGTAACCATTTTTGGCCAAAACTATTCGTTCCTCACCTTCAACTTCATGTTTTATAAACTTTCGTAACCTTTACAAGGTAAGCTCCTCTGCTTCCGATGATCCGTCGCTCTCTCGACCGGTAGATGAACCTTGTCTCTGCCACGCTCTGAGGAGGTCATCTGGTAGACAGGATTCGACTAAGGGAAGTAAGATACAAGCACATTTATCTGAAGTTACCTGTAAACTTTCTAATGCTCTTAGCTGGCATTCTAATTTGTCATAAAATTGCATTAGAGGTACACTTCTTCTTGTTTCGGAGTTTTTCAAAACTAATGCTAACAATTCCCTAATATACACTTGTACTAGCAACCCATCCCGTCCAAATCTACATTTTAGTTCGTTCAAAACTTTTGGATAGTTGTCTGCAGTTGGTGGGAAGCTCTTTACAACTTCGTACGCTCTGGATCCGGGAATCATACTTTGAAATAAGTATTGGAACTTGTCCTCAGAAGTTATACTAGATTCTTTATCGATCGCTTGAAAAAGACTCCAAAAGTGTAACCAGTCTTTCGGATCCCCTCCAAATTTCATCAGTTCTACTTTGGGAAGTCTTATTAAGCTACTTTTTTGAACTGATTGAGGATTACTTACATGGCAGCTTTGGGATCTGGTTTCATCAGTTAGAAGTATATTTCCTCGTATCTTACCCTCTACTGCAGCAAACATCTCGTGATACTCGTCCTGTTTCTCAAGCTCCGCTTCAATTTCTTTTTCTGTTTTTTCTTCCAGCATGACGTTGAGAATTTTCTTATCGATTTCTTTCAATTCGTTATATCTATTCTCAATAACTTCAAAAAGTGTATTAGCCTTTTCTGCATCCTCAGAGTATACTTCATAAAACTTGTTTACATTTTTACTTAAAGTTGACCTCAGTACTTTTCGCTTCTTCCATAAGGGATCCATTTTCTTAAAATCAAATAATATTCACAAAAATATATAATTCCACCAGCGCCCCACGTTGGGCGCCACAAATATAACGGTTAGAAAACGGTTACACCACGACTGAGCCAAGAATGCACTCCTAATGACAGGGGCGAAAAAATAATTACAGGGTACGAGGCGGAACTGAGCCAAAGTGGTCCAGGTAGCTAGACCCGCGTTCCCGCAAAAGCCGAGCGAAAAGATCGCTCCAGACCCGCGTGACTACCTGCTTCTACTATAAGACCAATGTCAATATCCAAATTCGTTACAGCATCAACCGCTCAACCAAAATCGTTGCTTGATAGCTCATTTAAAAGTTCAAAAAAAATCTAGCGATTCCATAGTTGACATAGTTTTTTGTTTGATTGTTAAAAAATCGCAAAAAATCGTATTTTTGGAATTGTTTATAAATTACTCTAAATGTGATATCAAAATTCTTCTCACTGAAATAGCTAGATTTTTGTTTTATTTCCAATGAACTAATTCGTAAGTTAACATTGGCCTTATGGGAGGACGTGGCACTTAACTCTGAAGCCTAATAAAAATTATTTTTATATTTCTAGATCGAGATTTTGTATTTATTTAAGAATACTATATGAATATTATCAACAAAATTGAAGGTGGTTACAACGCTTTCTTTTGCCCGGTTCTTTCTGTAGACTTAACATGTATATATTTTATTATTATTTATATATTATGTAATTTATCGTTTTAGAGTTTTGATTACCTGTGTGATTTTATAGCATTAATAGAATTTATACATTGTAATTTCTATAGTATTATAGCACTACGTAATTTTTATAGCAATTTATATATTTTTTTAACTGACCAACTTTTTTTAATTTGAAAATGTAAAACTCATGACTGTGATCTTGCAGTTGTGTAGGTTATGTATATTATTGTTAATATCTCTTTGACGTAATGTTTGCAGCATCTAATAAATCTATTGAATTTGACTGACCTCTTATAATTTCATACTTTCCCTTTCCAGTGAATGTGAGTTGCTCATAATGGATATTTTTTTTTATAACTGAATTGTATTTTTAACCATGAGTACTCGATCTTTAGAATAATAACAGTCCTGCGGTTGGGACGCGGTCGGCGGCGGCCGCGCGGGACGGGCGCGGGACGGGAAATTGGCTCAGTTACGACCCGTTTTCGAGGGACCGCTTATCAATTTGGCTCAGTTACGCCGTCTACCTGATCGTTTTGGCTCAGTTGCGGTGCACCGTAGAAAACAACTCTAATCAAAAAGTGGGGTTTTGGTGAAATTCTGAAAACATATTTTATTCGGTGCACCGCAACTGAGCCAAAACGATCAGGTAGGCGGCGTAACTGAGCCAAAGTGATAAGCGGCCCCTCGAAAACGGGTCGTAACTGAGCCAATTTCCCGTCCCGCGCCCGTCCCGCGTCCCAACCGCAGGACTGTTATTATTCTAAAGATCGATTACTCATAATTAAAAATACAATTCAGTTATAAATAAAAAAAATATCCATAATGAACAACTCACATTCAATGGAAAGGGAAAGTATGAAATTATAAGCTGTCAATCAAATTCAATAGATTTATTAGATGCTGTAAACATTACGTCAATAATATACATAACCTACACAATTGCAAGATCACAGTCATAAGTTTTACATTTTAAAATTTTAAAAAAGTTGGTCAGTTACAAAAAATATATAAATTGCTATAAAAATTACATAGTGCAATAATACTATAAAAATTACAATGTATAAAGTCTATAAATGCTATAAAAATCACACAGGTAATCAAAACTCTATAACGATAAAATACATAATATATAAATAATAAAATAATATATACATGTTATGTCTACAGAAAGAACCCGGGCAAAAGAAAGCGACGTAGCCACCTTCAGCTACATTAATGAAAGAGTTGATAATATTCATATAGTATTCTTAAATAAAAATAAAATTTCGATCTAGAAATATAAAAATAATTTATACTACAGACTTAAAAGTGCCACGTCCTCTTATAAGGCCAATGTTAACTATCAATTTAGGTACAGCCTCAACCGCTCAACCACAATCGTTAAGTTTTAAGTAATTTGAAAGAACAAAAAATAATCTAGCGATTTCAGTGAGCAGAATTTTGCTATCACATTTATAATAATATAAAAACAATTCCAAAAATACGATTTTTGCGATTTTTTAACAATCAAACAAAAAAATATATCAAAATTCTGCTTACTAGAATCGCTAGATTTTTTTTGTTCTTTTAAATGAGCTATCAAACAACGATTATGGTTGAGCGGTTGATGCTGTAACGAATTTGGAAATTAACATTGGTCTTATGGGAGAAGCAGGTAGTCGCGCGGGACTGGAGCGATCTTTTCGCTCGGCATTTGCGGGAACGCGGGTCTAGGTACCTGGACCACTTTGGCTCAGTTCCGCCTCGTACCCTGTAATTAATTTTTCGTCCCTGTCATTAGGAGTGCATTCTTGGCTCAGTCGTGGTGTAACCATTTTATTTGATACAAAATTTTAATCAACTCTTTACATGTACTCCATTTTGTCAGCACTTATTTTTTCTCTTCTAAGAATGAAAACATCTGCTTTTAAACATCAAATTAAAATTACAAAGAAAATATTAACATATGGTATTTTTAAAACCAATAAAATAAATCAAAGAACTGATTATATGTACAAACATGTTAATGTCCATAACACCCATAAACTACGATATTTTTGCGATAATTACTGTCGTATCGTATCAAATAAAAAAGTATATTTTAATCCGTTCAATTGACAGTTTAAAACCATTTTAATAGTTTTGATGATAGTACTGCACAAATATGACTATTTTATACCCATATATTGACCCTGACTATTTGTTGTGATACGAACGACTAAAAATATAGTACGAGTTCGAGAGGGAGTTTGTTGATGTAAGTTCCATGTTACGTTGAAATGCGGTCTACATAGCACCCCTGAAACTCACTCTTCAGAACTGCGTCTACATTTTTAGATCCTTCAAGTCTAAAATACTTTAAAATTAAGTAGTTCTTTAATGGTTTTTTTACTCGTTATGATCAGCAAAGGTAAAATGTTTGGTAATTTAGTAGTGATTTTCATTAGTTAATGAAGTTAATTAAGTTTTTTCTTGAACAGGCAATTTTTAATTTCCCCCACTGCTATAGGAGTAAAACAGGTTTGAAGGGGGTTCATTTCTCACGTCGAAGTGGCTTTTACCGAGTGAACCAAAGCTGAGTTTATTTAGCGGTTTCACTTTTTAGGTTGAAACCTACAAACAAATACGTAATTTAACTGCGTAAACATATTTTTAAAGCAATATAAAAAATAGAAAAGATAACCTTAAGGACGATAACGAGGTGGGTTTGTTTTTCTGACGTTCATTGTTTAGTTTTTTTATGTTCCAAATTAAAAAAAATTTATTTCCCAGAAACTAAAATATTTTTATTAGTTAAAAACATCTGATTACCTGAGCTGCAACATGACTACCACCTAATTTGGTAAACGGCATAACCAAACCACTCCAGATGAGGTGTGTGTAAAGTCGAATTTACTCAATTATAATCCGGTGTTTTCCAGATTAATTCCCAAACTAGGATTATCGTGATGCGGGAGTTTTGAAAAAAATATAAAAGAATTTCATGTTATCAGGTTCAAGGTAAGTTTGGAGAGCTCTTTGAAATAAACACCATTATAATTTGTATTTACTTAAATGAGAGTCTTAACTTCATTATGTGAGTTTTCGGAAAGAATCTTAACGCCTACTTATCAAAGATTAGTGCCTTTTGGTAGTAGAAGTTTAAAAGTTACAATACGGCCAGAGGCTTAAAAAAAGAACATGAATACGGCAAGTGCTCATCTCATTGTCATAATAAGCCCGGGTTGTCTGCTGTAAATTTACCGGATAAGCTCAAGTAAAGTTTTAGTATAAAGATAAACAAGTCGTGTTTGCATATTTTTACCGTCTTCCTAGCAGTACCCCGATAAGCGCCCGTAAATTTATTAGCACGTAGAATGATTGCTAACACATACTCTATCCGCATCGTTAATACTTGCAATAAAGAGTTTGAAAATGATTTTATTTCATAATTCAAAAGTAAAATTGTAATTTAATGTCCAAATGTATCTCTGTTTTTTTTACGTAGTCTTCAATTTTACCTTCAGTTAAACAGTTTGGTATTGTCACTTTAATGCTTATTTTTACGTTAATTTATCCTTCAGAACTAGGTAAATCCTAGATATCCGTTTATACTCGAGGAAAATTCAACAATATGACATTGATATTTGTTGATGGTAAAAATATGCTTAAGGTAACAAACGATTGAATGCATCAGGATATGGTAAAGTTTAAAAAGGCATCAATATTTATTTAATTTATGAAATTGACTTGAAATATGATGTTGTTCAGTTTAATGTTACATAATTTACAAAAGAAAACGTAATAAGTCTAACTTTACAAAGAAATTTAAGTTTCTATTTCGTTCCCAACTTTCTTTTACATTTTTAATTAGATCAAATTAAGATTACACCAGGGAATTTCATGAGACAATGCCTCGAAGTACGAGTCACTAACACCGTTATTGACGCTCAAGTCTTGAGGCACACACTAAGCATCTGCATAATTAATCTGTTGTCTAATGAATTATTCATTGTACAAAACTTAAGACCATTGAGAGTAAAAAGAGAATAATTAACTAAAGTCTTAATTAATGGTTTAGCATAGCTTACAAGCTGTTATATCATGTGATGTGTTGCCTAAGTAAATTCATGGAACAATAATTTATTTAAGGGGTCATAAACTACGGGAAAGATTTTAAAATCGATTAAAAAACTGGCCACAACAGTTCTAATTGAAATAGTATCTAAGATAGCTTAAACATTCTCAAGAAAATTTATCAGTTTTAACGTGTTCTCTACGATACGAACATTCGGAGATTTCAGTCTATGTTCAATCTCACACCATATCATCCTGTGGTAAAGAGAGTTACCCTCATAATAAACTCATTTTTCCTTTGATGTCTACAACCTTTTTACTGCAATACGATGAGCTTGACACACTCACATAAAGTCAACTGTACCAGAAAGAGTATTCTATCCCTTTTTCCACCTGTAAATTTTTTAAATTATAATTTTTAACCATAATTAGGCATGTAAGTAGTTTTGTAATAGAAGCCCAAGGCTTATTGAGTACAAAATTGTACAGTAAACCGTAATAACAATTTTCTTATTTCAATTTGTTAGCGTTATTAATAGGGACTTGAAAACTAACGCCTAGAGATATTTATATTTATTACGTCCATGCCAAGTTGTATTAAAACTGCCTGATTAATAAGGGAAATCAGATTTTTTATAATCAATAAAAAAACTTGAGAATATACTCTGCAACTACCGCGAAATCAATTTTCCCGCAACCAATTGACGTATATCAATGATTCAAAACACTGGCTTATTTTCTTCAAGCCTGATTCAGTGGTTGAATGTAAATTTTGATCAAATGTACTAATTTAAGGAAATTTGAAAAAATAAAATTCTCATATATTTTGAAACAAAAATTCAACAACAAATTCTTAACAAAAAACGAATTTTTTGTGTTTATATTTATTTGTTTATATATTTTTTTTTGGGGGGGGGGGTTAGGGTTAAAAAGTGTGAGTACGATTATAAGCGTTGCTTAAATATACAAATCAAAGAATATGAGTTTGATAAACGTATATATACGGTTTACATTTTACAGTAAAGTTACAGCCGAAATTGAAAAAATATATAACAGGCATGATTTAAAACTTTTAACTTGAGAGAAAACAATTTATTTGGATGTTACTCTGTGAATTTAAAAGAAACCCACAGGAATAGGTTGTGACTGATTTTAAAAGATGCAGCACAACAATTAGGACGTTGTCATTAGGAGAGGATTGGTCTCATCTGAACTTCTCCCGTTATTGACAAACTGTCTCAGGAAGAAATTTAGTCAATCGACGCCCTTTTTCTTTATCAAATTATTTTTCTTAGTTTTGTAGTTTTATTACTAGAGTCAATCATTATTTCAAGAAGTATATAGCCAGTTTTATGTATTTAAATATTACAATGCTTAACGTCAGCTTAGGTTAATCTGCATACATAAGGAACCAAGAGGTGTTGAATACCATCTGAATACAAGATACCGTTATTTCAAATATGTACATTTTAGCATATCCAAAAAAACAATATACAGACTAGAATTTTGCCATTGAGTAAATTACCATACCGTGATGGAAATGTATCCCTAAATATAATTTGAAAATAGTGCCGTTTATCTGGTTAAATATTAACTGTTTTTAATATGTCGAGAAAATGATAAATCCAGCGTGATGATTTGGAATTCAACTAAGTAATTTTATTTCGTCCTTTTTATTAATGACTACCTGTTGGTACCCGCTGGGTTCGCTGGGTTGAAAAATCTTATGAAGGCATGGACGTAATTCGGAAGCAAACATTATAACGTCTTATGTAATGTATATATTCAATATATTTTGATGTTTCTCCATACAAATATTTGAGAAAGCTGTGGTGGAACACCCTTGTAGGTAAGGAAAAGAAAAGCGTTATGTTGGCGCTTCGAAAATGTGCAGTAAATACGAATTCATTGTTGATTACATTGAAAACTAAAATGAGCATTTGGAAAATGTGGATATCAGAGAAGTTTAATAAAAGATAAAAAGCCTTATTCAAATCAACAGTATCAACAAACTTCTAACTTTGACAACAGCGGCCTAAAATCTATAACATTTTTTTTTTCAGGATAACACTTATCTTTAAAAAGGATACAATTGCAGGTAAGGATAAATTTGGTCTTACAAATGTCACTTGGTGCTTGGTTTTAAATCGTTTCCTCTACATTCTTAAAGTTTTCTTATAACTTCTTTGTCTCCTTCGTGATCTATATTTCCGGATAACGACTGTACGTTTATGGTGACGAGAAATGCATCTTCTAGTAGCAGTTGTGGTAAAGGTATGATAGTACTCAAGAAATCATCTAATTTTTTGCGAAACTTTGTAAAAAGCAGTTTACGTGTTCCAAGATGATTTATATGATATGATACGATGATATTTATGCCTCCATTGATCTTCAGGAAGAGAGATAACTTGTTTACATATTTTATGTAAATATAGTTGTTTAACTTAAATAGCGAACATTTACTATAAGCTAGTATGTGAGAAAATAACATTATCTAGGGAAAGAAAACAATACCGTCATTTTCATTTATGACGTTCTGCTCAAAGCAAATATTTAACTGAGCAACTTTGAAAACATTGCCTGTAAGTAAGCCATCTATTCTTCCGCTTCAACTTAATAACAATTTATCCTATTTTATGATATTTACTACTATTATAAACTGATATTATTATTGAAAACAGTTTCTTTCGGCTTCCATGTAACGTTTGAGAAACAGATGATTACGTCTTAGTGTATTGAGATAGTACACGGGTCCATTTCGCTGGCCCGGCCATGTTCGAAAATCAATATTTCAAACATACCACGATTTAATACTCAATTAGTACTATTTAGTACCCGAATACTAGATTTAGTACTCCAAGCATTACCGAGTTATTAACAATAGTATGATGCCGGGCCAGGGAAATGCTAGCCCGGCCATGTCAGAAAACGCGGATTTCAACGGTGCCACGATTTAATACTCAATTAGTACTATTTAGTACCCAAGTAATAGATTTAGTACTCCAACCATTACCGAGTTATTAGCCATTACGAATTATGGGGGCCGGAAATGCCAACCCGGCTATGTATGAAAATGCGGATTTCAACGGTGCCACGATTTAATACTCAATTAGTACTATTTAGTACCTAAGTAATAGATTTAGTACTCCAACCATTACCGAGTTATTAGCCATTACGAATTATGAGGGCCCGAAATGCCAACCCGGCTATGTATGAAAATGCGGATTTCGACGGTGCCACGATTTAATACTTATTTAATACTATTTAGTACCCAAGTATTAGATTTACTACTCCAACCATTACCGAGTTATTAGCCATTACGAATTATGGGGGCCGGAAATGCCAACCCGGCTATGTATGAAAATGCGGATTTCAACGGTGCCACGATTTAATACTCAATTAGTACTATTTAGTACCTAAGTAATAGATTTAGTACTCCAACCATTACCGAGTTATTAGCCATTACGAATTATGAGGGCCCGAAATGCCAACCCGGCTATGTATGAAAATGCGGATTTCGACGGTGCCACGATTTAATACTTATTTAATACTATTTAGTACCCAAGTATTAGATTTACTACTCCAACCATTACCGAGTTATTAGCCATAACGTATTATAGGGGCCGTAAATGCCAATCCGGCTATGTATGAAAATGCGGATTTCGACGGTGCCACGATTTAATACTCATTTAGTACTATTTAGTACCCAAGTATTAGATTTAGTACTCCAAACATTACCGAGTTATTAGCCATAACGAATTATGGGGGCCGGAAATGCCAACCCGGCTATGTATGAAAATGCGGATTTCGACGGTGCCACGATTTAATACTCATTTAGTACTATTTAGTACCCAAGTATTGGATTTAGTACTCCAACTATTACCGAGTTATTAGCCATAACGTATTATAGGGGCCGGAAATGCCAACCCGGCTTTGTATGAAAATGCGGATTTCGATGGTGCCACAATTTAATACTCATTTAGTACTATTTATTACCCAAGTATTAGATTTAGTACTCCAACCATTACCGAGTTATTAGACATAACGTATTATAGGGGCCGGAAATGCCAACCCGGCTATGTAAGAAAATGCGGATTTCGACGGTGCCACGATTTAATACTCAATTAGCACTATTTAGTACCCAAGTGTTACATTTAGTACTCAAACTATTACTGACTTATTAGCCATAACGTATTAGGGGCCGGGCATGTTAGCCTGGCCATGTAAGAAAAAGCTTATTTCATCGGTGCCCCGATTTCATACTCATTTAGTACTATTATTAACAGAGTATTATATTTAGTACTCTAACGATGTAATTGAATTAATTTTTCCAGCCCCAATTTATTTACCATTTCCGTTAAGGCACTGAGATAGAACTCTAGTGATCCTTTAAATTTTCAGTTTTTTATAAACCTACCATTAATTGTAGACGTAATACGAACAACACATTATATGAAGCAGCCTCAAACGTAATTTATCAATTAATAATTATTATTGGACTAATTAATATCAGTGTGGGTTTGTACTTCAAGACTTGATACATTTTAATGTTTACTTAATTTTTATCAAACTACTGGGAACAATTTTTTATTCTTTCGGTTTGTCAATCGTATAAATTCAATTTGTTTTTAACCGTATCGTAAGGTTTGATTTACTGATAAAAATCAATAATTATAAATTATATTAAGTTGAATAGCAAATAGTTTCTACCGTTTTCCATTACAATTATACTGACAGAATAGTCATATAGAGGGGAGTACATAACACACCTGGTGATAAGTGAACCGAACAAGGCAAGAGACTGTTATTAAGAATCTTGGCTGCTAATAAAACTATTATTAAAGCTATATGAAACGAAGAACTAATGTTTTACGCTTTCTGTAATATGTCCGAATCTTAAGATTGGTCTGCTACCTTTACAATTCTAAAATTTGTTGGTCAGTTATAAGTTGTCATTTGTCTCTTCAGTGTCACCATTTTATGTTAAATAAGCTTCTCTTGCTCGCCCAATAAAAAGGTAAGAATTTCACTTACTGTTTAGTTAAATTTCGCTTATTTATAATCCAAGTAGCCATTATATATAAGTGACAAAACTTGTTAAACATTTTATGCTTTATTCGATACATCAATCAATCATTAATCTACATGTGACTAAGATACAGTGTAGGATTTGTAGGAATATGTGACTTTATTCGATACATGTAGGACTAAGATTAAAGCAGTGATATTTTACAATTATTAATAATCGTTGGTATTTTCTGAATATGTACGTTAGTGATAAAAGTTAAAACTGGGAGCAGTAAAAGTAAAAGATGCAAGATAAACCAAAAACTATACAAATAGTACTGTACAGTACTGAATTATTGTGAAGGTATTAAGATAATTTAGTTAATGGAAGTGAATATGTTCCATTGTTTATCTACTATAAAGTTTCTTTAAATAACACAGGTTATAAAGGCGTTTTTATTTTAGTAAAATATAACACATTAAGAGTAAGGTATGTGAAAAAGAGAATATTTGTAGATTTATTGATGTTTTTGCGGCTTTTTGTATTTCTCAGTGGAGTAAGTACAAAGTTTCGTATAAAACATGACACGGGGAGGGTTGACTTCACAATAATGTGATATTTTTATCATGAATAAAAAGTGTACAAAAACAAATCCCAAAACATAAACGTTGAGTCTTATCAAGGCTTATCGCAACTGAAAGCAGATTTATCCAGAGGTTCCCAGGCCGTTCCTCGTAAACTACAGTGATAGCTGTAATTTTTAATCTACATGCTTATCAAAATGTAATTTTTTGCCTACATCTTACACCTTTTGTTTTCAACCATGCTTTTTACCTTGCATTTATTTCACTTGTGATCGTGACAATACCATTTAAAGAAGTGTATGTTTAGTCCTTTGATTACAGGTATTACACTGCATCCGGATCCTGTTTGTTTTATTATTAACAAGGGCAATGTTATTGTAGTCTACGTAACTTGTTGACTATATTAAATAAATATTGTACTAGGTAGAACTAATTGAGAATTACATCGCAGAACAGTTGAAATAGAATTTACCTACATAGCCGGGCCAGCATATCCAGCCCACATTAAGTAATATAACTATAAACTCAGTAACGGGTAGAGTACTAAACCGAATACTCGAGTATTAAATAGTAATATTTAAGTATTAAATTGTGCTACCGACGATATTCACATTTCTTACTTGGCCGTCCTGGCATATCTAGCCTCTACAATACGTTATGGCTAATAACTCGGTAATAAATAATCGAAGTATTGATTATATATACTTGGGTAATAAAATTTACTAACTGAGTATTAAATCGTGGCAGCGTTGAGATCCGCATTTTCTTACATGGCCAGATTAGTATTTCCGGCCCCTACTATATGTTATGGCGAATAACTCGGTAATGGTTGGAGTACTAAATCTAATACCTGGGTACTAAATAGTACTAACTGATTATTAAATCGTGGCATCGTTGAAATCCGCTTTTTCTTACATGGCCGGGTTGGCATTTCCGGCCATTAAAATACGTTATGGCTAATAACTCGGTAATGGTTGGAGTAGTAAATATAATACTTGGGTACTAAATAGTACTAATCGAGTATTAAATCGTGGGATCGTTGAAATCCGCATTTTCTTACATAGCCGGGTTGGCATTTCCGGCCATTAAAATACGTTATGGCTAATAACTCAGTAATGGTTGGAGTAGTAAATCTAATACTTGGGTACTAAATAGTACTAAATGGGTATTAAATCGTGGCACCGTCGAAATCCGCATTTTCATACATAGCCGCGTTGGCATTTACGGCCCCTATAATAAGTTATGGCTAATAAATCGGTAATGGTTGGAGTACTAAATCTAATACTTGGGTACTAAATAGTACTAATTGGGTATTAAATCGTGGGATCGTTGAAATCCGCATTTTCTTACATAGCCGGGTTGGCATTTCCGGCCATTAAAATACGTTATGGCTAATCACTCGGTAATGGTTGGAGTAGTAAATCTAATACTTGGGTACTAAATAGTACTAATTGAGTATTAAATCGTGGGATCGTTGAAATCCGCATTTTCTTACATAGCCGGGTTGGCATTTCCGGTCATTAAAATACGTTATGGCTAATAACTCAGTAATGGTTGGAGTAGTAAATCTAATACTTGGGTACTAGATAGTACTAAATGAGTATTAAATCGTGGCACCGTCGAAATCCGCATTTTCATACATAGCCGCATTGGCATTTACGGCCCCTATAATACGTTATGGCTAATAAATCGGTAATGGTTGGAGTACTAAATCTAATACTTGGGTACTAAATAGTACTAATTGGGTATTAAATCGTGGGATCGTTGAAATCCGCATTTTCTTACATAGCCGGGTTGGCATTTCCGGCCATTAAAATACGTTATGGCTAATCACTCGGTAATGGTTGGAGTAGTAAATCTAATACTTGGGTACTAAATAGTACTAATTGAGTATTAAATCGTAGGATCGTTGAAATCCGCATTTTCTTACATAGCCGGGTTGGCATTTCCGGCCATTAAAATACGTTATGGCTAATCACTCGGTAATGGTTGGAGTAGTAAATCTAATACTTGGGTACTAAATAGTACTAATTGAGTATTAAATCGTGGGATCGTCGAAATCCGCATTTTCATACATAGCCGGGTTGGCATTTACGGCCCCTATAATACGTTATGGCTAATAACTCGGTAATGGTTGGAGTAGTAAATCTAATACTTGGGTACTAAATAGTACTAAATGAGTATTAAATCGTGGCACCGTCGAAATCCGCATTTTCTTACATAGCCGGGTTGGCATTTACGGCCCCTATAATACGTTAAGGCTAATAACTCATTAATGGTTGGAGTACTAAATCTAATACTTGGGTACTAAATAGTACTAAATGAGTATTAAATCGTGGCACCGTCGAAATCCGCATTTTCTTACATAGCCGCGTTGTCATTTCCTGCCCCTATAATACGTTATGGCTAATAACTCGTTAATGGTTGGAGTACTAAATCTAATACTTGGGTACTAAATAGTACTAAATGAGTATTAAATCGTGGCACCGTTGAAATCCGCGTTTTCTGTCATGGCCGGGCTAGCATTTCCCTGGCCCGGCATCATACTATTGTTAATAACTCGGCAATGCTTGGAGTACTAAATCTAGTATTCGGGTACTAAATAGTACTAATTGAGTATTAAATCGTGGTATGTTTGAAATATTGATTTTCAAACATGGCCGGGCCAGCGAAATGGACCCATAGTACACATCAATACTAGGGGCTAAATTAACGCTTTTCGTACGAAGTCTATTTTTTCGAGCGAGGCTCTTCAGCCGAGCCTGGAAAATGACCGAGTAATGGAAAGCAACTTTAGTCCCGTGGAATGAACTTTACTTTTCGTTATAATGCTAACTATATTCCGGTAACTACTTAAAAACCATAATTTTACTACTTGTTTGGAAGATTAATCCAGACAAGGCTTTCATCTTGTTCTTACTATTTGTTCTTGTGGTTTCAGTTTAAAGCCAACAAAAAGAAACAGAAAACAGATGTTTCTAAGTCAGTATGATGAAACTGCCTTTTTCGTAGCGGTATAACTAAAAAATATATAACTACACTAAAGGGAATGCACGGATATTAGAGAATCTTTAGATTGAGATAACATTAGGACTATATAGTCAGTCCATGTATCATTTGTACTAAAAGAAAACAAATAAAAAAAGTTCTTGGATATAACAGAGCAGGATTGGAATTGTTAAGTATTGCAGAGGTATAAGCCAAGGATCAATTATAGTTGGTAACTGTAACTAAGAACTTTGTGTGGTTGAGTCTTCCAAAGTTCAAGCTGGGTTAACTTCCAGGACTTGGTTCTCTCACAATTTGATGTATTTATCAAGTAGCAGAGTTTTATACAGCATCAATGTTACAATGTACCTTACCTACCTAGAAGGAGTCCGATTGCCATTCACAATCGAGATGAAAATTTAACAAAAAAATTTTATTTTAAATGAGGAATCTTCCATGAGATAATAAAAATAGATGGTATTGTTTTTAAGGACTTATTTTTTAATGTCGAATTTTTTACCAAATTTCATGATAAACAAAGTAAAAAACAGCTGCTAGCTGAAGGTAGTGTCAACAAAATACGCGCATCAAGCTTGGAGGTCATGCCTCACATAAAACTAAACAAACCTACAATAAAAATTAAAGATTGTTATTTTAGGCCTCTTTTGGCGAATTTCCCTTATGGATAAGAAGCTGTTACCGTAGGTATCATAGTAAGACTTAAGCCCGACACCAACATAATTGCGCAAACGATATCACAGCCCTTACATCATGGCGGCCCTTCAAGATTTGAGATGGGCAATCAAGCGGAAGTGAGGATACCTTACACTGGTTACTGAGATATCAGTATGTTAAAAATACCCCCGTTGCAGCAGACCTGCATACTCCGTGAATTTCAAATGCAAAACAACATATTTCAATCAAACATAGCAAGATTTGACATGTTTTGGTAAGCTCCATGAGAATAACATGGGGAATGAGTATGCAGGTCTGCTGCTACAGGTATATTAAAACTGGGTGGTTTTAATTCAATATTTAGTAGATCTGAACTAGAAGAAGCTATTTACCAAGTTTTAACAAGATATGTTGAGAAATAACCGAGATATAGAATTTTTCTTATTTCCCATAAGGTTAACATTGGGACAACGTACTGTGTTTACCACTTTCAATATCTCGGTAACCAATGGACATAGAGCAGTGATTCAAAATACTAAATTGTTTGTTTTTTTGAGCTGAATTCAATGGTGCCCACAGAAATTCGATAAATTTTATTTTTCTATGTAAAAAACTCAAAAAACCCATTTTTGGGGGGGTTTATTCCCCTTTACCCCCCCTTCCGGTGGTCCGATCGGGTTGGTTCACGAACTTGTCCAATTGATTACCCCTTTACATGTCCGTACCAAATTTCATAAAGATCGGACCATTTTTGCGGCCGCTATCGTGCTAACAGACACATATATATATATATAAATTCGAACGATTGGTGTTTTTTGCTTCTGGGGACCCCAAAATGAAAAGTTAACATGGTCTCGGACTTAGGTCTTACCATGAGTACTACCGTAATAGCTTATTCCTTTAAGGAAATTCGCTAACAGCACGTCTTCGGTATAATAACCTTACGGGAAGTAAGTAACATGGAAAATATCGCTCTTTTCTAAACACATCCTACTGGGACTTCATCTAGTTGGATCTACTGGATTGTACATAAAACCCTCCATTTTCGTATTTTTTTTTGTGGGCGCAAACCTGCATACTCTTTTCCCTTATTATCCTTCCCTTATTCCTGATCTAGACATTACTTTCTGTGGTCAATCATTGTTTTTCCCCACCCAAACAAAACTTTTCCGTACCCAAATACGAAGTTCCAATATTGCAGTTCTATGTTACATCGGTCTATCAGCAGACTTTGAAATTAAAATTGCTGCCGTATTGTGTTTGCTTATAGAAAAATGACTACACTATTTTTCTAACTTATTTGCATTGTGATGAAATTTATTTTACTTGACATAAGACTTTATCTGAATAATTTGATCTGATTTGAGTATGCAGGTCTGCTGCAACGGGGGTATTCTCCCTTTAAAATGCATTGCGAAATTTTGGTAGTCTGTATGTCGAAATGATTGAGTTTAATAAAAGATACCAAAGAATAACAGTGTCTAAAAATGTGAGATTGGATAAGATTTAATGATAAAATAAATTTTAGTCAAGATTCACTCGTTAACATGTATTATTTTGAATATGCTTTTACTCCATAAGAAATGCATGGGATTGCATAGTTAGACGGACACAATCTATTATACTAATTTGCTAAGGAATTTCTTGTGTACAGCAAAACTCCTTTATTTATGAACCGATTTTGATGATTGAGGTGTCAAATTAAAGGGAATTTTCTGTAGAGGTTATGGAATAATTTTTGTAATCCTAAGTTCAATGTGCTTTGCCCCACTGGACTTTAAAGTTCTCATGTATTTTAAATGGAAGTATATTTTACCAAACAAATGGTTTATATAAACTCTTTTTATTTTAATTAACAGCTGTCTTGAGAAAAACCTTAATGTCTACCTTCTGTCACTTTGATATTTATTTACATTTTTTGATTATTTTTTTAGTTTACAACAACTACTTTGTGAAAGCATTCATATCTTGGTGGATTATTAATATTGAAATATAATATTCAAAGAAAACTTAAATCTGTTGTAGAGAATCATTCACATAAAATAATTTTTAAAAGTGGGTGTAAAAAACGTAATAAAGTAAACCAATAAATTTCATTTCACCAATACCAAACAAATATATTCTCTTCAAACTGTCTGTCTAAAAGAAATTCCTGATCAGTTCTTTAAAGACGGAGACAAACGAATAAGAAGTTCTATTTAAAAAAGTATTCCAACTTCCAAGTGGTACTTCAAGAAGGGTTTTACACTCCAACAAGAAATATGAAGGATTAGGAATAAGGAGGATAGCTTGGGAGATATGATTACTGGTTCGCTTAAAAAGGAAATATACCTTAGGATAGAAGTAATTAGTTATCCATAACCAATTATTCAAGATTTGAAGGAGACAGAGTTTTAACTATGGGCCTCCCAGCCACAAAAAGAGAAAACAATATTTTTATGTACAAGCAAATCCTAAATGTCAAGTGTTGAAGAAGTATGGACTAAATCCAGGGAATGGCGGGATTGTATGAAGACGACCTGTAACGGTGAAGGTTGCCAGAGGGCCTAATAAAATTGTTCCAGACATTAGAACGTGTATGTGAACAAATTAAAGAAAGAAAACTGTGAACCATATGAAGAGGAGAAGTATGCATTTAGGATATTGGGAGTTCGAGGAAAAGTTGATGATAAAGCGAAAATCAAAAGGAACAAATAAAGGCTTAATACGAGTAGTTAATCTCACATTCAGGTTCGAGACCACTTCTATACAGCCCGAAGAAATTCACACATTGAAAATCTATAAACACAACAACTATGCTGTACCTCAGTGGAGAGCAAATATTGATTATTACACTTCTAGAAATCATCAGAAAAAATAAGAAAATTAAAGAGAAAACCAAACTAAAATCATAATAACGCTAAGGTAACATAAACTTATAAGAATTAAACTAATAATGATATCCAATATTTTGCAAACTATATAATATATGCCTGCTCAAAGTTGACAAAATTTTCTCTCATCATTTAAATAGTTAATTTCATTAACTGGAAACGACTAGTGTATTTTAAAAGGGGAAAAGTCAAACTTTAAGTGCTCATACCTCCTGAACCAACGGACTTAGGAAAAAATGAGAAAGTAAAGTCAGTTCCTAAAATTAAGCGTAGAATCAAAAAACGCAATAAAATGTAGGGTGTTCCACAAGAAAAATCAAAGTTGTCCGCCATATTTTTAAATTTCGAAGTGACTCCAAAAAGCAGCGTTAAAAATTAAGGGAAGTTCCCCATAAGAAGTTCTTTGTTAGATTTATAATAAAAAAGTTAGCTATTGGTTCTCTTTAGGTGAGACACCCGGTATATTTAGCAAACAGTAATTGGGAAATTAAAGACTACTAAACTTCCAATGCATTAATACTAACCTGACTTATAAAAATATCCAAGACAATGTGGTTTAACGTTCATAAGAAAACGTTCAGTAGCATCTTCTATCTTTTTTTATCATGATGTCTGCCTGATCTTTGCTTCAAGTTCTTAAGTTATATTTAATTCAGATACAGATTAGGAGTGTAATTAGGAAGACTTCTATTATTGTTGAAATATTGAAGCTCGACAGTAAAATAACAGACTTTAGTCTAATGAACAAACATAATTTAGTTAAAAAAAACTGTATGGTTAGGCATTTTGTAAGGCACTAAAATATTGATAAACGTTCATTTTGATTTTAAGAGGCTGTTCTATGTCGTCTGATTTGGCTAAAATCTCTTGTATGCTAAATCGTTTTTTCAACAAAAAATATTTGTTGGCTCTTGAAATAAATTTTAAAAAGTTCGCAATATCAGCGGTTAACTCGTCGGAAAATTGCTGTATGATCCTTTATGGTTAGTGAGTTAATTAAATTAACTTGCTTCAAACTTAGTCGTGTATCGAAAGCTTATCCAAGCTTGAACTTTGGAAGTTTCAACAATAGCGAGTTTCAGGCTACAGTTATGTGCCGTAATCGAATCACACGTGTGTGGTGTCACCGGAACCAGCAGCTAATGCGGAATTTCCTCTTTTTCAACATAGACAAGTTCTTAATTGCATTTTATTGAATTTTTATTAGTTTATTAAAATATTATTATTGTCAGAGAAAAGGAGACCTCCCATCCTTATGGCTCAGCTGTACCTTTTTTTGTGTTAGCCAGCATTTGAAATGGACATAGTTTGACAATATCACCAATATATAGATGTTGTTTATTATTTATTTCAGCCATTAATTGATTTGAGTTTAAAATCTGTATATGTAAGAAAACAAGAATGATTTTCTTTGTGTTTGATCCTAGCAAACAAAAATATCAAAATATTTCCTACTGAAAGGTTAATTAATAATTTTCAGCAGAACACTCTGTTGGAGTACACTGTAACTACGTCATATCCTGGTTTGCACAAAAGCTGACACACCTTTCACGAAGGCGATGGAAAGTCTCCTTCTGCATTATTATTATTAGTATCAAACAGTTGAAAATGTTGAAAAGGTTTAGAAAGTTTAAAAAATCAATCTTATTCAACTTCTGCTCACCCGGGCCCCTGATATATAAGTCTCGAATTGGACATTAAATAGTTATAGTCTCGTCGCCAAATAAGATATTAGGCATGAATTTTGACTAAGGTCTGACTCAAATTTTAATATTGATACTAGTACTATTTGTTGTACTGAACAAGAATATGATTGATGCCAGAGTGGTATCCTTCGGCAACTTTGAATATTGAAGGCCAAAGTTCATAGGGCAGAAAATAGAAAAACTTATGTTGGAAAAAATTGTATTTATGATATCCATACGAATATTCCCCAGTGATTTGAAACCACTACAGATAGCTGCTTGGTGGTAAATTCTTCATTTTGATCTTGTAATAGCGGTATTATTAAGCCGCTATCTTGGATCCGCCATATTACTATCGAACTTTTGATTGGATACGAGATATTTAACTAAAATATAAATGTAGAGTTGTGTCACATCAAGACGGACTAGGTTTTCACGCTATTTACAATGCCGCAACCCGTTTTTGAAAATATTGCTCCATTCTTGAGATATGCTCAAGTATAAGTTCTTCCTTGTACATCCCTTATGGGCATTTCAAAGTTAAAAGATATTTTTGTTTTTCCTATATCTCCGGTTCTAATCTTAGTTCGTTTTGGTCTGAAAATATTCAGTGATATAATGTTTACAATTCGAACTATTGATAATTTACATACGACTAGCCAGAGATGAGTTGTAAAGTCACACTAAACAGAATTTTATTTTCAAAATTTATTTTTATCTTAGGTTCTAAGTACGTCTCCATCGGTCTCCATATTCGTTCTGGCCAATCAAATGATCATTGGGACTCAAGTGATCTTTGGTTTTCATCTAAGCCAATATTTACATAGTTGAACAGGCTTCTTTTGAGTTACTGATCATATAAATCAAATAAGGTTGAGGCGAGTTACCTATATTTTTAAAAGAATATATGGAATTTTGTCCAAAGTATATAGACCTCTAGAAATTAATTTTCTATATCTATTTGGTATCAAATTGAAGCGATTACTCTCTAGATGTGCCTTTTAAGGGTTTGAAAAATATCCTATAAAGACCCTTCGTACCGGAGGGTTTTAAAATTCCAGTGAAACTACTACTTTCTTTTGTAAAACCTGTGAACTTTTTCCAATTATTGGTGATTGTTTATAACAAAACAGTTGGTCAAGATTTCAAATATATGACTCCATACCACTCTTAAAAGTCGGTGTATAACTTTAGTAGTTTTCCAAGAATCTGGGAAATGTTTGCTAGTTAAACTTAAATTATATAAAAATGTCAAAAGCTAAGAAAATGTCTAAACACCCTGCAAAAATATATTGAGAAAGTAGATTTTGATGTAGATGTAGATTTTGATTTCATCACGTGACATTTACATTTAGGTCTACAGTTTCACTATTTGAAATGACTGACTCTAAGGGTTGACCCTGAAAGTTCAGAATATTATTTTGTATAGTTAAATTATGCAAGGTCAAAAACCGATGTAATTCTCTACACAATATATTTCCACCAATTAATTTGTATCCTGAACCAAAAATTTGCAAATTGAAATCGCCTAAATGAAAATACTAGAGTTGCAATTAATTATATTTCACATAATGCATCATAAACATTTTGGTAGACTTAAAGCGGTGATCTAGGTTTACTACACCAATGAAAACGTTTTTACCCTTGAAACTCGGTACTTTAAGAAATACAGATTTATAGCCTGACAAATTAACACATAAGTTATCTACTTTATTACATAATATCTCATTTAAAAGTGCCAGTAACACTCCATCTCCACCAAACTTAAACTTTTAATATCTCTAATTTTCTATAACTTCTAAATACATTTTATAATCATCCATAAACAATTCTGCTAAATTTATACTTGGCTGTAAGTTAGTCTCAGTTAAAGCAGCAAGTATTTTAATTTGACTATCTTCTAGATTTATAATGAAATCATTAGCTTTCGTTCTAAGCCCTCTTACATTTTGATAATAAACTGAATATTCCTTAATTCATGCAAACTCGTTAAGTAATCAAGTAAATAAACTATAAATAATATATTCTATTTCAATTTATTTTGAAAAAATAATGCATGCTTATTAGTTAAATATAAATAATCATATCAGGTATCATTTCGTTTATTTCATTTGATTCCCAGTAAATGCGTCTCAGTGGTCAAACTTTGGTATATGTTATTCAGTACGTAAAATATGTCAGAACAACGCTAAAACATCTCATGTAAATTTGTCTAAGGTATAATAATATCTTTTCGCGGCTATAAATGTTTTAATGGGAAAAAATTCAAACATTATTAATTTTTAAGGGAAGTACCATTAGGTTTTAAATAAAAGTTGTAAATAACTAAAAAGGTGTTTTCTTTATTTACATGACCAACAGAAAGACATTCGTATATAAATTATCAGCAGTTTCCGTTTTAGGTTTCAAAATAACGAATTGAAAGTAATAATTGGCGACTGGGAGCGTGGAAATACGTTTCGTAAACTCGGGTTGTATTTTTCCCTGTTAGCAACTTCAATGAAGTAGATAACTTCGTGTTTGTGGCGAATCAACAAAGCAGGTCCAATAATAGTGGTAATTTCTTGCCCGATGGAAGACACTAAGTAATTGCTTCATTGTCTAATGTATTGAAAACGATAACAAATCGCTGTGTTGGTCGTTCAACCTTCCTGATCGTTTTCTTTTACAACATATATATATATATATATATATATATATATATATATATATATGTGTGTGTGTGTGTGTGTGTGTGTGTGTGTGTGTGTGTGTGTAATATTATATTAGTTTTATGAAATGTTATATAATAATATTTTATATGTGACCCGCCAAATGAAAAGGGACCTTATCTTCCCAGACAAAATTTTACAGGTTATCAAGTTTTATACGATAGGGTCAAAAAAACACATTTTCTGGTTTTTATTGTTCCTCACTGTTTATTTGTTTTCAAACAATATTTGGTCCATATTACACCTGAATTTATCTTTTAACATGGTTAAATTAATATTTTTCGAAACCCTTGCAATCTGGAGCAAGGGGACCTTGACTTCCCCGGTGCTATTTTAACACTTTGAAGTTAAGAAAATTCGAGAGCTCTGTAAGGAATAAATGTAGAACTTGCTAAGCCCTGATCCATGTGAAGTTTCAAAACAAACAAAAATGTACTAGAAAGTCAACAAATAAAAAAGGGAAACTCAGACACCTAATATAATGTCATATTTTGTTAAGATTTTTTGTAATAAATTCTTATTTGAATATAAAATTATTATTAACTTAAGTTTTTATTGTAACAAGACATTAAAATCGTGTTTTTTTATTACTCCCATCTATTTAAACAGTATTTGACAGAAAATACAAGCAATTGACACAATTCAATGATAGATTCATATTCAGCTTAAAAATTTCTCACAAAATGATATATAAAATATAAACAATAATGTAAGTAGTAACAAAACTTAAAGTTAAAAATTTGTAAGACTTTAGACCTCGATTTCCTAAAATTTATGTTTTTAATATTTCAAATTCAACAATTTATAACTCAGGCATTTTTTAAGATATCTTGAAAAGTCTTTCACCAGTTTGTTTGGTGTTTAATTTAGATTAAGGATATACTAATAACTCAATTCCGAAAAAATGGAAGTTAAGGTTCCTTTTCTCTTGGTGGGTCACATATTATAATAAATCATATTAATATATATTAAGTATATATTAATTTAATATTAAATTTATATATATATATCCATTATCCAGAACATTGTTGTATTCAAATTACACATAATTAGCATGCAAATATAATTAATAGTTATTAACATGAAATGAGTTTTGCGAATACTGTATATTTTAATAACACTAAGCTACACAAATTAAATTTAAGCATAAAAGATTTAACCATCTAACCAAACAGAATACTGAATATAAATTTCTTTTATAATGCTAATAGTATGATTAAAGGAAATATTCTTATGTGTAATTATTTCAACTATCGTCCTAAATATGTATGAGTAAATTGATCAGTTTTTTAATAACCACAAGTATGCAGAAACATTTTTTTACTATGGTTGAAATAGAAATCAAATATATTGAGATATTCTCTTCCTAATTTAGTAGCAACGTAGCACTAATTATGTGTTTGTTGCCTACATTGTGATGGGTAGTTTAGATTTTATAGATGAAAAACCCTACGGTTATTATTCACGGTAAATATTTACTACTTTTATTTTATCGTCATCTTATATCGTGTGTTTCAAAACTATCTTTTCAACTTTCAAAGACACTTCACATACTCTCTCATACATCGTAAAGACTTGGGATTTGTGTTATTCTGTAGAAAATACTTATAGTTTCTTACCAAACTGAGGTAAGCTCAATGTCACTTCCGCGTGTGATACTGTGCATATCAGCGCCCATCCAAACTCGATTTTCGTCATAGGATTTGCTGCAGCTAATACTTTTGCTAAGGCAATTCGTCTTAAGAGTGACACAAGATTGAGAAACCCTGATGTACAACTTTTCTGTAATAAGACACCAAATCATTATCAGGGATGAAGTATGGTCGCACAGTTTCTGCTCTGAGCTCATAATATCAGGTGCTGCCTTAGATAAACGATCAGTATGCAGCATCGAAAAGTATGTAGCAAACGAAATCAAACGGAATTTTCATCATATGAACTACGAACGGAAGTTCCACTGAGCCTACTTAGGTACTCGGTAAAAAAAAACAAAGAGTGTATTATTAATAAAATAACGCCAAATCCAAGTCCATAAGTTGTATTCGTATGTATACAACATATGTTTGAAGCATCCTTTAGAAGTGAGCTATTTTAATAACAATTTATAATTCATGCTTTTTTATTGAATGTTTTTTCTGTCAGCATGAATTATAAATTGTTATTAAAATAACGCCAAATCGAAGTCCATAAGTTGCATTCGTACGTATGCAACTTATGTTTGAAGCATCCTTTAGAATGAGCTATTTTAATAACAATTTATAATTCATGCTTTTTTTATTGAATGTTTTATCTGTCAAGGTAATCTGCAAAAAATGTTCCTGCAAAAAACTTCAATTTTCTAAGTTAAGCTGTCTAAGTTTTCAATGTACAAATATTAAACAATATTTTGCATTTGAATAAAAAAAAGGTAACTAACTATTTTTTTAGCGTACACGTTGCATTTTACGGTAAAAAAACTATACATATTTTTAATATTTTACGACCCTGCTTTATTACCATTAGTGTGTTTAATAACCTTCTACTCCATTTGTTTGTAATGCTCAATACGGTACAGATCGATCCAGACTACATGGGCAAAGTTACGGAACGTCGATTTATTTTATTACCATCTGCTACAGCTGTTCCGATCCAGATGCCAAGTCGAACTTCGAACAAAGGAGACGGTAAATGTGAATTTTATAAATATTTAATGCAATTATATTTTACCTCATGTGACTTATGAAATCTCCAACCATGATTATTTGAATTATTGATGAAATCGAAAATTAAAATTCCCGATATTTAACTTATCCCAACAAAACATGTTATTTAATGGTGTTCTCATTTACTCTTCTCATAAATTGGGCTTCTGATTCATCACTTACTTAAAAGGTGGGCGGGCAATGATTTTATAGATTAGTGGAGATGAAACGATAGCCATGTTGCTGGTAAACACTCTATGTTAACAACTGTGATTCCTCTATAAAATGTTACACAATACACCTTACACAATACGCTGATGATACGACCTTGTGCATTTCAGAAAAAAATGCAAATCATCTTGAAGAATAATTATATAAAGATTCAAATTTCTGTATTCAGTTCTTTTCTGACATAAATTTCAAAGTTAATCTAGAAAAAAATAGGAGTATCAATTTTATTACAGGTCCAAAATGTCAACCCAGTTTATTTAACTGTAATGATAGAAAATAACACAGTTCAGGAAGTTGACAATATAAAATTCCTAGGAATACATCTTGATAGAGGACTAACCTGGAAGTATCACATTAGTAATGTTTGTCCCAAGGTATCTTCAAATATTTATGTCCTCAGAAAATTATCAAAATAATGTGATATAAAAGTCCTAATGGTAGCGTATTATGGACTAATATTTACTCATTTATCATATGGAATCATAGTATGGGACCAAAGTGCAGAAAATGAATTGAACAGATTATTTATTCTGCAGAAGAAAGCCTTGAGACATATATTAAAATTGAAAAAAACCCAGGCTTGTAGAGAAATCTTCAAAAGAATGGATTTATTAACTCTTCCTTCAATTTACATTTTAGAAACAGCAATTTTCGCACATTGTAAATGTAAATTAAGAAAGGTAAGAGATATATATAATTATAACACTCGATTTAATCATAATTCAGGCCAACATTACATAAATAAATAGACAGCATTTCTTTGTATCTAACCTGCCAAATAGGATACTTGAGAGGACCAAAAGTTTTAAAATACATCATCCTTAGAAACTTTTTCTGAACCTGCTCAATTAATCTTGACATAAGAGACATGGAAGGAGACCATATGACACTGCAAAATTCAAGCCTGGATCTGACTAACGATAAAAATGCGTTTGTTATCAGAAGTGCACGGTAAAGTTATCGTGCAAATATCGGCAAAAAGTATTTTTCCTGCCGAAAATAATTTACAGGAAACAGACGTTTTTGTCAAAAGGATTTTATTGCCACCAAAACTTTTGCCATTGAAATAGCTCTGAAAAAAGTTCACTTAAGGACGAGTTGCTCTTTAAAAATAGCTTGTTTGTCATTATCTATTTCAATTAAATTATTTATTCCAAATAATAAAGAATAAAATTATATTGCACACTACTGGTTGATTAACATTTTAAAGTAAAAAAAAAACATAAAAATGAAACAACTTTTTTATGTGTGATTTATGAAGTAAGAAATTAATTTCTACTTCTTGACTTAATTAATTAAACTCTAGAATTATTTTAACTTTTTTTCGGTGTCTCTTCAAATAACATAGTTGACCCAGAACTCGTTAATTATCTGAAGTTCTGTTAGATGGATAAACCTTGTTATTGGTCTACTTAGACGAGGTTTAGACATTCCGCTCTTATTGTGTCTTCAATGCGGATGGTTCTCCGCAAATGTTTCAAATTATCTTCCTGGTATTAGCAGGATTTCTTGCATAAAAGAAAAGCCTACGAATCTCATGGCTTAGGGAGGCTATTTAGAAATATACTTCTTTCCATTATTTTGAGAAATTAATACCCCCACTCTCCCCCCTCCCACCTCTCTCCCTCCCTCCCTCCCTCTCTCTCCCTCCCTCCCTCTCTCTCCCTCCCTCCCTCCCTCTCTCTCCCTCCCTCCCTCCCTCCCTCTCTCGATAAAATCTCATATTTTATAAATTTAATTGGAAGGGTAACAAAAGATCTGTAAATGTGTAGAACACTCGAGCCTAAAATAATTCTGTAGTAACAGATTTTTCAGTGTTTTTTTACGATTCGTTTTACTTGTAGAAGTACGCAATATTATAAACGCACGTTTGCACCACAACAGAGACCTCATTCTTCATCGCCGACCTTTTGACAAATCTACATCCGTCAAAAACATTTTATTAGAAAATTTTAATTTTTGATTTTTCTACGGTTTGTGTTTTATATACAATTGTGTCTTCAATATAAGATTATCTGTGGACATCTCTGGAACCAAGTTTATTAGCCATTGTTAAACTATGTTTCATAAATTAATGTAATTTTAGCCTATATATTTATATAATATTTTTAACAAAATCACCGTGGTGTTTTTGTTTCCTGTGCACATAACTAATAAAATATGGTTGATAAGTTTCTTTAATTTCGTAACATGATATATTATATCGGACAGATTTTTTAAAATACATGCACTGCTTATATAATTTTGGAAGTCTATGTTAACGAATAAAAAATATTAGATAACTTTTTTTATACCGCACTATCTTCCTGTTTTTAATATTCAACGTCACTTTAAAAATTAAAGTTATTAACTTCAAAAATATTCAAGGAATTAATTTCAATATAATTTTTAAAATAATATCTCAACACTATAAAACACGATTTAAAAAATTAACAGTACATATTTTATTATTTACCACTAACGTATAGTTTTAATAGAGTCCAACAGCAAAACACCAGAAAACAATAAACAAGTACAGTCATTCCAAGTTCCGTAAGGGACAGTTAGACCATGTTCACAACTAGTTTATGGACTTATAAAAATGTCTAAACTGGTTTTAAAGGATAAAATATACTTCAACTTGTATGTCGATTTCTCAAATACGTCAAATCAATTTTAGAATTGTAAAAATGTTATTTTCCTTAGAAAATTTAACAGAAGGCTGCTTCTCTATGGTGCACCACGAAATTATATGTCATCCTAGTTTTGATTAAATCGTTTGTTATATTTGTAATAGAGGGTTTTAAAATATTCTGAACAATGAAAGACATATTTCTTAACTTTTACGCTTATGTTTCATGTTTATTGTTTATCAAAAGGTTACTCATTCATACTGAAGTGTTCTAGATCTGTATAGGACATTTAAAGGTTCCGCACGGGACTCGTGTGAATGGAGTTTCCAAAGCAAGCAATTTTTGTGTTATAACATAAGGGTATTATTACAGTATTTCGTAGATACATACCAAATCAAGAACTTACTTTCGAGGATTTACTATTGAAGTTTTCTGATTTTACTATAGCAAATTTCGGACAAATTCAACAAATTTCAATATGCCATATATAACTTTGTTACTTTTTAAATTAGTTAGTTCACAATCTGATCTCGATCTCCTTTAATGTATCAATTAAACACGTGGTTGACATGACGGCAGAAGAAGCATATGCCAATTAACTTTTCTTGTGGTCAAGCCTCCGGATTACTGGGTATAATTATTAATTGATTAATAATAATTGTGTATAAATATAAGAATGTAACTAAGCATCAATTATATATATTTATATATATATGATATATATATACACATTTCAAACATATATATATATATATATATATGTTTGAAATCCTCAAACATATATATATATATATATATATATATATATGTTTGAGGATTTCAGGAGGTGATTCCTTATATATAAACAAAGAAAAAAGTTAATGTGAAGGTAAGTCCTAAAAACATATTTACCCAGATATCCGCCATTTTGCATTTTTCAAAGAGTATTTTTATCTCCGAAGTTTTAAACCGATTTTTATAAACTCAGTTTGTAACTGTAACTAGTCAAGGTCAGTTTGTAAAAAATGATCGAAACGTTAATTTCAAAATGGCAAAAACCTTTAAATTGAAATAACGGAAGAACTGTATTTTTTTACAAAACATTATAAAGAGTAAAGATTTTATTTTATTTTAATATCCAGTCTCTTGATACCAAAAGTATGAAAAACGGTCAATAATAAACTGAGTTAAGGTCGAATTTAGCTAACAAGGCATAATTGCCCTATTTTAGTGTGAGGCTCGGCGAAACAATGGACTATTTTGCTCCAAATTATACTACCTCGTTGGCTACATTCTACCAAAACTCAGTTTTTTATCAATCGATTTTCATAATTTTGGTTTCATTAGATTGGAAATTAAATTTACCAAAAGTAAGTTGTTATTCTATATATTCTTTTGTAAAATTAACCGTTTTTCGGTATTTTACTTTGAAGATTTTAAACGCCCGCCAATTTGAAATTTACCATTCTATCATGTTGATTATTTTTCCATATAAACTGACCTGGTCTAGTTATGGGTACATACTGAGCTTTAAAAAACGGATAAAAAACTACGTAGGAAAAAAATTTATATAAAATTCAAAATAGCGGATATCTGGGAAAATTGCATTTTAGGACACATCTTCATATTAAGCTTTTTCCTAGTTTAGATGTGAGGAATTACCTCCTGGATCCTGAAACGTTTTTAAAGGACACTCTGTATATTATAGTACTTATGTTGGTTCTAAAATGAACATTTTAGTTTTGTAAAAAATAAAAATCTAAAGAAAATCTATATTGTAGCAAAACACTTTTATTGTACTCAATTTATTACAAATAAATGCATTATAAATCTAGCTACTCTTAACATATAAACTCTAATATTGTTTTTTTAAATATTAATTAGAGATTAGGCCTTCCAGTTCAGGGTTTCATGTTGACTTTGATTCAGTGGATATCGTGTCTCCCACTTCCCAGTTCCATAGTTCCCTCTTCCCAGTTCCATAGTTCCCACTTCCCAGTTCCATAGTTCCCACTTCCCAGTGCCTTAATTTATATACATCTACCAGTGTATTTCTGTGTGTTGTTCTTAGTCGCTGTATCGCATTCTTATGTACATAGTTTTTAGATAATACCTTAACCGAACCCAGTTTTATTTTGCTAAAATGTAAACAACTTCCGAGCTCTAAATAAGAGATTAAACGTCAATGCGCCTCGCAGTGTCGCAGCACTTAATAAGGCCGAGTTTATACTGGCTATAACAAGACACAGTGTACAGTTGCAACCGTATATAGGGTTCCACCTTAACTTGCTTACTTCAAGCAACCTGGAAATTTAAGCTTAAACAATAACTTACCATATTTTCCATTAACGCGTACGCTTAATTTGGAAATAAACTTATTTTTTGTAAATAAACTTTTTATAAAATTTATAAATATATTTGATAAAATTATTAGTTTAAACATACCATAATCGTTTTATAATAAAGGAAGAATATTAAATATTGTAAAATAAAGTCTGGAATGTAAAGTATATTAAACTCACTTGCGTTCAGTGCTTAATTAATTTGCTCGAACATTGTGGGTAAGGCCCTAAAGTCATACTTAATTTTGTATATATCCGAATCTTTCATTTTTGCTGAAATGTCAATCCTTGAAATACATTTCTTCTACATATATCTTAAATAGGCATATTATATCCTGAAATTAATCTCTAAATGGACGATAATGCGTTTCACATTGGATATTTGTTTTTATTTTATCTATTTAACTTGATAACAGGAACTTCAATATGAGGCACTGGAGGATTAAAGTATGCTACCTAAAAATATGGCGATAGTACTTAAGATGTTAATTTACGATGAATGCAACATACAATAGGTACTAACAAAAACTTTTAAGAAAGCTAACAACCAAGCAATTAATTTATTATTCAAACAGGCGTAAATTGTATGCTACCTTATCACCCTAATTCTTTCTTAATTTATTCTAAGCATAGTAAACAAGCATGGTAGACTAAATGCAAACCAAATTATACGATAAAATTGAAACTGCAAGTTACAGTTAGTGCCTTACAGTAATAAAAACAATATTTGAAACCCACGTCTCCGAATGTGGATTAACTATCCCAGGTGTTCCTCAACTCGCATTTCTTTGATCGTTTAATCTACAAAACTTTTCACGGAGAGCAAGAAACGTAACTTGGTTAAAAAGAACGTCGATAGCAGTGCCCCTTCCTTACGACGACATTCAGCGTTACTCAATCAAATTTTAATTTCATAAGCCAAAACAAGGCAAACATTTTTAAGTTTCATTACTTCGAGCTAAAGTACCTTTGCAATGATGCAGTGTTTCATTTAATGAACCGCATTAAATTAATAGGACACCCATGGGTCATAGGTTTATTTTATGTATTAAAAATTAAATCCCATGCTACAAATAACAGAGAAAATTGCTCAAGAAACTTTTTTTAACCTCAGTTAATATTATATACAAAAATTAGAGATAGTTAGATATTTGACAGTATCCATAAAATCGTAAGCTAAACGTTTTTAAACGATAAACCATAAAGTGAAATAAATCCAGTCCAATCGCGGGGTATTTGCTGTACTTCTAATCTTTGGCTTAGGGTATTAATTAGACTGAAGGCTCAGAGTTAGCGACTTGGTTGTGTTTACTGTGTTGCGGTGGGCTCAAACCCAAACAGCAGTAGTTTAACTTTCTAACACACGTGTTTACTCTCCCAGAATTCTCAGCTCGGTCCCTACAACTATTTAGTTTTTCCCCTGCGTCCTATACAGTACTACAGGGTGACAGGTCGAAATTGATATTCGAAATTAACCTTGAATCTAATTAGCCTATTGAGTTGCTATAGGCTTATCGATACATGCTTAATGACTAATAGGAGTTAGTAAGAACGTACCAAAATACTGAAGACTCAAGTTCGAAAATTAATTCACTGCTAAGAAAAAAGGTTTAACTTTTGTCATATAGTTTTTTTTAACTGTATGACAGCGACAAAAGACTACTATTTTTAAGAAAAATAATGTAACACTATTTGGTTTTATCAATTATAGAACAATAACTTTGAAAGCGTACGCAGAATTTCATAAGCACTAATAACATGAGCAGTGTTAGTTGTATAGTTTAAACGTGTTAGCTGCTGTTCATGAATGCTTCATCATGGTCTCAAGGGTAAGGCATCTATGCTCTGAGCTCCTTGTAACTCAGTTTACTATACCTTTTTAATTTTAAAGTTCACTCCTAATTTATGTAATTTAATTTTTACGTTTCTAACTTTATAATTTCCAGATAAAAATTAAATGTTGACGATTTTTTCCAATATAAAAATGAAATGAGCAATAGATTAAGCATATTTAGGTAAAGAGAATAAATAATTTTCAGAACATATTTGTTGATAAATTTTTTTATCTATTTATATTTGACGTGCGATTTCGTTTTTAAATCGCAGCGGTGTAGATGTAGGCTATTGATTTTAACATTCCTGCGTTCCTCTTTAAAGTAACTAGGATTTTATAAATTTCATCGAAAATTATGATTGGTTTTAAGTTTAAGGTGTTAAGTGAGGAATTTCTTTTTCTTTTCTGCGTTCGGTAGAAGAATACGGTACATAATTTCAACATTAAGCTAAATGTAGAAACTTTGGCCCATTGTATTTATTGTATAGGCTTGACTTTCATGGTGAAGAATCCCTAATATATATTTTTATTCAGTATGTAAAATGGTTCCTAAAATGAAATGATTAATATAACTGTGCTCTCATGATTGGGCTTTGGTACAATTAATTACATGTTCATTGATTTTTCTCGAAGAAAATATTTATAAAACTCAAAGACAAAAGTTCATAAAGTCTCCAAAGCAAAGTGGTAGTTACGTAATCAGGTATTACAGTCATTTAGCTATTTAATTATCATATATACTGTGTTAATGTTATCACTGGGCCTAGTAGTAAAAGGTAGACTGGCTTTAGAATATGTTTTACAGTAATTTTTTAACTGATGTATTTTAACTGTTTTTAGTTTTCCTCCCATTTTTTTATATAATCGCACATTTAATGTATGAATGGCTCAAAATCATTAAAAGCAATATCAAAATACATCGACTTGCATGTTTTCGTTAATCACTATCCTAAAATCTAGTGTAACCAATTTCGTGAGCTAACTAACTGTGTTATGGTTGGTTGAAAATCAAACAATAGTTGACTTAGCTTTTATACGAATTTCTAATTAACCCGTAGTTTCAGGCCGGGTTTTATACGAGAGAAACGGCTTACTTTATTAAAATAGCAATGGAATTCTGATCAGCAGTTTTAATTTTCTCCCTGAGTTCCCGCCTACTAAAAAAATAAGGTGTTGACGATTCAAGCGGCGTTATTTCATTATAATTCATAAAACGTACTTCTATTTCATATAAGCGAATAATAATCATAGAAAAATGTAGTTGTTAAAAAAGTAATTATATGCGTTATATGCAAATTGGTGACATAAATTATATTTGTTTGCTTTTGTTTTTATAGTTAGTTAAGTTACCTAGGGGATTTATATAGATACATTGAACACATGTGATAGGAAACTATATTTAAAACGCAGTAATGTGGCAACTGGTCTTCAGTACTGACCATACTTACATACGATACGATTGTGAATTAGTAATATTAATATTGAAATCATATGTTTGTAATAAGGCCTCGATTTTTCATACAGGCACCACTATTTGAAGATTAATTTTATTCTTTGTAAAGATAGTATTATGTCAGAAAAATCTGTAGATTACTTTCATTGTTATAAATTTTTTTCTACCTCCCTTCGTAAGTGCTTTTTTTTAGTGTTAATTAAAAATAGAAACTTGCAATAAGCTAAAAACTTTACATGAAAATAACAGCTGTATTGCGTTTTATAAGTAACAGATTTTAAGTGATGAATAATTAATGAATTCTGCAGTTCGAAACTACCTTCAACAAAAATGTGTGCTTTAGAATTAACATATAATTTTCAGAAAACTGTAGCCTACATTATATTATAGCCTCTATTCTTACCCCGGTCATGGAGCAGAATATAATCACATGGAACAGTAACTCTCAGGATACAATCATAAGCTTGACGGACCTTGACGCTCTGTTGACCTTGCCATAATTATCTTGCAGGTGCATATACAGTATTACACAATCATGGTGGCTGTGAGGGACCAAGCCCAACCTGGCTACATTTCACTCCTCCAGTTCTCTCCAGGAGGCGGAACTCGTCATTCCGCTCTACTTGTTTTCTTGTGTTTCCAAGTGACAAGCCCAATCTAACTCCATTTCCCTACTTGTGCTCTCGTAAATCCAAGTGACCTAGCCCAACCTGGCTCCATTTCGACCTTTTTGTTCTCTTGTGATTCCAAGTGACCTAGCCCAACCTGGCTCCATTCCGACCTTTTGTTCTCTTGTGATTCCAAGTGACCTAGCCCAACCTGGCTCCATTCCGACCTTTTGTTCTCTTGTGATTCCAAGTGACCTAGCCCAACCTGGCTCCATTCCGACCTTTTTGTTCTCTTGTGATTCCAAGTGACCTAGCCCAACCTGGCTCCATTCCGACCTTTTTGTTCTCTTCTGATTCCAAGTGACCAAGCCCAACCTGGCTCCATTCCAATCTTTTTGTCCTTTAGTGATTCCAATGTTTAGGCTAAATTACTTTGGAAACTGTAGCTACAGAACTTTGAAAATGAACAATTTGTACTTTAAATAAAATCTTAATTATTTGAATAAATGAAAATCATTAAAATGTTACAGTCAACAGTTCAGTAGTTGTTATGCATAGTTATTTATATAGGGTGCCTAAAAAAAGTCAAAACATTAAAATGATGTCAACTATGTCAAAACAAACCCTACTTATTGTAAAAGAAAAAGCCCTTTTTTTAGAGGGCCATGGTTTCACTTGACCATGGTATTGCAACGCAGCCCTGTCTTGCTTGGTTTTCTGTTTATCCGCCAAAATGTGTTTTCTTCCACAAATATCATAATAACAACAGTATTATGTTATTATATATTATACAAAGGAGAAACTTTAAATTCAGTATGTTTCTTATATTGAAAGACAGGTAAATGGAAGGCCAAGAATCTTTTTTATTCATTTTGCCACTTCAAGTTGGCGGTCACTTTAAAAATCTTGATCGAAAATTTCATGAAATCCATCACTGGGAGCAATTGATTCCTTTTACAAGCGTAAGAAAACAGAAGAATTCAAAGACTCCTCAATCAATAAATAGAATAATCAATAGCAGGGTAATTAGAAATCGTCATTAATTTGTATATAATGTTATACGTTGATTAAGGTGAGCAACAGCAGTAATTACAGTATTTCGACAGAAATTAAGCTGAAAAAAAATTGGTAATTGACTGTCTAATCTCATTGATCAAGATATCATTTGATTTGTCTTTAAATTGCTCATTTTAAATTATAATTACTAGCTGTTTATTCCTATAAGGCTTATCATTGAATTTTACGTCAATTTATTGCTGTCATACTAAAATAGGTAAAGGGAGAAAATTGAAATTTGACAAAATTGCTTCCTGTCCTAACTTCGGAAATCGTACTGAGTTTGAAGTTTCTGTCGTGTAAAAAACTCTAGTTTTTAAATATTCTAGAAAAATATACTGACGGATGAATAGAAATTAAGGGCGATAGAGTTATACATTCAATAATAAATCTTGTTTGTTTCGGTCTATTTAACAACACTGACAAGTGTTTAATTTTCGTTTCAGGAAAACATGTGCATTAAAGTAATACAATGATTACTGTTAAGATTATTCTGGCAAAATTATCAGTTCAATATTACTCATTTCAAAGTTTTTTTTAATGCCATAAGCTAGTGTGAGGACCCTGAAGGTGTAAGTACGGATTTTGCTCTTTTAAACAACAATGAACAGCAAACAAAATCAAAAGTAGCTTATCATTTCAAAATATAAATAAGCAGACAATCGAAAAAAGTAAGTAATGAACAAATATTATTTTGCTTTAGAGAAATATTTAGCTTATATGTTTTGTTATTCAAACTTAAGTCGCTGCAAAAACTATTCTCATTATACTATGCTCTAAGATACTTTAGGGTAATTTTAAGTGAATAAGATTAAGTGAGTTAAGCTGAGGGATAAGTATTAAAACTTTCGTCATTGTATAAGACTTTCATTTACTGAGTTACAAGTTCAAGGTTTATCTCATTGATAACAATAGCAACTCCGGATTGCCTTAACTACGTAAAGTTCCGACTGTGAAGTGTTAATTTCGTTGTCTACCATTGTTGAAGAACCAACCAATAAAGCATGCACTAAATAACCGGTGTCTGTTCATACCAAAATCTGTACTGTATGTTACCTAATAATAGTTATTTTTGTATCCCTTCTTATAATTTCAACTTTTTAATAAAAAATGGTAAGTTTTTAATTTTAACTTTTTTTCTTCCCAAAGTATTTAAGAAAACTTGTATATACTTTTATATACTTTCATAACCCACCTGCTACGTTTAGGCGCTCTATACTCCTTTTAATGAGTGATTAAAATAATATTTCGTCTCCCAGCGGGAGTAAAGTGATTACTGTGTCTCCCGGTGGGACACAGTAAACCCATAAGAATAACATGGAAATCGATAATTCAAAAATCTAGCGCCTTCAAATTTATACGCAGACATGCAAATATGTTGAGATTCAACAGATATTTAATGGTGCTAACAGTTGATTTAATGGCAGGAACAATCAAATAAGAAAAACATTGAGAATAATCAGCTGTAAGAACGTCAACGAATAAAGCATGTAATAATATTGCAACAAGCAGCTGATTGTTGGTACATGAATGGTTGCAGCTACTCGTATGCAGGCTCTAATTGCAGATTGAAACAAAATGGAAATTGTTTGTTGATTGCTAAGTTAATGAAATCGATGTTTAAATATTGGATATTTATTATTGCAGGTGGGGGTATTTCAATTAGGATTGTGTATGTATGTAGTTATTCAAATTACTTGAACTAACCCTAATCATTAAAGCCTAACAGTTTACGGACAAATTAAGCATGGATAGATTACTTTGTTAACTGGTTTAAGAAAGTAGTGCTACAGTTTTAAAAGAAGTATATTGCCCCGGTGTGTAAGAGCGCACAGGTGCACTAGCGTGGTTCACTCCAATCTCATACTCGATCCTCATTTCAAAACTAACAGAAAAGAGGAATAATTTTTCCTACATTTACTTATCAAACTTGAAAATTGTTTCACTCTGCTGGGTATTTTTGCGTCTAATAACAACTGTTGATTTAAATTAAATAGCAGTCAACTGCCAAAACAAAATACTTCCGTTGCAACATACCTGCATACTCAGCAAATTTCAGTTGATTAAATAAATCCTTTAGACGGAGCCTTAAATCAAGTAAAATCAAACTGAAGCCACAAAACTAACATACACAAACTTTCTCCTTAAGAATAACAGGGAACGAGAGTATGTATTTTGCTGCAACGGGTATGAAGAAATTCAGAGATTTTTTGCAATAATCCAGTAGATTTCAAGATGATGAGGTCACATAACAATGTTTCGAGAAATAAGCAAGACATAAAATTATACATTTGCTTTCCTTAAGGTTAATATTGGACAGCGTACTATGGTTTACACAAGCGAAATCGGTTAGCAATGGACATGGAGGATGCTTGAAGATGCTTGTTTTTTTTCACGCAGAATTCAATGGTTCAATGGTTCAATGGTCTTCCAGAATTTTGAAGGAAACTTTTTTTATACACGTGAAAATCCCACAAACCCAAATTGGGGGTTTATTTCCTTAACTTCCCAGGTCCAATCGTGCTGGTTTCTAAACTCGTCCCATAGTTACTACCTTACCCATCTGTGATAAATTTCACTTGATCGAACCATTTTTACCGGATATGTACATATAATATAAATATATATGAAAAAACTTTAAGAATATGTATATATTTTTATATCTATTTATTGGATTTGTACTAATTTAAAAACCATATTTCTCACTTCAAAGCAGGACATCATTGAACGTTTATAATTATTTGTAATTATTTAAAATTTTCTTTAAATTTTATAATTGTGTCCAGATCGAACGACCGTGTTGGTGCTCAGGAACAACATTCAACACGCCACATTTCACAAAAACATTTTCTTCCGTTGTTCTAATTATTACGGATAAATTATCACGTAACCGAACACAGATTTTGAATTGTTATCCCCCAACAAAAATGAACCACAACTTAATTTGATTATTTAACTAAAAAGAAGTCAGTGGAAAGATCGAAGGATTCAATTTTAAAAGCGTTTGGAACTCACAATTATACGATATATTTGTTGATTGGATTTCAACTGGTAATTATTTGCCGTTTAGTTTATAAGCAAACAATATGCTGAGGAAATTGTCAATCGCTCAAAGGGTACATTCTATGAGATGCGCCTTCAAAGGCCTACTGAATCAATTACTCTAACATGTCGATGAATAATGCAGACAGCGAACCAAGTTTACTTTGATATTTCAGGCTTGGAACTTCTGTCTACTTCAGGTAAAGAGATCAGCAGGTAATAATTGTACCTTTAGTTTTGATTCGGTTTAATGAAAGAGCAAATAAAACTTAATTATATATATCAACTTTCAATTGTTTGTCTGTATAATACGATTGATAAAAAACACTTCCAGAGTTTTAGGTGTAGGTTTATTGAGTTTAACATGTCATACTCTAGGAAGATGTACATTGGGAATATAAAAAAGAAAATCCCATAAAGTTTCAGTATGATAAATAAAATTAATGCATTTTTTTATCTACTCATGTTTTTCAACGGTTTTTTTAAAATAATGTTTATATTTGAATTAATATATTCTGTTATTGTAGCATAATAAACATATCAAAATAACAAATGACACAAAGGATCCAATGTTGATTATTCAAAAAACGCTTTTCAGTTGTTTTTTTTAGGATAGATTGGTTGAATTTGATATTAAAATTAATTAAGCAAGCATTTTACGCCTGGGCTACCCGGGCAATGTTGTGCCAAAGCTCATTGCTGGGGAGTTAAAGTTTTTATTGCGGACTGTAACCGCTCTAACTTCGGCTATTGAACAAGATCTAATCAAGATCGCCTATGGAATCTTGTTTTTACAAATCAGTTTTATTATTATTTTATTTTAATACTTTAATTTTTGAATTCCCAATGTCATTTATTAAAAAAAAGTTTTACAGGGCCTAAAATTCGATTTTACCGATTTTTTCAAGGTTTTTTAAAATCGTTATTCCAATAAAAGTATCGGACTTACACAATGTCCAAAGGTATCATTTTGTTCAACATTAAATTTGGTTAAAAATCACGTATTTTTCAGTTATGAAAGCCAAAGATTACCATTTTTAATTTTCCTTCAAACTTTGTACTTTTTTCATTTTTTTATAAAATTTAAGATTTTTAAATATTTTATCCACTGATCCAAACTTATTCAAAATACGTTATTATTTAGATAATTTATCTTAGATAACCCCAAAAAAATTTGAAAACTGTAGCTTCAGTAGTTTTTTGGAATATCAAAAGTTATATGCTAGATAAAATCAAAATGCTACTCTCGGTACTTTATTCGTACCTCAACATTAAAATAAACTGTAAGAGGTTATTAAAAAATGAACAGACTATAAAATATCAGGTTTTTAAAATCGTAGTGTAGTTATTTGCATCGTAATGAAAACGTGATAAACTATTTCTCAATTACAATAACTCATTAAACCAATTTAATTGTGATAAACTATTACTCAATGTACAATACCTCATTAAACCATTCAACGTAAACTATAATGTCCGAATAAACACTCATATTTTTGTGATTGTTGATATTATCACATAATCCTTTAAAACATTTAACTCATAGAAAGGATGTTACTGTCATGCTATACAATTATACTATAGAAATGTAACCGGTTAAGAGTGGTGGTTTACTGTAATAATCTGTTTCCGTTTCTCCCCGGATTAAATTTAACACATTAAATTCTAGCTAAGCAATACAAGTGAAATAAACCACGAGCGAGGTTGGACAAAAGACCACGCTTTAAACTAGTCTTCTCAGTTTTACGACCGCGGCTCTTCCGCCCGCTAAAGAAAGTCATAAAGACGCATGCATTCGATAGGGGGTTTATCTGAGGCACTGACGCTTATTGAATCTTTTTTAAGTTTCTCTTAACTGCAATGTTGTTAGATAACATTATATTCTTGTATCATATTCAACTAGGCGGAATAGTTTTTTCCTAGTTTCTAAGAATGAACATTCAACGTGCCAACAGTTCAAATAATTTAACTATTTTCTCAAAAACAATGATTGTCCTTCTTTAAATACAGATTATAAGATGAAACCTAAAGTTTAACGTCCCAGTTCATCATTTTCTCTTAATTTAAGGTTCCATTTCAATTCCAAGAAAAAACATGGTGTCAAATCTATAAAATATGAGAATTTATATGATCCCAATGTTGGCAGTTATGAAAAGCAAACAGTGAAATGCCTAGCATTACTAATATACTATTTATTGTTCTGAGATGTATTTACTTATTTTGTAATTTAGAAGTATGATTTCGAGTTTTATAATAATTAATGAATAGTTCAAGCTTATTCCCTTGAATAAGCTTCCTTAATGTGGGCAAAACTTTGAGTAATATTAATTAATAATATTTTTTAATTACGATTTTTGTGATGTTTTTATTTTTATTTGCCTTCTAATCTAGAATCTGAACTATATAATTACTGTAAAAAAATAAATTAAACCAATCTATCACTTTTATGATTGTCCATTTTAGATAAATCTGAACTATAAGAGAGTATCTCAGAAAGTCAACTAATATTTTACAAAGGAAAAGAAGGCTTAAGAAAAGATAAACATGCTTTATTGCAGTCTCTTCTGAAAAGCTTTCACTTTCTTTTGCATGTCAAAGAGTTACTTTCTTATAGAATTTCTCAAAATTATAAAAAGAATAAACTAATACAAACATAAATGTACAAAAACCGTTTTCGGCTTAAATTTTCTCATAAGTGAGTTTTATAGATTAGTAACAATTAATGGTATTTAACGCTGTACATTTAATGAATAAATGCTTATTAATTGTTACTGTTAATACCCATTATGTGCATTAATGTGCATGTTATGATGCATTTCGTTGGCCTACATGTTGAACGTAAATATCACTAATATCAGTCAGAAGCAACTTGAGTATAGTTAATGGAAAATAGTCAACTCCAAATTATAGAGCTAATTTTATTAATTTCATTTCAGAAATTATATTAACAAGATTCGTAGAGTTCTTAAAATAGAATTGATGATAACCGGACGATTTCTTTCAAACCTTCCATATTGTGTGAACCCTGTTGAGAACAGACTTTTAGAAGATATCTAGAGGTTGTTCTCCTTCGTAATAAGCTGTAAAGATATTTATGTGCACACTGTTTATTTTCAGTTTAAACACATTGTCATAGCACTTATTCCACTAAATAGTAGTTAGGGTGTTTGTCTTGGAGGGGAGGGGGGGGGGGCGGTGAGGCCAACCAAATTAAAAAAAAGAAACAAATTTTAAGCCCAATTATAGCAAGGTTCAACTCGTTGTAATGATTGGTAAGTTTTGTACATAAGCTTGTTTTATTCCGATGCCTTTTAAGAAACCGAAATTAATTGAGATATTAATTTTATTACTTTCTTCAAAGATCAATTTGAACACAGAAAAAGTCCATAGGCTTAGATTAGTGTGTTGAAGATCATTGGATTGGAGCCTCACAAGGCATGGAAGTGGGATGCTGTGTGTTATGTAGATTAAAATAACATTATTTTCCTTTGATACAGCGTAATAATCGGTTGGTTAGGCAGTTGTGTAGTAGGCATTCTGGAGCAATCTGTGTATAATTACTGATATTAAACCGACTAAACCAACTCGGAAAAACGTATTCATTAAACATGTATCCGCCACTACATTAAGCTCGATATTGTCTATTATAAAACATGGCCATGTATGCACTGACTCTGACAATTCGATAAGTCCAGCTGTCAGCCTGTCCTGTGGATGGCAGAGCCTGACTCTGATTCGCGGAAACATTTGTGGTTCAAAAATAATAATGTTACGTCGATTTTTTATTATTATTGCAACAATGTATTTGAATTTATCACATAATTCACTTTATTTTCTTAGGGAAGAAATTTAACTGTACAAGGTTGTTAATTAATTAGACTGGTTGTTTGTGGAACTGATGCATTGAAACTAAAATTGATTCATGAATATTTAAAAGGGAAAATAATGAAAAACATAATAATGATTCGATGCAACTGTTAAACATTCTTTTAACGAACTCAAATCAGTTCAGCTGCACCACGACATAACATTATTATTCCAAGTAACTAGACTTTGTCCCACGACGCAGAGCCCGCTCTCCTAACAGTGTTGACTTTGGTCATATATTAAAGCTTAAGTCCACGGTCTGTGTAATGCCAATTTTCGTCATTCTACTACTCCTTCACAAGGAACCAAATAAAGATTTGCCAAAAAATTCAATACGCTGGATTAGAGTAAAATGAACGACTATCTTATTTTGTTTTTTTTAGCAGTATTAAAAAGAAAAGTTACAAAAAAACTTAAAAATATTGAACTAACTTCTTCTGTTTGAAATTTCATTAGTTAAATTTCATCGAACACTGAATTTAATAGTCAATTTTAAGAAGCAAGTTTAAGTAAGAAAGTATAATTTGAACCTAGAAACTTTTAAGACACTGGTTAGAATTATTATTTTCAGGAAAGACTGTGATATACGTAGGCCTTAAACTCCTCGTAATTATATTGAAACATTGACGATGATATGAGTTGAATTTTTTCGTAAATAGGCAATAGTACTTATCGTAAACCGGATACATTTCGTTGGGCTTCGCATATTCAGACATGGCTATGATTCGCGTGTTAAATAATCAAAGAAGCCTTTACTACTACCCCCTCCCACTAACACCAAAAAAGTGTATAAATTGACGGGAACAAAATATGTACACGTATTAAAAATATGTATGAAGTTTTTTCCCTTTACTAGCCAAATTAGAAACTTTATTCAACAACTTAAAAAAATCATAATGATGATCATCAACAATCATATAATCATAATTTTAATCATATTTTTTATATTTTTTTAAAATCAAATATACCATCTGAGCAATCATATTTTGGTCGAAGTGCGCGGAGTTGTATACAATTCAGACGCCGTTTGTTCAGCACCATCCGTGGCGCTACCCCCAGCCCACTAAAAGCAACTTAGCGGAGGCGCGGCGCGGCGCAGCAACACGAGAGGAAAATTTCTGCTCCGAATTCTCAGTGCCGGACTCGAAGAGAAGTTTTTTCGGCTCCGCGCCGCTCCTTGCTTAGGTGGGCGTCAGCCCATAAGGTAACATGGAATGGATTATTTTTAAAATTCTTCCACGGCGCCGCGCTCGCCGCGCCTCCGCTGAGTTGCATACGTGGGCGTTAAGCTCGGCAATGAACATGTGTGTGGTGTTGGCTCAGTAAGTCGTTGGCGTAGTTGGTAGCGTACTCGCCCTAATAATTTAAGCGGCAGCGTCGCAGGCGATTGCAGGTTCGAGACTCGAGGATGTCGCATATTTTTATTAGTACTGTTCACCTTTATACTGTACCGGCTTACTCGTTGCTTTACTTGATAACGTCCACGCACAGATCAATAGTATATGTGGGCGGGATAAAGTCTAGACTGAAAAGAGACCGCCACCCTCTTTTTAAAGTAATAAAAATAAAAAATCTAAAATTGATTGGATTTAAAAACGAGCAAATGGTTTTCCGGAAATAATGATATTGAAATATTTATTCTGAACTCATTCATGCGCTACAATTAAATAAGGGGAAGCTGTTGTGGTTCACTACTTTTTTATACTGTATCACATTTTGTAAGTACACTCTAACAGCACCTTCGTTACAGTCACCTCCCAGGATTATGACGGTCACATTGTGGATTGTTCATACTCGTTAAAAATGTATTTAAATATAATCCTTGTAGCAATTAGAATTATAAATACCATAGGATAATCTGCACATCAAACAATGCTCACAGCATGTCTGGGGTGACGGGGGACGGGGTGCGCGCAGGGAACGGTCGAGCCGAGGGGCATTTGCACCAAGAGAGGGCGAGAGCGGAGGGAGAATGACCCCCTCCCCACCAACAAGTGCCTGAGTAAATGCTATGAAATCCATTCGAATAAGAATGGTAATGAATTTTATGTTTAATGAATCACTTGGCATTATGTACGATACCACCATCGTTTGGTTATTTTAGATATTATAGCAATTCATATTACTCCGTTATTTTATCGATTTGAGGTCGACTGTGGTTATAACTATGAATAAATACCTCAAGTACCCTCGAATCGGCATTTCATTTATCATAATCTCAATCAATTTAATAAATCAAGTATTTATTCCTAAGATGCTAATATTCAGCTTTATTGGTAGCCCTAATAGTGAACAAAAAAATAATTCTTTATATTCTACACGGGTTGTCCAAACTCTTTTTTTATTTGTTCCCTGGATAAAGAAAAACATCCTTTTTTGTTAGACGAGGACCTCCGGAGACTGCCTGTTTGTATATGTGTGTACATTTAAATGACTCATCATCTCTTCTACTATCTCCATATATATTTTTCTCTTTAAATGAGATATTAACTTCAAACTTGGTACACTAGCAGAGACCAATAAGATATATTTTCGCATGGACTATCAAGGTTTTACTTTTTATTGTTTCCATACGATACCCATTGAAAAATGCTGATCTCAAAAACGGTTTGAGACACAAAAACATTAAGCTTCGAAAAATGCGAAATTTAAGTTAATTTACAGCAAGCGCGGCCGTACTTAAATTATCCGGATGTTCAAATAACGCTACAGTGATGTAATATTTTATTAGGACTTATAACCTCAAATATGCCAGCAATCAAATGCAAGTGTATAGTTCTAAAAAACGGATATGGAAAAAATGGGGTAAAGTGTATTGTGTAAGGGTTATCATTAAATAAATATAAAAAACAAACACGATATAATTTAAAACAAATACAGGCAATTGAATTAAAACAATACAAACTTGGGCGGAAACAGTAGTAGACTAGATGGTCGATTGATCCCGAGCTCTACAATCGCGAATTGACACACTGACTGACAGTGACCCACCAAACCAACCAGTCGGCCTCTTCCATTTGGATTAAAAAAAAGTTCCTGAAAGGAAATAATCTACGACTATTTTTACTTAAAATATTTTTAATTAAATTACTCCTATCCATGAATTTTTGTAAAAGTTTTCTCTAAGTGCTAATTTATTTATGTTCTCTAGGAAATTACTTATTTCCCTTCGACGTAATTACGTATTATGCCATTGGATTAATCGTTAAAAGAAGTGAATTGTATATTTCATAACAAGAGTCGAAAGTGGATCATTGCATATTCGAGACCACATGTTTGAAGTGCGAGATTCGTCGAGTACTTAATATGGTCGATAATATGCAACAACAACATGAATATTTTTATCTACGACCTTTGCAATAAGCACCAATTATGGTATCACAATGAACATTATAATGATATACATTAAAACACCAAAAACCAAGCAGTACTCTAATGACGACTTTAGAGTACTGGAATCACTTTAGAGTACAGGTTCTAGACCAATGAGAGCTCGGCATTTGACGGTATTGAGAGCTCGGCAGAGCTCGGTATTGAGTGTCATAATAACAATTACGCAATTCGCACATCAGCTGATTGTTGCATTACGATTGATGTTTGAGTTTACTTATCCCATCAGCTGATTGTTCCACAACGATTCATGGTTCAGTCTGCTTATTTGCCTAACCTCAAATTTTAGTTGACCTATTCCATCATTAGTAAAAGTCATGAGTTTTGTTTGACTTCGAGGGAAATTTTGTCGTATATTGTTGGTCGTAGATAAAATAGTGTATGCAACGATTGTATTATGCCTTTAAGCCACTAACTTACATCTCACTCGTGGCTTAAAGGCATTCATTATACAATCGTTGCATAAACTACTATTACATAATGAAAAATAAAAACTAGTAATCTTTACTTTTCCACAGTAAATATTGGTTTTTCATAATAAACAGTTAAGTGATGAATTTTCACAGGTGTGATAAACACCTAAAGAAAACGGGCAATCCCATAGTGTAGCGAAAAACTCGTTATTGGATCAATCTTGAAGCATTATTTCAATTTGATATTTTACCGTGATCGTATGTTTTAAAACTGTCTACCTGCGTGGAACATAATAATGTGCTTTGACATTGTTATCATTTTTAGTCCAGTCTCATAAATGACTTATGTAAGTCGTGCACTTGGCGCTTTACGTCTTGAACCATGGCCTTATTCACTGCGGGAGCTGTAAGACATTGTTTGTTGTCAATTATTTGGGACAACAATGAATGTAAAAAAATTCAACAAAAATCAACTGTTTTTCTTTGCAAATGACAATAAAGGTAATAATTAACAGCTGTCTGATAATTTTAACATATCAGGCTAATACAATTTTGAGCATCAGCTGAGAAGTCCTGATAACTTTCACTTTCCTGCAACTGCTTTAGGTGTTCATGGTTCCCAAGGGTCAAGATGATTGCGCCACATTAGCTTGTGGTTTATAACTTTAATCGTATCGCCAAGAATGGGCCTAACTTGAATTTGGATGTTCAATCCTTCCAAATTACCATTTAGGTGAATAAATAGTTTACAATCCATTAAGCAATTATGCACCACAATCAAGAAAGAAAAGTATCAATAAATCGAATAACTGTGGATATTTTTCAGTTTTCAGTCCTCCAAGGAAAATAAATTTTCGTAAAGTAGTTTAATTTACATATTAAAGGAGTTCATCCCAATATTATTACTCAAGTAGTCTGGAAAAGAGATTAGGAGAAGCTGCATAATATTAAATTTGAATTCCAATTTCTTATTTATTGTAATAACTAAGAGATTGCGATTTAAGAAAGATTATTCTGAATGTTACTGTACACAAAATGCTTCATAAAAGTGCTTTTACAGTTGAGTAATATTTTACAAATTTTGGCTTCTAAAGTTTTACACTAAGAACTCTTTTCTCACCAAACCCTTTCATTCATTAACCAAGACCATTAACCTGATACTTGAATGAAAGGTCTTGGTGAGAAAATTCGAGGAAAATATTAGTTTTGATAATTGTTTCCCTAAAGTCACATGTTATTTAATTGCTTATATATATTATGCTTATATAACTGCTTATGTTATATTATGCTTATATAATTGTTTTATTTATAGTTATTGTTTACTTGTCAGCTGCTGAGCAGTGCGTGTCCACTAGTATAAATTATACAGTGTGTAAATTACGGATTGAAACAAATTTGTATTTTTTAAACTGAACTGGATAGAAATATTTTGTTTGTGGTAATGATTTTTAACAAAGGTTCCGGGATTTTTGACATAGAATATTGCTTTTCATCCCCCTAACAGGTGGGGGGTAGGGGGTAACTAAATTGTTTTAATAGTAGCCCCTATTGAGTGATCCCCAATTTCTAAGAGTTTGTTAAAATAAATACAATGGCGCAAACCCGAGTTCGATATCTCTCCCCTCTAACCAGAATGGAAACCATTGTAAGTGAGACGACGGGGTTACTATGAGAATAATATCTAGACCGAAATCTTACTTAACTTTTTATTTGTACATCAAGAGAGAATTATTCTTGCTAACATAAAAAGTCTAACTAAAAAAAATATTTACATCAGCTGTAAACAATAAAAGTCTGTGAAGACTTTCAGGATGAGCACAGCGCCTCACTATTTTAAATATTGGTCGGTCACATGACATAAAGCGGAGATACCCCAATTTACTTAAATGTCAAGCTGCTTAGATTTGGTAAGCCAAACTCTGGATACCATTATTAGATGGAAAAGTAAACGTTTTTGTCACATTCCAAATTTTTCCTCAATCCCAAATATAGGCTGTTTTAGGGGCAGTCCCAAAATTCACAAGGTAAACCCCTAACGAGTGACCCCAAATTTTTAAGGGTTTATCAAGACATAAACAATGGTGCAAATGTGAAGTCGATATGTTTTTCCTAGCCAAAATGGCAGGAATTCAAAAATTTGATTGGGTAAAAAGGCACCCATTTCACCATTTCCGAATTTTAAATTCCTGCCATTTTGGCTAGGGTTGACATACCAACTTCAGATTTGCACCATTGTTTATGTCTTGACAAACTCCTAAAATTTACTGAATACGGGTTTGCAGTTGAAGTTTTGGGGCTGCTCCCAATCACCCTATTTTGGGGACTGAGGAAAAATTGGGAATGTGACAAAAATGTCCACTTTCCTATCTAATAATGGTATCTAGAGTTTGGCTTACCTAATGTAACCCGTTTAAAGGGTAAATTGGGATATTGGGATCCATATTTAATCTCGTGTGCAACAATACCCGTCCCAAAATTTAAAATGGCTGTCATTCTGGTTAGATTTGAGATATTTACCTCGGGTTTGCACCATTGTATTTCTTTTGACAAATTCTTCTAGATGAGGTGTCACTCAATAGGGGTTAATATTTGAAAAAGTTAATTTACCCCCTACCCCCCATCCTGTAAGGGAGGCGAAAAAGAATTTTTTATGTCAAAAATCCCAGTCCATTTGCTAACAATCAATGCCACAATCAAAATATTTCTATCTATTTCGGTTTAAAAATACAGATTTGTTCCCATACTTAATTTACCCCCCATATCCTCTCCCCATATTAAAAAAATATATGGTTTAGAGTAAACATGTTTTAAAATCGTCAATGTTGTTTTGTTTTACAAAGTGATTTTTAAAACATGTGTGAGTTATAGCTAAAGCCAAATAACTTTCCTTCTGAATAAAATCAGGTGGTTGACTACTATCCACATCAAATAATTGTTTCAACAGATGTTTTACATTTATTTAATAGCTTGTTCATATACAGCACAGATATTATTGATAACATACAATTTTAATGGTTTCAGAGTTCTCTGTGGTTTTATAATTGCAAAATCGCGTGGCAAAGTTATTTGGCTCTTGCTACGAATAAATTGTATCCTGTCAACCAATTTATGTAACTTAATATTCTCTAAATTTAGCAATTAAACACCTTTTATTAAATTACACAGCTCTACAATACTGCTCTGATAATTAATTAAAAAAAGTACGCTGATTTATTTTACTGCTTATAAAATGAGTAACACATAATTATATTATATCCCTTTTACTAAAATAAGATGCAAGGTTCATTCCGGCAATAAATAAGCGGGTTGCTGAAGCATAATAATGTAAAAAAAGTTAAGACTGAAGTTTTGAGTAACTGTTTTTTTAGTATTTTCTACTAAACAATACAATTAACGAACAAAACAAGGTATAAAAATTTTAAAGCAAGCAAGACTTTCTCAAAAAATCTACTCAGTTAGTCAGAAAACGTTTTATGTTCATAAAAATAACGAATTTGAGAAGATACTATCATCCATTCAGACAGTAAGATAAGCTGTTCACTCGTTCAAGTTAAGAAGACTATTTCTCACCTACTGACATCTGACAACCAGTCAAATAAGACCTAAAAGTAAAAGGATGTTTATCTCGTCTTTCACCATCCTTTATACAACCAGTCAAGTTTATTAAACATTTGCTTCGAGAATGAAATATCAACCGGTGAATATTACCTGATGAAATATATCTCTATTCTTTAAATATATTGGTATGCGATATTCTTACTGTAAATGGTGCAAAGATAATAAAAGATTCGTTTTATTACAGAGGTGATAACTAAGTACCATTAGCGAGTCTTTCACAAGAACAATGACTCTAGTGCTATCCTTTGTTCTGATGCTTTGTTACCGAGTATCTCTACAACTATACGTTCATGATTCTTCGATAAATTTAATTTCAGTTCAGTCTGATTACGTGTTTTCATTTTGTTCCCATGTGTATGTTTTGGAATGGTAACGTAATAAGTTTCTCAGGCAGGAATAGTTATTAGTGTTTTTGGTATTTTTTTTAAGATGATGACTGCCTTGTGCTTGAAACGTGCTTGAAACGTATCGAGCAAAGCAAGAGGTGAGCCGATACAGAGCTGTTCGGTTAGTTCGGTTATTTACACCGAACTTACATCTTTTACTATTTATTTTATATTGATTTTCATTCACGTACTCTCTTCCCATATGAATGCCGTTTCCAGAATCGATTAATTTAGGTTAACCGTCACAATTAGTTGCCCGGGATATAGTGGTGTTTTCTCAAGTTTCCCAAACTATTAAACTGATATTAAAACTAAAAATAAATATTTCTTTACTAAAAACAATATTGTTTTTTATGGTTTTTGTATTTATGAGTAATTTTTTTGTAACATGCAGTACTTTTTTGTCACGAGCCATGGTTTTTACGCAAAAGACCGCGCATTAGGCTGTTAAAGGTGATGTAAAGAGTATTATTTATTCTCATACATGTTTGGAGTGCCCCGAAGTGTATACTTTATTCCATGACATTATAGTACAGATCTGATTGGACAAACTACTGACTCAACTTGAACTATACAACGCAAGATTTCAAAATCGTGCTTTTGTTTCTATTACAGTAGCGCATTACAAAGTAAATCCATATAAAAAACATTTTACTGTCCCATAGATGTGACTGTTTTTGCCAGGCTTAACTTTGTGTAGCTTTTCGCTGACTCCCTTCGAATAATGATGCAGCCTTACCTTAAAGAACTTTTTAATAATTAATTTCATTAGCGGAATGAGGTGGTTTTCTTCGGGTTCCTGATCGAGGCAATGCTCTTCTAGAAATACACTCCCTCATAACAGACATTACCATGACATCTACCAAACTGGGTCTGGAAGTAATGCCACCTTTCTGTAGGTGGTATTTGATAACTGTTTCCGCTCACAAGCTCAGTGAGTGTTGCACCAGTACTCCTCGCGGTTTTTTTGCATGAATTAAACTGAAATTATTTGTTACGTTTGACACGAGTAGGCCAGAACAAGGCTTGCATATAATTTTCGGTTTCAACGACCTTACAATAAACCCGCCAATGTATCCAACAATGTTTGTGTAGGCGTTGGATGTCGATGGCAACTAAATCATCATGCCCTAATGATCTCCATGCAGCAGTTGAAGAGTTAATTGCTTGTACTTCATTTCGGGTCTTCCTGAAGGAATGAATGTATGTCTTATCTAGAACAAGTGCATTACCAGTATTTGTTTCGTGTAGTTCTTTGTGCAGTAGTATCCTCTTTAATGTAGCTGTAAATTCCTTGCAAGATGGATTGTTGTTATGGCCACCGCGAGACCGCACGTAACCAAAAAGTCTTTCAATATGATCTTGGCTTAGCTTGTAAAGAGGCAAGTACATTAGTAAGGGAGTACAGTGTAAGTATAGTGTAATAACATTATTAAAACCACCTAACATGAAATTCAGCTTTGACCGTCCGAACGTTTTTCAGGTTTTCCAACAGGTAGAACAAAGTAAAATAGCAAAATGACTCGTAACCAATCTCGGCCCTTGATTCCAACTTGACAGACGGTAAACCCAAAAAAGACGGTATAGACGGTACAAAAAAACAGACCGACATGTCGATCTGTTTCTTTTTTCATAATTTTTTTTCATAATAACTAAATTCAAACCCATTGGCTATCAACTTCATTCATCGCGTTTTATTACTATTGCGGCCTCTTCTGGCTCAGAGTATCAGGTTTACGTATTGAACCATCTGAAAAAGTGACCAACTTTTGTTTTCAAAAGCTACATAAACTTTGTGAGAGTAGTATAAGGCAGACATTATACTATATATCCGTAACACAATAAACTTTCATTTGCTTAAGTTCTAATTTTATACGGCTAAAAAATTTAAATACATTAAGACCGTCTCTTATTTGCAGTATGAAAGTATTTTAAGGAATAAATTCCAAAAACTTCCCAAATAAATATTTAAGATTTTAGTTTTCGATTGTTAAAACCTACACATTTTTGCCAAGAAAATTAAAAGCTGAATTTTTCTAAGTTGTCGTAAAGTTTACAATTTTTGAGGTACCATACTTAAAAGGTTAAATGGATCCCTCATTTTAATAGAAAAAACTTGACATTTCGTTCCTCAATAGGCCATATCTTAAAAACATTCATGAGCTTAGAATCTTAATAAAAGTGGTTGAGAATGTTATGCCACATAAAAAATTGGAACTAGCTGTTAGGCGTGAAAAATGTTTGTTGGTTTTGCCTGCTGAGAACCATGGAAAACATTGCCAGTTAACAAGTAGTAGCTTGTTAACATGTATAGATTGACCCATAACCTAAGAAAGTTTTCATAAATTCATTTTATTCATGTTGAAGCCTTCCGGAATTGGTACCAAAACCAATATAACAGGTTACGTACCTTGACGTCCGCAATTCCTCACTACAACTTCATTGCTGACTAGATTCAACTACACGAAATCATATCAAAACAAAAGGACGTTATTTTCATCCACTGAATTTCGTATCAGTTAAAAAAAATCGTTGTACTCAGGAATTGGGGGTGTCAAGGTACGTAACCTGTCTGTATATAGATATCTATGTTACTGCAACTGTAAATTTTGGCTCTAATGACAGGTGAGAGAGGTGAAAAAATTACTATTGGGGGATATTTTGTTTGATTAGTCTTCCTCAGATCACTGTATCGATGGTAGGTGTGGCTCGCTGTCCGACGTCGCCGACCAGACAATGCAATATTAATGTCATCACAGCCCGCCCCGACAGCGACTGATGGCTAGGAAATTAAATGATACTGCAGATTAGTGACGCTTGGGTGCACCATTGAAAATTGCTCCGAGATTAATGATATTCCAGGCTGAAACGTTTTGCTGTCTAAATATTAATTTTCCATATCATTAGTTAAATGTCTACATCAAAAGTTTTGGTTTCTTGAGAATACATGAAATGATATATTTATTGTTAATTTTCATTGGAGTTGTTAAAAAATACTTTTTAGTTTTTTTTGGAATTTGTAATTATTTGAAATTCTGCGTTTTTTTTACATGAACTTATCGCAATTTTTAAGTTCTTTGTCGATGGATGATCCATGAAATCCGTGAACTTTCGTGAAATATATTTTATAAAGTTTATTAAACTTGAAATTGGAAAATCCTCTGTAAGAACGACTGTCACTGGAATAAAGGGAAGCGGTTTATAGAGTGGAGTAATATTATAAGGCTTTGTATTTGATACTTCCATTTGGGAAAGAAAATAACCCACCTGGAAATAGACTGCAGGAGATTAACTCAATGTTGCTGGGTAATGGCGTTGCTCCTCTCTTTCTAAACTTGACAGATGAAAAGGGACTTGTGTTTCTTACTATAAAAATAGATAATAAGCTCAATTTTTCGTTGGTTTATGCTTACTAATCAACAAACATCAGACAAAATCAACTAGAGCAGAGAAAATTAATATTGATGAAATATTGTTAATCAAGATGTCATACATTTTTTCTCGTGATTGAGAAATTCGAGTATAAGTAATGAGTAGGTATAATTCTAAGTAATACAAAAACATTTCTACATTGTTATTTAAAATAATTAGTTGAGTATAACAACATTTCAAAACCCAAAAGCAGGGTATCAAAACTTGGTATGTATCTTCATCTAAATGATGTTAGTTGCATAATAATGATATTTGTTGTATAGTACCCTACAGTCCCCAATTCTGACACATCTGTGGCAGCAAACCTGCATAATCATTCCCCATGTGACTATTATAGAGATCCCATACCTCGCTATATTCTATTGAAATAAGTTTTTACGCATTTGAAATTCGCTGAGTAGGCAGGTCTGCTGCAGCGGGGGTGTTTTCTAAAACCATCTCAGATTCCCGAGATGAGTACGCTGGTTTGCTGCCTCAGGTATATATATTTGTGGATTTTCTGCCATACTCAAGTAGACTTTAACTAGATGAAGCCACACACCAAGTTTTATCAAAATATGTTGAGAAATAAGCGAGGTATGGAATTTTATTTATTTTCCACAAGGTTAACATTGGGCCGGATAACGTGTTGTGTTTAGCACTCTCAGTATCTCGGTAACCATTGGACGTAGGTAATGATTCAGCATACTAAATTATTTGTTTTTTTCGAGCTGAATACAATGATGTAAACCAAAATTAGATTACAGTACACCTCGGATTATCCGGATTAATGTGGCGGAACACCGATCCGGATGACAAAAAATCCGGATGATCCGACATCGTTACAATATTGCCTAAATAGCGATCGCATACCTTAGCCCCTACTAAATTGGTGCTGCAAACGACGTATCAAGATTGTACAACATGTTAATCTTTCAAATTTTTCAGGGGTTTAGTTTAGAAACGTTCATAAAAATTCTGTAATGTACTGTATAGTAAATGTTGTTCCTTCAATTATTGTGATTCCAAATACGTGCAGTAACGTACATTTTGCATTCTACTATTAGAAGGTGCATTTCACCCAAAAACTTGCAAAAATCATGTTCTTGCCATGATTTTAATTTTTTAATTTCTCGGATTGACCGGTCCGGATAATCCGGGATCCGGATAAAATGGGGTGCGGATAATCCGAGGTGTACTGTATTTCCATTATTGCTTAAGAATTTTTTTTTGCGTTTATCCCTCCTCACCCCCAACGGAGGGTGTGGAGGGTGCGTTTATCCTTTCCAATGGTCCCAAAGGGCTGGTTTTCAAATTCGATCTAATTATTACTACTTTAAATGTCTGTACCAAATTTCATGACGATGGTGGCGTTCCAAATCGAACGAATGGTTTTTTTTGGCTTCTGAGAGCTCCAAAACGAAAAGTTATTATGGTCTCGGGCTTAGGTCTAATCATGAGACCCACAGTAATAACTCCCTTCCTAAAAGAGAAATTCGCTATATACTTAACTTACCATATATCAGTTATTATTTAAAGTATCTTTATCAGAAGGTACTCAATAAATGCAGAATTGTGTGCTCTACAATTCTTGTATTAATAGAAACGGCCCAAAATCTGATGTTTTTGTGGTCCCAGGTCGAAAGCTTACTAGGACAAATGGGACAAACTTCAAATTCCTTTACTTCGATGTGAGAAGACAAAAATAGGACGATTTCCAGCTTTCCACAAATTTTTTCCAAGCTCGATCATATTTTTACTGACCCAAAGGAGGAAAATTCAATTTTAAGATGTAATATCTCCATAATCAATGGTTTTTAATGTGATCGAATAAAAAAGTTTTTTTAAATGATCTGTAGGTTAAAAATATTATAAGAAATACCAACAGTTGAGTGTCCTATAAGAAAAATTAACGCAATCTGTCATATCGAAAATTGTTGCTCTTCAATTCGAAACCACCCTAAAAACAGCATAATAATACGCAGAATTCACCGGTAGGGGGAGAAACATTTTCTTATTTTACTTAATACAAATGTTTTGTTATTTTACTTAATATATTATAAGTTTGTTTGGTTTTAGTATGAATGTGTTGGTGTATATATGAATTGCTTATGACTCATTGCATGTGTTACGACACATAATATATTGTTTGTAAATTTAGCATATAAATTAGATGTTACCCCTAGCCCACGTTAAAAATAATTTGAAACAGCTGATATTGCTCCGGCTCTGTTTTCAGTATATATGTCAATTGTAATTGGGTGTATTTATTTGCATTAGTCTGCAAATAAATATTAGCAGCAGATTATACATATTAGCTCATTAGAACATACCTATTGTTATTTCAAATTAGATTAGAGCTACCCCTTGATCGGAATAGCTCTAATGACAGCAGAGCTATCATGGTGGATGGTGGATACGTTGTTACGGCAGACTTACATAAAATGACAAACAAACGTTGTTACATCTCACTTACATAATATGACACACAAACAAATTAAAAAACTTTTAAATTAATAATATTAGTAGGATTTACTAAATAAGACTATTAAATCTTTTGTGGAAAATAACTGTCTTATGATCCTCCTTGAAAGTGTATTAGAAGATTATCCCAAATATCAAATTTATAATATTAGTTTTCATGTATAAGTATCATCCTTCCTTGGGATGTACAAACTTAATGTGCAATCATTTGTTTTTAGATTATTCGATCGTAGTTATTGCTATATTTATCAAATAAATACGATTCCTAACCGCCACATCATTGTTATATATACTAGGTTAGTTAAGTTAAAAGGCTGTTAAAAGAAATCACAAATCTGTAAAGTTCTTTTCATGGTTTACCCTTGACTTTGTATACTTCTGCGTTGATATTTAATGGTTTACCATTTTGGTCCTAGTCGTTGTATTGCACGTAGTAATCAGAGGTAATACAAAGGAATGTAAGGAAACCAAATTTTCCAGTATACTAGACTTTAAGTTAGTTATTTCTTCTAAATGGCTCACACAAATCCCTTTATTATTGGAAGCGTTATAGTAGTTTGCTTCACATTATGTTTTAACAGAGAAAAATCTCTCTTCCTCTTTGTGGATCGACCAGTACTCATTCGAAGTATAGTATATTCAATCTCAAAGTACAGTAGTTTACATTTGTACGAAATCTTAACTATAATATTTGTATAAAAATAAAATTTAGTAATTAAAAAAAATTAAATTTGTTGCTTTCTGTATCAACAGAAACACGTTTCTAAATATACATTATATCAGAAAGTTCTCAAGTAAGGATGATTCTACATTTGTACTTTAATGTTTCGTGGAGTTGAACCCTTTAGCTTTATAAAATCCTACATTTTAATATTTTTCAAGTATTTAATAAGTTTGAAAATTATAAATTATATTAATGGTATGTGTAGAACACAGCTAATATAACCAAATCGGAAAACTTGATTTGGTCTATTGTTCACACAAATATTGAAAGAAAACATTCTTTAAAATACATATTTATGATTTTGACTATCAATCAATAGTTCTTTCTCCATGTGGGGTAATAAGTTATAAGTATGATATGATATGATATAATGTCAAGCTTGATTTATGTCAATAGACCATTGGAAGTAGTTCATGTAAGACTATTTTTGACGTTGATAAAATGTGAGTTCGCAAATGCACGTTTATTATTACATAAAAAATTCCCTGCAAATTCCATGGAACTACTTTATCAATTTTGTTTGGTTGTATAATCTAAATATTTAAAAGACCCTAAAATATTTATGGTTTGATATGGTCTGTCTGTTCCATGCCGTATGTTAATTTGTCCTTAAATCCATTCAGGCTACGTCCCTTGGGCTCCTTAAGTTTCATTGTTGAAGCATGTTAATACGACGCCATGCACAATAAATACAAAACGCATTTTAACAAGTGCGAAGGAGACATAACGTCTATTTATCTCTGTATACCTTTCTTTTTGCTGCCGAACATAGCCATGACGTCGCCGTGTGGTGACCAACTGTGTGTGCGTTACCCTCACATGTTGTCGCCGGCCGCTGCCATCACTGGCCACTGTCACTGTCACTGTCACTGTCACTGTCACATACAACTCAACAAGCCCGCACTCGCCGAGACTGTCCCTGAAATCGTTGTGAAAACCATTCACAATGTTATTAAATGCATTGCAAATTAAAAGATGCAAAATATCGCATCTCGATTATTATAGTTGTATATAAAACGGTTTTAAGGCAAATATATGCTTTTACACGTAAAGTATAATTTTAATTTCAACAGTGATGTGATTTTCAATGGCATATTTCTCGTTTTTAATAGGCCACGTACTTGACTGAACTGAGTAAAATTTTGTCATTCATATCCTAGTTTATTGATAAAAATATCATGGTAATAATATGTATATAAGCAAAAATTATGGGTCTTATCAAATTGATTTAATTAGTCGAAAGGGGTAATATAATTAGAACTAATATTTTAGTGTGATTTTCAATTGAAATCTTTCTTTATATAAGTCTAAAATGAGTTTTAAGCATTTCAGTTTCATCGAACTATTTAAAAAATCCCTCTTGCCTTGGAATTTATCAAAGGCAAGAGGATTTTTTAGTAAAATCTTTTACAAAGAACTCTATCCATGAGGTTCGTATTGAGGTTAGGTGCATGGTCGAGTGTTATGGTAATACAACGTTGTGATGTATGTTTCCCGAATCTCCGTTTATATTTTATTTCTCTCAGTTTCTGAACTACTGATCTATTTCCTGATTTAATGCGTTAACTCATTTTATTTAGGGAGTTCAGGTCAGGCTGAAACGTTTTTATAATGTGTGAAATATTTTATTTTAATCATAGTAAGTTTTTATTTTCAAATGAATAATATTATTACACAGCTTACTTGTCTACAATTAGGTAGGAAAGGAAGCTAAGTTTTATGGGGATTTATTGCACTATCACATTGAGCTTTCTTTCCGCTCGTTTATATTTAAAATTTAAAGTAAGAAATTTACCGTCCTTAACAAGGAAAAGGAATATTTACATTGGGTTTAGAAACGAGTTTAAAAAAAATGTTAACGAATATTTTGATGTACTGCTTTGAAACGTATTAAGCATTTACAAATTGCCTCTCTTAATTGAGAGAAACCCTCGTAGAATACCATGAATTTAGATTAAATTTTAAAAAAGTCTACAATTGAGAATTTATTATAATGAAAACATAAAATAGACAGTGCAGAGGTAGAAAAGTGTACAGACGAACAGCCATAACAACATGTAAAATACCTAAGACAATATCCGGCAAATAATAAAGTGTAAACAAAGATGGGACGCAGAGAGTAGGGAGCGCACCCTCCCCGTTCGCGAAGCAATAACAAACTGTTGGAGTCGGGTCGCACAAGGCTCTTTATGGCGCCCGAACACAGCCGAGCGACGGCGGAAACACGCGAATCACTTCCCAGATCGGTCATTATTGTTTACATTCACAGTTTGCTCTTGCTCGTTGGTTTTCATTTCGTTAACAACTTGGACCTTCTACTGGGATATTAAAACACGAGCTAAAATTACTCCTTATTGACGTTAAAGAGTTTTTGTACGACTTAAAACAGGCACCAAAATTTGAGTGTACTTTTTCTATTTTCTGCATTTCTATAAAAATCATAATTTTGAAAAAAGGAGTCTTACAATTAAAATAAAATTGTCTTAAAATTGAGCGCGAAATAGGTTAGGGTAAGTGAAATCACAGTTTACATTTACTGTTCTTAACTCGTTGTCATTGTAGATAGCATAAATATAGTATTATATAACATAATTTTTTTTGTACAACCGCAAGATGTTATGTTATGATCACGTTTTTTGTGGCATAGTATTTTTTTTATTTACATTAATTTAGTGTTTCAGTTTATGCCTTGATTGTACTATTATTATTAACTTAGTAGAGTTTGTGTATTATATTCCATAGTTTTTCTTTGCGACTTATTCAATAGAGGCTAAATACAATTTAACTTATTTGGTTACTGTTTAAACAATAAAACTAGTAAAGGTTTAGTAAAGTCATTTAAATTAAAACAGTAAATTTCAGGAATTGAGAATTTTTTTTAATTAGTTCCTACTTTGCTTTTGGAACTCATTAAAATTATATTTCAATTCCATTTTAAATATAAAGCGTTACTTGTTCAAATAAGGGTAAAATTTGTTGTATTGCATAGCTATAATGAGAGTTTTATTTCCTTGAAATCAGTGAAAAAACTTAATAAGGTAATTAATTTCTTACTATGGCTAACGAAGTCCATAGAGACTTTAATTTATTATTCCCTACTACAATTTACCTATCTATACATATTGTGTTGATAAATTTTGCAGTATAGTTATAATTTCAAACAAATTTTTATTGTAATCAAGGCTGCAATTAATAATTAGATATTTGTACCCATTTACTCAGCTCCGTGGATTGATGATGCAGCATTGAGGCGAAACTTTCCGTATTCACAAGCAGCGCACTACATACATCATCGCCCAGTCAATACGGATGACAGATGATAAAGATGTGTTACAACTCATGGTACGCCAAGATACACTGTTACTATGGAAAAACGCTACATATTTATACAGGGTGTCCCGAAATTATGGTAAAATATTTTAGTATATGATAGTACAGGTAAAAATAAGAAAAAAAGTTCATATAAACATAGGTCCAAAAGTGCTTCGTTTTCCGTCTGTGTGTCTGTTTGTGATTTTTACATATTTAATCATATCTCATGAACCTCTTAACGTACAAACTTCAAACTTGGTACATGGATGAATACTATTAAGACCTATTTTTGTATGTAGTATCAAATTTCTACTTTGTACCATTTCAAAATGGCGACTGTTTTTTGTTTTCAAAGCTAAATATCTTAAAAACCGTAAATTTTAGAAAAATTATACAAGAGACAAAAAAGTTGTGAAATTTAATCCAATTAACGCTGATATTAAGATTATGATGATCGGATTACTAACAACGGAGAAATATTAACTTTTCTGAATAAAAACATGGTCCTTTAGAACAAACTGTCAGAAATTTCCATGTTTTTATTTGGAAAAAATAAAATTTCTCCATTATTCGTAATCCGATCATCATAATTTTAATATCAGCGTTAATTGGATTAAATTTCACAACTTTTTTGTCTCTTGTATAATTTTTCTAAAATATACGGTTTTTAAGATATTTAGCTTTGAAAACAAAAAACAGTCGCCATTTTGAAATGGTACAAAGTAGAAATTTGATACTACATACAAAAATAGGTCTTAATAGTGGTCATTCATGTACCAAGTTTGAAGTTTGTACGTTAAGAGGTTCATGAGATATGATTAAATATGTAAAAATCACAAACAGACACACAGACGGAAAACGAAGCACTTTTGGACCTATGTTTATATGAACTTTTTTTCTTATTTTTACCTGTACTTTCATATACTAAAATATTTTACCATAATTTCGGGACACCCTGTATTTTATTGTATTAAAATATGTATGCTGAAACCACTACTATCAGCACAGATATCAGAATTCTATTATTCTTCACGATAAAAAGCTTTTTTCTAGCCTCAAGATATAGGTGAGGAATTAGCTTTTCGAGTATGGTTTGCTTCTCATTTCCGTGCATTGTACATTTGCACGTCATGCAAAGTCTGGACATTGTGCTCTTATGCCGTGCCGAAAACTCTTCGTGTGTGGGGATAACTTAGGCCTACCTCACAATGAAGCAATTATCAGAAAACATGACATTGTAAATAAGTTGTAGACCTTTAAACTCACACAATGTAAAGATTTATTTTCAATAACAAACGAAAAAAGCATATAACAATATCTTAACTATCATCCTTATTCGAATATAGGGTAAACGAATTTCTATTTGAGACTACACTTTTTTATAGCTAACAATTCAAAATATAACGACTAAAACTGTCAATTTTTACAAGTATGAGTTGCTAAAATGCTGGTAAATTCTAAGGTGAAAAGTTCTCGTAGAGGAAAACACAAGAACACACATGGGAACACAAGTGCTCGTACATTACTCGTACTGAAACAGGTATTTACCATTCTAATTAATATTCCTGAGTGATTATAATATTACAAAATTTGAAACAAGCAATAAATCTAATGTCTTTCGTTTACCTTACAGACCTTTTATAAATCTCAAAAATAACTTGTAAATCTCAGAAATTATGTCTTTTTAAATTTTGCGCTTCATATATGTTTAGGTTGTATAACATACTCTCAAAAATACATAATTCAAACGAGTACAATTAGACACAAGAAAAACTATTTATATAGATGGTTTGGCCTGAACGTGACAGTTTCACACGACACTGCGGTCTATTGTGGGGCGAGGAGAATGATGGAAGATCCGCGTGATATCGACAGATAGATACAGGTAAATGGCTTCGGCAACGCTGATTTGTCAAATGTATTGGAAGACGGTAATTTCTCTTACTCGCTCGGCCTTAGGTATATTTTATAATTCATTGATACTATCTTGGTTGTATACCTTCAATGAGTAAAAAATTGTTAAGCTAGTGTGTTGTTTACAATATTTTACTAAGCATACATTTTACCCCAAAACAATGTTACCTCAATTTTACTGAAAAATACGATAGTAAAATATTCCACAAAAGTATTATGTGCACTATTTACGCACCTAGAATTTATGTATTCTTCTGGCCACAATGAATTAATCAATTTAACCGAATATGGCAGACGCGATAAGAACATGGTTATCCGATATCCAATTATTGTAGCGTTCATCTTATTTACTTTAAATCAATAATAATAATATTACACATTAGACAAAATAACTAAACACTTTGAACACTCTGGCTTTGAATCGTACAATATATTTTACGTGAAAAAAATATGGTTTCATATAATGATTCCTTATGATATGGTTAAAAAAGTATGAGAAAAATAAACAATAAAACTTTAATAATACCCCTAAGCAGCAATCATGCGTAGCCAGAAATATTCTAATAGATCAATTTATTTGTTTGTGAGCATGCTCAACAGATGTAAATGAAAATGTTGTTTTTAATTTTTTTGTAAATTATAGTATATTTATATTTAGTGTATAATGTATTTTACTATATTTCATAACAAGAGTGGAACGTGGGATATTATATGGTTGAGAAAATTCAAAAAACTTTCATTCATGTTTGAAACTGTACTTTTCACTACTCTACATTTAAGTCAGCTGCATTCGTTTATTTGTTTTTACCGGAAAAATGAAAAAAGATGGTAAACATTACTTTTACAAAGTAAAAATAATTATCATAACAAGAATGGAAGTGAGTCATTGCATTTTTTAACTATATAAATTTGAGTGTGAAATTTATCGAGCACTTCTTACTGTGGTCGAGAATAGCCAAACCACTTCAACTCGTTTTTTGAACGAAATTTTTTGCTTACAGTTCACTAAACAATGTATAATACATTCTTTTCCGTAGTTAGCAATATGAAATGATGAATTTTTGCAGGTGATTTTACAGTAGTGCAGCAAAAAATTATATTTCATCACTCACAAGCTTCCAGCTTAAGGGAAATAAACAAGGGTATTGCAAGGTTTTTCTTGCAGTAATATACACTTTTTGTATTAATAAACAAATGCCAGTAAAATAATTATTAACTAGTGGCTTATAGGGGCAAAGGCTCCAAAAATTAAATGCAAATGCTGAATATTTAATGTTTTTGTGAAAGCAGGCAGCTGTTGCAACATAGCTGTCAAACTTTGACTCGCTCAACACAACTCGGCACCGTAATGCACAGCCGTAACACCTCGGGCTAAGTACCAGCTGGTACTAATCCTTCTGTAAACTTTGACATCAACATTCTCCTACCTCGCATCCCTTGCACTGCTGGTACTGACTGCTATCCGTCGATTAATCAAGACTTTGAACACTATCTTATTTATGTGTTACATGTTAAGTATATCGTTTTTAACGAATTTCCCCTATAGGGAAAATATAGGGAAGAAACTGTTACCGTAGAACTGATGGTAAGACGTAAGCCCGAGACCATCATAACTTTTCGTTTCGGGGTCCCTAGAAGCAATATATATATATATATATATATATATATATATATATATATATATATATAAAAGTTGTGTCACTGGTTGTTAACCTTTCTACCAACCTTTAAGCTTGATAATTCACAGATATAAGAGGCCTTAAGCCTATAGTTTACACTAGCATCTAAAAGTTGTGCCACTTGAACACTCTAATTAACATTGTCTATATATATATATATATATATATATATACATATATATATATATACGTGTGTGTGTGTGTGTGTGCGTGTGTGTGTGTGCGTGTGTGTGTGTGTGTGTGTGTGTGTGTGTGTGTGTGTGTGTGTGTGTGTGTGTGTGTGTGTGTGTGTGTGTGTGTGTGTGTGTGTGTGTGTGTGTGTGTGTGTGTGTGTGTGTGTGTGTGTGTGTGTGTGTGTGTGTGTGTGTGTGTGTGTGTGTGTGTGTGTGTGTGTGTGTTATTAAGCACGATAATTCGCGTAAAAATAATACGATCTTGATGAAATTTGCTATGAACGTGTAAAGTAGTCATTATTCGGACGAGTTCGCAAACCAGCCCGATCGGACTACCAGAAGGGGGGGGTAAAGGGGGATAAACCTCCCAAAAACGGGATTTTTGAGTTTTTTACATATACAAATAAAAATTATCAAATTTTTGTTAGCACCATTGAATTCAGCTAAAAAAAAACAAACAATGAAGTATCTTGAATCACTGTTCTATGTCCATTGGTTGCCGAGATATTAAAAGTGGTAAAAACAGTACGCTGTCACCTTATGGGAAATACATGTATTTAAAATTCTATATCTCGCTTACTTCTCAACATATCTTGATGAAACTTGGTAAATGGCTTCTTCTATTTCAGATCTACTAAATATTTAATTAAAACCACCCAGTTTTAATATACCCGTAGCAGCAAACCTGCATACTCATTCCCCATGTTATTCTTATGGAGATTACAAAAACATGTCAAACCTCGCTATGTTGGATTGAAATGTGTTGTTTTACATTTAATTTGAAATTCGCTGAGAATACAGGTCTGCTGCAACGGGGGTATTGCAACTGGCTATATGTCAACCAGTTAGATGATTTTTAGTCTTACGCTACAATAAAAATGAGTAAATTTTTATCATTCCTAGTTTTTATGCTAAGTATTGTGAGGAAGTTTCCTCGAGCACTAGACCTTACAAGGGTTGGTAAGGGTTCTAAGTGAAATTGTCCGGGTATTCAGTCACTTACATTTATTCACACAATTCAAATGATATATACACAATATACATGATCCTATCACTGGTTTGTGGTCTTGACGTGGACTCCGGGAACCAGCTCACCGCGTCCGTAGATGGATCAATCTAGTCGCTTCTGTGATGTCCCGGGGGGTTATTGCCACGCCGTCGAGCTCCTCCTCCTGTGTATCACACAGTGAGCTCAGATCCCTGGCTTGCGCTCTCCTTATGAAGACGATTCTGGCCCCACGGCCCAGAACTTAGCCCAGCGGATCCTCGTACCCCACGCTACGGTACTTGCAGAGAAGACCTCCTGGCGGCGCGCTCGCTCAGAAGATAGCTGTGGGACGGTCTAATCGGGTCACTGCCCAAACGTATACTGACGATAGTAACTTACTAATCGCCCTATATACCAAACAAAACTGGAGGGGGGAAACTACATGAAGTCGTTTCCCCCACTCCTTAACTACGACTCACAAACCAGTAAACTGCTGGGGGCTCAGCACGCCCATCCAGCGTGCCGGGGGCTCAACACGCCCATCCAGCCTTCCGCGGGCTCAACACGCCCATGCGGGGTGTCGGGGGCTCAACACGCCCATCCGACGTACCGGGGGCTCAACACGCCCATCCGACGTACCGGGGGCTCAACACGCCCGTCCGGTCTTCCGCGGGCTCACCACGCCCCTGCGGGTGCTGGGGGCTCAGCACGCCCGTCCAGCATACCGGGGGCTCAACACGCCCTTCCGGCCTTCCGCGGGCTCAGCACGCCCATGCGGGGTGTCGGGGGCTCAACACGCCCATCCGACGTACCGGGGGCTCAACACGCCCGTCCGGTCTTCCGCGGGCTCACCACGCCCATGCGGGTGCTGGGGCTCAGCACGCCCGTCCAGCGTACCGGGGCTCAACACGCCCTTCCGGCCTTCCGCGGGCTCAGCACGCCCATGCGGGGTGTCGGGGGCTCAACACGCCCATCCGACGTACCGGGGGCTCAACACGCCCGTCCGGTCTTCCGCGGGCTCACCACGCCCATGCGGGTGCTGGGGGCTCAGCACGCCCGTCCAGCGTACCGGGGGCTCAACACGCCCATCCGGTGGGTCGGGCCGCTAGGGCCCAACTCCCTTCCTGGTCCCCAAAGTCCGCCTTATATGCCCGCCGTCCCCACCGCTGGGCACCATGATGCTCCATCCTCCCCTCCCGTGAGTACCATGAGGTACTCGGGTACCTGGTGCTCGGGTACCGTCGGGTGTCCGGGTACCACAGGGTGTTACGGCACCATAGAGTGCCTGGGCACCGTGAGGTGCTTGGGTACTGTGAGGTGTTGGGGTGCTCGTGGGCGCTCGGGTACCATGGGTATTCGGATACCCGGGGATACCCAGGAGCAGTTGGGCGCTCGGGTACCGTAAGGTGTTGGGTACCCTGGGGGCTCTGGGTTCCCTTTCCCCTGAATGTTAATTTAGAAAGAGAGTAGGTTATTTTGACGGTTTTACTTGATTGAACCCCTAAACTTGGTTGATGTGGAAATTCCTTTGGGGGTGTAAAAATACTTCATTACACTCTCCCTTTTCTTCCCAGGAATAAAAACGACCCGCCAAAACATAAACAAAAAAAAAATTCTTCATTGAACCATAATTTCTACTTATAAACTTTTATCAATGGGAACCCTGGTTCCATTTGCAACCCTCGCAAACTGATCTTTTACTATATGTGATTTAGCCCCTTGATTTTCAATTACATCTAGAATTGTTTTACTAATATAACATACAAGCACCTGTGTCTACTAGAGCCCTTACATTATAATCAAAAATATTTACATCTATATACAATCTATCATCTGAACTATTGTTGGTTCCTTAGCCTCCGCCGTCTTTTCCGGGTCTGACAGTTCACTTAGTTCTTATTCTTGGGGAGCCTACAATCCTTATAGCGGTGACCTGGTCTACCACAGTTGTAACATTTGGGTCCGGTGTCCCTCTGTCCTCCGTTGTTTGAGTTGTAATTCCTCCTGGAATTATCCTGAGAGTTGTTGGGGCGGAAGCCCTGCGTGGGGGTCCGGCCAGCTGAGGGCCTAGGGAGAGTGGAGTTAGGGTTGTACGCCAGATCTGGGTACCTCGCCTGTGCGGCATTTACCGGAGGTCTGTAGGTCTGGGCTGCGAGCTGAATAGCCTCGTATTCGCTAGCCGCTCTCGTTAACTCAGGTATAGTTTTAATATTTTGTCTAAGCCCGTACAACTTATACTCTGGAAGCATGTTTTCATAGATCTGGGTGAATTGTTGCTCTGGCGTGTATCTGCCGTGCCTACGCATCAGAGTGTGAAGTGCTATTGAGAAATCATTAAACCTCTCATTGGGGCCCTGAGTCCGAGCTCTGATTTCCAGGTCTATCGTCTCCCTATATCTTCTAGGGAAAAACTGGGACTCAAAGTGGGTTAAAAACTCAGCCCAAGAATTCCACAGTGACCTAGAGTTCCGGTACCACAATAATGCTTTCCCTTTTAGCAACTCTGGAAGAGCGCATAAAAGATCCTCTTCTTTTAATTTATAGGCATCTTTCATTTCGGTTAACCTCTCTAGAAAAAATATAACATCTTTGTCACCGTCAAAATTCAAGTTCCATTTTCTTACTGTGTTACAGATACTAAATTTTTCTGGAGGTATGGGACTTACGTTCAAATTTACTCCACTCGGCCCGGCCTCTGGTTTCCTCTCCTCCTGGTTCGGTTGTGAAGGGACGGTGGACCCATTGGCTGCTGGTTCTGAGCTAGCTGTTGCTCCAACGTTCCCGGTTCCTGTGGGAAGGTTCTGGGTGCTGGAGGCTGCTGGAGGTGGTTTGTACTCTCCACGAATAAAGCTGCACATCATCCTTCGGTCGGCAGAAACTTTTCCTGAAGACTGAAGGCCAAACTTTTTCAGCTCCTCTTGCAGTTCTGTTTTCCTGAGAGAGTAGATCCATCCAGTCCTCGGGTTTTTCTTTTCTTCCTCCCCTACGACACTTCCACTGTCTGATTCGGTGTCTGACGGCATTTCAGCGTTCGCAAACGGCAAGTCCGTTTCCCAATCAATTTTAAAAATCTTGAAAAATCACTAGTCACTGCTACTATTTACACTGCACTAATTTTCACTCGAGTCCCTGTTCGGGCGCCAAAATCTTGTGAGGAAGTTTCCTCGAGCACTAGACCTTACAAGGGTTGGTAAGGGTTCTAAGTGAAATTGTCCGGGTATTCAGTCACTTACATTTATTCACACAATTCAAATGATATATACACAATATACATGATCCTATCACTGGTTTGTGGTCTTGACGTGGACTCCGGGAACCAGCTCACCGCGTCCGTAGATGGATCAATCTAGTCGCTTCTGTGATGTCCCGGGGGGTTATTGCCACGCCGTCGAGCTCCTCCTCCTGTGTATCACACAGTGAGCTCAGATCCCTGGCTTGCGCTCTCCTTATGAAGACGATTCTGGCCCCACGGCCCAGAACTTAGCCCAGCGGATCCTCGTACCCCACGCTACGGTACTTGCAGAGAAGACCTCCTGGCGGCGCGCTCGCTCAGAAGATAGCTGTGGGACGGTCTAATCGGGTCACTGCCCAAACGTATACTGACGATAGTAACTTACTAATCGCCCTATATACCAAACAAAACTGGAGGGGGGAAACTACATGAAGTCGTTTCCCCCACTCCTTAACTACGACTCACAAACCAGTAAACTGCTGGGGGCTCAGCACGCCCATCCAGCGTGCCGGGGGCTCAACACGCCCATCCAGCCTTCCGCGGGCTCAACACGCCCATGCGGGGTGTCGGGGGCTCAACACGCCCATCCGACGTACCGGGGGCTCAACACGCCCATCCGACGTACCGGGGGCTCAACACGCCCGTCCGGTCTTCCGCGGGCTCACCACGCCCCTGCGGGTGCTGGGGGCTCAGCACGCCCGTCCAGCATACCGGGGGCTCAACACGCCCTTCCGGCCTTCCGCGGGCTCAGCACGCCCATGCGGGGTGTCGGGGGCTCAACACGCCCATCCGACGTACCGGGGGCTCAACACGCCCGTCCGGTCTTCCGCGGGCTCACCACGCCCCTGCGGGTGCTGGGGGCTCAGCACGCCCGTCCAGCATACCGGGGGCTCAACACGCCCTTCCGGCCTTCCGCGGGCTCAGCACGCCCATGCGGGGTGTCGGGGGCTCAACACGCCCATCCGACGTACCGGGGGCTCAACACGCCCGTCCGGTCTTCCGCGGGCTCACCACGCCCATGCGGGTGCTGGGGCTCAGCACGCCCGTCCAGCGTACCGGGGGCTCAACACGCCCATCCGGTGGGTCGGGCCGCTAGGGCCCAACTCCCTTCCTGGTCCCCAAAGTCCGCCTTATATGCCCGCCGTCCCCACCGCTGGGCACCATGATGCTCCATCCTCCCCTCCCGTGAGTACCATGAGGTACTCGGGTACCTGGTGCTCGGGTACCGTCGGGTGTCCGGGTACCACAGGGTGTTACGGCACCATAGAGTGCCTGGGCACCGTGAGGTGCTTGGGTACTGTGAGGTGTTGGGGTGCTCGTGGGCGCTCGGGTACCATGGGTATTCGGATACCCGGGGATACCCAGGAGCAGTTGGGCGCTCGGGTACCGTAAGGTGTTGGGTACCCTGGGGGCTCTGGGTTCCCTTTCCCCTGAATGTTAATTTAGAAAGAGAGTAGGTTATTTTGACGGTTTTACTTGATTGAACCCCTAAACTTGGTTGATGTGGAAATTCCTTTGGGGGTGTAAAAATACTTCATTACAGTATTAAGCTTTTTAACCGTGATTTTGAATTTATGCTAAGTATTAAGCTTTTTAACCGTGATTTTGAATTTATTTTACGTTGTATGTATTGAAATAATAAAACCTATAAACAGCTTTGTGATTCAAGAAATTTTCGATAGCTTAAAGTTTTGTCCATGATCTCTTTAGGTCAGTAACAACCAATTAAAATAATAAATAATGAATTAAATGTTAATTTATCTGCAGTCCTTGCAGTTATTGTATGTCTCGTTTCTAGTAGGTAGGTGGGAGGATGGCAAAATTGAAATTATTTCTGAGCCGCATTTTAATTTGAGCAGTTTACTTTGAGACTATTGCTATTTTATTACTCCATTTGTAACCGACATTTATTAATGATACAAATTGTTTTTACAAGTTCTATTAGCGAATTTGCCCTTAGGGAAGAAGCTGTTAACGTAGGTCTCATGGTAAGAAGCACAAGATCACCATAACTTTTCCTTTTATTAACAAGAAGCAATTTTTTCTTTTTGGTCCGATCTGATTGAAATTTGATAAAGACATGTAAAGTAGTCATTATCCGGACGAGTTCGAAAACCAGTCCGATCGGACCATTGGAGAGGGGTTCCAAAAATGGGGCTTTGGGATTTTTTGCATATATAAAAGAAAATTATCAAATTTTTATTTAGACCATTGAATTCAGCTTGAAAAAAATAATTTAGTGTTTTCAATTATTGCTCTATGTCCACCGGTTAACGAGATATCGCTAGTGGTAAACACAGTGCGTTGTCCCAATATTAGTTAACCTTTTAGGAAACAAATAAATTTGTTTGTCTCTCTTATTTCTTATCACATCTGAATGAAAATTAGTATAGTTGATATCTACTGGATTATTGCAAAAAATCTCTCAATTTCAATTTCCATGGCAGCAAACCTGCATACTCATTTTCCATGATATTCTTATGGAGAAAATTACTGTATGTTCATTTTAGGATTTAAGTAGATTTTACTTAATATTTTAAACTATTTTTACTATACATTATTAATTTAAGGGTTTGAAATTCGTTAAACATGCAGGTCTGCTGCACCGGGGGTATTTTTCAATTCCATTTTATACGATAACGCAATAAACCTACCGATTCCAGTCATTCCTCAATTTGTACTTACTGTCCTAACTACATTGCTGAAGTCCGGAAGTTTGTTTCAAATTTGATTTATAAAACAAGTTTCTAGTAAAATCTCCAGAAGTAAATTTGAGTCTGCCCGTTCTAATGAGCAGCTTGTTACACGGAGAGGACAATCTGAGCAATCTTGCAGCTTCAGGATGCAATTTATACGAATCCAGGTTGAATTGTCAGCATTTACAGTTCTCGAAAAACTATTTGATTTTACCTTAAATACAACAGTAAACAATTTTTTTTAAACGCCGACCCTGGTCCAAGTTGATTACTGCCGCAGCGGCGGTGACACGAGGCGCTATGTACATCACCGCCGACCCTGGTCCAAGTTGATTACTGCCGCAGCGGCGGTGACACGAGGCGCTATGTACATCACCGCCAACCCTGGTCCAAGTTGATTACTGCCGCAGCGGCGGTGACACGAGGCGCTATGTACATCACCGCCGACCCTGGTCCGAGTTGATTACTGCCGCAGCGGCGGTGACACTCGAGTCGCTGTGTACATCACCGCCGACCCTGGTCCAAGTTGATTACTGCCGCAGCGGCGGTGACACGAGGCGCTATGTACATCACCGCCGACCCTGGTCCGAGTTGATTACTGCCGCAGCGGCCCCGGCGGTGCCACTTGAGTCGCTGTGTACATCGCCGCCGACCCTGGGTCCGAGTTGATTACTGCCGCAACGGCCCCGGCGGTGCCACTTGAGTCGCTGTGTACATCGCCGCCGACCCTCGTCCGAGTCGATTACTGCCGCAGCGGCGGTGCCACTTGAGTCGCTATGTACATCACCGCCGACCCTGGGTCCGAGTTGATTACTGCCGCAGCGGCCCCGTCGGTGCCATTCGAGTCGCTGTGTACATCACCGCCGACCCTGGTCCGAGTTGATTACTGCCGCAGCGGCGGTGACACGAGGCGCTATGTACATCACCGCCGACCCTGGTCCAAGTTGATTACTGCCGCAGCGGCGGTGACACTCGAGTCGCTGTGCACATCACCGCCGACCCTGGTCCAAGTTGATTACTGCCGCAGCGGCGGTGACACTCGAGTCACTGTGCACATCACCGCCGACCCTGGTCCAAGTTGATTACTGCCGCAGCGGCGGTGACACTCGAGTCACTGTGCACATCACCGCCGACCCTGGTCCGAGTTGATTACTGCCGCAGCGGCGGTGACACGAGGCGCTATGTACATCACCGCCGACCCTGGTCCGAGTTGATTACTGCCGCAGCGGCGGTGACACGAGGCGCTATGTACATCACCGCCGACCCTGGTCCAAGTTGATTACTGCCGCAGCGGCGGTGACACGAGGCGCTATGTACATCACCGCCGACCCTGGTCCAAGTTGATTACTGCCGCAGCGGCGGTGACACGAGGCGCTATGTACATCACCGCCAACCCTGGTCCAAGTTGATTACTGCCGCAGCGGCGGTGACACGAGGCGCTATGTACATCACCGCCGACCCTGGTCCGAGTTGATTACTGCCGCAGCGGCGGTGACACTCGAGTCGCTGTGTACATCACCGCCGACCCTGGTCCAAGTTGATTACTGCCGCAGCGGCGGTGACACGAGGCGCTATGTACATCACCGCCGACCCTGGTCCGAGTTGATTACTGCCGCAGCGGCGGTGCCACTTGAGTCGCTGTGCACATCGCCGCCGACCCTGGGTCCGAGTTGATTACTGCCGCAGCGGCCCCGGCGGTGCCACTTGAGTCGCTGTGTACATCGCCGCCGACCCTGGGTCCGAGTTGATTACTGCCGCAACGGCCCCGGCGGTGCCACTTGAGTCGCTGTGTACATCGCCGCCGACCCTTGTCCGAGTCGATTACTGCCGCAGCGGCGGTGCCACTTGAGTCGCTATGTACATCACCGCCGACCCTGGGTCCGAGTTGATTACTGCCGCAGCGGCCCCGTCGGTGCCATTCGAGTCGCTGTGTACATCACCGCCGACCCTGCTCCGAGTTGATTACTGCCGCAGCGGCGGTGACACGAGGCGCTATGTACATCACCGCCGACCCTGGTCCAAGTTGATTACTGCCGCAGCGGCGGTGACACTCGAGTCGCTGTGCACATCACCGCCGACCCTGGTCCAAGTTGATTACTGCCGCAGCGGCGGTGACACTCGAGTCACTGTGCACATCACCGCCGACCCTGGTCCAAGTTGATTACTGCCGCAGCGGCGGTGACACTCGAGTCACTGTGCACATCACCGCCGACCCTGGTCCGAGTTGATTACTGCCGCAGCGGCGGTGACACGAGGCGCTATGTACATCACCGCCGACCCTGGTCCAAGTTGATTACTGCCGCAGCGGCGGTGACACGAGGCGCTATATACATCACCGCCGACCCTGGTCCAAGTTGATTACTGCCGTAGCGGCGGTGACACGAGGCGCTATGTACATCACCGCCGACCCTGGTCCAAGTTGATTACTGCCGCAGCGGCGGTGACACGAGGCGCTATGTACATCACCGCCAACCCTGGTCCAAGTTGATTACTGCCGCAGCGGCGGTGACACGAGGCGCTATGTACATCACCGCCGACCCTGGTCCGAGTTGATTACTGCCGCAGCGGCGGTGACACTCGAGTCGCTGTGTACATCACCGCCGACCCTGGTCCAAGTTGATTACTGCCGCAGCGGCGGTGCCACTTGAGTCGCTGTGCACATCGCCGCCGACCCTGGGTCCGAGTTGATTACTGCCGCAGCGGCCCCGGCGGTGCCACTTGAGTCGCTGTGTACATCGCCGCCGACCCTGGGTCCGAGTTGATTACTGCCGCAACGGCCCCGGCGGTGCCACTTGAGTCGCTGTGTACATCGCCGCCGACCCTCGTCCGAGTCGATTACTGCCGCAGCGGTGGTGCCACTTGAGTCGCTATGTACATCTCCGCCGACCCTGGGTCCGAGTTGATTACTGCCGCAGCGGCCCCGTCGATGCCATTCGAGTCGCTGTGTACATCACCGCCGACCCTGGTCCGAGTTGATTACTGCCGCAGCGGCGGTGACACGAGGCGCTGTGTACATCACCGCCGACCCTGGTCCAAGTTGATTACTGCCGCAGCGGCGGTGACACGAGGCGCTGTGTACATCACTGCCGACCCTGGTCCAAGTTGATTACTGCCGCAGCGGCCCCGGCGCTGCCATTCGAGTCGCTGTGTACATCACCGCCGACCCTGGGTCCGAGTTGATTACTGCCGCAGCGGCGGTGACACGAGGCGCTGTGTACATCACCGCCGACCCTGGTCCGAGTTGATTACTGCCGCAGCGGCGGTGACACGAGGCGCTATGTACATCACCGCCGACCCTGGTCCAAGTTGATTACTGCCGCAGCGGCGGTGACACGAGGCGCTATGTACATCACCGCCGATCCCGGTCCGAGTTGATTACTGCCGCAGCGGCGGTGACACGAGGCGCTATGTACATCACCGCCGTCCCTGGGTCCGATGTGATTACTGCCGCAGCGGCGGTGACACGAGGCGCTATGTACATCACCGCCGACCCTGGTCCGAGTTGATTACTGCCGCAGCGGCGGTGACACGAGGCGCTATGTACATCACCGCCGACCCTGGGTCCGAGTTGATTACTGCCGCAGCGGCCCCGGCGGTGCCACTCGAGTCGCTGTGTACATCACCGCCGACCCTGGGTCCGAGTTGATTACTGCCGCAGCGGCCCCGGCGGTGCCACTTGAGTCGCTGTGTACATCACCGCCGACCCTGGGTCCGAGTTGATTACTGCCGCAGCGGCCCCGGCGGTGCCACTCGAGTCGCTGTGTACATCACCGCCGACCCTGGGACCGAGTTGATTACTGCCGCAGCGGCCCCGGCGGTGCCACTTGAGTTGCTGTGTACATCACCGCCGACCCTGGGTCCGAGTTGATTACTGCCGCAGCGGCCCCGGCGGTGCCACTCGAGTCGCTGTGTACATCACCGCCGACCCTGGGTCCGAGTTGATTACTGCCGCAGCGGCCCCGGCGGTGCCACTTGAGTTCCTGTGTACTTTGCCCGGTCGTTAATCCACTCGAGCCCCGCCACTTGTTTGTCTATCAACATTTTAATGTCGCCACCAATTATCCTGACGTCATTAGGCTAGTAATTTAAATAACGTATTAGCAAATACTAGTTTGTTAAATAAATACTAAGTTTTCGTTCACGTTTTCAATAGTCTTTGTACTGTATACATTTTTACAGCTGACGTAAAAATCAAGTAGACCTCTTGAAACTGGCTAAGAGTACTAAAATACTGAATATTGAAACTGACCAAGATTATCTTCTGGAAATCCTGTAGGGAAGTACTTTATTGCTCTAAATTTCCTTGTATCTAATACTTAAGAGTTCGTTAGCATTGATCACTATTGGTTAACCCATCATTTTGCCTTTATTATAAAGACTTTCAAAAGTGATCAACCTGCATATCATTTTTACACACCCAGTAATGTGAATAAACTGTACTGTTTACTTATATTTTAATTTAATTACTTACCTCTATCTTTTTTATTTTTTCATAATCATTCTTAATAAGACAGTTACCTCATGGAGGACGTTACCCTGAATATGAGTGAAGGATGAGTGTGATGATCGTGATGATAGTGGTGCGATCTTGTAGCCTTGTTACTGCCTAAGGTTGGCACGTTCCTTATAGGCTTTTCCATTTGGCATGGCGTGTAAGGGATTAGGAGACACTTACACACACAGACACACAAACGCAGCTACTCCCCGTCCGTCCCGCCACACCGCGCCCGGCAGGTAGATGACTCATGCACTGGGGCCTCTAGAACTGAATGGCACCTTTTTATTTACTACAGTTTTGACCATCTATGTTATTATATCTGGAATCTCTGTGCAATGACGAGAAAAATGATACCAAATTCGTGCTGTTACGGTGATATATTAAGGCAATACGCCCACAAATCCGTTTGGTTTGGATAATGTTTGAAAAAAAAACTAAAATTATTATAATTATTAAAATTATTACTATTGTCATTATTTATTATTAATGCGATTTTTAACTTGGACAATAATACAGGGCGTTTTTAACCCATTTTTAAGATTGAATAATGTACACTACAAATAAAGATGAAATGAGTACGGTATTGTTTTGTCAATCTTTACATTTTAAACAACCTATTATTTTAAGTTTGATCACATTTAGCTTACATTATGTGTTTAAAAAATCAGTTAATGTTCTGCATTTGATCAATATTATGTGTATTTGTCTTATAATACTACTTGTGATAATATATTTAAACACCCCTAAGTTACCAATATTTATATTCAGCTTAAAGTAATTTCAAAACATTCTTAAATTAGTTTATTATGTGAATTTTTATTCGTCTATTAGGTAGTTTTTGTCATCTGTAATAGGGAGTTTTTGCAGTTTAAGGTAAAACAGCACGATAAACGTTAAACGGTTAAATCAGCTGATTTTATACATTTAGCACAATGTCAAAAATACTGTGTTGATATCAGATGGTTTTTAAATAACCATCTGAGATGAAAAACAATAACAAACACATTGTATGTTTACCTCTTCTAGCTTGTGATTACGATGACTGTTTCTTGTTATCCAAATAAAGTTTCCTTGAAATACATACATATATTTTCTTTTAACAACACATGGTGTCAGGTGTGGGGTGTCAAAGTGTGAGGCTATTACAAAGATGCCAAATCCACAGTCAAAGGGTGATGTTCGCCGTCTATTAGGGATGGTTACTTATGTTGGGAAGTTTTTGCCAAATCTAGCTCAACGGACAGAACCTCTACGCCGATTATTAAAGAACGAGCATGATTTTTACTGGGGGGAAGATCAAAAGAGAGCTTTTGAGGAGATTAAGATTGCTATTACAAGTCCACCTGTACTATGCCACTATGATGCCAATAAACCTATAAGAGTTTGTGCAGATGCTTCCAGCTTCGGTGCTGGTGCAGTTCTCGAAATACTTTCGGATGAACAATGGAGACCAGTTTTATACGCATCGCGAGCTTTTAATCCAGCTTAAATGCGTCAAGCGCAGATAGAAAAAGAAGCTTTGGCGTTGACCTGGGCATGCGATCGATTTGCTACATACATTATAGGAAAGGAGATCACACTTTTAACCGATCATCGTCCTTTAGTGTCTATACTAGGTCAGAAATGCATGGATGAATTACCTCCAAGACTACAGAGATACAGGATGAGACTAGTGAGATACTCATACAAAGTACAACATGCTTCAGGAAAAGCATTTTACACACCAGATACTCTAAGCCGAGCTCCAATCCAAACACATGAAGATCCTAACAACGTTTTCCAAGATGAAGAAATAGAAGAATTAGAAAGAAATGTTATTAATTCTATTTCGGCCACAGACACAAGAATGAAAGAGGTTCTAGAATCACAGAATAACGACTTGCAGTTTACTAAGAAACTTGCAGTTTACTTGCAGTTTACTAAGAAACTTGATTTCGGAAGGATGGCCAAGGAAAGCTACTCAAGTGCCATTAGTTTGTCGGGCATTTTGGAGTGTAAGAGGTGAATTAGCCATTGTACAAAATTTAATAATGAAAGGAAATGCACTTTATATCCCGTCAAAACTGAGAAGTGATATTCTTCAGCGCATTCATGATGGTCACATGGGCATTCACAAATCGATACAACGTGCTAGAGACGTGGTTTGGTGGCCAGGATTTACAAATGACATAAAAATGTATGTTTCACGATGCGCTGCTTGTCTAGAGCAAAGGCGAAACCATCCTGAACCACTGATTTCTACTCCTTTACCTCAGCTACCATGGCAAGTTGTTGGCACAGACTTGGCCGAAAGAAATGGGAAAAACTATCTTGTTCTAATTGACTACTATTCAAGGTTTCCAGAAGTCTTTTTGTTACCTGCAACAACTTCAACCTGTATAATTGAAAGAATGAAGTCTGCTTTTGCGAGACATGGTATACCTCAGGAAGTGCGTTCCGACAATGGACCACAATATACATCAAATGAATTCAAGGTTTTCTCAAAAGAATATGGATTCCACCACATTACAAGTAGTCCTCGATTTCCTCAAAGCAATGGACAAGTTGAAGGAGCTGTAAAAATAGTCAAAAATATAATTTCAAGATCTGCTGATCCTTATCTAGGATTACTTAGCTACAGAAATACACCGTTGGCAGAATTAAAGTATAGCCCAGCTCAACTACTGATGGGAAGGAAACTGAGAGACACTCTTCCCATAAACGAAGAGAAATTGAAGCCTAGTAATGTTAACATGGAAGAATTCAAGAAGCTGAACGAGACGTCTAAAAACCGTCAGAAAAGAGACTATGATCGTCATCATCGTGTAACGGAAAGATTAGAGTTTAATCCCTTCCAAAATGTGTGGATTACTGATTGTCAAAAATATGGAGTCGTTAAAAAGAAAGCAGAAACGCCAAGATCATATTACGTTGAATCAAATGGAAGTTTGCTAAGAAGAAATTCGTATCATTTGAAAGAAGCCCCTTCAAAACCTAACTCAAACGCGGAGGTAGAGGAAAATAATGGTCATTTAGTACTCCAACAACAAGCAAATGAAAGTCAAATTGAAGCATACCATACACGAAGTGGACGTGGTGTAAGAAAGCCTTCAAGACTTGATTTGTAAGTTGAACATTATTTATTTATTTTCAAGAAGGGAAGATGTGTTGATATCAGATGGTTTTTAAATAACCATCTGAGATGAAAAACAATAACAAACACATTAGACCGGGAGCTGGGAGGTCAAAAATTACGTCATAAGGTGCACATGTAAAAGCTATCCCATTTTGAAGGGGCATCCTGGGGGGTGTCAAAAATCGGGTTTTGACCCCTCAATCTGGGGGCTTTCTCCAAGGTGGACAAACTTGAAAATAACCCATAAAAATGGGTTTTTGGCAATTTTAATGTAGAACAATTTATATGATCAAATTTTAGTTCACACCATTGAATTCAGCTCAAAAAAACAAACAATTTGGTATGTTGAATCATTGCTCTATGTTCATTGGTTACCGAGATACTGAGGGTGATGAACTCAAAACATCGTCCTATGTTAACCTTATGGGAAATAAATAAAATCGTATAACTCGCTTATGTCTCAACATATCTTAATGAAACTTGATATGTGGCTTCATTTAGTTAAGAACTATTGTATATCAGCCTGAAATCCCCCATTTTTGCATTTCCGTGGCAGTAAACTTGCACACATTTTTCCCATGTTATTCTTATGGGGAGAAAATAAAAGTCTATATCATCCTTATTTTTTAACATATAATGATAAAACTTGGCATAAGGCTTCTTCTAGTCCAGGTTTATTGGATATTGACTTAAAACCACCCAATTTGTACATACCTGTTGCAACAAACCTGAAAACTTCATCCCCATGTTATTCTTATGGAGAATACAAAAAAGTCACATTCAAGTTTGTCCACCTTGGAGAAAGCCCCCAGATTGAGGTCTCACAAACCCATTTTTGAAACCCCCCAGGATGCCCCTTCAAAATGGCACAGCTTTTACATGTGCACCTTATGACGTAATTTTTGACCCCCCAGCTCCCGGACTACATTGTATGTTTACCAAGGCGACACTAAAAAAACAGGCCGTAATGATCAAATTCACATATGATTGTAAGCGATGGCTATGACGTAATGAATCGTTCGTGATCAGCTGCTTGCTCCTTGATCAACGTCAGTCTGAACCATGAAGTGTCATCGTAGCTCCTGAGTAAACACAAAAACGGATTCACGTGCATATTTCATACTCAACACAAGTGTTTCTAAATTCAAAATAGACAAATTTTCGCACTGTTACTCAAACCAAGGTGTCTTCAAATAGGCTAATAAGTTTGTAAACTTTGTAATAGTTTGCTCCTCGGGGCATATGCATTTAATTAATAAGTCAAAATAAAAACAAGTCTAAAAAACTTTACAATTGTTTGCTCTAAAGTTTTTGTACAAGCTCCCCGTTAGGCCTACTGCTAACTTAATTTTGTCCTCTTCCGTATACCCACTAACAATACAAATTCGACAATTTTTACGAAAACAATACTTTCTCTAAATACTATGTATAGAGGGGAGATAGTAAAAAAAGAAAACATATTTAAGTACTCAACTATTTAAAAATATTTTAAGTCCTATTAAAAGAAAACAAACTATTTTGCTTTAAATAAATTTTTACTTTTTTATACAAGGGTGGATTAAAATCTATTCTAATAGTCTGGTCGGCGAGCCATGCGACCTTCAAGCAGGGTCCGACTCAAATGTAATGAATGATTCATTCTAGTACTAATTATATGATGTACTGAACAAGAACTCTTTTCCACAGTCATATTTAATTAAATATCAATCTTATAATCTTTTCTCGCTCTTAGAAAATTTAGCAGCGATTTTCTGTCGATGATTGTTTATGAATAAACATACATTAAATAGCTTTCGTTTTTTAGGTACAATCTTAATTCTAAATTGTTTTCAAGCACCACACTCGCATCAATTTTTGGCGAATCATTTCACGCCGAAGTTATCATGGAGAAGATACATTCTGGTACTGTTGAAACTTGAAAATACATAATATCTTCTTGATGCACTGATTTCCGCGGTAATTTTCGGGATGCAATTCGCTTCAAGTTCACCGAAGCTCACGATTTCATCATCTATTTTGTTGTCGTTTTTTTCCATCCCAGCTCCACTTTCAATCTCTGTGTCACAACTTGCAGACAACTCTGATGACGATGGCGATGGTTCATTTTTAAAGCGAGAGGGAACCGTATCATTAGTTGTCTTTAGACGATTGCGTTTGATGGTACAAGTAGATCCTTCAGAACGACTGATTACATTTTCTCGATCAATATAACGCTCTTCAAAACAATGAATGCCTACCACCATAGCCATCTTACCACTGATCGTTTTGTCGGTATGAAGCTGGAGCGTGGTATCGAATTTAACCACTGCTGTTTTCGTGTCTCGTTTTTAGGGACACTGAAAACTGAAACACTAGTAGTTATGGTGTTGCTGAAGCAATCAGGCATACAAGAGGATGAATGTATGCAAAAGAGGCATACATTTCCTACATCAATTGTGAATTAGCTCTGACATGATTGTTTCCAAACTTCTAAGAAGGTTAGACTATGATTTTCAGCAGATTATCAAAACAAACAACAAACAAACGTTTACTTAGAAAGTAATTACGTCATAGCCATCGCTTACGATCATATGTGAATTTGAGCATTACGGCCTGTTTTTTTAGTGTCGCCTTGATGTTTACCTCTTCTAGCTTGTGATTACGATGACTGTTTCTTGTTATCCAAATAAAGTTTCCTTGAAATACATACATATATTTTCTTTTAACAACACAAATACTGTTTAACGTTTATCTTATTGTTTAGTGGCTGGCAAAAAGTAAAAGTGACTCCCTAAAGCAACACGGTAAACGTTAAACGGTATTTTTAACATTACGCTAACTGCAGGAAATCTGCTGATTTTATTTATATTAGTTTACAATATGTGACAAACACTCCCCAATAATTTAAGATTGAAAGCTCGGTAACTAGAAACATCCTCGAAAAATCGTTTTTCATAATGGCAGCCGTGCAGAGCTTCAAAACAAAAAAAAACACTGGCTTTATTTCAATATAAAAGGTTAAATGATCACCTGGTTAAGTTATTAACTAAGTTCTAACTATTAACTACAGTATAACTCAGAGTTTTGATCTTAATTTTGCTGTAGGACTTTGAAATATTTATTACATATACGTTGTTTCCGTGCTGTATCCATGTGTTTCATTGCTTACTTCCAAAATAAATTACTCCTCTGACTCGCCTTAGGCGACTGAAAGAATTAAATAAATAGTTATTTTTTATCAAAATGGGAAGTTCACGAAATTTATCTTTTATTTGAAAAATGGATAAATCTACTTTTAGACAGTATTGTTAATTAATAGCCCAACAACCAATGGCAGCTGGCTCCAGAAACAACCCTTCAAAAAGGTACCAACTTTTCTCGGGATCGATCCGGCTACCTACAAGTTAGTAGGCGGGCACTATAACCACTACACCAACCAGCCATTCTTGATAGAATATAAATAGTTACTCTAATTTGAGTAAATTACTTTTTTCAATAAGTGTTTCATTTTACCGCACACAACTAACTAACTCTCAGTATTTATTTATGAAAAGTGATCTAGTGAGAATAAACTTCAAATTATTCTATCGTAAGTGTAAGTACCTATTTACTTTAATATTTTTAAGGTTGCTAGTGAGCAGTCCAAACATGGCAATGCTTGGAATCAGGAAGCGAAAAACTTATGAGGAAAGGAAATTCTCAAGCCGTGATAGGTAAAAGAAGTTAATGCGATTTGAGGAGGCTTCAGTTGAATGATTAATCACCAATTTCTTTCTACCATAAGCAGAAACGTTTGATAGAGGAGGTATAGCTCTCACGCCGCAGCAAAAAATTGAGATATATTGTTGTTTGACTCTGGTTCTCAGAGTGGTGTACCTTGAGATTTTTTAGTGAACTGGACTTTAGTAAGTACAGTATTTGACTTTGTTCAAACAAAATAAATTTAAAAGCTATCAATGGATCAATTTCTTACAGCATAATTATGAATTCAAAGTGGAAATGCAAAAATGAAATTGAATTTGTTGAGTTCCAGCTGTAATTAATTGGTGCAGTGGACTGTAATAATCTTGAAATAAGAAAATCAAAATACTTCGGAGATTGTTATTTTGACAGAAGGAAGTACACCAGTGCTTAAGTAACGCATTACGAAGAAGAAAAATGACTACTGTGATGCGTCATAGCCCTGAAGCAGTTACGACACTAGAATTCGTCGAAGAAGTAATATAAAGACGTGTATATTTTTGGCCAGACGGTGCCGCCTACCTATTTGGAGACAGAGAAAATTGTATTGCTATGGAGGACCATGGGGTTGCTAACACTGTATTTTCATCATTGAATATAAATTAAATTACATTTCACAACAATCACAAGCAGGAAAGTGTTGTCTTTGAACAAGCATTTGGCCAGTCAGAACAACAAATAGTTAAACTACTCAACCTTACAAGAATCAAACTGCACAAATTTGCCAAAACCTTTGTCGCCTGTGCTACTTTGCACAGTAATACAAAATATGATATTATATGTATATTGCGTTCAGGAGGAAGGGAATGATTTGGAGGGCAATGAACCCATAGCAATTGAGGACCAAAGTTATACACCACTACGTGAAAGAGAACAGCAAAGAAGAAATTGAGTTATGGACCTTCTATCGGACATAATATAACAAATCAAAAGAATAATAAATAATATATATAATTATTTATTATTTGATCAAAATAAATTAGTTTAATTCACTCAATGTAACTGCCAAACTGTGTCAAGTCACCTACAGCCAAGATGTTTGCTTGTAGTTACTCACGCCTAAACCTAATCTGGTTTCATTTTAATTTCCTCCCTTTTCATTTAAAGCCGTATAAGATGCAGTATTTAGTACTAACCTTTAGCAACCTTGTAAAACAGAACTGTATAATATATGCGCTATGCATTCACTGCCTGTAAATTAACTAGTAATTAATTTCTAATCACAATAATTTAAGTATATAGATGAAAATGGAACATAAGTATGATTAGAAAAAGAATTATCTATAGCCTGTTACAGGTGGTGTTCTTTTATAGACTTACTCAAAGTTGAATATACTATTTTATAGTGTGAGCCGGTACTGTCCAAGCCTAACAAGATCTTCATTTTTTCTAAATGTCCCCAAAAACCAAAAGCAGCATTTATTTATTCAAATTGACACACTAATCCCTTCCTTAAAATTAGTTTCGCCTTAAAAAAATACTATTAGTAGCAACCAGATTTATATTTTAAACAACAACTACACCTTCAGTTTCAGGTAAAACAAATAACGAACAAGAGAATGGGCTAATAAATGGGCCGGTCTCGGGGGCTCCCAGCAATCTCGGCTGTTGCACGCCGCGCCGGCGCCCCCGCCGCCGCCGCTCAGAAAGCTTCACTGTTTATGCGTTTGTTCCCCAGTTGGGTGCCAAAAGCTCTTATACTCGCTAACGTGACATCCAAGGAGGTTTTCTCGATTTAGGTTGTGAAGGTATTTTTGACACGAATAGCTAAATGCTTTGAAACGTAACACTGTCCAACTTACGAACGGACTAAATAATGTAAGGTCGTTTATCTGCCGAATATTTGGGAATTTTTGGTTACATTAACTGCTTATTTGTTATTAGAATACGAGTAAAAGATACACTCTACGTATGACTTGCTAATGTAAAATATATACAGACTTTCCTAAGTTTAATACGAGGAAAGTGTCTTGTGGACTTATGAACAAACCTTGTTTTTTTGTGAAAACAAAAAACCTTGTTTTTTTGTGAAATAATTTGGACAGAATTGCATATGTTTACTGTATTTGATAAAAATGGTACATGAGCTAAAAATGGGTCGATTTCCGTCATCTGCCCAAAACTGTATATTTCCAATGTAGAGTAATAGAACAAATAAATAGGATGAGCAGAGGTAATTGGAAATGTAAAAGACAAAGAATAGTAGTTTTCATCTCTAGGAGCGAAAGTGGCTTTTTTTTGTACCAAGGAGTACCAAGGAGACACTTTTGCTCCGTGTGATGAAAACTATTTTCATCATTATGTATAAATAACCATTTAATCGTAAAAAAATTAGACTATATAATTTTGAGGTTATCCAAAATAGTCATCGTCATTTACACATCTGTTAATTGTTTACAAACACAAGTTAAGAAATCGTTCAACCTTTCAAACGTAACATAAACAAATTTTGACATTAGAGTACGGCAAAATTTACCATATGTTTTTTCAGTACTTCTATTCGAAATTATCCAAAAACGATCATTTTGCGTACGATTTAGAGAACTAAAACAGGCTGTTTTCCGGACAGTATGATGAAAACACATTTTATTCATACACGGCCTGATTTTATACCCGAGAGTTATCTTATGAGCCGTTATCTTATCTCTTGTCGTCGTTTCCTGTAGTAGCGGCAATACAAGAGGAGAGGATAAGGTTAGGTTAGGTTAGGATCAAATCTAATCTAATATTTAATACGGTATTTTCAGAATAAATTAATCAAACCTAACCTAACCTAACCCAACCTAGCCAGAGGCCGGCGCGGCGATGCATCGTCGATATTACCGTTATTTGTATGTTTGACACACAAGGCTAGAGCGAAAGTTTTTCAGTTGTGGGCAGATAACGGAATTTGACCTAAAAATGTTCTATCATAAGTCCCTCCCTCCCTCACTCCCGCCCCTTAACACCTAAAAGTGTCGGTGGTTCTCCCTCCTTCTCTCTCTCCTGTCCCGTAACACCTACAAGTCAAGTGTAAGTGGTTCTCCCTCCTTCTCTCTCTCCTGTCCCGTAACACCTACAAGTGTCGGTGGTTCTCCCTCCTTCTCTCTCTCCTGTCCCGTAACACCTACAAGTGTAAGTGGTTCTCCCTCCTTCTCTCTCTCCTGTCCCGTAACACCTACAAGTGTCGGTGGTTCTCCCTCCTTCTCTCTCTCCTGTCCCGTAACACCTACAAGTGTAAGTGGTTCTCCCTCCTTCTCTCTCTCCTGTCCCGTAACACCTACAAGTGTAAGTGGTTCTTCCCAGGCCAGCACTTTTTGTAAATCACAACCGTGTATATCTGAAAAGGTGTCCGAGGTATTCGTGTACTCAAAAATACAATTGGACGTGATTAAAAGCGAATAGGCAGTTTATTTGAGTATAAAATATAACTATTCACAAGCATAAAAATTAAAAAAATAATACAAATAGCTTCTTTTTAACCTACATCACAAAATGTTTATTTACCTGTCCATTCCGTGTAAGTTGTGCTGAAATATTTGTTCACCTGAAGTTTCCTCTACTACAGACGTACCTGAAAAATATAATGTAATGGTTTTCTTTTGCATTTATATAGCATGCACGTTTTAGAGTGTAAAATGTGTATACATAACTAGCAGACATTTCTGCAGCTTCGCCCGCTGGAAAGATAACTAATTTTAATTAAATTGGTGTGCCACCATCAACCAAAAGTCAAATTTTGTCGAACATTTAGTAAGAAATAATCACAGATGTATATGAGCGAATGAAAATTTAAAGCCACTACTTATCTGCCATAAATGCCGCATCATGTCTTCATTAGAACAAGTTGAAATTTATAAAGCAAACAAAAACAGCCCTGGCGATCTCCTCAACTACTAAAACACCTTGCAGTCCAATATTGTCTTTGAAACCCTAATAAGAGCAGATAATAAAGCAGCAACCACAAGCCGGCAGGACAAAGTTCACTCCACAACGTCCGCCGTCCCTCAGTCGAGTCTCGACACATTCCCGGCGCGGCGCCATCTACTCGTCCTGTGCCACAGTAACTTGAACATCTATACGGTAAGTATCATAAACAATATGCGCAGTAGACCAGCCAATCAGAAAGCGTTCTGCTGGTCGGGGGTGCGCAACAGAGCGACAGGACTTTTACACTAATTATTGCGCCAAGTTCTTTTGCAAGTCGACGCACCAGCAAGTCTCGCTGCAAGCCACATTAGCACCAACCACAGACAGCTGATTTATTATTACATTTTCTTAAGCTTCTAACTCACCTTTTATTTCAAGGTTAAGTATTTATTTGTCAACAAATGAAGACTATGTTTCATTCTAGCAATGAAAAATCCCACGAGATTTGACGTAGTTTCACGAAATTTGCACGTGAACTTGCTGAACCTTCTTTCAAGTGTTAGACTACCATGACGTCACATCTTATTCTTACTCTCACCTGCGCAAGATATCTACCGTATAAAGATATTCTAGGTACTGTGTCCTGTGCGGTCACGTTTTAAATACCCGCGTTGCAGTAGACCTGCACACTCTGCGAATTTCAAATGCAAAAGAGCATATTTCAATCCTACATGCGAGATTTAACATGTTTTTGTAAGCTCCATAAGTATAACATGAGAAATGATTATTCAGGTTTGCTGCAACAGGTATGTTAAAACTGGGTGGTTTTAATTCAATATTTAGTAGATTTGAACTAGAAGAATCCATGTACCAATTTTTATTTAGATATATTAAGAAGTAAGAGAGACTTAGTTCCCGTATTGATTACTTTGGTACTGCGTATACTTTGATTACCACTTTCAATATCTCGGTAACCAATGGACATAGAGCAGTGATCCCAGAATACCAAATCGTGTGTTTTTCGAGCTGAATTCAAATGTGCTAACAAAAATTGGATGATTTTTATTTTTCTATGTAAAAAAAACATTAAAAAACATTTTTTTAGGGGTTTCGGTTTACCCCCCTTTATCTCTCCTTCCGGTGGTCCGAATAGGCTGGTTTGCAAACTCGTCCGAATAATTACTTCTTTACACGTCCATGCCGAACTTCATTAAGATAAAAAAGCTTAAAAAAGCCGAAATTTACTAAAGGTTTATTAAAAATTGCCTTTAGCTATATTAGAGCATTAAAATTTTATCTTAGTTTTATAATCTGATTGCTTCATGTGTTTAAAATTTTAAAACGATCGATTCAACAGATTATTGTAGAGCTGTCAGTTACAGCAGTGCGATATAACTATAATCTTTGATAATAATAAAATAACATAGATAAGGTGGGATTTCAATAAAATGATTAAATTAAATCGAACATATTTTAGTTACAGCCTAAAAATAATTTAAAATTAAATTGCGGTTATCTATCAGTGTTTTATTTGTTAGAAATTCGGTGTTGGAAATGTTGGGAGGACGAGATGTGTTGGAGACATGATCGCTATTGCAGCTCCGCGACGCGACGGAAACTTGGGCAACTAATATTGCTTGTAACAGATGATTCTTCCAGCTCTGTACATTCTCAAGTTCTTCAATCATGAATACTGGCGAAATTGAAATATATTTATCCCAATATTCTTCATCCAACTTCATTCACGCTTTTATCAATATTTATATAAACGCCTCTATGGTAAAAATATGTTTCGATTGTTTTAAATCATATTTGTTTAAACATTTTATTTGGAATACGAAAAAACTTTTATAAAAAAATTAAAACAAAAAATTTGAAAAAATCAAAAAATTAAAATAAAATGTTTATTTTTATTTTATTTTTACGAAATAAAATAAAATATGATTTTGAGTGAAACAGAAACAAAAAATAAATAAAAAACCGTCACCAAAGTGAAACCGAGATTATCCGCTGAACCAGTAGAGGAACAATAAACGGTATCAGCGAACTGACACATACTTGCTCTCTTAAATGCTTTAATACCTTTAATACCTCTTAAGACCGGGACGCAGCAATGGCTGCGTATTTTAACCGGAATGTGAGTGAAGGATGATTGTGTTGCGACCTTGTATAGCCTTGTTACTGACTAAGGCCGACATGTTCCTTGGACTGTTAATTAATAGCCCAACAGCCAATATTTAAAGCAAGGAAACCTACAATGAAATAAATAATATAACAATTATCCCACAAAACACATAGAATTTCATCAAGCGGATGGTAATTAACTGAGATGTCGGTTTCAAAATATTTTCCATAAGAATAACACTAGACAACTGTGTTTACCGCCAAACGAAAACATCACGTATCTCCGCAACCAATTGACGTACACTAATAATTCAAAATACTGGAAATAATTTATATGCAGCCAAATTTAATGGTTGCTAGTATATTTTGATTAGGTGTAATTGATATTTGAAAAATTTGAACCTGTTAACACTTAAATCCCCATAACGTTTGAACCTGAATTTTCACAGATAGTGTCATTTTGTTTACCATCCAGCCCTAAAAACCATGAGACGTAAATCAAAATCGTTAGAGCCTTTTTTAAGAAACTTGGATTTTTGTTGGTTTCTATGGGTTTTGATGTGGTAATTATCCTTAAAATCAAAAATTAAAAAAGATAAACTCCTAGAGCTTTTGCGGCTTCGTAGTACATGCCCCATTGGTATTGTCTCTAGCTCTGTTGACCTACCTACATTCAAACATCCACACACACACACACACACACACACACACACACACACACACATACACACACACACACACACACACACACACACACACACACACACACTAGGGGTCGCCGGAATTGTACCCCCCGGATTTGTACCCCCACAAAAACGCCTACGTCATTTTGACGTCACAGGACGGGGGGTACAAATCCGGCCGCGAACTTTTAGGACAGATAAATTATTATGTATTTTGATCAACTGACATCTCACGGTTGGCTGAACAGTTGCATAATTGATATAAATCCAATTAAACATGGCTTCTTAAGTCCAACCCCGGATTTGTACCCCCCGGATTTGTACCCCCCGTGGTCAGATTCTTAAGTCTGACCCCGGATTTGTACCCCCCGGATTTGTACCCCCCGTGGCCGTATCCGTAAGTCCTACCCCGGATTTGTACCCCCCGGATTTGTACCCCCTGTGCTCAAATCCATTTTGACGTCCATGGAAATATACCGGCTCAATATTCATTGATGTTGTTGACTTTTTTAATTAGTTCTCGTAAGTCAACGGCTGTTCGTTAAATTATTACCTAATATTATTCTACGAATATGTCTTATTCTATGAAAATCGTACGTTGCATGGGTGACGTATGACTTTTATTCAAGTATTTTTGCAATTAATTAAACATTTAACGCAAGCCAAGTAAAAAACGTCGCTTTTTGGTTTCGTTTTTAGAGTATTGTAAATAAAACTAAAGTTTTTAACAGATGAATTGAAAAAGAAGTTCAACCTCAGGTGTTTAACGATCAATCTGGAATGTAATTGAACTCTACGTAGAAGGGCGGAAATACATTACAGTTTTCTTGCCGTATGAGGGTTTCCCGGGAGGCAGGAGGTCAACAAACATTTTCAAATGCCCTCGGCATGCCTCGGCATTCCTAAGTGGACCTGATGGAATGTACCGTTCCTCCCTCTGTAAGTACAATTGATGGGTTTTGGACGTTACATATTTATTTTTGGGTATTCTGTACTTGGAGTGTTTGATAGAAACTGATCAGAGATCAATGCAGTGTTGTCCGTTAGAACATATTCTAAAATAATACAGTATATATACCGGAGGTTGGCGTCTTGACTACTGATTTAAATGATTAACGAATGCATTCAATATGAATATCATAAAATCAAAATCAGCTTTATTTCTGTAATGTAAAGTATATTTGTCAAATACCAGTGACCTATCATCACACAGCCCAAACTACTCGACCTAGAACCTTGAAACCTTGCATGAACGTTCCTCTCAGGGCATAAGCACCCACTAAGAACGGATTTTTTTTAATTCTCACAGGGCTACGCCCTATGATACATCAAAGTTTAAATGTTAACGTATAGGGAAGCTCATGTAGTTGTCATGGCAACCTTAAAATTAAATCTGAAATCCAAGGAAGTTTTTCTGTTTTTCAACGGGTAACACCGTGTTGATCAGCTAGTTATTTATATAGAAGTATCAGTCACAGCACATATTATTTACAAATAAATTAAATATTTACAAAATAAATTCACTAATGCCCTTATTTCATTAGTCTGGTGAACTAAGCCTTGCTCGGTATTATTTTATGTTTACAATTTAATCCAATTACCATAAATAAAAACAATTCGAAAATATTCATGAATAATAAATGCAATTGTTATTACTTCAAGTAATTTTCATCTCTCACGCTGAATTTTTCCTAGATGACTGTAATTTGCAAATAGCTGTTATGATGACTTTATTTGATTAAACTTTCCTTGTTTAGTTCGTTGCCATCATGGCAACTCGTAAGGCCAATGTTAAACTTTACAACTTCAAAATTTTATTACGTTTTACTACATTTTATTACGTTATTAGATTTTCTCTGCTAAGTAATCTGTAGATAACACGTTTTTGAGTCACATGTACATTTTATCTATTAATTGAACAGATTTCAAAATTTTGTCTTCGCAGTTCTCTATTAAATATTATTAAGAAAACCATAACCAAGAGTAATAATCATACAATTTCAGGTAAAAGAGTAATTTCAGTTCAAAGTCAAGCATAGTTCAAGAAAAATAACATTTTTCTTAAGGGACTTAGACCTAATATGGCGGGTAGTACAGCAGGCTCTTAACGGCTTATTAAGTAAAGAATGAAAGCAATACCCTTAAATTTTATTATTGATTCAGGAACATAACTATCAATATATTTCCCGACTTATTTTTTCCTGAAAATTAGCTCATAAGTCTCATGAGAACTTTGCGTCTAAATTTGAACTATTGTAGATCACTTAAAAGCATGAAATACTTTTCCGCGAGCAAAGAATTTCCAACTCCATTGTACCTAGGAACAATTTGTGGTTAAGTTATTTACTAATCCGAAGAACACGTGTCAATCAAATAAAGCAAACTCTTTCCATTGAAAACGTCCAAAACCCATTACTTGCACATGCAGAGGGAGGAACGGTACATCCCATCAGGTCCACTCAGGAATTCTGAGGGCATTTGAAAATATTTGTTGAACCCCTGCCTCCCGGGAAACCCCTACACGGCTCGAAAACTGTTATGTGCGTTGAAATTCATTAACTATTACGAAGAACATGTGTCAATCAAAGGAAGTAAACTGTTTCCAGTAAAAACGTCCAAAACCCATAAATTGCACTTACAGAGGGAGGAGCGGTACATTCCATTAGGTCCACTTAGGAATGCCGAGGCATGCCGAGGGCATTTGAAAATGTCTGTTGACCTCCTGCCTCCCGGGAAACCCTCATACGGCAAGAAAACTGTTATGTATTTCCGCCCTTCTACGTAGAGTTCAATTACATTCCAGATTGATCGTTAAACACCTGAGGTTGAACTTCTTTTCCAATTCATCTGTTAAAAATGTTAATTGTATTTACAATATTCTAAAAACGAAACCAAAAAGCGACGTTTTTTACTTGGCTTTCGTTAAATTTTTAATTCATTGCAAAAATACTTGAATAAAAATCATACGTCACCCATGCAACGTACGATTTTCGTAGAATAAGACATATTCGTAGAATAATATTAGGTAATAATTTTACGAACAGCAGTTGATTTACGACAGCTAATTAAAAAAGTCAACAACATCAATGAATATTGACCCGGTATATTTCCATGGTCGGTCAAAATGGATTTGAGGACGGGGGTACAAATCCGGGGTAGGTCTTGAGGATTTGGCCACGGCGGGTACAAATCCGGGGTCAGACTTAAGAATCTGACCACGGGGGGTACAAATCCTGGGGGTACAAATCCGGGGGGTACAATTCCGGGGTCAGTCTTAAGGAAAATAATTTAATTTCAAACCAATTACGTATTGATGATTTAATAATGTAATGGGGGGTACATTTCCAGTCGCGGGCTGTTTCTCGAGTGATTTAGGCCCCGCCTCATGTGACGTCAAAATGACGTAGCATTTTTTGTGGGGGGTACAAATCCGGGGGGTACAAATCCGCTACCCCAAATTCCACTATGTTTACGAAAACAATACATTCTCCACATACTAAATATAGGGGAGGTAGAAGGTAATGAAATGTAACGCCTATCAACTTTCTTCCGACTGCATACTAAGCTAAAACTGAAGCGATTCCAACAAATAAAGACAAATTTATCACGTGAAATCATCCCGATCTCCCATTTACAAGCAACGAAATTTTGCAACAAGTGGTTGAAGTGATCAGATCGTTGGCAATTATAGTTGCATGTACTTGCAGCCTTTTGCATTCACAGTGTTTCGCCGCACGCTTAATTCGTGCTCCTGATTATAAAGTATTGTATTTTGACAGACTTCAAACTAATATACTAACTTTAATATTTTACAATTTTTTATCATAGAAGTTAATTAGTTTCACCCGGATCATTCGCAGCTTATAAGTCGCCGCCAGCTCTCACAGCAGCCGCTGTTGCACGCAGCTCGTTGGCAGATGCGACAACTTTGATAATTAATCTTTGTTAAGATATTTGTCAACGACTCTTGTTTCTTAGTTTGCTGTACTGCCGCAGTAAATTTTTCTTTCTTCAAACTGTTAATAAATATCAGTAAATATCACAGGACGATTTAGATGATTTATGTAAATCGTTATGTCTCACGGAATAAGCTGGCGTCTAACACAATATAATAATTTTCTAGTGTCTTAAAATCAGAACATTTGTAGACCATTGAAAACATGTATGAAAATTAAATAAACAAATACACAAACCCTTAAAATTAATTAACGAACGCATACCGTAAATATAACTGGTTTTTAGAAGGATTCTGAATGCATAAGAGTAAGTAAGTGCATGTACGAAAAGTACACTGAAAACTTCATGTAGGATTGTTTATTCAATTTGTCTGTGAACACGAAAGGTACAGTATAATAGGAAGCCGCAGTAGCGCCGGGTTACTGGCCGACGCAATTTGGAGTCTCTGTTGATATTGCATTGTGTCTGTTGCAGGATCGCATACTACCGATCCAATGCTCCAACACTTTTAACACATTATTAAGTGAATTAACGATTCTTCACGGAAATTATTGCAGTTTTATAGCTTTTTCAAAGGTTATTCCGTAGAAATGTCTGGGCTGATAAATGAATACGGCGAATTTACGGTACACTTCTGATTAGCAACTGATATAAGTAACTAGTTGATTGCAACAATACCACGTTAGATGTTTGCTTTCATAGGTTAGCTTAGAAGAGAATAGAAAAACTAGTGTCTTGAAGGGGTAAAAGTACCAATTATAACAGGGGGAGATTTAAGCTAAAACAATCTTTCTTTATTATAGCACCATATGTTATCAGCGCACGGTTTTGAATTAGGCAACATCACATGTTTTAATCTAAACAAATCATACGATTTTAGATCCCAATGTTTTTTATGGGAAAAATTTTACGTTATTTCTCTTTTTCTCGTAAATTTCAAGCAATTTCAGCACTTTTCCCGACTCCCTGGGATCAAGACCTTGTTGAGCCCTCTGCCACTATCCTGTGACTTCTCAAACGCCCTCGATTTCGGCGCAAAATTATCACTTACGTAATTATATATAGTATAATTACCTAGCATTTGGCATTATATCAGCATCGCCATACTTGTTATAACGTATAGACAAAACAAACGTATTTAACTCTTCATAATTTTAAATTATGAGTCGGATAAAACCCCTAATTCTAAAAAAAATTGAAAATTTTGAAGTGAAAATATTTTTTGTTATAGTACATCCATCTCGCAGTGTTAAATGGCTTTTGAGAAATTCATATGACAACATCTAGCATATGGCTTTGGATCAAACATCAGCACCACCTGTTATAGCGTGAACAAATAGTGTAGTATATAGTGTATATATATATATATATATATATATATATATATATATATATATATATATACGTATATTTATATAGTATATAAATAGTATATATAGTATCTAGAGTTCCGGCCAAATCATTAGACGGGTGAGAGAGTGCGCTTCTGGCGTTTAAAGTATGTTTTTGGCCGATCATTTACCCACCTAAAGTTATAGACAGGTATGCCCTTTGTTTATGTTCTCCAAATCAGCTGAGTAAGTTCTTCAAACATACCCAAGTAAATGTGCCTCTCTCTGTTGGAAATATGTTCAACTAATTAACTGTGTAGAGGAGCGGAGGTGTCTGTAACATCATTTATACAGCTGGAGTTTCCATTTTTCGCCACCCGCCTAATGACTTGGCCGGAACTTTAGACGTTTTTAGATAGCAATGTTATTTAAAAGGCACGTTATTTCTCATTTCCTGACAAACTTCAAGGAATTTCAGTATTTTTCCTGGGACCCTGGTATCAAGACTTTCAGTTTGAGCCCCCCCCCCCCCCATTTTCCTGCGACTTGCAAAACACTCACAATTTCGGCGAAAAATTATATGTATATTATTATAAAAAGTAGAACAAAATACCCTTTATTCAGTTTTATTTCATGCAACATGTTTTCACAATAATGTATTTTTTCATTTATGATTGTATTTTATTAAAAATTACACTATAGTCGAAACATGTTGCATGAAATAAAACCATGAAAAAAGGTATTTTGTTCTACTTTTACGGTAATTATAATAATATCCCTTGCCAGTGAATCACTCTACAACAATAAATAAGTGTTGTGTGTAGGTACATTTCGTGCTACAGCCAAAACTACACCTTGATCTTGGTGTCAAAGCTTGGAATCACATGATGTGCACTATGGTGGTTGGATTTCGACATCTTTTAGGGCTTAAGCACATAGGATCGTCCAAAAGGGACCTATGTCAATGATTTTGGCTGTTTGTAGGAGGAGGACAGAGAACTATGGTTTGGATCATAATGGATACAATTGCCAACCAAATATAAATGTTGTATTGAACACCCAAATGTAGTAATCGGTAATATGGACAAAATTTGTATTGCGTATCAAAGAATAACGTAAAATGTTTGCTGGTTAAAAGAACAAATAAGATTGCTACCATCAAATATGCCACCCCCCGATTTACTCAAATATATGTATGAAGAAACATCAAGACACATTGAGTTTAAAAAAACATGTAATTGGCAAGATTGACAATATTTGTAGTTATTTCACGTCAAGTTTTACCGTATTTGTATGAAATTTGTATAACCACGATAGTTCGCACATGAAATATCATGCTCGCCTGCTCGCCCAATTAATAAGTACTTACTGAGTTAATAGCATAATCTACTATTGCAAGTTCGTCCGTTTTATCTTGAGCTATGGGAATCGTTTACAAATGAAGCAGCTGGAGTAGAGTAAAAGGCAACAAAACTTCACAGCTGATCTTTGAAGTCATACTAGCCTGACACGTCAACATTTTCTAATATTACATTACATTAAATTACATTGCTTGAAATGGCGACCTACCCAGGTAGGTATTTTAAGCCAAGTATGAATGACAGCCGACAGATGAGTGAAAGATGATTGTGGCGCGATCTTGTAGTCTTATCACTGAGTAAGGCCAACATGTTCCTTAGACAGGACTGTTAATTAAGGCTAAACAGTACAAAAAAGTTGTGTTTTCAGCCCAATAGATAGCAGCACTGTCGTGGCCAAATCATTCCAACTGATTACTCATTTATTTTTCATCCGATTTGAAAAAATAAAACTGTTTTGTAATCAGTATAAAGTTGTTAAAGGCGCTATGCTTCCCAATTTTCGAAAAAATACTAAATAAATTTTTACAATTGATAACTTTTACAATAAATTAAAATAGTCATTTGGAGGGGAAAATTTTTTGAATAATTTTAGCGTTTATTTCAAAAAAATCGGTTGAGCGTTTTGTAAGAAACGCGTTTTTAGTTCCAACGTTGTGTACCGTTATTGTTCACTAGTTGAACGGCTGACTGACACACGCACGCACCGACGTAGCGCCTTCTCTCTCTCTCACACACGCTTTCTCTGTCTCTCTCTCTCTCTCTCTCTCAACCCTGCTCGCAGCTCCCAGCTCCAAAACAACACACAGCCCAAGAGGTGTAGTCAGTGAGTACACTCTGGGTATTGTTGTGGGAGAGAACGACAAAGTTTGCCATACAAAATAATAGTTTTTCCGTAATGATAATTCGCATAGTTATTGACCGATTTTTTTTGTAAGTTTTGTTGTATATAACATTAACAAGAAACATACGCTCATACGCTATTGGGGTAAACAATGATATGGTTTTTTAATACAAAAATGGTAGAGAAGAATACGATTATATCATATTTTTTTTAAATCGTAGGTAGTCCTTTTGTAAACAAAAATTTTAAAATAATTTTGGCGTTTTCAAATATGAAATCGGTCAAATGGTCGCATCGGAATCGGTTTTTAAAGATATTATTTCTCTCACGCCCGCGCCCCCCCCCCCCCGCGCACCGCCATCCTGCCCGTCCGCTCTTGACGCGCGGCGCTGCTACTTAGTATCGTTCGTCAACTCAGTAGTCGCACTCGCACTCTGGCCGGGCACACTAGACCAGACTACTAATTACTAATAACACCTTGTAATTAATCCTCTGATTACAGGGAAAGGATTTATGAAATTATCTACGGGTTCATTGTTCAATATTAACATTACCACAAACAAAATTACCATTACTTTAGTTGCTGTATATGTATAACACCATGTTAAATGAAATGATTAATTAGCTAAGTCATTCGTTTAAAATAAAAGTTACCTTTGAGTTCATGAAAATGATAAATAAATAAACAATAATTAGTGCAAAAGACCTTCATTTACTTAATGCACAAAATGCACAGTATGAAAACATACAAGAAACATGTTTACAGGCTATTTGCCCCTTGATGTTCCGCTATTGAAGGTGAATTCCGCAAGAGGAATTTGTGGTTCTCTAATCGGCATACTGCGACAGGTTCTAGGATCTACAAGTTCTGGTAAAAGAGCGCAGTTGTAAAAGTAGCATAACGCCTTCTCCATTTTATCTTTCCAAAACTTGTCATCTCGCTCAATAGCTTCTATGTGTATGTCCTTTTTTGTCCAGACAACAAAGTAGCAATTTCTTTTGTTAGCAATGTGCAGTTGGCCTTGCACATAAAAAACAGAAAAGGTAAAAATATGAAGTAGTAATGTCATAATATTTTACATTTGTCGGCAGTATCCATTTTATCTAACTCCTGAACATAAAAGGTTATAACTTTTCTATGTAATGGTATTTTCGTGATAATATTTTACTGAGCACTGAATTACCCAACTAATGTAATTCATAATTAATAACAATTACTTTGTTTCTGTAGTTTAGGATACTAAGTACAAATATCACCTCGTCATATGTTAATACAGTAAATATTAAATCACTGTAGCCTCCATAAAACTAATTAAAATAAATTATTAACTCGTATTGTATACAAAGAAATCCGATTGAACCAACAGACCGATTTTAAATATTAAATATGTAAAATTAATTAAAACTTATTGTCTACAAAATGACTACTTGCGATTGTTAACAAGGTTATATGTTACGTGGCTTAGGCTATTTGCCCATTGATGTTTCGCCATATTTATTTTTGTAACATGGATATCTTATTATTATTTTTTAACCAGCAACTTAATAAAAATTATGCATCAGTAGTGTGAATTATAATCTTATTCTGTTTACAAATCAGTTTTTCAAATTAACATCAGACGAAAATTCCACCAATAAACTTCACTACAAAATGACTTCAGCCACTGAACTTTATCAGGATACCGTGGGACCGGAAATGGCGCGCGGCACGAAGCGACGTATCGCAAGAAGTTTCAATTTTCCACGAAACAAATACACTGTCCCAATTTGAAATAATAATATAAAGTAATTAATTGTAAATTACGTAACATAGTACAGTAATTAAACTGTAATTAACGTTAAATAAAATAATAAAATCATTGCAAGGAATAAAACTATTTCCACGTATTTTACATTAGTACTTGACTGTTATTTATTATTTATTTATGCATGTAAGAACCCGCTTGATGGTGTTGTATAATATATTTTAAAGGGAGAAAGCTTGACGACGAGATGAACAAAATTGGGATTGGCCATCCACTAGCGAACATTGTGTGCCACGGACAAAATCCGCCCGCGGTTTTTAGCCGAGACCACTGACAATTTATCCGCCGGACATTGTACGCCACGGACAAAATCAGTACTTGTCGAGCCCATCCACTAGCGTACTTCTGACAAACATTGTCCGCACGGACAAAATCAGTGCTTTCTCCGGACAAAGCCCGCTAGTGGATGGCGGGCTTGAGCGAGCACGTGTTGTGATGATTGTGTTTGATGGCCGCGCGGGTTTTGGGGGGGAGGGGGGAAGAGCGCGAAAAAAATCCTAGAGATAAACCTTGAAAACTCGATTCCGACGGAACCACTGGTTCGATTTTCAGTCTGAAAATTTATTAGTTTATTTCTCCGTCAAATCTACAAAATGACTACCTATTTTTCTTAAAAAAATTGTTCTTTTAAGAGTTACAAAGTAATTTTTTTTATTAAATACAAAATAAAAAAATCTTTAGCATAGCGACTTAAAGATACATATTAGAAGTACAAATCAGTTTTCAAAACAATTTTTACTCCAAAGGTAAGCGAGTAATCAGTAAGAGTAATTTGCATAATTTTAAAGCACTACGTGGTGGCAGTATTTGGAACTACTTCCGGGGTGTTTAGCCTTAATAGCCCAAAGGCCACTATGGGATCTACATTAAAGAGGTAGATAATTAAAAGAGCCAATGATTTTTCAAGTAATCCAGTTTTTTTTTTACTAAGAACCGTGGATTTACAAAACATTTACATGCCATAAATTATTTTACATTAAAACAACATGGGAATGAGAAAAATGGGTTTGCTATCATGGGATGAAGGAAAATGGGGCTTATGAGCGATAATCCAATAAACCCCAACTATAAGAAGCCATATACCAAATTCCATCGATAAATGTTGAAAAATAAGCAAGATACGTAATTTTTTGCTTATTTCTAGGATAATATTGGACAACGTACTGTGTTTACCAATTGCAATATCTCGGTAATCAATGGACGTAGAGCAATAATTAAAGTCACTAAATTGTTTTTTTCAACGTAAATTCAAAGAAGAAATCGAAATTTTGTTAACTTTAACATTTGCTTCCCGGGAATGTAAAAGTGTCATGTTTTTGCTAAAAATTAAAAAAACTCTTAATGTTTCCTTTTTTTACAAAAAAAATCCTTTATACTAGTTAACCATTGATTTTATCGCAATAGTGTAAATTGCAAAATTTGTAGCACATTTAAAGAGCTTTCCATAAAAAAAGAAATATTGAAATTGGTCGAATAGTTCCACAGATATATAGTGCAGGAAAATAGTGACGGATTCTGGAATTTTAATTTAGCATTAATTTTAAATTAGCATGCCGCCATCTTGAAAAAATCATTTCCGGTCCGTGTTTCTCTGAACATTTTTGTGAATAGCACGAAAACCATAAAAGATATGAAAAAAGTGTAAAAGACGTTTTTAATAGAAAATAAAATTTCCAATAAAATGAGTATAAATATACACAGAAAAAATTGATTGTAACAGTCGATATTATTAATTTTCTAAAATGTTGTAATTCAAATACCACTGCCATAAGGAATACATGTAAAATTTGATGTAAAAACATTCCCTATCGGACGAATCCATTTGACCTCAATGAATAACAAATTATATCCATAGAATCCTGATGAAAATTGCAGTTATTTGCCTCCTCAATCATCAAAATTGGTTCACAATAAAAGCTCACAAAAAATGATTCCTTGTGATAACATTTGTAAAAATTCCTTAAGGAATATCTTTTTTGTGAGCTTACCCACGCCTTTATAGTGAACCGATTTTGATGATTGAGGTGTCAAATAACTGAAATTTTTATCAGGATTCTATGTGTATAATTTATTATTCATTAAGGTCAAAGGGATTCGCCTCTAAAGTTCCGGCCAAATCATTAGGCGGGTGAGTGAGTGCGCTGCTGGCGTTCAAAATATGTTTTTGGCAAATCATTTACCCATCTGAAGTTATAGACAGTTATGCTCTTTGTTTATGTTTTCCATATCAGCTGAGTAAGTTCTCCAAACACAATGTATACAGAACCCTCTAAGTAGGGACACCTTATGGAAAAATGAAGTTCCCGCCGCCGAAAAAGAGATGGCGCAACCACAGTCTAGGAGAGAAATTTTTCTCCTAGACTGTGGCGCCACTTTCATTTTTCAGTCCGATTGAAATTGTTTTAGGAGTTTACGGATCAAGCTCACTTTCCAAAGTCAAGCAGCTGGTTGTTATATTTTGACAGTTGTATGTTATTGTTTTGTATTGTTGTATCTTTTGCCATAATGTTTACCTTTTTTGTTTACAAACATTCTCATTTTGACATTTCGGATGATGAGTAAAAGCGCGTACTATACGGAACCAGCTTGAACTATTCCATGCATCAGCGCTAATTTCTCCTCTGCTTTTCGGCGGCGGAACTAAACAAATTAACATTGGATGTCCCTACTTAGAGGGTTCTGTATACATTGCCAAACATACCCAAGTAAATGTGCTTCTATCTGTTGGAAATATGTTCAACTACTTAATTATGTAGAGGAGCGGAGATGTCTTTAACATCAAGTCATTTATACAGCTGGAGTTTCCATTTTTCGCCACCCGCCTAATGATTTGGCCGGAACTTTAGGGAATGTATTTTATGTCAAATTTTACATGTATTCCTTATGGCAGCGCACCGGAATCTCCATCGGCTCCGCCCTACAGAGATGCACTCCTGCTCCTGACATCCACAGGCCTTGAACACAACATAATTTTCGAAGCACGCCGTTGTGTGTTGGTGATTATGGAATAGTTATTTGAGTGTTGAGTGAATAAAGTATTGAAGTGAGCTCACGAGTGTGGGACTGAGACGATGCAACCCGCAGAGCACCCCCGAAACGATAGCATGGCTGCTGGCTAGCGCCTTCAAATCTCCGTTCCTCACTCGTGAGCTCACAACTCACGAGCCTCAACGAGCTTCATCAGTGCCTCACGAGTGAAAATGTTGGCGGCCGAGCTTGTCGAGGGTGACAATTTTCTCGCAGGAGACAATGTGCTTTACTCTCGAAATACACACAACACTTTCCCCCATCTGCAATAATATTTTATTAACTTAGTGAGTAATAAGAATATCAGCGATCAGCTGATTGTTGCAACGTTCGTACATGCATAATTCTTAGATGTCCTCACAGCTGATTGTCGTTAATTTTATTCTTATTTGAGTTTTCTTGCCACTAAATCAGCTGTTAGCGCCTGCATGCAATGAGCTGCAACATATTTGCGTGTGTGCCTGGAAATTTGAAGGCGCTCTAATTTTTGAATTATTGACTTCAATGTTATTCTTATGGGTTTGAATGCCGGATGAAACGACAAACGGACAAAACCTCAAATCTAAAAGAATGCGGACAAAACAACAAATATCCTGGGTCTGCTACCTGGGGAGGGTCAGTAGGTAATCCAAACAAAAATGTAGCGGCTAAAACCACAAAGATCCCGTCAACCTATAGAAGTACAAATTTTAATGACTTTAGAAATTCTTAAAGTAGCGCAGTTACAGCGAGCTGGGATGTCTCTCTGTAGACCTATAAGTAAAGGAAATCTCTTAAATTAAGGTAGTGTCCAATAATTCTCTGGCGGAAAAGTATACCGTAAACTGGAATTCCACATTAACTGAAGCGAAAGCTTGTCTTGGAGTTCCACATTAAGTGAAGCGAAACAAAATTCTGATTTTCATCGCCCTTTATCCAGGCTTTGGACCACAGACAATATAAAAAGTTTTTTTCATCACTCTGTATTAAAAAATTGCCCGTTACCAAATTGCTGAGATCTACGAAAACCCTCGATTTCCTTACATCAAAACAAATAATGATCAGCGGATTTTTCGGTACCCAAACATTGCATTTCCGTACCCAAACTAACTATTTCCGTACCCAAAAAAAGTTTTGCCAAACGAAGTTCCAATTTGCTTCAGTTAACGTGAAACTTCAAGACAATATACCTATATGAGCTATACTATAACTGTGGTTCTTTAAGAATCGCTAAAATCATCAAAATCGGTTGACGGAATCTTTGTGGTTTTAGCCACCACATTTTTGCTTGGATTACCTACTGACCCTCCCCACGTAGCAGACCCAAGATATTTGTTGTTTTGTCCGCTTTCTTTAGATTTGTGGTTTAATCCGTTTGTCGTTTTAGTCGGACATCTATGGGTTTACTTTGTCTCTCAGCGGAAGACAAAGTTATCATTTTACTAAGGCTGGGAGACAAATTATTATTTTACTCACGCATTACAATGAAAGCGTCTAAAAATAGCACAAGGGGGAAAATACTTTGTTTTGATTTTGTGTGACAGCTTTCTAATATTTAAAGTAAATCAACAGCTGTTATTTAATGTAAATACCCAACGAAGCGGGATACCATATCAGCTAGTAAACTATAACGACGATCTCTCCGTTTTGGTTTTAGTTAATTTTTCGTGATAACGGGGATTAGACCTATGTTTGGCGGGCCGCATTCAAGTTTCAAATATACGATTACCTTAAAACCGGGAAAATACTAATTGAACACAACATTGAAGGCATCTATGAACTACTATATTTGCAGGTAGAAGCCGAAGAATGCAGGCAAGGGCGAGGGTAATGTTCTTGGGAGGGGGCTCCACTTGCATACCAGTGTCATTCGAGAACGCTCTAAGTATTTTGTTAACAAGGCCTTGATGAACGAGCTTTACCAAGAATGACGCGGTTGGGGATTTTCCTCCTCATCTGTCTAGAGCCGATCGCTTAAGAATGAAGAACCATCCTTTTTTCGAATTTGCCAATTTCACAATCTCCGACAGCAATATATCGAAATGTAAAACAAATTATGCATTTTCCCGATACAAATTACATTATACACAAATAATATCTCGATATGAAGGTTGGTTCTACATTAAAAAATTAAACTCGCATTATCGCACTTATTCTAGTGCCGCACTGATGACACAAAGACATTATCTTCAATGTAGGTTCATTTACGCCCACGTTAATATATGAGAGATCAACATATTATTTTTATTTTCGCGGACATTTGCCATCCATCACTGGTTGGTGAAAAGAAGTTTCACGACGTTTCTAATCAGTGATGGCAAATGTCCACAAAATCAAAACATAAACTCACCAACAATGAACATCAAACAATAAATTAATGATTAACTAGCAGCCCGCGTCACTTCGTGACTTAAAAAAAACTTGGTAAAATAGGCTTTAGTTTCATATTATGGATGAAGGTTTGCAGCGTAAAATACCTTTCAAAGAGGAAGTTTGTGAATTTTGGTGATTTTTTAAAATTTTCTAGAGTTTTTTTTTTTGTGTCACAGCACTGGAATAAAATGTCAGTAATTGAACTACTCATCGGGGCAAACTTTTTAAAAGTAATTATTACTTTAGACCATCGATGCTTTAGACTTGAAACTCCAATATGGGTAGAAAATTTCTCACAGAATTTAAGAAGTTCATTTATTTCATCTACTTTAAAAGAGTGTATACGTTCTACACTTAGAAATTTCGACAGTGCAACAATATTCATTTTGCATTAAATGGGGGTTAGTTTACATGGATCTTCATTGCATTGTACGTATTCACGTCTCTGTTTTAGTTTTCTTTTCAAAAGTATTGAATCCATAGAAAATGTTAATTCTAAACAAAATCTACGCGTTAGTTTTAGCGAATTTCCCCTATAGGGAAGTAGCTATTACCGTAGGCGGCCAAAGAACTATACTATAAGTAAGAGTAGTATAGTTCTTTGTAGGCGGCACGGTGAGACTTAAGCCCGGGACCATGTTATTTGAAGTCCCCAGACCCCAAAAACACCGTTCGTTCATTTTCATATATATATTATACCTTACTTGTATAAAAGGTTCGCGCGATAACTTTTGTAAAAAAGGTTCGATCTTGATGAAATTTGGAACAAACGTATAAAGCGTCATTCATGACTTCGAGTTCGAAAACCAGCAAGATTGATTTACTCTAAGAAGGTTTTTTCACAAAATAAAATTTATTTTCAAGATTTAACACCTTTTTACTAATTATTTTTAAACTTAATTGTCAAAATTGAATTCAGCTTAAAAAAACTAACAATTTTGCATTTTGAATTATTATTCTATGTTAATCTGTTGCTTAGATTTTGGATAATATTGGATGTGCTAAACACAGTACGTTGTCCAATATTGTTTTTAATTTTTCCCTCCAAAAAGTATAGTCACCCTGATTTGAGATTTAAAAAAATACAATTCTGAACATATGATTAAATTTGCAGGTGTCGAATGTTTTATTTGTGTTTATTTTGAGTAGTTAGAGTTCATTGATCAAGTTTTTGCAGAAAATATATGTCATGTTTTTTTTAAGATAGAATGATTAAGATAGATTATTATAATTCTGTATTTTTTTTTTTGACAAAAGCAAAACAAAGATGTTTTGTAAATAAAAATAATATAACATTAAACAAATAATACCATATGATTTAACACAGGACACAATATTCTTCCCCCTCTTATAGTGAATGAATGACCTCAGGGGAGAAAAAAGTCCTTTAGGTGACCTGGTGTCTGGCGATGTCGTGTCGAGCGGCGAAGTGGTTCAGGAAACGTATCCTCATGGTGTCGAGGTTCATCCACAACATCCAGGATCGACAATCTGAGGTTCATATGAAGAGTTTGTAGGTGTTGGACGGTAAGTATAGGGATTAAAAAATGGAAATGGTAGTAACATAGATCTAGTGTGGTCTGTTGTGACTTCACTCCTTGACATAACTGGATCCCTGGTCTCCTTGTTGGTAAAGTCTTGAGGTGGCATATCAATATATGACTGTACTAGTTCGTCGCTGTTGGTTCGCATGTCTCTTCAAAGTGTAACCATTCTCAAGTTGAATTTGGTAGTGAATATTCCCAAGGACCTTCAAAACTTTCCCCAATTTCCATGAATCTTTATTACCTGTGTACCAGCGAGCCAAAACCTTATCACCGACTTTAAAATATATACTATGTCAAAAAATACAAATTATTTTTAAATTTAATAAAGAAAGTAAGAGCATTTGGAGGAGGGGATGTCTTGGTCTAAACTGCCTGAAAATGTAGCATAATATATGGTATGTTTACAATTATGAGGATTGATAATATGTTTTATTGTAATTGGCTGCAGATGTAGGTCTGTTGCAACAGGGATGTTTTAATTACTATAAAACTGATCATATGATTGAATTTCATTTTTCATGAGATTATTACTTGTTTGTTTTGAGTGTTTTGAGTTCATTGGTTATATGTTTGTTGACATTTATATTCTATAACAATATTACAGTTATTAAAAATTAAAAGACTAAGAATTATATAAAATACAAAAGTGTAGGTATTACTAATGAAAACCAATATGGTCTCTTTGTTAATTTTCCTCATGTTTAAAGCTCATGAATGAATAAATATGCGCTTTTAGTATATTATTTACTTAACGTATTCAAATGATACTTCCTTCAAACAAGTTGGATGTTCACACATACAAAATAAATCCTATGGAAATTCGCTGAGTACGCAGGTCTGCTGCGACGGGGGTATTTTTTATTCATCTTTGTTCGGTCTTAACAACAAACGGTAAGAGGATGGACAAACCACTTACCTATACTGATGAAATAATTTCTACATAACATTTATAAAATAGCCATTCACCTTAAAAACAAGTTATTCAACGCTCATAACGGTCAGGGAATAAAATTTTCAAATTGACCCGCTTTTTTGTTTCGCATCATAGATACATGTTTGGCAAATTTTTACCTGCAAATACCATAACTTTCTATGAAATGCATTCATTAATCAGGCAAACAATTATTGGTACATTAAAAAATCAAGTAAAATAGGCAGGCTAACCGCTAATATTTCAATATCCTTCGCATTCCAAGTAAATTTAAAAAAATACCTGTTTTAAATTTATAATGCGTTTTAAAACTTCATTTTTTATGTTTCAAATTCATTCCACTTATATTGCTATTTTAAAACTCTTAAACATTGAAACATGTATCAATGTGTTGAAATATGTATCAATGTGTATTCACTGACAATAGTTTTTTTTGGAAAATCCCATCTCCACAGAACCTCCTGAGTTACTTATATTCCTTTTTAAGTTTCCTTTTAAAGAAAATAAATACAGTAAACTAAGATGATTACAGACTGTTGGTCTTAGTTTCAATTGGGCAAGTACTCTTCTTTACTTTCTGTTGTGTTAAAAAAAGTCAATATTTCAAGAAATCAAAATCATAATGTGGATGAATGTTAACTGACTTTTGCTAGCACTGCATTCTATGGTATATCTCTGGTACTATTTCGAATCTTGATCATCTGTTTTGTTATAAACAAATGTGAATTGGAAAAAGTTCACAGGTTCTAACCCAGATAGTAGCACTTTCGCTGAAATTTTGAAAGCCTCTTGAGTGAAAGCTTTTCATGGGATATTTTCCAAACCCGCAAAAGGCACATCTAGAGAGTAATAGCTTTAATTTGATACCAAATATGCATAGAAAAATCAATTTCTAGGGGTCGATTTGCTCTGGACAAAATCCCAGAAATTCTTTTAATAATATAGATGTAATAATATCCTCTGGACTAACTAGGAACCTATATAATTATAATTAGGATTAGTGTATAAAAGAGCAGTATACAAAATTCAGTGATTTTAATTTCTGTAATAACATGGAATTTCGCCGAATACCCTAATTGTATTTACTTCATTTAGCTGTTTTTCAATGTTATTTTACATTATTTGCTTGCATAATGTTTTGTTACAAACAATAAGCAAATTGTAAATTCCAATGATCCATTATCTTATTAAGAAATATCTAAATTTAAGGCCCTCTAGGTCGGGTTACGTACAAACTCGCCAACTTTTCTAGGGCCGTTTCTAACATACACCCGCCAATTTTGACACAGGTAACAAACTTGGGCCAGGATTCAAACTGGCCAACTGGCCACATACTGTCCGCGAGCAGGTCTCTCCCCCTTCCCCTCCCCAGTAATTTTCATGATAGCTAAGGATTTATTACTTTTAATTCCTTAGACTTCTCCATTCGCAACTATAGTGCTAAATAACAATATTTTATATGAGTAGTTATAGTGTATATTAAACACTAGAAGCGAATAGACAAGCCCAAATAATTAAAAAGTAACAATAGGCTTGCTTAATATTTGATTTGAAAATTTGATTGAATTTATAATATCTGTTTCTATAACGATATAGCTTTGTATTTAAAAGTATAACTAGACACAAGATGAGTAGAAAAAATTTATTCTATTCATCTTGAATTAGACATACCTTAGTCCACGGGGAAAATGTGAAAAAATAAATAAAGCCCGCTGATTAAATCGGCGCACCGAAATTGCGCCGCATACCAAACTGTCGAAAAAGGTTCACTAATCCCTAACCGATATTGCGCCGCGAGGGTGGCAGGTACAGTTCGTGTCAGAAAGGAAAAGAGAGTGTCGGACCGGTCCAGGTAGGCCCGGGCAGCCCTAATCCGCTGTTGTCACAACACCTATTGTTGTGAGGCCGGCCGGCGACGGGGGTGGGCAGCCCCCACGCCTGTGTCATTGACTGCGGGCCGCTTCGAAATTCCTTATACCAGGAATTACTCAAGAAATAACTCGCCGGCCGGCCTCACGACAATAGGTGTTGTGACAACAGTGGATTAGGGCTGCCCGGGCCTACCTGGACCGGTCCGACACTCTCTTTTCCTTTCTGACACGAACTATACCTGTAGACTGCAATACACCACGCAATGACTTAGGAATGTAACCCTCGCCCCCCCCCCCCCCCGCCTGACCAGTTGATGAACCACAAAATATTTATACTCCACAATTGATTTTTCCGTTTTGCGTAAGACACGTAAGCGATAGGTAGCTCCATTCACGAGCAAGTGACCCATTGTAGTTATTTAGAATTAGTTGTTTATTGTTTGCGATCTTCAATAAAAAAATATAAATCAATGGTAGGCCTATCACTACAGAAATAGCCCTTCAGAAAAAAATGTTATGAGTTGCTATATTCCGACATTATATAAAATAAATCGAACGGTGTTGATAAATTAATTAGATACCGGAAATAGAAATAAATAAATGAATAAATGATGAATACAAACAAACGGTACGGCGGTTAATCAAGTGAAATCAAGTGTTAGTACATTGGGTTAACGTAAAAACCTTGCACCTTTTGATACATAGCCACTTGGCAGGTGTAAAGAAGATACCAGTAGAAGCATTTTTGTCCGAAGAACCAATCTTGAATTCTTGTAGAACACCTCCATATTAGCCATTAAAGTAAGCCATCCTGTGTGAATTGTCAAATTTTGCCTGACTCCGTTGCTCACTCGCCGCTTCCCTCCAAGGGGCGATAATGAAGGATTTTGAAGGAGTTCCTGGGTTCCGACTTCGAAGGCGCGGCGAGGAGTCAGTGCTTGCCTCCCTCATGTGATTCTAGGAAGGGCTGCGGCGCAATATCGGTCAATCCCTGGGACAAGATTTAGAGTCACGGCGCAATTTCGGTGTCTACCTGGATTTTGCGGCGCAATTTCGGTGCGCCCGATTAAATTGCTAGATTTGAGTTGTACATCAGGTTTTTCTAGCAATGTGTGAGTGGATACAAAGTTCCCGCGCAAAACAAAAAGTGAAGATTACTATATTTTGATTAGGATTTTTGCGGACATTTGCCATCACTGATTAGTAAAAAACAACCACAGTACAGTAATCAGTGATGGCAAATGTCCGCAAAAATCCTAATCAAAATATAAAATCACCATCACCAACAATGAATTTCAAACAAAGAAATGAAGATTACTGCTACAAAAACAACAAAAATTGTAGACTAGAGTCGCGGGCACCAAATAGGGCGGGCGAGTTCTGAGTGCGCTGCTGGTGAAATTATTGCTTATTATTTGTTTGCGTAGTTGATTAACTATATATTCATTTTGTTAAAATAAACACAAAAATACACGTATAAGCTCCTGAAAAACGGAAACAAAGTTTTGACAGTTCAACAAAAATATTTTATTTTATCATCTGAGGTTTAGCAAACGATTTGGTGAGTTTCCAGTTTTTGCCGCCCGCCCTTTTTGGTACCCGCGACTTTAGTCAACTGTTACAGTTTTTCCTGTATATTAGGATGTATTAATTCATTTTAACTATTAAATACTGTATGTATCATTCTATTTTGTGGTTTAAAACGTTTTTACCACTTTTGTTTTTAAACCAAAATGTTCCCAAATGCTGGGAAATAAGTAAAATTCTATAGGCCTATCTCGGTTATTTCTCAACATATCTTGATAAAACTTTGTAAGTAGATTCTTCTAGTTCAGATCTACTAAATATTGAATTAAAACCACTCAGTTTTAATATACCTGTGGCAGCAAACCTGCATACTCATTCCCCATGTTATTCTTGGGGAGCTTACCAAAACATGCCAAATCTCGCTTTGTTGGATTGAAATATGTTGTTTTGCATTTGAAATTCGCTGAGTATGCAGGTCTGCTGCATCGGGGGGTATTATAGAGTGTTAGAGTGTTATTCTGTTATTAATATATGTGGCCGGCCTGAGCCGTGACTCTAGTTTTTAAGCCTATTTCGACCAAATTGGCAAATTTGTATTTTACGGTTCCAGAAATGTTGGCGAGTTTGAATGCAGCCATAGCCGCGACGGGGGTTCTTCCCTTAACTAACTGGACTTCAAACAAATGTGAAAATGTTTTCGTTAAATCGCTACGAAAACAGCAATTTTCGGCAGTTTTCATATGAGCATATTATGAGTATGTCCAACATTTAGGTTTGCATGTGTCTGGAAATCTTAGGGTTTCGAGATTCATTATTCGTAAGACCTGTTTGGAATTTAAACTTTATTAAATATTTCAAGGGAAATAGTGCGACGAGTATTGCCATATTGCTTCCCAAATTTAAAATTGTTTATTCAAATATTTGAATAAAAATAATTAGCACTTTCTTTAGTATAGTCGCCTTCGTAAAGAGTTATGTTTTTACTACTTTGGATGTTCATCTCATCTCTATTTTTACTCCGTTGTTACCAGCTGATGTTCTAGACTGGTGTGGTATACTTTTTGGTGGCAAACAATGAGGTTAGGTTTTTTGTTTGAGAATAGGATCCGTTATTGAACTGCGATGAAAGTCATGAATAGTTTAATACAATTGATTTTCATAAAGCTTTTTGTTTGGCCGTGCCAAGTGCTTCCAGTTCCCATTGATACATCTAGCCTGCAAACTTCGGCAGCAGATTCAGATCTGCCATCATGGGTAAATAGAAGTAACGAAAATCCTAAAAAGATAAATATCCTCAACATTATTCAGGCGATTCTTAATAGTAACCAAAGTGAAAATGGTAATGATTGGAGTAAAATAAAAAACCTTGACACACCTTATTTGCCGGAACAAATCTTTCAAAATGTGAGTAAGATATTGACAAATCTTAAGCACCAAGAAAAGTCTACATTTGAACACGACCCGAACCTTTATTTCGAGAAAAACCTATTATTGAGAAATTCAAGTCACAATCTAGTGGACATTTCAGGTTACCTCGATACAGATGTTATTTATTACGACCACGAAAATGCCGGAGTGATGGAAACAATTGTTAAAGAAAGCCCTGCAATACCCAAAAAACATGATGAAATTCAATTTAGAGCGAAGCTATCAAAAGGCGAACTAGACGACTTCATCGATATAAGCAATAACGTTTATCACGCAAAGTCAGACTTATCAGCATTCCTTCTTATCTTAACAGTAGTTCTTATTATAATTCTTTTAATTTTGTTGATGTTTTCAAGAAAACATTACCCTCTTTATTCGTTAAATGTGTAAACCATCCTACCAGGCCTAACTGTCCCTCATATTCTTAAATCCTATAAATAGTTAATGTTTTATATACATTTGTATATACAACAGACCTAATAAAATTACGTCTCACTCTAAGCTTTGTTTTTAACTTTTAACTGTTACTTATCTAGGAAGAAGCAAATCAAATAGCGTGTCTATTTTGTCTGTTTAAAAGTTCCTTCATTGGATAAAAATAAGTAAAACAGTTCCTAAATAAATGATTTTGGAATACTTCGTTTATCTTGTGTGTCTGTAGGCGAAGTTGCTACGCCTTAATTTTTGGCTTAAAAACAAAAAAATTGTGTAAATTTAAAGGTAATACAAATATCTAGTGACTTGTGGGATTAAAATGTTGAAATATGTAACAGTCTTTTAAGTGATTAACAATGTACATGTATAAAATTAACCATTTTACATGTAAATTTTAGCTATGAATTGAACTAATTTCAAAATGTTGTCTTCACAGTTCTCTGCTAAATATTAATAAGAAAAAACATAATCAAGAATCATAACAATACAATTTAAGGTAATAGAGTAATTTGAGTTCAAAGCCAAGCATGCACAGTTCAAGGAAAATAACATTGTTCTTATGGGACTAAAACGTTATAGCGGGAGGTACTTCAGACTCTTTTTAAAGGCTTATTAAGTGAAGAATAAAAACAATACCCTCAAAATTTTTCTGTCGATTCAGGGACAAAAGTATCAATTTATTTCCCGACCTTATCTTCCTGAAAATTAGCTCATGTCTCATAAGAATTTATGGGATCTTTGCGTCTAATTAGATTTGAAATATACAATAGATTACTTAAAAGCATGAAATACTTTGCCGCAAGCAAAAGATTTCCTACCGACTCGTTGTACCAAGGAACAAAACGCGGTAAGTCATTAACTAATACGAAGAACATTTGTGTCAATCAAGTAAAACAAACTCTTTCCAATGAAAACGTCAAAAACCCACCACTTGTATTTCCAGAGGGGGGAACGGAAGAACATCATCAGGTCCATCAGGTCCACATTCCATCAGGTCCACTTACAGGAATGCTAAAGGGCATTTATTTGAAAATAATTGTTGAACACCTGCCTTTCGGGAAACCCCTACACGCTAAGAAAACTGTTATGTACTTCCGTCTTTCTAGGTAGAGTTTTATTATGTTTCATATTGATTGTTGAACAACTGAGCCTGAGTCCTGAGTACGAGTCCTTTTTCAATTCATCAGTTAAAAGTTCTAGTTTTATTTATAGTGCTCTAAAACAAAACCAAAAGCGTAGTTTTTTATTTGGTTTGCGAGGTTTGCGTTACATGTTTAATTAATTGCGAAAATGCTTAAATAAAGGTTATACGTTGCCCAAGCTACGTACGATTTATAACGCAATACAATCAAAAATAAAATGTACATTAATCAAAACACAACAAGATCTCTGTATTAATCTGAATCGAAACGAAAGCTTTAAGACTTTCCATTCTAATTACTGCATTATAAATTATAAATAACTTAGGCTGTAAAAAACATAGCCTACTTGAATAAGACTACAATATCTATATATCAATAGACAAGTATTTTTGCAATTAGATTTTTGCCAATTTTGCTATCCCTTTTTCTCAGCCTTTGTGCAACGTGGCAAAAACCTAAGCACATCGATATAATTGTATTTTACTGTACAGGTACATGTGCACAATCCCATTGAAATTCGTAATAGTCTTTTAGAAATGTAGAATTTAAACATTGTGAATATTTATTAATTGATTTATTTGAGAGTTTTTGCACAGCTATCAACTGATCTTAATGTTAATAAAAAAGAATCAGTTGATCAAAATCGATATAGTCTTTTAGACATGTAGTACCTGGTGGACCGAGCCTTGCTCGGTGTTATTTCATGTTTACCAGTTCATCCAGTTACTATAAAATATTTCAATGTCATAAAATTGATAAAAAGAAACCTTTTTTATTGCTCCATGGACTCTTCATCCCATTTGCTGTATTTTCCCTTGATGGCTGTAGATTCCAAACAGCTGTTATGATTACTTCATCTGTTTACACTTTCCTTGTTTATTTTCGTTGCTATCACGGCAACCCATAAGGCTAATGTTAAAATTTTACAACTTTAAAATTTGATTTATTACGTTATTAGATTTTCTCTGGCCAAGTAATCTGCATAAAAGACGTTTTTGAGTCATAAATTACTTATTTCCAGACTTTGAAGGAAATCCTCGGAGCCGTTTTTGAGATCGTTGTGCAAGCAAGCAAGCATACATACATACAAGATAACACTACTCGTATAAGAGTATAGGATAAAATTTGATTTATTACGTTATTGGATTTTCTCTGGGCGTTTTTGAGTCATAAATTACTTATTTCCAGACTTTGAAGGAAATCCTCGGAGCCGTTTTTGAGATCGTTGTGCAAGCAAGCAAGCAAGCATACATACATACAAAATAACACTACTCGTATAAGAGTATAGGATGAAGGAAATCCTCGGAGCCGTTTTTGAGATCGTTGTGCAAGCAAGCAAGCAAGCATACATACATACAAGATAACACTACTCGTATAAGAGTATAGGATAATTAAACATTATGAATATTTATTAATTTATTTATTTGTGAGTTTTTGCACAGCTATCAGCTGACCGTAATATTAATAAAAAAAGAATCAGTTGATCAAAATCGATATCAAAATAATTTACATCAGATAATATAAATGAGTATCGATAACGTTTAGGCATATTGTTCGATGCAATGAGAACAGAGGATAGTGATATTCATTTCCCATTTCTCTGAACCTAAACACCCCCTTACAGCAGACCCGCATACTAAGCAAATTTAAACGCTTAAATAAATCATTTAGACGGAGCCTCAAATTAAGTAAAATCTACTTTAATCCTAAAATGAGCATACAACAATTTCAACGTAAGAATATCACGGAAAATGAGTATGCAGGTTGCTGCCATAGAAATGTGAAATTTAGGGATTGTTTGCAATAATCCAGTAGATAAGAGGTGAAACCATATCCAAGTTTTATTCAAATATGTTGAGAAATGAGATTTAGAATTCACAAGGTCCATTTGGGACAACGTACTGTGTTTACAACTAGCGATATCTCGGTAACCAGTGGACATAAATAGAGCAATAATTCAAATTACTAAATTGTTTGTTTTTTCAAGCTGAATTCAATTGCCTAAACCAGAATTTGATGATTTTCTTTATTATATGTCAAATAATCCCGAAAACCCATTTTGAAGGACTTATTCCCCTGCTTTATCCCCCACCGCCGCGCCGTGGAGGTCGAATAAACTTCTTTATTGAAATCCATGTTCCTAGCCCCTGAGCTGTTTAATGACTAAATTATTATTATTAATTATGTACTAAATTAATGTACTAAATTATATTAATCTATATCTATATAATTAATATGCCAACACGAAATTTGTCTTATGAACTCCTCCGTCATTTCTAAGCCGATTTTGATCATTGACGGCTCATTGGAAAGAGCGTGTCGCGTAGATTTGCAAACTGGCCTTACATTTGTGAAAAAGTCCCTTGGGCTCTGCCCCATTGGCTTTTAAAGTTCCTATGTCATCCTTATGAAGAACATAATTGTTTACATTTTGATCAGCTGGATAATTTAATTGCTGTTATTTTTTAATTTGTGTAAACATAACCCTCAAGACGGATCGTGTTAGCATGATTGTGTTTTAAATTTGTCGCCATTTGAATAATCGCTCTGCTAGAGTAGCGCACGATTCCGTGCGCTCGGATCCACTAGTTATTATTAATGACACACCTGGAACGAAGCAAGACTGATTAGTCTGCTACTTGCTCGGGCGCGGATATGATCATACAGGCCTGTTTTTGTTATTTGTGTAAAATGTGCGTGTTTTGTGTAGTGTTGTTTTATATTTTAATGTTTTGACAACGCTGTTTGGCGGAACGTCTGATGATGGCACGATGATGCCTAAACGGCCGTAACAAAGAATAAAAATTGAGCTGACGAATAATTTAAACTTCTTTACATGTCTAAATAATACGAGTGTATATAAACGGTTGACTGACTGGCTCACTCACTCGCTCGCTCGCTCACAGTTCGCAGTTACTCAAAAACTGTGAGGCCATGAAACGTGGTAGAAATAATCTTTATTGGCTCTAGATGGGTACGAAGAAAGGATTTCAAAATATATTCTCTCGAGAGGCTAAAATAAGGTATATTATAAAATTCAAAATGGAGGTCATGTTTAGTTTTCAAAGCTTATTTTCTAAATTAACACAGGGCTTTAGGCCTTGAAACTTGGCTCAAATATTCTTCATAGGCTCTAGGATGCATACTAATGAAGGTTTTTAAACTTTTTCTCTGATAAAGTTAAAATAAGGTTAATTGAAAAAAAAATTAAAATGGCGACTTTTTTAGTTTTGAGAGCTATGATTAAAATTTATGGATGGAAGGTCTCCAAAATATTTTCAAGAGATAAAATAGAAATTCCATCTACCAAAAGAATAAACTATTCAAAACTAATACGGTTACCTTCTATTTGTCAGAGACCACATAGGCTACTCCCGTTTACGGACCACCCGAGGCAATCAAACTAGAATCTTGAAACTCTGCATAGACATTCCACTCCATCATTCCGTTATTTTTATAGAATCGGGGTTATCAGAATTAAAAATTTTATGTGGGTTTGCCACGGCCCCCACATTCGATTGCGGGCAGGGCCGGATTTAGAACTTTTGGGCCCCTAGGCGCACTCAGTGGTGCGGGCCCCCAGGGCCAGAGTGACCAAATGTCCGTTTTTAGTAGGACTTGTCCTCATTTTTAACCACTGTCCTCCGTTTTTCCCGACTTTGTCGGTCGCATTGCGGCCAGAAAATCTGTCGTTTCTACAGCAGCTTACAGGTATATTTCGTGACAGACAAGTCTCTCGCGCTTTTAGATATCTACTGATGACCACATTGCGGCCGGGAAATATGTTGTTTATACCGCAGCCGGCAAACCTGCCGGCCACATCGCGGCTGTCAAATCGCGGTCATTTGTACCAAAAGCAAAAATCTCGGTCATAATACTGCGGCTGGCAAGTCTCTTGGTCATATTGCGGACGGAAAATCGCTCAGTGTTTCCGTGGCCAGCAAACATCTCCGTCTCATTGCGGTCATATTGCGGCCGGTAAATCTGTCGGTCGCCTTGCAGTCGACAAAAACAAAGCCTCTCGTTCTTTTCGTGGTCGTCACCGTTGTGGCCAAAAAATCAGAGATAGTGCTTAGTTATTCTATTTAAAAGCTGCATTGTTGATTTCACTGGTCGGGATTTTTCTAATAGTATGGAAGGAAAGGTAAGGCGAAAGTTGGAAATTTAATATGTGAAATCTAGGGGATACCACACTTTAGGTTTACAGCGGCTGGCAAATTTCTCGGTCATATGACAATATCAAACAGCTCTTGGCTAGGCTAGACTCGTGGCCTGCGAACATCGGTTGTGTATCGCTGCCGGTAAATCTCTCGGACATTTCGCGGCCGTATTTAGCAAAACTTCCTTCAACAAAACTCAGCGTCTAACACATTCTCAAGGGAAGGGGGGTTAAAATTGAGCTGTGGAGCAAAGGTCTGAAAATCTAGAGCCCCCTTATCTAAATGCTGAAATTATTCCCATGAATATTATTATCCTGTTATGTTGCCTAACTCCCGTATGGCCTGTGGAGCCAAAACTTGTGACGTCAATCGTAGTCCGATTTCCGGTTCTGCAAGCCTATCGGGTAAAAATATAGCCTAAATGAGGTGTCAGTTACTATTTTTCCTTTTTTATTGGTCAAAGTTAATTTTTGTCCTAGCTGTAGGTTCTATATGTTTCCGGTCTCCACACGTCACAATTTGTTTTCATTTTCGACTGATACAACCTGAAAACTATTATTATTTTCTTCCTACTTTTTTTTTCTCTACAGACCCCTTCCCCCCACCACCACTTCGAGGACTTTGCAGCCGACAAAGCGGTGCTGTGCGCAACCTTAGCTGGCCTGCAGTCGACGATGTTTTATCTTTTGAGCTGTCTGCTATTTAAGTGCTGAAATTAAGTTGTTTATGTTTCACATTCAATCGGGATATCAATCGATATTTTTTTATATTCTTGGTCGAAGTTTATTGAGTACCTGACTACTGGATTCTGAAGAAATAATTTTTATATATTTTTGTGTGGCGCGGGCCCTCTTGTGGCGCGGGCCCCTAGGCGCGCGCCTATGGCGCCTATGCTTAAATACAGCCAATTTGCGGGGCCTGTAACCAGGATCAGCCACAGGCCCCCTATGTTCGTGTGTTATGCTTCGTTTCAAAAATTACTTCGTAATTTTAACAAATTTGATTTGGCATGATAATTGATAATGAATAATCATGGCTATTAGGCTAGTTCAATCTAAAGAAACAATATTTTTTGGAAAAATTATTGCAAACTTAAATTTAAGTAAATCATTTATTCACTTTTATTTGACTGAAAATCCATTTCCAATTTGAGATCGATTTCCCTTACTGACCAAGATTAAAATTTAGTTGGAGCCCGAGCACACTGTTGTATAGTTTGCGCATTATGTCTTCGGCTATGGCAGAGTCAGCTGATTGATAAATGCTGGGGGAGAGGGGGTCCTTTCCGGGAAAAAATTTCCTACGGCTCCACCCCGCTGCTTGTCAAACACTGTGTTTACCATTATCATATGTAGAAAATATTATAAGATACGATTAGTAGCATAATAGCGAGGGCCCACTGAAAGTACAGGCCATGCTGCAGCGATCCCAGCGCTGCGCCACGTCACATGCACAAGTAGGCAGATTGCTAAACGTCAAATATCCCTTGTTTGTTTATGTTTTTTATTTTTTTACAATTTTATTAACCTTTCATTAATTTTATTAACATTTCATCACTAAACGTCAAATATCACTTGTTTATTTGCGTTTTCTTGTTTTGATTTAAAAGTAAACTGATGAGCAGCACAGGTGTGAGTCCTGAGCCAGACTTTCAGACCGCCTACTTGTTTGACGTTATAAATCCTGCAGCATGGCCTGTATTTGTAGTGTGGCCTTTATAGTAGCCATAGCCGGAGATGTAATGCGCGAAGTATATATACTATAATATGCAAAAACAGTAAATGGCACGTATGCACCTAATGAAAATAATAACCAATCACAAATCTATAGAATTAATATTATTTTACTAAACTTTATAAAAACTTATATTTTTGAATTTTCGATCATGATCCGCCGTGAAATATTCTGCAATAAAATGAAGAAATTAAAATAGGGCCCTGTGTCCAGAGTTGCACCACCTCCACCCTTGTGGGGCAGTGGGGTTTACGTCCTAGCCGAGTTCGATTTAGGCCAAGTTCAAACACACTATATTTCTACGTACATTTTTGCCTCTACCTGCTAAACGATTTCAGAATTCTTAAGACTAAACTGGAACAGTGCCGGATTTGCCTCTAGGCCCACAAGGCCCGGGCGTAGGCGGTAATACAGATACTGTACGCTATTCATTGCGTGTTTGGCGTAGGGGGCCGCGCAAGGCCCGGAAATAAGGCATCCAGAGCGAATACGAGGGAAGACTCGGGCTTGAAAACGTAATTAAGTGAATAAAAAAAAGTCAGCGCTTTTTGCGAGGTCGTAGGAGGGCCGCTACAGATCTAGGCATAGGGTCCGCCGACCGTAAATCCTGCACTGAACTGGAAAATTAAAATGTGTTTATTACATGGTAAACAACTCATGACATTTGAGGGAAAAAGAAAAATGCACCGAGAAAATGTTTCATCTTCTCATTTCAATCTGGGGTTAAACACAATTTGCAACCTTAAAAGTATAATTAAGTGCTTAAAAACGTACAGTTCAGATAAATCATTGAATTCACCAGTCAATTTGGAAATTTGTAAAAACACATTACAAATGACGTGTCTTTGAACCAAACATTTGTTATCCATTCATCTAGAGCAGCCGCGGGTATAACTGCTAGTTTGAACATATGAAAGTAAACAAGTGGTGTTTTTGGCATCTGGGGACCTCAAAACGAAAAGTTATGACGGTCTCGGGCCTAGGTCTTACCATGAGACCTGCGGTAACAGCTTCCTTCCCTATAAAGGAAATTCGCGAAAATTAAAATGGTTATTTTACATTCAGTTCTAAAATCTGAGAGAGAGAGAGAGGAAGAAATGTTTGCTTCTTATCTTGTGGCGGTGCATGGTCCATGGTGCACACGGCACGGAGGGAGTGGGTGGGGTCGGCGGCCGGCGGCTGGGTTCAAAGGGTAGACGAGCCTGGGACCCCCCCCCGGCCCCCAGCTTGACAGTCTACCTTGCGAATCGTGGCTTTGAAGGATTCACAAGGCGACTTGTTTAATTTATTGCCTACATCCGGTCACATGGCAAGTGAACACGTTACATTTTTCGGCATTTCGCGCATTCATGGGAACGGAATATAAAATCCTTTAGACCTGGAAACTTAGCACCTAGCTCTTAAATTCGTTGATTGAGTAACTTTTGCTTTTAAATAAATTATTATGACGCATAAAAGAGTCTCGCTCATTTTGTTAATTGATGACCTTCCAAGATTCGGCGCATTTTAGATAATTTAACTCTTCACACCAAAAACATGTGCCAATAGGCATGAGGAGATTTTCTCCAAAACCAAACCAATTACTTCCTTCTTGGTGCTTTTCTTACAATCATTCTCCTATAATACAATAACGCTTCATCATTGTTCTCCTTGCGAATGGTGAAAAATCATCCTACTATTTAAAAAAAGGTTCCCTACTACCTTCGGCAGCTTTCATTTGTTTGCGTGATAAACCATATTATAAAGTAAAAAGTTTAACAAACCTGCATAAGAATAAGACGAACAATAGAGTATGCAGGTTTGCTGACAAGTAAATGTGAAAATTAGGGATTATAGGCTCTAGTACGATATATCTCAACAATATGAAGCCACAAATCAAGTTATACTGAGATATGTTGCGAAATAAGCGAAATATAGAACTTTTTTTATTTTCCATAAGGATAACATAGGTACAATGTAAGAGGTGTTTACCGCCTCCATTATCTCGGTGACCAACTGACATAAAGCAATGATTCAGGATACTAAATTGTGTGGTTTTTTAAGCTGATTTTAATGGTGCCCACAAAAATTAGATGATTCAGCTCGAGAAAACAAACAATTTAGAATTTTGAATCACTGCTCTATGTCCATTGGTTACCGAGATATTGAAAGTGGTAAACACAATACGTTGTCCCAATGTTAACCTTATGGGGAATAAGTAAAATTCTATATCTCGCTTACTTCTCAACATATCTTAATAAAACTTGGTTTGTGGATTCATCTAGATGAAATCTAATGTTTAATAGTCTAAAATCCCCTATACTTCCATTTTTGTGGCAGCAAACCTGCATTCTCATTCCCCATGTTATCCTTATGGGCAATATAAAAAGTACTATATCTTGATAATTTCTTAACATATCTGAATAAAACTTGGTGGTGCACTGAGAAAAATTTTGTCCTGAAATACGTGGAAAATACACGTAAATAAGGGTGTGCGGGTTACCCACTGCAATCTGGACCCGGCTCAATGCTCCGGCAGTGAGGCCGCCACACGGAAAATCAGGACTTAGTCTGTCTACATAGTTATGACGTCACTGGCTATGACGTCATTACTGTCGGTTGCAAGTCCTGCCGATCAGAGTTGGCTCTCATAATTGCAGAGACTTTTCTCAAAATATCCTGCGATTCATTTTGCCTTTACCACAGTTTATCACAGAATGTACAATTCTCGTAAAATACAACCGATTTCTATGCACTGACTTGCCTAGTCTCTGCATTTACCGGTATTTTTGATTTAAAATCAGTAAAAGATGTCTGGGTCCTTCTAGCAGGATTTAAACAGTGCAATTACTTTTTTTGGTAATTTGTTCGTGTAAACTTTGAGGAGATAAAATTAATCTTAGGTCTAAAACTGATCAATGTGTCCTTGCAACTATTTAAAAATAAAACAATATTTTACCTAAGTAACTGCTGACAAATAAAACGATTTGATTTTCTTCTATAATCTAAGCTTTTTCTCTGAAGAATTGGAAATTGGATATTCTTTTTGACGTTTCACTACCATTTACTTTATATGTATTTACTATCAATGGTACTACAGTAAGTAAATCTATAAAAACATTAATAAAATATGTATTATAGAAACCAAATGTTATTATTCAAACTTGTATCACAATTGTCAATGTTCAATCCCAAATATAAAACTAACACAACGGACTTAAAATCAATCCAGATTGGGTTAAAAATATTTATTCGATTCAAATAAAATATTTGATGGTAGTGCGAACTAAAACAAGGTAAAGACTAACTGCTTTTACCACATCACATGGAAATAATTTGAAGTTCTCATCCATACACCTACCGTAAATGCAGTGGGCTGCATGCAGAAAGTAATCATGGATAAACTTATGACGTGTTTTGTGACGTATACAAACCATCCATGACGTCACTTTAATGTTTTTCCTTAAAATCACGGTAAATTCCCTGATTATTTGCAAATACGGCAGTTCGAGCGTAATTGCAGAGAAATAGTTATTAAAGAAGGACTGCGAGTCCTGCGTCTGTACTAATGCCCAAAACTCTGCCGAGTCATTGAGCTGGGTCCAGACACAACTCTCCTGTACGTGAGCCAAGTCCTTATTTACGTATTGCGAGTACAGATTCTAGACTTGGGGCAAAAACTCTGCTTTTCCGCTAAGATATTTTTCTCAGTGTGGCTTCTTCTAGTTAACATCTATTAAATATTGAAGTAAAACCAACCAGTTTTAACATACCCGTTGCAGCAAACCTGCACACTCCTTCCCCAAGTTATTCTTATGGAGATTACTAAAACATGTCAAATCTCGCTATGTTGGATTGATCTATGTTCTTTTGCATTTGAAATTCGCTGAGTATGCAGGTCTGCTGCAACGGGGGTATTTATTATATGACTTTTGCTCGATTTCGAGCTACGTGTTATCTAGTCTATATACTAATACGCAAGCGGTTTTCTTTTCACAGATCAACCTCAATAACGGCTGGACGGATTTTAACGTTTAAAAGGTGTCGGATTTTTATGTTTTGTCAATACGTGTCAGACTAAAAAAGACGTCTTTAAAGTGCAGTAAAGGGCTGAAGTTTCGGAACAGTGGCGCTGTTCATCGACATTTGAGCAAGTTCGGTTCACTGATAAAAAAAGAAATATAGAAAAGACAAAAATAAATATTTAGAAATATACATTTAGAAAGATATATGAATATTCCCCAAGACCTGCATCTATTTGTCAAAACACATGGTTTTAAATATTTATTTAGGTTATTATAAGATTGAATTTTAAAGTGAGGTTATTATGACATGACTATGATCTTATGATTTGAAACTAGTCGTCAAATAAATGTTTTTTAAACTAAAAAAGGGTACTCTGTTAATAAATTATGTATCATTATAACATATTAGTAGCCCTAATCACAATAATTAGTTTTTCAAATATATATATATATCTCCGTAGGCACGATAATTCTCGTAAAAAAGTCCGATGTTGATGAAATTTGGAACAAACATTCATATCGACATTCATGACTTTAAGTTCGAAAACCAGCAAGATCGGTACACTCTAAGACAGGGTTTTGACTAAATAAAATTTATTTTAAAAACTTAACATATTTCTATTAACTTTATGCTAATTTAATGGTCATAATTTGAATTCAGCAAAAAAAAACAAACAATATAGGATTTTGAATTATTACTCTACATCAGTCGGTTACTGAGATATTGGATCTGCTAATTACAGTACATTGTCCCCTGAAGGGACATGAACTATCCAAATTCTAGTATAAATACCTAAATTTTTTATTGAATTCCCTAAAAATGGGATTTAAAAAAATGTAATACAAACCATAGGATTGAATTTAATTTGTCCATGTGATGATTGATTTTTATTCATTGGATCTGAGTATATTGATAACATGTTTGCTGACTTTTATGTACTAGAACGAGTATACATTTATTAAAAATTATTAGAATATGAATAATTATTGAGAAATAAGAAAATGAATGATAAAATTGACTTTGTTTTAGTTAATATTTAAACAAAGTTAAATATTGTAAACAACAACTTCCCTAACTTATGTAGAATATACCCACATATAAAAAATAAATCCTTTAGAAATTAACTGAATATGCAAGTTTGCTGCAACAAGCGTTTTTTAAATTTTAAAATGAATCATATGTTTGGATTTAATTTGTTCATATGATTATTTTATTTGTTTTGATTTTGACTGATTTTAGATCATTGATTGTATGTTTGCTTATATTTGTATACTATAACAAGAATACACTTACCAAAAAATTATTAGACTAATAATTATAAGAGTAACAAAAAGCGTATTACTGGAGTGGATACCGATGTGATTCCCATGATCATTTCCCTTATATCTAAAGCTCTTAAATTATTATTTAATATACTTTTTGCAACAATTACATAAGGCGATTGAAAAATTTCTCCTTCATAAATTAAATAAACTCACACATAAAAATTAATTTTTTAGAAATTCGCTGAGTACGCAGGTCTGCTGCGACGGGGGTATTATTTTTTTTTGGAAAACAGGAGTTTTTGTGTTTTTACAGCAAGCTGCTTTGGCTTTCAACAAAAAGATTTATTACCGTTTAAAGGGCTTAAACATTGCAGTTCCCAGCTTTATAATGGATAGTTTTCGATATCTCAATACATTTCAGCATAGTGTGTTTTGAAGTTACATTAACTTGATCCAATTTATTTTCGGATTTGGCGCATGCCAATAAGAAGAAGGTGAACATTGACCTATCGGAGGGAACACGATCGCAACCGCCTAGAATCACCCTCCCGGTGAAACAATTTATGCTCCTTCTTCCAACCTCAGACTCAGACCATTAAATTTAAAATGTTTTTCATCGCGGTGGGTTGCATTTCAAGAATGAAAAGACTGGTTGAGATAATGCGTCATTTCATTTACGCGTTGTCGGCGTTGTTGCCACAAAGGGACCGTTCCCGATCAAAACGTCATCATAAAAATGCCACTGGCGTTGAAATATACAAAATATACAAAAAATAAATAAGAAAAGGAAAGGTTCCCTACAAAGACAACCGTTCCCTATAATTCCTGTTTTGGTAATAACTATCAATAAGGTGCAGAGGCAGTACCTAACAAATGAGGTCTTTGCTCATGGCGGCAGTGTTTGCTCTCGGTCAGCTACATGTTGCTTTAAGCAGAGCTCGATACTGGTATTAAAATATGAATTTCAGAATGAAGAGAACATGAAAATGAAGGTGTTTCGCAAAAACCCGTTGACCGGAAACTCCTGCGGTAAATCAAATGAACTTTTAGAGTTTCAATGGTTTAGCCATAATTTTGTTATTGCATTTAGCCCTTAAACTGTAAAAGTATACAAGTAGGCTGTGTATTCTTTATTCTTTTACTACATGATTTTTTTGTTCGATTTCAAACTACGTGTTATCAAGTACTGTTTACTTTGATTCCAAAAACGTTTATGGTCACTTATTCATGGTGTTAGAGTTGGTAAACTTTCATGCAATATAGACCTCCCTCTAGGCCTACCTTCTGAATGCGTTAACTTTAACAATTTTGGGATTAGAGTGAGTGTCAGTGAAAGACCGCTTAAGCAAACGTGAGGTATCATATAAAATTAAGATTACTTCCACACTAAAAAGATTTCGATATGTTCTATATCGTCTAACTCTTGAATAAGATACAAACATAAAGATATAGATATATAGATAAAGATATATAGATTGACAAAGGATATTAATTATAGATCTATATAGAGAGAAAAACGTAAATCAATTTTTTTTAGAAAACTATGCCCTGGTTTCAGTGAATGACCGGTCTCGTGTTAGAAAATGACCGCGGTCATGTTGCAGTGGGTAACCGGGCTGATTTTGACTAACATAAGTAAAAAATATGTCAAGAAAATATTTTTTCAATAAGTTAAAAACAACTTATCTCATAAAACGTTCTATTAAACTGAAATATCGTAATTTTGACAAGCTGGTGTTGTTTGATAAATTTATGCCTCTAAAAACAAAATACAATAGACTCCCAATAGTTTGACACTCGATAGTTCGACACTCGGTGTAGTTCGACACCTGCTGACACTCAATAAACATCCTAAGACTCACAAGTATTTTGTTCAGTAATATTTACTGGGACCTATATATTACGTTAAAAGTTAGTAAAATAGCATGCAACAGTTTAATTTTATGGTATTTAATAAATTTAGGAGGTGGACATGTACAACCTGTAATTTTAATGCTTTTAATAATGTGAAATACCATAATAATCAGAAATCAGAAATCAGAAACTTTATTGTCATAGACATTTACAAAAAATGCATAGACAAACATCAAACAGAGTATCTACAATAAATTACAGAACATAACAACATGGTACCATTCCAAATAATCCATTACAAGAGTACTTAATATATATAACAACATTATATAATAACAACATCATATTTGTCGGCTTCTAAAAAAGTCTATTAAACAACACAAGTTGGCTAAACCTACTCATTAAAACTTAGCATCTAAGAAAGTCATGATAGTAGTTATTTGGATATTTTATCCTAAGGAGGCACGCAAGCTTTAAGTAGACGCGTTAAAAGTAATTCCATAAAATTCCTCAACACTGTACAAACATTTGTCGATGAGAACTGATTTCAGTTTGTTTTTGAATTGAGCAAATGGCAGTGACTTTATAACTGGGGGTAGAGAATTATAAAGTTTAATTGAAATAAAGAACCAATTCATCTGTGATTTACTGTAACGGAAAATTGTGTTCTTAGTGAGCCTTTGTTTCTTGTGTTGCAACTATGTACTTCATTGTTTACTTCAAAATCTTACAGATTATTATGGACAAACAACAACAATGTTAGTGCATACAAAGAAGGAAAAGAAAGAACACCTTGCCTAATAAAATATACTCCCTATAGTTCGACATTTTGATACTTCGACACCCTCGACGTCCACTAAGTGTCGAACTATCGAGAGTCTAATATTAAAACTAATTAATTTATAGTATCCGTGCAGTGGCGAACGCAGGATTTACTTTCGGGGGGGGGGGGGGGGTGTTCATGTTAAATCCAGCGACCATATACGTATACAAATAATGAAGCCTGGGCCGCCATATTGTCTAGGTATAGAGACATAAAACGGCGTTTAAAACGCGTAATCTGACAGTGCTCACGTTACAAATAACTCGTATTTTATACCATTTAGCATTGAGGCTTAAGGTTGAAATTTTGCATGCGAAGAGTCCTTTAGTTTTAAACGGTAATAGTATCAAACATATCAAGAAATAATGTTTTTCTATTTAAAAAAGAAAAATCCATTAGTTTTTATTTAACTTTAAAACGTAACATGAAAAAAGTAATCGGCTGCTATTTTTTATTTTTTATTTTTTATTTTATTACTAGCAGAACTCGTGGCTTCGCTCACGATAAAAATTATCGTCTAACACATAACAAGAATCTAGAGGACTGAAGAGAAATATTCATATCAAGGAATATGTCATGTAGAGATATGTTTGTTTTATGGCGGAATGTAGGATAACATGTAGATACCACAGTAGGATGTAGGATACTACAGTAGATAGTGAAGGTTTTCTTTTCACCGTTATAACTCGAAAACGGCCGGACCGATTTTAACACCAAATGTGTCGATTTTAAGGTACTTCCATTACGTCCCTGGATTGCCTAGTAGGGCATCAATTAAGTACAGTAAAGGGCTGAATGTTCGAAACAGTTATGGTGCTATCCGTGGGCAGTATTTCAAACTCGATTCACTTAGTTTTTAACTTAAAATATGAACGGGTAGGAATAATTTAAGATCAACCACTGATTGCAGCATTTATTTTTCCGTGAAAAGCCGGGACACCGTCGAATTAGATGAAAAAGGAATTTGCCAAATTATTGTAACTGGCATGATTGTAATTAAAAACATGAAGGACGGCCTAAGGAAGTAACTATAGCTTCCGCTGCCTAAAAAGATGGTACCACATAATGAGCTTATGATTGAACGTATAAGGTACGAAACTAATACAATCATCCTAGCCTACGCCCTAAGAGGAACATCCATGCAAAGTTTCAAGGTTCTAGGTCAAGTAGTTTGGGCTGTACGATGTTTCCACTGAGTGGTATTTGACAAATATATAGTAGATGTCAGGTAAAATAAAAACCGGGAGGAAATTGCTGCTAAAGAGTTGAATTTTTGAATCATATTAAAAATTATAGCTGCCGAGTTTGGTTGATAACTTAGTTTTTGTGAAAGAGTTTATCCGTGCCCCGTGCGGCGTCTTAAAAAAGTCAATCCTAAACTGCTGTTTACAAAAATATAGTCGAGTCGACTATAAAAATACAACTGTGGTATCAAATTAAAGGTCTGAATCTCACAATTACTATAATACCAATTATAAATGATTTAAAGGCAGTTTACACATCGTAGGAACGTGACAACTGTGGTGCATTGCGTGGTGGCAACTTTCTCAAAAAATGTCAGGACAAGCTTCTAGGTTATCAGTGTTTACGATGTGTAATCTGCAGCAAACCATTTATATTTGGTAGTATAGTAATTCTGAGATTCAAGCCTTTAATTTGATGCCATATTTGTAATTTTTTACTAGTTTGTTTTTTATGCATGACAGTAGAAGCAAATTTTTTGCTTCAAGTCGCGCCTCGTGTGCTCCGTCTATTTGTTTGTGGTCGCCGGTTCAACCGGGGTACAGGGGGTTATGGAATACCCCCCGGCGGAAGGGGGTCCGGGGCCAGGGCCCTCCCACGGAAATTATGGCTGTAAATTCCTTTTTTTAGGTTATCTACTGGCATAAGGGAATATCTAGTGGGTTTCTATTGGGTAAGTACCCTTAAAATACAAAAATTTAAAAAACGCCTGGAGATATTATGGTTTTGTACCTAAGTGTCAAATACATGAAAATCGGACCATTGGTGTCTTCTCTAGCTTTGTTTACATACATCCGCACACTCACACGGACGGACAGACACACTCCGAAAACAACTTTTTTGGATTCGGGGAGCACTAAAACAAATGTATCCACTAACAATTCAAATTCGTAAATTTTGACGAAACCAATACTTTCTCCATATACCGTACTATATGTTTAGGGGGAAGAAAATAAAAATATAAATGCAGCTAAGGCAAAGGTTATAAATATTTACTAAGAAAATGGGAAGGTTCCGATATTAATCAATAATTGATAGGTGACTGAAGTGAAGTGATAACATCTCTAGTACTATTTTCTTAGGGGTAAATGTAGATTCCAATCTCAACTTTCATTAGCATATTGACGGTGCATAAAAAAAGCCGTGTTCTCTTCCTTCTTTGCAGGCTTTCTTATTTCTCAAATCGTGAAATCCCTCTCACCGCTTACTATGGATTTTTCTTTCCCTTTCCTATTGCATGATATAATTTTCTTCAATATATTGATCATTGATGCTAAGAATTAATTGATCATTGTTACAACTGATGGAGACTGGGGACTGGGGAGGGGATTTAAGCACGCAGTTTCTGTTCAATTGAATCGAAGATTACCTATTAGGCTATATGTTCTCAATAAAGAAGATTAAGCCTACATAATTGAGATAGTTCAATATGTTCGGGAGTTAAAAAAAAGGTTTCATGTAATAAGAACTTACAGTATGAAAAATGTTTCATAAGAAAATTAAATAAGAACAGGAACATCAAGTACTCAAGTACCATACAGTATTCAGTATTGAAGTAGACATTGTTAACTCCATATTGAAGTTAAAAATCTCCAATTTGGGGAAAAATTCCCTCACCTGGAGACACTGTCCAACATTTCTGTTCTTCAAAATTTCGGGGAGGATATCCCCTTTATCCCCCTCTGGGTTCGCCCCTGTACTAAGGCAACCCTGTAAAAGAAAGTTTTCACTCATTGAAAATATTGAGAGACGCCATTAACTGAGAATCGGAGAAATGTATTTCATTCTTAGAATTTGTTTATTTAAAATTTCATTTTTCTCTTGAAACAGAGGCAGAATAAATTATAGCAAATCGTCGTCACTCTGGAAAGAGGGAGGGAAGGGGAAAGCAGTAGCCAATGAGAAGACGAGTTTTGCCTCTCTCCCACTCCCGCCTACCCCAAACCCAGCCAGACAAATTTTCATTTTCCCACAGCGGCGACAGAGGCAGCGCGGCAGTAGTGCGTGGGTTAGTGGTCAGGATAGCGAACGGCGGGAAAGGCCAGGTGTTAGGTGTAGTTTCAATTTTATGTACACGTGCCTTTGAGAATGACAACTCCCCAGGGACAGAGTCCTGAACTGGACGTGGATATGAAGATTGTTGACATTCGCCGAGGCAAGAGGAAAAGCTCTGCTAGTATAACAAACAACACTCCTTATAGACAACTACAATATCATGCAAAGATGTGGGGCCTTCCTTGTAATCTCAAGGTTAGTAAGTTATCAGTTCTTATCGCTTTTTTACCAGTTATTGCAGACTTTAGGTTTTCATAGATGCAAATATTCATTGAGGTGTGTTATAAGTTGTGTTGTGTTTTGAGGCTTAAGGATGTACCTGAATGGTATAACCTGAATATCTGTTATTATCGCTTACATCTCACGCATTTTATCTCCGGCTATGGCTGAGACAGCTGGTTGCAAGGTGCAGGGAAGAGGGTGTACTATTCTGAAAACATTTTCTAAAACACCACTGCTTGTCAATCTTGTGTTTACCATTATAATATGTTAAAAATATCCTATGTCAGGTAAGGAGTGGAGTGGCCATAGCCGGAGATATAATGCGCGAACTGTTCTAGCTTTGACAGAAATTAGCTTGTTAAAAATACTTCAATGTGTTTAGGTTTGGTTTAAGTTACCGGTAATGTCTTTTGTTTTGAGCCTAGTCATGCAACTGAAGGGCGTAGGCCAGGGGCGGAATGGCCATGTGGGCATTCAGGCTAAATGCCCGAAGGGCCGGCCTTTAGGTCAGAAAAGGGCCGGCAGATTTAAAAAAATTGGGCCTAAACCAAAAGAAAAATCAGCCCCTTTTGTTGCTGAGCTGAGGCCGGCCCTTGTGAAACTAAGTGGCCCATCCAATGAATTGTTCTATAAAAGTTACTGAGTGAGAGAGAGGCCGCAGCACCAGTGCCGAATTAACGGCTGCCGCGGCCTTAAGCTCAAATTACAGTGCGGCCACCTTGAGCACCCCAAGGGCCTCAGGCATTTCCCTACAGCCTAAATGTTAGACTCTAACAATCAATTTTTCAAAACAAATTTCAATAACTTAAATTTTCTTACAACTAAATTTCTTGATGATGGTAACTTATTAATATCAGGGTGGTAGTAAATTTGAAAGAATTTTTAACATGCTTATAGGCATTCTTAGTTGTTCAGATAGCTTTAAAATACGATTTTGGGTTTCACATTTTGCAAATTTTACCGGGAATGGGCCCCCGGACCCCCCAGACGTTTGCCCGCCTTCTTTCCTGTCTGGGCCGGTTGCCTGAAGAATGCCAGGGCCGTTTTTTCCTCCCAGTCCGCCCCTGGCGTATGCCTAGCTTACCGTGTAATATTACATACGGTCTGAAAACGTATGGTTTTGCAATCGATTGTTGGCCTTATTTTGGTAAAGCCAGTTAGATAGTATGGGAATTAATTGTGCAAAGTTTGTCTTATATAGGTAGACTTACCAGACGTACGTGATTACTGAGGACAGTCCTCTTTTTAATAATTGTCCGTGAAAATGTTTGCTGTCATTAAATGTTCGCGATTTTATAAATAGTCCATAGTTTTTCAGGAGGAAGGAACCTATTTCATGTATTTTAACAAGATTTCAAGAGTTAATAACTTTTTATGGATCCTACTTTAAGTAAAATAAAGTAAAAACAGCCGTTACCCCACTTTGGTCAATGTGGCCAGTTTACGAACTTATTCAAGAGAACCTAGTTTTATATGTTTGTGCTAAATTTTGTCACGATCCGACGATTTTTATGAGAGTTATCGTGTTAACGAACACTCCAAAAATGAAAATACTATATTACCCATATAGCCCCTGTTAAATTTTGAAACAAATCGTGATTTTTGCAGGTAAAAATGCGTTTTTGCGATAATCTCACTTCATATACAGAAAGATCACATAGCCTAAACAGCTATCAATTGATTTAAAAATTAATATGATCTCTGAGTTACCCTGAATGGATATTTTTTGTCCATTCTGTTAAAACGACGGTAATAGCTTATTCCAGAGGAAATTCGCTTAAAATGCTCATGAACATTGATAAATGTATCAATTGTTTAAAAAATTCGTACTGTTTGTCCCCCCTTTTAACACATGTCCTCCTTTTTTGTAAATAGTCCTCATTTTTCTAAAGGCGTGTCCTCAGAATCAGTGAAAAATATATGGTAGGTAAGCCTATATATAAGGCAGGGACATAGCCAAGGGGGGAGTCCGTGGGGTCTGGATCCCCCCTTCCCGCTAATTATTTTAACACGTTCGCTGCGTGCCACCCAATTGTGGGGGTTTGCAAAGTGCGGGCGTCGCGGGGGCAGCGGATTAGCGTACCCGATTTATTTCCATTCAACTAACGAAAAACACTGCACGGTAATGGTACTGCGTAACCACGACAGTCGACGTAGTTCCTTGGAACACTCACAGAGAGCAGCACTGCCTGGATTGCACAAGCCTGCTTGTATTACCAAAATGAGGGGAAAAATCCCAGAAAACCTGACAAAATGGTGGATTTTACAACAATGCCAGAGGGAAATTTTTCGGGGAAATTTAGTACCAACCTACACCAAAATAAAGCCCACATTGGTAGCTACAAGCTGGCAACAAATCATTGTTCCCGAGCGCCACGCTGGTGTACATTTAAGCGGTAAAGTTTGTGTGTTGTGCCTACGGGTAGACCCGTAGTACGCGTCGCGAGAACAACCGCAACCACGAGTATGCCCATGCCACACACCGAACGTGTTAATAATTATGATATTGATTCAATTCAGATACAAATTACACTTTCTCTTTATCAGAGCATGGTGCAAAAATAATATAAGCAATATTAAGGCAAAAGATTACCAAAGTAAAAAGTACAAACAAAATTTAACCGTCCGATTTTCATGCCAAAAATACCAACTCCTTGATTCCTACAAACATGGTCTTATCGCAATTGAAGCTGACGACGCCTGCTATCTTTCCAGCTGTGTTCCCAGGCCAGTACTTGGATAAGACGATTAAAACAATTCTTATCTAATTTTCGTATTTCTTAATTCTTGCTTACCTTTTTACAAGATTATTTATTCCACAACCACTGAATGTAGTTCACGTTGGGAGAGCCAGTTATAATCGATTCTTCACCAGAGTAACAACGTGCTTTTTTTGAGTGGCATTTAATGAGTAATGTTTAGAAAGAAAAATGGACACTCATGTGATGAGGAAGAAAATAAGTATTTCCAATACCTAATGTTAAAGAGGTAAGAAGTAAAAAATAAAATTTACAAATAGTATTAATACAGTGGAACCTGGATAATTCGAACCTCAAGGGACCAGTGAAAAGCTTCGAATTATCCATTAATTCGAATTAAAGAAGTTCTAAAGAATGGGGCCAAAACATTAAAACTTCACATTGTGAATAACCTCTTTATTACATTGGCACTCTAAAAGAATAAATTCATCAACAAACGCTAATTATAAGGGTTCAAAAACTGTAATCATAATACAGAAATAACTACCTTACAGTATAAACAACGTACGACGTACGATAATACAAAGAAACATTTCTTCACTACCCTTTAAATTACAGTACGTTCTGCTACTTCTGAACTTGATACAGGCTACCAACTTAACTTCGTGCAACATTGACAATTGCACGCTTATTTACTTTCTGCTAAAGTGAGTGTTTTATAGGTCCGAGATTTTGTCGACATGATCACTTCACTTATTTAATGTTACGTACAAATTTTAAACACTTGAAAGCAAGACACTGCACAAATGAAAAAAAAACACTTTGTTTGAAGGACGACCGAGAACAACGGCATGCTGCACTGGAATTCGGAAGTTAGTTTGGCAGGTGGGGGAGGGAAGGGGGTCGCAGTGTCACGGTGTTGAGTAGCCTTTGTGTCGACGCAGAAAACTGCGCATCATGTCTGGCGCGTGGCTCGTCTGCCAGGAGCCGTTCTACACATAATCAAGCGCGAAAAGACTAGTGGCGCTGCCACGGCGATCGCAACCCTTTTCCAAACCTAGTCAGCGTTCTGTACTGTTTTAATTTTCTGTGGTTGTCGAGTTACAAGCGATGTTGGGGCAGGGCGGGAGGGGGAATGGATGAGTCATTTGACCGTAACCTGACACGCCTTAGGTCTGGCAATAATTTTTTGTTGAAAGTCGTAGTATAACGTGTTTTCCAATGAATTTGTATTCTGTATTTTCAGTCGTGGAATGAAATTAATGAACCGGTACCTTAATTTGGCACTTAAAAAATTTGAATTATCCAAAATAAAATTCGATTTATCCACGATTTTTTTGCATTATTTAGATACAAAATGCTAGGGACCACGAAAAATATTCGAATTAAAGAAAATTTTGAATTATACAAGTTCGAACTATCCAGGTTCTACTGTAATATAGACTAGGGGTCCCATGCGCAAATTGCACATTCTAATATTGTGTTTGTTTGTGAGAAACTATAACCTAAAATTCGAAAAAATTATAACTGGTGCCAAATCTTAAGGCCCACGCCGCGCCGTCCATAAGCCCAATGCTAAAATTAACATTAGTCTTAAGATTTGGCGCCAATTATAATTACCTTCCTAAAATTCACGATTAGTAAAAATTTAACCTGTTCAAACTTGAAATTGAAATGTTAGTGTTTTTAAGAAGCTTAGCTGAGAAAACATACACACACATTGTCCATCGTCCCAACACTATGTTAGCTTATTTGAATTTGATTGTCTTCTGTGGAAATAACTTCGCACAACAGTAGGATACCGCCTGTGTTTTTCACGTTTGCACTTACATAATCTTTAAGTCGCTGGAAGTATATAGGTGTTCAATCTTTAGTTGTCTCTTAGCAGTTATCTGTTCTTGCTGAAGGTTACGCATGTTTTCCCTTTGAACATGCAAGAAAAACATCTATATATGAAAATGAAATGGAAATGTTGTTTCATTTTTTTTGCATTGGAAATGTTTCAAATTTGTTTGAAATTTTGCAGATGAATAAAATTAATAATTTACAATATTTGAAACATGTCGATATACACATCAAAGAGTGATTTACCTAGTACCGAATCAATAAAAGTATCATATCTAAAATTTACTGTTCACTGTTCATAAGTTGTTTTGTCTCTTATGTACATTTTCAGAATATCTATTTTTGTTTACAATGTCACTGGTTGACAATTCGCCTGAAGGTAATCAGCTGTTAAATCACGATTTACATTTAGCAAGTTGGTCAGCACTGGAGCGTTGAAAGCGCCCTCTAGAAATAAATCAAAGCCTTCACGGTTGAAGCCATAAGAGAAATGTCCATTTTAACTGTCTGTCGCAGGTGGGCTACATTATAAGCTTTAAAATGACACCTCAATCGTAAAAATCGGTTTAGTAGGACGGCTGAAAAAGGGAACTAACAGAAAAAAAACCTTATTGTATTAAGTACATAGATTATTTCAAGATTACTACATTCTTGTAAAGAAGAACGTCGACTATCCAGCGGATCAACGAAGACCTTAAACCTTAACTGACTATTAATGGCTTAATATACTTTAGGAGAAATATAAACTTTGAAACTGCAATAAAACGAATGATTAGTGTTAAATGTCATTTACTCGCATTACAGGGTAATAATGATTTAAAAATTAAATTAAATCTGCGTTTCCAAAGCAGTAAAGAGTTTTTAATCAAGAGTTAATGAAGGCAAAATAAATAATATTGACCGAGAGCTCGACAAGATACGCAAGAGGCAATCCTATCTTTATTCATACGTCCATGGCTGTCTCTTCCCGTACTCATAACTAGTACCCGACTGGTCTGGTGCCGTTACGTAACACACTGACAAATATAGTGACAAATCTCATGATTAGGGATCGGTCACAATGGGAAATTAGCCTAACCCACTGTGCGCTCTAGACATAACAAGTTTTGAGTGAAAGGGAAGAATTAGAATGATGATAACCCTAATAAAACCGAAACGCATTATTGGCGACAGTTTTTTAGTCTCCGAACCTGATTACTGTATTAGGCATTTCATTTACACAACTTTTAAATTTATCTCATCCACAAATAAAAATTCCAATTACAGATCATTGCCCGCCTGTGATTGCTCAACTCTCCCCGATCCAAACTTATCTTTACTTCGTAAAATATATTTTTTGAAATACAATATAATCGGTACTTTTTAAGTTACAGTAAAACCCCGTTTAACCGAAATAATGGGGGCGGGACCCTTCCGGATAACCGATTTTCCGGTTAATCCGGAGTTGGTATTTTAAGGTTAATTTCGGAAAAAAACGCATACAAGTTCCAGTTTTCACAACGTAAATTTATTAAAATAAGGACTATTTACAATTTTACAATATAAAAGGCTATTTCTTGAAGTAATCAACAATCTTTTTCTGAACCTTTTCGTTACAGCGGTTTCGGGCAGCCTTGTCTCGCCATCTTTTTATGAGTAGCAAATCTGCGGGTGTAGATTCGTGTGACTGCTCGACGAATTGGAGTGCGACCTAAAAAATACCCATATTGTTTTCTACCTACATATTCTTCATTTTTATTATGAATTTAAATAAGATACATTATTTAATACAATATGAATGAATAAATCCTACCTCGAAAGCATTAAAAGCAGCGTCTGCTGATACTCGGTTGACGTCACATGCAGTCGACGCATCTACGTCGTCATCTCCATCAACGGGCTCTGCTGTCTCTCGCACCATGTTCACGATGTCTCGATCGGAAAGCTCAAGTTCGGCTTTGTCTCCTTGGACCCATTCTACGACTTCATTGTCTTCTAAACTTTCGCATCCTGGCACTTTCTTTAACAATTGTGATAGGTTTTCGAAATCTTCCTCCTCCCAACCATCATTTGACGTCACACCATCATAAAGTTTATTCCAAGCTTTTTGCAAAGTGGTTGCTTTGACTTTTTCCCAGGATTGAGCACTCCAGTACACCACTTCTTTCATTGTGACAGATTTTAGAGCCTCTGGCAAAGTCTTGTGGCCAACGTCACTTTCTTGGAGAATGTGCCTCAACAAAAACCCTCTATAATGCCGCTTCAGTGTCTCAATTACTCCCTGGTCCATGGGTTGGATTAGACTAGTGACATTGGCTGGTAGGAAATGAGCAATAATTTCGCCGTCCTTCAGAAGCCCCGGATATGTTGGAGCATTGTCAATCAATAAGATTGCTTTTATTGGCAGATCTTTTTCCTTTAAAAATCTCTTGACTTTAGGCACAAACTGTTTGTGGAACCATTCTGTAAAAAGATCAGATGACATCCATGCACTTTTTTGGGCTCTGTAGTAAACTGGAAGGGCGTTGGGGGCGATATTTTTGAGTGCCCTAGGCTTGGCTGACTTTCCTATGCACATTAATGGAAGTCTGAGTGTACCTGATGCGTTCGCTACAGTTAAAAGTGTGATTCTCTCTTTTTGCATTTTATGACCAGGAGCAGAAGCCTCTTTTGTGCATGCCAAAGACTTTTTAGGCAACATCTTAAAGTTTAACCCAGTTTCGTCAGCATTAAAAATTTGGTCCTTTGCGTACCCTTTTATCATGTCTTCAAATTCTGTTTTAAACACATCAACTGCATTTTCATCTGCTGACAGTTTTTCGCCACACAAATGCAACTGACGGATTCCATATCGGGTTTTAAATCGATCAAGCCACCCGTTGCTTGCAGTGAAACCTTTTCCATCATTTCCAAGCATTTCAGATAAAAGCTTTGCCTTTTCTTGAAGAAAGGGCCCAGTTATCGGGACCCCTTTCTCTCTTTGTTGAGTGAACCACAAAAACAACGATTCATTCAATTTTTCGAAATCGGAAGTTTTCATAGTTTTCCAGTTAGGTACTGTTGTAGCAAATTTTAAAAGTTGGTCCTTATTTTTGACCCAATCACTAACGGTTGAGGTACCTACATTGAATTCTGCAGCTACCTTCCTCAAAATCTCTCCATTTTCTATCCGTTTGACTGCTTCCAACTTATCACTAATGTTCACGACTACACGTTTTCTCTTGGTAGACATCGTGGAAACACTACACGTTCTTTTAATATTTTATACTTTACAAATACGGCACTACTCTAAACTTTACAAACTTTCGTCTTCGGCAAATTTCACCACTCAGTCGAAACAATAACACCGTTGTCACCACATGCAGGTGTGAGAGTCTGCAGTACACTAAACCTTTAGTGCGAAATGGGTCAAGCCCCCACCCCCTCGTGACTGGTACAGGAATGTGGAAAACCCGTCAAAACAACCCCCGAGTTCAGTGACCGCCGCGGCCGGCGATGTCTCAGCGCAACGTGACTCATCCCGCCGGGCCGAACCTCTCTATTATTAATTATTTATTTCTCGTAAACCGTTCCGGTTAACCCGGGTTTCGGTTAGGCGGGGTCCGGTTAAGCGGGGTCTTACTGTATACGAAAAGATCAAATAATTTCAGATCTTTTACATAAACATTTTAAATTATTAATAAACATAAAAATATAAAGACATATTTTTGGAAATGAATTTATTATACAGGGTGATTGAAACGTCTGGGTACGGCTTAATATTTTACAAACCACAGCAGAAAACATCTGTAAACTTTGCACAGTGTCATATGGCAATGTAAACTATTTTTCCTTGCTATTGTCATGACATGCCAACCTTGGGGGGACGGCCCACAGAGGAAGTCATAGAAATCTTAAATGTAAGCATGGGTCGAGTTATACCTCATTTCAAAGAGCTCAGTTCGTAGAGTTGAATACCGCAAACCGCATCTCAAAAGATGTATCCAATCAGAAGTGGCGGGTTGTTTTAGGTACACATTGTGAAGTATATTATGCGCTGCCATTTCTGACTGGATATATCTTTGGAGATGCGGTTTGCGGCATTCAACTCTACTGAGTTCTTTGAAATGAGGTATCACTCGATCCATGCTTTATGACTTCCTCTGTGGGCCGCCCCCTCATGGTTAGTCAAAGAAATCTTAAAGTAAGCACGGATCGAGTGATGGTATAAATGACCACGATTTGTTAGCCGCAATGCGACCGAAAGTGGTGTGACGGCCATGAAAAGGGCAAGCAGCAGTTTTCCAGTTGCAATGCGACAAAAATATTTGCCAGCCGCGGTCCAAACGATAGATTTTCCGGCCTCAATGTAAGCTATAAAATAGATGTAAAAAAATAAAATAAAATAAATGTACGACGATCTTGAAAATAGTGAGAGACTTCTTGGCAGTGAAATAATAAAGAAATATGCCTGCCAGCGACGGCAGATCATCTAGCCAAGAAATGGCCAGTAGAAGTGACGGCCGCTGTTAAAAGTCTGGCTCAAGAAATGACATTTCAGTATTTTAATTAAATCACATGTTTTATGTTTACCGAGAGCTCGACGAGATACGCAAGAGGCAATCCTATCTTATCGTATTGTTTTTTGTTCTTCCTCAATGTTCTAAATCAAATCAAATAATTTTAAAAGGTTCTTTCTCATCAATTATTTGAAGAGCCGCGAAAAGAGCGAGAGGCTTGTCCAAAATGCGACCAAGAAATCTGCTGGCTACGAAGCAGGCAACCGTGAGACGATTGAGCAATTCTCAGTCTGCGAAACGAGCGAGCAATTTCTAGCCATCAAACACCGAGAAATGTGACGGCCGCGAGAACAGAGGCAGGCTTGACGGCCGTGGTTCGATAGATTTTCTGGCAGCGATGCTTCTTAGAGATTTGCCAGCTGAGAAACGAAAAATTAACTTTAGATTATTTTTTTCACTTTTCTCTTAACCGGAGCCAGCCAGTTGGGGCGCCGCTACTGGCTGGCGCTCGGGGCAGGCGCCCCTGCTGCCCCCCCCTAGATCCGTTACTGTGTAAATACTACTTCACCACCCATATAACACAAGTATTAAAGAAGCACTGGCTTTCATTTCAATTGCCAATTGTCAAAATCGAAAGAGTTTTAGACGAGTTATGTACCTCTAACCAACAAAATGAAATTGAATTTGTTGAAAATTTTCTTTGATTAAAGATATACTAGTGGATCTGAGCGCACGGAATCGTGCGCTACTCTAGCAGAGCGATAATTCAAATGGCGACAAATTTAAAACACAATCATGCTAACACGATCCGTCTAGAGGGTTATGTTTACACAAATTAAAAAATAACAGCAATTAAATTATCTAGCTGATCAAAATGTAAACAATTATGTTCTTCATAAGGTTAACATGGGAACTTTAAAAGCCAATGGGGCAGAGCCCAAGGGACTTTTTCAAAAATGTAAGGCCAGTTTGCAAATCTACGCGACACGCTCTTTCCAATGAGCCGTCAATGATCAAAATCAGTTAAGAAATGACGGAGGAGTTCATAAGACAAATTTCGTGTTGGCTTATTAATTATATAGATGACCTGAGGGATGTTGTTTATTTTGGTGAGAGAACACTCAGGGAGTTATTAGCATCCATTCAAGCTATTAATTATTTTTTATTATGAGTTTGGGTTGAGTTTTAAGCTAAATAAAATTACACATTTTTTATGTTTTTTTATTTTTTTTTTTTTATAGCTCTATCTCAAGTACTGGGCTTGACGTAGTTATAAATTTGTCTTTAAATACTCAATTGGTCGCTTGCTTACATTTGTGATATTATTTACTTGAATCTGACGAGTTTTAGTTGAGTTATATACATCCCCATCTAAGATAATAATTTCATTTTTCAAAAATGTTATGGTGAATGGAGGACATTAACTCACCTCGAACTGCATTGATTCAAATGTTCAATAGCTCAAAAGAAAACCATTCATTTACTAAATGATCAAAACAAAAATTAATAGCATAGTGCAATCATTATTGGATATTAGATCTTAATTTGAATAATAATGTTGGAAAATTAAAATTTTTTACCTTGGGTTAGAGTTCTACTTCCCTAAACCCATATTATATTATGCCATCAAACAATATCTCAAAGCTAGTGATCCACTGAATATTTCAAGACCAAAACAATAAATATTACGAACCTGGTAGCCTACTTGAGGTACATATTTATAGTTAAAGATAAACATTAAAAAAATTATAATATTATTTAGCTTATTTGCTTATAACTCAACCCAAACATCTCATATAAAATAATTAATAGCTTGGATGAAAACAACTCATTGAGTGTTCTTTTACCATAATATACAACATCCCTGACTTAGGTCATATATCTTTAATCAAAGAAAGTTTACAACAAATTTAATTGCTTCATCGGTTGAAGGTTTATAACTCGTCTAAAACTCGTTCAATTTCAACAATTGAAAACTTAAATGAAAGTCAGCTGTGCTCTTTTTAATAAATATAGTCCATAATTTCATGATTGTGTAGCCTCTGAATCACTGATTATAAGAAAAATGGTTTAAATTACCTGCTACTGTCGAGTGATCCTGTTATTGGTACTACACTACCACTGGCTTCGAACCGTTTGAAGGTTCATTATCAAGTGTACAAAAACATCAATTGCCCATCTTCCGTGATGATGAAGTTGTCAGAAGTTTAAAACATGTACAAACAACACTAAAAATGTTTTCTTTCGTTTTAGTGTCATTTGTAAAATGTTTTAAACTTCTGACAACTTCATCATCACGGAAGATGGGCAATTGATGTTTTTGTACACTTGATAATGAACCTTCAAACGGTTCTAAACCAGTGGTAGTGTAGTACCAATATTAGGATCACTCGACAGTAGCAGGTAATTTAAACCATTTTTCTTATAGTCCATAACATTGAACATAACTTTATTAGAACTGTAGGTATTGTGGTCCTTAATTCAGGTAAAATTTTGGATAGCAAACATTTTTGTTTTTGTGAGTTTTACATAACTTCCCTCAGCATTGTCCAATTTTAATGATCAGGGTATATCTCAAATTAAAGGCATTATTTTACTGAGTGTTCTCATATACCTAAATATATAGTAGATAACTTAAATATAACCCAATGCTTAGATCTTGAAGATAAAACAAATTTTAGAGATACAAGAATTTTTCTTTGTTGCAGGTCTATGATTTGCTAATAATCTGTAATTATTATAAAAAAGCAGCCGTAGTTTCACCAGGTTGGCCATATGAGGAGGAGTAGTGCAGTAACTTAATTTTGAAATGAATTACTGTTCTTTAAAAGGCAACTTAAAACTATTTAAAACTCAAAAACTAAGACCAAAGATTCAAATCTGTTCTTAAAAATATGGCAGAAATGCTATCTTGCAGATACATTTAAAATCTCAGTAATATTATGTGTTTTTTACTTAAAGTTAAGAGAACGCAATTAAACCAATTTATCATCGTGAAATCTTTGATAATATGTTTTAGCGAATTTCCATAAAGGAATAAGCTATTACGGCTGTACTCATGATAAGACCTAAGTCTGAGACCATGTTAACTTTTCATTTTGGGGTCCCCAGAAGCAAAAAACTCCATTTGTTTGAATTTTTATATATTTATGTCTGTTAACACAATAGCGGCTGTAAATATGGTCCGATCTTAATGAAATTTGGTACAGACATGTAAAGTGGTAATCACTCGGACGAGTTCGTGAACCAGCCCGATCGGACCATCGGAAGGGGGGGTTAAGGGGGATAAACCCCCCAAAAATGGGTTTTTTGAGTTTTTCACATAGAAAAAAAATTTATCAAATTTTTGTTGGCACCATTGAATTCAACTCAAAAAAACAAACAATTTAGTATTTTCAATCACTGCTCTATGGCCATTGGTTACCGAGATATTGAAAATGGTAAACACAATACGTTGCCTCAATGTTAACCTTATGGGAAATAAGTACAGTTCTATATCTCGCTTATTTCTCAACATATCTTGATAAAACTTGGTAAATGGCTTCTTCTAGTTCAGATCTACTAAATATTGAATTAAAACCAACCAGTTTAAACATACCTGTAGCAGCAAACCTGCATACTCATTCTCCATGTTATTCTTATGGAGCTTACAAAAAACATGTCAAATCTCGCTATGTTGGATTAAAATATGTTGTTTTGCATTTGAAATTCGCTGAGTATGCAGGTCTGCTGCAACGGGGGTATTTATCTCTAGGCCTATTACTTGTTAAAAGTAAGGTATAAAATATTTTTCATTTTTGTACTGAATGTTTATGAAACAAAATTTAGTAGAAGGAAATAATGACTAAGAGAATGAAGTTTTGGTTTACCATACCTAATTCTCACATATTTCATGTCTTTATACTTTAAGGATATTACCGGTAACAAAAGCTAAAGGAAAATCCTTTTTTTCTTACCTGTTTAAGTTATTTTTTCACTTACGATCGTGAGCAGCAAATTCGGCAGTTGAGTGAGTGCGCTGTTGGTGGAATTATCGTTTGGGGTATTATTTGTTTGGGTAGTTAATCAAATATAACATCATATGGTTAAGTGAACACAAATTTACATGTAAAAGACCTGGAGAAACGTAAACAAAGGTTTGACAGTTCAACAAAAACATTTCATTCATAGTCCAGGCAACGAAAGGTTATAGAGGGAATAGCATGGATCACAACTTTAGACATTTTAACTTTGTTTGGACTAGTTAGGAGTAAAACATCAAAAGTCCCCGCCCTTAACCCTTGAGCCGGCTGTGCTGGAAGGGCCTAAAGGTACAATTTTTTGGTTTTTCCTAAATATCTTGAAAACTATCAACTTTTAGTATTCCCTATAAATTTAAAAATTAAAGACAATTAAATTTCCTGTAAGAAAAATCCATAATATGTCTACTTTGGTCCAACCGTTTACAAGGTAAGCACTAATTTTATTAATATTCAAAAAATATCCCTTCCATAAGAAATACATGTAAATTTGTGGGTAACATAGATGCCCAATTGGGCAACGCTTTTTTCACCTAAAGGAAAATGAACAGCATTCAGGAAATATTGACAAAATTTCCAGTAATTTGTCACCTCAATCATAAAAATTGGTCTAAAATTAAGGCGGCGAGCTCACAAAATACGTTACTTTTCAAGGAATTATAACAAATTGTAATCATTTCTTGAAAAATTACGTTTTTTGTGAGCTCGCCAACGCCTTAATTTTAGACCAATTTTTATGATTGAGGTGTCAAACTACTGGAAATTTTGTCAATATTTCCTGAATGCTGTTCATTTTCCTTTAGGTGAAAAAAGCGTTGCCCAATTGGGCATCTATGTTACCCACAAATTTACATGTATTTCTTATAGAAGGGATATTTTTTTCAAATATTAACAAAATTAGTGCTAACCTTGTAAACGGTTGGACCAAAGTAGACATATTAAGTATTTTTCTTACAGGAAATTAAATTTTCTTTAATTTTAAAATTTCATATGGAATACTCAACGTTGATAGTTTTCAAGATATTTAGGAAAAACCAAAAAATTTTCCCTTTAGGCCCTTCCAGCCCAGCCGGCTCAAGGGCTAAGGGCGGGGACTTTTGATATTTTACTCCTAACTAGTCCAAACAAAGTTACAAAGTCAAAAATTGTGATCCATGCAATTCCCTCTGTACCTCTTTTTGAGCATTCATTGCCTGGACTATCAGTCATTTCAGGTGATGTTTAGCAGAAAATTTTATGAGTTGACAGTTTTTACCGCCCGCTGTATTTTGTGCTCTCTACACTAACTCTGTTACTGCAGCATGTGAAATTGAAAATAGCTAAACTAAGGTTATTACAACTTTTATCATCATTTACATCTTATTCACTGGAAAAATAATATGTAAATTAATAGCCTATTTTATGGCATTAATATATAAGTCAAACTTCTTATCTCTTAAAGAGACCTCTTGATAGGGTATGCAATGACAAGATTGTGAAGCCAAAGTCCAATGTTGGAACCCGACATGTTTTAAAAACAGGACTCTAGGTGCTTGAGTTTTAAATGTCCCCGACATAACCTTTTGCACTTGTGACAAACGACATACCTGTTGCAGAAAACCTGCATACTCATTCCCCATGTTATTCTTATGGAGTTTACAAAAACATGTCAAATCTCACTATGATGGATTGAAATATGTTCTTTTGCATTTTAAATTCCCTGCGTATGCTGGTTAAGGTTGTGCAATAATTACAAAAGTTTGGAATTTTGAATCTCTTTAGGTCTCAAAAGTTACGAAATAGCATATAGAACTTAAAAAATCATATAAGATCTTCCGATTGTGCAACGACCTTGAAGTTTAACATGTAAAACTCCATAAGAGAATTAGTCAACAATCGTAATTTGGTTTATGCTGGACATTGATAATCGTACAAAAGTTTTGCCATGAAAAATTCAAAGAGCCATTTAAAACTTTTTGATCAATGGTATAATTTGTTCAATTACACCACAAAATTATTGACTTAATAGAAGCCGAAATCTTGAAAAAACGCCTAAATAAGTGATTTTTAGAAGGCCATAGATCGATAATACTGTTGTCTAATCGGACACACTATACATTTTTCAAAATGTTTTAAGGAGCTCAAAGTCCAGCATAAACCAAATTACAAGTATTCACTAAATTCTCTTATGGAGTTTTACATGTTAAACTTCAAGGTCATTGCGCGATCGGAAGATCTTATTTGATTTTTTGAAAGTTATTTTTTAAGTATTCTATATGCTATTCCGCAACTTTTGAGACCTATACCAATACAAAATTCCAAAATTTTTTTTTGCACCACCTTAATGCAGGTCCGTTGCAGGTCATTTTTTTTTTTGTCCTCCCTTCATACCTCAGGACGCTAGACCTAGCCCGGAACCTTTTTGCACATTACTTTAGGCTAGCTCTAGTGGGTCACGGCATTATCACATAGCGAAATAGCCATTGGTGATTGGCGAGATTTGAACCCGGGCCTCTGAGATCAAAGTCCCGCGCTCTAACCACTATGCCAGGCCGCTCCCTACAACGGGGATATTAGACTCTATAATGAGCAATTTAAGCTCTGAAATTTAAATCCGCTCCGTCATGTCAGCGTACTGTGTGATTGCTCGTTTTTAACTCATTTTAACATTTTGCTTTGTTAAAATAGGACTACATAATCTCAAATTAAATCTGGATAGTGACACGTTACCATTAACAGTCATTGTTGAGCCATTTTCATATCATTTTGATGGATTTAACGATTTAACATTTTCAGGCAACATCTTGGATCCGCCAAATTAAAATAAAATAAATGATTTTTTTATACAAAGGTGCAGGGCTGTAACAACCACTGGGGCACCACAGTATTTTTTATAGTGTTTTACACTCATGGAGTTTCAATGTAGCATAAAACCACTATGTTAACATAATTTTTCACTTTACACCACTTTGAAATCACCTGTTTTTGTCTTGTGTTTTTCACCTGTAAAAATTCATCATTACAAAACACATTGTTTGCTTTGTAAATGGTATGTTTCACTACTAGTCACGAAATTCGCCCATTTTGGAGCAAGATAGTGTTTTACTTGCGAGGTGTAAGCCGAGCATGTAAAACATTATCGAACGCTGAAATGGGACTTTTGTGACGAGTTGTGAACAACACTTTTCATCACGACGCAAATAAGTAACCAAACTTATAAAAAAATCACCCAACATTTCACAGTTTACACAAACAAGTAAACACTATTTGGCTGAACTGTCTATTTCAGTTTAGAGTCAGCTGGTCAAACTGTCAAAATAGGAACTTGGTTTTTGTTTGGGTACGGCAACATTTTTTTTGGGCATGGAAAAAGTTTGTCTGGGTACGGAAATGCAGTGTTTGGGTACCGAAAAAACAGCCGATCAATATTGGTAACAGGCAATTTTCATATATATAGTGGTGAAAAGTAATGTTTAACAACTTCACTGTGTCACGAGTAACCAGTTACTTGTGCCGTCCATTACCTAATTACATTTATTTGAATCTTTGGGGAGTCTTGTCCTAGATTTTCTCTTACCTTAATCTTTTCTTTCAGAAAGAGACTCTGGAAACAGTTATTAAAGCTAAAATGGACGGAAATTATGAAGTTGTAGAGATGCTATTAAAGGAGGTTCGTGAAGAAAGACTACTTCGCAAGAAACAAAGAGCAAAAGCATTGGAAGAATCAAAAGCTTTAGAAAATATTGAACCATTGGAAGAAAATAACAATGAAATGAAACCAAAGGTGAGTATAGGTATTGAGCAACATGTTGACACTCAGAGACGTCGCGTGAACCATACATTTGGGGGGGGTCAAAACCCACGGAGGGGTCTGGGGGGGTGTCAAGGGGTGCCCACAGGGGGAGGTCATGATGCAAACTGGGTCATTGAAATTTCTGGGGGGTGAAAAATAGTACTTCTTCGCCAGCCTGGGGGGGCATCATTAAAAAAATTAAAAAACTTGAAATTAAGAAATTCAATTTCTGTATTAAATTTAAACCCTTATTTCTAGAACTTTGGATATATGCAGAACAATGTCTACATAAGATGTACAGAGATCTTAGGTTACCAAACGTAGTGAGGGCTCTGGGCAGTGACAATGTAAGTTTGGGAACGTTGAGTTAGTGGTTGCTATGGTAACGAGACTTGCACGGTGGCGCGATGTACCCGTAGTTCGGAGAATTTCGGCACATGCGTTCACCACCACCCCTTCAATCTTGTGTCAGTTGCAGTTGTCACTGTCTGATAGTGGTTACTGGTTAGTTCTTGCTATCAGATACACCTGACACCTGCGTGTTTTGTGACTTTCGAGTACAATACATTATACTTTCAATGTGCAAGCTTCAAGGTGATATAAATCGAGCATTTTCCTCAATTAGAAATGCTATACCTTAAAGCTATTTTCCTTTTGTTTTATGTTAAAAAATTACTCAATGCTCAAAAATCTTTTTGGTTTTTGTAATGTTCATATATATATTTAAAGAATTACATAATGAACATTGTTTGTTAACAATAAACCAATGTTTATATACTGTAGGCCTACAATGAATTTATCTTCCGAAACCTAATATCTTGGATGTGGGGAGGGGGTTGGTCGCAGGTAAAGGGGGGGTGAGTCATTGCCCCAGGGGGGGGTGGGCACCTCTGGGGGTATGGAATACCCCACATACTAGCAGGGGGTCCAGGGGCCCTCCCTGGAAAATTTTGAGTTTTTCATACATAAAAGTGGGATTTGAAGCCTTTAACACGTTAGCTGCCACGCATATTTTTGTGCTGATCAGCGTAGTGCCACGCACATTTTTATTGAAATTCTAGTTATGTGATATTTTTTTTTCCTTTTTGAGGTTAGTTATGATGACTTTTAACAAAATAAATAAGTAAACATGTAAAAAAAATTGGTGACCGATCGGGTTGGCATTAAATTTTTTTAAGGAATATTTGATGCTATTTTGACGTGCTGACCCGATCGGGCCGACACAGCAAAATTAGAAACTATGAAAACAATGCTATATACCAGTAAATTGCTTTGTAAACAATTTTTGGGCACACAACAAATAAGATAAACTCAAGAACAATGATATATTAGGTGCATTTAATGATATTCAATAATTTTTAATAATGAGAAATGTTGCTAGGAAACGATGCCGACCCGATCGGATCGGCAAAATTGATGCGTATGCTTGAAACACTACCAGTAGGTTTAGAAAACTGCCGCAACGCTATCTAGGAGGCTTGGGATGTACTACGTCGTATTAGTTCCCCAGAGTGCCGCTAGGTGCCTATCAGAGACATCTATCGGCGATTCGGTCAAACGCTGCACTACTCCGGTTGCCGACCCAATCGGGTCGGCAAATTGCCCCGCCCAACCTACCTATGCCAACCCGATCGGGTCGGCGTGACAGTTAACATGTTAAACCTGTGAAATATTCAGCATTACAAAGGTTAGTTTATTTACGATTTTCAAGATAAATTTTCAGAAAAAATCAACATTATATATATTTTAGCTTTTGAACACGTGACTGTTGAAGAACATCTTTTTATGTTTACCTCAAAACCATTGCAGTTATTGTTTTATTTGTAATAAAATAGGCGGTCGAAAAACAACAGTGTTATTTACAACTGCCTTACTTTCCTGGCTGTTTCATCCTTGTGGCATTCTCGACTGCAGCTTGCAGGTTAAACTTAATTAACTACCTAGCAGGCAATCAGAAAACTAATAGAACAAGATAAAAAAAACAAAACAAATGATTCATCCGTTATAGGAAACAACGTCGGGACAAAAAAACTAAATTCTCCAGCCAATGTAATTGGCAGGATCTTACAAACTAAGCTCATGGATTTTCGTTTGTTTACGTGAGGAACATGCCTGTTGGTGGCGAAAGACAATTAAGTGAAATTTCCCTCCCCCTCGTGCTTCATACCAGGTGTTGTATTATACTCTAGGGAGCTAACGTTTGTGGAACCAAAACTATGCAACCCGTACCCAGGGCCGGATTTAGGCATGAGCCACATGGGCCCGGGCCCAGGGCGGCAACTTTATAGGGATGGCAAATTTTGCAGTGTTTTATTTTTACTCAGATTTATACACTAAGGAAAGCTATAAAAAGTCCAAAGAGAAGTTTTTCAGTACATTAGATAATTTTGTTATATCAGACTACACTATTATTTTGCTTAGTGCGTCACTGCGCGGAAGGACGGCAGTCGATGTACTCAAGGCAAGTGGGGTATAAAAGCTTATTTTTTGGCCTGGGCTCTGGTGCTGAGTCGTTCATTATTTGGGCTGATGGTGGAATCGGATCATAAGAAAGAGGGACAGGAAGGGCGCTATGAGTTTTGTCATAAGTAACTCATTTGTTTTAGCTTTAAGAAATAATTGTACAACTTGGTACTAATAGTCGTATCCCTAAAACATGTAAAATATCCCGTATTTATGGTGAAAATCCCTTAAGCGGAAATTCTGCAGTAGTGGTGTTGTGTGCTCTGAGCCGAACGCCCACGGAGGGTACTGACAAGTCACGAGAGTCTGTGAACAAATCTCTGGACACGCTCGATTTTAGGGTGTTTGAGCGGAAGCCCAAAGATGTTTGTTGTCGTTTTGGGGGGGAGGTAGGTGAGAGGAACTTTTTTGATGGGTGCAGTGGGGGGGGGAGTGCGAGATACGCAAGATCTGCGAATCCACCTGGCAAGTCGCTTGGGATTGCTTGTAAATCGAGAGTTTAATGAACTTTTGCGAATAATTAATTCAAATAACTGGGAAATGTACACTAAGCATTATTAATCACTAATACATAAGTTTATTTACTCTTTCAGCGATGGCCACATGCTTCGTTACTGATATGGTTATAAGCGTGATAACTCGAGTAAAAGTGGTCCAATCTGAATGAAATTAGGACATATAAAGTAGTAATTATTCGGGCAAGTTTGAAAAGTCCCGAATAATTTCATTGGTCCATTTGGATAAAGGTGTAAAGAAGGATGAACCATTTAAATGGGTTTTTGAATTTTTCTGGCATTGAAAAGTAAACTTTATCAAATTTTTCTGATCTTCATTGAATTCAGCTTGAAAAAAATGTGATGCTCAAAATTCATTTTGAAACCTCAGAATGTTCTGTTTTAATGAGAAAAGTTAAATGTAACTTGTTAGGTGGCACCTCCAAAGACCACCACTAAAAACCGCTCATGCCTAAGTTATGTTTTATTTAATAGAATTTTGTTCCTTTCTAGGAGTGCCAAGAAACAATAAGGCAGAACAAAGTTCAAGAGCTGTTACATAACATCGTAAAAATGAGTTCTGCACGTAATGTGACCATCCAGAAAACAAGTACTCACACCCGCTACAGAGCATTAATCGCTCCTGGCTATTTGATCCAGAGAAAGTGCTTGGGTGTTCCTCCTTCAAGTACCTGCACAACAAATACAAATCCAAAAATTTCTAACTACAATCCTACAGTCATAAACTATGCATCACCGAATGCAACATATGGTGCAACCAATGAGGCGAGCACCAGTAGAGCCACTGCAATGACAGAGCCCATGGCCAACCTCTGCAACAATCCTCAGTTCGGGCAAAGCTACAATCCAGAAACAGCTGTCACTGTGGTAAGTTAAATATCAGGCCACTCAATTTTCACTCCCCTCTTCCCCTAAATATAGGATATGGAGAAAGGATTGTTTTCGTCAAAATTTTCAAATTTGAGTTGTTAGTGGAAATATTTGTACTCTCTCCCCTCTATACATAGTACATGGAGAAAGTTTTATGTTTGAATTTCAGTTGCTAGTAGGCATATTTGTTTTAATACTGTAACGTGATATTTTCACCGGTTGCCCATTTGGAGATTCGGCCTGATCAACCGAATTATTTTACAACATCAGTGTTGGTGTGCGCCCAAGACTGCTCCTCAATTCACTGATGAAAAATAATCATAGTACATATTTTTGCTTGTATCGATGAAATTATGCCTCGAGTCTAGAACCTTCGATGGAACAAACCCTGCGTAAGGTCTGCGTTTGCGAGGTACAACTGTGATTGGTTAAAAATAGGTTATTTGAATTTTCATGTTTAAGTAGGAAAAGTTTTAAACCGAAAATTGTGTACTTGGACAACGCCTTTTTCCTTCTCGAACCAGCAGCGAATGTGTTAACAGCGACTTCAGGATCAGAGACGGCTACAGCTTCAGTTTTGGCAGTAATTTAAACCCTTGAGGGGATGCCTGCCAACTTGTCGCTGCCGTCCTGACACACCGCCTGGCCTACCCCACCACTTGGTATCATCACAGCAGCCCCTCTCTACTCTCTCTACCTTCTACTCTGCTTCTCTTCTACCCTTCGGCCTCTGGACCTTCGGATTGGCTGACCGTTGTACTTCCGAACCTCGAGACTCCTGGATTTCCGGATCTCCTGAACTTCTAGTCTTCGAGTCATGGACCAACCCATCAAACTTCGGACCTTCCACGGGGACTCTGTGCTGTAACGATAAGTCACCCAACCTCTCACTTTATTTTCTTTTCTAAATTCAGTGATTTTATTACAACAATAAAATTTAACCGCCCAGCAGTCTTCTTGGCTATTAATTTATTATATTGTTACTCTGTGTTCAATGAAATGTTTTATTAATGTTAATGTTTATTCATGTAGGCCTAATAATTTGTGCTATTTCTTTGGGTGGCCACCATATTTTCATTTATTTATTTTTAATCTGTTTTCTGGTCTAGTGGACCAAATTTGCACTGATTTCAGGCAATTTGGCATTTCAGCTAGGCCTAAGCGCCATGTTATAAATGCTCTCATTGCTTAGTATATTTTGAGACTGAACTAGCCAAATATTTAATTGTTGTTTTGGAATTATCAAAAATTTAAATTGTACCATAACTGCTGTGTATTTAATTGATGACCTGTTATATATATATATATATATATATATATATATATATATATTTTTTTTATGATGGGTAAGGAATTTGGTCAAGTGTTTTGCCCTTCTGGCTAATAATAGGCTAAACATGGTCACTTGGTTGCTTCTGAATTCATATTGAAAATTTTCTGATTTAGTAAATCATCAAATTAGGTTTTAGACTTACGAAAATTTGGTAAGGCCTAAATGATTGACCGTGGGTCCTCAAGGGTAAACACATTAAACACTTCAACTAGCTGCAAGAGGACATTCCTTGTTAACCCTCTTGAGTGCTACCAGCCAACAAGGTGGCGCCTTCCTGCGAGGACTACGGATCACCTGTTGATTGATTGATTGATTGATTGGGCAGTGGGGATAGACTCAAGAGGTCCTAGCACGTCAACCGAGGCTTATTGTGCTCCCCTAGTCTACTAGATTGGCAGCCCTACGTCTGTGCCTTCAACGAGGCTTAAGAGCTTCTTACCAATGCTAGCATCTTTCACTTCACCTGGTTGTTGAAGACCAAAAAGGGCTCTTCTCCTTACCCCCAGTCTTTCACACTCCAAGATGATATGACTTGCAGTCTCAACAGAGCTGCCGCAAAGTCGACACTCCGGTTCATCGTGAGTGATACCCAGAGTGAAGAGATGTTTCCTGAAATGGCCGTGTCCATTGAACAAGGCAATTACCCGCCTAACCTGTTTCCTACCCAGACTCAACAGCCAACTGGTGAACAGGGCAGAGCTCTCAGGTAGCAGCTTTTTGCCGAGTGATTGGCCAGGATAGTTGCACCATCGAACGCGGTGCTGATCCTTAGCCCAGTTGTCGATGACGATGTGGGCGGTAGCCCTACTAATGCCACAGCATGGCTCTGGGCCATAGAATGGCATTTCCGCTCCCGCTTTGGCGAGTTTGTGAGCATTCTCGTTGCCCTCAATGCCTATATGGCCTGGTACCCAACCGAGAAGCACAACATTTTGTTTACCTAGGTCGCAGAGAGCATTAAAACACTCCCACACCAGTTTTGAGGTGATCTCATTAGAGTCAAGTGCCTTAAGAGCGGCCTGACTGTCTGACAAGATCACAATTTGTCTGCCCTGAAGGCCCCTTGCGAGGCCTAACTTGGCGCATGAAAGAATACCAAAGATTTCTGCTTGAAAAATAGTACAGTGAGCCCCCAGACTTGCTGAAATCGCAGTTCCAGTAGCTTTACCATACACCCCAAAACCGGATGAGCCTCGAAGAAGAGAACCGTCTGTGTACCAGACAAGTCTCCCTCTTCCTGAATACGGCATTATTCCAGCCACCCAGTCGTTCCTGGAAAGAAATTCCACAGAAAAAGGTTTGTAGAAAATAATCTCTGTACTCATGACATCCGAGATCATGTCGAGCACGGGGTCATTAGCCACAAGTTTGATGATGGAGGTATGACCAGTTATGGAGTGGCCTTCCCTCCACAAATTGGCAATCCTAAGTCGGTAGGCTGTCTTGCGTGCCACCGACTTAATGTGAATGTCCAGGGGTAGAAGTCCGAGTGCAATCTCAAGACTTGCCGATGGACTGCTCCTGAACGCACCAGTAGCCAGAAGAGTTCCGAGCCTCTGAAGGCTTTCAAGTTTGGAGGTGACTGTAGTTTGGTTCACCTTTGTCCACCAGACTAGCGAACCGTACGTTACCTGAGGCCTGACAACGGCCTCATACAGCCATAAGGCAATTTTGGGCTTGATGCCCCAAGTTGCTCCTGCCAATCGCCTGGACGCTAGAAGTGCCCATTTAGATTTTCGCAGTATGTTGTTCAAATGTTCATTCCAAGTGAGTTTGGAATCCAGCGTCAGTCCTAAGTACTTGACTGAGCCAGACACCTCCAACTTGGTTCCTCCTAATGTAAGCCTAGAAAGAGACTCTAAGTTCTTTTTTCTAGTGAAAGGGACTACGACTGTCTTGGAGGGATTGATGTTGAGACCCTCCCTGTGACACCATGCAAGTACGTGTCTGAGATTGACGTTCATGACGTCAGCTACAGTGTTGGTAAATTTTCCTTGCACCATGAGGACAATGTCGTCCGCATATCCTTGGGCAAAGACACCTTGGTGGGAAAGCTCATGAAGGAGACCGTCAACCACAAAGTTCCACAGTAGAGGTGAGAGTACACCTCCCTGCGGGCAACCCCTCGTGGGAGCGATCACCACAGAGCTCCCAAGGAGTTCAGCCCTGGTGCGTCTGGAGCGTAGCATTGACTCGATCCACTCACAAAGAGCAGGCTCAAGTCCACGCTCACGCACACCCCGCACCATGGCCGAAAATGTTACATTGTCAAATGCCCCTTCAATGTCCATGAAGGTGCATAGGGCAATTTCTTTACAAGCCAGGCTGTCCTCGACCCTGCTGACCAGTTGGTGCAAGGCAGAATCACAAGACTTTCCTGGCTGGTATGCATGTTGGTTGCGGTGAAGGGGAGTATCAGAAAGCACTCCCTTTCTTATGTGTCTTTCGACCAGTCTCTCCAGTGTCTTCAAGAGAAATGAGGAGAGACATATAGGGCGAAAGGATTTTGGCGCAGAGTAATCTGTCTTTCCTCTTTTGGGAATGAAGACCACCCTGCTTAGGCGCCAGGTCTTGGGAACGTACCTGTATGCCACACTGGCTCTGAATAATTCACAAAGGAGGCTTAAGAGGGCATCTGGCCCGCGTTGAATCATCGCAGGTAGAATGCCGTCCCCCCCCGGGGACTTGAAAGGGCCAAACTTGTTGATTGCCCATTTCACTTTGGAGAGAGTAACAACTTTCCTTGCCACCCTCCAGCTTTCACGATCAGCCCTCGGCCAAGAGCTGTTTTTGGCGCTAGAGAGAGGTCTGGATGTGTCACCCTCAAAGATACAGCCTGGAAAGTGAGTCTCAAGGAGAAGTTTGAGACTTCCGCTACTTCCAGAAGTATAGTTTCCTGCGGCATCCTTCAGGGATCCTAGGAGACCAGTTGGTTTGGAGGCTAACACTCGCTGCAGTCTTGTTGCTGCACTGAGTCTATCTACCTCTTGAGTAAACTGCCTCCAGGAATTCTGTTTGGCTTTTTTAATTGACAGACTGTATTCCGTGAGTGCCTTGTAATATGGCTCCCAGATACGAGTCCGTTTGCATTGGTTTTGGAGCTTCCTGACCTTGGCTCTCTGCCGACTGAGCGCAGCAGTCCACCACCTGGTGTTGGCGCTGCCGCTCCTACGCCAAAGAGGACAATTGTTATGGAAGCAACAGACCATAGCTTCCTGTAGATCAGAAGCGATCTGGTCTATGTCAGCAAAGCAGGTGACCCTCCTACTAACAGACCTCAACTGGGGCTGAAGGTCGGACTTGTAGCCCTCCCAGTCAGCCCCTCTAGGGTTTCGGTAGCAGGGAGAGTCGTGATTGCCTTGGACGTGAAATCGTATATACCTGTGGTCTGAGAGAGAGGCCTCTTGGCTGACGTGCCAGTCACTCACAACTCCAGCAATTCCTTCAGTACAGACCGTAATGTCAATAACCTCCTTTCTGTTTTTTGTGACAAACGTCGGATTATTGCCTACATTACATATGTATCACGGATCACCTGTACTCTGTCATCACACCCACCCCACTATCTGAGTTTTAGCATGGATAAATTTGCGGTTGCAATACTCCCTGAATCCAAAAAAATTGATTTCTGTGTGTGTGTGTGTGTGTGTGTGTGTGTGTGTGTGTGTGTGTGTGTGTGTGTGTGTGCGCGCGTGCGTGCGTGCGTGTGTGTGCGTGCGCTTTTGTAAATGTGTCGGATCGAGATCCAGAACATGGTTACACACACACTCGGTGAGATCCGTTTGCGCCGCAAGATCCGGGGGGTGGATCTCGTTTCGCCAAAGCCTCTGATTGGTCATTCTGAGGCTGTAAGGATCATGGAAATAGCCAAATCACCTCAAAATAATTAGAAGGTACACCATCCACCTATCCACCATCCAAGGTGCATTCGATCTCACCTAGATTGCGTGTGTATGTAGTTCTGAAAATTGGCACCATATTGCGCTAGAGTCCACTACGCACACCGGTCACACACACTCAGACGGTGATACTGAGATCCCCTTTAACTTATTGTAAAAATCCACCAATAAAGAACGATCTATAATCCTTCTTCGCGGGACGCGGGCAATGCGACGCAGCCATTCCTTGACACCAGTTCAGGATGATTTGCAGCAAGTGCCAACAACAAAATTTTATTATGTTTTCTATTTCAGACCTTATATTGGAATTTGTAAATTATACTTTTATAAAAGTTTGTATATTTATGTTAAATGTACCAGTTACTTTTTTATTTTTTTCGGTGTATTTAAGATGCAACCTGTATAGGGATATGAACCCTGGACTGTTTATGATACTTGGAATTAAAATTGACAGACAGGCATATTAAAAAAAAATTTGAATTTTAAGTTTAATGCAAATCGGATAGTAAACACAAAAGTTGTAATTTTTGGTCAAAAGGATTTGAACCCTAGACCCTCAAAAATTATAGAAGAATTCGTGTCAGGGGTGTTATACCTAGTTCTGTACCAAATTTAAACTCTGCACTTCAACTTATTTGAATTAAATTGAATTTAATTTGTGTTCAACTTTACACAAAAATAACAAGGGAAATTCTGTGGCCAGTACTAAGATTGTCACTCACTGTATTTATACATATTCAGAAATACTGTTGCTGATTAAAATTATCATTCGCAATAATCAGAAATGAATAACAAAAAAATTTTGAAGTGGATCTCAAAGTGACCGCACGTTGTTTCGTCGAGTGTATTAACAGGCGGGCAAGAGAGAATCCAGGCCAAGCGTTCCAAATTTCTGTTCTGTTGAGAATCGGAGGCCTTGTCAAGGTCACGTTAGGCGGATCTCTTTGTAACGGCGATGAAATAAGGGTGTGCACCCGCCCCCCCCCCCCCCACTTTTCAAAGGTCAATGGATCTCACCGCGACTTACATACTGGATCTCACAGTGGTAGCACCTAACTAATTTCTAATATTAAATTTATGTCAAAATGAAAGTGATTACAGTAATATAGAATCATAATACCACAAAAGTGTCAAGTATTTCCTCCCTTAAACAACTCCTTCTGCCGGATCTCGTTTAGCTGGTTGAACATATGGATCTCACATCGACCTATAAACACGTATGTGTGTGTGTGTGAACTGAAGTTGTTTACTGAAAGACAGCTACAACACTGCCTACAATCGTGACAGCTTCTGTTACTGCACCTTGTATTCAAAAGCCAGTTAGGATCCCACTGAGGGTACACTTTAGGTTGTTCGACATAAAGTTCTTCATTCTCTTCTACAGACGGAAATGCATTATCGTTTTCTTCCCATACAGAAATGCAGCTGAAACATCAAGAGCTAAGTTCATTTTCTGAGCTACTAGGAAACTTAAAATAGTTCTAATAGTACTCATTCTTGCAACTGGACTGGTTTCTTTGTTGTCTTATCCCTTTTTGTTGAGAAAAAAAATTCCCCACGTTTAATTTTCTTCAAGCGCTTAAAGTTCTGCTTCCATCGCTGCTTTCCAATGTTTAGGTTCTTCATATGTTGTTGGAGTATATGATGCTTAAAAAAAATTATACATACTCATTATAACTCTCAGGACGAAGAATGCTCTCCTTGTTTCTGAGCTTGATTCTAAGTGAGGTGCCATCTTCTTGAGGCGGTTGAGGGTCAACTTCTTTTTCTTATGAAATATTATTTGGCATCTTTCCAGGCACTTCTTTTGTGTCATTTGTATCCTATTTTGGTAGACAGATGGATTGGTAGAGACTCCTTATATTGGGTCCTCCAGTCCTCGGTAGCCAAAGGGATCATAGCCACAAGTCCCAAGGATTGCCCCGACAATTCAAAATTTTATATCAATAATATGATTCTTTGGCATTTTTTATGAGCGTATTTAAATGGTTTCTATATGTCTTAAAGTTATTGATTAAATTAATATTTAAGGGCTGTTGCTTAACCTGTTTATATAATATGTCCTGATACCTAATTCAATAATCCACTAGTAATCCAAGGTTTGATTTTAGTTTTGAGGGAACACATTTCGATCTAGAAGATTTGCCAGTTATATCTTTCAATGTATCAACCAGAATTTTACAACCAGAGTCTACATCGTTAGAAAGATAAACATCTGACCAATCAAGGTTTTTAATGTGCTGTGAAGCTAATTTATAATCAAGTTGTGAAATTAGTGGCTTAAACGTTGCAACCTCAGATTCAAGTTGAAACCCCACCACAAATGCAGTGATCCATCATTTCTGATTTTGTAACCCCAGATTTGACCCTAGACTTTTTCATCAACAAAAATGTGATCAGTGCAGCTCTTTGTAAACCCTATCACACTTGTTGGAACATCATTGCAGCTGACAAAACCTGCTCATATAAAGTAACTAAATCCTGATGCGCCAAAGGTTCTGTAGTTCTCGGCAAGATACAACAATTGATATCCCTAATAATGCAATGCACACCCTCCCAGCCTCGGTTATCACAGGACCCAGCAAGGTCGGAGATAGCACGGCTGTTACCCGGACTGTGGTTCACAGTCAGGATTGTGAACCTCTCCCTGCCAAGCGCCAGATCAATTTCAAGACGTATGGCGCTGCTAAAATTCACTTCTTCAAAACTTGGATTGAATCATTCACAAACACAATCACGTTATCATTTTGATTTCTACTAATTGAATTAGTAAACACAGCATACACATCCATACAAACATTCATTCCGTATTCATTCGCCCAGGTCTCCGTTAAAATAATTACATCAAACCTCTTATTATCACTATTAAGAATTACCATTAAATCGTCTGTGTGCTTGTTATAGCTGCGAATATTAACATGCATAACATTTAAAGAATGTTTTGATATGTGTGTTATTCTTTGTTTAAAATTCATTGTTGGTAATGGTAATTTTATATTTTGATTTGGATTTTTGTGGACATTTGCCATCACTGATTAGTAAAAAACAAGTTTCACGACTTTTCGGGATCTGGAATCTGATCCCGTCTTCAGGTGGAACAAAACCTAGAACATAACAAGATGTAATTTTTTTTGTGTTCTTGTTTTTTCTTTTTTGCATAGTGTTTTGTGACTGCTTTCACAGTTCTCTGTTTTAGCTGTGTTTTTGTCCAGGTTATCCTGGTGATGTGTTACTAATCTTGTTATGTTATAGGTTTTGTTCCACCTGAAGACGGGATTAGATTCCAGATCCTGAAACGTCATGAAACTTGTTTTTTACTAATCAGTGATGGCAAATATCCGCAAAAATCCAAATCAAAATATGTGTGTTATATTATCTACAACAAAACTGAAGTGATTTGATTGATTTCTTCAAAAACTTTAGGTGTTACACATCCAACATTCTCTAGTTTCAAAAGATAATCATCGCCCTTGGACTAATACATGCAAGTGCATCCAACCAACCTACCATATATTTTAAACCCCTATCCTGTCTCAATATGGTATATATGGAGTTACCCTCAATATGGAATATGCCCTTAATATGGTACTTACTGTACCAATATTACCTTTTTCATCATACTGTCCGGAAAACAGCCTTTTTAGTTCTCTAAATGGTACGAAAAATGATCGTTTTTGGATCACTTTGAATAGGAGTACTGAAAAAACATAAGGTAAATTTTGCCGTACTCTAATGTCAAAATTTGTTTATGTTACGTTTGAAAGATTGAACGATTTCTTAACTTGTGTTTGTAAACAACTAACAGATGTGTAAATGACATTGACTATTTTGGATAACCTCAAAATTATGTAGTCTAATTTTTTTACGATTAAATGGTTATTTATACATAATAATGAAAATAGTTGTTCATCACATGATGCAAAAGTGTTTCCTTGGTACTCGATCGCATTTCCAAGCTGGGCTGCGCTTCGCCTGTAAATTACGATCTCGTACCAAAAAGAGCCACTTTCGCTCCCAGTGATGAAAACTACTATGGTCGTACTTATTTTTTTTACTATTTTCATATAGCTTTTTTATCATACCAAAAAAGCTTTTACTCATACTACCCAGATTGTAGTATTTTAGACATATCTACAATGTATAAAAAAATTCTACTTTGACAGCTAATAAAGGAGTAAAGCAAAATCAAGAACAGATATTTTGAGTTAATTAAACACCATTGACTACAGGTAAATAAATGCCTTCTAACCTGTACAAAGAATGGGCATAGCATCTATCAACTACACAACAGTTAGTTGTGTAGTTAATAGTTTGCCCAGAACTTTTCAAAATGAACCTACACAACAGTTGGTTATTTTATCGTTAAATTTCAAATATGTTTGCATTTTCAGAGAGAAACTCTGTTGCAGCAGTATCGAAATAACCCAGTTAGCTATGAACCTGGGGAGAGAATGGTTAATAATCCAAACTGGACTGGAGGTTCCTTTTGTTACCGCCCCAAGACAGCTGCTACAGGTTCCCTACCTAGCTTCCATAGTGTGCATTACAACAATCAGCTCTGTAAATATCCTCAGCCATACAAAAGCAATCAATTCCACAATATTGAACCACAATCAAGCGGAATACCCTTCTATCAGTCAACAGCGACTTTGAACTTACACCAAGCAGATCAACAGATTGACAGGTAAAGTCCTTTTCATTTTTAAAATTTACTTACTGTAACATTATTACCTTTTGTCTTACTAGTTTTTTTACCATTTTAATGTAGCTTTTTTTATCAAGTTAGACTCATTATTGAGTAAAACTTTAGAGAGCCTAACTAACATTTGGACAGATCAAGGTTCAGGACACCAGTGTGATCTGCATTATATTCCTGGGGCATGTGTAATATCGTGGGATTTTGAATGAAGCAATTGTATGATTGGTGGCAATAGATAGGTAATGACATGTAGAATCGTGTACTACCGGATGTTTTGTCTGAAAGTGTAGCCTAGCTGGTGTATGAAGTCATACTTCCAGGGCCGGCCCCAGGGGTGGGCGGACCGGGCGGCCACCCAGGGCGGCAGATTTTTGGGGGCGGCAAATTTTAAAGAACGGCAAATTTTAAAATATGAATAAAATAATAAATTTATGATATGAATGTGAAGAGTAAAATTTTCTGTATCACATTTTACCGAAAGAACAAGCCTAAGAAAATATACGGCAATGCAAGCATCGATTTACAATCATAATTCAAGTCCAAATATAAAAACAAACCACTCGGCTTGTATCGAACAACCGTCGCTGCCGCTGACAGCGTCAAAGCAATAGCACAGCGGTTGCGAGTCGGGAGTGACCTTGATGGAATCCTCTCTTCTCCCCCGACGTTGTGTTTATTATTGAAGTAGCAGTAAGATTTACATTGGCCAAAGCCTTTAAATAGTTTAAACCTAAAGCAAAAGTTATTTGAATTTATACCACAAAATAAATTATGTATAACCTACTCGGGGCGACATAAATTACATCTGAAAATTTGCGTTTTTAGGCAATCTAGAGGCATAACAACAAACAGAATTACTCCCGAAATTTGAACTAATTTGAGGCTGCTCGCAGATTAGATTCTGAAAATTTTAGATAACTTGGAATTTTAGAGGGAAAATTTTTTTCACAATAAAAATAGCATATTTATGAAGTAAACCTAACACTAAAGGACAAATGAGAAAGTATTCAAGAATTATACGTTGTCAACCTTGGTAAAAAAGAATTTTTTCTGTTAATTTCAAAGTAAAAACTATATCTCACATATTGCACGCCTCGGACCTTCCGGACCTGAAGTATGCGGATCCTACATTATCCGTCCGAGGTTGATGAAAAGAATTAGAAAATGCTGTTTTCTCACTTGTGCAGTGTTTCTCAAGTCCCAGAACGCAACCCTATAATCGTAAGTCCTCGTAAGCATCGTAAACTTATCACAATTGTGCCTAGATTTGACGGCGAGACTTGCATGGTTTTCACGCGACGTAGGCAGACGAGATTCGTCTGCCTGCCGCGATGCTTCTACGAGATTGTCCGACAGACGAGTAGTGTTAAATACACGGCCTTGAGAAGACGACAATGTTTGTATACCTCATTTTAACATCGTGATTTTTTTTACCATGAATATTTCACGTAATACATATGATGAGTCTTTTGCCACATGTGACAACAATGGTGATGGCGGCAAGATAGCGGACACGATGAATTACCACTGTTGTTATCAGGAGTTTTTGCTTGCTTGCCATAGGCCTACTCCCGCCAATTACTCACGTTAACCTTAATAGGTAAGAATACCCTAATAATACATTATTCAATCCCCATCCCAATCAATTATCTTAAAATAAAAGACTATAACTATTTACAAACTTTATAAAAGTTTATGAGTAATTCTTGTAGAGTGTTCCATGTTTTACGGCAAGTTTAGTGATACCACCCGAGATATTATTCTTCTCAAAAATATTCCAAAATCCAAAAAAATTTCGGGGGGGATACATCTTGATTTCCCCCCTTGGGTACGCTTCTGGATATATGGGGGAGGGGGCGGCGGCCGCCGATTTCGCCCAGGGCGGCAAAGTCCCTAGGGCTGTGCCTGCATACTTCCAAAGTGGCCGCTAACGGTGATATTGATGCCTTTCTAGCACTATAACTTTTATCAGTTGATTTTATGAACATTTTTTATAGGGGAATTTTTATTAATAACAAGACAAGGAACAAAAAAGGTTCTTAAAAAAATTTTGATACTCTTACCAACGTTTAGGTATAAGTTGATAAAACAAAGTATACTGGGTATCCCATAATAGTCCCCCCCCCTAACTTTTTCCTATATTTTTTCAATTATCAATTCCAAACCCCCGCCAAACATTGTTGTGTAGTTAATACTTCATTTTGAGGGGGTACCCAATTTTGGCCGCCATCTTGATTCCGCCATGTTGGATCCAAAATAATTTTTTCAAATATAATAATGGTGTTGTGACCCATTATTTCTTTTTTTCACTGATTAGGCCATAGTTGGGAAAGTTAGTCAAAAATTCTAACTAGTTAAAAAAGTTATTAGTCCCGTAAAAAGTAACTGATAGAAGTTATTAGTTAGTTAAAAACTAACTGATAGAAAATAAAGATAGTTTTTAAGGTTAGTTTACAGAGAAGTTTGCTGTTGGGCAGTTGTTTTAAAGGATCGTATTTAACTATAACTAAAATTTAACAAGACTATTATCACAACTAAATTATTTTTCCAACTAAATACTAAGGAAGCTTAAATAATTTAACACACCTCTGTTGCTATCGCAGAAAAAATGACTTGAAACTTGACAGAGATAAACATCAACTGAAGACAATGTTTTGGAGATGACAAATCACCATAAACATTCCCCCTCCCCACCCCTCGGTGCTCGCGGCGTTGTCATTGGCTGCCTCTGCTTACCAAAGTAACTGGACTTTCCCTACCCCTGCGTTGTTTGTCATCAAGGGCCCCTCGCTATGTTTCCCTCACGGCCACACGCAACCCTCTACGATCGCGTAAAAAAACTATTTAAGTTCTTCCGCCCGTCCAAAATACTAACTATTTAAACTCCAGAATTACTAACAAATAGATCAATCTATTCGTTAGCTAGAATCTAACTGATTAGAAGTTATTTCCAGTACTTTTTAAAAACTTAGAATAAGTTAGAAGTTAGTCGAAAAACTAACGAATATCGTTAGAATTCCTAATCGTTATTCCCAAGTATGCTGATTACAATGCCGCAATCCGTTTTTCAATATATAAATTGGTTCTCAAGATATGAGTACTTTTAATTAATTTATTTTCAACCAATTTAAACATTACAAATTGATAAAATAGGCCCATAACCACAAAATAATGCTAGATAGTGACGAATAACCATCATCATCTTTGTTGAGTGATTTACACTTAACTTTCACCAATATAAATTTTTTAGCCGCCATCTTGGATCTGCCATTTTGAAATGAGGTAAGTCATTTCAAATATGAAGTTGGTTTGGTATTGTGACCCATCATTTCAAACTAGTTTTATACGCCAAATTTAATGCCGCAAACTGTTTTTAATAATAGTGTTTAGTGTTCAAGATATTGACATGTTTCTAATAAAATTCTCAACGAATATGAATTTTTCAAAAACTAGTTTTATAGCTAAAAACGGTTTGCGGCATTGAATTCGGCATAAAAAAGTAGTTTGAAATGATGGGTCATAATACCAACTTCATATTTGAAATAACTTACCTCATTTCAAAATGGCGGATCCAAGATGGCAGCCAAAAAAAATTACATTAGTGAAAGTTAGGTGGAAATAAATCAACGACTGATGGTGGTTATTCGTCACTATCTAGCATAATTTTGTGGTTATAGGCCTATTTTATCAGTTTGTAATGTTTTAAATTGGTTGAAAATAAATAAATTAAAAATAGCCATGTCTTAAAAACCAATAGAGATATTAAAAACAGATTGCGGCATTGTAATCAGTGAAAAAATCTAATTCAAAATGATGGGTCACAACACCACTTTCATAAGTTTGAAAATATTATTTTGGATCCAACATGGCGGATCCAAAATGGCGGCCAAAATTGGGTACCCCCTCAAAATGAAGTATTAACTACTCAATAATGTTTGGGGGCTGTGGAATTGATATTTGAAAAAAATATAGGAAAAAGTTAGGGGGGGAAACTATTATGGGATAACTGGTATACAGTACACTCCCGATTATCTGAGGTCTTCGGGACCAAGGCTACCTCGGATAATACGGAGTTTATGCGTGTTTTGAGGTTGGGCTTGTAATAAGACCACTTCAAAATGTGTTATTAGATATAGTATTTACCAATAAATACGACAATGAAAGTCCTTTTGATTTGCAAATAATATATTTTTAAATAAATACACTTGTTTCACGCATTATTAAAACGGTTAGTAAGAAAATAAAAAAGTATATTTAAGCTTAGAGCTGCCTTGGATAACCCGGAGTCTCGGATAACCGGGGCTCGGATAATCGAGAGTGTACTGTAATTTGCTTTATCAACTTATATCTAAACATTGGTAAGAGTTATCGAAATTTTTGTAAGATCTTTTTTGTTCCTTGTCTTGTCATTAATAAAAAACGCCCTATAAAAATTTTTCATAAAATCAACCGTAAAAAAGTTACAGCGCTAGAAAGGCATCAATGTCACCGTTAGTGGCCATTTTGGAAGTATGACGTCATACACCACAGCTAGGCCACACTTTCAGACAAAACACCCGGTAGTACACGATTCTATATAGCTCGTTACCTACCTATCGCCACCAGCCATATAATTGCCTCATTTAAAATCCTACAAACTTTCCTACATTTACAAATGCCCCTACTCTATTATCCCAACCCGATTTATTAGGGATCCCAGATTATCTGGATGAGGTTGAGAAGAATTACAGTGGAAATATAGGCTTTCTCTTTACTTAGATGTCTCAGATGTAACTGTCATGCCGTAATGTGTATGCAAGTTTTTATAATAACTTAACTGTAAAATACAAGTGGTTCGTTTGATTAAAACATTAGAATTAGGAGAAATTCTAAAGTTTAATCTCAATTCTGTACAGATTTGACACAAAGCTTTAGGGCGAGACGTGTTTCTTGCTCATTAATGAAGATATTCTTCTGCCCCGATACTGCCTGGCAGATGTAAACCTTATTGTGCTCAGTTCAGTACCTTGAGAAGAGAAACATATTTGCATGCTACAGTGAGATATCTTTTCCATAGAGATTTTTTTCAAGCTGTTTTGACTAAAATTTCTAGCACAAACACTCTTACACTTATTAAACCCTCTGAAACTAATCTTAATGTTCACATTAAATTTTACTGTTAATGTTGAGCAGGCGCTTCACTGGTGAAACAGCGGCGGGCGCATGCGAAATTTTACTCCGCAATATGAAATTGCATAAATTTAACCCTTTTTACTTCTTTTATACTGAAATATTGCATTTAAATGTTGATAAACTTCATAACGAATCACATTTCATCATTGATGCAATTAATTGTTCACCTTAATAGGTGTAATAATTCAGTTGAACATAGTAAGTAATTTTCTAGAATGGATTAGGTATCACTTTATATATTGTATTTAAATGTTGATAAACTTCATTTGTTAAAACAATTAATTGTTCAACTTAACAGGTGAACTAATTCAATTGAACAAATTAAGTAATTTCCTAGTATAGATAGGAATCACTGTCTGTGTTATGGGAGAGGGTACTCTGCAAACTGACACGGCATCACTGAATTGCAAATAAAAAGATACTAAGGGGGTGTGGGAAGATATAAATAGCTTTAGGGGCTTCCTGGAATGAGGCGTGTGAGGTACACAGTCGGACATGACTGCCGACACCTATTATCCTTGTTTATTTTAACGAAAAAAACATGTGTGAAGGAAAACTCCGCATGCACCCGCTCGAGAGTTAAAAATCTTGATAAATTCAAAAAGCTACACTGAAGTGAGTATGCGACGTCAGGATGTGAATATGTTTCCTTTTCATCGATAATTCACTTTGATATATATAATTCAAAAATTAGAGTACCTTCAAATTTCCCCGCACACATGCAAGTATGTTGCAACTCAATGAATGCTGGTGCAAACAGCTGATTTAGTTGCAGGCTTAAACAAATAAGAATAACATTAACAAAAACTGTGAGAACGTCTAAGAATTAAGCATGTAATTTGCAATAATCAGCTGATCACTGGTGCAAGCGTGGTTGCAGCTACCCGGAAGCCAGTGCTAATAGCAGACGAAACATAATGGACATTTTTTTACTTACTAAGTTAATAAAATAAATGTTTATGGTCAGGATATTTATTATTGCAGGTGTCAGAAAAATTTGGTGTGTATTTCGAGAGTAAAGCACATTGTCTTCATTATGAAAATTGTCAGCTTCTTTAAGCTCTAGCGCCATCATTTTCACTCCAAGAGACAATGTTGTACTTTACACTCAACACAGAAGTAATTATTATTATAGTTTCAAAACAACTTTCCAAACATTGGTTAGTACTATTTTTATTCCTACAGGCATTATTCTTATGGAGGATTTCAAAGTGGAATTCAAAGTGCATCAAATCCTCTGATGATGAACAGTAACTTTTTAATGACGCAGAACAGCAATTATACACCCTTAGACAGTTTTGAGTCGTCTGGAGGGCTCCAACCAGCTTATCCTTCTTTTAACACTGTTAAAACAGAAGTAAGTTGTTTTCATCTTTCATAGGTAGTACCATCGATCATTTTAGTTACTGGACTGCTTGAATACCAGTCACAACAAATTTCAAGTCTTGCAATCCTAATAGATTGATCATATGCATTGTAATTTTGAGTATGGAGATCTATGATTTATGTATCATCTTGTTGAAAGAGCTTAATCAATATAGTACTGTTCTTTTTCTTTTTTTAACAATGCTTCTCTGTTAATAAGTAAACAAAAAAATTGTTAAGTAATTAAACATATTATTGAACATAATCCTACTAATAATATAAATGTGAAAGTATGGATGTTTGTGTGAATATCTGTCTTTCAACCACGTGAAAAATACTGGACCAACTGAGCTGAATAGAGCCACTATATCAGATAAAACCATAGGCCCATTCACTTCCTTAAAATCCCCTCGGGCTACGCCCTATGAACGTCCTTAGCTTCAATGTTTACATTTTATGAGGATGTTAAAATTCAAATACTGAATTGTCAACAGCTGTGAAATTTGACAGTTCAAAGAGCAGAAGTAAGATCAACTGTAATTTTTATCGTGAGCAAAGCCACGGGCAACTGCTAGTATAAAATAAAGCCCACTTCATTTTGGTAATCTGAACTACATGATTTTTTTCTGTTACATCGTATTGATTTTTTATTACTAGCAACTTGACAAAAGCATTGCAACTTTGTCACTTCTGTCCAAAAATTAAACATAAAAAGTCAAGTTGTTTTACTCTAGTTGTTTGTCACCTGACACAACTGACAAATCGGGTCACTTTCAAAACCGTACGGGTTTGTCATCTGGTTTGCACTGACAACACTGGACACTTGGCCACATCATGATTTCTGTTCCTGCTCTCCACCATATTACTAACTCCCCAAATCCTATCGGTCGTTTTATGTGAAGCCCGCTTCACCGTTTCACATGATGCTATGAAAAATTTTTTTTTCACGAGTATTATAAGGTAATATTCAACATTATCATATGCTTCCCTCATTTGATCACATGCTTGGTTCTGAAATGTTAATTATTTTACTCTATAGTCTGTCACTTTTTATAGGTTCCTAACGAAGCCCAACTCCCGATGTGTGAATTCATCCAAGATAAAGCGTCTAAAGATGAAGTGGAAGTGAAAAAGCTATCATCTGGACATGAGAGTAGCATTGATACAGACTTGAGTATTTTGGCAAATATGGCAATGACAAAAGCTCAGGAAGTTATTGATGCAACTAGAAGCCAAAATTATAATAATGGGTAAGAAGGGGGATTATTTTTTCTAAACAGAATAGAATAGAGAATAGAATAGAAAACATGCTTTATTGATACAATATAGTTGGCTAAATTACATTCACAGAAATAGTCCATATTTATCTTCATTTATTTTATAAGGTACTTCACACAATAACTCTGCACCGTAAGCAATGGTCTCCTGGACTGTCTGCCTGGTTGACACTACAATTAATTGCAAAAAACCAAAATGATTAGGCCTATTTCCTAACAGACAATAGAATAACAATAAAACATACGATGCACTACGTATTCTGTTAATTAATCATATAGTTACATGAAAAATACATACTTTTACAATTTATATTTTTAAGTTTTTTACCCAGCAATGGAAACGGCGGTTGGTTACTATAAAAAAATTAATATATAAATAAAAATAATAACTAAATAATAATAACTTGCAGTTTATGCATTGTGATTAAATTCATTAATTAAATGCCATCTATATTGCCATGCGTCTTTCTAAACAGAAACTGTATTAAATACTAGCTTTTTATTTATATTTAATTTGAACCCAATTATAAATTAATAAAGTCATGTTTATGAACAGGGTTTTTCACAATATTTCATCATTAAAGTTGCGTCATTGCTTTTGAGTCAAGATAAGGACTTAAATACCAACAATCGCTATAATATTGGTGAGTCATAAAAATTTACTCGCGATCAGCAAATGCATGCAATAGCTTTTAGCGGGCGATCGCGAGTTTTGCAAAGCTGGATTTGCTGATTATTTGTGATCCGCAAATAAGCGCAATAGTTTTTTCGGCCGATCGCCAGTTTCACGGAGCTACATTCTTTGTTTAGTTGTGATCGCTAAAAAGATTCCATGCCGAAAATTTCTTGACCTTAACACAAAACCGTCAAAAAATCAAGATTTAATTTTCCTGAAAATTTGCTGATTTTTTGGGACTCACCCATCCTTAGAAAGAACACATTTAAAGCCCAAAGATTTCTTTCTCAATTAAAAGCATTACATTGTATGATACGTTTTTCAATATTGTTTGTGGAGTTTAATAATCTAAATACAGTCAACATAGAAAAAAAACCCATAAAAAAGGATTTTGTCCTCATCCATCAATTTGATCTGTATTTTTTTATTTTAATCATTCTTAATAAGACAGGTACCTCATGGAGGACGTTACCCTGAATATGAGTGAAGGATGAGTGTGATGATAGTGGCGCGATCTTGTAGCCTTGTTACTGACTAAGGTTGGCACATTCCTTAGACAGGATTGTTAATTAATAGCCCAACAACCAATGGCAGCTGGCTCCAGAAACAATCCTTCAAAAAACTACTAACTTTTCTCGGGATTGATCCGGCCACCTACAAGTTTGTAGGAGGGCACTATAACCACTACACCAACCAGCCCTAATTAATTGTAAATTAAGTAGTACAGTAAACTCTCGATTATCCGCGGAATTGGATGGCGCGACAATCGCGGATAACGAAAACCGCGGATAATCCGCAAGTGTTGAAAATGAGAGAGAATAAAAGAGAAAAACAATTTCAACATTAAAAATCAATTTATTCAATACAGTCGGGGCGAACCCAGATTTAATATGGGGGGGGGATATCCCCCCCCATATTAAATCACAATCACAATCAGTATCGCATCACAATAGACGAATATGGATGTCACGGTAAACAAATATCGTCGTCGTGGTAGACAAATATCATTGTCGTGGTAGACACATATTGTTGCCACGTCGCAGTAGACGAAAATAGTCGTCGTGGTAGAAGGATATCGTTGTCACGGTAGACAAGAATCGTCACCGCGGTAGAAAAAATATCGTCGTCGGGTTATACAAATATGGACGTCGCGGTAGGCAAAGTTCGTCGATGCGCTAGACGAGTATCGTTGTTGTGGTAGACGCCGCGGTAGACGAATATCATTGTCGCAATAGATAAATATTGTCACATCGCAGTTGACAAAAACCGTCGTCGCGTCGCGGTAGACAAAAATCGTCTTCGTGTCGCGGTAGACAAACACCGTCTTTGCGTCACGGTAAGCAAAAATCGTCTTCGCATTAAGGTAGACGATGAAAGCCTGCGCGCAATTTGTACTAAAAAAACTTGCCAGTTCAGTCTAATTTTTTTATAAATACGTATTTTCTCGCTTTTTGAAGCACGCGCGGATAATCCGCTCACTGATAATCGGGAGTTTACTGTACATTAGTAAGGCCAGGGGGGGCAAATGCTTGGGGGCCTGGGTTTGCAGGGGGCCCGGAAACACCAAAAACAGGCCTGAAACGGATGAAAATGGGCCCAAAAGCACACAAAGCAAGTAAAAAAAAAAGGTCGTCATGGCCCGGGGCTGAAGATTGCACAGCAGGGTGGCCACTGCATCGGGAATTCGGGAAAACCGGGAATTAGCCGGGAATTTTTCAAACCGTGAAAAAACTGGGAAATAACCGTGAATCTCGAGCGAAATCCGGGAAAACGCCATTTTTTACAGAACAATAATAAACATCGTAAACAAATCAATATTAAAATAGTTGACGAAAAATGCAAGATAATTTCGTCATATTTATGCTAAGCAACTTCCAAATACAACTACTAATGCGCAACTGCTTGAAGCAGAATCACATACGCGTCAGTAAAAAGCGAAAGACGGCAAAGAGTGTCTACTAGTGTCTAGCGCCACCCTCAGCGTAAACGCCAATCTGTGGTGAAGATTGTTGGTCGACAGGATAGCGAATGACGTTGTCTGTGCCCAGTCCACCTGCAGGGGAGCAGACGGACAACAGTGATGGTGCAATAGTGCAGTCGAGGGGAGGGAGGGGTAGGCAGATAATGGAACAACAAATTTCTACGCAGAAGAATTGGGGTTAAAATAAAACTTTTTCTACGAAACTTTATTATTACGTACAGTCAACGTACTCAAGGATCATTAGTGATGAGTACCTACTCTTAAAAAAAGTCGCTCTTATACCGCCAAGGGTTAATTTTTATTCGTATAACCATTGAATATGGACCTAGGTTATACGAGTTATTTTACCATTGATGTGTAAAATCAATGGTATAACGTACTTCTCCATAAAAAGACGATTTCATTTGTTTTTATTAGGTATCGATTCTTGGTTAGTTGTGCTTTGAATAACCGCAAACTCGGTTGCAAAACTGACGAAGATAAAAATAAGCTTATAATTTATTGTTCTGTTTTGCAAGCAAGAAAAACAGCCACTATTTCAACGAGAAGTAGGCCTATAATATGCCTCTATTTAGTTGTGGCGATTTTGTAGTCAAAACGTACAAATGAACTTGAGTTTGGTATGGTCCAGTAGTTCGATTCTGTAAACTGCGGATCAATTTTACCGGCAAAGATTTCCGTCTTTCTGAAAGGAATAACCGCGAGATCATTGACGTACGAAATATACAAGTATTGTATTTTTTAGTTTGTAATTATTATAACTACAGCCTGTTTCAGGAAATTGGTTTTTTTTGTGTCGGCCAGATTCGGCTTAGTGAAAATCGAAGATAAGAAAGAGACAAAAAGTGGTCAGGTGTTCATGCAAATTGACTAGCGGCTCGACGAATTGATAAAAGTGGGTTATTCTAAACTGAAGAACGTAATTTTGAAGTGATTTATTGATAACGCTGAACCATTATCTTTGTACCGAAGATTTTAAATTGTGTTTGAATTTATTTTGCAGTAGTACCTCCCCTTACGTTTTCTTTACTGTTTGTTTTTCTGCATGATTAGTTAATTAAACTTATACTCGGGTATTTGGCTTACTACTCGACTCGAAATGAAAACCCACTATTCGCCCGCCCCTAAAAGATTAATTAAACGTATAATTTAAAGGCGTCCGATTCGTAAAATAATTTTTGAACCGGGATAGCATTGGTTAGGCTTTGATTGTGATTTTTGCCGTAATTTGCCATCACTTATTATTAGTAAAAACAGTAATGGCAAATAAATGTTCGAACAAATAAAAATCAAAACAAACTCACAGTCACCAACAATGAATTTCAAACAAAAAATTTGCTTGCCTTTTGATTTTTATCTGTACGTGACCTTGTCACCTGCCGTGTGTACGGCATGACGGTTCGCAAAAATGAGTACATTTTGTGTATAAAAATTAAATAATTGATAGACCAGCAAATTTTATGTTCAGAAGTTATTCATTGTCACGAATTGGGTTTTATATTTTCAATATCAACTTTAAATGGTGTTTAGTTCAACTTTGGTTAGAATTGGGAAATCAGTACAAAATCGGGTGCGAGAGTCAACTTCTAATATCAATTTTGTTTTGTCGTCTTTCTGGTTACTGAAGTTTTTTGTCATACTTCCTTCCATCCTTTCTTCCTTCCTTTCTCCTCCCCCCACCCCCACCACACGGATGGCGCATAATATAGTGCGCATAGCAGGTTGTCATGGTAACCAAGTGTTGTCATTGCGTCGGGCCAATTAGCGACTGCCACTGCCACTGCGTTGTGAAACGTGAATTCGGGCGGACAGCAATGTGAAGCAAGACAGGCCGATAGTCGGCGCGTGTGTACCCTTACTTTGTCAAGTTTTCGAACGATATCCATATTTTTGCGTCTTCCTCCACTTATCTAATTTATATGGTTCATAGTTCCACTACCTCTAAGTATCGAATACGATAAGGAAGTAATTTAATAATTATCCGTTTGGTGTCATACAACGTACGGTTCGTTACAAAATGCATTTGGATTACATTTTACAATGAAAAGTTGGTTTTGACAAAAACTTTTGAGGACTATTTATTTTCAAGTATTTTTTAACCGTTCTACGTGTGAGTAGAGGATCAATGCTGATTTGCCGTCTGTTGCACGTTTTGTTGCCTTGTATTTGCGTGTTCTGACTCATTTTGATTTAGGCCTATTTCTAGATGAATTTTTGAATACCGCCTGCTTTAAAATATTGCCGGCCGTTGTTGTTGCTACGGCCTTATTGGTTCCGTGATTGGGTTAATCGTGACTCCTCAGCGAGTCTCTGAAATTTAAAAATGCAAATTACGAAAATGTGGTTTATTTCGTGTATACTCAAGCATTATCTATTACCCAGCGTAAAATACGTGATTTCGGTGTGTAATGTACGGGAATTATAGCCTGATTTCGTTAACACCCTGATTGTACAAGCGGCCGGTGGAAACTCATCGTGCCTCTTGCGTTTAAACCTTTTTAAACTCTGTTAATTAACAGGCTATTCTGTTTTTTCCACATGGTTGATGGATTTTAATAATAATATAGAATAACCGTAAGATATTGTTTACTCTGTTGTCACCAATTAATTGGGACGACTATTATGGAGTTAATATGCCACCGTGCAAGGGCGAACCCAGGATTCAATTTCGGGGGGGGGGGGGGGGGAATATCGTGTAAGAAGGGGGAAGGGGGGATTTAGGTACTCACAAACACCTGTACTAATGTGATGATAGACAAATAAGGTCGTCCTGGTAGACGAATATCGTCGTCGCGGTAGACAAAATCGTTGTCACGGTAAGCGAATCGAGTCGTTGTGGTAAACGCCACGGTCGCCGAGTATCGCGTCGCGGTAGACACATATATCGTTGTCACGTCGCAGTAGACGAAATTCGTCTTCGAGTCGCGGTAGACAAAAATCGTCTTCCCGCCGCGGTAAATGAAATTCTTCGCGTCGCGGGAAACGGAAATCGTCGTCGCGTTACGGTATACGAAAAGCGTCTTCGTGTCGCGGTAGATAAAAATCGTAGTCGCGTCGTGATAGCCGAAAATGGTTTTCTTTTAGTCCAAAAAATCTGTTCTCCAAAATTTCGGGGGGATATATCCTCTTTATCCCCCCTTGGGTTTGCCCCTGCCACCGGGAATACGGCCGAAAATGCCCGTGAAAACCGGGAAAAAACCGGGAATGGAAAAATTTGTTTGGAGTGGCCACCCTGCACAGGAACCCGAAAATCCTGTCGCCGGCCCTGAGTAAGGTTGAGGGGGTTAAATTTATGCAAATACACTGAGTTTGGGCTACACGCAGTGAAATAGGTTGAGCATCGCTGTCTTAACCCTTGAGCGGGCGCTTCACCAGTAAAACAGCATCGGGCGCTTGCGGAGTCTTACCCCGCAACATCAAATTACACAAATTTTACCTATTTTATTTGTTTTATAACGAAATATTGTACTTAAATATTACAAGGTACCAAGGGGGTGTAGGAAGGTATAAATAGCTTTGGAGGATTCCTAGAATAAAGCACGTCAGGTACGGAGCCGGACATGACTGCCGACACCCATTATGCCTATTTATTTTAATAAAAAAAGCATTATGCGGAAAACTCCCCATGCACCTGCTCGAGGGTTAAAATGAGGTCCAAGATGTTAACCATAGGCTAGCACCATACCTGAGACATCCCATAAAAGCAAAGTGACCTGCCATTTAAATTATGTTGCAATTAATTATAAATGAAGCTATTATGCTAAAATGTTAAGGTGGAAGTTAAAGCCCCCAAGATTATAATGTTGGTTTATAATAGGCCTGTAAAAAATGTTTAATTGAGTGGTTTTAGTATTTTTAGCGAATTTCCCCTATAGGGAAGAAGCTATTACCGTAGGTCTCATGGCAAGACCTAAGCCCCAGACCATGATAACTTTTCTTTTTGCAACCCCCAGAAGCAAAAAACATCATTCGTTTGAATTTATATATATATATGTGTCTGTTAGCACGATAGCGGCCGTAAAAATGGTCCGACCTTGATGAAATTTGGTATAGGCATGTAAAGTGGTAATCAATTGGACGAGTTCGTGAACCAGCCCAATCGGGCCACCGGAAGCGGGGGTAAAGGGGGATAAACCCCCTCAAAAATGGGGTTTTTGAGCTTTTTACATAGAAAAATAAAATTTATCAAATTTTTGTCGGCACCATTGAATTCAGCTAAAAAAAAACAAACAATTTAGTATCTTGAATCACTGCTCTATGTCCATTGGTTACCGAGATATTGAAAGTGGTAAACACAGTACGTTGTCCCAATGTTAACCTTATGGGAAATAAGTAAAATTCTACATATCGTTTATTTCTCAACACATCTTGATAAAACTTGGTAAATGGCTTCAGATGTACTAAATATTGAATTAAAACCAACCAGTTTAAACATACCTGTAGCAGCAAACCTGCATACTCATTCCCCATGTTAATCTTATGGAGCTAAAAAACATGTCAAATCTCGCTATGTTAGGTTAAAATATATTGTTTTGCATTTGAAATTCGCTGAGTATGCAGGTCTGCTGCAACGGGGGTATTTAATACTTTTACTTGAAATTGGGACTTACCCAGGTACGTATTTTAAGCCGAGTATGAATGAGAGATAAGCGTAGGATGATTGTGGCATGATCTTGTGTTACTGAATAAAACCGATATGTTTCTTAGACAGGACTGTTAATTTACCCTTGAGCGGGCGCTTCACCGGCAAAACGCGAGCGGGCGCATGTGGAGTTTTACTCCGCAACCCTAGATTGCACAAATTAACCCATTTTACTTGTTTTATAACGAAATATAGTATTTAAATGTTGACAAACTTCATTAAGAATCACATTTCATCGTCAATTAAATTAATTGTTCAACTTAATAGGTGTAATATTTCAATAAACATAGTAAGTAATTATCTAGTATAAAATATGTATTAATTATTATTAACATTTTTGGACTTTTCCTTTCATTTCTTTTTTCCGTAAGCAAAAGGAGAAGTCCAAAAAATTCATAATAATTACAAATCCATTGTTATTATAAATTTTGAAAAAAGGTATCAGTGTCTGTGTAACGGGTGAGGGCCCTCCGCAAACTGGGACGGCATCTCTGAATTGCATATAACGAGGTACCAAGGGGGGGGGTGGGGGGTATAAATAGCTTTAGGAAATTCCTGGAATAAGGGGCATAAAGTACGGAGCCGGACACGACCGCCGACACCCATTATGTCTGTTTATTTCAACATAAAAAACACGTGCGGAGGAAAACTGCGCGTGCGCCCGCTCGAGGGTTAATAGCCCAACAGCTAATGGAAAATAAGGGCCTTACTGTTTAACGTAGGACCTGATCCACAATATTTTGTCTGTTTTTTTTTTCATTAACTTTCACTTAGTGTTGAAAAAATTAAGAACCTGCAAATTTATTTTTCTTTTGCTAAAATTCATAATATTAAAATGTTATAATTTTTTTGCTATTAATTTGTTGCATCTTTCCAGACTGTTGATGATCAGGGAGAGTAGTGGCAGTCAACCCCTTGGGAAAGATGAAGTGGTTGCATGCGGTAGCAAATCGCTTCTGCAGGATATTCCAACATGGAAGAACTTCTTGGAACAAATGTCAAGCAACTTATCTCCTGGGGTAACCAATGAAGCGGTTGGTGTCCTTTTCATTGTGATAAATATGTCCATAAACATTTAATTTTTGGGGAAAACATTTTGATTAATTTGTACGAATAGCTTAGATAGTAGTACGTCTAAGCTATGTACAAGTAATCATGTTTGAGGATATAGATGTATTTGATACAAATGTCAAGCAACTTATCTCCTGGGGTAACCAATGAAGCGGTTGGTGTCCTTTTCATTGTGATAAATATGTCCATAAACATTTAATTTTTGGGGAAAACATTTTGATTAATTTGTACGAATAGCTTAGATAGTAGTACGTTTAAGCTATGTACGGGTAATCATGTTTGAGGATATAGATGTATTTGATACACCCAGACCCGGTGACAGGATTTTCGGGCCCCTGTGCAATCACTATGACTGGGCCCGTAAACTGGTGACTTTTTTTTATTTCACGTGTTATGATTCGGGCCCCAATTTGCTGCATCTATTGTGCCTCCAGGCAACCATTTTCGCTCATTTCGTGTAGATCCAGGCCCCCTCCGAGGCCGGGCCCCTGTGCATTTCCCCCCCCTGTCGCCGGCCCTGCATACAGCCATCTGGCGTAGTCCCATAGACCGCTTATGGTGGCATAAAACCAGTCCATGTTGAGAGTTCCATCCCGACGTTGCAAAATAACCGCAGTAGGAGGGAAATATATCAGCTGGGCTTTATTACATACAATTGTGGTTAAGTTGGATAGCCCTCCCAATTTGAGACGTGATATTCCTCCAGGGAGTAAATCCAGCCCTGGATTAAGAAATCTCTTAAGTTTAGCAGTATAATATAATATATGCTACCCAGTATCGCTTAGCTGTGGTTCAATTTAATGAAAGGCCAAAAATATTCACTAATAAAACTCACATAATATCTATCTCACATTTCATGCATGTTTTGTTGTTATTGTACTAAATTATGCTGCAATTTCTATTTCATCCAAAGTTTTAGATAAATTGAATAAATAGTAGCCTTTGTAAGTTGCGGTATTCTTGAGATCTACGATAAAACTACATCTAAAACCAGGTAGCTACTTACAAAAAATTAAATACCCAAGCTATACGAATACTACAATAAAATATTTGGCAAGAACAAGTCATAACAACAAATTGAATCAAATTTATTTTAATTTATTTATTTCCGGTATTTCACAATAGGGTGTAGTATTTCACCCGTCATTTTATTTAATTTAATATATATATGTGGCTGTATGCTTTCAATTTGCTCCGTAGTCTGAGAGACAAATGATTACAATTGATGTTAGTGCTATTTTTTTCCAAAGTCGTCTGAGAGATAAATCATTATAATTTGTGTTACTGCTGTTTTTCTGTGAACTGTTCAATGAGGTCTGCATGTAAGGTCAATGAGGACTTAAAATATGCTATCACATTATTTTTTTTTGTTTGATTTAAAATTATATTAGGCACATTATAATTCTGATTTAAAATGTTTTTTTTTTCAATTTGTTGATTTGTTGAACTTAGCAATCATTAGAATTTGTCAAATGATAAACAAATAATTCTATTTGTTGAATGATATCTATTAAGTGTCATTAGAAATACTGTGTATGTATAATCACCTTTCAGTTATCTGCAGAAATATGTCTGTTTCTAATGACTTGAATTTCAAGTTCTGCATGATAATTCTACATTATTTTATTTTTCAAAGATATGGGAAAAACACCTTTTGATAAAAATCTGTTTATTATGTCTTCTTAAAAATCATAGTGAATAAAAATACCCACCAGCGTTTTGGAGAAAACCCTGTGAAGTTATCGTAAAGTAAATTAAGACTTAAATTACAGTAGAGCCCCTCATATGCGGCCTCGGTTTTACCGGTCCTCGGTTTATCCAGTCGGTTCTCAGAAGCCTTTGTCAAAACTTATCTCCTACGCCTACAGACACATTTCCCTGTGCGCCTACAGATGCATTTCTCTTTGATATCTCTTTGTTTTTTACGCCATATTATCTCTAATTGCTTATGGCTCCAGTTTATTACCAACAAAGAGAATGGTACTGGTGAATGCGAGCGAGTACTGGTACGTTCGGCGTGACTCGTCCAACATCACTCTCCTAAGGCCTCATGCGGCAAATTGTTCGCCAAACGGGGATCCGCACCGATTCGGCAATGGTGAACTTAAGCCAGTAGTGAATAGTGAACAATACTCAGTTGAGCTAGTAACCTCTAAACTGTTGTTTAATACGTATCCAGAAAAGTTATTATTTGCTTTGTTTTGTCTAGCCCCATAGTATGGCCAGCATGCAAACAGCGATGAAAGCTGTGGTAGTAGGAAATATTACTGATTAGGGAAATGATTTAGTTTGAAATTCATTCAAACCCATGGGTAAAATGAGATCAATTAGTGGTCAAGTAAGTCTTGGTTTTAATAACATGTGTACAGTAGAGTCCCACAAACCCGGACTAATGTGGACTGAACGGAGTCCGGGTTTGTGAAAATTCCGAGTTATCGGGAAATGAGTGAAAATAAGAAAAAGTAAGAAAAGTTTCTGTTATTTCTATAAGAAATCATTTATTTATTGCATGGTAAGAAATACAAAAACTACATTATCAGTTACAAAAAAGCTTAAAGAAAAACCAAAACTGTTTTATATGTGTCACACCGTGCTCTGGCCTTGAATCTCAGTGCACTTTATTGCTCTGGCAGGCTTTCCGAGTTATCCAGAATTCCGGGTTATCTAAGTCCGGGTTTACGGGACTCTACTGTATTTTGAAATAACCAAAAAAATCATTTAAATCTCTACTTTGGGCTTAATTTATTAGTTTTGTATTATTATTTAGGTAAAAATTATCATTTTATAATAGGTTGGATTATCCAGCCAAATCGTTATCCGGCCTGGGCTCGGTCCCGTGGAGACAGGATATCAGGGGTTCTACTGTATGGTTTTGCACAAAAGTTTATTAAATTTGCTTTAGTTTCATATAAGAAACACTGTACATGTGGCACATTACATCTTGAACCTTGGCTTAGTTCATTGCTGGAGATGGCAGATATTGTTTTGAAATGATTTTGGATAACAAACAATATAAAAACAAATTCTACAAACCAACTGTATTTTGTTTACAAATGACAATTAAGATATACACTGACAGCCGATGGAAAATGCTAACACGTCACACTAGTACAACCAGCTTTGGTATCCTGATGATTTTCACTCCACTTCAATTGCTTCAGGTGTAAAGGGTTTCCAAGTATCAAGATATGATACATCAGTGTAATTTTGATTCAAAATGTATTTTTTATAATTTTTTTCAGCTAGAATAGTCTTGCAGACAAATGATTTTATGATTCATCGTCCCAAAAATATATAATTAGGATTTAGGATTAAAGGCTTGTGATAGTTATTAGGCCTCACCTACCCTCTTTACAGGGATAGATTCTCCCCATTATGCCCCTTCCTGGATTTGAATTACCATCTTTAAAACTTAATATTTGTTTTGAACCTAAAGGTAAGCCTGAGATGTGGTGGACAATCACCACCACTCAATCTTGGACGGGTACTAAAAAGTGTATGTTTCAGACTCTGGTGCTTTGCAAGTACGGGTGTCAAACACCCACCATCAGCAGGAGGCAGCAGCTGAAGCACGAGGAACATTGCACTCAACAGCCTATACAGTGTCCCTCGGTCACGTGCACCTATGTTGGCCAGCTTCGGGGCATCACGACCCATATGCTTAATGTAAGTAAAAAAACAAACTCAGAGAAGTTACCTAAAAGGGTCCTAATGAATTGTGAAGTCAGCTAAAAAAAATCAACACATTCGCCGCTATTGACCATCTGCATTGTACTGGGTGATAATCGGCTGGTAGTAAACCTATTAAGCAAAGTTATTTAGTAGTGATGTGTCAAGTCATTTGATGACTCGAGACAACTCGACTCGTCCACTTAGCCAACTCGAGTTACAAGTTGAGTCAAACTCGACTCGCCATCAGCATCAATACTAAATCATAAGGGGGATGGGTCAGCTCGAGTCGCCCATCATCGGACGAGTTCAGGTCCTGACTCAAGTTGAGAAACGATTCGGCTCAAGTCGGCAATCATTGGACGAGTTCAGTTCTGACTCAAATTGACCCAATAGGGTTTTAGTTTTCCGAGTCAACTCAACTCACATTAAGCCAATAGCATTCAAGTTTTGCGAGTCTGCTGAGAAGAGTCGTCTCGACTCGTTAAGTTCAGAGGTCACGTATGTTCGGCAATCTCTGTACAACTTCTTGTCCAACTCGAGATATGAACGAATTGACTCGAGTCAACTCGACTCGACACATCACGATTTTTTAGTGCTGTGTCCCTTACTGTAGCAGTTATTATATACCTGCCTAATAACACTACTATTTATTTGACCAATAAATAATTATGCTAACGGTAGAAATGCACAACATACCTGCTTGGCTCATATATCAATCTGAAACTCATCCTTACATCGGGTCAAGGTACAGTTTACCCTTAAAATCACCTTCGGCTTCTTATTTACCAAATTAGTTTTTGATGATTTGCATGAATAAACCTACTACGGTTGGTTTACTTCTTAAACCAAATAAGTCACTGGTCTTAATTGCCTTAATTATGCAATCAATTCCAGGCAATCAATTGACTTTTTTTGTTCCTGACTGAATGTAAAAAAAAACTTTATCTCCAATTTGAAAAACTCAAGGGGATCCTCTGTGATTGTCAGCCTTACTTTTGATAGCTTGTTGTTTAATTTCCACCTCTGGAATATTTGGTTTCAAAAGACTTAGTTCATGGTTTTGTATTTAAAAACTGTACCTGGGGAGCGAGCCCTGCTTGGGGGAAAATGGCTTGTTTATAAACAGCTGAAAGATTTTTTTTGTTTACATTTTTGTTGGTATTCCATAACCAACTTGGCAACTCATATGACATGTTAAAAATGTTCAACTTCAATTTCAGTTCTCAAAAAATGTTGCCATTCGAGAGGATATTCAACCATGTAGGTGAACTTACAAATAAAAACCACACCTATGTGCAAAATATTATCAGAGCCATTTTGAAATAGGATTCATAAACATATATACAAGAATTGCTCATTTAAAGTAACAACATTTCGGAGGGGGTATATCCAGTGAAAGTATGTGGTGAGTTCCGACATGCAAACAGAAAGCTGCCTATTTTGTGTTGAAGTGTCTGGCTGTGTTGAAGTGTCTGGCTATGTTGGTTTTTCTTGTGTGAATAGCCCAAATAATGTATATTTTGCAATTGTTTATTTTAAAATTACTTTTGGTAATGCTGCAATTTGTGGTGTTAACCTGTAGAACTATTTCAATGTACGACCACATGTTTAATTTTAAACAAAGTGAACTGAGTCAGATCCAATGTCAGTGGATACCACGACTGTTTCAGAACTTCAGTAATTTCCTTAAGTGATGCCTTCACTTAAAATTCTGAGACATATTGGCATATCTATGTAAAAATACCTTTAGTATGATACTTCAAAATAGGGGTGGGCGAGTACTCGACAGTCGAGTAATTACTCAAGTAGTTGCTACTACTCGAGGTCGAGTCGAGTAGTTCCAACTACTCGACTAAAACGAGTCGAGTAGTTAGTTACTCCCGCCGTTTATGCGGCGGCCGAATTTACGTGCGATTTACGTTTGTGCGATCGAATTTTACAGACGATCGCGAGTTACGCAAAGCTACATCTGCCTTTTATCCGCAATCGGCAAATTGTTTATCGCAGCTCCTCGCTAGTTTCACAATAAAGCAGCATTTTCTGTTCATTTGTGGCCGGCAAATACGCGCGACTGACTTTTACGGCCGATCGCTAGTTTCGCAAAGTTGCATTTCGTTTATTTACGATCGGCAAATACACGCGATCGTTTTTCGCGACGATTTGCCGATTTTCGGCGATCGGCAAATACGCGCGCTCGTATTTCTCGGCCGACCGCGACTTTAGCAACGCTACATTTGCTGATTTTCGGCAATCGGCAAATACGTGCGATCGTATTTCGCGCCAGATCGCGAGTTTTGAAAAGCTACATCCGCGTTTAGCTGCGACCGATAGAAATGCGCTATCGATTTTCGCAGCCGTCCACGAGTTTTTCATAACAGTAACCTAGAAAATATTTCATAGAAGAATGGATTTTGACAGTTATCTAGAAATACCAGATTCTGAGAGATGTCTCTGAATTCGGAAATTGAAAACTGACAGCAGCTATATTTAGCTCTGACCTACTTTAAATTTGTAATTATATTTTATCTTTGAAATGATACTCAGCCTTCATTTCTGTCTCATTTGATTTGTAAAAATGAGAAGAAAGTTGTGGACTTCATAGGTAAAGTGGACTTCATAAAACAATTAGGTTTTATAATTTTTGTACTGGGGGATGTCTTATTCTTATCTGGTCGCAGCTGTGTCACTCATGCTCAAGTGATTGGATGTCAAAAACAATAGTTCAGCAGTCAGGCAAGGCACAGTTTGGGTTTAGAGAAGTAAACAAATAACTGGGCACAGCTCTCCTCCCTGATGTTTTTAGTTCTTTCTTTCACAATTTCTCTGCTAAGGTTTTAATTAGGGCCAACAATTATTTTTAGGTAAAATATAAAACTGTTTTTGATTGTTTAAATAGTAGGCTATTAATTAAATCTTATTACTGCTTAAATTTTACAACTATGCATGTTCTACATAAATTTATTTTGTGATGTTACATTAACTGATTTGTTATTTTGAGTGATTTTTTAGTATAGTCAACTTATTCATTTAAAAGGAGGGTTTATGAAATGTAGGGGTATTACAATAGAATTTTATTTTTCCAAGAAATATATAAAAACATAAGCTTTAATAAAGTGGACCAATTTTATAAGTAAAATTGAAAAAGGATTTTAGTTGAAAAAATTAAAATTTCATTACTTTTCACAAACAACTACTCGACTCAACCCGACTCGATACTCGAGTTTTTGGCTTAATACTCGACTCGACTCGACTCGACATCAAAATCCACTACTCGCCCACCCCTACTTCAAAATAATCTATCTAGCCGTTATCGACTTTGATAGAAAAGCCTGTGCTTATTAATATAGATCATGCTCTTCTTAAAGTTGTGGTAGTGAGCAAAGAGTTATACTTTCTAATTCTTTTTTCTTTCCAGGTGCATAACATCGACATTGTATCAAATGCCAGTGGGTCTTTTCTTGTCAACTTAACAGATGGAAAGTGTTCATTTGATTATGCTCGTACTTGGTTGAAGAACTGCCCAAAAAAACTTTGTTTTTTCCAGCTGGTAGATGGAAGGCTTTTTCTCATAAGAGTAATTGGAAATTTTGACAGCATGCAAGTAGTCATCTACGTTCAGGTATGTTAAATTTTAAACCCTTATATAGTTTGTGTTAAGATAATATTTACGTTAAAATTGCCCAGTTTTATTCCAATTCTAATTTAAAATCTTAGTCAGTACTAGCTGATGGTGTCCCGCTTCAATTGGAAAAACAAATATTGTAAATAAAAACAAATCCATCAGCTGTTCAGCCATTCGCTTTTATATGTGTGCCCTATTGATTAAAAAAACTAATATTTTCCCCAAGATTTTCTCAGTTATTTTTCCATTGAAGGATGAGGATTATGGGGGTCAGACTTATGGTTTTCTCAAAAGTTATGGGTGGTTTGGGCTTTATATAAATGTCTCCAATGGATATTATGGCTTTTTTAGTATTTTTTAAAACGTATTTTAAGCTATAAAAGTCTTGTCAATTTCTTGTAACCGACCTAAGTGACTTTCATGCTTGATTGTTTACTTCCACTTTTATTTTAAAATAAACTATAAAAGTCATGTCAATTTCTTGTAACCGACCTAAGTGACTTTCATGCTTGATTGTTTACTTCCACTTTTATTTTAAAACATATGTTTTCTTTTTATTCAGTACGTCAATGACCACTTCAGTTGGAGATCCCATATTGCGTTTGAGGTGCTTCGTCCAGATGGACTACCATTGCAGTTCACGGGGGAAGTTCTTCCTATAACTTTCAACCCCATACACATCATCTCACGACGCAACTGCTTCATCTTCAACATGAACCTTGAAGACTGGTCCAAGAATATCTTCAGGCTCCACACTCACATTGTCAATCACCAGGTTTAGCAATACCGAAGATACGTTATGATTGCAGATAATCTACCCTTCTAAAAATCCGGCCAAATCATTAGGCGGGTGGCGAAAAATGGAAACTCCAGCTGTATAAATGACTTGATGTTAAAGACACCTCCGCTCCGCTACACAGTTAATTAGTTGAACATATTTCCAACAGAGAGAGAGGCACATTTACTTGGGTATGTTTGAAGAACTTAATCAGCTGATTTGGAGAACATAAACACAGGGCATAACTGTATATAACTTCAGGTGGGTAAATGATTGGCCAAAAACATATTTTGAACGCCAGCAGCGTACTCACTCACCCCCCTAATGATTTGGCCGGAACTCTAGAGGGTTGCCTTATTATGTGATTTTACACCAAAAACTTCTTTGGTTACCATTCAGGTGTCACTTGGGTTGAATGTGCAATTATATGTATATGTCTACAGACATTATAGTTACTAAGTTTTTGTTATCTACTTTACACTCAGACGTATATTGTATGTATTTTACAGTTTATTTTATTGTAGGGCTTATGCTTGGCAGGAAACATGAGGACTTCTATGAATATTTTCATAACTCAGGTACATTTTGTGTTCTGATCTCAAAGTAGGTAAGTTTTTATTACTTTAAGGTTTATTTTGATACTTCCTGAATTTTCAATTTTTTTTAAATGTTTTGTTGTCATGACTGTAAGTCTTCATGGACCGTATTTACCATGAATTTGTAGTAGATATAAGTTAGCTTGTAATGTATACCGGTGAGTTGTTTATTGCCTCTCGGGGAGAAATGTGTACACTGGTGCCTGTCAAAGTAGGAACATGTTAAATGTGTTAGAAATTACTAGTTTTTCAATCACTCTTCATGAAATTCGCAGTTAAGATTGTACATAAACGTTTAGTTTAACAAGAGCAACTTGTATGAATCAATCTATTCAAATAAAAATCCTGGATAACCCAACTAAATTAGAAGATGTCCGATACAAGGACTGATAAATACCGATCAACATTATTTTACTGTGAACAGTAAAAATCCTTCATTTTTACCTATATCAAACAAGTTTTCTCACAGCAGTTTTTGCCAGAACAGCTAGTTTGCAAAACACACAATGTTTTCTAGCTTATTGAGCTTCAAGTGGGTTTTTCTCTGTAAACTAGGCCTACCCTAGGTTGCTGAACCATGTCACTGAATCACCTTTTTTCAAATGGAGGTGGTTGATTTAGATTCCGACTCGGAACCACCTGGCTTTCTTCAGTACATTGAGTCATATGGAGGTGGTGGTCCTGCAACGTCGCTCAGCCACCTGTTGTAAAAGGGGCCTTATTTAGAACTGGAATGCTCTGAATTCTAATGTGTTACAAAAAAATGTCAAGTAAACCTAGTAGAACAAATGCTATTTTTATAAACATTACCAGTACAATCTAGAAGTAATACTATGAAGAATGTCAGTGAAAGTGTATTCCTTGTTTACTAGTTGTAAAAAGTGATTTGTTTATGTCAATTACAATATATTGAATTAACTGTATGTCAAATAGTACAATAATTTTCTTTAATCAGGATACAATACTGTACCACCATGACTTGAATGCCAGTAGGGTACGTGCGGAAGGAACAAACGTTGCAATCCAGTAGGCCACGGCGCAGAGGGGACTGACTCAGCCAATGGTTAGCCAGGGTGTCTACCAGTCGGGGATTCGGGAAAATGTCGGGGATTTTGTAAGGTCGGGAATTGTCGGGCAAAAGTAATGAATTTAAACTTTGGGTCAGGAAATTTAAATTTGGCTATAAAACAAAATGAAATAGCAGTTTTCTTCGTTATTCTGTTAGTATTACTACCTTAAAATCGTGAGCTCTTTTAGTGGCTATCACATTGTGGCCACATGAAGCTCAGAAAATCTATAGCCCGGCCAGCAAATCCCTCCGTTGCTTCGGGGCCAGCAAAACTCTCAGTCACATTGGGGCCGTCAAGTATCTCGCTCTCTTTGCGGCTGTCAAATCTGTCCCTCTTTTCACGGCCATCACATCTTTGGCTCTTATTGCAGCTGGAAATCCCATGCTTGTTTTGCAACCGGCAAATCTGTTGGTCGCATCTGGGTTGATGACTTCATCCCTCTTTTCGCGAGCGTTAGACCTCTCGGTCGTATTGCGGCCAGAAAATTGTTCACTTGTTTTGGGACCAAAACATTTTTCAGTCGCCTCGTGGTAGAGAACTTTTTGCTCTTTTCGCAGCCATCACATCTCTAGGTTGTATCATGATAAGAAAATCGCTTGAGCTTTTCATGGACGGAATATCTATCATTTATACCGTGGCCGGCAAGATTCTCAGTCTTGTTGCGATTGGAAATCTTTTGCTTGTTTTGCGGCTGGCAAATCTCTTGGTCGCATTGTAGCTGATGAGTTCCTTATTCATTTTGCAGCCATTAGGCCTCGGTCATATTGCGGTCGGAAAATTTGTTCACTAGTTTTGGGAATGAAACATTTTCCGGTCGATTCGCGGCAGACAAGTTCCTTACTCTTTTGGCGGCTGTCATATCTCTCGGTTGTATTGCAACAAGAAAATTTAACAAATTTGCCACAAGTTAATTTTTTTGAGGCCAGAGATACTGTTATTTATAACATGGCCGGCAAATCTTTTGGTCTTATTGCGGCCGGAAATCTTTCGCTTGTTTTACGGTTGTCGTGTGGCCGATTGTTTCTTGATCATATTGTGTCCCTTTTTGTTTCATAGCCATAACATGAATCAGTTGTATTGTGGCCGGCAAATCTCAGTGTAGCATAGTGGCTGTCAATTCTCGCTTGTTTATACCACGGCCAGAGAATCTCTTGGTCACATCGCAGCCGGAAAATCGCTCATTCTTTCCGCAGCCGGAAATCTAGTTCGCATTACGGCAGGCAAATCTTTTGCACTTATCGCGGTCATCTTGCTCATCTTTTCGCAATCTTTTGCTTGCCTGGCATCCGTCAAAATATATTAATTTACATATACTGTGCTCAGGTATTTATTATAGGAGGCAGTGGTCATGTTCCCAATGGTCGGGAATTTTTTTTAATTGTCGGGAAAGTCGGAAATTTTATATATGAAATTTGGTAGACACCTTGTTAGCATACTCCTTACACCCCTAACTCTGGCATTGAAGTCCTGGCAGGTCAGCATTAGGAGAGCTGCCTTATCATGTTTATATTATCTTTGTATTTTTTATATGCATATTTAGTTCAATCATTCATTCATGAAAGAAATGAGGATAAAAATAAAAAGTTTTGACTATCATTTTAAGCCTTTTTCTAGTTATCAGTACAAAGAAGCAATTTGAGTTACCAATTTAAGGTTATTCTTGCAACTCCTATCGTTATAGTTTGTTATTGTAATTTAAATTATTACCATGTTTTTTATGGTTAAAGTAGTACTGTTACTAGAATTCATATACTATTTGTTAGGAACACACTTTTTAAGAGTTGTAGTTTTGCCGGGTTAAAATAAAATGAGAAAAACCAATTAAGTTATAACTACCCAAGCTCTACATTTGTATATTTGTATTATTAGTCTCGACATCTCTTTTGTTTGAAAATCCTCAATAATTATTAATTCTGCTAACCACTGGATTTTATATCGGTAAACTTATTTGTGCTTTATAAAGCCATGTACTCAAAAATTTAGGTTCAACCATATGTGTCTAAATTACCATAAACAGATATAATGCTCTATAATATTTTCATTGTTGGTAGCCTTCAGCGGTAAAAAGTCTAGCTACTTTATTGCCCTGGGTAGCCCATCTTATGAGCCTTAGCCTAGATTTCTCTGCCACAATTGGTTGGTTGATATTAATTCAAATGTTGAGGTATTCAAAAATGTCAATGCTGAAAATAGTTGACAGACTGAAAAAGTTTAGAAAGTAGATGTTTTAGTTATACAGTGTTAACTAATGGACTATATCTTTTGAAAGACTGAACTCTGGGTTGTTCAACAAAAATAACTAAATATTTAGTTTTACTCTGTTTTTAGTTAAGCTTTCTCTTTTAGGTATTTTGTGTTCATTTATAAAATACATATTTGTGTTCATTATAAATTCAACTTATTAAAAATGTTACTCATACTTCCGTATTTTTGATTTACCTTCCTATGGTTATTCGTTCTTTATACTTGGGATTATTTACATCCCCGATTGGATTAACTTCCTAGTCTCAGGAAGTGGCTTGCTTGTGGTACTGGGGTGGGCGGCATGATACAGTTCAGGGAGACCAGCCATCCTACTTTCCTGCCAAAAACTTCTTTTTCTGGTCTTATATATTTAACATTGACATTTATTTTAAGCCAGACTGATATCGTATGTTTCCAAGCATTAGTGTTTTGGGACGTAAAGGGTAAAGTTAGTGTTTGCTGGAGAGGGGAATTTTACTGTCCATGGCCGTAAACTTATACTTCTGCTGAGTGTGAGATTGCATTTTCGGGGCCGAGAGTTCTTACATATCTGTTTCAGTACATCTTTTATTCACTTCACATGAATTAGTTTTCACTTTTTTTAATCTATTGTTGCTTGACCCTCAAAATTATATTATTTTCTTCCAAGCTATTATTCAACTAAAGAATCTGCTAATATTTATCCAAATAGTCCTTTTTTAGGACAGGATAAAGGTAACACGATACAGTTTTTTGAGATTCGTTGTTGGTGAGATTATATTTTGATTTTGATTCTTGCGGACATTTGCCATCACTGATTAGTAAAAGCAAGCTTCACAACATTTCGAGATCTGGAATCTGTCTTAATCCTCAGCAACGCAAAGGGGCAAAATCAGTTTTAACATTAACTAAAGTAAAAACACAGACACCAAATTTGCATTTCAAATGTATTTATTTCATTGCCATTTCCTTTGCCACTGCCACTCTCTTCTCCTCCCACCAGTTTTAGTTCCGCTGTGATTGGGTGTCAATGTGCTTTGTTCTGATAGGTGACATTTAGTGATTTCTATGTTACAGTGTGTTCTTGTTTGGTGTCAACTTAAGTTTATTTGACTGCCTCTACTGTTCTTTGTTTTAGCTATGTTTCTTGTCCAGGTCCTCCTGACTGTGTTTCTGATCTTGTTATGTTCTAGATTCTTTTTCATCTGAAGACGGTATCCGATTTTAGATCCTGAAACGTAGTGAAACTTTTTTTACTAATCAGTGATGGCAAATGTCCGTAAACATCAAAATCAAAACAGGATACGATTGGTAACCTCTGATAAACCTGGTGGACCACATTTACTATCTTCCTGTAAAAACAACCCATGTTTTCTTTCTCTCTCGCTTAAGGTATGGCAATGCATTATGGGGTGACACCTGTGATTCTCAAAAGCATTTTTGTGACAGATTAAAGCTCCCAGGATGCATTTCCATGGTTCGAGTGAAACTGGGCAAGTTAATGGTCGAGAAGGTTTTCTTGTTTTACTCTTCACTTATCTACATCTTAATAAAACTGATGACACATTGACACACAAACAACTATTCTTGGGAAGGTTGGTAGAGTTTTTGTTTTGTGGAAATCACACATATTTTTCACAGTTGCCAGCTTTACTCTTTTATATGTTCCCAACCTACAATGCTACTCGTCTCGCCCAGACTGATTACAGAAGGCGAGTTGAACCGGTAGCAAGCTAACTTACAAACTATTATTGAACATAATATTGAATATAATAATATTATGTCCTACGTGTTTTGTTTGAATTGTTTTGTTGAATGTTGGATGAATGTAAATTGTGTTATGTAAATGTAGTGTGTTGTAACCAGTATGTCTACCAGCATGTGCTAACTTTTCTAGCATATGATCATGTGTTTGGCTTCAAAATTTAATATTGTTTTGGCTCTCTATTTTTCTCTATAATCAATGGTTTTATGTATAACTAGCAGATTTACCAGTGGCTTTGCCCCAGAGGGAGGGTGGTGCCGGAGGCACATCCCTGTCTTTGGAAGTAGCTTGACCCGAGACTGATCCCTGTCTCTGGAATTAGTTTCTTTGGGAGGTTCTGGAGGGGCCTTGGCCAATATTCTGGGGCCAGCCTATCACAGCTCTCAGATGGCTTTGCCGGCTCACCTGTGGGGTTGTTCCCCTTATTGCGGCCTGGGTTCTGGGCCAATACTCTGAGGGCAGCCTCTCGTGGATCTCAGCCTGCCTAGCGGGCTCACCCACGGGGTTGTTCCTCTTGTTGCTGCCTGGGTTTCCTGACAGTTCTGATCTAAGTTGTGAAACAGATTTCAGGGTTTGCCCAGAGTGAGGGCAAAGGTCTGCTGGTGGTGAAAATGGGGAAACTGGCGGGGCTCACATCAGGTCGCCTTTGGACAAAGGGGGCTATTTAGGAAGCCTCTGTTGAGTAAGGGTGTTGGGTTTCTTACCCTAGTATCCCGGGTGGGACCAACTTCTAATCCCGCCTCCGTAATGGGAAACCCATAAAGGCCGTGAGGCTGGATGCATGGATGAATGAAATACCTCGGGTGCTGGTGTCGAGCCCCATTGGCTCTGGCTGGGGTCGAATCCAGTGTTTTGAGGTTGGCCTCGTGGTGGTATGTGGTTATGAAATGGGCAGGGCTGTCCCCTTGTGGGTCCAGGGGTGTCACCATCGTGGGTCCAGTATGTCCTGTTTTGGCTCAAAAAGGCAGCTAAGCTGTCAGGGGTAAGGTAGGTCCCGTGCGTAGCTCACGTAGATCTGCCACCCTGGCGATGTAGCGGGAGGTACTTGCCTTTCGGGGCATTGCTCTCCTAATACATTGGTTGGACATCATGAGCAGTCAGTTTGTCCTGGTTAGAAGCTCGGGGGAAACCCCTTCCTTGATGGGCTTGGCTTTGCCCCTGACGTGTTTGATGGGCTTAACCCATCCTGTCAGTCAGGGACGCCAGGTTCTGCCTGGGCCTTGGCTGGGGCCGGGTATGGCTCACGCTAGGTACCGGCTAAGGAAAGCGGCTTGCCGCCAACGAAATGGAAATGGAATGGAATGCCCGTAGAAAGAATATTTTTTAGTGGCACTTACTAAGCATTGAGAAATTTTTACAAATTAAAAAATTATAAGGGTTAATAACTCTTCAGGTGGCAGCGCGTGATTGCACCCCAGGTTGAAAAGATGCGGTGCAACATTTCCCTTAAAAATGTTTCCCTCAAGATTAGCAAATTGTATAATTTAGCTCCCATTTGCAAAAACATTTTTTTGCAATTTATTCATTAAATATTAATATTTCCTAATTAGTAATTGATTGAATCTAAAAATTTAGTTTCTCCTAGTGTTTGAATAGCAAAATGTTTTGTTACTTCTTAGGGGGATGAACTTGAAACTTTGCACCATGCACCACGTCATTCGTGCCAGCCCATTTAGGCCTGTTGAGAATATCCCGCGATGTAAAACAAAGACGCTAAGGGCGGATTTTCAACTTATATCAAACTTATGTCAAATGTTAATAGTTTTGCTTAGAATGTAATTCAGCTGATGTAGTATTTTTAGCTTTCAATATATTAAAATGCTCATTCCATTTAATTGCAATTTATAGGCATGGTTTCAAAACTATAGATACTTTTGTCAATGAATCTCAGGAAATATTTAGTCAAAGAAATAGTTATTTTAAGAGTATTAAAAATTTATTTTGGCTCGGAGACATAAATATTACTATAACAAATAGTGAATTAACACCTGTTGAAAATTACATTTCGTTAATGGTAATTAATGGTTTAGAGTGTATGATAACAGAGTCTACTAGAATCACAGATAAGTCTGGAAGTTGTATAGATCACTGTATGTAAGATTAGCCAGTAAGGACATGATAGAAGTGGATGCGGCCTTGATTCACGCTGGCCGCACGGACCACTCCATGTGCCGGGTGGACGTGCGGCTGGTCGGCGGCGGGCGGGGAGAAGGTGGGTCGACCGCCTCCTCCTCATCCCCCGCCCGCTACCGCACTGACTACGCTCTACTCAGGCAAATGATAAATAATTAAGATTGGATAAGTGTGTATAATCAATCTGATGTTTCGGCAGCTTTTGATGTATTTTAAAATACTTTTCAAAATTATGAGGTTCAATGCAAAACGTTAGTAAATACCAGTAATAAATTAAAGAAATTAAAACCTTGGATTAATGAGACTATTTGTTTTAAAATTAAAAAAAAATAAAATTTTCAGTATCGTCAAAAGACATCCAAATAATGAAGATTTAAGAAATTATTATAAAACATACAGGAATAATTTACAAAAAGATATTAAGTCCTTAAAAGATAATTATTACAAACAAAAATTCCAAAACTGTCAAGGTAATTCTAAATTGACATGGAAAATTTTAAATGAAATATCAGGCCAAACCAGAGTTCAAGATAGAAAAATACAATTGGAAGTAAATAATGTTTTAGTAGATGATTCAGTTGTGGTGTCAGAGGAATTTAATGATTATTTTTTGAGTGTCGTAGAAAAGTTGAAATTAAGAACTACCGTATCTCAAGATTTTTTATCGCTAGATTATAAAAATATATTTCTCAGTAAGAGTGAAGTAAGTTCCTTTTTTCTAGATGAGGTAAGGCCGGAAGAACTTTCGGCTGCAATCAATAGCTTAAAAAATAATAAAAGTCCAGGAATAGAAAATAATAATAATTTATTTTGCCATTAACAAATTTTTTGCATAGGCTAACATGGTACTTAGATCTCTTTTGGTATTATATATTAAATAATAAATAATTAGAAAATTTGCTTGTTTTATTGAATATAATTCTCAATGCTGATTTCTGTAAAGGAAATAGCCGTTATAAATTCTGAGATTTTGTTAATCTTCAGAAAGGTATGTCAATTTTTGATGAACTTCTTGTGGAGTACGAATGAAGGTTTTCTCTTAAATTGAAGCTGTCAATATTTTTCAAAATGTACTTAGTGGTATCATAAATATACAAATTGAAAACAGTTAAAAGTTTGAGATTCTGAAAGAGAGGTCTGCAGTGGGAATCTCTTGGAGATTTTTTTTAAAATTCGAACAATCTTTTTTTGAATCAAAAGTATGTCTTTAGTTTTACTTGAGTGACCATAAAAAATTAAACCATATCTTATAACTGACTGAAAAAATGCAAAATATGAGGAGATGACATAATTTTGAGGAACAACATGTAATAATCTCTGTAACAAAAACACATTTGCATAATGTTATGTGAATTTATATAACTTTTAATTTCAAGGTTAGATTTATCATGGTCTTTTATAATTATTGTCCTGTCATCAGCAAAAAGACATAAATGAGTTTGACACGGATTCTTGATATTATTGACATATAATAATGAATAGTTACAATACAATAATGTGCTTAGTTATGTAGCATAATATATAGTATGATTCAATAAGATTTATACTCAGCAGCCTATGATTTGCAGTAAACCACCACTGTAATGCCATGAGCCGCCTGGTAGCAGGGTGCGGTAGGCGTTTTGAAAATTTCAAAACATAATATTAGTTAATATTGTATTTTATTATTCATGAATGAAATAAAATGGCACAAATAATTATTATTAGGAGATCGCTTTAGTTAAATTTTGTATTATATTTTTTGTCTGAACCCTGAATGTTTTTCTGTTACAGTAAGTGAAGGAACCTCCAAAGAGGCTAAGCCTTGGAGGCCCTATATTTGCTCTATAAGCGCACGACAGATTTTTCTTTTTTTGTTATATTAATTTTCATTGTATAAGTAATTGTATTTGTAATTTTTATTTTTCATAAGTCAGTCTGAGGAGTGTGTTTTGAGGACACTGAGAGGACAATATAAAAGACTCTATGTGTTATTGTTAATAATTCTTGTTTTTAGTGTATAGGGAAATATGTTAATTTTGTAATTTTATAGTTAATGTAATGTAATTAATTATGGAGAAAATAAATTATTCTTATTCTATTCTTATTCTTATATAAATTTAGCAGGTTAAAAAAATGAGATCTGTAAGAAAAATACAGTATAGTTGTTTGTATATATTTAGTTGTCTTTAAGTGTCCCTGCATGTTTGTCTGGGCTGGAGATTTCCAAGAAGGCTCTTTTCTGGAGAAGTAAAACTGTTTGTATATTCCCAACAGTAGTGCCCCCCCCACACCACATTTTCCATATCGAAGATAAGTCTCAAAAAGAGCATAATATGCAATCTTGGCTGTTGCCACATCACTTATGCTCTTCAATCTTCTTATTACATACAGTTCTGAACTCTCGTAAAAAATGTCATGAAATTTGGAACAAACATTTAGGGCGATATTCATGACTTTTAAGTTCGAAAACCAGCTTGATTAGTACATTCTTACGTTTTTCTGACTAAACAAAATTTGCTTTCAAGATTGAACATATCCTATACTCTTCTATGAGCAATGTTATCGTCCGTTCTTGTATGCTTGCTTGCACAAAGATCTCAAAAACGGCTCCGAGGATTTCCTTCAAAGTCTGGAAATAAGTAATTTATGACTCAAAAACGTCTTTTATGCAGATTACTTGGCCGGAGAAAATCTATTAACGTAATAAATCGAATTTAAAAGTTGTAAAATATTAACATTGGCCTTATGGGTTGCCGTGATGGCAACGAAAATAAACAAGGAAAGTGTAAACAAATGTAATCATAACAGCTGTTTGGAATCTACAGCCATCAAAGGAAAATACAGCAAGTGGGATGAAGAGTCCATGGAGCAATAAAAGAGGTTTCTATTTATCAATTTTATGACATTGAAATATTTTATAGTAACTGGATGAACTCGTAAACATGAAATAACACCGAGCAAGGCTCAGTCCACCAGGTACTTTCTATTAATTATATGTAAATATGTAATGGCCAGAATTGGATTCAGCTTAAAAAAATTAACAATTTAGTATTTTGAATTATTACTATACATCAATTGGTTACTGAGATATTGGATGTGCTAAACACAGTACGTTGTCTAATATTATTTTTTATTTTACCCTGTAAAATATATAATTACCCTGTTTTTAGGGGAAGATCACTAAACACAGGGTGATTTACGCTAATGTAGGGAATTTTAAAAATAAAAATCTGAACATAAAAGGTTTTTTTTCTGTTAGATCCCTTTTTCAGGCGTCCTCCTGAACCGATTTTTACGATTGAGGTGTCATTTTAAAGCTTATAATGTAGCACACCAGTGACAGATATTTAAAATAGGCATTTCTTTTTCGGCTTCGACCCCCAAGGCTTTAATTTATTTATAGAGGGCGCTTTCAACGCTCCAGTGCTGACCAACTTGCGTTATAACGGTTTTAAAATGTGATTTTAATTTAACAGCTGATTACCTTGAGACGAATGTCTAACCAGTCATATTGTAAACAAAAAAAGATTGAATGCTAATGTAAACAAAATCCAATATAGGTTAGAAAAATTTATTTGGGCCACTTTCATTGACAATTTTAGCCAAATTGAGGCAGTTAAATAATTTTTTATGGTGAAGATCCATGATCATTAGATTATAAATATATTGCAAACTGAACCCTGAAACATAAAGTAGAAGAGGACATAGAGAAAAACGACTCGGCAAGAACATAGAACTCCTGAGAGAAAAAGACTAATCGAACACCAGAGAAAATATTAAAAGAAGCAATTTGCACAAGGGCTTCCAAGAAAAACTTCCATTATCCTACCACTGTGCGAGAAGACAACCAAAATAAAAAACAGTGCAAGGGCGATAAATAAAAATTGTGTGTGTTTTGTTCAGTCAGGCCTTTGTTTACTTAGGTGAGGTCTTTCAATGTCAATTGAAAAGGTTAATTTGGTTAATAAAGGTGAGTTTGAAGCCATACAATTTATTTTAACTGTAGGCGAGTTCCCCACAAAACAGAAATCATATATTTAATTTCGTAAGGCGATTCTTTGCGTCAAAATTGTGGGCGCTTGGCAAGCCGTAGAAAGGTGGGAGAGGGCTCAAATTGAAGGTCTCTATTCCGTGATGGCAGGAAAAATACTGAATTTGCTTGAAGCTTACTAGAAAATGAGAAATAATGTAAAATATCTGCCATTTAAAAAGCATTGGGAGCTGCTTTGTTTACTTAAAACATGTGATATTGTTATTTTATTTTAAACCATGTTCTAGATAATATCATATGGTAGATCTAAAAGCCAGTTTATAAAGGTAGATCTTACTATATGAAATAAGAATTGTTTTAATTTAAATTTTCCCTTATTAGGGGCTTATGCCCCTACAAGCCACTAGTAACATAAAAATGTGCAATTTGCGCATGGGGCCCCTAGTTATGTTTAAATTTCCAGGTGAATATTTTACTTGCCTTTATTTTGAATAATTAGAGGTTATTGATCATGATTTTGCAGAAAATATGTACAATATTAAAAGTGCAATAAAAAAAGAAAGTACATTTGCATGCATTTGTAGGGGGGGGGGGGTCTTGGTCCAAACTGCCGGAAAATGTAGCATAATATATAGTATGATTCAATAATAAAGATTCAATAAGATTTATTGATGTTGTTAAACATTAATATAATGCAATAGACACAAGTCAGTTGTGGTTAAAAAAATTGGGCCATCTTTAAAATCAAAGTTCATGTACTCGTCAACACTATAGAAAGTTCTTTTCTTCATCCACTGTGACACAGTTTTCTTAAAACTAATGTTGTTCAACAGCTTTACATCAGAAGGTAGTTTATTAAAAAGCTTAAGTTGCTGGTAACGATGCCTTTCAAGGTTTTTGCTAGGCTAACATGAGGTATTGAAAGAGTATCCTTTGTTCTTGTGTTATGATTATGTTTACTACATTGACTTTCAAAATTATTGACATTTTCTTTGACAAAAATTAAATTACTTAAAATATATAATGATGGTAAAGTTAAAATGCCGTGATTAAAAAAACTTGGTTTGCAGGACTCCCTATAAGATAAATTATCAATTATTCTCAGAGCTTTTTTGCCATAAAAATACTTTACTCTGGGTAGCATTTCCCCAGAGTCTGACACCATACATAGTGATAGAGTGGAATAAACCATGATATTCTGTTATAAGAACTTCAATGCTCACGCAAGTTTTAAGTTTTCTCAACAAAAATATAACTCTAGACAATCTTTTAATTACTTATGAAATATGAGGTTCCCAGCTCAATTTCCTGTCCAAGAACATGCCTAAAAGCTTAACACTATTCACCACATCATCATCAAAGTTACAGTTATTATTTAAGGAGAAATACATAATTTCGGTCCGAGAGTCATTAACTACTAATTCATTGGCTGCAAACCATTGTTTCGACTGTTCTATTGACTCTTTGAGCAGATTCTGAGTATCAATGCAGTTCTTACTTGAGCAGAGCAAAGTTGTGTCGTCTGCGTACAGCACAGAAAAGGCAGAAACATTACAATAAAGGACATTAATAAACACTAAGAACAAGAAAGGTCCTAAGACCGAACCTTGTGTGGTATGCCAGCTATAGTATTGACATAATCAGAGGAACAACTATTAACAACTATTAACAACAACCTTTTGTATTCTATTACTTAAATAGGTCTTAATTAATTCAAGTTTATTGTTACTGATACCATACAATTCAAGTTTGTCAGATAAAACTGGTTGCGGAATCGAATGCTTACATAAATCAGTGAGGCAAGCTCCTGTAACAAGTTTATTTTCAAAACAAACACAGAATCTGTTCTACAATTGATTGATTCAATGGCCATTGTAGTCGAGTGATTAGGTCTAAATCCATATTGGTGAAAATAAAGCAAATTATTGTCATTAAAATAGTTATAAAGTTGAGTGAACATACAAGATTCAATTATTTTACTTAAAATTGGCACTACTGCAATGGGGCGATAACATTCGGGTTGGTCTCTACTGCCCTTCTTGAAGATTGGTGTAACCTTGGAGAATTTTAAGTTCTGAGGAAAAACACCTTGTTCTAAAATTAAATAAATAAGATAAGTCAAAGGAACAACAATTTTGTTGATAACAAAGTTAACACTACGACAAACCATAAACATCAAGAGCACACGAAGAACTCATTTGAGAGACTATTTTTAAAACAACATCTACTTTTACCTTATTCCAGATGAAGACATTATTGAAAGGTCTTACCACAGAATCAGACCTAATTAAGTTATCAAGCAAACAGGGCCGGCTCGAGGATTTCGGGCGCCCTAGGCGAAAATATTGCCAGGCCCCCTTTCGATTAATTTATTGCACAGTAGCCAAATAAAAAAAATCTTTTTAAGCAGTAGGCCTGACAGCACTTAAGTAATAGTATATTTCATTACAAGGACCTAAAGTAACGCTTTTCGTACAAGGTCAAGTTTTACAACCGAGGCTGTAAGCCGAGGTTGAAAAATGACCGAGTAACTAAAAGCAGCTTTAGGTCCATGTGATGAACTATATTTTTCGTTATATTGCTCAATACAATACGTAAACTACTTAAGAAAACCAAAATGTTACAGCTTGTTTACATTTAAAGATTCCTTCAAAAGATGCCACCGTCTTGTTCTTGCTATTTGAAGCAATCAGCTGATTGTCTGTTTCATTTGTGTTAGGGTAGACTGACAACAATGAACAACTATCGACGTATCGAACGCGTGTAATAATCGATTGGTGAAATGAGCGAGTTCCACAAAAATTGATTAAACTGACAACAATGAATGTTTCGATAATAACGATGAATGTTTCGATTATTTGTAATCGAATGAATATTGTTAGATTATTACGACGTACTCGACACTTTTTGACTTTTATAGTCCTAGGACTATAAAGAGTCAGCTGGTATCGAGTACATCAGCTTTTAATTCCTAGGAATAAAAAGAGTGTATTTAGGTCCGGAAAACATGCATTAAAAACATCTGTTTTTGAAGCAGTATAACGAAAATATATGAAATGTAGTATGACTGTTAGATAATTACCGGCATTGTAAATAAATAGGAAATTTGCACTACAAAATGACGTACCTGTTGATTACGAGATATGGTTAATCTACTGGGAAAGACGTGATCGATCGCGTCAAACATCCTCTTTATACTTGCAGTGTGGTCAATATGAAAATTACTCTTTATTTTCAAACTATTCAGTTTATTAATCATAATGTGTTTCATATTTGTTTACGAGAATATAGGCCTCACGTTAAACAAAACAACGTACAACGTTAAACAAAACAAAGAATTATTCAACACATAATCAAATAACCTCAAAAGTATATACATATTACACTATTTTTACAAATTTCACATAAAATAGGTCGTTAAGAGTTTTTCATCTTCGACTATTTTTTACAAATTACACAGCAAAAGGTTTGGTCATAGTTTTTTGTGTCTTTGCCTTTTACCTGGCAAATGCTGCAACTAAACTGCTCAGGTCGATCTTTTGGGCTAGTTCTTGCTCTGTTGTATCATAGTTGATCGGAGTTAGGTTTTCACGAGCTTTGAGAAGCTTCTTTCTCCTGGACATTGGTAGTGTTAAGGAAATCCTCAAATCCAGTGTCTTAAAATCCGATGATAAAACTTCTGGGTATTCCTCTTATGTTTTGTGTGTATAGCTAATGTTAAAAAAATTCTTAAAGATTTTTAAAGATAGACAAAAAAATAAAAAAGAGAAATAGAGCTTCTTTTAAAATAAATAAAAGATAGAGTGGTCTCATCTTTAATTAAAGTAGACATACCTATATTTTGCCTTTTCAATTTTTTTTTGTGTAAATCGCTAATTATGAATTTGATATGACAATATTATAATAACAACAACCACAGTCGTGCAAAGAGTGCATTCACCGTATAAAGTGCCTAAATCCTCCTAATCCAAATTCGTTATTTTATTGCAACTTGCATCCCACTAATTTTACTGTTTGACTAAGAAAACTACCAGCTTAAAATTGTCTACAGTATTCACTTAAAGCAACATTATTACATTTTGTACTGTTATAAATGACAGAAAATCTCGCGTTATACACAATCTCGCGTTATGTGCTGGAATATTATCATATGGTCAATCTAAAAGCCATTTTACTATGACTTTATTTGTACCATAATAAAGAAGATTTGGGGCTTTCAGCCCCTTAAAACCACTAGTAGTTAATCATTGTGAATTATTGGCGAAAAGAAAAATTAATATATCTGTCGAAAGTCAAAATCAAAGCTATAGCTATACCAATGTAAATTATGGGTTTTGATTAATTAACTGTTGGGTTTATTTATTGTAAAGTAAGTAAAACTGAACAGACGAATTTCTGCATTTATATAAACTATGTGACTTTACCCTTGGGAACGCAATCACAAAATTTTGGGATGGACCGGCATATGATATAATTTGGTGGATGGTTTAACCCTTATATTTTGTGATGTACTAAAGCTATATCTCAGTAGTGGGATGTTGATCGCACGATGTTCCGCTGATTCAGTACAGTAGTACGTACAAAATAAAAGATAAAAACTCACTTCTCACTACTAATGAACCATTAAACAGTAAAAAAATAATAATAACTTATTAACATTACACCGCTGCATACACAAATAAATAGAAAATGTCAAGCAATGACTCGCCTTTGAGGAGAAGGGGGCGTCCGGAAATCCGCTGCCCGGCGCCACAACGCTGGCATGTGGCTAAAGAGATACTCAGACTTTGTGCGCAGGAGCGGTTTAGAGAAAATCTAGGTGCAGCAAAGGCTTGACTACTGAAATTGAGCGATTGGCGAATAGATTGGGAATTTTTACTCAGAGAAAATTGTTTAAATGTATTAGAATATAAGTCAAAAGACCTACTGTATGGCAATATAAATAAATTTTTGAAACTATAAAAAACATTTCTGCTGTATTAGTCGACCACCCGAGCCGACACGCGCCCGGACGTTCGCGCCGCGAACGCCCCTTTAGGCGCCCCTCAGGCTCCGGCGCCCAGGGCGGTCGCCTAGTTCGCCTATATGGTAGAGCCGGCCCTGTTTACCCCCCTTCCGTTGGTCCGATCGGGCTGGTTCGCGGATTCGTCCGATTGATTACCAAACTTTACACGTCTGTACTAAATTTCATTAAGATCAGACCATAAACGGACTCAGAAAATGAAAACCTAAATTATATAAATATTTGATTTGTGTTGTTCGGATTTCAGCAGAGTGCTTCAGGTACGTCCGATCATAATCATGATAATCAATAGCTCAAATGAAAGCTGGTATTTCACTGAAGGTTCTTAGACTAAAACATATATAATTACGTAATTAGAACTGGGGAAATATATCTTCAATTGAATTCAAAATTCGGGAACTAATCAAATTTATGTTTTTTGATCTAGTAATACAGTAGATTAATGAATGCCGATGCTTGGTGGTAAATCTGTGCGTGCACACCTTTAATTTAAGACCTTATTTATGAAAATCGGTCGAGTAGAAGAGCCAAACAGACTTAGAAAAGAAAAACAAACTTTTTTTGTGTTGTTCGGAATTCAGGTGCTTCAGGTACGTCCGATCTTAATAATCAATAGCTGGAATGAAAGCTGGTATTTCGCTGAAGGTTCTTAGACCAAAACATATAGATTTACGTAATTAGAACTGGGGAAAGATAACTTAAATTTAATTCAAAATCACGGAAACAATCAAATTAATGTTTTTTGGTCGAGTAATACAGTTGACAAACGGATGCCGATGCCTGATGGCAATTCTGTGTGTGCATACCTTTAATTTAAGACCTTAATTATGGAGATCGGTCTAGTAGAAGAGCCAAACGAAATCGGAAAAGGAAAACCATATTTAATTCCCATAAGAAATGTACAGAGAGGAAGTTGCTTTTGTGCATAACTCAAGTAATACGGCAGATAAATGAATGCGGATGCTTGATGGCAAATCTGCGCGTGCATACCTTTAATTTAAGACCTCAATGAAGAAAATCGGTTGAGTAGGAGAGCCGGACGGACTCGGAAAAGAAAAACCAATTTTTTTTAAATATATAGACTAGAGGACTCCGCTGCTTCGCAGCAGTACATTTTGGTACTAAGACACAAAATCAACTCAAATAATTCTTCATTTACAAAATTAATGTTACATGCAATGCAGCTTCACAACTTCAACGTGACTTGCCCGACACTTAGCTAAGTTGAAAAAGAGGTGCACGTAGCTGGGAAGGTTATGTTGGAATTTCAGAAAACCAATTATACAACGATTTATTACCGAATTGGTAATAATTTGTTCCACGAAGGAAAAAGTAGGAATTTATTGAGATATTCTGTACTTAAGTTTTCTGGACAGCGACATGTCAGACGGCACATATTTTCAAACTAACTATATACCATGCTAAAATACGCCCGTTGCCAAAGCCGTAGCCATTAAACTTTTTTTTGGTGGGGGGTTTGGGCTCCGCGGTTACAGGAAGTGAAAAAAATAACTTTCTAACCTTTCATTTAAACGCAATTTTAACATTTTCGGGGGGGGGGGTGGGGGTTGTGACCCCCTGACCCCCCCTACGGCCTTACCCGTTGCAGACCTGCATACTCTGCGAATTTCATATGAAAAGAACATAGTTCAAGCTAACATAGCGGGATTTGAGGTATTTTTGTAAGCACCATAAGAATAACATGGGGAATGAGTATGCAGGTTTGCTGCCATGAAAATGGAAATATCGAGGATTTTAGACTACTATACATTAGATCTCATTCAGATGAAGTCACAAACCAAGTTTTATCAAGATATGTTGAGAAATAAGTAAGATATAAAATTTAACTTATTTCCCATAAGGTTAACATTGTGACAACGTACTGTGTTTACCACTTTTAAGATCTTGGTAACGAATGGACAAAGACCAGCGATTCAGAATCCTAAGTTGTTTGTTTTTTTGAGCTGAATTCAATGGTGCCAACAAAAATTGAATGCATTTTTTCTATGTAAAAAATTAAAAAAAAACACTTTTAAGGTGGTTTATCCCCCTTTACCCCCCCTTTTGGTGGTCCAATTGGGATGGTTCACGAATTCGTCCGATTGATTACCACTTTACACGTCTGTACCATATCTCATTAAGATCAGTCCATAAACAGACTCGGAAAAGAAAAACCTAATTTACATATATGTAAGATTTGTGTTGTTCGGAATTCAGCAGAGTGCTTCAGATACGTCCGGTCATAATAATCAATAGCTCAAATGAAAGCTGACATTTCACTGGAGGTTCTTAGACTAAAACATAGAGAATTAAGTAATTAGAACTGGGGAAATGTATCTTCAATTGAATTCAAAATTGAGGAAATAATAAAAAATTTATGTTTTTCGGTCGAGTAATAGAGTAGATTAATGGATGCCGATGCTTGATGGCAAATCTGTGCGTGCATACCTTTAATTTAAGACCTCAATTATGAAGATCGGTCGAGTAGAAGAGCCAAACAGACTCGGAAAAGAAAAACAAAATTTTTTTGTGTTGTTCGGAATTCAGCAGCGTGCTTCAGGTACGTCCGATCTTAATAATCAATAGCTGAAATTAAAGCTGGTATTTCACTGAAGGTTCTTAGGCCAAAACATATAGAATTACATAATTAAAACTCGGGAAATATATCTTCAATTGAATTAAAAATTCGGGAAATTATAAAATTTAAGTTTTTTGGTCGAGTAATACAGTAGATAATTGAATTCCGATGCTTGATGGCAAATCTGTGCGTACATACCTTTAATTTAAGACCTCAATTATGAAAATCGGTTGAGTAGAAGAGCCAAACGAACTCGGAAAAGGAAAACCATATTTAACTCTCATAAGAAATGTACAGGGAGGAAGTTGTTTTTGTGCATAACTCAAGTAATACGGCAGATAAATGAGTGCGGATGGTTGATGGCAAATCTGCGCATGCATACCTTTAATTTAAGACCTCAATCATGAAAATCGGTTGAGTAGAAGAGCCAAACGGACTCGGAAAAGAAAAACCAAATGTTTTTAATATATAGATTATGCACATATAAATATGAAATGAGTATTGTTTTATTGATCTTTACAGTTTATACAACCTATTATTTAAGTTTTATCACATTTAGTTTACATTATGTTGTCAAACAGCCCGCCATTGGCATTTGTAAAAAATTATGTTCTTTCAATCAAATTCCCGAACATGTGTTGCAAGGGGCCTCTTTGAATTTTTTGCATTAAATTTGTTATATTTGTTTTGAGGTGCTGAATATCCTGTGAATTGTTTTCGTAGGCCTTACTTTTTATGTATCCTCAAATAAAATAATATAGTGGGGTCAAATCCAGGGATCTTGGGGGGAAATAAACCTTCACCGATAAATTCAAGTTTTGGGTTGCGTTTTTAATGTGTGTCTTTAAGCACGATAACTCGCGTAAAAATTGTCTGATCTGAATTAAATTTCCCACAGACATAAGAAGTAGTAATTATCCTACGAAAACAATTCACAATATATTCAGCACCTCAAAACAAACTTAACAAATTTAATGCAAGAAATTTAAAGAGGTACCTTGCAACACGTGTTCGGGAATTAGATGGAGAGAGCATAACTTCTTACAAATGCCAATGGCGGACTGTTTGAGCACATAATGTAAACTAAATGTGATCAAACTTAAATAATAGGTTGTATAAAATGTAAAGATCAATAAAACAATACTAATTACACATTTATATGTGCATTATTCAATCTTAAAAATGGGTTGCGTTTTAAAAAAACACCCTGTACAAAATAAAACCTATGGAAATTCGTGAGTACGCAGGTCTGCTGCGACGGGGGTATTTCATTTTAATATCGACCATCATTTATTATATATTTTAACATAATATCCGGACACCATATATAATTCTCAATGGATGGTGTTTTTGGCTTCTGGAGGCCCCAAAACAAAAAGATATCATGGTCCCGGGCTAAAGTCGTTCCGATGAATACAGACCACTTGTGGTCTGTATTCATTAGTCTTACCATGAGACCTACAGTAATAGCTTCTTCTTTGTTATTTAACGTTGATTGCCGACACGACCCGACTGAGAGTATTGATCATGAACCCATTCTAGCGGCATTTTCAAGAACTATTTCCGTGCTGGAAATTAACCGAACACAAAGGTTCCTTGTTTAAAAGTCCGTCAGTTCGTCTTTCTGTCTTTAGACATAGGCTATTACAGTAAAATATATGACCAAAACAACCTTTAAATCCGCAACTGATGTCCTGTACATTTACAAAAATTTGATAAGAGCTTTTTTCGAGCGCTGTAATTAATGGTCCGATGAGTCCCCAAAAAATAAAGTTGTTATTATTATTAATTATTCATAATAATAAACCAGTAAAGTCAAGTTTAAAAATGGTGGTGTTTTTGTTATGAGATAAATATTGAAAAAGCCTCCCCTTTTCATTTTTTTACCTCCATTTATCAATACAATGTCGTGGGACCACCGGCTATAATTTTTGGGTGGTAATACTTCATTTTGACAGGTTGTTAATTTTTGGCCGCCATCTTGGTTACGCCATATTGGATAATAGTAGTTTATGCAACGATTGTATAATGTATGCCTTTAAGCCACGAGTGAGATGTAAGTTAGAACACGAGCGAAGCGAGTGTTCTAAATATCTCACGAGTGGCTTAAAGGCATAATACAATCGTTGCATACACTATTTTATCTACGACCAACAATATACGACAAAATTTCCCCCGAAGTTAATCAAAACTCATGACTTTTACTAATGATGGAATAGGTCAACTAAAATTTGAGGTTAGGCAAATAAGCAGACTGATCAATGAATCGTTGTGGAACAATCAGCTGATGGGATAAGTAAACTCAAACATGAATCGTAATGCAACAATCAGCTGATGTGCGAATTGCGTATTTGTTATTATGACACTACTTCCGTCAAATGCCGAGCTCTCATTGGTCTAGAACCTGTACTCTAAAGTGACTCCAGTACTCTAAAGTCGTCATTAGAGTACTGCTTGGTTTTTGGTGTTTTAATGTATATCATTATAATGTTTATTGTAATACCATAATTGGTGCTTATTGCAATGGTCGTAGATAAAAGTTATTTTTGTTTAATGTAAAGATAGTGTCGTGATACACCATTTAAAAGTAGACATTTACGCTGATTGCATTCCGTATTCCGATTTCGAAAATCTTGGTTCCTTTTAAAGATATACATACTCAAATTAAAATTCATCCCTATCCATTTCTTATGAAATGTTCGTACTTTTAATTTAAATGTTATTATTTTGCTTATTTTTTATTGTTATATCTCCTGTTCTAATTACGGAATTCAGTTCATTTTGATCTTAAAATACTCAGTAAATTACGCCTTTAATAATGAGCTATAGCAATTAAATTAATCAATAAATCGGTTATGTGGTTTCCAAGATTTGCGACATTATTATAATTCAAGATGAGTGGTTTTATTCTATTCACCTTGATTATAATTGGCTGAGCGGCCATATGATGACGTCACTGCCCGTGATGTAGTTATCTTTAAGCTCGCCTCCCAGCTGATGTTCACTCTTCTATATTACTAATTCTGTAAGCGATTTTTTAAAATCAAAATTGTGAGAGTTTGACAGCTCGCAGGACGATGGGAGAGGGCTCAAATTAAAGGTCTTGGTCCCAGGGGGTCGGGAAAAATATCAGATTATGTCCAAATCTACCAGAAAATGAGAAATAACGAAAAATATCTTCCATTTAAAATGCATTGGGATTGAAAAACGTCTGCTTTGTTTACATTAAACATGTGGTGCTAATGTTTGATTCCAAGCTATATGGTAGATGTTGACATGTTGGATTTTTTTTCAAAATGCAGCTAATTATGCACGTTCAATGTACTATAACAAAAAATATTATAAATTTAAGATTTTCTTATTTTATAATAATTAAGGGTTTGAGTTTCTTCATAATTTAAAATTATAAAAAGTTAAGTACGTTTGTTTAGTTTATGTCTTATCGATGCAGATTTAATACCAAATGATCTATATATATAATTACGTAAGGGAAATATTTGCGCTGAAATTTTGGGCGTTTGGACAGGGGCGGCTCCAGTATCTATTCTCGGAGGGGGCAAATGGGGAGATTTGGGGTGGGGGACATCCGGGGGGTCTGGGGGGTATGGAATACCCCCCAGGGTGGAGGGGGGTCCGGGGGTCCTCCCCCGGAAAATTTTCAAAAATGAGGCACAGAAAACTGCGTTTTTATCTATCCTGAGACGTGAAAAATGTTATCAAACTTAGCTTTTTTTAAATGTAAAAACAGGTTTTACTGGCGAGTGAATTGAGTAGAACACTATACTTTTTCGTCGGTTTTTTGTAGGTGTCTGCGGGTCCCCGAATTTTTCGGGCCGGCTTGGGTCAGGGCCAGCTCGAGACATCGGGTCGGAAAGATCGGGCCAAGATCGGGTCGGGCCGAAAGCTAATTTAGCGGCCGATAAAGCACACGGTCGTTCGCAATCTTTCAAGATTGCGTACAACCCCCCCCCCCCCAAACTAAAGGTGGTTCCGGGAAACACGCCTTGGAAAAATTGGAAATTGTTGTGTATTTTTTATTGTTTCAGAGTGTTTAAGAAAATTCCAAAAAGTATATTACGTTACCTATCTAACCGTTAGACATACAATGGAAGTGAATAATTAATAAAAAATTATAAGAAAATTATTTGTTCATACAGTATTTATTTTTGCAGCCATAACTAAAAGTAATATTTTAGGGAGGTTGAAGGTAAACCAAAGAAAAGACAAGTATAGTATAACATGGTTACTTTGTTATACAAATCCAGATGATGTCCTAAAGAAAAAAGATCTAAATAACAAAATCAAGTCGCCTACATTTGGTTTTCGAAAAACGATCAATAATTTTTTCAATGTCTTTGTGCACGTGTAACAAACACAATCCAGTTAATCGGTCTTCATGCATCCTTGAGCGCAGCCACGTCTTCAATCTTCTCAAGGTGGAAAATGATCGTTCAGCCGTAACGACGCTGACTGGCAGAGTGGCAAGGATTTTCAGGAGGGATTTGATTGTAGGATATAAATCCTCGTCACAACAGTTTACTAGGTCGATAGCATTTTCTGGGATTTCTTTGACGTTGACATTCCTCCATTTGTTGGCCCAAAGTTGCAGTTCACCTCTTAAATGGAACAATAACATCTTCTTTTCTTGATTAAAGACTGGTGAAAACTGTTCCAGCGCCTTTTCAAGATGATCTTGTTTTTTTTGAAAACTTTCTCCGTCTTCAGATAGTAAAGCTTTTGGCAATAAATTTCTCAGCCCAAAGCATTGAAGTGTAGATTGCCCGAATCTTCCTTTGATGTCTTCACAGATGTTTTCAAGTAAGGGGATGTAAATGGATCGCCGAAAGTATTCTTCTGGAGTGCTGCTTGCATAATTTTCTCTATTAGTCTGCCTTCCAACAATTCTTGGTAATTTCATTTCTACACCAACTGAATCAGCTACTTCTTTAGCTTCCGCAAACAATTTGGAAAACACTTCATCGCAATCTCTTCTTTTGTTTTCCAAAGTAGAAAGCGTGTTGTGAATGGCACTAGATGCTCGATTGAGGTCTAAAGAAGGCAACTGTAGCAGTCTGCTGATTGGAAGAGTTACTTGGAAGATATCCACTAGACTAAAGGTTGAGATGATAAATTCGGGTGAACACAGTGCATGGAGTAGAGATGTAGCTTTGGATGATGTATGTGTGTCTTTCCAAGTGGAAATGCGAGTGAGAGCCTCTACAATTTCTGTGAAGTACATCTTGAATTGTAGTACACCATCGTGCCTCTCTGCCCATCTTGTCTCACAAAGTCCTGATAACTGTAATTCTAGAATATTCTTGATAACGAAGTTTCTCTTTGCGGACACATTGAAAAATGTAATAATGGATTTCATTATGTCTACGGTGTTCCTAACATTCACCACTGTACTGGATTTTGACAAAGAATTGTTCAGGCAATGATTGTAACAAGGTACTCTACATGCATTAGTTGCCTGATCACTTATTTCTTTTACAGCCCCTAGAACTTCGGAAGCCATTACGCTGCAGTTGTCTGTCCCTATCCCTACACACAAATTCAGATCAAGGTTCAGTTCTTTCATGATGTTCAACACGATAGTTCCCAGTGCTTTTCCCGATAGCTTGCGTTCGGTCAGTAGTGGGTCACCATCAGGTCCTGTCGTTGATTGGTCGGCATATGCGTCGACAAACTTCAAGAAATCTTCACGAATAGCTCCATCATGAATGTACCGAACACTGAATGATAGTTGCTCGATATGCGAGATATCAGTAGTCTCGTCGAACAAGATTGAGTAATATCCTGCTCTACTAATCCGTTTGATAATCATACTGGTAATCTCTTCTCCGCAGCACTTTATTATGTCATTTTGGGTATTTTTACCAATGTAAGTAGCTCTTGCTGAGGCAGTTGCCAGATGCATTTTTAGATTATTATCGCCACTGGCAACTTTAAACTTTAAGAGCTCTCTAAAATTTCCGGAATTTGAAGGCCGGGCCTCATCATCTAGTTGTCCATCATCCCTGTGGCCCCGCAAAGGGATATTTTGTCGTCCTAAAAATAGGATTGTCTCAACTATGGGACGTAATCTAGCCCTGTTCTCCTCAACTTGTTGAAGCCTTTGTTTGTTAATCTGATTTATAACTTCGTCCCTTGGTGCTTCGAACGTTCTCATGAAATCTTGACTTGCTTGAACACATTCTTTATGATAATGCGTATTTTCATGTGTCATCAAATAACCATCTTTTCCAAACAGTTTTGAAAACGTTGTTACTGGTCTAGTGACAAACTTTTGTGTAGCTACACCTTTATTGTGTCCTACTTTGTCTCCAGCAAACAACACGCAGTATTTACAAAATAACCCCTGTTGGATATGAGAAAGAACTAGCCACTTATGATTTTCAAAATGTTGCAATCCCAAGTAACGTTTGATTTCCTTTCCATTTACTTTGTGTACGGAGAATGGGAATTTATAGTTACTTGAAGGTTTCCAGTGGTTTTTGAGTAAATTATACTTTGTTAAATCATTGATTTTTGAATTAATGAAACTCCCAATGTCGTTTTCAGGAACAAAATCGTTATTTGACTCAGATGAGGCCGATGAGGGCCTTTGATTTGAAAAATCATTCAGGTCCCAGTTATCAACGCCTTTTACGGTATCGTCAGCATCAGTTCCTTGATCTTGAGGTTCCGACGGTAATATTTCCATGTAAACAGCATTATTTTTATCAACAATAGAATCCTCGATTGAACTTTCTTGAGTTTGGCATATTTTACTAGTTGATGCACATTGCTCATCAATATTATTTGCGACTGTTGATACTTTGGAAGACTTCGTAAAAAAAGAATCAATTGTTCTTGTTTGAGCTTTTCTTTTTTTTAAACGGTCCCCCTAAAATCAAATATATGAATTAGCTCAAACTAGAGTGTACTACATGCTGATTCATATTAAATTTTTACTTTTTCCCTACATTGTTTGTTCACTATATCGCTATATATTCAGGTTTTTTTTATTTTCAAGGGAAGTTCACGCCAAAAACAATAAAAAATCACAAAAAATCTAAATTTCCCACAAACGGCTTTTGATTACATTTTGTGATTTATAGCCTATTCTTTAATTATATTTTATTTATTTATTTTATTTGTGTAATATATTTAAATGTGTTTAAATTATATTCTTTAAAAGCAAAATAATATGACACCACATGCATTTGTTAAAGTTTTAGGCGTTTAAAAGTTGTGGAGTTAATAGTGCTAAGAAAAATCAGTTGTTAATCCGACAATAACAACTGAGTAACTACCCCACTCAGTTGTACAAAACAAGCCTAAACAACTTTGTAATAGTGTTCTGCCCATTAAATGGATGGGATTAAATTAGATTACTATAAAATTAAATGGTAATCTTATAGTAATCACCTTTCAAACAAGCTAAAAAGGTTAAAGATTCAGTATTTTGAATTATAATTATCAATCTAAGACAAATGGTTGTGGAGTTAATTGAAATTCAATGTACAAAACCAACAACTTTTGTTTGACCTTATCACGTTCGCTGCGGGGGTGGGGATGGAGGGCGTTGCCCAAAGTGAGGCAGCGGACGCGATTAGCACAGACGAAATTAAAAATATTTCGGTCTGACGAATCGCAAATCATTGTGCGGTGTTGTGCTGCGTTACCAGGAGAGTGGAAGTAGTTAGCCAAAACACCCACAGGTAGCAGCACTGCCTGGATTGAGTTCTGGGTACAAAATAGAACACTACTGTGACGCAGCCCCGTCAGCCGCTCCCCGCGTTACACTCGCATGACGCTGCGTCATGACGCACACAACGTGTTAATCCACAATCCCGCACAGTCAAAGTGTATAGTCTTCCACTATCTCACGCAGTAGATGTCTGCTAAAAGCAAAAGCACGGGCCCGGACCGGGCGCACAGTTCCAACGACGGGTTTCGAGGTGGAGGTTAGGTGCAATAGTGCTTAGGTTGCAGCTGTCTTAGGTCCTCTTCGATTCATCACAATTAATTTAATCAGCTCAAGTTTAGGCCTTAATATTGCAAACATAAATTGTTGTCCATTGACATCAGGCAATATTAGACAACCGAAAAGTTTACGAATTTGTTTTAAACGTTATTCTACCTACATTACCAAGAAAAATTATAAATTTACACTTACCTCCATTTTAAATCTTTAGCCAACACATCAAACATCAATCAGACAGAACAAGCAAAATAATAAATAGACTATACTATTGAAACAAACACTGACACTTGACACTGAGTGCAACGAATTCTCTTTCCCACAAAACCTCAAAACTAAGGCTGACATGAACGCGGGAGTACAGTAGTATTCTTAGCAGCCAGCTTGAGTCAGTATTGCCACTCGCTATGAGAGACTATCAACGTCACCACTTGAATAGAAATTTACAAGATAGTAAAACCTATATAAATTTATTTTTTATGAAATATTAAATAATGCGTGATTCTCTCATGGGAAAATACTTAATATGTTTTGGACTTTTATGTCACGTTGCTTTTTGTAATTGTTTGTACCTTTTTACAATTTTGATGTTTTAAATATTCATATTAAAAAATATAAGTCCCCAGATTCTCGGGGGGGGCAATTGCCCCTACTGCCCCCCCCTTGGAGCCGCCCCTAGGTCGCAGTATGATGGGAGGGGGCTCAAATTGAAGGTCTCCATCCCAGGGACTCAGGAAAAATACTGAAATTGCTTTAACCTTACTATAAAATGAGAAATAATGTAAAATAGCTGTCATTTAAAAACCATTGGGGTGTAAAAAGGTCTGCTTTGTTTACTTAAAACCAAATGCTAGATATAATCATATTTTTGTGGATCAAAAAGTCTATTTTCTAAGAAGGATTATGCTTAGGGGCTATTAGCCCTTTCAAGGCTCTAGTTTATACATATTTAGTCAATTCCCAAAATATGGTGCTGGTTTCAGGAAGTGAAAGATTTTTACACTTCTTCCACGCACTAAAAATAGCTTATAAATAGATGGGTTAGAGACGAGTTATGTTGTTCTATTCAACGTAAAATTAAATTTTTTAAAGATTTTATTTCAGTTAAAGATATATCTCAAGTTCTATAAATAAGATACAAAAGATAATTCTCGTCTTAAGTCACTCGTTGGATAATTTGCCTTCTGTTGAGCTATTGATTGTTTAAATCCATTGGATTTTACGTGAGTTATTATGACTCTCCAATCAACATAACATTTATTACTTTTATTTAACACTGAAATTTGTCATTACTTAAAGACTTACATAAGTTGTAAATGAGACTCAAGGTTCGTTCTGGTCTTAAATTACATATTATAATTTTATACATAATTGTTTTTTTTAAGATATTGATTATTTTAATCGGACGAGTTTAAGATGTGTTTTGGTACCCTGTTCGATAAGTTTTAGTCTTTATAAATCACTTCAAACCCAGCCAACTTAAATGATAAATACCTCCAAAGAAGGCAAATGATCCAATGAGGGATTTAAGACCTGAATTATATTTGTGCCTTATTTATAACGGGAGATATAAATGTTAAATTAAAATAAAATCTTTAAATTCAACTTTATGTTGAAGAGAAAAATATAACTCGTCTCTAACCCGTCTGACTTTAGTGAGTCATAGCTCAAATTAAAGCCGGCAAATTACTGAGTATTTTAAGACCAAAATTAACTGCATATCTTAATTAGGACACGAGATAATATAAGAAAAAATAGTAAAAAATAAATGCAAAAGTACGAAACTTCAATAAATAAATAAATATATATACTGTATATAGGGATGAATTTTAATTTTAAAACGAACCAAGATTCTCAAAAACTGATTACGACATTGTAATCAGCGTAAAATCTACTTTGAAATGTTGTGTCACAACGCAACATTAGAAAAAATAACTTTTTCGTTATACTGCTTCAAAAACAGATGTTTTTAATGCATGTTTTCCGGACCTAAATACACTCTTTTTATTCTTAGGAATTAAAGGCTGATGTACAGTACTCGATACCAGCTGACTCTTTATAGTCCTAGGACTATAAAAGTCAAAAAGTGCCGAGTACGTCGTAATAATCGAACAATATTCATTCGATTACAAATAATCGAAACATTCATCGTTACTATCGAAACATTCATTGTTGTCAGTTTAATCAATTTGTGAAACTCGCTCATTTCACCAATCAATTATTACATGCGTTCGATACGTCGATAGTTGTTCATTGTTGTCAGTCTACCCTAACACAAATGAAACGATCAGCTGATTGCTTCAAATAGCAAGAACAAGACGGTGGCATCTTTTGAAGGCATCTTTAAAGGTAAACAAACTGTAACATTTTGGTTTTCTTAAGTAGTTTACGTATTGTATTGAGCAATATAACGAAAAATATAGTTCATCACACGGACCTAAAGCTGCTTTTCGTTACTCGGTCATTTTTCAACCTCGGCTTACAGCCTCGGTTGTAAAACTTGACCTTGTACGAAAAGCGTCACTTTAGGTCCTTGTAATGAAATATACTACTATCCTATAAAGCGGATCCAAGATGGCGGCCACAAAAATCGGTCAAAATGAAGTATTTGCCACCCAAAAATTATCGGCCGCGGACTCACGACATTACATTGATAAATGCAGGTAAAAAATGAAAAGGGAAGCTTTTTAATTAAAAATTAATCCATTATTATACAAAAAAACTGACAATTTGAAACGTAATTTACATGTGAAGAACAACTTTATTTTGTGGGGACTCATCGGATTTTTAAATTATAGTGCTCAAAAGAAGCTCTTAACAAATTTTCGTGACTGTATATCAGTTGCCGATCTAACACCCCAATTGTATTGTACATCGATGTAAATTATTCACATCGATGTAAATTATTTACATCGATGGTACAATACTTACAGTGTCCTTTGGCGACGACAAAAACTATGATGGTCTCGGTGTTCCTGAAGACGGCATAAGTATTGGAATTTAAATGAACGCTGTGACTTGTATCTGGGCGCCTCAGAATAAATGTTAGGTAAGTCCTAGGCCTAAATCATATTTTTTTCTTCAAATATTCTTCAAAATATAGGTTTGCATTTAATTTCAATCGGGCAAGTTTTAGACGTGTTATAAAGTTTAGACAAACATAAAATTTAATTTTTTTTAGGCTTTCAGTTGAGATACAGTTTATTTAGCACCAACGAATATATACCTTCAATAATATTTCCAGTTCTAATCATATATAGTTGGATGGATTGTATGTTTTGTAGGCTAATACCTGCCTTTTTCAGCTTAGGCATGTATTTTACACATTCTAGCTATTTGATATTGCAATTTAATGCTGCGGAGCAGCGGTGGTTCTCTATTGCGTCTAGTAAAATTACTGGTACAATCCTAGTGCAAAGATATATGCCTTTTATCCAAACTGGTTTCATTAGTACTACCATTCACGTAAACAACAGTGAGCTAGTTATATTCTGCCTGACCTGGCGGGGGGTTGAAGCGGCGCTTGACGTAGTTGAGCAGGCGGGCGGCGAGGGAGGCGCGGTGGCGGTGGCGGCGCCGCGCCGTCTCCTTAGCTTCCTTGGCCGCGGACTCCTGCGCCTCCTGCGTCTGCGGCCCCTGCGCCTGCCCGCGCCGCCGACCCTCGCGGGCGAAGTTCTGGTGACCGACCACACTGTACATCGTCGCTCCCGCCCATTGACCTCACTCTGCAACAGTCATCATCGATTGCTTACTTTCGAGGCTGCAATAAAATTCAGATTTAAAAGAGGGTTTCAGGCATTTACAATTTCATGTAAAGTAGTACTCATTGGGTTCGGTATCATTCAAACAGTTATAAAAATAATACAAGAGTATAAATAATGAATCAAGTTATTTTATGAAATGGCTAACATAAAATATCAGCAGCAGGAATCAATAAGTAAAGTCCTTCTGATCATAATGTTTATTAGGAATGTTCACCCAACTTTTCGGTTTGTGAGGGTAGAACAATGTCTGTTAAACCCATTTGTTGTCATAGAATGTCCAGTCCACTTCCCTCTTCTCCTCAACTAGTACTTGTATTAGACAATGAGATCCTTGGCTGCGTAGTGATGTTGGTTTTAAAGCATAACCTAATATTTAGGTATCTCGTAAGTAGCCAACGTACTTCTAAATTGAACTAGAAAGCATATTGAAAAAGACTCAATAATATAGATCATACAAACCATCAATTTGGTTTCCCCCACCTGCTATGTAGTCGCATTTTTTGATGAGTGAGTTCAATAGCCCTTTGTCTTCTAGCGGGAATAAACTAATAACATTGAAATAAATACAAGGTACGTTCGGAAAGTAAGTCCCGTTTGAAAGTAAAAATGTTCTCAAAGCATTTACAGCATTATTATTATATATACATCTTAAAGCGCGTACCTTAAACTACTTTTCTGCATAGTTCCCTCAACATTTAGGCACTTGTCATATCCAGGGAGAAGCTTTTATATTTGTGCTGAAAAGAATTCTGCCGCCAGTACACGCAGCCACCCGCTGACGTCATCTTTAAGTTCATCGTCATTCACAAACCGACAAAGGTTACAATGGTGTACAGAAGAGTTCGTGAAATTTGTGGGAAACACTCAGAGAGATCAGTAATTTTGAATTTCCTTTTTTCCCGAACTCTAAAGATGGTCGCACTGATGTCAACGGTGAAGAAAGGAGTGGCCAACCATCTGTCGTTACTGACGATCTCGTTGCCAAAATCAACGATACAGTTCGGGGAAAAAGGAAATTTAAAATTACCGATCTAACTGAATGTTTCCCACAAATTTCACAAACTCTTCTGTACACCATTATAACCTTTCTCGGTTTGTGAATAACAATGAACCTAAAGATGGCGTCCGCGGTTGGCTGCGTGTACAGGCGGCAGATTCCTTTTCAGTACGAACTGAAAAGCTTCTCCCTAGATATAACAAGTGCCTAAATATTTGTGGAAACTATATGGAAAAGTAGTTTAAGGAAAGCTCTTTAAGATGTATATAATAAAAATGTTGCAAATGCATTGAGAATTTATTTACTCCCAAAGGAACTTACTTTTCGAACGTAACTCGTAATTTAAAAATCGAACGCCTTTAAATTTTTACGCATACATGCTGCAGTTCAATTGATTACAGGCGCTAACAGCTAATAATGAGTGATAGGAACTAGAGCAGAGCAGGCCAGCTGATGCTTAGAAACAATTACGGTTTTAAGGTGTATTTATTACAGTCGTGGTTTCCGTTTCAATACAGTAATTATTTTTGTATTTTGTTTTTATACAGTGTGTAAAAAAAGTCCGTCCCCCCTCCTTAATTTTTTTGTTTGCTAAGACAATAGTATATTTCACTACTAGTCACGAAAGTAGCCCATTACGGGGCAAGATAGTGTTTTACTTGCGAGGCGTAAGCCGAGTAAAAAACTTTTTTTTAATGAGTAAAACATTATCGAGCCCCGAAATGATACTTTTGTGACGAGTTGTGAACAGTACTTTTCATCACGATGCAAATAAGTGACCAAACTTATAAAAAATGATCCAACATTTCATAATTTTTAGTCATTTTTCTATAAGTAAACACAATACGGCTGAACTGTCTATTTCAGTTTATAAAGTCAGCTGGTTGAACTGTCAAATTAAGGAATTCGTTTGTTTGGGTACGGCAAAATTTTGTTTTGGTACGGAAATGGTTTTTTTGGGTACGGGAATGAAATGTTTTGGTACCGAAAAAGCGGCTGATCATTACTTGTTTTGACGTAAGGAAATCGAGAGTTTTCGTAGATCTCAGCTGTACGGTAACGGCCAATTTTCGTATACAGAGTGATGAAAACAATTAAACTTTGGGGAATGGTACTAACTCAACCCATATTATTTTTTGACGTTACCAAAAATCTTGAGTGTCCCCCAAAAATGGGGGAATTTGGGGGCAACTCAAAATTTTCAAATGCAAACCCCTTTTGAGTGACACCTCATTTTAAAGAGCTTTCAAAAAGTAGATGAATGGTGAAAATTGGAGGTCTCTAACGTGTTTCTGTCCAAATTGACAGCTTGTCAAAATTTTGAATACAACACATCCTTGAAACCTGGCGTTCTAGGACGTTTGGGGTTTTAATTCACCTTTGGTGACGTAAAAATGAAACGAGCCTGGGAAAAATGTTATTAAATGAAAAAGTAGTCTCTTTTAGTGATATTTAAAATTTTGAGTGTCCCCCAAAAATGTGGGATTTTGGGAGCAACTCAAAATTTTCAAATGCAAACCCCTTTCGAGTGACCCCTCATTTTAAAGAACTTTAAGAACTAAGCGATTAGTGGAGGTTGGAGGTCGGTAACGTGTTTCTATCAAAATTGACAGCTTGTCAAAGTTTTGAATCGACTCCTAGAAAATTTGACAAGCTGCCAATTTTGATAGAAACACATTAGCGACCTCCAACCTCCACCAATCGCCTATTTTTTTAATGCTCTTTAAAATAAGGGGTCACTCAAAAGGGGTTTGCATTTGAAAATTTTGAGTTGCCCCCAAAATCCCCCTATTTTGGGGGACACTCATAATTTTAAATATCACCAAAAGAGACTACTTTTTCATTTAATAACATTTTTCCCAGGCTCGTTTCATTTTTACGTCACCGGTGAATTAAAACCCCAAACGTCCTAGAACGCCAGGTTTCAAGGATGTGTTGCATTCAAAATTTTGACAAGCTGTCAATTTGGATAGAAACACGTTAGAGACCTCCAATTTTCACCATTCATCTACTTTTTGAAAGCTCTTTAAAATGAGGTGTCACTCAAAAGGGGTTTGCATTTGAAAATTTTGAGTTGCCCCCAAAATCCCCCATTTTTGGAGGACATTCAAAATTTTTGGTAACGTCAAAAGATAATTTGGGTTGAAGTAGTATCATTCCCCAAAGATTAATTGTTTGTCTTAACAAACAAAAAATTAAGGGGGGGGCGGACTTTTTTACACACTGTATATCATTCTGTTCCAGTTGGGGGAGAAATGTCGTGTGTGTATTTTTGGAGTAAAGTAGTCTAAATTGTCTTCAGTTGTAAATATTTATTAGTTTAAAAACTGATTTATTCCTCATAAGATTAACATTTATGTATGATATACCTCATATTTGTGGTATCAGTAAAGAGAATATCATTATTACGTGACGAGTTATTTTGAAACCTCTGTTCAACGTTTGCCTCGTCAGTAAACGCCGTAAGGCGGTTTTTCACACATTTCATCATACAAGACATTTCATCATACAAGACATCACAACATACATCACACCGCGCAGGGAGATAAATTTTTCACTCCACACAGTTCCCCGAACAAGACATCAGATCACACAAACCTCCGAGCGCGGTTAGAGGGAGTTTAGAGAGAGATAGAGAACGAGACCGTGAGAGAGGGAGGGAATGTGTATGGTGATTGGTCCGTTGCTTACCAGTAGTATAGTAAACTCCAAGATTAGATTCGCCCCCCCCAAAACAGGTAGACGGGCTGTCTCAATCTCCTGCTGACAAATAACGCCTTTCTTCCTTTGTTTAACTAAGTGATCGACTGTAGCTTTGGTGTTGTGCTTCAGTTGTGTGACAGTCATGGATGTGCAAGTGGCGACAGCTAGGTACATTAATGTAAACCTGGCCACAAAAAAGACTAAGACAATTAGATGGAGTAATTACGATACTTGCCCGTAAAATATTTGCGCCTTATAGTGCGAAGGGGGTATAAATCGGACGAGGCTAAGGCAAGTTATATAACTCCAAAAAACTGAAATTTTGGTTTATCCAAGATTTTTCCTGAATCAATGTTTAATATCTACAGTTCTATTAGAGTTTAAATTTAATGTGGTGGACTTTAATTATTCAAGGGATCACTGGCTTTCATTTGTAAATATATCGAGCGGGAAAAGGTTTATAAAAACTCGAACACTTCTTCATAAGCAGAGAAATAAATGTATTACATCGGTGGTAACGATTGACTAATATTTATATAAATAATTAAGTACTCAAAACTCGTAAAATAAACTTTTAACTTTAACCCAACTAATCCAGAAATTCTATAACACAACCTCTCAGCATAAAATTCCGAAATTTCACTAACATTAATTGCTAATTCAATTAACTAGGGGTATTGCAAAATTTAATGTCAACGCGTGCGGGGCGGCGCTCGCAACGGCGCCCGGCGTACGGAGCGACGTTCGGGGTAAAATAGACCCTGACTCACTATCACACATCATACAAGACACCGTACAGATTTTTCTTTGATCTTTCTAAAAAAACCGCCTCTGGAGCGCTCGCGACGATATGTGGTGTGATGTCTTGTGTGATGCGCGGACCCCTGACACGCACCATCACACATGCTCCCTTTTGTCCTGTGTGATGAGTGGTGTGATGTCTTGTATGATGAAATGTGTGACAGTGTGTCACCGTCTGTAGACCACTGGGCCACGAAACCATCAATTTGCCCCCCCTCCCCAACCCCCTTCCGGGCACGAATCCCCATTCCCAAACCTCCTATTTCTTGTGCGGAGCGTGAGTCTTTTATAGGAATGGAATAAACACAAATGTTTATCTTGGAGCCGAAGAGGTTGCATGGCCTCCTTAAAGTCATCTAGCACTTTCTAAGAAAGCGTTATAACAGGGTTCATAAAGTATAATTCCAAAGCTTCCTTCAACTGTCTTGTTATTTAGAAGGTCAAAGTATATTTGGATCACAACATCTGACACTCACTTGGATTCCAAAAGAGTGAGGGGAATATCTTCTCCTCCTCCCCTAATTTCTGTTTTGCTTTTGTCATCTTTACTTAACAGGCCCACATCATTTGTGACATGTTCATTTCCTGAGTTGCTAGTTTAAGGGCTAATATTTGTTTGATGTGTTTTTGCTCTAACTGACCACTGTCAACACTTAAGTTTAGTGCAGTTTCTCCCTTTCCGATAGGTCCTTTATTTAGTTTAGCTAATGAATTTTGTGTTTTAGCTTTAATTTGCGTTTTGAGATAGTGATTTTTGGGGGTAGTGACAGTATTTCCTCTTACTTTTAGTGCTTTTTCTGCCTCAACTAAAGCTTTAATAAGCTTGGGATTTTTTTCATGCGAACTGGTTTAACAAATTTAAAAACCGGTTTTACAAATTTAAACTATTTTTAACAAAGATTAATCAAATATTAATTTGACTGCCTACTCCTGTTTTATTAGTTCCAAAGAATTTGACATGGGAATGCTTTTTATAACTACAGCTATTTAACTAATGGATACTATTCATGGCATGCCAATTGTGTGAAAGAACAGCAACTGTAATAAAAAAATTAAACTCGGAAAATCTCGGAATTCGCGAATGTTTTTAATCTCGACTCGGTTTTAAACATCACTACTCGCGCATCCCCAACAAAATAGTTAAAAAATCACCAATGACACGAGTGTAGGTTTGAAGTTATTTATGCATAAGAATATTCACTGAATAAATCATTGAACAATTTAAAGGGTTGATTTTTAAAAACCGTAGAAACACATTCAGCCTAAAGCTATCCTCTGAGAAGTTTATGGAATTGCAACCAATATCCATCTGACTTGTCAATAAACGGCGGGAAACGGCAGTTCATTGGCCTCTGAATGGTTATGGTCATTATTAGCTCCTTGTCTTTAGCCTAATCTATCTTTCATAATTTTATTTTTATATATTTATTAAATAAGCACATAAAGCTACAAATATAAATAATACTGCTCTTTATAAAATACATACATAAAGATAACAAGCGCCAAGAAAACAACAAGCAGTTAGTTTATTTGTACCTCATGTTGGTTTTCGCCTTAATGGTCTAATGTGAATTTTGTTATTTGGATATTGTTTTTTTTCACTAAAAAGTTCTTTCAGCAAGTAAAATTCTCTAAATAGTAATCTATATTTTAAATAGGGTAACTAATGGTCTTGAGTACACCAGAGTTTTTCAGATCGTTGATTATTATGTAGCAAAGTATATGATTTTTCTTGACGTTTTTTCCAGACTCATGAACCCTTCCTTACGTCAGACCATAATCCAGTAATCGACCAAAATTATTTAAAAAATTGTATTACGATGAACTTGAAGGACTAAAATCGTAAAACACATCACGCAGGAGGTTTCCACAGAGTGAATTATCTCCGTCGTAACAAAGGAAGAGCCACATGATGAAGTTTCTTTATTGTTCGTTCTTTGCTTCGGCGATTGCCTAATATTAAAGTAGCGGCATAGCTCTTTGTATTAGGATTCAACACCAAGCCCGACTGCTCTTATCTATTTATCTCTAGTGGTGAACAGAATAACTTAAGTAGGATAATCTTTTCCCGACAACACAACAATGTCGGTTACTTTTTTGGTTTTTATTCGTTGGTAGATTTTTTCTTTACTCGAGGGACCTAATTTGTGACAAAAATATTTTCTGTTTGACCATTCAGGATTATAAGAGGTAATTTGACAATTTTACCCCGATTCAACTCCTAAAAAAGTCTTCTAAAGTTGAACTTTTGTTAAATTTAAAGTGTTCCTCATGGTTTGTATTTTTCAAAAAATATTTCTTTGCCAAAGAGGCCGAATTTGTCACACGGAGATAGACGGATTCGCTAACCTAACCCCGTTCCAACCCATAAAAAGTCCTTAAATTGAACTTTCCTAATTGTTTTTATTTTACTCGCGATTTTTGTTTATTTTTTTAAAATCGATTCACGACTGAAAGACTCAATTTTGTCTTTTGTCAATAATCGTCAGTGTCACCATCCACGTTTACACGTATTTTGTTACTTTTAATCTTTTCAATTCATAAATTTGACCAATAAATTATTCAAATTAAGCATTGTTAAAACTTTGGCAATGTTATTAAAAAAAAAAGGTTTTTCCTACCCCTGGTCCCATAAACCCTCTCCCTCTTCAAATAATTACCCCCACAACCAAATAACCCCCCCTCCCCGTTCTGAAGTGAATAGTATTTTTCATATTTCCGGCAATGTTATTTTTAAACAAATACTTTTGCCTCGCCCTCTGGCCCCACAAACCCCCTCTTCGACCTAAACCTAACCCCATCCACCATAAACCCCCATTTAAACTATTCAGCCCCAAAAACTAACAACAATAATATTTTCTGAGGATTTGTAAAGAGTTTATTCATATTGAGTTTATTCACAACTCTTTGCTTTGTGGTGGAGACCCTTAAGGGCCTACTGGTCGAAATTCAACCAGAAAATGTTTGGGGTTGGTTTTTATTTATTGCTACTAAAACATGTGGCTGAATTGTCTATACTGAATGTTGTTATCATTCCGTAACCAACGTGACAACTCATAAAGCTTATGTTAATTGTTTTACAATTTCAAATTCCTTTTCCATCTCAAGAACTGTAGTAAACTATAATGGGATGTTGCACATCTAAAGGACAGTTATTTTCTAACGGCGTGCTTAGATTTTTCTTAAATTGCACACAGGTTGAGGAAGAAGGATTACAAACATCATACTTGCCTATTAATATATACTAGAGATCGCCCACTGGTCGAAATTCGATCAGAAAATATTTGAGTTTAGTTTTTACTCATCGCTCCAATAAAACACGTGACTGCAATTGTTTACATTTTGTTGTTTTTCCTTAACCAAAATAACAACTCAAAAAACCCATAGTGTATTTTTTTATTTCAAATTCATTTTTCTACAATCCTAAAAGAGTATGGTAAATTATCAAGGGATTGTGCACATCTACAGGAAAGTTCTTTTCTAATGGTGAGCTCAGATTTTCCTACGTTGCACACATGCTGAAAAAAGAGATCACAAAAACTTAGCAATCGATGAGAATTTGTTGTTTTAAGATTTACCCTTAAATATTCTACATTAAAACACGCGTATATGAATGCAGATAAGTGATTTTTTGGAGACCTATGTTTCAGTGTCGGGGAAAACCTACGGGGATATCAGAGAAACTTGTATATCTTGTGTCATTTATTTATTTTAATTTTGATACGTGCTTTATTTTTGTACGATGAAAAATAACGTCAGAATATGGTTCCGCGCGATATTATTACAGTACTAGTGAAAACCACGACAAACACCCTTGCATGCGGAAAAACAAATCGAAAGCAATCTTTAGAAAATCAATAAGCTACACATAAAAAATAAGAGGATAAAATATCCCACCAGTTTAAATTTACTTCCACGATTCTACGAAAAGACTAAGAATAATTAATTAGTTAATAACTGATAGGGAAGTTGAAAATAAACATGTGCTTTCTTTTTTTTCTCTAACTTAAAACTTAAAGTAGGTCGCCATTTCAAGTAATGTACCTAATGTATCTAAAAATTGATATGATACAATACCAGTAATTGATCTAATATATTTGGAGAAATGTACCCCCACGTGACAACTCATAAAGCTTATGTTAATTGTTTTACAATTTCAAATTCCTTGATTAGCAGGCTCAGTTTTTTTATGTAGTATGTATGTAGTAGTTACATTATACTATCGATTTTATTTGATTACAGGTTCTTCATATACGACGTAAAAATTTAGCTTTCCAGCTTATGATCAAATAAATGCTTGCATCCATTTAGTCTAAAATACTTAACCAACCCTTTCTCCAATTTTTTCGCGAATTAAATTTACTTAAAGCAGGAAACATACATAACTCTTCTTTACTACTACTCTTATTTATTAAAAATTCTAAAATCAAATAAAAAAACCATTACATAAATAATATAACCATTACGGTAACATTGTTCGCCCTCTTTAGTATGAGAGTGTAGAGAAGAAACACCAAACACCTTGTGTAATGAGAAGTTGGACCGGGCGAATGTAGAGAAGAAACACCGAGTGTAATGAGAAGTTGGACCGGTGATTGATGATCAGCTGCCTAGAATTTGACGTTTGGAAATCGAAGACGTGAAAATGAAAACAGACATCGTGATTGTCAGTATTGTTACCAAGTTTTGAGGATTAGAGGAGTTTTGGTGTTGAGCTGAAATGCTTCCTGCATCAATCATCAAATCATGACCCACGATAAGTTTATTTTTTTAGCAGCTCGTTATATTTTTGGTATTTATCTGCGAGATTCATTCCTTAATAGTAAAAGTACAAATCCTACGAACCCAAAGATTTTAAAAGAATTAAAAATGAAAATGTACGTTAAAACTTACATTCGTCCAATATAACTGCTTTATTGAAACTTAAATTCAACAAAGATTTAAACAAAAAGTTTAGCTCATTCTGTTGAGTATTAGATCTTTAAATACCTCCCTTCTGTAGGCCTTCCTTTAAAATAATGCAAAAAAGAGTAATAGCGGAATTTTTCCCCTAACAAAAATAATGAAAAGTAGAAGTTTCTACCTCCAACACAGGATGAGTGAGGCAAAGGTAAAATCGATCAGTTTTTTTTATAAATAACCTGTACAGTCTCCTCTGTTTTATTCCTAATTTAAGGTAAAGATTAATTATTATGTGATTGAAAAAAACTATGTAAAATTAAAAAAGCGCAGTCATGTTTTATTCAACGTTTGTTGCTTATAAATCTTGTCAGTTATAAGACTCAGTCGCAATGTAGAAAACGGTTAAGAAGCAGAGTGTTGCAGGAGGCCTGAGATGCTCTGTGAGTAATGGTACGGCAGTCAGTCTTAAATGAATCTTTGTGGCTTCCCGACCTCCTGTGGCCTGCGTAAAAACGTGGGTATATGCTTTAATTTAACCCTCTCTGTAAATTTAAGCACTGGTACATACAACTCTAGAGAAAGGCACTACTGCTTATTGAGAAGATAAGAAAAAACTATTACAGAATTTTTTTTATAAAACGTTAATTTTACAAATTTTAGTACCGTAAACCGTTATGGGTAATTTTTATTACTGTTTTATACTGTAAGGCCCCAGCCACACTTAGCGACCTGATCGTCGCGACCTGAACGCCGCAAATGAACTAAAGTGTAATGCGTTGGATGTCCACATTCATTTAATTCAATCGATAAGGCTTTTTTGTTTTAGGATTACCCTCCATATTGTACATTAAAACTTGCATCTGCGTGTACATTTTGGAAAACTGGCTCAAATTGTTTTTATTTAGGCGATATAACTCAATGAAGCGGATTCGACTACTTGTTTTAATTTCAAATTCAAAATTCCAGCTGTTTTGGTTGGTTTTATTAAATAAAAACTAAGGTCAAACTAGTTAATCTTATATATTAAAAAAAACTTTTGTAAAACTAATGACAGCGACCCTGGCCGTTCTACTGAACCGATTTACATGCGGGTAGTAACAAAACGAAGGTTATCGGTCCTATATGTGCAGGTTTGATTTGCATTTTGAAAATATTTATGTTAACTGGGTAAAAAATGGAAAATATACTTTTCTTATGGAGATTTAACATGGGGGAAGAAAGTTTAAGCTTATGACAGCGGGCCTGGCCGTACTACTTGACCGATATACACGCGGGTTATATCAAAACAAAGGTTATCGGCCCTATATAAGAAAAAATTTACAATACATGGTTTACATGATATATGTTTTGGAAATAAAGAAAATTGATTTGCCAAGGCATGACCTTCTTATCCACTATATATGACAATTATTTACAACATTTAACATTAATAGCAAAATGAAAACATTCTTAATCAGAGACTTCAACATTACAAATAAAAACAAATATGTGCAGGTTTCGTTTGTATTTTCAAAATATTTATGTTAATTGGGTCAAAAATAGAAAATAGACTTTTCCTATGGAGATTTGACATAGGGGGGAAATCTACTTTTCCAATCCTTGGGATAGTTCGTCGTAGACTTCCACTGGACCTATTCACTTGCAGTAGGCTATGTACCAAATAAAAGCTCGACTTTTCTATATTTGCCAATTCTACTTACATTTACATTGTCTTGCTTTTTTTACTTAAAAAATCTACATTTCGAAACCTTTGCAATTATGCTATTTTACAGTGCTTCAATCACCTGTTTTTAAAGACATGAGGAATTTTGTCTAACAATAGAAGGTGAGCTAGCTCTCAAGAAGCATAATCTGCTCAGTCGTGCTAAAAGCTTGAATCACGGTAACTACTGTGGCTTCAATGGTGAAAGGGTTTACGTACCAGAAATTAAAGAACAGTTTATGGACAGCGAAAATTTAATCCATTCAACTAGTGTTGTTTTCAAAGATATTTAAAAAAATTCATATATTTAATTATTATTAACGTGTTTTTATTTCTTATTTTGATTTAGCTCTGCTTATCTCTTTATTTGTTTACAAACTGAATATATTTATTTATCGGCTTAAAAAATGTTGTGATTATACCTTATTCCTCACGTTCTTGAAATGTAGAGCGATATGAAATGTAATGTGGATCGTATGAGGGTTGCAATATGGTATGGCTTACCTTTATCGTAACATAATTCACAAGAATATTCTCACCGCAAACTGCTGAAGGATATTCTGAGTATTATGACAGCTTATCTTTGCTCGAAGATATCATCTAGAAGTAATAATAATATATTTTTGTCGTACTGCGTCAAAACAGCTGTTATCGACACAGCAAAAGATTGTTTCCCTTATGTAAAAAAATGTTCAAGACGAAAAAGTATTACCAACTGATTTTTTATTCCCTAAGGACTAAAATTAAAATATTATTTTATAACATGACAACTGTTACTTAATTGATGACTAATTCAAAATAAAATGACCTAATTCATGAAAAAATCCTTATCGATATCTACATGATTCATTGATAAAAAACCAAATATGAAGATAAAAAAACCCCAAACACTGTCTGTCTCAATCCGAAGTAGTTGTCTCCTGGAACATAAAAATAACTAGAATAGTTTTTTTACGCTAATTACAAAATCAATCTCCCTACATTTATATGTTCATATATCTTCTATTTTCATATACTAATTTACAGTATTAAAAAAAGAAATGGGCCTCCGTCCCTTGTTGAGCGTAATCCCTTGTGAAAATATTCTATTGAAGTCGCACTCGGAAAACAGATTTTCCCAGGAATCTCCATCATTAAAAGGACACACAAAATAGCTTATTTTCATTAGTAAATTATGAAAAAAAAAAAATTACTTCTAGATATCTTTTTTAAATTTATGTTAAGCCTTAGATCCAGGCCTTGAGGTCGAAGATAAATTGACAACCCCATTAACAAAGATAAACATTTTAGACGCTTATTATGATGTATACTCATTAAATAGTAAAAATAACCCCTGTTGCAGTAGACCTGCATACTCAGCGAATTTCAAATGCAAAAAAATATACTTCCATCCAACATAGCGGGGCATGACATGTTTTTTGTAATCTCCATAAGAGTAGCATGCGGAATAAGAAGAATGAGTTAGCAGGTTTGCTGCAGCTACAGGTGTGTTAAAACTGGGTGGTTTTAATTTAATGTTTAGTCGATCTTAACTAGAAGAAGCCATATACCAAGTGTTATCAAGATATTTTATGGAGTAATGAAGATATGGCATTTTTTTATTTCCCATAAGGATAAAATGGGGAATGACTTTAACATTTGCTGTCACAAATATGAAAATTTCGGGGATTTCAGACTAAAGTGCATAAGATCTCATATAGATGACGCCACAAACCAAGTTTTATTGGGATATGTTGAGAAATCAGCGAGATATAGAATTTTAATTATTTCCCATAAGGTTAACATTGGGACAACGTACTGTGTTTACCACTTTCTCGGTAACCGATGGGCGCATAGCAATGATTCGAAATAACAAATTGTTTGTTTTTTCGAGCTGAATTGATGCAAACCAAAATTAAATTATTTTAATTTTTCTAAAATAAAATAAATTCTAAAAATGGGGTTTTTGGGTTTTTTACATAGAAAAATAAATGTAATTCAGTTTTGGTTAGCACCATTTTGGTTAACCAAAATTGGATTATTTTTATTAATCTATGTGATAACCCCCATTTTTGGAGGGTTTTATCCCCTTTTAACACCCTTCTGGTGGTCCGTTCGGGCTGGTTTACGAACTCGTCCAGTAGATTATAACTTTACATGTCTATACTTACTTATTTCATTTTTAGAAAAATATAAATAATTTAGTTTTGGTTAGGACCATTGAATTCAGCTCGAAAAAACAAACAATTTAGTATTCTGAATCATTGCTCTATGTCCATTAGTTACCGAGATATTTAAAGTGGTAAACATCTTACGTTGTCCCTATGTTAACCTTATGGGAAATAACTAAAATTAGATATCTTGCTTATTTATCAACACTAGAGATCGCCAGTGGTCGAAAATTCGACCAATTTTCAAATCGAGAAATAGGGATAGCTAATTTTGAAAATGATCCCGACAAACACCAATTCGTTTCTGAATACATTTCTTCTAGTACCTATTTCATTTATTTATTGAACATAGTTTTACAGAGTCTTGGCCCCACCAAGTTATGCATAACTTGTCGGTGGGGTCCAATATGTATCAAAAATAAAAAATAAAATGTTATACATTTTTACAATCAACAGTTTAATTTTTATAAATTTCTTAGGTAATTATTCTTGCTAAAAATATTCTGGGTGGACCACCCGGGCAGAATCTGCTTTTAGTAACCAAAAGGATGGCAATTGACAGCTTTTAATCTAATAACTACCTCTACTTAACATTGTACTCATCAACAATATAATAACAACAAGCAACATTCATTAATAATCAAAAACGAACATTTTATACTTTTTTGTGAAACATACAATAAATAAATATATATAAAAACCGAAGCAAAAGAAAAAAAAAAAAAATAACATTTACACAATCACAGCCACCATGTCTTATGCTATATCATTACAGTATTTTGATATTACATGTCTAGTAAAGGGAGTAAATCTAGCAGTTAAATTCATACTCCATGTTTTTGTTTACTACTAATGCCCTCTTACTCTTTACAGACAATGTTTTTGTTTATACAAACATAACCTTACTTATTTTTTGTCATTTTTTCTTTTTTTTTACCCTTGCTTAATATTTAGTCGGGAAAACCCATGACAAAACCCTCCCCCATCGAAAAGAAAAAACATGAAAAGCTAAAATTTGAACAGCTCATGCATGTGCAGCGGTAATGAAGATGTTTGTGCCAATCTCTAGTGATCCCATGGTGGTTGAAAAGTTGTGAGTTACAGTGTTTTATGTAAAAATATTATGTTATTTGTTTGTTTTTGTGTATTGCGTACATTTTTAGTGACTTTGAGTGAAAGTCACAGGAATTTATTTCCTGTTATCACATAATATAACGAAATCGGGGCCAAAAGCAAAAGAGAAATACATTCTTTGACTAATTATTTTATCTCACTTTTGGCTTATATTTATGGTATGGTTTTTAGTAATTAGTATTTTATTAAGATTCCACGTTTGTTTTTTGGAGAATGAACTTATCATCGATTTAGAGGAAAGTAAAAATTCAGTCACTAATTCAGTTTTATCCCATACACCCCTTACCACAGTTCTCTCTCTCCCTCCCTCCCTCCATTCATTCCTTCCCTCACTCTTTAGTTCCCTTCCTTCCGAACTTCTTTCCACTTTTCCCTCCTTTTCTCCTTCTTTACAACCATTTAGAACTTTTTCCCTCCTTCCCTACCCTTCGGATATTCATCCCTCCTTCTCTCTCTTCCTATCATTATCACCAAAATGTAATATATATTTTACCCATTCCCCACCAATAAAAACACAATTTGAATATAATGAGTCCATTTGTACTCCGGTTGCAAGTCAGTTTAGTAGGATGGTAGAGACTCAACTTAATGTACTTTTTTCTTCCCTATTTGTCAGCAAATTTTTATCCCTAAATCTTAATTCACATTTGAGTATGATTCAATCTTCTCTAAATGGTCCTGATTTCAGTCAAATACTATATTTCACTCCATGCCCCAATAAAACATGTGGCTTGAAATTGTTTGAAAATAATAATTTGTTCTTAGCTGTTTTACTGGACAAATATTAACTCGTGTAATGAATGAATTCCTTACATTTGTTTATTGTTTGATACAAATTTGTCATAGTTTTGGTTTTATATCTCATCAGATGACAGAGAAAACTTTATATATTTTCGCCCACTTTTCGCTGTTACATTATGTTTCTGCATTTAATCTTTACTCTACGAAAAATAGCATGTGAGTAGAAAGTCCGCCACTTGAGGTCTAACATGGGCTCTTATGGGGAATAGATTTAACATGGGCTCTTATGGAGAAAAGATTTAACATGGGCTCTTATGGAGAGTATATTTAACATTGAGTCTTATGGAGTAATAAATTACTTGAAATTGTAACAGTATTGTTAGGTATATAGTGTAATAAATGTGTTTTTATCTTATAATCAACTGTAAATGTTGTGTCTTAAATGATCCTTTATTATAGTACAAAATACCTTCATAGCAATTTCAATGTACCTTTAACCTTCCTACCTACCTTTAATCAAGTATTAGCATCTCATGTTTTATGTAAACAAAGCAGACCTTTTTACATCCCAATGCTTTTTAAATGGTAGATATTTTATGTTATTTCTCGTTTTCCGGTGAATATCAAGCAATTTCATGATTTTTCCCACCATCACAGAAAAGAGACCTTTAATTTGAGCCCCTTCCCATCTTTCTATGACTTGCCAGATGTCTGCAATTTTGATCTAAATGACTGCCTTATGAAGTTAAATATATGATTATTACTACTTGAGGTAAAATTTTCCTGGTTATTGCTTGTATCTTTTAAAACCACTAAATTATTTTTATAATTTGTTTTATAATAAAGTAGACTGATTATAATGAGTGATATATTTCTGTTATTGGATCCAACAAGTGCTAATGAGAACAAGTAGTCCCCGCAGCGACTTAGAACCGGAAACAAGATGGCTGCCGTTTCCCGCCAAAATGTGACGTCACCGGAAACAAGATGGCGGCGCCGTTTCCCGCCAAAACACATAACCTCACTTTTTTCCCGCCAAAACACATAACCTCACTTTCGGTTCCCGCTAAAACACATAACCTCACTTTCGGTTGCCGCTAAAATACATAACCTATACCCATAGAGTATAACCTCCTCACAGTACATAGAGTGTCATGCCAACCCCCTATACCCATAGAGTATAACCTCCTCACAGTACATAGAGTGCTATAATATTATGTCACGTTACCTCTATTACATACGTAGTTGCATATGTACTTCCTATGTCATGCTACCGTGGCGGTGGTGGTGGCGAGAACAAGCGAGCGAACAACACTGCACTAAACACCACATTGCGTTCAAGACTGACTCACTAGCTATTGACAGGAAGTACGGTATCCTGTTTGGTGGTTTCGTTGACTGATAAGCTATTCGTTCTTGAAAAGACATACGGGAAGTATGTCGTCATTGTCCCCCGTCCCCCGCCCCCCTGTACCAGTGTTGGCAACTGTAGACAGTGAAAACATTCATATTTATAATACTATATGTTATGTCACGTTATCCCCCTAAAGTGTAGTTAATCACATAGAGTATTAAAAGACATGTGTATACTGGGTATGTTACATTAGTTCTTTGTAATATTATATGAAATTCTACTTAAAATTAAATAACTTTGGAACGGGTGTAGCTAAAATTTGGTATTTAGGTACTTCTTCTACCTTTTCCATAAACTTACACCCCCTGCTAACCCCATCCACCCCCTCTTTTTGTTCTTTTTCTTCTCAAATATGGCTAAAAATACCTAAAAATGCTGATATCTCGAAAATGGTAAGTCCTACGTCATTTTTGAGGCCAAAAATCACCTACTACGTAGTGTAGGTGCCCCCCAGGCGGTACTGACACATATGACAGGTCTTAACTAGGATGTTGCGGGTTGCATCCTGAAAAATGAAGGGGCAATTATCATGTAAAAACTTAAAATTTAATAACTCAGGAACTACTTGACCGAATTTAATGAAACTTGGTATGTGGATACTTGTTAACTTCTGCTACAATTTAAATCCTACTTAAACCCTGTAATGCGGGTGAGTATCTAGAGAATTGAAGGCGCTATATTAAAAAATTTAATATCTTAAGAAGTAGGTGATGGATATTAATGTAACTTGATGTATAGGTACATGTCAACTTATGCTAAGACTTAAACTGGGTGATGCGGGTTGTATCACAGAAATTGAAGGGGCAAAAAATAAAACACTATATCTCAGAAACTAATTATTGAATTTTAATTAAAACTTGTATATGGGTACATTTGAATCTCTACTACCATAGTCTGTACCTTTTTTATCATATATTGAGGTATTAAGACATCAATTTAAATATTCATGGGAAAATTAACATTTATTGACCAAAAGGGAAATGGATATTTAATAATTAACTTTGCTCTTGTAGCTTTTTAAATGGTTGCCCTTTTGATTTGTGTAGTCAGTTTACTAGCATTGACATGTGTAGCTGTTCTTTTTTGATTTAAGTAGTTAGCTTATTAATATGTATAGTTGTTCTTTTGGGTTGTGTAGTTAGCCTATTAACATGTACAGTTGTTCTTTTGACTTGTGTAGTCACCGATTTCTGTACGGTATGTACTACCTCATATACCTGTTACCATTAGCTCAGTTTGTCATTCTGCTCTAGACTTTTTGTTCAGTGTAGACATTCTTTGCTCTGCTCCTGATATTGAGATAACATACTAACTTTTGAGTGGCATAAATTTAAGTATACTTTTAAATCTGACTTTTTATAATCTTTGGTTGGTGTATTTGCCTGATTTTATTAATAGTTGTATTTGTTTTTATTAACTTTAAATAATGCAGTCTGTTTCTAAGATGAGTTCTCCAACTAAGGAACCAATTGTTTTTATTGGCGAAGAACAGACTTATAATCGAAAATTTGGACTGTATGGTCTTAGTACTACTTTTAAGTTTACTAAGCCTCCTAAAGGCGTGAGTGAGTTTGACTGGATACGTAAAGGGCTTGATAAAATAGTTGAAAGAGAAAAATCTAAAGCTTCTCCTACAGACTATCTTGGCTTTAAACTAATGTCTATCAATTTGAAAAGTAAGGAACCGGGGTATACTAACATGCGGCTAGCCTCTGAAGTAACTAGTAATGATATTTGGCAGATTTTTGGGGGAATACTTCAAAGTAACTCTGGAAACATTACTTCATCTGATACTTTTAGAGTAGATGTTTCAAGGGTAAATGTTCCTGTCGGAAAAGGTAGAGTAAGGCCTGGACTCTATAATAGCTTCGATGAAGAATGTAAGGCAAGGCGTGGTGTAGTTGTCATTAATAACAGAGATAACCTATGTCTCCCTAGAGCTATAGTTGTAGGTAAGGCTTATGCTAAAAATGATCCCCAAATCTATGCTGTTCGTAAGGACAAAGGATTGAGGCAGACCTTAAGAGCTAAGAAACTTATGGCTAAGTCTCAAGTTGAAATACCAGAGGGAGGAGCTGGCATCCCTGAATTAGAGAAATTCCAGGCCCATCTTAAAAAGTATAGAATAATAGTTTATAATTATGATAGTAAAGGTATAGAAGTATATTTTGCCGGTGGAAATGATGATGCAAAATTTAAAATTAACCTATTGTTTCATGATGGTCACTACAATGTCATTACTAATTTAACTGCTGCGTTTGTTTGTAGATATTTTTGTGAAGCTTGTCATTTTCCTTATGATCATAAGGGTGAGCATAGGTGTACAAATTGCTGTTCTTCCTGTCATTCTATTTCCCCTCCTTGTAAGCTTGAACATGGAGGCATAACATGCCGGTTTTGCAAACGTTTTTTCAGAAATGAACGGTGTTTTATAGCTCACCAAGGGCAGATTTGTAAGACTATACAGCTTTGCCAGCATTGTAAAAAGCTAGTTTTCCCGACTAAACGTAAAGATGTTCATGTTTGTGGAGAGGTTTATTGTAATCCATGTGGTGCTTTTAAAGACCCAAAACATCAGTGTTATATTCAAGTTGACCGGAGAAGTCCAAAGAACCGAGACTTTCTCTTTATTTTCTTTGATTTTGAAACAAGACAGGATGAAGTCTTGGCCTCAGATCCTAGTAAAAATGTCCACAAGGTTAACTTATGTGTGTCTCAACAGTATTGTTTCAAGTGTATCAATGGAGGAGAGTGTGAAACTTGCTCAGAGAGACAAAAAGTATTTGAAAAAGACCCTGTTAAGGAGTTTATGAACTATGTAATGACAGTGAGGAAACAGTTTAAACATGTTTGTGTAATCGCCCATAATGGACAGGGCTTTGATTTTCAGTTTATTTTAAAGTACATCATAGAAGAAACCAAGTTTACACCAAACATCACTCCCCGGGGAACAAAATTGATACGAATTGAAGTAGATAACGTAAGGTTTGTTGATTCATTGAGTTATTTTCCTATGTCTCTCTCTGCTCTCCCTAAAGCCTTTGATCTGCCTCCCGAGAAAAAGAAGGGCTACTTCCCACATTTGTTCAACACCCTAGCAAATCAAAATTATGTTGGTCCTATGCCTGACAAAAAGTACTATTGTCCTGAAACCATGTTTGAGAAAAATTACAATGACTTTGAGAAATGGTATGATGAAAGAGTAGCAGAAAACTATGTGTTTGACTTTAAAAAGGAAATCTTGGAGTATTGTATCTCAGATGTGGAAATCCTGGCTCAAGCCTGTATTAAATTTAGAGCCTTACTTCTTGAACAGTGTAATGTAGACCCATTTCTAGAATCAATCACTATAGCAAGTGCATGTAACTTGGTTTTTCGCCGAAACTTTTTAAAACCTAATACTATTGGCTTGATCCCTAAAAATGGTTATAGACTAACTGACAATCAATCAGCATTGGCTTTACAGTGGCTGACTTGGGAAGAGGAAAGGCGCGGGGTAAAAATTCAACATGTAGGCAGAGGGAGGGAAGTCAAAATTAAGGGGTTGAAAGTTGATGGGTTTGATGGGAAGAATATTTATGAATTTCACGGGTGTTATTGGCATGGATGCCCCAAATGTTATCCCTATAACAGAGAGGCTCCTCTAAAGGAGGATCCCTCTGATACTTTACATTTGCGTTATGAGAAAACCAAATCTAAAATTGAGAAGCTTGGGGAAGTTGTAGAGATGTGGGAGTGTGACTTTAACAATTTAAAGAAAGAACACAAACTAAATCATTTGGATAAGCTTTCTATTCTAAACACTTTACCATTAAACGCTAGAGATGCATTCTTTGGGGGTAGGACAGACAATATAAAATCATATTACAAGTGTAAAGAGGGAGAGACAATCCAGTATGTAGATGTCTGCTCTTTGTACCCATATGTAAATAAATATTGTAAATATCCTGTAGGCCATCCAAAGATTTACATTGGAAATAAAGAATGCTTAGAAAGAGGTCTTGAAGTGGACGGTTTAATGAAATGTAAGATCTTACCTCCTTTCAATCTTTATCATCCTGTACTCCCGGCTAAAATGAATGACAAGTTAATGTTTGTACTATGTAGGACTTGTGAGGAAACTTCAAATCAAGGTGATTGTGTTCATGAGTGTGAGGAGAGAGCTTTAGTGGGTACCTGGACTATGGATGAAATTAGAAAAGCAGTAGAAAAAGGCTATGTAATATTAGACATGTATGAACTGTGGGAGTATCAGATGGTGACTTTTGAGGAAGCAGGGTTGTTTACTGATTTTATAAATAAATTTCTAAAGTTAAAACAAGAGGCATCAGGGTTTCCAGAATGGTGTAAAACTGAAGAAGACAAAGACTTGTATGTTTCCAAGTTCTTAGAGCATGAAGGGATTCAATTGGAAAAGGACAAAATTATTAAGAATGGGGGCTTGAGATCACTTGCGAAGCTTATGCTAAATTCATTTTGGGGAAAATTTGGACAAAGAGAGAACATGGAAAAAACTTCACTTGTTAGAAACTCTAAAGATTTATTTGCATTGTTTACTCAGCTTGGAAGTGTAGTTAGATTTATTGAAGCTATTAATGAAGAAGTAGTATTAGTCAACTGGAAAAACTTAGATGAGGCTAGGGAGACATTGAAAACTGTTAATGTTGTAATTGCAGCCTACACTACAGCTCATGCCAGATTGAAATTATATGAATATTTAGAAGCTTTAGGAGACCAGGTCTTATACTATGATACCGACAGTTGTATTTATTACTTCCGGGAAGGTTTGTACAGAGTTCCTACAGGTGATTACTTAGGTGAAATGACTGATGAACTTGTAGAGTATGGCCAAGGTTCATATATAACTGAGTTTGTCTCTGGGGGACCTAAAACCTATGCCTACATAGTTTGGTCAACTAACAAGCAAGCCCTTGTCTCAGTCTGTAAAATAAAGGGTTTAACATTGAATTTAAAAACATCTAAATTACTAAACTTTAAGACATTGAAAGATATGGTTCTCAGCGAAGTTCCTCAAATTATAGAAATTCATGAGAGTAGAATTAGGAGAACTAAAGACAAAAATGTTGTAACTACCAATGAAACAAAAATGTTTAAAATTACTGGTTCAAAAAGGAAATTAGTTGATGGATATGATACAGTGCCTTATGGATATAAAAAACAAAGAATACAGTAACATAAACCAGGCATGTACACCACCAAACATAGAGCTCATATACCTCTTAACACATGCTCCAAAATGTTAGTCTGTTTTTAGCTGTGGTACTGAGCGGATGTACTAGAGCTGCTCTGTTGCTATAATAATATACTTGTATTTGCCATGGCAGTCTTTTTGAAATTTTTGTCCAAGACAAAGCTAAAGGAAAACTCTAAATTCTGTTTGACTTGTACAGAATATAAGTTTCAGTTAACAGGTTCAATAGATGTTTTTGAATGGCCTTTGACATTTTCAGAGCAAATAGTATGTCATATAACACAGAATTTGACATCTAAAGCTTTTATACAAATAAAAATCAACCATGGTGATACCTCAGGAAATATTCCATTTTTACAGCTAAACAAACTAACACCGGCAGTTTTTGATTATCATTTTGAAAAAATATTTTCTCAAGTTAAGACGCTATCAGATATTATAACTTTGGAAGTAACTGTTGTTACTGTTCCTAGCTGCTATCTTAGATGAGTGCGGTAACTCTTAAATGTAATGTATAAACATCTTGTTCTCAATACTGAGGTCATTCTGTCTTGGACAGTGCTCCTGAGCAGACGTGTTGACAAGGTATTAACAGTTTAAGTGTCTCCTTAATTGTTTTATAATGTCTGCTAAATATTGTAATCTTAATGAACATTTAGTCTTGGTATTGTTTGATAGTGAAGGTAACCCTTGGTTTAAAGCTATGGATATAGCTAAAGCCTTGGGGCATCTTGAGGTTAGACGGGGAATTAAATCTTCTTTAAATGGTAACAGTATAAAGATTTTTAAAGATTTTCCAGAAACCCAAAAACAAGGTATCAAAAAACATGATGGTAGAACCTATTTTGTTGATGAATTTGGATTACTAACTTTGATTTTACGTTCTCCTAATCCTGAAGCAAGAGAGCTGGTAAAAAGACTGTTTCCAAAGAAGTTTTATCTTCCATTTATTGATATTAAAGATTCAAAGTTACCTTAAACAAATCTAATGTAACCCACTGTGTGTGTGTGTGTGTGTGTGTGTGTGTGTGTGTGAGAAGTTAGTAAGGCTTAGTCTTGAAAGCTTCTGTTCTGTGGACAGACACCCACATTTTGGCTGGGCTAATCCCTGGTAAGTCCATATGTGGATGGCGGGTTGGCTTAGTTGCCGTAGAAAATGATTTCCCGCGTCTGCCACAGACAAGGGCCTAGTAGATTGTGGCGCCTAGATCCGAGGAGGCAATAACAGCAATACTAATTAATATTTCATTAGTGGCTTCAATGCCAAGTCTCGGTCAAACCTAACTTAACCTGACCTATTTTAAACCTAACTCAACCTGACCTCTTTTAACCTAACTCAACCTGACCTCTTTTAACCTAACTCAACCTGACCTATTTTAACCTAACTTAACCTGACTATTGGATTTTATTTAAAACATTTATTATAGATAAATTCTTTTATACTATACTACTTAGAGGCAAAACTCCATTGGTAGATAGACTCATATGAGCCAGGTTCTTTAGCAAGTACTGTATGAGATTAGATATTCAAAGAGAGCACCGGAGATGCTGGTATTTGATTAAAGGTAGGTAGGAAGGTTAAAGGTAAATTGAGATTGCTATGAAGGTATTTTGTACTATAATAAAGGATCGTTTGAGACACAACAACTCAACATTTACAATTGATTATAAGATAAAAACACATTTATTACACTATATACCTAACAATACTGTTACAATTTCAAGTAATTTATTACTCCATAAGACTCAATGTTAAATATACTCTCCATAAGAGCCCATGTTAAATCTTTTCTCCATAAGAGCCCATGTTAAATCTATTCCCCATAAGAGCCCATGTTAGCGGTCAAGCGCTGGCATTACTACTCGTGCCGGTAAGACGTCCCTGCGTTACTTTGCTCTTTGATATTGCATAACCTAACTTTTATACTTGAAAATGTCTAGTCCTAACTTGAGCTGACTATTGAATTTTAATTAAAATTGATATATGGGAACATTTCAGTCAAACACTGTAAAATATACGATAATCAAAGAGAGCACCGATTCGGTGCTCTCTACTTCCGGTCCATATGAAACACGATGACTACCGGTTGGCCGTCATGACATAATCCGAGTTAGACACGAACTCATACGGAGATTACCGAACTTACACGAACTCGGATCCTAACGAGTCAACAAGTCGGAAAACTGCAACCCTATTGGTTCAGTTCGAGTCAGAAACGAACTCGTCTGGAGATAGATGAAAACATTAAGTGACAACACAAGTATGGTTCATTAATAAATAAATATATTTGATAGTTTAAGGGGGAATGATATTTTTCTCCTTTACATGATCATAAACTGACAATAGACAATTTTTCATTATCTCTCAACCCCGTCTGATACACGAGGTTTTCATGGTCAAGTTAGGTAAAAATAAACATAAAGCATACACAAACGCATCACACAAACGCAAACGCACATACAAACACAATGCAAACACAATAAAAACGTAAAGCATACACAAAGCATACACAAACGCGTCACACAAACGCAAACTCACATGCAAACGCATATGCAAACAAACGCAAAGCATACGTAAAGCAAACACAAAGCATACGCAAACACATCACGTAAACGCAAACTCACATGCAAACGCATATGCAAACAAACGCAAAGCATACGTAAAGCAAACGCAAAGCATACACAAACGCGTCACGCAAACGCAAACGCACATACAAACGCAATGCAAACACAATAAAAACGTAAAGCATACACAAAGCAAACGCAATGCAAACGTAAACACACATACAAACACATATGCGAACGCAAACAAACATGCAAACGCAAACGCATATGCAAACACACATTGAAGAGAGCACCGTTTCAGTGCTCTTTTCAGAAAAGCAATATCTAAAGCCATACCACAATAACTTTAACTGAACTCTTCTAAGTCAACAAATTTTTAGGGCCCACGTTTCCACACCACGGTAAGCCTTTATGGCTATGCCGTAGGGGCCTCGGCGCGCTCTTTTTGTTAACCCAGAGCATCCCCTGTAGGCCTAACCTCTGGGGTGAGGATAGAATTATAAGCTCTATCTCTCACACTAATAGATTTTTTTGGTCCTCTGTTGGTCTGTTCATTATGTATGAGGTATTTAGCCATTTACTTGGACTATGTCCTTTCATTTTGGCTAATAACCCCTCCATTTACTTAGACAAACAGAGGATTTTTATATTTTTTGACTCAAACAATTGATTTTACATTCTACAAACCCAATAAAGCTTAGTGAGAGAGCTACTCATTATCTTTGAAATCTAACAATATCCCACAGGGCATATTAATTGAATGACCCAGCCAAGTTCTGAGCCAAACTATTAACTTTGCCCTACCATTCAAGGTTTACGGGTTTTTACACCGCGCCAGGGACCTTCATTCAAGGTTTACGGGTTGTTACACCGCGCCAGTGACCTTCATTTACACCGGGCTGTTCAAAGGTGTAGCCTAGACCCTCCTCGGATCTAGGCGCCACAGTCTACTAGGCCCTTCATCACATTCACACCGGGCTGTTCAAAGGTGTAGCCTAGATCCTCCTCGGATCTAGGCGCCACAATCTACTAGGCCCTTGTCTGTGGCAGACGCGGGAAATCATTTTCTACGGCAACTAAGCCAACCCGCCATCCACATATGGACTTACCAGGGATTAGCCCAGCCAAAATGTGGGTGTCTGTCCACAGAACAGAAGCTTTCAAGACTAAGCCTTACTAACTTCTCACACACACACACACACACACACACACACACACACAGTGGGTTACATTAGATTTGTTTAAGGTAACTTTGAATCTTTAATATCAATAAATGGAAGATAAAACTTCTTTGGAAACAGTCTTTTTACCAGCTCTCTTGCTTCAGGATTAGGAGAACGTAAAATCAAAGTTAGTAATCCAAATTCATCAACAAAATAGGTTCTACCATCATGTTTTTTGATACCTTGTTTTTGGGTTTCTGGAAAATCTTTAAAAATCTTTATACTGTTACCATTTAAAGAAGATTTAATTCCCCGTCTAACCTCAAGATGCCCCAAGGCTTTAGCTATATCCATAGCTTTAAACCAAGGGTTACCTTCACTATCAAACAATACCAAGACTAAATGTTCATTAAGATTACAATATTTAGCAGACATTATAAAACAATTAAGGAGACACTTAAACTGTTAATACCTTGTCAACACGTCTGCTCAGGAGCACTGTCCAAGACAGAATGACCTCAGTATTGAGAACAAGATGTTTATACATTACATTTAAGAGTTACCGCACTCATCTAAGATAGCAGCTAGGAACAGTAACAACAGTTACTTCCAAAGTTATAATATCTGATAGCGTCTTAACTTGAGAAAATATTTTTTCAAAATGATAATCAAAAACTGCCGGTGTTAGTTTGTTTAGCTGTAAAAATGGAATATTTCCTGAGGTATCACCATGGTTGATTTTTATTTGTATAAAAGCTTTAGATGTCAAATTCTGTGTTATATGACATACTATTTGCTCTGAAAATGTCAAAGGCCATTCAAAAACATCTATTGAACCTGTTAACTGAAACTTATATTCTGTACAAGTCAAACAGAATTTAGAGTTTTCCTTTAGCTTTATCTTGGACAAAAATTTCAAAAAGACTGCCATGGCAAATACAAGTATATTATTATAGCAACAGAGCAGCTCTAGTACATCCGCTCAGTACCACAGCTAAAAACAGACTAACATTTTGGAGCATGTGTTAAGAGGTATATGAGCTCTATGTTTGGTGGTGTACATGCCTGGTTTATGTTACTGTATTCTTTGTTTTTTATATCCATAAGGCACTGTATCATATCCATCAACTAATTTCCTTTTTGAACCAGTAATTTTAAACATTTTTGTTTCATTGGTAGTTACAACATTTTTGTCTTTAGTTCTCCTAATTCTACTCTCATGAATTTCTATAATTTGAGGAACTTCGCTGAGAACCATATCTTTCAATGTCTTAAAGTTTAGTAATTTAGATGTTTTTAAATTCAATGTTAAACCCTTTATTTTACAGACTGAGACAAGGGCTTGCTTGTTAGTTGACCAAACTATGTAGGCATAGGTTTTAGGTCCCCCAGAGACAAACTCAGTTATATATGAACCTTGGCCATACTCTACAAGTTCATCAGTCATTTCACCTAAGTAATCACCTGTAGGAACTCTGTACAAACCTTCCCGGAAGTAATAAATACAACTGTCGGTATCATAGTATAAGACCTGGTCTCCTAAAGCTTCTAAATATTCATATAATTTCAATCTGGCATGAGCTGTAGTGTAGGCTGCAATTACAACATTAACAGTTTTCAATGTCTCCCTAGCCTCATCTAAGTTTTTCCAGTTGACTAATACTACTTCTTCATTAATAGCTTCAATAAATCTAACTACACTTCCAAGCTGAGTAAACAATGCAAATAAATCTTTAGAGTTTCTAACAAGTGAAGTTTTTTCCATGTTCTCTCTTTGTCCAAATTTTCCCCAAAATGAATTTAGCATAAGCTTCGCAAGTGATCTCAAGCCCCCATTCTTAATAATTTTGTCCTTTTCCAATTGAATCCCTTCATGCTCTAAGAACTTGGAAACATACAAGTCTTTGTCTTCTTCAGTTTTACACCATTCTGGAAACCCTGATGCCTCTTGTTTTAACTTTAGAAATTTATTTATAAAATCAGTAAACAACCCTGCTTCCTCAAAAGTCACCATCTGATACTCCCACAGTTCATACATGTCTAATATTACATAGCCTTTTTCTACTGCTTTTCTAATTTCATCCATAGTCCAGGTACCCACTAAAGCTCTCTCCTCACACTCATGAACACAATCACCTTGATTTGAAGTTTCCTCACAAGTCCTACATAGTACAAACATTAACTTGTCATTCATTTTAGCCGGGAGTACAGGATGATAAAGATTGAAAGGAGGTAAGATCTTACATTTCATTAAACCGTCCACTTCAAGACCTCTTTCTAAGCATTCTTTATTTCCAATGTAAATCTTTGGATGGCCTACAGGATATTTACAATATTTATTTACATATGGGTACAAAGAGCAGACATCTACATACTGGATTGTCTCTCCCTCTTTACACTTGTAATATGATTTTATATTGTCTGTCCTACCCCCAAAGAATGCATCTCTAGCGTTTAATGGTAAAGTGTTTAGAATAGAAAGCTTATCCAAATGATTTAGTTTGTGTTCTTTCTTTAAATTGTTAAAGTCACACTCCCACATCTCTACAACTTCCCCAAGCTTCTCAATTTTAGATTTGGTTTTCTCATAACGCAAATGTAAAGTATCAGAGGGATCCTCCTTTAGAGGAGCCTCTCTGTTATAGGGATAACATTTGGGGCATCCATGCCAATAACACCCGTGAAATTCATAAATATTCTTCCCATCAAACCCATCAACTTTCAACCCCTTAATTTTGACTTCCCTCCCTCTGCCTACATGTTGAATTTTTACCCCGCGCCTTTCCTCTTCCCAAGTCAGCCACTGTAAAGCCAATGCTGATTGATTGTCAGTTAGTCTATAACCATTTTTAGGGATCAAGCCAATAGTATTAGGTTTTAAAAAGTTTCGGCGAAAAACCAAGTTACATGCACTTGCTATAGTGATTGATTCTAGAAATGGGTCTACATTACACTGTTCAAGAAGTAAGGCTCTAAATTTAATACAGGCTTGAGCCAGGATTTCCACATCTGAGATACAATACTCCAAGATTTCCTTTTTAAAGTCAAACACATAGTTTTCTGCTACTCTTTCATCATACCATTTCTCAAAGTCATTGTAATTTTTCTCAAACATGGTTTCAGGACAATAGTACTTTTTGTCAGGCATAGGACCAACATAATTTTGATTTGCTAGGGTGTTGAACAAATGTGGGAAGTAGCCCTTCTTTTTCTCGGGAGGCAGATCAAAGGCTTTAGGGAGAGCAGAGAGAGACATAGGAAAATAACTCAATGAATCAACAAACCTTACGTTATCTACTTCAATTAGTATCAATTTTGTTCCCCGGGGAGTGATGTTTGGTGTAAACTTGGTTTCTTCTATGATGTACTTTAAAATAAACTGAAAATCAAAGCCCTGTCCATTATGGGCGATTACACAAACATGTTTAAACTGTTTCCTCACTGTCATTACATAGTTCATAAACTCCTTAACAGGGTCTTTTTCAAATACTTTTTGTCTCTCTGAGCAAGTTTCACACTCTCCTCCATTGATACACTTGAAACAATACTGTTGAGACACACATAAGTTAACCTTGTGGACATTTTTACTAGGATCTGAGGCCAAGACTTCATCCTGTCTTGTTTCAAAATCAAAGAAAATAAAGAGAAAGTCTCGGTTCTTTGGACTTCTCCGGTCAACTTGAATATAACACTGATGTTTTGGGTCTTTAAAAGCACCACATGGATTACAATAAACCTCTCCACAAACATGAACATCTTTACGTTTAGTCGGGAAAACTAGCTTTTTACAATGCTGGCAAAGCTGTATAGTCTTACAAATCTGCCCTTGGTGAGCTATAAAACACCGTTCATTTCTGAAAAAACGTTTGCAAAACCGGCATGTTATGCCTCCATGTTCAAGCTTACAATGAGGGGAAATAGAATGACAGGAAGAACAGCAATTTGTACACCTATGCTCACCCTTATGATCATAAGGAAAATGACAAGCTTCACAAAAATATCTACAAACAAACGCAGCAGTTAAATTAGTAATGACATTGTAGTGACCATCATGAAACAATAGGTTAATTTTAAATTTTGCATCATCATTTCCACCGGCAAAATATACTTCTCTACCTTTACTATCATAATTATAAACTATTATTCTATACTTTTTAAGATGGGCCTGGAATTTCTCTAATTCAGGGATGCCAGCTCCTCCCTCTGGTATTTCAACTTGAGACTTAGCCATAAGTTTCTTAGCTCTTAAGGTCTGCCTCAATCCTTTGTCCTTACGAACAGCATAGATTTGGGGATCATTTTTAGCATAAGCCTTACCTACAACTATAGCTCTAGGGAGACATAGGTTATCTCTGTTATTAATGACAACTACACCACGCCTTGCCTTACATTCTTCATCGAAGCTATTATAGAGTCCAGGCCTTACTCTACCTTTTCCGACAGGAACATTTACCCTTGAAACATCTACTCTAAAAGTATCAGATGAAGTAATGTTTCCAGAGTTACTTTGAAGTATTCCCCCAAAAATCTGCCAAATATCATTACTAGTTACTTCAGAGGCTAGCCGCATGTTAGTATACCCCGGTTCCTTACTTTTCAAATTGATAGACATTAGTTTAAAGCCAAGATAGTCTGTAGGAGAAGCTTTAGATTTTTCTCTTTCAACTATTTTATCAAGCCCTTTACGTATCCAGTCAAACTCACTCACGCCTTTAGGAGGCTTAGTAAACTTAAAAGTAGTACTAAGACCATACAGTCCAAATTTTCGATTATAAGTCTGTTCTTCGCCAATAAAAACAATTGGTTCCTTAGTTGGAGAACTCATCTTAGAAACAGACTGCATTATTTAAAGTTAATAAAAACAAATACAACTATTAATAAAATCAGGCAAATACACCAACCAAAGATTATAAAAAGTCAGATTTAAAAGTATACTTAAATTTATGCCACTCAAAAGTTAGTATGTTATCTCAATATCAGGAGCAGAGCAAAGAATGTCTACACTGAACAAAAAGTCTAGAGCAGAATGACAAACTGAGCTAATGGTAACAGGTATATGAGGTAGTACATACCGTACAGAAATCGGTGACTACACAAGTCAAAAGAACAACTGTACATGTTAATAGGCTAACTACACAACCCAAAAGAACAACTATACATATTAATAAGCTAACTACTTAAATCAAAAAAGAACAGCTACACATGTCAATGCTAGTAAACTGACTACACAAATCAAAAGGGCAACCATTTAAAAAGCTACAAGAGCAAAGTTAATTATTAAATATCCATTTCCCTTTTGGTCAATAAATGTTAATTTTCCCATGAATATTTAAATTAATGACTTAATACCTCAATATATAATAAAAAAGTACAAACTAAGGTAGTAGAAACTCAAATATACCCACATACCAATTTTAATTAAAATTCAATAATTAGTTTCTAAGCTATAGCATTTTAATTTTTTGCCCCTTCAATTTCTGTGATACAACCCGCATCACCCAGTTTAAGTCTTAGCATAAGTTGACATGTACCTATACATCAAGTTACATCAATATCCATCAACTAGTTCTTAAGATATTAAATTTTTTAATATAGCGCCTTCAATTCTCTAGATACTCACCCGCATTACAGGGTTTAAGTATGATTTAAATTGTAGCAGAAGTTAACAAGTATCCACATACCAAGTTTTATCAAATTCGGTCAAGTAGTTCCTGAGTTATTAAATTTTAAGTTTTTACATGATAATTGCCCCTTCATTTTTCAAGATGCAACCCGCAACATCCTAGTTAAGACCTGTCATATATGTCAGTACCGCCTGGGGGGCACCTACACTACGTAGTAGGTGATTTTTGGCCTCAAAAATGACGTAGGACTTACCGTTTTCGAGATATCGACAATTTTATATATTTTTAGCCAAATTTAAGAAGAAAAAGAACAAAAAGAGGGGGTGGGGTGGGGTGAGAGGGGGGTGTAAGGTTTTGGAAAAGGCAGAAGAAGTACCTAAATACCAAATTTTAGCTATATTAACTAACCCATTCCCGAGTTATTTAATTTTAAGTAGAATTTCATATAATATTACAAAGAACTAATGTAACATACCCAGTATACACATGTCTTTTAATACTCTATGTGATTAACTACACTTTAGGGGGATAACGTGACATAACATATAGTATTATAAATATGAATGTTTTCACTGTCTACAGTTGCCAACACTGGTTACAGTACAGGGGGCGGGGGACGGGGTACAGCACAGCAAGAACAAATAGCTTATCAGTCAACGAAACCACCAAACAGGATACCATACTTCCTGTCGATAACTAGTGAGTCAGTCTTGAACGCAATGTGGTGTTTAGTGCAGTGTTGTTCGCTCGCTTGTTTTAAAGACTCGCCACCACCGCCGCCACGGTAGCGTGACATAGGAAGTACATATGCAAATACATATATAATAGGGGTAGCGTGACATAGTATGTTATAGTATATGCTTTTTACTCTATGCTGTTGGCAACACCGGTACAGGGATCGGGGACGGGGACGGGGGACGGGGGCGGGGGACGGGCGACTTTTAATACTCTATGTACACTATAGGGAATAATATGACATATTACTATCTCTATGACATAGTAAGTACATATGTAATAGGGGTAGCGTGACGTATAGCACTCTATGGGGTTATACTCTAGGGGTTGGCGTAACACTCTATGTACTGTGAGGAGGTTATACTCTATGGGTATAGGTTTTTCCATTTTGGCGGGAAACAAAAGTAAGGTTATGTATTTTAGCGGCAACCAAAAGTGAGGTTATGTGTTTTGGCGGGAAAAAAGTGAGGTTATGTGTTTTGGCGGGAAAAAGTGAGGTTATGTGTTTTGGCGGGAAAAAAGTGAGGTTATGTGTTTTGGCGGGAAAAAGTGAGGTTATGTGTTTTGGCGGGAAACGGCGCCGCCATCTTGTTTCCGGTGACGTCACATTTTGGCGGGAAACGGCAGCCATCTTGTTTCCGGTTCTAAGTCGCTGCGGGGACTACTTGTTCTCATTAGCACTTGTTGGATCCAATAACAGAAATATATCACTCATTATAATCAATCTACTTTATTATAAAACAAATTATAAAAATAATTTAGTGGTTTTAAAAGATACAAGCAATAACCAGGAAAATTTTACCTCAAGTAGTAATAATCATATATTTAACTTCATAAGGCAGTCATTTAGATCAAAATTGCAGACATCTGGCAAGTCATAGAAAGATGGGAAGGGGCTCAAATTAAAGGTCTCTTTTCTGTGATGGTGGGAAAAATCATGAAATTGCTTGATATTCACCGGAAAACGAGAAATAACATAAAATATCTACCATTTAAAAAGCATTGGGATGTAAAAAGGTCTGCTTTGTTTACATAAAACATGAGATGCTAATACTTGATTAAAGGTAGGTAGGAAGGTTAAAGGTACATTGAAATTGCTATGAAGGTATTTTGTACTATAATAAAGGATCATTTAAGACACAACATTTACAGTTGATTATAAGATAAAAACACATTTATTACACTATATACCTAACAATACTGTTACAATTTCAAGTAATTTATTACTCCATAAGACTCAATGTTAAATATACTCTCCATAAGAGCCCATGTTAAATCTTTTCTCCATAAGAGCCCATGTTAAATCTATTCCCCATAAGAGCCCATGTTAGACCTCAAGTGGCGGACTTTCTACTCATGTGATAACAGCTACGAATGATGCTAATTTTGTTTACATTTTTGTTGTTATTATATCACCAAAACAGCAACTCATAAGGCCAATGTTAATTTATTTAATTTTTAATTCAATTTTCTACATGTATAAAAGACTAACATAAACTTCAATGGGATTCTGCACATCTACAGGAAAATACAGTTCTATTGGTGTGCTTAGATTTTCGCTACGATACACACTGGCTGAGAAAAAAGGAAGACAAAAATCTTACGGAATAAATGCTTCCCCCATAATCATATATTACTCATTCCCCATGTAATCTTTATGAGAAATAAAACAAATTCTTTATCTTCATTATTTTTAACGTATCTTGATAAACCTTGGTACAAGGCTTCTCCTAGTTAAGATCTAATACTGAATTAAAACCAACCAATTTTAACATACCTGTTGCAGCAAACCTGCATACTCCTTCCCCATGTTATTCTAATGGAGATTACAAAAACATGTCATATCTCACTATGTTAAATAGAACTATGTTATTTTGCACTTAAAATTCGCTGAGTATGCAGGTCTGCTGTAACGGGGTTATTTCTATATAGAAACCTCTTCTTTTACATAATTAAAGCACTGACATTGAATTCATTGTTGGTGTGATATTTAGCCTCAACCCGTCTTTTGCGAACCAACATTGAATTTGATTTGTGGTATTTTCGTAGTACTCCATTAGTATTTTGGCAGTCCATTCCTTAAATAGTATTGGTCTTGAAGAAGAGAGAAATGCGCTTGTTGCTTAAAAGGAACCTACTGAGCAGGGCTCGGCTCACCAGGTACTGTTTATTTATTAAGTTTTCTTAAGAATTATTTATTTGTATAATTTCATCTTGCATCTCTTAATAAATGTGCACCGTAAATAATAATAATATAGGTTAAAGGAGGAAACAATAAAGTGGAGAGAAAACCATGCCAACAATGGGGAAGTAGGGCCTACCAGGGCCCCCACATGGCCGGTGCTACCGGTGCTACGGCACCGGGGCCCGTGAGCCGAGGGGGCCCGCAAGGATAGGGAAAAAATAAAAAGGCAAATAAAAAAGGCAAAACCGGGTCCGAAACGGCAATAAACGGGCCGGTCGCCGGCCCTGGGGGGGCCATCATGACTTTTATTAACGGGGCCCACGAAATGATGTGGAGCCAACGGAGGCGCAGTTTTTTTCGTTCTTTATTTGATAACGTATTTATTATACTAATATCAGAATAATAGTGCAAACTGTTTAATGTAGTGGAGTTATTTGCAATGCTATATATTTACAATTAAAACCAACCAGTAAATTTCAAAAATCCACACCCACTAACTTGAAAAAGATTTGAGAATCAGGGAAAATGTGGCCAGTGATCAGGGAAGGTAAGGGAAAGTCAGGGAAAGTTATGAGGTTATTTTGTGAATATCATGTAACCAATTTTTATCTGTTTGATAAAAACATGAGTTTTTTTAGCAGACGCTTTGGAAGAGTACAATTCTTGCCACCCGTCAGAACGGCAGCCCAATAAAATAAAAACTAGGTAGCCCAATAAAACTAGGTATTACACATAGGACTGTGTCCAAGAGTCAAACACACTTTTATGATGTTGTAGGATGTAGGCTTGCACCTAAGTAAGATAAATAATAGATAAAAGGTCTTGGTTTGATACTTGGTTTGATAATACTTCCAACTAAATAATAGTATACGTGCTATAAGACACACTCTTGAAATCTCATCACAGAGAAAAGGTAATTTATTTCTGTCTGTGTTCTAGCACACTTTTAAGATCCGAATTCCAACTAAACTCTAAAACCGAATGAAATAATTTTTTTAACTAAACAGTTAAATCATTCCAAATCTTAAAACTTACGCTAACCTAACCTAAAGTTACTTATAAATCTTCATCATAGCAGTCCATTCAAAAAACTTTAAAAAATGGCCCAACCTGGAAAAAATTCCGTTAATTTTGAAACTTTGCACACTTATTTAGAAGTACCTAAGGATGAAAATACCAAAAGTCCTGGAAAATATGCGGTGAGCTCTAGTGGCAATTGACGGAAACAGGGTACTTTTTTTGGTTTTTAGAAAAAATCTCGAGAACCGTCAGTTGGAGGTTTTTTGTTTTTTTTTTTGGAGGTTGTACTTTTGTTTTTAACTTAAAAGTACAAAATAAAGCTTATTAAACTTTATACAAAAATGGTCTTGTACGTTTTCTTTATACTCCTAACGGTTACCGAGTTAAAAGGCGTTAAAAATATGGGTTTTTCGCGATTTTTCCCAAAAAATAACCAATTTATTTTTTTAGTTTTTAACGTATAAAAATAATCTAATTTTGGTTGGCACCATTAAATTCAGCTAAAAAAAAACAAACAATGTAGTATCCTGAATCATTGCTTTATGTCCATTGGTCACCGAGATAATGAAAGCGGAAAAACACCCTACATTATACCTATAGTGAGCAATTATAGGTTGGTTAATTATGGCTTTTTTATGGGAAATAAAAAAAATCTATATTCAGATTATTTTAGTACATATCGTAGTAAAACTTGATTTGTGGCTTGATGTAGTGGAGATAAATCGTATCTATATATTAAAAAAATTTGGTTTTTCTTTTCCGAGTCCGTCCGGCTCTTCTACTCAACCGATTTTCATAATTAAGGTCTTAAATTAAAGGTATGCACGCGCAGATTTGCCATCAAGCATCCGCATTCATTTATCTGCCGTATTACTCGAATTATGCACAAAAGCAACTTCCTCCCTGTACATTTCTTATGGGAGTTAAATATGATTTTCCTTTTCCAAGTTCGTTTGGCTCTTCTACTCGACCGATCTTCATAATTGAGGTCTTAAATTAAAGGTATGCACGCACAGATTTGCCATCAGGCATCGGCATTCGTTTATCTACTGTATTACTAGACCAAAAAACATTAATTTTATTATTTACGGGATTTTGAATTCAATTTAAGTTATATTTCCCCGGTTCTAATTACGTAAATCTGTATGTTTTGGTCTAAGAACCTTCAGCGAAATACCACCTTTCAATTCAGCTATTGATTATTAAGATCGGACGTACCTGAAGCATGCTGCTGAATTCCGAACAACACAAAAAAATTTTGTTTTTCTTTTCCGAGTCTGTTTGACTCTTCTACTCAACCGATTTTCATAAATAAGGTCTTAAATTAAAGGTATGCACGCTAAGATTTGCCATCAAGGATCGGCATTCATTAATATACTCTATTACTCGACCAAAAAACATAAATTTGATTATTTTCTGAATTATGAATTCAATTGAAGATATATTTCCCCAGTTCTAATTAAGAAATTCTATAAGTTTTAGAACCTTCTATATGCTAAGAACCCTCTGTGAAATACCAGCTTTCATTTGAGCTATTGATTATTATGATCGGATGTACCTGGAGCACTCTGCTGAATTCCGAACAACAAAATCTTTTATATATATATAAATTAGGTTTTCTTTTTCTGAGTCCGTTTATGGTCTGATATTAATGAAATTTGGTACAGATGTGTAGAGTGGTAATCAATTGGACGAATTCGTGAACCAGCCCGATCGGACCACCGGAAGGGGGGTAAAGGGGGATAGCCCCCCAAAAGTGGGTTTTTGAATTTTTACATAGAAAAACAAAATTTATCCAATTTGTGTTGTTGGCACCATTGAATTCAGCTAAAAAAAAGAACAATTTAGGATTTTGAATCACTGGTCTATGTCCATTGGTTACCGAGATATTGAAAGTGGTAAACACAGTACGTTGTCCCAATGTTAACCTTATGGGTAATAAGTAAAATTCTCTTTCTTGCTTATTTCTCAACATATTCATCTTGATAAAAATTTGTTTATGTCTTCATCTAGATGAGATCTAATGTATAATAGTCTAAAATCCCCGATATTTCCATTTTCATGGCAGCAAACCTGATAAATACTCATTCCCCATGTTAATTTTATGGAGCTTACGAAAACACGTCAAATCGTGCTGTGTTGGCTTGAACTATGTTCTTTTGCATATGAAATTCGCTGAGTATGCAGGTCTGCAACGAGGGTATTTTAGCATGGTATATAGTTAGTTTGTAAAGTCGTATGTGCCGGGCTGACATGTCGCTGTCCCGCGGAAACTTAAGTACAGAATATCTCATGAAAGTCCTACGTTTTCCTTCGTGGAACAATTTATTACCAACTTGGTAATAATCGTAATTTAATTGGTTTTCTGAAATTCCAACATAACCGGGCCCAGCTGTATGAACCTCTTTTTCAACTTAGGCAAATGTCGGGCAAGTCACATTGAAGTTGTAAAGATCCATTGCATGTAAAATTAATTTTGTAAATGAAGAATTATTTGATTTGAGTTGATTTTGTGTCTTAGTACCAAAATTTACTGCTGCGGAGCAGCGTGGGTCCTCTAGTTAAAGCCTAAAATCCTCAATTTTTAGATTTACTTGTCAGCAAACCTGCATATGCAGGCAACCGTTAGGAGTACAAAGAAAACGTACAAGACCATTTTTGTAGAAAGTTTAATAAGCTTTATTTTGTACCTCCAACAAACGGTTCTCGAGATTTTTTTCGAAAAACCAAAAAAATTACCCTGTTTCCGTCAATTGCCACTAGAGCTCGCCACATAGGACTTTTGGTATATTTTCATCCTTAGGTACTTCTAAATAAGTGTGCAAAGTTTCAAAATTAACGGAACTTTTTTACAGGTCAAACCCTGCTTTGTCTGGACTATAGCCCTTTAAATATACAAATAATTATTACACAGAGACATTTATACAAGCTCTATTTAGAGTTCCCTCTATATTTAAGACAGTCTGTTTGATAGTGCATACCCTCCTGCATTCGATAAAAGCAGGGGGATATTATAAAGATATTGTTAAAAGAGGATAAATCTATAAATGTTGTACCCGAAATAGTAATTACACCATCCAATTTTAACCTGGTGAATACCTTACATTCATAAACATCCTAAACTGAGATGAATGTATCGGGACCACTAGAATTACTCAATAAAATGTAACGACCTTGTTGGGTAGACAAAGACTCAGTCGTTGAAGCCGTCCCGTTCCCAATGGAACTGCAACAATGGTGTGTACTCAACAGTTGTAACGGCTTCTGTAATTAGTGGGAGACAACGTTGGCGATGTCACATCTCCCATCACATCTTATCTCTTTATTGCTGTTTTCATGTTATTTTTACATTATTGGTTTATTGTTATTCAAATTAATTTATTTAATTTAAAAATCATCGGTCAAGAATTGTTTACAAGGCTAAAGCATGCTCCATGAACACTCGTACGGGCAAGGTGAAATATTAAATGAATCCAAAATATTAAAAAATAACAGATTTCATATGCTGGGGAAGACAGTTTTATGAAGTGATAGTCTTATGTTAACTTGAGGCATGAATACTTTTAACAAACAATTACATGTTATGGATTTGTGCCGTGCATTCAGCCAAAAGGGTGTCTAATTGTAAGTAAACAGTTTAAATTTTGAACTACAGTTTAAATTGTTGTTTTTTAAACCGTAAATAGAACTAATTTAAAGCAAAATTCATAAAGGTTTTAATGGTATATAGATTCTGTGCTCGATGGTATAAAGGAATAAACCGAAGCTCAATGTGCACTTATGTTTTTGGGGTCAGTGAATTGAACTGAATGAATGAATTGCATCAATTGAATTGAATGAATTGATAAAAATATAGTTTCATAAGCTGTCAAAACTCAAATCAGCCTCTGCAACTGATGGATTATAATTAGTGTAATTCAAATGAGCAAAGTCGTTCAATAAAGGTTTTTCCTCAAAATTGGTGTTTGGGGAAAGGTTTCAAAATAGTTATTTTTCTTTGTAATATTTGAATGGCATGGCGGGGAATCCAAGATTGTCTAGGAAATAAAAAGAATTTTTGGCCCACTGCTTATTTTATCATTTGATCTTACAATGTTTGTTTCAGGAAGAAAAGAACATAATCGCCTGGATATGTACAAAATAGTAACCAAAGAAAGGTATAAAATTACCTGGTATACTGCCGAGTGATTGTTAATTGGTTTTAACGACCAATGGTTCGGACCACATGTGTCCATTTTCAAGTTGACATCAAGTTAAAACATATTCCTCTTCAAGGTAGTCATATGGTAATTGAAGAGACGTCACTACTACACTTATAAACACGAAAACATTTAAAAAACGGACAAAAAATGACATAATAGTAATAAATTTAATGTATTTTTCGTAGTTTTTAAGTTATAAACACTTTTTATAACAACCACTTCTATTTTACTAGAAATTCCCGAATGAAACTTTGACAGCAGTTATATCATTACTCTACTAGGCACCTTCATAATTTCGACTAAAATAAAAGTTTTTAACAACTGCCACAACATTATTAGTTTGTTTAAAAAAATCCTATTGAATTTCTGTTAATTTGTGCCTAGTCACGTTCAGCTACTCCAAATGTCGAATTAAAATTGTGCTACTTGCCATTTCGAATTAAAATTGTGTGCTTACATGTCAAACACCATGGTCGTGGCCGTGGAATTTTTGCAGCACGTACTGCGCATTCTATCGGCAAACTAATGAACTGTGGAGTTAGTCGGCTTGGCCACTAAAATTGAACCATGTCAAAATTCAACTTAAAAAAATTACCTCCGTCAGTTTGGCTTCTGAATGGCTCAAATGTAATGTCACAAAAGTTAAAAACAAACAGAATATAATGTGAAATTGAAAGCACAAAATAATATAATTGTCATGAATGCGCCACTGCCTGATGTTGTGTCTCGGCCAGGTGTGGCTCAGTCACCAGACTGCGAGCGGCATCCGTGATATGCAGCGCACTGCGAAATGTATTTGAATTATGATACGTTATTTTAGCTAAATAATGTGCGTTTTTGGAATATTTAAAACGAGATTCCATTCATAATTTACTCAAAACATACTAATAATGTTAGTAAATAATCCCAATAAACTGAGTAATATGACTTGAACCTAGAGCTAAAGAAAATAAATGGTATCAGCAAACTGACACATACCTTCCCCGTTAAAGCGAGAAAATCGACAATAAAATAATTTTATAATTATCCCACAAACATATCAAATTTTATCGAAACTGTTTAGCAATTATTTAAGAGTTTTTTTTCGTTATTATAGTTTTATCGTTTGCATCCATTTATTTTTTTAAATTTATATATTTGAAAACGATGCTGAATGTTGTGTTTATTTGGTTGAACACAGCTTTAACATGCCGCCTGTACTGCCAAAGTTAAAGAACAAACAAAATCGAAAGCCAAGCTAAAGAAGTGATTCCTATATAATGTTGCCAAATTCATGACTGAAGAAGCAGAAAACGGGAAATTGTGAATCGGGAGCGACACTCTATCGAAGCTGGAGGCGATTGTTCTTTCGCAGCAACAGACAAAAACGGAACAAAAAGGCGCTCATCACAGTATTTGACGACTTTGACCTGGTCGTCGTCAGAAGGATTGTATATAATTTTTACATCGAAGAAAAAGATCTCCAACTGAAAGTGGTGTAGGACTAAAGCTTATTGAGGCAATACAATTTCAATGTGGCATCACAATTGTCAGGAAAATCCTAAAAAAGTTAGGTCTTAGGTGGCAAAAAACCAAAACTAATAGACAAATATTAGTAGAGAAGCCTGATAGTTAAAAAGAGAATAGACTATTTATGAAAAATGAAACAATCCAGGGACGAGAAACGTCCAATAGTGTATGTAGACGAAACGTACATTCTCTCAAGCCGTGTTCAAACGAAACCCTGAAGTAGAATAAGAGAATAAAATAAACACAAATCCACGTTATGTCTTGGACGTTTGGCAAGTCGGTCGTTATAACTGCCAAGGAATGTTGAAACAAGTGTCAAAAGGGAAGCGATTAATAATTTGTCAATGCTGGTGGCGAGATGGGTTTTATTCACAACGCCCTGTTAATGTGGCAAAACCGTCAAGGAGTACCGGGGACTACCAATACAACATGATCAAAACTAATTCCAAAAAGAGTGGCTGGAGGAAATCCTAATTCCCAGCCCACCTCCTGGTAGTGCGGTAGTATTGGACAACGCGCCATATCAAAACGTTGTCCTCATCAAAACTCCAAATAGTAATAGCACCGAAAAAGAAATGTAGGAATGGTTGGCGGGTTATAAAATCACATTCGAAGAGAGCCTACTAAAGCCAGCCTACATGAAATAGTCAAACTGTATAAACCTACCAATAAATGTATGAGATTGACCAAATTTTAATTAAACATCACCACGTCCCACTTCGACTTCCCCCCAACCATCCGGACCTGAATCCCATCGAAAATGTTTGGGCGCTAGTGAAAGGATGAGTAGCATCACGAAATACTACTTGTAAACTACCAGATGTTGAAAAACAATGCAGAGAGAAGTTTGACTCCATTGGGAAAGAGAAATTGGTACTATTCTGTGAGCGTGCATAGATATTTAAGCAAAGTTTTAGGAGACGGATGTCACTGTTGACGATGAGGTTGAAAGAATATTGATCAGTCTGAGGGGTTCGAATGGAGGAGAAAGTGGTAGTTCAACTGAGACAGACTCAGTTTACGACTTAAGCTAAGAGTTTGATAATTAATGGGACCGATTCTTGTCGGTGGACATAAGTTTAATTTTGTTTTCAATTTTTAAATGTTTAAGCTGGTATTGTTTTAGGGCGCCGTTTCAAGTAATGTATAATTTATTACGGCAATTGTACTTTTTGTTTGGGTTAAAGCTCTAAAAGTTGTCCATTATGACATTTGTTATTTATTTTAGTTATAGTATTCATTAGAGTGTAATTATTGTTCATTTCGTTTGTTATTTACTGGAGCACACTTTTGCCATGAAATGTTTTCAGCATGCTATCCAAATGTTGTGTGAATTGCATGTAAAGGCGTCAATCTTTTTTTGTGATACGCATAGACCAAATGAGATGAACAGAAAGAGTATAAGCTACAGACAACTTCCAAATAGAATTATATAGTCTCTTTTATAGTTTCTCAGGGGGTTTTTCGTAAACACCCTGTATATATTGATTTTTTTCTTTTGGAGATTTATGCAAAAGCAGGAAAACATTTATGATCTCCTCACATAAATGCTTAAAATTGGTTTCGTTTGTTCAAATTGTTGGTTGGTAACAATAGGCATAATTAAACCAATATAGATTTAGAATAGAATTTTTACTTGAAAAGAAAAAAAAAATAAGCATCCATCTCAATACAACATTGTTTATTTGTAGCAATACTACTTTTTCAAAACAATTAGGGCTCCAAGAAGGAACTAAAGTAAAAAAGAATGAAAGGTCTCAAAAGCCGCCTTAAACGTCCCTTATCACACAAAGAAGTTTTCACAGCTGACGCTCGGACAAAAACTGTCTCATCTTTTCTTCATCGATCTTCTTTAACACTTTAACCTGTGTCAAAGACACATGGCTCCGCTATATAATGTGGGGTAAAGTACTGTTTTTACCCCAAGCAATATCTCGGTGATCAACGGACATAGAGCAATGATTCAAAATATTAAATGATTTGTGTTTTTTTTTCAATTAAATTTCAATGGTGCAAATCAGAATTTTTTTTCGTGTGTTCAAAACTATATTGGGGGGGTTTATTCCTCACCCCTACTTCTGTTGGTCTGATTTTCAAATTCGTCCTAATAATGAGTAACTTACATTTCTTTAACAATTTCACTAATATTAGACCATTTTTACGAGGGTATCGAGGTGAAAAAAGGCTCCGATCTAAATTAAATTAGGCAGACTTGTAAAATTCGTCGAGGTCTGTAGACTACGATTTGTTTGGGTATGTACAAACTCGCCAACATTTTTGGGACTAATACACCAACTCGCCAAATTTTAAACAGGTGCAAAAACTAGGGTCAGGATTCCGGCCGGCCACATACAAACTCACCAACTTTAAACCGCGGGTAGGTACCTCTCCCTCTTCCCCTCCGGTGACAATTGTTTGCCGGGACCCCTGCGTACAGACCTCCGCTACTGCACCTGCATTCAAGTCTATATTCCTTAAAAATTACAGTTAACATTGTTGCTAAAGAACGACTGTATTCTATAGCATTGAAATAACCAGTATTCAAGCAATTTAAATAAAAATCTTTAGTCAATTTAATTATAATTAAATAAATATTAAGCATTTCAAACATGTTGGTTTTAAAACGTTCATGGTAATAAACGTTTAAAACCACATAAGAGAATGATAAATACAGCACAGCTTATTTACTATGAATTAGCACATGTTAAGACGCCGATGAAACTATAACAGGTTCATTTTCACTTTTCGTTTTGCGCTGAGACTCCGTATCTACTCATACATTGCTAGAATGATCTGATAAATATACACATCAAATCTAGCAATTTAGTTAGCGGATTTTATTTATTTTTACATTTTCCCCATGGATGAAGCCACGTCTAACTACATTTTTCCATACAAAGAGATGAATCATTATAGAAAAAGTAATTTTACAATATTTTTAAATAACGTGTCCTATACGGTAAAGTTGCCGTGTAGGTATCGGTAAGAAGTAACTTTCTTGCCAACAATAAGCTCAGAAAACATACGTTTCTGTCAAGAATTATGTAAAAACCTTTAACGCACCAACGTACGTAATAAAAATGTATTGTGTTCATGCAGGGTGTTTTTTAAACGCAACCCATTTTTAAGATTGAATAATGCACATAATGTACTTATTGTTGGTAAGAAAGTTACTTCCTACCGATAACTACACGGACAATTAAAAAAAAATAGTTTTTTTAAACATTACTATATGTCACACAGTCAGTGAGTTAGAGTAATATATTGGTTTACTTAGTTTTTATGGGTAAATCATTGACGAATCACAAAATCCCCTTAATGCAGTTACGATTGGCCGACGTTGCAAATTTTTTAACAGGTCTAATTAGATTATATGTTTAATAGATTCACCAAGTTTGAATGTAATCAATCTACTTTTACGAGAGTTATCTACAATAAAAAAGTGTAAATTTATATGTAAATAACTGTACATATATAGGCATGAGTAAAAAAATTTAAACGGATGGTGTGTTTGGAGTCTGGAGACATAAAAATTAAAAGTTATAGTAGCCTTGGGGCCTAGGTTTTACTATAACTAATACTGGAATAGCTTATTCCTTTTAGGGATTTGACCTTATATGGAAACATTTGTTAATTTTCAATTGGCAGCGCTGTCCATAGACTTTGTCATGAAAATAAAAACAAGAAGTGTATCTTGCAGGAAATTATTTGTACTTTCTTTTTGTAAATCAATGTTTATGACATACAATTTACGGTTTTTGAGTTATAAGTAAAAATACGTAAAAAGTCTGAATTTTGCCTTATTTTACATTTTTGACAATGTTCCGTTACGAAATTTGGTTAACAAACAGCGGATTTTGGTTCAGCGCCCCGAAAAACAAAAGAAACAAAAAAAATCAAACTGAACCCAAAACTTTCCTGTGAAGAGGGTTTTTGAAGATAATTTTACTGGACCATAAGAAGAAAAAAATTCCTTAAATGACTAGAGTTTAAGATAGTTCTGGTGAGCTACACTAGGTTGCAGTCGGTCTTGGCAAGTTGTTTGCAACACCGTTAGAGTGCGTTGCGCACGAGACAGCGTTCATGTCCCTTCATCATAAAATTTAAAAAGCGAGAAAATAATAATTGTGTATAATGTAGTTTATATTAAGGATGGTTATTATTGTGAATGGTAGAAGAAAATTTAATCTAAAAAACCGTGATAAAGTAGCGATGTGGACTAGTCAATAGTACAAAATTATTTTAAGGGCAATCAAATTATGTTTCTCTCATATATTGCATTACCTGCCCTATATTAAAGTTCCGCCCACAGCACTAGGCCGGGGGCGACAAATGGAAACTTCAGCTCCTTAAAAGATTTCATGTTAGAGACAGCTCCGCTCCTAGTTAAACATATTTCCAGCAGATTGAATATTTATCTTTTTTTTGTATTAAGGGTTGCACATTGAACCCACCTAGACTGAATTAATGTATACTAGTGGATCCGAGCGCACGGAATCGTGCGCTACTCTAGCAGAGCGATAATTCAAATGGCGACAAATTTAAAACACAATCATGCTAACACGATCAGTCTTGAGGGTTATGTTTACACAAATTAAAAAATAGCAGCAATGAAATTATCCAGCTGATCAAAATGTAAACAATTATGTTCTTCATAAGGATAACATGGGATCTTTAAAAGCCAATGGGGCAGAGCCCAAGGGACTTTTTCAAAAATGTAAGGCCAGTTTGAAAATCTACGCGACACGCTCTTTCCAATGAGCCGTCAATTATCAAAATCGGTTAAGAAATGACGGAGGAGTTCATAAGACAAATTTCGTGTTGGCGTATTAATTATATAGATTTACTTAACTTAGCAATAATTAATCGAGTAATTTATATAAATACGCTCACCACAAAAGTTGATTATTTCGCATATTATTTATTTGTATCATTAGTTCGTTTTATTGAATTTAATATATAAATAGTTGATTAGTGAGTTTTGAAGTGAAGATCTCCAAGATGGACTTTATAATATTTTTGAACTGCTTCAATGTAATTGGTATTGTATACTGTATTGGAGCATGCAAATAAATAAATCTAGTTGAAAAAAAATATATATATATAACTTCATATTGTATAATATTTCTTGAGTGAGATAATTGTTATTCATTATAGCAAACTATTCGTTAACAAACTGCTTATTATTTACTCATCAAAAAACACCTTTATTATAATGGTATCAAAATCTAAAATTTTCTACCTAATTTTCTTAAGGAATTAAACTACAAAAAATTTAAGAAAACACTCAAGATCTCTTTCATTGAGTCTTCCTGCTTTAAACTTCAAGAATACCTAGATATAATAAAGAATGATTAATTGCTGTGAAAATTAATGAAGACAAATTTTAAGTGTATATTAATTGGGTCAATGCAACTATATTGTCAATTGTGGCTCAATAAAATGATGATGATTATTATTATTATCATTCGATTAAAATTAAAATTATAACAATGAAAAATAAGCTTATATCTAACCATTGACTTAAAAAGTAAAACAAAAATAAAATCAAACCTTACATTTTATTTAAATTAAAATCGACATAACGTTTAATGAATAAACAATACACACATTAGGTCTCCATCTGAATCTCGGGCAGGCTGTTAGTAAATAAGGGGCGTTAACTTTCTAATAAATATAATAACAACAATTATATGACTGAAAAAATAATAAAACCGAACAAATTAAAGCAATGTTAACTTAAAAATACTAAATAGTTTAAAATATTAAATCATCTATTAGGAGGAAAACTACAAAATTGTTTATTGACACTTCTGATCAACGGCTGCATGTGAAGAGCCTACTCAAAGCCACTTTCTTCACTGCTGCAGCTTTCACTGTCTGGATCTTGATTAGCATTTATTACGAAACTATCTATTCCTTCGTCTCTTACAATATCTTTGGTCCAGACATCATCTTGCAGCTTTTCAGCATGACGAACACACTTCTCCCAGTTACTTGAGGTTATGTTGTCGATAGCTTCTAACGAAAGGTTTTCCACATCGATCAACTTGAAAATTTTGTTTTTTTTTCAGCCACTTCACTCTTTATTTGAGCTGATATCAACTCGATCGGGCTGTACTGGCAGTGGCACGGTGGCAGCCGTACAACCTGATGGCCATACTGTAAATTACACACATCGTTGCTGTCAATTCCTGGCATTTTTGAAGTCGACGGTTTCTCGTAATGTAGGATCTTCCTATTTACGAACAAAGTTTAGAACATTAAATATCACTGAATTCGTTTGGCTTCAAGTGTCATTTTTTCATACTCCTTCCAAACTTCTTTTCTTGGGAGTTCTGTTGTTTTTATCTTGATTCAAAATACCGCAGACGTAACTCGAAGAAGTATAAAACTCAGTTTGATCTTGATCACTGTCCATTTTGAAAATCGACAAGTAGCAAAATAAAACCCGAAAAGCAATGTAAGTATGTAGATGGTGTTGTAAGAATATACTTAAATGGATTTAAAACAAGAACGAATTGGATAGAAATAAAAAGATGTAAATAGGAACTATGACCAAAAAAGCCGACTAAATATTACTTTTATACGTATAACAGTACTAAGCTTAAGTTCTAAAGGTGAAATGTCAACAAATGAAATCGTAAATAGAAAGCAAAATTAACTATCTGGTATGAATTGAGAAAAAAAATCGCGAAGCAACTGAAAAGCAATCGCTTAAAGAAAAACTGCGCTTGACATAAACAATTAGAATTTACAGGTTGTAAAAGACATGAGGAGGTTCATAAGATAAATTATCTCAAACTGGATATTATTCAAGAGTATTAATCGAAATCTACAGCCAAAAGACGATTGAGTTACTCATTAGGAATATTGTTAGCATAATCTACGTTCCAACGCCGTCGCGGTGTCGGAAGCAAGCGGTGTCGAAGCAGAGCCACTTGAAACCGCAACAGCCTTTGTCGCTACAAAACATTCCTGGCAGCCTTCCAGTCTCGGATACACTCTCTTAGTCCTCACAACTTCCGTTGGAAACGCTATCAAACTCAATGTCCAAGACTCTTGGTAATGAACTTCGTGATTCACGCTTGGTTTTATTAATTTATTCTTTAAAAACCAAACAAAAGAAACATTTAGATAAGTCTAACTTTTAAAAAAATTATTATTGATTATAAAAAAAATAATCCAAGCAAAGTTAAATTTGCAAGTCAAACATTTGATCATATGCTACAAAAAATAGCACATTCTGGTTGAGAATCTTGGAAAAATAAAGTCAATAAACTCAATGGTATAGTTTATGACTGTCAATAACATTAACAATTAAATTTCTTATCTTAGTTATTTGAAGCAGATGGCAACTGAAATTTATCTCCCCTGAAATCTATCAGCTCTTGGGGAAAAAAATATCTATTCGTCTTTGTTGCGATTTCTTTTCTAATATTAACTAGAGGACCCACGCTGCTCCGCAGCAGTAAATTTTGGTACTAAGGCACAAAATCAACTCAAATCAAATAATTCTTCATGTACAAAATTAATGTTACATGCAATGGATCTTTACAACTTCAATGTGACTTGCCCGACACTTGCCTAAGTTGAAAAAGAGGTGCATGTAGCTGGGCCCGGTTATGTTGGAATTTCAGAAAACCAATTAAACCACGATTTATTACCAAGATGGTAATAATTTGTTCCACAAAGGAAAACGTAGGACTTTCATGAGATATTCTGTACTTATGTTTTCGGGACAGCGACATGTCAGCCCGGCACATACGACTTTACAAACTAACTATATACCATGCTAAAATACCCTCGTTGCAGACCTGCATACTCAGCGAATTTCATATGCAAAAGAACATAGTTCAAGCCAACACAGCACGATTTGACGTGTTTTCGTAAGCTCCATAAAATTAACATGGGGAATGAGTATTTATCAGGTTTGCTGCCATGAAAATGGAAATATCGGGGATTTTAGACTATTATACATTAGATCTCATCTAGATGAATACATAAACCAATTTTTATCAAGATGAATATGTTGAGAAATAAGCAAGATATAGAATTTTACTTATTACCCATAAGGTTAACATTGGGACAACGTACTGTGTTTACCACTTTCAATATCTCGGTAACCAATGGACATAGACCAGTGATTCAAAATCATAAATTGTTCTTGTTTTAGCTGAATTCAATGGTGCTAACACAAATTGGAATTTTGTTTCCCATGTAAAAAATTCAAAAACCCACTTTTGGGGGTGGTTATCCCTCTTTACCCCCCTTCCGGTGGTCCGATCGGGCTGGTTCACGAATTCGTCCAATTGATTACCACTTTACACGTCTGTACCAAATTTCATTAAGATCAGAGCATAAACGAACTCAGAAAAAGAAAACCTAATTTATATGTATACAAGATTTGTGTTGTTGGAATTCAGCAGAGTGCTCCAGGTACGTCCGATCATAATAATCAATAGCTCAAATGAAAGCTGGTATTCACTGAAGGTTCTTAGCATATAGAAGGTTCTAAAACATATAGAATTGCTTAATTAGAACTGGGGAAATAAATCTTCAATTGAATTCATAATTCGGGAAATAATCAAATTTGTGTTTTTTGGTCGAGTAATACAGTATATTAATGAATGCCGATCCTTGATGGCAAATCTTTCCGTGCATACCTTTAATTTAAGACCTTATTTATGAAAATCGGTCGAGTAGAAGAGCCAAGCAAACTCGGAAAAGAAAAACAAATTTTTTTGTGTCGTTCGGAATTCAGGAGCGTGCTTCAGGTACGTCCGATCTTAATAATCAAAATAGCTGAAATGAAAGGTGGAATTTCGCTGAAGGTTCTTAGACCAAAACATAAAGATTTACGTAATTAGAACTGGGGAAATATAACTTAAATTGAATTCAAAATCCCGGAAATAATAAAATTAATTTTTTTTGGTCGAGTAATACAGTAGATAAACGAATGCCGATGCCTGATGGCAAATCTGTGCGTGCATACCTTTAATTTAAGACCTCTATTATGAAGATCGGTCGAGTAGAAGAGCCAAAAGAACTTGGAAAAGGAAAACCATATTTAACTCCCATAAGAAATGTACAGGGAGGAAATTGCTTTTGTGCATAACTCCGGTAATACGGCAGATAAATGAATGCGGATGCTTGATGGCAAATCTGGGCGTGCATACCTTTAATTTAAGACCTCAATTAATTATGAAAATCGGTTGAGTAGAAGAGCCGGACGGACTCGGAAAAGAAAAACCAAATTTTTTTAATATATAGATTTGTATAAAAAGTGAAAAAATAAAATCAATTAATCCTTTGTTTAAATTATTTTAATTTTGTACTTATAAAACTTTGGCTTGTCCATTGGAAAATCAAATCCTAGCAGAAGTTAAAAAATATACACCATAATTTATATAAAAAAAGGAAAGTAAATGAAAATTTCTGCTATGCAATTTTCCATGAAGCTATTGATCAATTATCGTTGGGCTCTATTTTGAACGGAATTGGCGTTTTCTAAAGCGACTCACTGACACCATTTAAGAGCAATACAGCGGCAACTGCCACTGCTTCAATGGGACCTGTCACATTACATTGATCATCATGCAACTTAAAGCGCTATACTGCAGGATTGCGTTTTCAATTGCAAAATAACATTGGTTTTTACAATTCTTAGTATTTTAATTTGGAGTTTTAAGTGCTGTCCGAAAATTGTGAATACTATTTTAATTGCACGTTCGATAGATTAAACAGAAACGTTTGAGGGATCTTCCTCTTAATTGACACATGTAAGCTTGTCACACTTTGTTTAAGGAAACTATAAAATTAATCATCGAATTTCCTTTTAGCGAATTTCCCCTATAGGGAAGAAGCTATTACCGTAGGTCTCATGGTAAGACCTAAGCCCGAGACCATGATAACTTTTCGTGTTGGGGCCCCCAGAAGCAGAAAACACCATTCGTTCGAATTTATATGTGTGTGTGTGTGTGTGTGTGTGTGTGTGTGTGTCAGCACGATAGTGGCCGTAAAAATGGTCCGATCTTAATGAACTTTGGTACAGACATGTAAAGTGATGATTCCTCGGACGAGTTCGTAAAAAAGCCCGATCGGACGACCGGAAGGGGGGGGGTAAAGGGGGATAAACCCCCCCAAAAACGGGTGTTTTGAGTTTTTACATAGAAAAATAAAATTTCTCGATTTTTTGTTGGCACCAGTGAATTCAACTAAAAAAAACAAACAATTTAGTATTTTGAATCACTGCTCTATGTCCATTGGTTACTGATATTGAAAGTGGTAAACACAGTACGTTGTCCCAATGTTAACCTTGTGAGAAATAAGTAAAATTCTATATGTCGGTTATTTCTCAACATATCTTGATAAAACTTGGTAAATAGCTTCTTCTAGTTCAGATCTACTAAATATTGAATTAAAACCACCCAGTTTTATAATAAACCTGTAGCAGCAAATCTGCATACTCATTCCCCATGTTATTCTTATGGAGCTTACCAAAACATGTCAAATCTCGTTATGTTGGATTGAAATATGTTGTTTTGCATTTGAAATTCGCTGAGTATGCAGGTCTACTGCAACGGGGGTATTAGTACTTACACAATTTAATTACAGTTAGATTCTACCGGTTTCTAAGGTCGAATAGGTAGGTAGGCAAATTAAAATCATTCTCAGTTGTGTTCATGAGTCTCAGATTGATTGCTAAGTTATCAGATTAGGTCAAAAAACGCAAGGTGGTACAGTTTTTCTTCTTTTTTTTATCTCGGCGCCTTGTGGTCAATCCAGCGGTCAAGTATGATTCACCATATTTATTTGATGCAAGCTCTTTGTTACAAAATAAGAAATATACAATTTGCTTTATTAAGCCGAGTAACTCAGTAAAGAGTTTTAATCGGTGTTTTATTGTTTATATATAATAAAACATAACTAAATGTTAATTTATTACTGATTTGGATCTTCGTCATTCTTTTTTAAACCTGCGAAATTTAAAAATAATTCCAACTGACCTGATAATGCCTGGTACTGTACAAGATTGTAGAGTAAATTATGGGTTTAATTCAGACTCCCTAACGCAACAGTAGTCCATATTTATCGCCGATCTCAGCAACAGGTGTTTGTAAAAGTAAAACTTGGATGGTTTATCTAAAGTTTGCATTTGTGTTGCTTTGTAAAGTATTAAGTCTCATGATCAATGAACATTTCTGAAATACTGTATAAAAGTCTACCATTTGTAGACAAAAAATAGATGAAAAAGTTTAAGTGGAAAATATTTATAATGATATAAGATGGAGGACTTCCTACGTGCATGTTTGATTCCTGACTTTATCATCGTAATCTGATATTTTAAATCTCGTACAATAGTATTTAATATGAATATTACATCTGTACAGAAGACAGTTAACATACAAGACATTTTTAAGAAACGAAGTATTTTGTTTATTTGTAAATTATTATATGATTATGTTTGGATCTCGAACAGTACGATTATCCGTACTAAGATAACTTGAAACAATTTGGATTCTCAACAATAAATATAACACAAACATACACCTGTTTGACAATGTCGGTGTTCCGACATAAAGTGAAAAGTTTATATTCTCAAAGAAATTGGAAAATTGTAGCATTGTCTTAAAAGTGTAAACAATACAATGTTTTTGTTTTGGTTTGCATGATCAATATATCATCAATGTCCCTTTATAAACAATTTTTGTATGGTGGTATAGCAGGAGCTGCAGCCAAAACTACAAGTCGTAGAACGTTTTGTCTTGGTGTCAAATTAAAGCTTGTAATCTTGTGATGTATCATAGGGATATCCTTTTGAGCTTAGACACAGGATCGTCCAAAGGGCATGTACAGTTCGCGCATTATTTCCGGCTATGGCAGTGTTAGCCGTTGAATGGCGCGAGGGGGAGACGAGGTACGTTTCTGCGAACATTATTCTACAGTTCGCGCATTATATCTCCGCCTATGACCACTACGCTACTAACCGTGTCATATGATATTTCTAAACATATGATATTGGTAAACACAACATTTGACAAGCAGTGGTGTGACAAGCAGAAAATGTTTTCAGAAAATTACCCCCCGCACCTTACAATCAGCTGACTCAGTCATAGCCGGAGATATAATGCGCGAGAACTGTACAGCCCCGCTGTTTTTAAACGTTTTGTTTCCCATTATCATATGATACGGTTATTAGTATTGGTTAGCCTTAGCCGGAGATATAATGCGAGGACCGTAAACAAGTTTTTTTAGGTTTTATTTGTTTATTCGAAATCATATGGTTTAGTTTGAAAAAGTTACAATGGTTTCCAACAGAACGCAGCTCTTGCTAATTCAAAAAGAATAAAAGAATATCCCGAGCAAAGCCGGGTTACTTACTTGCTGCTGTAGTGTATTCATATTCCCAGAATTATTAATTATGAACTATGAAAGCCTATAATCTCAATTGCAATCACTTGGTGACGAGCAATGAGAACATCGACTAGAAGAACAAAGACTGTATATAAATTAAATAATTAAACAAAATTGAGACCTCGATAAATCAAACTACAAAGTTAATTGTCTTTGAGGGGAGCAACATGAACTTGTATGTTTGAAAATGTTACTGTCTTTCCCCGAGCTAAGTTCGGTCCGCAGATATTAAGTATTAACATGTTGACTAAGTCCTCTCTGTTTAAGAAGTAAGTTAAAATTGAGATTATGGACGTCATTCTTCTATTTTGTACAATTAATATATTAGTATCTGGTATTTTTAATTTTTCCCAGGTCTATCATGAAAAAATCATCAATGAAAAAAAAATTACTATCAAATATTTCAGTGTCATAAAATTGATAAAAAAACCTTTTTGTTACTCCATGAATTACCACACACCATGAATCATCATTTGCTACTTCATCCCACACGCTGAATTTTACTAGATGGCTGTAGTTTGCAAACAGAGGTTATGATTAATTTATATGTTTTACACTTTCCTAGTTTATTTTGTTGCTATCATGGTAACTCATAAGGCCAGTGTTAAAATTACAACCTTAAAATTCATTTCAATACTTTACTAGGTGTACTCTGGTCAAGTAGTCTGCATAGAACACGTTCTTGAGTCATAAATTACTTATTTCAAGACTTTGAAGGAAATCCTCGAAACCGTTTTTGAGATAATTATGCAAAAAAACAAGCACACACAAAAGATAACATTGTTCATATAAGGATGATAACATGTATTTTATGATGAATTCTTCAATCACAAAAATACTTAATTTTAAATGATATAATATCTCCACGTCATAAATACTACCCCAGTTATTTTTAATGTTTCCACGTGTTTGCAAATCAATTTAGGCCTAGTACTTGTGATTAATGTTATAAATTTTATTTTTATTATCGAACTAAACTGGAATAAGAATCTATCAATTGGTAAGAATGTGTATATGCCATCAAGAAATGATAGAAACATAGAGATGTTTGCATTCAATCATTTTCTTGCCATCATGTGATTGAGTATGAAGGGTAACATAAATATGCGTGTATAAATAAATATGGGTGTCTCGAGTGACCCCAGAACCGAGGACAGCAAACGGTTGATCATCAACTGAGGAGTCCCGAAAGGGACAGCAGCGCGGAGTCCTGAAAGGGACAGAGGTCACACATTGCGATGTCGCAATGAGCAGTCGCTCGGGTCGATCGCAATGATGTGGTGACAGCACGCGAGGCGTTTTTTTAGCAGGTATGCCCAGGGAGACGTACAGACAAGTCTGTACGCCTCCACAGCCGCCTCGAGGCGGGGCCTCGACATCAGTGCTGTCGGTGTCACAGGGCATAGAAAAATAAACAGGAATTTTATTTTTCTATGCACATAGAAAAATAAAAATTCCTGTTTATTTTTCTATGCACAGAGGCTGGAGACCCCCGCTCGTCGCTTTGCTCACTGGAGCGAGCGGCGCCGGCGTAGAGGGCCCGTATTTCGGTGCGGGTAAGAGCTATTTTAACCTCCTTTCCAGCGTGGATAAAAACATAAATATGCATTAAATGTAGTTGTATTATTATCAGCTGGTTGTTTACTTCCGTCTCCAAGTAATCCTAGTTCAAAAGATTTTCCGGACTGGTAAAGAAACAGAAAACAGGTGTATGTGTGCCAGTTGTTAGTATGATGTAAAAAATCAGAGTTATTTCTAAGACGTTTAATGATATGTGTGTTAAATCTATTATCCAACCTATTTTAAAGTCTCCCCGTTGGTTCTTACCACCACCCAAAGATCGTTCTAGTTATTCTTTCGGTAACCTCAGCAGAACTTTGCCCCAGACCCCCAAACTCCCAGTGACGGCACTACCCAAAAACACGCCAATGCGGATTCTTTCTTAACCGGCCTGGCCTCTCTCTCTTGTACCCTAGTCCCACTTACCTGGATCAAATACCAAAACAAAAAGAAATAGATTCTACTCTAAGAATTTAGTTGGATGTGTAGCCTATTTGAATAAATTATTTGCTTGTATTGTATTAATTCCGCAGGAAAACAATCATAGAAAAGGATTTCTGGAAGTTATGATTAATTATTACTTGTTGTGAAAAAATGCTTAACATGTTATGACAGTACGCTAGTTATACTAAAATGAGAAAGTATCACATGCATATTCCACATTATATTTCAAATGTTAAGCTGCACCTAAGTTCTCTAGCGTCCACTTTATTGACAAAATATTTGGCGCATCGCCAACCTCTCGCCCTCCCACGAGATAGGTCTTGGACGAGGCAAAAACAGCGGATCTTATCTGTACTCTCCTTCAGCTGGTCAACTTTAATTGCCTTTAAATCGATTATATACTTCTCAACATCTCGTTCCTCATCTACGTAAATCTTTTGCCAATTACTGTTGTTAATTAAATAAAAATAGATCATGAACCTAGTTGTGTCAATTTTTATTCAACATTTATTTTCTTATTACAGTTGATTATATATCTCAGGATAGAATCGAGGAACAGTTTTAATGTTTTGTTTACAGTTATAGACGATCTATCTTTGTTTACAATGACACTGGTAAAAAAAATCGTTTAATGGTTGTCAACGTTAAATTACAATTCACATTTAGCAAGTTGTCCAGCACTGGGTATTTGAATGCGCTCTCTAGAAATAAATAGAAGGATAGGGGGGCAAAGCCGTAAAAATAACTCACAAGTCCTTTAACTATCATTCGCCGGTGCGCTAGATCATAAGCTTTAAAATGACACCTACATCATAAACATATGTAAATTAGGATGGGTGAAAAAGGGATATAACAGAGAAACCCCTTGTTTTATTAAGTACATAGCTAAAATAAAACAGTTTTTAATGATAACAAACTGTGTTAGGTAGTTAATTTCTTTTGGATAAAATCTTGGAGCAATTACTCATATATATACAGTGGATTACTACGGTCTTATTACTACATATCGGATGGAGGAATAAAATACACATTGAATTCTAAAATTCGTTTGTCTCGCCGAGTGGCCCTATAAACTTTACTCAACACATTTAGCTAAAACACAGGTTCGCACTCAGTATGTCTACTTATTATTCTAGACATTAAGTTCAGAAACACTATAACTTTCAAATTGCCTCTTAGAGTTTGCCTAAGTTGTATTTGACACGGTCTGCCAAATAACTGTAGGCCTATGTCTCAATCACAGTTGTTACTGAAGTAGCACGTTTTAGTATTATACATAAAATACCCACATTGCCACAAGAGGAATGTTGGAGACAGTTGCATTATTTAGGACGCCGCCACCTCCACCTGACCGCGGCTTGGCTTTATGTCACAGTGAAGGCCTAAATGTTATTCATTGCACTTTGAATGTTTTAAATTTAGAGCAGCTATGAAGAAATAAAACTTCGACAAGAAATCAATATCCCCGCTGCAGCAGTCCTGCATACTCAACTAATTTTAAATGCAAAAGAACCTAGTTAAATCCAACCTAACGGGATTTGACATGTTTTTGTAAGCTCCATAAGGATGACATGGGGAATGAGTATGCAGGTTTGCTGTCACGAAAGTGGAAAAATGGCGATTTTAGACAATTAAACATTAAATCTCATCTAGATGAAACCAAAAACCAAGTTTTAGCGAATTTCCCCTATAGGGAAGTAGCTATACCCCCGTCGCAGCAGACCTGCGTACTCAGCGAATTTTCATAGGATTTATTTTGTATATGTGAGCATTCAACTTGTTTGAAGGAAAGTATCATTTGAATACATTAAGTAAATAATATACTAAAAACACATATTTAATCATTCATGAGCTTTAAACATGAGGAAAATTAACAAAGAGACCATATTGGTTATCATTAGTAACACATACACTTTTGTATTTTATATAATTCTTAGTCTTTCAATTTTTAATAACTGTAATCTTATTATAGAATATAAATGTCAACAAACATATAACCAATGAACTCAAAACACTCAAAACAAACAAATAATTTAATCTCATGAAAAAATTCAATCATATGGTCAGTTTTATTTTAAAAACATATGGTCAGTAATTAAAACATCCCTGTTGCAACAGGCCTACATCTCCAGCCAATTTCAATAAAACATATTATCAATCCTCATAATTTTAAACATATCATATATTATGCTACATTTTCAGGCAGTTTAGACCAAGACATCCCCCCCTTTCCAAATGCTCTTACTTTCTTTATTAAATTTAAAAATAATTTGTATTTTTTTATATAGTAAATATTTTCTGCAAAATCTTGATCAATGAACTCTTAACTATTCAAAATAAACACAAATAAAATATTCTACACCTGCAAATTTAATCATATGTTCAGAATTGTATTTTTTTAAAACATCTCAAATCAGGGTGTCTATACTTTTTGGAGGGAAAAATTAAAAACAATATTAGACAACGTACTGTGTTTAGCACATCCAATATCATCCAGTATCTAAGCAACGGATTGACGTAGAATAATAATTCAAATTGCTAAATTGTTTGTTTTTTTAAGCTGAATCCAATTTTGACAGTTAAGTTTAAAAATAATTAGTAAAAAGGTGTTAAATCTTGAAAATAAATTTTATTTTGTGAAAAAAACCTTCTTAGAGTAAATCAATCTTGCTGGTTTTCGAACTCGAAGTCATGAATGACGCTTTACACGTTTGTTCCAAATTTCATCAAGATCGGACCTTTTTTACAAAAGTTATCGCGCCTACGGACAGGTCATTTCATATATATACATTTTCATATATATACATATATATGAAAATGAACGAACAGTGTTTTTGGGGTCTAGGGACCTCAAAATGAAAAAATAACATGGTCCCGGGCTTAAGTCTCACCGTGCCGCCTATTATTAAGATATGTTGGATAAATAAGCAAGATATCGAATTTTACTTATAAGGTTAACATTGAGACAACGGACTGTGTTGACCACTTTCATAATCTCGATAACCAGTAAACATATAGCAGAGACTCAAGATACTTAATTGTTTGTCTTTATTTACCTGAATTCAATGGGGCCATTAAAAATTGGATAATTTAAAATCCAATTTTTAGGGGGGTTTACTCCCTTTACACCCCATTCAGGTGGTCCGATCGTGCTGGTTCACGAACTCGTCCGAGTGATTACCACTTTACACGTCTGTACCAAATTTCATTACGATCGGACCATATTTACGGCCGTTATTGTGTTAACCGACATATATAAATGGTATTTTGCTTCTGGGGGCTCCAAAATGAAAAGTTAACATGTCTCGGCCTTAGGCCATGAGACCTACGGTAATGGTTTAATCCTTTAAAGGAGTTCGCTAAAACTAGATAAAAATCATTGAGGACATAGTTTCTGAAAAAATAAATATTTGCAGTAGACACGTAGCTGTTTGCCTTACTCGTTCTTTGCATGGGTTATTAAGAATTTATCTTAACTTTACTCATTGGATTTGCAATTTACTAAGCTTAAAAACGTTCTTGTTATCCTTCTTTGATTTTGGATCAGTCTCCCTGGTTACTACATGATTCAAAATTTGAAGAAGCTAATTTTGAAAACGTTTACTAGGTACTTTATGCTTTGATGTTACCAGAGTTACAATAAGTAAGCGCTAGGCGAAAGCGCTAGTAATGGTAATAAGTTTTCCGTTTTCGGATATCTGGCGACAGTGACTGTATACAGTTGAAATGTTTATCTTTACTTATACGAAAAAGGATCAAGGTCATTTCAGCTTGTACAAAGAATTTCACAGCTAGAACGTTAGGAGTGTGAAAAATAGATTTTTACTTCACTTATATTATATTATTTGTTTTCGTAATATATTTATCATCCGTGGAAATTCACCGTTAATTTTTTTAATGGAAATGTAAGGTCTACTATGGAAAAGCAATGTAAACAATCTTTTTTTTCTATACAAGCTAATTAACGAATACGATTTCAATGCCGTACAGTGAAAAATATCGTTCAAAACAAGAGTGGAAGTGTATTGCATATTTTCAACCACATGAGCCAAAAGATCCTGCTTCAATCTCGAATATGCGAATTCCCACTTTCCACTCTTTTTATGAATTATACTGTACTTTCCTCAATTTAAGTTGAAAATTAAAATTGTTTTCTTATTTCATAAACGTCTATTTTATATATTCTAAATAAACTCTCGTCATATATACGTCAAAACCTCTTACATATTTTTGAGGAAAAAAAATCAACGGTTTTTAAGTGATTTTTTTACACTTTGTCAAGTCACATGTCTCGATCTCATAACGTCGGCATAGCGCCATCAAAGGAATTGCTCTCATAGCTAGTCCCGAGAACGTTATTGCTACCTTGAATCGTGTTCACATATTGTAGATCACTTTGTTGAACGGAATAAACAATCTTTTATGGAAACATCATTATTATTTTATGTACCATCATTAATGCTTGCAATTAATTGGGCTTATAAAGTTCGTTGACTCGAATTATGTTGTATTAATAAAAAGTATAAAATGTATTATTTGTTAATATAAAGGGTGTTTTTTACGCAACCCATTTTTAAGATTGAATATAATGCACAAATAAATATGAAATGAGTGTTGTTTTGTTAATATTTAGATTTCATACAACCTATTATTTAAGTTTGACCACATTTAGTTTACATTATGTGTTCAAACAATCCGCCATTGGCATTTGTACAAAGTTGTGCTCTTTCCATCAAATTTCTGAACACGTGTTGCAAGGTACGTCTTTGAATTTCTTGTATTAAATTTGTTATGTTTGTTTTGAGGTGCTGAATATCCTGTGTATTGTTTTCGTAGGCCTTTCTTTTTATGTATCCCCAAGGAAAATTATATAGTGGGGTCAAATCTGGGGATCGTGGGGGGGGAATAATCCTTTAGTGATTAAATAAAGTTTTGGGTTGCGTTTAAAAAAAACACCCAATAATTAGCTTTGTTGTTTGTAAATACTTGTACATTCATTGGATGAAGATATTCGAATGTGAATCTAAAACCTTCGAAATTTTGCAGGTTTCAAATGTCAAGTACAAAATATAACCTGTATAGCTTTTCTTCTTTTAAGTTTATGGATTTTTAATGACTTGTCGATTTTCATTAATACACATTTTGAGCGGATATATTTTTTATGATGTCGAGCACAAACCTTGTAAAAAATTTCAGAATGTTAGCCCGATGTATTATTATTGAAAGTTTAAAACATCAACAAATTTAACACCATCATTAAATGTTAATTACCTCAAAAAATTGTTTTTAATGTTCATTAAAAATAAAATATCTGTAGATAACGGCGTGGTTTAGTTATTTTTAGGTAAATTAAGTGATTGCAGCTTTTAATACCCCTGTAAAAGAAACGAAAATTATTATTTAAAGTACCTGTTTATAATCATTGTATTTTAGTAAACAAGCCAATTGTTTTTATAATAGTCTTTACTCCAACGCAAAATAATTTAAAGAATAATTAAAAATTAAATACATAAGGACATTCAGAGGCAGTATTTTTTTACTACGAAGATATAAAAAATGTAATGGGGCCAAGTTAGGCAAAATATAGAGTAATATCGAGGTGGTAGGTGCATCATATTGTAGCGTTATACATAATGCGATATCTCGGCAAGCTTCACCTGGGGGCACGCAAAATAGCTTCCACATTTTATTGCAATCTAGACTATTTCTAGATGAGAAGTACACGTCATTTTCAAGTCATTTGAAATTTAAGCTATAAATAAACCTTTACATTATAGTCAAAATGAACTAAGAAGAAATCATCTTATGTAGAAGTCAAAGCCTGACTAAACAAACTATTTATAGAAGCTCACTAATATACAAAATAGTTAGTAAACGCATTAGTGTATTTTGAGTGTTTTTTTTTTAATTTTAAGTATTTTTGTGCTTTTACTGCTGTGATTTTACCGCAAAAATGCCCTTGACGAAGTTGGTTACGTTTACACCAAACAACTACAAAAAGCAATTGTTTGGCCGTCTTATAAATTATCTTTTAGCACATCATTATAATTCAATAACTATTGGAGTAATTGATACCTCAAGATATAATTGCATTCAAAAATAAGCTTAATTTGGCCTAAAAATATTGACGACCACGGGTGAACAGTGGCTTCTAGTGGGATACCATCAAGTATGTGAATAAATAAGTAAGTATGTATGTAATTAAGTAAGTAATTTTTATGAGACCATTATTGCAAAGCTACGAGCACGTTTAGTAAATTTTTTAATTGGGATTTTTAAAGATTCTTTTAGCGAATATCCCCTGAAGGGAAGAAGCTGTAACCGTAGGTCTCAAAGTATCTGAATTCAATGGTCTAAACCAGAATTTACAATTTTCTTTTTATATGTAAAATATCCCAAAAACACATTTTTGGAGGGTTTATCCCCCCTTCCCCTCCTTCCGATGGCCGATCGGGCTGGTTTTCGAACTCGTCCGAATAATTACTACAACTATATATGTCTGGGTCTAATTTCATTTAGATCGGATCACTTTTACGCGATTCATCGTACTTAAAGGCTTGTATATATATTGCACATGTTTATAGTGTATTATGTAATTTGATGGATGAATAAACGTTTCATCCATTCCTATAGTATAGAGTCATTGTGAATGATTAGGCTACTAATGCAGTGTTAAATTTAGTTTTCATAAGTACCCTTTTATTTCAATATAAGGTTATATTTCAATGAAAGGTTAATTGTTATGAAAACTATTATATATATATATATATATATATATGAGTGAGTTAGGGGCGAGTTATAGGTAGTATACGATGACTCGCGTATAAGAGATCCGATTTAAATGAAATTTGACCCTAACATATACGTATAGTAGTAGCAATTATTCGGACGAGTTCCAAAACCAGTTCGATCAGACCATCGGAAGAAAAGGAAGGGGGGATAAACCCTCCAAAAATGTGTTTTGGGATATTCTACATATAAAAAAAATTTAAAATTCTGGTTTAGACCATTGAATTGAGCTTGAAAAAAATTTAGTAATTTGAATTATTGCTCTATGTCAAATTGTTACTGAGATATCGCTAGTGGTAAACACAGTACGTTGCCCCAATGTTAACCTTAAGGGAAATAAATAAAATTTTACATCTCGCTTGTTTCTCAATATATCTAGATAAAACTTGTGTATGGCTTAATCTAGTTGAATGTTGGGTTACTGCAAAAATCCCCCAATTTTTACATTTCAATGACAGCAAACCTGCAAACTCATTTTCATGATATTCTTATGGATAAAACTGTTGTATGGTCTTTTTAGGATTTAAGTACGTTTTACTTCATTTGAGGCTCCATCTAAATGCCTTATTTAAGCATTTTAAATTCGCTGAGTATGCAAGTCTACTGCAATGTGGGTATTGATATTATTAAAATGATTCTGGTTGGTCAGTTAAACCGTTTTATATGTTAAAAAACTGCCAACCTCTGTTACAGTTTAGTGGACTCACGATATGTTAACAATCCAGCTCTTTTTGATTATGAATATATTTCAAAGCGAAAATAAATGAATATCTAGCAATAATTAGATTACAGTTCTAAGTTTCATCTCCCTAACAGGGTGGGGGTAGGGGTAAGTTAGGGGGATAATCAAATTTGTATGTCACAATTTACAGAACTTAACAACCAATGCCACAAACAAAATATATCTATCTGCTTTGGTTTAAAAAATACAGATTTATTTCCATACTTAATCCATACACTGTAATATATTAACATTAATTTCACAAATAATTTTTAGCTTGATAAAATAGAACTATTTTTTGTTTTATGAAGAGATTATATTTAAAACCTGTCATCAAAATGAAGCGACGAGATTTCATTGATTTGACATTGAGCTGCTGGAAAGTAACATGACAACAAGTATTAAGATGACGCTTCTGGAGATTACTAAAATTCTGTGAAGCAAACTTTCCAACTGATTTGTAATGATTAGACTTTAGTGGGGCTTAAAAATGTTTGGTTTGTTTAGGGCAATTTTGTTTTATTTTAGAAATTCATATAGTAACATGTCATACGGCGTGTTTTCAACTATATTATGTCAAAGTAAAATCCTCCTAGAATATACGAAGTTATACGTCGAGCTAATTCCTCCAAAGAAATTTTATTTTTATTGTTACCTTGATGAGGTAATAATCCTATTTAAAACATAATATGTAAACAATCAATTTCGAATGGACCATTGAGCAACAGAAGCAGATAAAACAAAAATCCACTTTACATGACATCAAACCAAAGGTTTAAACGTGTTTCAGACTATTTAAAGTAAATTAATTTTCTACAATTTAAACTAGTTATATACATATATTGTTACACTCAACCCCGAATTCGAATAATGTCCGGAATTTCTACCCACTTTGCGACGTGGACATTAAAATATTCACACCGCAGAGTGAGCATTTTACTATCCGACTCAAAATGTCCAGCCCGCAGAGTGAGTGGTAGTTATTTGTGTGTTATCACTGGCATTGAAAATAGTAGGGGGGCCTAGGGGCTCCCACCCCGTGGAGGAGCAGAGGAGCATGACGTCACAGGTCACGTGACCCCCCCCCCCGAGACCACCCACGACGATCTGATTAATTATGCAAATTAGGTAATTAATATGCAAATTAGGTAATTAATATGCAAATGAGGTAATTAATATGCAAATTAGGTAATTAATATGCAAATGAGCTAATTAATATGCAAATGAATGACGTCAGCCCCCCCCCCATTGTGCAATAACTATCTTTGATGTTGGGAGTCATTCATCAGTTTGACACGGGTTGACAAGGCTATTAAGAGAAGAAAGGCGGTATGTTGATTGTAAAGGAAGGGTGTTATTGTGTCGTGACATTGATGAGGGTTGAATAGGAACATTCGTGTCTCATTAAGTTGTGAATGACGGCTATTATCGTGAACAATAAGCTTCTAGAAGGATCTAGAAAGATCTGGAAGGAACCTTTTCGAACATATAACAATAAGGAACGACGCATTAGTTCTCGGAATTGTCGGTTTCGTTCCCCACCCTTGTGGCGCACTGCTCTACCTTCAGTTTGGTTTGGGAGCTTGTCGACGACGGTCAGAAATCATGGACTGCACCATCAGCGACGAGGTGTTGGTTCGAGCCTGCGTCGAAGCTGAGAGGATGGAGGTGGAAGAACAACAACAACCGATAAATTACAACTGGATCAACTGGAAGAAAGAAGAGTCAATTTTCCCACCGGAATATTCAGACCTTGACTGTCGGTACTACATCCCGACATTGGCGACAAAACTGGATGAATTGGAATCCGAGATAATGTGGCGGAGCGAACGCATCCATTCTGTCTGGCAGTCAGCACCAACGGACGACAACCTGGATTTCTATTTTCAAGACATGAACTATCTGGACTTCAACTACCACATCGAGTACGAAGAAACCTGGCTACCCATTGAAGCTGAACAACAGTATTTCAACCAGGTTTTGGAGTACTACTTCCCCGACAATTTTCACTTCTGCAGACCCCGTCCACTCTGGTGGTGGCCAGAGGAGAACTACATGGCTTGGCTTCGGAAATTCAAAAAAGAACAAAATAATAAATAAAACATATTTTCACCTTTTTAATCCTTTACCTCCATCCTTACAGCGATAAAAAACGGCCTTTCTAAAGGCCACCCTAAACTTTTAGAGTAGTTAGAATCAAATTTAAATACCGTACACCCGCGCACGCTCGATTTCTTTCCACCTATGACGTCATCAGTGACGTCATCCCTTCCAGTTCTCCCTCGAACTTTCTAGAAACATCTAGACTCATTCGACTATGACAACCGAATATGCGAGGAAAATCATCGATATATCGTTTCGAAAAATCATTCATATCGAGTACAAACGGAGAAGTTTACGTGAAAGAGTACTGATTAATAGTGTGTTATGTGTAGCAAGACATTCGTTTACGAATATTATGCATTGTAGTTCAGAATTACACCGCGAGAATGCACAGGTGCTTGAATACGATTACACGCACCTAGAGGACAGCGCGTAACGTCAGTCGAGTGTGTGCAGTCAGTGCGTGCGGACGTGTTTCGTAAGTATTATGGCGGCTACTATTAATGAAGTGGATGAATCCATTCGTATGCTGATGAAAGAACTTGAAGCGATGAATCAGTCAAGTGTCGGTGAAAACGATAATGCGGTATATTTTCCATTACAACAACAACAAGAACAAGACAAGCAACGAGTTTCAAGAAAAAAGAAATCGAATGACGTAAGTGTACAAACCGACAACAGTACTTCCAATACAATAGAAGGCGGATGGATTGTGAGACCGACAAACGATTCACCAGCAATTACTTGGATCGATAGTGGATTTCAATATACAGTACAGAATCCGGATAATTGTGGGAAAATGTTACTGAAATTACATTTATACGATGGAGGAGTTCCGACATACACATGCGGTATTTATTTCAACCCCGATGATGAGATTAACAACAATTTGAAACCGTTATTGTCATATTTACAAAATATGTGGGTTGATGGAAGTACAGGAGCCCCGAAAATTAACGGTTTAACACAAACAATGATGCCGTTAGCGGCTTGGCGTAAACCGCCAGAGGAACAATGTACAATTATGTCCCAGCCGACTCCAGTGAAACGCAAAAGATCGTCGTCAACAGCGGTGAGACGAGAAACACGTAGAGACACTCAGCCACGGAACAAAAAGAGACAACAAAAGACCGAGGGTCGGGATTCCAAGAATTAACCACGCACACGTGTGAGAACAAAGAAGGCGGCGGAATGTTCTAGAAACTATTTCACAACAGGGGGAGACGGTTGGCGCCAAAACAATAACAATAGACCGAGGGTCAGAATTCCAGGAATTAGTCACGCACACGTGTGCGAACAAAAGGCGATGGAATGTTCTAGAAACTATTGCACCACAGGGGGACGTTTGGCGCCAAAACTATTTCACAATCCTCCCCCACCAGCGTCGTCCCCACCACAGGGAGACGTGTAGCGCCAAAAACTATTTCACAATCCTTCCCCCACTACCACAACCCCGATCGCCACAGCACCATTCGCTGCTCAGTTCTCGTACCGTGTGGACGTGTTTCGTATTGACTCTCGTGTCTCGAACGCATTATGTCTTCCATACCGGTTGTGCTTAAACAAAGTATGGCTTCGAAAGTGGACTTGAAGTCGTGTTTGAACTCTTGCAAGCCGGGTGTGCCGTACACCAAAATTACCGATCTCCGCGAAGAGTGCCGTTATAAAATTGCACAACTCGAGCGCATCAACACTCAGTACGGCGAGACCATCTTGGCCACGTTGGAGGGACAGCTCGGCGAGGACTACTACTTGTACGTCTACCTTCCACGTCGCTACAACGATGCCATCACCGACAGCATGATGGAGCAGTACAACGCCGGCTACGGGGATCGCTTACACTTGGTGAGACGTGCAGCAGCACCCGGCAGTAAATATTCTCCATTGGAGTTTGTTTGAAGCAAGAAAAAATTCATGTTTGTAAAGCAAGAAAAAAGAAGATATACTTTAAAAGATTATAAATTTTGATAGGTTTCGTAAGCAATATATATAGCCACCTTCATAGCATTAAAACCAGTCTTTTTATTTCACAAACCCTTACTCCCTCAATTAGTAATAAGAGTGAAGGTAAGTCGGTATTTGTGATCAGTCTTTACAATGGATCTGAGATGGCAACATCCATTTTCAGCCATAGTAGCCGGACCTTCGGGTTCGGGGAAATCATATTTTGTGTTGAGATTTATCAAGTACTTGAATGTGATGTGTGACACTGTGTTTGACAATATTTTCTGGTATCATAGTCCGGGGTTACAACCGGACATTGATGTAGGTATACAATACAGACAAGGGTTACCGAATATGGAAGATTTTGATGGTACACCGACATTAGTGATTGTGGACGATATGATGCGTGAGTCATCAGCCACTAGCGGATCTAATGTTATAGTAGATCTGTTTACTAAAGGGTCGCATCATAGAAATCTGAGTGTGTTCTTTATAACTCAGAATATTTTCCATCAAGGACGGGGACAAAGAGACATTTCTTTGAACGCACATTATATTGTGCTGTTTAAAAATCCTAGAGACAGGGCTCAGATAAAACATTTAGCTCGTCAGGTGTATCCGGAAAATACCAGGTTTATCGAAGAGGCCTATACAGACGCCACTCGTAGACCACACGGATATTTATTATTGGATTTGAAACAGTCTACACCGGACGAAATGCGTGTACGGACGGGTATATTACCCGACGAGAAACAACAGTACGTCTATCAACCGAAAAAAGTATAAATAAGTCCGGGTACACGATGACCGAACAGTCACTCGGTCGTTATGTCGCAGTGTGTCAAGAGAGACGTTGCTCTATTGAGGGCGCTGATACACGCTAAGCCGAAAGAACGTAAAGCGTTGTTGAAAGCTTTTGACGCCAGTCGTATCAGAACAGTGTGCGAGTGCGCATACAACTTGTTACGCGGTAATATCCGGCTGTCGGATAAGCAAAAACGTCAATTGCGTAAACATAAAAAATCGCTCAGACGTCTGGTGAAGCGTGGAGAGAATTGGTCGAAGAAACGTCGATATCTCGTGCAAAAAGGCGGTGGATTTCTATTACCTTTACTATTGAGTACTGTATTGCAGTCTGTGTTACATAACGTGACTAATTAGAAGGGGGAAAAAATGGATAATTCGAATTTGGAACACTCGAAGAAAATGGTGGTCGTACCACAAGAACTGATCGATCGAATTCGTAATGAACCGTCAATCACAAATACCGCTGTTGCACAATCAAAAACGTCGACAGCGGCCGCCGGCACTAACAGTTTGGATGCTGAAATGCATCGTATATTACAAGACAAAACGTTGAACGACACGGAGAAATGGAAACAATACCAGCAGGTGTTGCAGAGGTTTTTGTATTTTACTTCACAAAAACGTAATCCTATTTCTTTACCGGTGATACAAGAAGCGAACGACGAAGAAGATATAGTGCAAACATTTCCGGGTACATATCAAGTAGACGCACGTAACTTGGTGAGATTCATTAAACGTCATAGTAATGTTATTTCGTGGGATCCGGATGGCACGATCATCGTTCGAAATGCGAGAATACCCGGCTCGAATATTGTCGATGTGTTACACGCGATAGTGCGTGTACGTAGAATGGAAAATGTCCCTACGGGTTGGCACGAAGTTCTAAATGCACTGAACGAAATAAATGTACCGTCCGAGTACGTGAGCAATACGCTAGCTCGTCAGTATATAGGACGTGAACCGTATGCGGAGGAGGAAGGATTAGCAACACCACCAGCACCGTCACCGTATCGAGCACGCAGTTCATTATTATTTCGACCAAGAGCATCGTCTACGCCGCATGTTCGTCGCTCACTATTGTTACCGCCGACACCGAGTCCGTCACCGATAGCCAAACGATTGAGATCGAAAACAACGGCCGGGGCAGAGGCAACAGCACCTCAAATAATATCGCCTAGTAGGGTGACAAAAGGTCGACATATAAGTGAGGCTGCACTTCAAAAGTGGGAGCCATTTAACCCGTAGACGTGATGGAAGAAAAGGTGTACTACGATCCCGCTAACCCGGGTTCGTTCGGCGGTATAAGCCCGCTTCATCGAGCGTTACGACCGAAAAAACGTCGCGAAGTAGTCGAATGGTTACGTACACAAGATACGTATACGTTGCACAAACCCGTACGTAAACGTTTCTTACGTAACAGATACGTGGTGTACGGACCGAACGAATTGTGGCAAGCCGACTTGAATGATATGCGTGGGCTCAGTTCGCACAATGACGGCTACAATTATCTGTTGACAGTGATCGATGTGTTCAGCAAACGATTGTTTGTCCAACCGTTGAGACGTAAAAGCGGCGAAGAAGTGGCTGCCGCGTTCGAACGGATTTTCAACAGTCCGCACACCGTACCACCGCGGTGTTTACAGACGGACAAAGGAACAGAGTTTATAGGTGAGAAAGTGAACCGCGTGTTCAGAGATTACAATGTAAAATACGTGACTACGCAAAACCCCGATGTTAAGGCGGCCGTAGTGGAACGAGTGAACCGTACATTGAAAACACGTATGTGGCGTTATTTGACGTATAAAAACACGTACAGATATATCGATGTATTGGACAAATTAGTCGACGCCTATAATAACAGTGTGCACAAAAGTCTGGGTGGTAGACTACGTCCTGACGACGTGGCGAAAGGAGACAAAAGAACGGTGTATCGAGTGTGGCGTCACATGTACAAACCGAATACACTACCGAAACGAAGAAAACCCAGATTCAAGTCGGGTGACACGGTACGTATCGCTAAGGAAAAAGGCACGTTCGCCAAAGGCTACGAGACGAATTTGAGTAAGGAATTGTTCACGGTCGATCGACAGTACGGTGCATTTCCACTACCACTGTATATATTGAAGGATTTGAACGGTAAACCGATAGTCGGTCGTTTTTACGAGCACGAACTGCAAAAGGTCACGATAGGCCCGAATCGATTGTACCAGATCGATAAAATACTCGATACTAAAGGTCGAGGTCGCAGTAAGCGATACTTCGTCAAGTGGGTAGGTTACGGAGACGAATTCAATTCGTGGATACCCGCATCAGAAGTGAAACGAATATGAGACATCAACAGTTTTATCTGACACTACCGAGTAATAGTTCGATGAACTATTATCCGAATAATACGTTGACCAATTATCTGACACATTTTCCGTCGACTATCGAACTCGATGTCGACGACGAGTGGGAAGTAGCGCTCGTCGAAGCGCATTATCCGTGTACGTTCGAAACACCGGAGAGTAATATAATTTTCTATACGACACCTGCGGAAGCTACGAAATATATGGAATCGACCATGGACGAAACAGTATACACCGAGACAGTAGTTACAATGGGATTGACGTTGACAGCGATGCGAGTGAAAATAGTCGGCGGTCATTACGAGACCGTTGAAGACTTATTGAATACGATAAATTATACACGAGCGATAAACGCATTCAATATCGAGTTCGTATATAACTCGGAAGCAAATTTAGTAAAGGTCGACTTGACACAAGCGGTAGATAACTCGCATACCGTCGTCAATATGGTACTGAGTCCGACTTTAGCGTTACAATTGGGTTATTTACCGGATAGTAATTTGTCGACAACACCGTTTGCTAAACGCTCACCGAACATCAAGCTAGCGTTTCCGGCCGAGTTGTACGTGTATTGCGACTTGGTCGAACCGCAATACGTCGGTGATACGGTGGCACCGCTGTTGAAAATCGTCAATGTCGACACGTCCGACTACACGTTCGGCGTACAGAAAGTCGTACATTTCACCGATCCGCACTACATGCCGATTATAAAAAGCTCGTTCGAGAGCGCGGAAATAGATATAAGGGACAGCAAGGGACGTCACGTGCCATTCCAGTTCGGCACTACGTGCATGAAACTACATCTACGACGACGTCGAAGAGCAACAGCGACATCGTAATGAATACGAACGATCCCTACCTCAGATACTACCGCAGTCAACAAGTGGGCGGCGGCGGTATTACATCGGTGTACAGAGGTGCGGCGTATCAACGCGGTCACGGTATCGGAAGTTTTCTCGGCGGACTCATGCGCACGGTGATGCCGCTACTAAGGTCCGGTGCGAGTGCTGTGGGCAAGGAGGCGTTACGATCGGGCGTCGGTTTTCTCGGCGACATAGCCGGCGGCACCGCGGACCCGCGGACCACGGCCGGCGAACGCCTCAAACAATTCACCGGCGCGCTGAAACGACGCGCCGACGACAAAATCGAACGCGTACTTCGCGGCGGCGGCGGCAGCGGCAGCGGCTATAAGAAGCGACGTATCACGCGTGTCACACCGCAGTCTTTGACGAAACTCCTTCGAGCACGGACGTCCGCTCCGGCGAAAAAGCGTAAACGACACGCGCGTAAATCGACGATAAAACGAAAGACGACGAAACGATCGTCGACGAAGCGTCGAGTACATAAGAAAAAGAAGGTGACTAGAAGACGACGACGACAAATCGATATTTTCTCTTAAACAATAGCAGCAGCGGCGGCGGTGAAAATGTCGTTTATACACCAGAAATCATGCGAATGTACAAAGACGGAATTGGATTTATTCTCATTACCGCCGACACAGACCAGTATCGACAGTGGTAAATGGGTACAGTATAAACCGATTTCGTCATTAACGGACGATTCGCCTATCGAATTCGTCATACCCGGTCACGGTGACGAGTATACAGATTTAGCGCATACCTTACTACACGTACAAGCCACTATAGTCAAAGATGACGGGACGAAATTCGCAGCCGGCGATGCCGTCAAAGAATTCGGCCCGGTCAACAATTGGTTACATTCATTATTCAGTCAAGTGGATTTACACTTGAACAATAAACTGGTGTCACCGCAAAACAACACTTACGCCTACCGTGCGTTTTTGGAAAACCTGTTGAACTACGGCACGGACGCGAAAGAATCACACTTATGCAGTGTATTATTCTACAAAGACAACTATAAATATATGGATAATTGTGAAGAAGAAAACGAAGGTCTCAATCATCGACGGTACCTGATTCAACTGAGTCATTATGCGGACATGATCGGACATCTGCATATCGATTTATGCAATCAAGAAAAGTTCTTGTTGAACGGTGTGGAGATGCGTTTACGTCTGATCAGATCGAGAAACTCATTTTCTATCATGTCGAAAACCGCGACCACTTATAAAGTACACATCAAAGAGGCGAATCTGTTTGTACGTCGATGTAAAATCAATCCGAGCGTGTTGTTGGCTCATAGTAAAACGCTCGAGACCGGTACCGCTAAGTATCCGATTACACGAGTCGAAGTGAAATCCATCACACTGCCCAGTGGTATACAGAGCAAAACATTGGACAGCGTATACTTGGGTCAGCTTCCGAAACGTGTTATTCTCGGCATGGTCACTAATCAAGCGTTCAACGGCGACTACAAGAAGAATCCGTTCAATTTCCAACATTTCAAGATGAACTATTTAGCGTTGTATTTGGACGGTGAACAAGTGCCGATGAAAGCGTTACAGCCTGTGTTCAACAACAACACGGATGACGCCTATGTACTCGCTTATCACACACTGTTCAGCGGTACCGGAATACATTTAGACAATATCGGTAACGATATCACAAGATACGATTTCGAAAAAGGTTATTGTCTGATGGCGTTCGATTTGACACCGGATTTGAGCGCTAACGAGTCCAGTCATTGGAATTTGGTACGTAACGGTAATCTACGTATCGAGATCGGGTTCAGTGAAGCTTTAACTGAATCCGTCAATATGATCATCTATGCGGAACTGGACAACGTCATCGAGATCGATCGACAACGTAACGTGTCGGTGGATTTCGGCAGTTAAAAAGCTCAGTACGTCGGTGACCGTGAACGAGTAAACATGGATTGTACACCGCAGCAGCAGCATAAATTGATCCGTTCGTCTGTCGTCTTGGATTTACAATGTTTCAAAGACAACAGCAACGATTTCATAGTGAAAGAAGCCAGCGTTATAGACGTGTGTACCGGTACACTATTATTGCACCACATCGCACGTCCACCGTTCGATCGTGATTTTCTATCCGAAGAGAAACTTCGAGAAAGCTACTGGTTGACTAAACACTGTCACGGTATCGATTGGAATCACGGTGATATACCGTACCACGTGATGATGGACAAACTACGTACATGTCTCAACAGTCAATCCGTGGTCTACGTAAAAGGATCGGAAAAGAAACAATACGCCACGAAACATCTTATCATAAACAACGGAAAAGTACTGGTAGTGGATTTGGCGGATATCGGATGCGGATCGTTGGCCACCATCGGAAATCTACTATCCACCAACGCGCTACGTTGTGGTCAACATAAAAGCGTACAACACCGTTGTGCATTGAGTAACTGTATGCTGCTACGTGGTTGGTTACTGTTGACAGCCAAAGAACCACATTGCTGATCGTGTTATTGTTGTTGTCCTCGTCACAAAATTAGATCGTCGGTGTTCAGCAGCTCTGACCTACCCGTCATCCCCGAACTGTGAACACAATCGTGTTCAGACGTGTAGCCGCAGAACAATAGATCGAGGGTCCGAATTCCGAGAATTAATTAGTCCGGCACACGTGTTACAACAAAAGGTGATGGAATGTTCCGGTAACAATAGAGGGACGTTTAGCGCCAAACCATGAACACCACAGCCATAAGGAAACATTTAGCAAAGCTGAAAAACATACAACATGTCGGAGTGTTTGCATCGGACCGTCTACCCACATATATCGCTCCGTCGACTGCGTTAGTCGTCAACACCGAACCGCATACACAAAGCGGTGAACACTGGGTAGTATTCTACAGAGACAGTGAAGAAAGACAATTCAACAACAACAACAATACACAAATTATCGAATATTTCGACAGTTTCGGCCGACCTCCATATCAAGCCGACTTTCAACGTTTCCTGAGACGTAATATCAATTCACGTCTCTTGCGTTACATCCACAACAAGTATCGACTACAAGGCTTGGATACTTCGGTTTGCGGCCAATACTGTCTCACCTACCTGTACTGCCGTACCAACTACGACATGTCGATGAATGATTTCGTCCAACTCTTCGGTGACTCCACTGCTGAGAACGACACGCTGGTCCGGATGCTCTTCACAAGATTTTACTTACCTTCTTCTACTTGATTTATATTTGAAAATAATGTTTATAGCTATAAACACATTATTGTAAGATGTATAGATTTTTTGAAAAATAAAAAGTTATATTTTTAATTATACTTTCTTGTTTTCATTTCTACCCTTTATCCTTTTAGTTTAAGTAATTATTTTTGAATCCAGAGATTATAGGAACTCTGGATTTATTTTAAGATAATAACACACGGGGGGTTGGGGAATAAATATCAACACAGGTAAATAAGTAACATGTTTTATTTTCAATATCAATAGCTACTTACAATCAATATCTACTTACAATCAAAAAAAAAAAAATAAATAAATAAATATTTACAATAAAAATTTGTTGCTAATATTTACAATAAAAAATTTGTTACTAATATTTGACTAGAAGAAAAAGTATTTACAATGAAAAATTTATTCCTAAATGGTAACTAATAGTATTTATTTTTAAAAAATACTAGAAAAAAATCAATTTGTTCCTAAGTCGAATTGGTTCCTAAATGGCCCACCACGATGAATTTTGAGTGCGATGGGCTCTCATGCACCGACGTCACCGCAAACTGTACTGCATATCCGTTGCTGGATACCTTCTGTGACAGTGTTGGTGGGCGAACAAAGTCACTCTGCGGTAGAAGGTCCAGGTTGTGGGGACAACGGAGGTGGTAACTCAGGGGACGATAGCGGCATTTCTTCGTCTGGCGGTGCACGTGGGGCGATGGCGTAATGCCCCCACGGTAATGTGCTGACGCCGTCATCGCACACATAGCGTTTGTCGTCATACGGCGCCAGCGAGCGCTTCATCACCATGATGGTGTAGATGTAGTGGCGTCTACTTATGAAGCGCTCATTCTCCGTGTACTTGACCACGTGATCTTGTAGACATCTCCTGTAGTCGTCTACGGTCAAGTCACGTTGCACCACTGCACGATTCACTGCCTTAGCTTTCTTGATGGGAGGCGGCTCGTAGTCCTGACCGCTGCCGCTATCGCTGATGCGCAGAAATGATATGCAGTATAGTTTGGCCATAAGTCCGATGAACTCCGTCATGACATGACCACCAGCTTCGTCTTTGAATTTCCCCAGGGCTCTAGCGTTGTCCTTACTGTAGCAGATATGCCCTGGGGGGTAGTTGCTGGTGTCGAAGTCATCGATGTGCTGCAGCATGTCCCTGTAGGCGTTCGCAGTACGGATCATGTAAACAATACCGTCTGTGTCCATGTAGGCCATGTGTATGTTTTCACGTCCGTACCACTCAACCATCAGGTAGTGAAAGCGGTACATCCACCACTTCGAATGGTCCAAAACGCACATACCCACATAAACGGGTTTGTCCAACACCACACGCACCTTAGCCATATTAAGTAGTGTCAAAGTCTTGTCCAACCACACCCGGTCGCTGAAATTCGACTTTGACACGTACTTAATATATTTACGGTGGTTGGTGCAGATCTTCACGTTTTTGTGTTTACGTACGTTTTGAAGACTCATACCGTACACCGCGTTGACCATGAGCTTGAAGAGCTCCACCTCGAACTTGTTTTTGGCCAACTGACGGAGTGTGGTATTCAGAGTCACGTACGACTTTAACCACGTGGACTGCTTGAAATGCAACACACGATGAACATGACGGATACGCAATCCGTTCTCCAACGCTTGTTGTAGATAGCGAAAGTGGATTACGTACCTGGTCTTGTCAGTGAGGGTGGCCATCAGTTTAGCGGATTTTCCAACTCCGCTATGAAGGCGAACGTTCTGGTCGTATGGCAGTTGGTCGGACGGTGCCTTGACCACTTCTGGGCAGAACGGCAAGTCACGGTGTTTGTCATGGAGGGCGGAGTCTCGGGGGTATTCTAAATCTACCTCCAAGACGTAACCGTCCTCGCCGTCTACCGCCATACTCTTGATGTTCTCGACCAGACCGGCGATTTCTGTGTCGGACAGCCACTCGAAGCCTCCGTACGGCAGTGGCTCGGACATTGCCCATCCGTACAAATTATTTGCGTCGAAGTACATGAGGAAAGTGTCGTCAACGTTCTCCTGTTCACTGTTCCTCGTGTACTTGTTGTCCGCTACAACATGGCGGGTGACGCATTGGCAAAGTCCGCCTCGAATACCCTTCTCGAAGAACAAGTACTGGTCTACGTCCTGTAGGGTATCGAGGGTCACGCCGGTTGTTTTCAGCATAACGTCCCACGCGTACGACGGGAGAGTGATGTAGTGTGCCGGGTCCAAGTTATAATGTTCTTGGCACATCGCCCGGAAACCCTCGAAGATATCGGCCAGCAGTAGGACGTCAGTGGTCAAATAGATGTTAGAGTAATCTTCGAGGGTTGTGCAGCCAAATCTCTCCCATACTCTTTGAGCGTGGGCGTAATCTTCCGCTGATACGCTCGCCTCGAAAGCTTCAACGGGGGGAAGGGTGTTCTCTTGCAATACCTCCAACGATGTGATGTGTTTGTAGGGGAACACACCTTTCCTCCGAAGCAGTTGGAATTCCTCTGGGTCGGTAAAACGGGCTCGCAAGACCTTTAGACGCTCTTCGGGTAGGAGTGAAGCGAGTGTCGCCAACGACTTCGCCAAGAATCGGTACGAGTCCACGAAACGCACTCGTAGCCTGTTGTGACGGCCTGCGTTCGGGTACTCGAACCGTTTCGTAAAGGAGATGTATTTTTCCTCGTTGTTGGCGAGCACGTCTACTTCACCTCCGTCAATTTTCAATGCCCGCACAATGAAATGAGCGTCATAGTTACTTAAATTGTGGAGGTACACGTTCACCGTATCCTGCTCTTTGTACTGCAAATTGCATAACTGGTGAGCGGCACCTCGATACCTGTACGGTGGTGAGTGTTGGTGGTCGCGGACCTTGATGTCGGTCGGGGCGAAGTCCTTCCTACAGATGTGACATGTAGTTGCCGTCTGGAACTCCGCCTCCTCCGCTGCCGTAAGGTTCGGGGGATTCCCGGGTCGCCGTCGTCCGTAGAGGATCTGCCCGATGGTGTTGATGTCCTTACGGAGCGTCGCCATGAAGTGCTGGGCCGCGTTCTCACCACTGTACAGGCGAAATTTAGAAAAGGTCTCGCTAGTGGGGATGTCTCCATCGTCGACGTCACCATCGTCATCATCCCTGTAATCGTCTCGGATGTAGTAGGCGTACGAATAAGGGACATGTACGTTTCGGGTGGTGACATGAGCTGATGAGGGCGAATCTCCGTGGTGGCGGTGGTGGGGGAGCCCGGGTCTCGAGGTTGCCGGGTCCCAGGCTGGAGGGGCCACTGTTGGGGTGGGGTTGAGTGGCCGTTCACCATCGTACGGTACCAACATACTCTCAAAGTCCGCATAGATGGTAAAACGGCTGCGTTGGGTCCGTTCGAAATGGCTAAACCTAATTTTCTTGTCTTTTGAAATGTCTGTACGGAGCGGTGCGTGATCAAAGCAGTACTCTTTGTGTTGTTTGAGTCGATCCGCACCGCTCAGGTTCAGCTTTGTAGGCTGGTCATCAAAGTAGGCGAAGCACCTTTTGCAAATATAAATTCTCTCTTTGTGCTTCGTCAATTGAGATTTCACCAGCCTTTCGAAATTAGAAATGTAAGCAAAGTGGCATCTCCCTACATCGGTTAAGTATAGCAGGTCGAAATGGTTTTCGAGTTCCTGCTTGGTAACTCGCAGGGGGTACACAAAATATTTGTGTATGTACCGGCCTGACTGTTCATCAAATATCTTCTCCAGGTCCAGACCGTACACATTGACACTTACCCCCCGGTTCATCTCTTCGAACTTACCGATTTTGTCCAGCCTCACCGGAAACTCGAGACCTGAAAAGTCTAAATTGGCGCGTGCACGAAGGTCAGGGGTGAAATCTGCCGCCGTTAATCTATTATGAATCCTGAAGTTGATGTATTTGGTGAGGACGGCGTACATGAAACATCGCTCGTCCTCGTTAATAACATTAATTACGGCTTTTTTGTTGTCAATGGGAGGCGGTAGCGCGATGTAGGAGCTACCTCTGAGCGGGCGATAGACATTGACCCTGACCTCCATGTCTAAAACCCGCACAAAGGTCCAGCCAGATCCCTTCATCTCGCACTGCTCTTTTTCTGATACTAATTTGTGGAAAAAGTCCCCACAGATGTCCTCCATGTCGTCAGTACGGAGGACGGGGACGTTTTTAGTTTTGAATGCACGGCGACAGGTTTCTCCGTGCACGTCCTCAAATTCACTTTCGACCCAGAGGTTTATTTTGACGGCGGTGACGAATTCTAATACTCGGTGCATGAGAGCAACGATGTCCTCGAAGATGGTCGTCAGGAACTCCGGCAACGTGAGGCCTTCGGAGTCCGGCTCCCGCAGACAATAGGTTTTTAAACGTCCGCGGTACCCAGACTCGACCTCGACGAAGTGTGAGGTCTCCGGTGGCAGGTCGTCGGGGATGGCCACCGGAACTTCGTCCTCGCTGCTGCTGCCGTTGCCTCCGCTTCCTGACGACGTCGACGGGGCGGGGGAGTCCAGCGCGATGTCCGTGGCAGGCGATGGTGCAGGCCCACTACCGCCCTGAGATCCCCGGTGTTGTTGTCGAACATGACGTTGTAGACTGTCACGTCTGGAGAAGCACCGGCGGCAGTGGGGACACACGAATCCTTAAACAGAACAACACAACATCTATTACTTACCTGATTGATTATTATTAAAATACAATTATTAAATCAAACAATGGGGACTAAGGGAAATAAATAGTACACATATAATCTGGCTTTATTTACATACATCATTATTTGATTAAAATATTTTATTAATAAGTTTTAAATTTTAGAAGAAAATAATAATTCATTATTATTATTTTACACACCTGTCCGGTCGTCTGGAACGGATGACGGGCCAGGGGTGGGGGAATCCGCAGCGTGACCTGCGATAGGCGAAGCACCTGACAACACAAGATATAATTTTCATTACTTACCTAGTTATTGTTATATTTATCTTTGAAATAATCTCAGCTATTCAAACTCTATTTTCATATTGTAAATTATTAACATTTTTAATTCTTTAACCAATTCACTTATCAACATGTGTGTTAATTTACACTAACCCAATAGTTGACACACATATTAAATTGAAAATACATCATAGTAAGAATTACAGATGAGAAAAGTCATGTTAAATTAAAAAAAATTCATCATAGTAAGAATTAGAGATGAGGGAATAATAAACTGTACACACAATAAAAAACCAGCTTTATTTACATAAGTCTTAAATTTTTACCCACCTATCCGGTCGGCTGCGGTGGATGACGGGCCAGGGGCGGGGTCTGCGGAAGGGGTCGGGGCGTGGGCCGCGCGCTGGTGCCGCAAAAGGTTGTCCCGCCGCTTGAACGTGACAGGACACTGCGGGCACCGGTGGTTCTCCTGCACGCCACGGTGGTCCTTCATATGTCGCACGAGATTTCGCCTTTCGGTGAAGTCTGCGAAGCAGACCCCGCACACAAAACGTCGCTGGCAATCCATAGTAGATCTAAACATAAATATTTAAATTTAATTAATCATAAAGTAAAGTCGTACGTACCGTACAGAAGTCGATAAAAAAAAAATTAATTAAAAATTTAAAAAATTAATCAAAAAATTAAAAATTAAAAAGTTAATTAAAAAAAAAAAAATTAATTAAAAATTTAAAAAATTAATCAAAAAATTAAAAATTAAAAAGTTAATTAAAAAAAAATTAATTAAAATTAATTAAAAAATTAAATTAATAAAAATTAATTAATAAAAAATTAATTAATTAAAAAAAAATTAATTAAAAATTAAAAATTAATAAAAAATTAAATTAATTAAAATTAATTAATTAAAAATTAAAAAAAATTAATTAATAAAAAATAAATAAATAAATAAATAAATAAATAAAAATTAAAAAAAAAATTAATTAAGAATAAAAAATTTCTTGAAAATTTAAAAAAAAAAATATTTTAGTTCTGTTTTAAACCAAGTTTCTAGTTGTAATATTTACTAACGAAATAATTTTAAAGACAAATTCTAGCCGAACCAAATTCAGTAGTTTCTAGTTGAAACATTTACTAACGAAATAATTTTTAAGATAGATTCTAGCCAAACCTAACACAGTTTAAATTTATAAAATATACACACAATATCCAGTGACTAACACACAATATTCAGTGGCTAAGGAAATTTATCACTGGTTGGCGTAGTCACTGGGCTAACACTTTATCCAGTGGATAATAATCCCTATTTTTATTTTATAAAATGTTAAAACAAAGTTTCTATTTGTAATATTTACTAACGAAACAATTTTAAAGATAGATTCTAGCAGAACCTGACACGGATTAAATTTATAAAATTAAAAACCCGAAATAATTTTTAAAAAGTAAAAAGTTGTTTTAAAATAATATTTTAGTTCTTTAAAACTCAAAAGATTTCATTGAAAGACTTAACCTAGCTCATGGAAGTAAGTGATGGTGTAATCAACTCGGTACTGTAAGTTTTGGTATAAAATAAAGATATTTTAGCATGAAAATACTAGAAACATGGTTTAATATATTTCGTAAATACTTATTACCTATTTACTTACGGTTACACAATTTAATAATCACTTACACGAAATCACAAAGTATTTCACAACACTTGCACGAAGGAGCGCAGAGACGGCACGTCTGTTCACTTCGGACACCAAACCACTTCTGACCAGAGTCGAGCGAGAACGCTGCAGTACCGCCAGTGACGTCTCAGATTCCTGGAATTGGCGCGCAGTTCCTATTGTTCGGTGGGGCCAGAACGTTCTCAGTCCTTCTAGAAGGTTCTGGAACCTTTTTGTTACCGTTAATTGGGGGCCGTTAAAAGCCTGTCAACAGTGACGAGGGTCGTCAAAGGCATCTGTTTACAACACGCAGTGCTTTTGTGAAACGTCTCGTTGTTAGCGATAATTGAATACGAAACCCTTCATTCGTCAATGTCACGGCACAATAGTTTCCTTTCAGTGTTGTGTTCCCGCTAATGGAGTCCCATTGTGATAAATGCGCAGCGGTCTGCGGCACTCTTTTGTTCAAATAACAACCCTACATCAAGGGATAATTGGATCCGTAGTTCTTTTGTTAAACGTTTCGTTGTTGGCGATAATTGAATACGAAACCCTTCATTCTTCAACGTCAGAACACAATAGTTTCCTTTCAGTATTGTGCTCCGCTAATGGAGTTTCATTGTGATAAGTGCACAGCAGTCTGCGGCACTCTTTTGTTCAAATAACAACCTGTCAACCCTACATCAAGGGATAATTGGGTCCCATTATTGCAAACACGCAGCCGAGTTCGGCGGTCTTTTGTTCACTTAATAGCCTGTCGACCCAACATCAAAGGGAACACAATGGAATGACATGTCACCTGTCAATCACCTGTCAATCATTAATCAATCGGGGGGGGGGTTGGTCGCCATTTTGTCGGGGGGGGGGTCGCCATTTTGTCGGGGGGGGGGGTCGCCATTTTGTCGGGGGGGGGGGGTTGGTCGCCATTTTGTCGGGGGGGGGGGGAGGTCATCCACCTCCACAGGGTAGGAGCCTCTACATCCACCTACTACTTAAAGAAATCGCGAGCGAGAGGTTATGTTATAATCAATATTTATTACAACTAATCTACAAGTTTATGGTGGCCTTTAAAAAGGCCGTTTGTTGCAGCTGGCTACTTTTTAATATATAAATCTATAGGGGACATTAATATCGCCCCAAAAGTCGGCCGGATACTCCCTCCGAAACACCTCTCGCAGCACCAATAACAGTATTGGTTTGGGAATCTCCCCATTCCCAAGTGCGCGAGCAGCTTCTGGCCAAGTGTTGAAATTGTCGGCCACACGTTCTACACACAATTCGACCAGAGTCTTCATCGTGCCAGCTCCAAAATCGTTCTGGCTAGCCAAGTGCGTCGGAGCACTAGGGTGCGTTGAGAAAGTTCTAGGAAGGGATTGTTGACGACGATTCGTCAATGTCACAATATAATGGTTTCCTTTCAGTATTGTATCCCCGCTAATGAGGTCCCATTGTGAGAAGTGCGCAGCACACTGCGAAACTCATGTGTTCAGAAAATAACCTGTCAACCCTATATCGAAGAGAACATAATGAGGTGTCATGTCACCTGTCACCTGTCAATCATCCATCAATCATCCATCAATCAATTGGGGGGGGGGTTTGGCCGCCATTTTGTCGGGGGGGGGGGGTTGGCCGCCATTTTGTCGGGGGGGGGGGGGGGGGTTGGCCGCCATTTTGTCGGGGGGGGGGGGTCATCCACCTCCACAGGGTAGGAGCCTCTACATCCACCTACTACTTGAAGAAATCGCGAGCGAGAGGGTATGTTATAATTAATATTTATTACAACTAATCTACAAGTTTAGGGTGGCCTTTAGAAAGGCCGTTTTTATTGCTGACTGCTGACGAGGGTACTACTCTGATGGTGTATACAAGTAGACCTCTACCTCGACGACAGTGTTGCCATGACGAACGACTCGATGAAGCCAGTTGACTAGCTTTCCAAGTCGCCATGCGTTGTAGTGCCGTGGGGGACGAGATGTAGTCAACCGTGGCACGCCATGGACAGCAAACTGGTGTACTCTGATCTTAATATGGTTGCTGTCATTCATAATTAATGGGAGTAAATTACGCTCCCATTCTTCAACACACTTAAAACAGTCCAACGACGACCGCCGTGAATCCACGAGCCGCAGCACAGTCATGTTGTCTGTTCGCTGTTCTCCTTCCATCTGAAGCTAAAATGGAACGCCAGAGAAACTGCGACGCTAACGCAGGTGTGAGAAGAAAAGAGGGTTGGTCTATTCATTAGGTTTTCAAAGCCGACAAAGCTCTTCATTCGTCAATGTCATGGTACAAAAGGATTCATTTAGAAACCCATCAACCTTTGTTAGTGGACATTATTGTGAAACCATCATACAATGTGTTATGCATCAATCAACTGTCACCTGTCAATCACCTGTCAATCATCCATCAATCAAGGGGGGGGGGGTCGACTCCATTTTGTTGGGGGGGGGTCGGGGGGGGGTCGGGGGGGGGGTCGGGGGGGGGGGTTCGTCGTGGGTGGTCTCGGGGGGGGGTCACGTGACCTGTGACGTCATGCTCCTCCACGGGGTGGGAGCCCCTAGACCCCCCTACTGAAAATAAATAAATACAAATTTCTCACATCTTAAGAACCAATCAAGATATTAAAAATCGAACTGCGGCAACGTAATCTGTGCAAAAACTATTTTGAAATTATGTGCCCAAACACTACTTTTAGATTTGAAAAATTGTTTTGTATCTAATAAGGCCAAGATGGCGGCCGAAATTGATAACCCAATCAAAATTAAGTATTAACTACCCTACAATGTTTGGAAGTGGCGTGGGATAAGTATTTAAAAAAGTATTGACAAAAGTCAGGGGGCTATAATGAGACACCCGGTATATGTGCAAAATATATTTCAGTAAGTTTATGATAACCAGTTGGTTTTTTATATTGATTAAAGAAACGGGCAGGTCGCAGCAACACGCACTTCTTACTTTTTTGTTTCAGTTTCTTATTTTATCTAAGACATCTAGTCTTTTAGGTCATCCCGGGCAAGAACCCCCAATAATGGTAAAACGATTTAAAATTCATCGTCATGAGAGGGTAAAGACGCCAGTCGAGATGTTTCAGCAACCGAGCAACTGCTGCCGACAGATTCGCCCCGCCCGCGCCGCTGACGGGAAACAACCCTTCACTGCTGACAACGTTGCGTCAGAACAGATTACTGCCCAGAATGTCTGACTCTGCCACCTTTTAACCTGAGTGCTTTCTGGAATAAGTGATTTCATGTTTAAAATTATTTTAACTTTATTGGGTGGTCTAACTAAATTTCTAGATTAAGGCCTTATTTTTTCATCGCACTATGATAAAATCTGAATAAAACTCAATTATTAAAGGCTATAGTATCTTGAGATTTATAAAATGGATTGTGGCGTTATAATCAGTGAAAAGAGACTTAGTTAGAAATGACGGTTCTTGCCTTAACAACGCCTTTACATTTGGAAAAAATCGTTTCCAAGATGGCAGCCGAAAATGGGCAATCATTCAAATTGAAATATTATATACCCAAAAATGTATGGAGGTTGTCGAGGATCGATAGTTAAAATACCCCCGTTGCAGCAGACCTGCATACTCAGCGAATTTCAAATGCAAAACAACGTATTTCAAGCAAACATAGCAAGATTTGACATGTTTTGTTAAGCTCCATAAGAATAACATGGGAAATGAGTATGCAGGTTTGCTGCTACAGGTATATTAAAACTGGATGGTTTTAATTCAATATTTAGTAGATCTGAACTAGAAGAAGCCATTTACCAAGTTTTATCAAGATATGTTGAGAAATAAGCGAGATATAGAATTTTACTTATTTTCCATAAGGTTAACATTGGGACAACGTACTGTGTTTACCACTTTCAATATCTCGGTAACCAATGGGCATAGAGCAGTGATTCAAAATACTAAATTATTTGTTTTTTTGAGCTGAATTCAATGGTGCCCACAAAAATTTGATAAATTTTATTTTTCTATGTAAAAAACTCAAAAAACCCATTTTTGGGGGGGTTTATCCCCTTTTACCCCCCCTTCCGGTGGTCCGATCGGGCTGGTTCACGAACTCGTCCAATTGATTACCACTTTACATGTCCGTACCAAATTTCATAAAGATCGGACCATTTTTGCGGCCGCTATCGTGCTAACAGACACACATATATATATATATATATATATATATATATATATATAAATTCGAACGAATAGTGTTTTTTGCTTCTGGGGGCCCAAAAACGAAAAGTTATAGTGGTCCCGAGCTTAGGTCTTACCATGAGACCTACGGTAATAGCTTCTTCCCTATAGGGGAAATTCGCTAAAAAATTAGTAAAAGGAAGGGGGGGCATACAAAATATCCTGAATAATACCATAAATACCCCCGTTGCAGCAGACCTGCATACTCAGCGAATTTCAAATGCAAAACAACATATTTTAATCCAACATAGCGAGATTTGACATGTTTTTTGTAAGTTCCATAAGAATAACATGGGGAATGAGTATGCAGGTTTGCTGCTACAGGTATGTTTAAACTAGTTGGTTTTAATTCAATATTTAGTAGATCTGAACTAGAAGAAGCCATTTACCAAGTTTTATCAAGATATGTTGAGAAATAAGCGAGATATAGAATTTTACTTATTTCCCATAAGGTTAACATTGAGACAACGTACTGTGTTTACCACTTTCAATATCTCGGTAACCAATGGACATAGAGCAGTGATTCAAAATACTAAATTGTTTGTTTTTTTGAGCTGAATTCAATGGTGCCAACAAAAATTGGATACATTTTAGTTTTCTATGTAAAAAACTCAAAAAAACCCATTTTTGGGGGGTTTTACCCCCTTTACCCCCCATTCCGGTGGTCCGACCGGGCATGTTCTCGAACTCGTCCGAGTGATTACAACTTTACACGTTGTACCAAATTTAATTAAGATCGGACCATATTTACGGCCGCTATCGTGTTAACAGACATATATAAATATGTATATAAAAAATCAAACGAATGGTGTTTTTTGCTTCTGGGGACCCCAAAATGAAATGTTAACATGGTCTCGGACTTAAGTCTTACCATGAGTACTACCGTAATAGCTTATTCCTTTAAGGAAATTCGCTAAAAAGGCATACACACCCCTTTAGATAAATAACAAAATTATAATACTGGAAATATTATTTTCCCTACACTACTGTGAAATCACCTTTTTTCGTTATGTGTTTATCACGTGTAAATTCATCATCATATTGTTTACTGCGCAAAAACAATGTTTACTATTCAAAAGTATTTATATAATCTTTTGTTATTTTTTGTAGTAAACAAAATCTTGCTTTATAAATCTCGCGATTCAAACACAATATGGTCTCGAATATGTAATCACTAGCATTTGTTTCACTGTCTACTCTTGTTATTAAATATACTATTCTATTAAAATTAAACATTTTTAGAAAACAATCCTCTTTTGGGCAGTTTCCCTTTATAAATATGAATTCAGATATGATGGCTATAACAGATGCACAGAGATTATCCAGCGCGGCGATAATTTATGATCGCGGCTTCTCTATGATGAACGGTGCGCAGCAATCGAAAATGGAAGGGAACTGTGTAGCCTTCCGTTGTTGATTTTACATATCACTGGCATTGGAATAAACGTCAACTTCTTGTGTTAAGGAAGTGATAAAGTAAATTATCAACCTGGTTCACTGAACAGGATATCATTCTAATCATTTGGAGCAAGAGGACATCATACGTGGACTGCCCGCTTTCTTAAGTGGTTTTCCGTTGTAGGTAAAGTGTGTTGTTACCTCCACATCGAGTTTCAACTCCAGTGCAGATTAAAATGCTCGTTGTTACCCCAAAAGTGGCTCAAGATTATTTTCTTAACCAAGTTGTTTCAATGACATGTAGGTTTGCCTTGGTCAGTATTTCTAAACTTACGAAATATATATATTGTTGAATTGTTTAAAATGCAAATTACCATACCTTTATTTCACTTTCTTGACTCGACAACCAATTAATGCACAACTTTCTTTGCGGAGAGAACGCACCTTCGAACGTTTTATACACGACGATAAAAAACTAGTTTATAAAAACTCATATTTGAAGATTTCCCATTCATTGCAAAGTTTTAAAACCATTCAGTTATCAAGTGTTCTAGCCACCTTCGTTCAGAAGGCAGACATTTAATTTGTCCTAATGTTAGATTCAACTAAACTTTCAGATATGTGAGCGGATTGTTGTGCCCACTGCAGCCTTTTCCGCTATTTTTCGTTACAGGTTTGGTGGGAAACTGGGCAAAGATTTGCCTCTAACATAACTCCACAATAAACATACGAAAATAATTATTTCGCTCCTCGTAAAATCATATAAAACCCCTTTCAGTGGGTTTACCTCAACACGACCGATCTCAGAGTCAGCCAAATGGTCACAGACAGGTGCACTTACATTGGCCACTTTTGATGTAACAAGACAAACTTTTAAGTTTGAAATTCCGTAAACATTTGACTTTGACGAAATTGAATAAAAAAGCTGCATTAGACAAACGAAGTTGTGTCCGTAATTTAGAATAGCCCTGAATTTTAAACTATCATCAATAAAAAATTAAATCTTTATAGATCAGAAAAATTTTCTTAAGTAATCAAATGATTATATAATGTGTTGGTCCAAACTATGTAACTTCTACAACTAATTATGGGATAGAAGAACGCAACTTGTATTGTATGAAATAAAGATCGGTCGAATTCCTGGCCAAGATCCGAGTATGTCACGGACGAGCTTTCGTTGAGTTCACAACAAATTATTCTCAATATCCTCTCAAGAATATTTATACTGTTTAGTACATTCAACTGATCTAGTAATACCTCCGTTGCAGCAGACCTGCATACTTAGCGAATTTCAAGTGCAAAAGAACATATTTCAACCCAACACGGCGAGATTTGACATGTTTTTCTAAGCTCTATAAGAATAACATGGGGAATGAGTATGCAGGTTTGCTGCAACGGGTATGTTAAAACTGGTTGGTTTTAATTCAATATTTAGTAGATCTGAACTAGAAGAAGCCATTTACCAAGTTTTATCACGATATGTTGAGAAATAAGAGATATATAGAATTTTACTTATTCCTGATTAAGTTAACATTGGGACAACGTACTGTGTTTACCACTTTAAATATCTCGGTAACCAATGGACATAGAGCAATGATTCAAAGTACTAAATTGTTTGTTTTTTTTAAGCTGAATTCAATAATGTCAACGAAAATTATGTTATTTTTATTTTTGCATGTAAAAAACTAAAAAAAACCCATTTTTTGAGGAATTTATCTCCTTTTAACCCCCCTTCCGGCAGTCCGATCGGGCTGGTTTACGAACTCGTCCAATTGATTAGCACTTTGCATGTCTGTACCAAATTTCATAAAGATCGGACCATTTTTAAGGCCGCTATCGTGCTAACAGACACACACACACACTCACACATATACATACAGTACACCTCGGATTATCCGGACCCCACATTATCCGGATCCCGGATTATTTGGACCGGTCCATCCGAGATATTAAAAAAAATTAAATCACGGCAAAAAGTGATTTTAGCGAGTTAACGAGTGAAATGCACCTTCTAAAAGTCAACTGCAAATGCAATACATTACTTTACGCATTTAGAATCACAATAATTAAAGGAGTTGTATCTCAAAAACAGTATTCTACAGCATTCCCGCGAATCCCGTCTTTTGGTTTGCTACTTGAGGCGCCAGCTAATCAACATAAGCTTTAACCTACGGTAATTTTGCGAGCTAGTTTATTGCTGTCACTTTAAGTGTTTACAGTTGTGAACTCTTTATGTGAACTGATATTGAATTTCAAAATGGGTGGTTGTAAAAGGAAAAAAATTGTTTTAACTTTAGAACAGTAAATAAATGCTGTCAAAAGATTTGACGCAGGAGAATCAAGTAAAGAATTAGCTAAGGAAATGGGTGTTGGGACAAGTACGGTGACATGAAGAATCAAGCGCAGTTAGAAAAATGGTACTTATGCGGAACAAGTTTGAAAGAATATCAATTACAGTCTTGATACTTCGTTTGCAGCATCAATTGAGCAGGGGCTAAGGTACGTGATCGCTATTTAGGCGATATTGTAATGACCTCGGATTATCCGGATTTTTCGTTATCCGGATCGGTGTTCCGCCACATTAATCCGGATAATCCGAGGTGTACTATATATATATATATATATATATAAATTCAAACGAATAGTGTTGTTTGCTTCTGGGGGCCCCAAAACGAAAAGTTATCATGGTCTTGGACTTAGGTCTTACCATGAGACCTACGGTAATAGCTTCTTCCCTGTAGGGGAAATTCGCTAAAATTGATTAAAACAATTCTCTCTAACCACTTACGAATTCATTCCATGACAGTATTAAATTGTCAACCGTAGAATTATGTAAATTAAAAAGTTACCCTCACATTTTCACACCAAAAAGGCTGTGTTAGTGAAATGCGTATTTAAAGTAAAATGTCGCACTGCGCAACAGTTGGTGGGCAAATCTGGGAGGGAGCGGGTTGTAAAAAATGAGCCTCCCCCCCCCAACATCAAGGTAGAGGATTTATTTGTTTAGGGTTCTGCGGCACTATCAATATTATCAGTTTTCAGCGGTCATTCTGACATCATACACCCTCGTACAGAAAACAAAGGGACATCAGCGAATTTTCAGATTCAATATTAATTTAATTCTTCAATATTGTAAATAATTTATTATACAGTAAAAAGGGACCGCATGGGAAACACTTTGTTGTTTACTTTGTTTTAGCTTTAGATTAACCATGAGTTGAACCTAACAGTATTTAATATTGACGGAAAATAACGGACAGTCGCATGGTAAACGAATGTTCATTAACATTTTGTTTTTCCCAAAATATTCAGTTTTAGTCAGACTATAAAGATCCTGTGTAAGGGCTTTAGCTTTACGGCGATTGAAAAAATCAGGAAAAATGCTTATTAATGTCTTACGTTTTAAGTACCTGATGTTATTTAATGGACATTAATTCGCCGTATTTTGAAACAATATTTTCCGTGTATAAAAATAAGAGGGTTAATACAATTCCACAACAAATCTTATTTACATTGTTACGAGATTACATCCATTTCATACATTTTGCCATGTAAAAAGCAGCCTACAAGAAAAAAATATGTGATACCGTAAATAACAAACAGTAGATTTTCATAATAATTATTTTTTGTTATAGTAAAAAAATTTTTAAACCAATTTTATCTTCATACTTATTTCAGTTAAAATTCTAAAACGAAGCCTCTGAGTGTCTAATCACTGGAATCAATTTGGCATAAGTCCAAGTTATTTTCTGGAAAGAATCCAATAGTGTACAATCCCGTAAAAATCGTAGTTTATTCTTCAAACAAAGAGAAATATTTTTGAGTTAGCGTTTGTAAATGTTTGCTGAGTAAATGAATTTTTCCTTCTAAGAAATATTTCACAACTAAACATTTAATGAAATATAGATTTATTTGAAATGTAAATAATCATTCATTGTAACACATTGCATAGACTGGTTTCATAGATTAGTATTCATTATCTGTTATTTTGTATAAAACCGACAAAATTTAATGTTCAATATTGCTTACTCGTAGATTCATTTAGGAGGATCCTAATTTTATCCTAATTGTGGAATTAAAATTCGAGCTGAGCAGCCGCACGGTAACTAGTTTTATAAACATTTTACAGCCTCATAAAAATTCAAATCACTAAATAAATTGTCTAATCAACCTGATTTTGACCTGAATCAATTTTGAACGGTCAATTTACAGTTTCAGGAAAACCTGTTGAAAAATATTCTTCCCGTATAGTTCATATCGTATAGTAAACATACGTACCTGTGTACATACCGTATAATAAAACTGTTACTCCTACAACAGTACCACTACTAAGTTGATTGCTTTAATTATTAGTTCTACCATTTTATTCAGTTTCCTTATCTGAAAAATCATTATTATAAAACAAATATCAAATTTTAAAAAACGGTGGTTTCGCGTAAAACGTCTTTCAGTTTCAGACATTGTGAATATTTATTTAAGAGCTCATGAATCTGAATCATTAAAGACGATGCAACGGCGATGGACGAATGCCAAAAGACGTTCGCAGCAAGGAGAGGTCCACGATAGTCGTTTCATTGCTAATGTTAGGGTCTACGGGGGGTTTATATTGTTATGTTGAAGCATTTGACTCGGCAAACCTCTTATTGTCGAGGTCCTTGTTTTAAGTTAACCAAACTGTAATCTGAAGGAAATCTGTAGAGGATTAGATTACACTTGTAATAATCAACGCCTCAGGCCTAAATTTTTCTTTCAACCCATCTCCCTTTTTAAAATAAATAAAATAAATAAATAAATAAATAATAAAAATGCCTTTTACTATCCAGCGTTTCTCAGTACAATACTGTTTTCCAGAACAACCTTTATCAAACTATACGTTTATTATACATACATTTAAAATACAAACAAATTCAACAAACAAATTCAACAAACAACTACAACAGATAACCACAAACGTAACATGCGAACAATACCTTAATTTTTCCCTTGAAAGTTGACAAGGAAAATGTTTTAAGGCCATAGGGGAGGTCGTTGTACAATTTAGGACCAAAGTAGGAAAAACCTTTCCTACCGACCTGAAGCCTGACTTTAGGAAGTACAGGAGCTTCCCATGGCGGGAACTGCGTTGTGAGTCCTCCTCCCGAAAGGAGAGCTTCTCACAAAGGTACTGCGGCTCTTGTTGGATAAGAGCCTTATGCACCATGCAGCAAGTCATTGCCCTACAGATAGACTCTACTAGAATCATCCCGGCAGCATCCCTAAATGGAGAGACATGTTCGAATCAATGAAGTTCAAATATGAATCGAATTGCTGTGTTTTGCAATTTTTGAATTCGATACATGTCTGCACCAGATACACTGTTTCCATAGGCCAGGAGACAGAGGGTAAACACTGATAGGACTAGTGACTGCATAAGGTGCAGCTTTGCAGTCTCTGGCAACAAACTTCTAAACCTGTACAGTCCCCGCAGCCTTCCTATAGCATGCTGGGTAGCATGCGTGACATGCTCTGAGAAGGTGAGGTTGCTGTCTAGCACCACACCCAGCGTCTTCACTTTGTTACATACGCTCAATCTCTCACCATTGAGTTCAACCAGAACTCCAATTTGACTGAGGGACTGCACCAGGTTAGTTGGCGCAGTATGCAGCACTGAACACTTACCTGTATTGAGTTTCAGCCCATTAGCATGTGACCATTCGAATATTTTCTCAAGGTCAGAGTTGATAAGGCCAATGGCTGGTATCATCGTGGATGGCTCATAGGTCATATGCAGCTGTGAGTCATCTGCATACGAGTGGTCTGTGCAATTAATCTTATTATTTCCCCATCTGCTCTATTTATTTCCCGTAAAATCGAAGTAAAGGCCACATTTTTTTAGCTTTAAAAAACAAACGTTGACATCGTAAGAAGCCATCATAGTTCAATTTAAAACCTATGATTCAATGTAAATTCAAGAGCCTTTAGGAAAAAAAAAGTTTTTAATTTGACCGGTCTTATGCTGGATTGCGCTCACTTTCTACTTACTCCACCTTGTATTTCTTTAACCAATTTCAGAGTTAATAACGTTCCAGTTTGCTCTGATTACATTTCGAAATGTCTTAATTCCATTATCAAAGAATTGTCTTTTACATTAATTTAAATTGTCTGTAAAATTTATTTCCATTCTTCATATGTTTAGGGTTATGAAACATTATTTACTCTACTACACTTAATTACATTTATAATTTCTTTTTTCTCTTTAAGATCATTGCTTAACCAGTCAGTTGACTTGCTCTTAAATTGAAATATATTTTCTTGGAACACTAGATTAAAATAACGTAAATATTTTGTGCAACATATCATACTATTTATCATATTTTGAAAACTATGCCCAAGTTTCTTAATCTAGTGTTTTATAATAGCACTTTTTTCAGAAAATTCTCTTTTAAGTACTGTAAAATGTTTCATATTTCAAAAATTTCTTTCTTAAAAAATATTTCTTTAAGGCCATCATCGTCCGATTGCATTGGTATCAATCCAGTTGCTCGAAATTTGACTTCAGCAATAGGTATGACAGACCCATTGAAGAACTAAACTTGGAACATCAACCATTTAATTTTTATACATTTTTAAGCTTTGTTTTTTTATATATAGTGTAATATTTACGTTCCCAGAAAAAATAATATTTTTTGATATTTCAAGGGATTTTAAGGGCTATCAATAAACGTAGCCTAAAAACTATCCAAAAACACACATCTGATCTAGGTAATTTATAAAACCCTGACTACAAATAATGATAATAATCAATTATAAAAAGAAGCGTTATATTATTTATGAAACAAATTGGCATACCATGTTCAAATTCTAAAGAAACAAACTCGCCGCAAGTTCTTCAACTCTACTCCAATATAAGTTCTCCCTGCATAAAAAATCTTATCTCGACCTTAATGTATCGATTTAAAGCATACCTACAACTTTTCAATTTATACCCCCCTTCTATCTTCGGTAGTTTTTTGGTAATAAACAAAAAACTCAATTTTTCCAAATAACGCCCATGTTAAATTTCCTGTACTCAATGTTAAAGGACGCAAATTTAAATGCTTTGAGTACTGCACATTTAACATGGGCGTTATATGGGAAAATGGAGTTTTTTTTTATTACTAAAAAACTACTTAAAATAGAAAGGGAGTATAAATAGAAAAGTTGTAGGTTTTTGTAAGACCTTTAAAATTATATCTTATTTAACATATGTTGCCATTTATTTTTTTGATTTTCAGTGCTACCAACATTTACAAAAAATAAAATGTTTTCAAATTTTTGTTCTAATGTTTACATCTTGCATATCAAATTGAAGCTAAGTTTACAAGGGTTAAGATATTTCTAACTGAACGGAAAAACCTTCTGTAGTTCTTGAGATACAGGGTATTCCGTAAATACCAATATTTTTCACATAAACGGCCGCCATTTTGAAAATAATAGAGATAATTGAGTTCTGTTTCCACCAAATTGTTTGTCTTGCTTATAGAGCTTTAAAATGATGTATAATATGACATATGTTCACATTTAAAAATTCCGAAATTCGAACCCATGACCCCCGGTTTTTGGAACACCCTGTATTTTAAAAAGGTTAAAAATATTTTTACGTTGTTCCTTGGGTATGATTTAGTGGGGAAATGTTTTGTTTCATCTTTGTATGTTAAGCCGTTCACCTATAATTTGTTGTGGACTGCTTAGAAGACTCACCATGTATACAGTCTTGGTTAAATTCTTCCCTGACAAAAAAAAACTAATCATGTACAAAGTGCCTAAGAAACATAATGAGTTGCCATTACATGAAGACTTGTTAGCACCCTTCTAATTTTGTATAAATGTACAGTCCCTTGACTTGCTAGATTTTAACCATTTTTTGGTCTTTTTCAGTTCACCTCGTTTAGTGTCTAACATTTTGTTAATGCTCCTTATTCTTATAAATGTTCTCACTCTTGAGAACAGGTGTACCGCTTGTAGGCACACATGGGGGTTCTTTTCCGTTAAAACATATTTTAGATTCTTTATGATATCCTTTTCTTTACGGAAACGATCCCCTTCTCCATAATAATCCAGTAAAACTGTTTCGAATTAATGGATCGTCCTCTTCCACTGCAGAGGGTACCGTCAATTTACCATAAGATAATGTTTTCAGCAATATCATATTCATTATTAAAAACTATCAAAAATAATACTGTTGTTTACAACCTTTAAGAAACTAAAATAAAGAAAATAATGTACAATGTTTTGGTTGAATTATACAGGGTTGGGCAAAAGTCTGGAATATATAAAATAACTTTTATATTATTTTTCAGAAAGTGATGAAACTTTACAGCTGTGTATCTAGTACAAATAGGAATATTTTGGCGTATTTTCTGTTTTACGCAAAATGAGGGGATGGCCCACGCTGGAAGTCTTGAAATTCTTAAATGTAAGCATACCTCGAGTTATACATCGTTTTAAAGGTCTTAATTAGCAGATTACAACAGCGCAAACCGCGCCTCAAAAGGTTGATCCAATCAAAAGTTACAGCTCCTCAAAGATTTTAACGTTGGTCATTTAACTCCAGGCTAAAAAAATCAAGACTAATATTTTTATCAAGCTGCAACTTCTGACTCGATCAACCTTTTGAGGCGCGGTTTGCGCTGTTATGATCTACTAATTAAGAGCTTTAAAATGAGGTATAACTCGAGGTATGCTTACCCTTAAGAATTTTTGGACTTCCTTCACAGGTCGTCCCCTGGTCATGGGCAAATTTGTTTTCATACCTCAAATTATACTTATCAATGAGAAATACATGTATCTAAAACCAAACTACATCGTTCCGAGTGCTTTATATGTAATTCGACTTTTTCCCTGATTTTAGCCTTAAGTTTAATGGCCAACATTAAAATCTTTGAGGAGCTGTAACTTCTGATTGGATCAACCTTTTGAGGCGCGGTTTGCGCTGCTGTGATCTACTAATCAAGACCTTTAAAATGAGGTATAACTCGAGGTATGCTTACATCTAAGAATTTCAAGACTTCCAGCGTGGGCCGTCACCTCATTGTGCGAAAAACTGAGAAAATACGCCAAAATATTCGTATTTGTATTAGATACACAACTGTAAGGTTTCATCACCTTCTTAAAAATAATGTAAAAGTTATTTTATATAATCCAGACTTTTGCCCAACCCTGTATACAGTCTTGGTTAAATTCTTCCCTGACAAAAAAAACTAATCATGTACAAAGTGCCTAAGAAAAATAATGAGTTGGTTTCAGCCATGCTTCTTTATTTAAATTTTCATCAGAAAGATTCCTAGTCATAGTTCCAAGAGATGGATCTTGTTGCCTACATTTAAATGCTATGTATCCCGCCACGTATGAAAGCGCTTCCTCCTCAACCCATTTTTTATCCGACGGCGTGTCCCCCAAAGCTCTTTCGGCACTCGTTACACCTTCGGGAAAGCTTAAGTTGTCATCCTCATCCTCTTCTGACGAATTCTCGATATCCAATATATCTTCGTGAGAGAAGGCGGATTGGATGAGTTCAGCCGTTAAATATGTGTCCAAATTGCTATCAACTTCCACTGCTTCGATGTTGGCTTTTGGCGAAGGCTTAAGCATTTTGTTAGAAAGAATTATTTTTTTAATCCGAGAGATCACCTCTGATGCCGGTGGATGGTCAGCAAAAACACCAGCCCCTCGAATTTGGCCAAAAAACCTTTCAAGGACGTCTTGAGTTAGTCTAGATGTCATGATTTACTTCAATCCTGCGTGTTTCATATCTTCAAACAGTCCAGTCAACAAAATGATAGATATAATGAAACCTTTTTGGAATGGCAATAACGATTGCCTACCTTTTACCCTTAAGGTAGTCATTTCTTCTTCAACTTTTTCCAAATTTTTTTTGAGTATCGCAATATTCTTCGATGCCAAAAGAAGCCCTCATTGGGTGGGAAGCGGATGGGAAAGGTGCCTTACTGTTCATCACATCAGTAAAAGAGTCAATTAACTCAAAAAATTCAGCCACTCTGTTGTTTCCTGTTAAAACTTCTATAGCCTTTGATGTAGTCCTTGAAAATACTGCCTTTGCCGGGGCAACGCGCTGTTGCTCATTTCCTTTCAGAATTAAAAATGAAGGGCCAAGTTTGTGGTTTAATTTGATCTCTCCCGTATCTTTATTCGTGACATCGTTTAAAATTTGTACGTTGACCTCCACCATTGCAGTGACCGTCACTTAATATAAGACCTTCGTCTAATAAATGGTTGCTTAGTAATTTTAGGTAGTGGGGCATATCAGCAAACACCCATACATTTTCTTCACTATCTGAAGGATTGGGAAAAGATGTTTTTTTAGTGAAAGTTTTAACTCTCCACAATGTCCCACATCCTCCTAAGTCAGACACTACGGCGCAAACTTTGAATCCTGATTGATGGGCACGGTTAATAATTCGGAGCAATATCTCTTTGTTCATGGTCTTGTCAAAATCTAAATATACCGGCTGCTTCCATTTATTGCACAGTCCTTTTAAAATTACAACTTGGACTTTGGAGAATGGGCCAAGAATTTAATCAAGTCCAGCGTCGTACACAACTTTACTATCTATGTGCATTTCTTCAAAACTTAATACACAATATTTATCTAGCTCGTATAAATTGGCAGTGCAATTAATTGGACATCAGAGTGAAAACGTTGTGCAATAGTCCCGGACGATAAGAAAATTTAGCACACCACCCTCTAAGAATTGATGCTGATGGCAACGGAAATTCCATTTTCCTACCACTGCATGGAAATAATCACATTGCCACACCTGTCAACTGTACGCAAAACTGTTCATTTCCGCTTTCATTTCATTCTCGCTCGCAAAAGCGAACGGGAATGGTCATTCTCGCTCGCTAAATAAGGGTTACTTATTAGGTTAAGGTGGCACACAAGAGAGATAACTATGACGTCAAACACAAAAGAACAGTTTCTATTGATCAGAATTCCCTTGTCACTCACCGTATTCTAAATTCTAGTTGCCGTGCTCTAAATAAGCTGATTTCACTGTCGGCGTTTCGACACACTAACTTCGTTCCAATAAAATAAGCATACATAACCTCAATGAACCTTTGTGTACAGATTAGTTAAAAAGTTAAATTGTTTAAATAATGGTGGTAGGAAAAATATTGTGTGTATTACGAGCACAAATAGTCGTTGCCGCTCTCGAAATTTTTGGCCGCACTCAGCTAAAGCTCCGTGCGGCCATCTACAATTCTCGAGCGGCAATGACGTACTTCACGCTCTTTCATCGAGTATTTCACCAATCCAACTATTTTTACTCACCAAGCAATAGGCTTATGAGTAAAAACGGGTGAGTTGACAGGAAACAAGCTTCTTCTTCTTCTCTTTTGGAGGAATAGTAATCATGGAAAGCTTTTCCAATTAGGTTATGTTTACTTTTTGATACTAAATATTTAAAAGCGTTCGGATAGCCTTTTAACTATTTATAAAGTGCCTTAAAACTAAACTTGACTTTAAATATACCAAGATAGTCTAGTTGAAGCCATGAAAAATGAGGTAATTCCTTAAATTGGTCAATGTTTACATTTGGCTTACTAGTTTGACAGATGTATAGTTTGAAACATTGACATCCCACGAGGTGGTTTAAACAATGCTACCATCAGCTGTTAGGTGATTTGACGAGTGACTCACTACTCAACTCTCAACCGTTTCAAAAATAGGGCCCCAGAGTTGAGTAGTGAGTCACTCGTCAAGTCACCTAACAGCTGATTGTAGCATTGTTTAAACCACCACGTGGGATGTCAACGTTTCAAACTATACATCTTTCAAACTAGAAAGCCAAATGTAGACATTGACCAATTTAAGGAACTACCTAATTTTTCGTGGCTTTAATTAGACTGTCTTGGTATATTTATAGGTCAATTTAGTTGTAAGGCATTTTATAAATAGTTCAGAAGCTATCCGAACGCATTTAAATATTTAGTATCAAAATGTAAACATAACCTAATTGGAAATGCTTTCCATGATTATTGTTATTACTTCCTCCAAAAGAGAAGAAGAAGAAACTTGTTTCCTGTCAATTCACACGTTTTAACTAAACAGCCTATTGCTTGGTGAGTAAAAATGGTTGGATTGGTGAAATATTCAATGTATATTATAATATCTATATTAAAATGATGAATTTTTAAGAATAGCTGAATTCATTAGGTTAGTTAGGAATATTTTTATTTTTATCTATAAATTCATTTAATAATTAGAAACAAATAACTTGAGGGTCGAGTTACTCACTCAATCGTCAACTCACCCATTTCAAAAATAGTGTCCCAGAATAACATCGATGACAATCAGCTGGAAGAATGTATTTATAAAAATTAATCGTGCGAGAACATTGCAACAAACCAAGAAGAACCAAAAAACCAAGGGGCTGATCGGTGACATGGCGTAAGGAAAATAGAAAGGTGTGTGCAGGGTCAGGTCAGCTGATGTGACGTGACGTTAAAAACATTTTTAATTTAGAGTTGAATTATATCTCAAGCTTTGACATATTTAACGGTTGCAACACTGAATAATCCCTTTAAGTGCTCAGCTGATTCGTATTCCGTTCAGAGAGGAAGGAAAAGCTGCGATTACTTTAGCGGACGTGAATTGCCTCAACCAGTGCGACTCTTCATTCCTTCCGAGCCTTGTGGCTTTCTGGGCTCGACGACTTTACAGCCTCGTTTTGGATGTTAAAGTCTTCTGCAGTTAAGAGAAAAGTGGTTGCAGTACATTAACAATGCTGTGTTTTGAAATAAGACTTTAAAATCAACCCTTTGTGCTAATTTCATAAAAATACGCTAGATGTTTCTTGTAAACAAAAATAATCTCAGCGACGTTGGATAGAGCTCAGGATGAAATTTTGTAGGAAATTTGTTTAGAGTGTCAGACTTAAGGGAAGAGTCATAGAGGCCCTTAAAGACTGGCATTTCTCTATAAGGTTTGTAAATATAAATTTAACGTCGATAGGATGAAATATAAATTTTAAGTAAACAGTTGATTGGAGTAAACAGTATTTTTCAGCAAAGTAATGTTTATTGCTGAAATTGTTAATGAGATTGCAATCTAATCTGCACTAGTTATCCAGTCATCTCAATAAAAATGTTAATTTTAACGTTATAATGTTTTGTTGCATGGGCGAACATAAAGTAAAATGTCGAAATTGTAAAAGTAAGCTCTGAATGAATTTTTTATGACTAACAAATTCATTCAAATAAAAAATTATTAGGAGTAGAATGTGTCCAACTTTTAACAGTAGTTCCTAACATTAAAACAGAAAATAGGTAAATATCTCTACAACATAAAATTGCTTGTCAGTATGACTTTTAAAGCTGTATTACTATGTAATTATTATCTAAGAAAATCCAATACTTTCAATGAATATTAATTTAAACATTGGTTAGTGCGTTTAAAGACCACAGCAATAAAATGGAACAATTGGAAATTGGAGACAATAAAATTATTGGATTTCAGAACCGCCTATATCACTCCTCCGTCCAATTCTCCTTCTCAAGCCGTTACAATAGCGTATGTAGACGTATCATCTTAATGTTACAACTTTATTAGGTGCATTTTTCAAACACTTATTTCATTTGATACTTTCATGCAGTGCTCGATTTGTTTTAATTCAAATAGTGTACATGACCCCCTTTCCTCATCCTGCATTCCTCACTGCCTCAAATAACTATATGACTATATGAATTGTCAGGTTTGGAAAGACGAATTTTTTAGAACTCGAACTTTTAAATGAACTAAATGAAATTCAACTAAGCATCACTTTATATTTAAAAAATAAACTTTAAAATATGCTTTAATTTTGTTTCTAATGACTAGATTTGCGAGTGTTTGGGTCTTCGAGCTTTTTCATCGAGGATTTCAATAATCGAGATAGCTGAAACTAAGCAAAAGAGCGTCTTTCGCGGGGAAACTTCGCGCGTGATTCCCGTACATTACGCGCAATCGTTATTTACGGCAAATTTACTTCCGCTGAATATGCGTTGTGGTATTGTGGTATTTATTGCGTAGTTGGCCTAAAAACTAATAATTAATCCAGCCGATTTCATGCGATCTTCCTTGTAGGCAAAGCTGCGGTACCCCCGCCATTACGCGCGATCGCCTTTAATGGCAGAAACACGCCGTTCCACCACAAATAAAGTACTGTACTGCTTTCATGTGTAGCGCATTAATATTTAAGTTTTATGAAAAAAGTAACGCCAAACTTCATCTCCTGTATCTTAATTTGGCGACCTCTGTCAGTCACAAACATCAGAAAAAATGTAAAATATTAAGCAGCAATTTTTTTTATTGTATGATTTCAGTAATTTACACTATAAAATTGGCTGCCAAATAAATTTATTAATAAAAATGTTTAATTGCTATAAAATACAGGTATAGTAAACACCAGAAAATTAATTGCATAAATTTTAATTGCTGAGCAACATTTTTCATTTTTATTATATGATTTTTTTAAGGGTTAACAATTATGGGTCTGGATAACAGTTTATTTTTATTAATACCTCGTATATTTTAAGCTTTTATCGCACGAACTTTTATTTCTAGTAGTATGGAGACTTGTATAAAGTCAATGAGTTTTGTAATTTAAATATCGTTGATGTAACCAAATACCTTGTGCATTTTATAACACAACCACTTGGCAAGTCAAATGCCGTGTAGCGGGCCCATCTGTTATGGTAATCACTCAAACGTGTCACAGCAGCTTCATGTCAACATTAAACAACTCTCTTTGTATCACACAGTCTTTTAAATAATAAATAATGATTTTGAAAATTTATTATACTGTTGTATTACTGTTTTACATCGACAACCATGTTAAATTAAATATAGTGAAAGAAATATTTATAAAATAGGAATTAATAAATTACAATCTCACTTAGACCGATTAATCTTTCTTCCTTTTAAAGTAATATTTTCGGAATAGGGGAATAGTGTAGAGAAAACTGAAACACGCAATATAGAATTTGTTCTAAAATCTAAAATGAAATAATTGGCTATGGGCTGCTTAGAGAACAATTAAACCACATTTGATTGACATTAATCCATATTTTCGGCGTTTTCATATTTTCTCATTACAATACAATTTAAATTTAAATTTAGAAGAAAAATTTCAATGTGGCAGTAAGCGCAAAATACATTTGGCCATAAATCTATTAGGTTATATTCTAGAATCGCTTAAGCGCCCTCGGAGTACATTTATGCAAATTAGAGCTTGACAGTGTCAACGTCCCAGCGGGCGGCGGTGGCGCTGCGGCGGCGGCGGCGGGAGTTTATCTAGGATCACCAGTGACGGTCGGTGACAGGCGAGGGTCTAACCTGCGTCTTAATTAGCGGCTTGGTTGCTTCGTCTTCCAGGCAAACGTGTTGCTAGAGAAATATCTTACGTGTAATTAATGGCCTAAATTTTTACTAATTCAACAGATGAACCCATCAGAATTTCAGCTAACTTGCGTCATGCCCGTTTGATTGGTAAAATATTTACCAAAAACTGACCATCTTGAACTTATTGCATAAAAAATTAACGTTACAAAATTTAATGGCTAATTAACATTGAAAAAATCTCTCGATTCTTATTAGGTTTAAAATCCCGATCGTGTGAATAAATAAATGAGAGTAAATTAAGTTTTGAAATTGAATTAAAATCAACGTTGACCTAAAGAAAACCGTTACAGTTAAAATTATGTTCATCACTTATGAATATAATTTTAACTTGAACCGCTTTAGCCACAATTTCAAGTTAAAGTATTAAAGGTTCTAGAGTTGATGTTTATTTTGTATAACTGATTCAAAATTTCCTCGAAGAGTCTAAAAACATTTATGAAATAGTTATTAAAACGTTTTACCAGAACTCAACAGCAATATACCAAACCAACCTTACCTAAAACGACATCCTAATAAAAGGTCCCCGCTTGAAATGTAGTCTAAAATGTGTATGTAATAATTCGGTCTTCTATATTCGCAACTAGTAATTACTCCGTTTGTGTCTCTACTCGTACTATCAAAATAAAATTGACTAACCTCAACGCCCCTGTTCCTATGCCAAATAAGATTGGATTATACTGCACGGATCTTTGTCCATTCCCATGATATATGAGGGCCCGAAGCCATAAATTAGCGTTCTACGGCCTACACCGTTGCTCGGTCGCCTACCGGACAAATATAAGATGGTGCATTCTCTTCGGTTGACCGATCCTGTGACTAGTCCTTGGGACGAGTCATTTCTCAAATGAAATCTTTAATCTTGATAAAAATACATTCTTAAAAAAATTTAACGCATTGTTCATGTTCATAAAGGCAAGGTAATAGTATGTTTGTACAATACTTTACATGTGAACAGTAAAATAATAGGATTGAGTCGCAGTCCGTCAAGCCCATAAACTGCATACGTGACTCGCCTCGCGAGGTGGGAGTCGTTCGTCATGTTATCCTTGACTGTTTTACCTATAGCATAAACGGGGGTATCAAACTTTTTTTTAAATCTTATGCTAGGTGATGGCGATCAGCTTCGCAGGGTATTTACATTGAATAACAGGCAACTACCAAAATAATGAAAGTGTTTCCCATAAAAGCCAACACTCAAACATAGCCCCTCTTTTGGGCGGAGCCGTATGGGGACTTCGGGAAATCCCTCCTCAGTCGATGCTTACGCTTTAAAGTGAATATTCTTGAACAATTGCGCTTCTCGGTGCAACGGTTTGTCTTGGGCGTTGTTCGGAATTTCGTTTACAGATTTAAGATGAATTTCAACGGTGATTAATTTCATATAATCGTTAATGTGTTAAACAATTACATCAGAGAGTAATAAAGTAAATAAAGTAGTATTAAAGTAAATACAATCTACATTTTGGAGAATACTTAAGAATTTATAAAATATCCTGATCTGAACTTAGTCAATAGCAATATTGATTATTAGTTTATGAGTTTGTTGAAAACTACTATTCTATACTGATTGGAATTTCTGTCTAGTAGTAAAATAATAGCTACAAAAGCCTACATTTATGTATTTCTTATTCCTTATGTATAGTTAATCTAACTAACGTTGACCCTATTAGCGTTAGCGTTTCAATCAGTTATGAAAAACATTAATATTAAAATTTAAAAAGCATGTTTTTATCATAGAGGTTCTGTCTTTCTCTTTTGGTGCACCACGATTTCGTGTAACAAAGCTTGTAATTCTTGAAATTATTACAATTGAGTTACCTATCCAAGATTTTACCTCATTCCACATTGGTGCAAAATGTTCTATCTTGATAGGAGTTTTCGTTAAAACAAATTAGATGCGATTTCCATTTTGGGAACGTGCCAAATCCAGGAGACATCCATTACTTTCACGTTGTGCTTTTATCGCTCAGCGCCTCGTAAATTTATATAAACCGATTTTGTTGCGGATACATTCGTAATATTTCGGCTAGATAAAAACGCCCAATAAGAATTCCAAACGTATGTCCAACATTGTTTTTGAAACGACAAGATCCTTCAAGCCTGTTTGTGTTAATGTTTATGTTTTACATACAAGGTTGGTGAAGTATCGTATTCGTTTTCAAGAAAACATTATCTGTTTTCAAATTATAGCATTATTAAAACAATGGTCAAATATTTAGTGTAATTAATGGGTGTTTTCAAGTGATGCGATCAATATTCAATATATTTTATACATATAAAAAGAGAGTTGTGTGTTGGTAAATTTCATGCTTCTGCGAAAACTACATGTCGTAGATACGTGATATATACATCCACATAGTCATAATTTGTTAGGTCAGTTCGGATGTTTATCCCCAGGTGTCTGGACTATTTCAATAGGTGAACATAAAAAATAATGTTATTACGACTTCAAGCTCAGGAAACTTGAAATTCATTATAGAAGATGGTAAACATGTCACTGAAACGTTTAGGATTTTAAAATTATCAGACGCAACTTAATAATATAACCTTTTGTTTGTCAAAAAAGAAGACAAATTAATTTTTTGAATTTACATGTTTTACATAACAAGAGATTCCGACTATGTGTATTACAACAGAATTCAAGTTCGTAAAGTTTTCCTTCTTACGCTAGTCTTTCCTGTTAACAATGTAGATTAAATTTACGATTTGTTGATCATGTTTCATTGATTTCTTCCATTGGTAAATTTCCTTTCAACGTCATCGGTGTAAACATTAACCAATTCCAGATTACATGAAAAACATAGCTGAATTATAACAAAATTAAAAGTTTTTGCTGACATCTAACAAAGTTCTAGATGCATGAAAGCAATTTCATAAAAAATTCAAGCAAAGGGACCTTTTTCGTTAATTCACCACCTATACTTTTTTATTCATCGTTCTTTGCCTCCAAAACTGTGCTATGACTATAATATATAGGTTTACATACCTTCAGTCAACAGTTTCATAATGTAGAAATTTCCTACATATGTTTCAAAGCATTAAAGCTTCATCTTCAGGGATTTAAAAATGTCTATAAGTGCATCACACAAATTTTCTACATTAAAAATAAATAATAAAATAAAAAACACATTACACTTAACACATAAGACTTGAGCTGGCCAGCAATAGACACCGACTGAGACTGAGTAAACAGGTATTACCCCACTCCTACTTGACCTTGAACTGTTATCAGGTGACTGGTTGATTTGTTTTGAATGTAGGAGATTCTGTCAAATAATCTATTGGAATTGTATTTTAATTTTTCATTCAAAATATTGTCGGGATCCTTTTTGAATGCATTATAAATTTGGAGCTCTTCAAGAGTTGTCATGAGGGATGATTTCTTACAATTATGTAATACCTTCAGGTTTGACTCCAAATTGATGACATTATGATTACTCTCGGCTAAATGTTCAGCAAACATAGATTTTTGGGATAACAATTTAGGTTTAGGCATGTGTTCAGCGAATCTTTTCTTAAACGATCTGCCCGTCTGTCCGATATAAAATTTAGGGCAATCTGAACAATTTGTTTTATATATTCCAGTTTGGTCGGCTTTATTGGGTTTTGACTTGTAGGTATGTTTCTCCAGTCGGTTTGTTGTTTTACACGATAATTTGATATCATGTTTTTTCAATTCATTTTTCAATGTATTGCAAAGTGACTTTCCAAATTCAACTGAGACAAACCGCTGGTTCTTTTCCACATTGTTTAATTTTTGTACATTAACTGAGCTGTTAATCTTTGTTTTCTGTTTTTTAATTAACTTATCTACCAAGTCACTCTTGTACCCATTTATAAACGCTATGTACTTTATTATTGTGATTTCATTATTGTAGTCTTCCTTATCCATGGGTACTGATAAGAGACGGTTGAGCAACTAGAGTTTATATTACTTGTTGAGTTTAGATTTTTATTCATGACATGTACATAGAGATCTATATTTTGTAGATTATCTCTATGATCAAATGTAGTATTCTTTTAACTTTTTACGTATACTATAAATGCCGAGTGACGTACACACAAACCCCAAAGTTATCTAAAATCAATTAATAAAACTCCCGTCGCCGCAAACCTGCGTACTCAGAGAATTTCTAAAGGATTATTTTAAATAAGTGTGCATATGTAATATCTGGAAGAAAAAAAATATATTTTGGAAATTTTATAAAAATAAAATACATATATATTTTTATAAATGAATTTTAAATTGAAGGAAAATGATCTAAGGAATGAGACGGCGCCGTAGCTTAGTTGGTAGCGTTCTGAGTCCTCACTCAGCCGGCCCGGGTTCAACTCCCGGCCGCGGCTCTAAGCAATTTTCATACGGTAGCGCTGTGACGAACAAGGTACCGTCGTCAATGACGACCTCAAGGTTCGTTAAGGACCTTGGGATTAGACGGAGAGTGAAGGCCTGTTGACTGAGGGTGCACAATAAGCTAATTCTGCTGCGTTGCAACACCATGGCAAAGTGAAGCCATGGCCCTCTTTTAAAAAGTAATCTAAGGAATGATATTAGATTTCATCAAAGTATCACATTTTTTGTTTAGCTCAATAATTATAGTAACACTAATTTCTAATATGTGTACTCTTGTTGTAGTAGGCCTATATAAAATTAAGGCAAAATACAATCAATGAAATCAGATCAACAGAGGTATTTGGGAATAAATCTCAGAATTTCAGGAATTCTACTCTCTTGAGGCAACGATTATTCGATAAGGGCCGCGTCGTGATTAAATATGCTAAATTGTTTATTACTTTCTCCCCCTATACATAGGATATGGAGAAAGTAATGTTTTCGTCAACATTTTCGAATTTGAGTTGTTAGTGGATATATTCGTTTTAGTGCTTCCTGAATCCAAAAAAGTGGTTTTTGGCGTGGTGTCTGTCTGTCTGTCTGTGTGTGTGTGTGTGTGTGTGTGTGTGTGTGTGTGTGTGTTTGTATGTAAACAAAGCTAGAGACGACACCAGTGGTCCGATTTTCATTAAATTTGGCATGTAGGTATAAAGCCGCGGTATCTCCAGGCGTATTATTCATTTTTTTGATTTTTTGATTTTAAGGGTATTTACCCCATAAAAACCCATAAAAAATTACAAAAATCCAAATTTCTCAAAAACGGCTCCAACGATTTGGATAACAATTTCATAGTTTTTAGTGCTTACGATAACAAACAAAATGATACCCCCGCATGTCTGTAAAAATTCAGGTTCAGAAGTTATGGGGGTTTAAGTGTTACAAAATTCATATTTTTCAAATTTCACAAAACCTGTAACTTTTAAAGAAAATATACTTGCAACCATTAAATTTGGCTTGAAAAACTAAATAATCTGGTATTTTGAATCATTAGTCTACGTCAACTGGTTGCAAAGATAATTGATATTTTAGTTTGGCGGTAAATGCAGTACTTTGTCCAATGTTATTCTTATGGCAAATATTCAAAAACCGATATCTCCGTTATTTACTAACCGATTTCGATAAAATTTGGTATATATTTGTGTGTTAATTAATTGTTAATTTGTTTTATTTCACTATATATGTTTTCTGGTTTTAAATGACTTAAAGGGAGAAAGTATGTGTCAGTTTCCTGATACCGTTTATTTTTAAAGCTAAATTCAATTCTAACCAAAATTAAATTAAATTAGTTTGATTCAACTTAGGTTACTTACCAAAATTACGAACTGTGCTTTTGGGCTCGAGAGACCTCATAACGAAAAAATAATATTGCCCCAGGCTTAAGTGAAACCGTGGCCTAGTGGTAGGTTTTAATTTTGTGTGTGCGTGTCCAGTTTAGTCATACAAAAAAAAAAGATTTTCTTAAGAACTAAACTAACCGTGGAGGAAATTTTGGCTAAGTTTAAATTATTCTTTGAATTCACATGTACTAGGCATATAATCATAAAAAGTCCATTGCAGTTAGTTTCCTCCTCGTCGTTTATATTTATAGAGTTTACTAAACATATATGGAACTTTGGAAGTTAATTTCCTAAGGGACTGGGAACCCAAAAATAAATAGTGTGAAGCGTTTACCGTTCCGTCCTCCATTGAGTGACGCCATTTATCAGACGAATAACTTGGTGATAAATTGCACCGTAAAAATTCACGATTAATGAAGTGTTAATGGAGTTATTTGCACTAAATGGTCTCTGACTCTAATTACTCAAAATTATGAATATAGATTAACGTTCCGTTTAGACGTTTTTTTTTATTAGGATCTTCAGATTTATGCAAATAGAATTTCTAAGCAATTACGATGTTGTTAAAGCCCTCAAAAGAAATATTATTCCCCCTAAAATCGTCCTAATATGATCTAGAAATCTTACTCTCATTAGGAGCCTGGAGCCGTGGCGTGGGTTGTCGTGGCCACGGCAAGGTAAAGTTCTTCCTCACAGTTCCTGCAAGGGAATTGCTACTTATGTTTGTACCTCCACTGAGTGGGCGAGGTCGACTCTCCCAGGTACAGGATCTGCTAATACGTTTCTTTTATTTAAAGTTGCCGTATCCACGCCTGAGATTAAAGAGAAACTCAAAGTCTGAGCTTTGAACCTTAGCTTAAGAAAAAAAGTAATAGTTAAGTAAGTTAGTATATAATATATTTTTAATAGGTTAAATTTATTACATTATTATGTTATATTAACATTTAATAAATCTAAATAAATAAATAAAATAAATTTTAAATTAAAAAAATAAATAAATTAAATAAAATAAAATAAATAAATTTTGACCTGCTAGTTACTGCAGGTCAAAATTTATTTATTTTAGCTACTAATTTAAAATAGAGTGTTATATTACAATTGCTAATATTGAATTATTAATTAAAATTAGTTTGATTACAACATGTATAATTTCAACAATTATCCTTTTTCGCAAGTGAAAACATATGATTGTTTGCAATTCATCATGGAAAGCGGCTCCAAAACCCACAGGGAACATGAATTGTTTCGTCAAGAGAAAGAAATTTAGCAAATTATTCTGTCGGTTAATTAATCGTCTAAAAGTTAACTGACCGTTCCCATGAGCTATATGCGTACAAGTAATACTTTGATGGGGTACTGCAAAATATGCTCTAAAATGTGTATGTGAAACTCATAATCATGCAAATCATTTTCCAAATCAGATGAAGATTCATAAAACCTTTAAATTAACATATTGTTAGTCAATCAATAATAGATTTAACTACAGCAGGCATAACTATAGGACACATAATAAACTAAACAAAAGCTTTAGGGTGCTGGACTTCATTTGCCAAATATATTAAAAAATTATTTTGAATGGGTACAATTAATTATAGCCAAATCAAGTACAATTATAGTCCCTAAACTAATTATAGTTTTTTTTCTCGTAGAAGCTTGAGGAATGCGCTTCATTTTTTAACTAGAAAGTGAGGCTGGTCTATTTTCACAACAAGGAGCCATATTAAAATTATTCATCAACGTGATTAAAACTAATTGAATGGAATATCTTGCAATGAAACTTGGATGGAATCTTCTTACACAGAAACTTTGTTTGCAAGTAAAATTAAGCCAGCGGCGTGTGTTGATATGACGGATGAGGTGAATAAAAACAACAACTTTTTTGCTGTTTGTACATTCATATGGACTTCCTGTTATAATACCTTCATTCCTCTGTATAACATTACTTCAACATTTTCTTTAAATTCAAAGATTTTTAGAGGGGTATTATTGTTTAATGAGTCATGTGCATTGGTTTAAATTAATTTGTAATAAAATCTAAAATCTTTGGAAAGTTAAAACCACAAATCGTAAAAGACAAATCCACCCAAAAAGGTGTATCACTACCATCACTACCAAGAGTTCGTGTTATATTCTCTTTCGAAGAAAGAGAATGGTAACTGATATGTTTTCCCAGGTGAAATATTTATTCACTAGCGACGAAACAAAACTCTCTCCAATTTAATATCTTTAACCTAGATTCATGACATTTAAAAGGAGAGTTAATATTTGTTAACTCAGCTTACAATGAATGCATTTTAAAAACTGTGTCATACAACGTTTCACAATAATTTAAACCTTACAGCTGTAATATATTTTACTGGGAGTCATTGTACTCATTATTAAAGATATTTATGTTTATCTTGTGTCTGATAACTGTTTTTTCATCGTTAGAAGCTACACATTTAATAGCGGTTTCAGCATTTAAAATATCGGAGATTAGTTTTTTCCTAAAACCCATTATAGGTAGATTGTACTTAAACCCTTTGTTTAGCAGTTCAAGTTCATCATTAGTAAATAAGGGGTTTAAGTACAATCTATCTATAATGGGTTTTAGGAAAAACTAATCTCCGATATTTTAAATGCTGAAACCGCTATTAAATGTGTAGGCCTAGCTTCTAACGATAAAGATATTTAATTTAATTTATCTAAATGATGACCCAATTAATATAATATGACATCGCCTTTCACACACTAAAAAGGCACTTAAGTGTCTTTCAGGAATCAGGAGGTCGAGACGTCAAACAAGTGGACTGAACACGAGCCGTGGACTTGTAAGGAAAGGTAACGAAGTGGTTCCCTTAAAGTTTAATAATTAATGTAGGGAAAAAGTTGTCAAGATCCATCAACAAAAATTCTCCTTATAAAAATCACGCCTCCGATTAATGATATGTCTATTTTACAATAAAGAACACAATTACGTTTATATAATGTAACGACAAACATTTATGTTTTTAATTTAAATCTTTCATTCGATCAATATCAATCTGAAATAGAACGAAATGTCTCTTGAACATTTTTGTAAGAGCCATTCTGTACAAGGTGGACGGAAATATCGAGTACGGCGCTGGGAGATCACTAGGCATAGCACGTGCAGAGTTTACGGGTATCATGAAGTAACACTTCATGTAAGATTCCATGTTTCTGTAAGACCCAACGATGCTCACACCTTTCACCCGAAATAATATTTTAAGAAAATCAGATTTCTAAAGTAATTATAAAATGATAATCGGGTTGTTAGTTTTATAATCATACAGGGTGAAGCAGTCCATTCGCACCCATCATGTAACTGGAAAACGGTTTATCAGTAACGCCAAAGAAATTTCTTCCCCTCTAATTTACACATTAAAGAATTGTTTATAATATGTTCATTGCGATTTACTTACAGGGTGTTTTAGAAATGATGGCCGCGGGTTCGAATTCCACAATTTTCAAACATTAAACCTAAAGTAAATTGCGCATAACGTTAGGTAAGAACTTGCTGAAAGGGACATTTTAGTAACAGAACTAAATTAATCTCAATCCGTTTCGGAACAGTGGACGTTTTTGTGTAATTTATTCATAAATTCTGTGTTCTTTAGTTTATTATTTAAGGGACAACATCTATTTTTCGTTATACGACTGCAAAAAAAGCAGTTTTTACATGTTTTGCGGGCCTAAAGATGCTTGTCCAAGGGAGAAAAAGAATCAGCTGATTTCGAGGATGTCAGCTGTTTGTTTATAATATACTAAAACTGCAAACGTGTGTGCGTCAGCGTCGAGGGTTGGCTATCGATTGCATCGAGAGTGGTTATCGGTTCTTTTCATCAATTATTGTAGTTAATTGTTGCATTATTTTCAGTTCAATCGATTTGTGAAACTCGCTCTTTTCACCAGTCGATAGCTCAATGCGTTCGATACATCGATAGGTGTTCATTATTGTCAGTCTAACCTAACACGAATGAAACTGACAATCAGCTAAATTGTTTTAAATGGCAAGAACAAGATGAAAGCCTCTTTGGGGGATGTCTTTAAAAGCCTGTTATATTGATCGTTGAAACGAAAAATATAGTTTATCACACGGGCCTAAAGCTGATTCGTTACTCAGTAATTTTTCGACATCGGCTTACAGCCTCGGTCGTAAAACCTTGACCTCATAAGAAAAGCGTCACTTTAGACCCTGGTGATAAAATCAGCAACCACATCGTACAAATAGACGGAGAAACGAACCGCGACTTAAAGCCTAAATTTGCTTCTAGTCCCTATGCATAAAAAACAAAGTACTTAAAAAATTACAAATATGGTATCAAATTAAAGGTCTGATTCTCAGAATCACTACAGTACCAAATATAAAAGGTTCACAGGTGGTTAACACATCGTAAACACTGATAATCTAGAAGCTTGCCCTGAAATTTTGTGAGAGAAGCTGCCACCACGGAATGCACCTGTAACGTTCCTATGACGTGTAAATTGCTTCTAAACCATTTATAATTGATACCATAGTATTTGTGAGATTCAGACATTTAATTTGATACTACATTTGTATTTTTTTAGTTGACTATATCTTTGTAAACAGCAGTTTAGGATTGACTTTGTTTTTATGCAGGCGCCGCACGGATAAACTCTTCCGCAATAACTACTACAAGAATCTGTTAACTTACTACAAGAATAAAGAAAATCTGCTGTTACCTATTTATAAAGCCCAAACTACTCGTAAATTTTGAGAAAACTTAAAGTCTGACACCCATGGATCCTACACTTGAATAAAAGGTCTAGGTAAGAAAATCCCAGGAAAAGCTTTCGTCGTATGATAACTGATAACTCGTATGGAACTGAATCAACCCTAAAGTGTCGCCGGATGGCGTAGTTAAGAAACAAGTGGCGCAGAAATAAACCCAAACTTAGAATCAAGTGTTGAATCGATTGTTATCTGTTAAGGAGCAATAGGGCCATTTAGATATTGATTTACATGGCCAGGATAGAACTTATCAATATGCTGTCTTTTTTAGCAGTGTTTCTTGTAAATATACGTCAGACAGTGGGTAGTGCTAACGTTAAAGACTTTACGTTAAATATTCACTCAAAAAACTTAACCGTGGATGCTTGTACGGTATTTTGAATCGAAAGAAAGGATAATCGCTTAGAAAACAAGCAATGATATTTTTGAAGAAAAATATATTGTAAAAAGGTGTAACTCAATACGTATCCAAGAACAAAGCGAACTAGAAAAATAGTTCTTCCCATACAAAAATCAGTGCCTTGTTTGTACTTGAAGGCGCTGAGCATTGGGATTAAACTCAGTAATTGTTGCATTGTACATTTTAGCTTAATCTGTAAAAGTTACTTTACAGATTAAAAAGCCTACCTTAAAAATATTACTACCTTTAAAATCATCAATGACCGGTTTTCATTATTCCCTTTGAGAAAATTATTTACAATACTTACTCTCCTGAACATTAAATCTGTAATTTATAACCAAGCAGATATCAAATCATTTGAGTCTGTGTCAGTCAGGGGCATCGATTATTATGTTTTTCACTAATGGCTAATGATCTCGATAATTTTCTTAGTACTTAAGCCCAAAATATATTGATACACATAAGATTTATTCCACATTTTTTCGTGTGGAATCTTTTTTCAGAACGATGATATTGTGAAAAAAAATATTTGCCATCCTCTTATAACGGATCACCACGGATTTTTCATTTCATTTTTTATATAAACATCTGGAGAGCCATCATTATTCATAACCGTGACGTGTAAATCACAATTGCATAACAAACCTACAAAATCATTGACTAGGTTGAGTAAGCGTAAACTATCACATTACACACCAAAATTGGTTTGTATTAATTCAATTGCTTAAGTTTTTATATATCAGGTACAAAGAATGAATGGTTTCTAAGTAACAACCGAAATGACCATTTAAAAAAATATAGTTTACAAAGAACTTTAAATGAATTCATAAACAAATAATATCTGCTATTCATTCAGTAGTAGTGTACACTATATCTCGAATGAAACTGGAAGTGATACAAAGCATTCATTTAGTTTAGCAAATATGTCTATTTGATTAAAGTAAATATTTCGTACAGGCCAGTTATCAGTTGTATTTTAAGCATAAAAATACATTAAATCCTAAATAAAATATTACTGGAACTAGGTCAGTTAGTTCACGAATGCTCTGCAGGTTGCATCGTTTTGGTCCCACAAAAGTGAGATCCCTAGCCTATCCCTAACCATCCACGGGCGGTTAGCTACTAATAAAGTATATGCTAATCAGCGATGAAGCTTCAATCATTGCTCTAACATTATCAGTAGGCTTAACTGATTGAGCCAAGGTATCTCGTGTGTGGATGCCTAAATGATATCAAAATGTTTCATTGCAATTTTAAATCGTAAATTAGTAGTTTATGCAACGATTGTATAATGAATGCCTTTAAGCCACGAGTGAGATGTAAGTTAGAACACGAGCGAAGCGAGTGTTCTAAATACCTCACGAGTGGCTTAAAGGCATAATACAATCGTTGCATACACTATTTTATCTACGACCAACAATATACGACAAAATTTCCCCCGAAGTTAATCAAAACTCATGACTTTTACTAATGATGGAATAGGTCAACTAAAATTTGAGGTTAGGCAAATAAGCAGACTGAACCATGAATCGTTGTGGAACAATCAGCTGATGGGACAAGTAAACTCAAACATGAATCGTAATGCAACAATCAGCTGATGTGCGAATTGCGTAATTGTTATTATGACACTACTTACGTCAAATGCCGAGCTCTCATTGGTCTAGAACCAGTACTCTAAAGTGACTCCAGCACTCTAAAGTCGTCATTAGAGTACTGCTTGGTTTTTGGTGTCTTAATTTATATCATTATAATGTTTATTGTAATACCATAATTGGTGCTTATTGCAATGGTCGTAGATAAAATTGCTTTTCAAAACGTCCTACGACTTAGGCGACAATAACAACCAAGCATAACCCCTTTGCATTCGGAAAGTATAATGAACATCGGATGACATTAATCAGCATTTCAGATATTTGTATTCACGCTAGGGCTTCCGCTAAATAGAATATACAAAACTTTTCGAGTTAATTTTTTAATTTGGGGTTTGACGCCAAATTCAATATATCCTGGTCCCATATCTGAAGCCCTATTCCCTGTAATTGAATGTTCCAAAATAAACTATAAAATCATTGAAATACTTAAATTTTTACACTCTGGTCAAACGCGGTCTAATGAAATTCATCAAACGGATTCATAAGGAAATTTTCTACTAGCAGTTATAACCTGGCTGTCAGTCTTAAAACAATAAATTATTACACAATTAATTGCTCCCATGCTAATTGTTATCACAATGTTCAGAATACTTGGCACCTAGAGATCATGTATCTTCTATTGCTTGATATGCAGATTGTGTATATGTCCTTGTAAAATTAGATCAAACCTTGACATAGCTTTCAATCGAAAAGATTGAAGAGGGAAGATAGATTGAGAGACTTAAGGAGATAGATGCAATGGTAGATTATATTTAGAAAAAATATATATTTTGAGTCATGCTTTTTTGTTCTCAAACGTCTCACCAACTCCGATGTTTTCATATACCCAGGTGCTTATAAAAACAGCGACGAAAAAAATCGTGAAATGTTCGCTTAGTGTTTTATGATATCGCCGAAATACACTTCATCTTGTTAAAATATGACCAAAGGGAAACTTAAAGTCACAAACACCCAGAGCACGCACCGCTTACAAGTGGCAGCTACAAACCTGTCAGGCGCAGCGGTCTCGTAACTCACTTAACTCCCCATGTGCTCCTATTGGACAAAAGGTTGACGCATGACTACGAACGGGTGGGCAACGTCCTCTAAGAGATCACAGTTGTAAAACTATAATTGTATTAATAACCGTCAGTTTAAACTGCGAATAAATGGTAGTGTATAAATACCTAATTAAATCCTTCTTCACATCCAAGGGGAATATTGACCAGCGGAATAGGAAGGGAAAACTAATGTATCGTCAAAATGCTTTGCTGACCACCTTCCTCAATTTTTTATCCATCAGTTTAATTTACGGATATTTATTTACTGCCGCATTTCAACTATAGATAAACTAACTGTACATTTAGGTCACAATAGGAAAATATGTCAAATTCGTGTAAAACTTGTTTTTACACAACGCTTTTGGAAAAAGATATGAAATGAGAAAATATTGCTGAATATTAAAATTTAACTGCATCACAAATAGTTGCTGCGTAAACTATGATCTCAAGAGTTCTGAAACTCCTTTAAATATAAATTACCCAGTGCTTTAAATTGCGTGCAAAGTTAGTAATAGATAAAACACGTATTAAACAATCGCCACTAATCATGTTGGGGCGTTATCGCCTTGAAACAGAGTAAAGCTGTAGGTGCGGTGAAGCAGATATTTAGAGTTGTAATTATGACAAGGCACACTTTGATAAAATTAAAATCATATAAATCTTGAAAGTTTTAAAGAATAGTTTTTTTCACCTAATTCTCACCCATGAACTGAGGGTTTACTTTTTGATTTTAAATAATCAATAGAGTTAAATAAATGTCATTGCCTGTACAGTGTATAGATAAATAAATAAAAATCAATATATGCCCTGTTTATTATATCTCCATAAATAAGTATATAAACAGGGCGATTATATATAAGTACACCTTTTAAGCTTTACTCCAAGTTTTGGCGTAGGCCATAAACAGCACATAACACATAGCAATATGCATAAAGGTTTTGAATGTGTAAGCGAATGTGAAATGAGTTTTTGGGAAGAGTTTCATAAGCTGTCAAAATTCAATTAATTTAATCACTGCTACATCATTAATCGACTGTTAATTGAAATGCTATTGTATTTCTATTCTTTCGTATCTAGTCACGTTTAGCTAGTCTAAAAACTCAGTCTATGTAGAATAAAAATTGTGTAGGTATTGCACACACCCCATAACCCCCTGAGGGGGGGGGGGGGGTAGCGTATATGTTACGCTCAAAACACGAATTCGGACAATGTCCGAAATTCTTACCCACTCCACGACGTGGATATTCTAAAATACTTACATATACTAAATATACTTACTTACATATATTCTAAATGATTCATCTTACTATTTCATCTTATGATTTCATCTTACATCTTACCCAAAAACACTTAGTGGGGTCCAATCCGGAGATCCTGGGGGGGGGGAGTAATCCTTCACTAATAAAATAAGCAAAATCAAAATGCCGCAGTGATATAAATTTATCACTGCGGCTTAATCATATGATTATTTATTTAATTTGTTTGGACTATCATTATTTTTATTTCCCCAGTGTTTCAGCTAATTGAACAGAAAAACTACAATGGAGCAGAAAAACATATTCTCACAGAAAACAATTTGTTAAAACAGTGAAGAAATCTTTTGAATTAAACATTATAACTACTTATATGAAAAGAACAGTAAGGAAGTTTTAATGTAGTAGATAGTTCATAAATTTCTTTTAGAAAATTACATCATGATTTTTTTACTATAAACCTTTAGAAGTTGCTCTTCAACTGTAACTCATTAAATCAATTGATGACTATATAACTGGTATGATAACTTGTTGATTTATATAAGATGAAAGTTGTAAACGCGATATTTTAATTTTAAATATAAAATACTACTACAATAATAATAAAATGTATGGTAATATGAAATTATTTACGTTGTTATTATGAATTTAAATTAGCCGTAATGTTACTTTTGATTACGTGAAGATCACTAGATTAATGGTTTGGTTTATTAATTCTTAAACATCCCTTAAAGATTAGCATGCCGAATGTAATCAAGGGGCAGGTTGATTGATTTAGTCTCCCCTTTGCAGATTGTCAACTAGTCACACCCAGATGTATTACGTTTTTTATTGGCAGCAGTACGTTTCCAAATAATATTTTGAAATCATCCAAAACTTACGTATTGTTTTACGTTCTGCAATTTAGTTCTATGCGTTATTTAAGATAAAGTAACGAACGGTTTAGTATTTGTTTATCAAAAACATAATCGGTGATATAATTTTATAACTGTACACAAATTATAAAAATCTAATTTATAGTTTGGTACATCTCCGCAGGAACGGTCCACAATGATTAAACATATCTTAAATGACTTAGCCAACCGAATCTTTCTTCAATCGAAATATCAAATTAAAGGTCAAATTAAAATTGAATGACAAGCCATAAACCGAGTCTATCTAAAATGGTGGGGTTAAACTTCCATGTAATAAATTAACGAGGTCAGGTTTTTAAGTTCAAAACCAGTTTTTCTACTTCCGCTCAATTGTCAATCTCAATCCACTCCTAAGTTTTATTGAAGAGTAATTACTGAATTTGACTAATTTCTCATTTTCCTCCTCCATAATATGGAATCCATGTTGTGGACTCCATTCACTTTCAATATTACAAATAAATGGCAGATTTGTTGGGTCTAAGAGTATCATTACACCACAACTTCATTGCCGGATTCTATTTTGCGATGATATAATATATAAATGCTTAAACATGGCGTTAACACCAGCTAAGAAATATTGTTAACATTAATGTAAAATGAATTGTCGAGTATTATTACCATACTTTTTACTTTTGCATATCGCCATTATAGCTGCCATAATGTGGAGACACCATGTTACGGAGAAGAGATGACAATGATAAATTGGGCACGTAAGGTAAAAAATTGAAAATGATTAAGTGTCGGTTGCCTTACATGTTGGGAGTTGAACGCTAAGTAGTCGACGTATGCACTGTACCATTTGTCAGCTACTGTAGTTAATTCTTTCAACAATGGCACTGAAATTAAATTCATTCTATGACTTTATTTATTGGTGGTAGATTATGGTGAGCTTTGGTTTTTGTTTTGGAGGGAAAAGTAACGATTTTTATCTAGGCATTCTAGATATCTAGGCATATATGAAACCTAGATACCAATCTTAAATTATTTTAATTCCCCTTTAACCAATCTTTAATCTTTTCAATCCCAATATTAACTGGAATTGAAATTGATTTAAGGTTGGATACACTATTATTTAATACAACAATATAGTAAAATAGGAATGAACAAAACTCTGTTGCTTTGAAAATAATAAATTTTCCTAACATACCCAAAAGTAAAAATGTTTACCTTGCCCTGAAACCACTACACGATTGTCCTTTGCCGCTGGTTTGGACGGTTTGCCAGGACTAAATGCCTCTATGCACTGTGAACGATGAGTTACACCCCCTGAACACGCCGCCGTGGACAACAGCCAAGCTCATTCGTCTCCATCGTAGGAGTGGCTCCTCCTAGCTCAAAGGTACGTAAACCAACCCTCCCTCCCCGGTAGATAAACCGGCTGTATCAGTTAAGTACAATTAAGTCCAACTAGAAGAGCTTTAAACCCGAATCGAAATCATTAAAACAAAATTAATGATATTCAATTTGTCATTTCAAACCTTAAGTAAACATGAAATAACCCGAATGAAACATATCCGAAAAATTAAATTTAACCAAAGTCAAAGTTACCAGGAGACATAAGGTTTTATATTAATCTTACAATTTTATCATAAATATTGATTAACCTGACTTTCGTAGAATACCAGTTAGTATTTAAATGTTGTTGAAAATCAAAAGAAAATACGATTAAAATGGTTTTTTTCAAGCTATAGCTAGCTTCTAAATAAATATCATAATTTCTTGGCAGATGTGAGTAGTAAACGTTGGGCGACAATAAAAACGAATGAATCTCAGGAGAAGTGATGAGTTGCCGTAAATGTAATGTTAGTTATGTGATGCGTTTACAGAACCTTATTTCAAACACAGCAATATCGCCTCCCCTCGACGCTTGAACTCTGCAGCACTTTGCTGAAAGCTTTTGTTGACGTTTGGGAATTCACCGCTTGACTTTGATTAGGAAATGTTTGGTAATTTTCTTTCATATTTCATTTTTTTTAATTTAACTTCAATCGTGGAAATAAATAAGGTTTAGGTTTAGCTCAACCATCCCGCTCATTTTACTTTTAAGTGACGTTTTTGTAATTGGTTTCAGTATTGTAATAGAAACTTACTCGCAAGAACGGACTTCTGTAAAAGCTGGAACATGGTCTGAATACTAACGATTAGATTACCATACCAACGATGAGCACTTCTCTGATATTTCTGTCTAGTTCTCCTTCTTATTTTCGTCGATTCTTGAAATAATTCTTTACAAGTACATTAAATATTTAAATTTATGACGAAGCAAACCTTAAAGGTGTTTGTAATAGGAATGAACAGTCTGTGGTCGGATATGCATCACAATCAACTAGTACGGTAATCTCAATAAAATCAGGGATTAACTCAAGTATTGATTTATTGTAGTTTAGATCCTAACTTAGCTGCACCTTTCTACTTATAAAAAGGTTAATTATTTTATAAGTTTACTTTGGTCCAGTATGAGATTTAATTCATCTGTTAAATATTTGCCTAGGTGTTCACCTTTACTTTCAGTGAATACATGGTCTCTTTGCTATTGCTTAAAAATTTATTGCATGGTTCTGAACTGGGTTGTACTGTAAATATTTTAATAATAAACACATATAAGATTAATTTGATTTTAATACAAAAACATATTATTGACAATATGACCCCTGGCCATCAGCAGCTACACGTAAAGCCTACACTCGGAAACTACTAAATAGTAATCTTTAAATCTTATGTTTTCCTGGACGACTTATGTAAGGCTCCGAATTCGTTCAGTTTTTATTTTGGGATACGTTGTAAAGCATAATTGTCAGAATAGCGATTGCTGTAAATAAATAAATAAAAATCATATCAATATATGTAATCGTATATAATGTGTAATATCATATAAATCATGAACATGTAGATTAGTGATTACCGTTTATTCCTGATGTTTATAGTATATTACTTTAGTTTCATAATTTTTAGAGTAACACTTGTTGTAAGATATTTGAAGTCCGGTAGCCAAATAGGTATTTTTACCCCTAACTGGGATGTGTTATAATAAGTCCTTTCTGTTGCTGATATGAGATGTTTATGGTAAAGAGACCCTTAAAGCCACAATCACACGAGCCGGTTTTGGTGCGGCTCCTACCGTGCGACAAGCAGTCGTGCGATTCGTAGTTAAATGTAACCTTATGGAAGTTTTCACACAAGGCGGCAGTGTGCCGCAAGTCAATTTTTGCCGTCTAACCACTTCGGGACCGATCGCACGACTCATTTTTTAAAGCCGTATCCAACGATGTATTGGTGTATGTTCACATCAAACGGCGAGGAGCCGTGCGGCAAATAGCCACATCATAAAAAGAGCTCTTAAAAACAACGGCAGTAGGTTGGAGTCCGCATAAAAACCGCACCGTGTAGAAGGGGGCTAAGGTCGGGTTACATTCTACGAGAAGCAGGGCGAGAAAAACGGCGAACTAGTACAAGACGCATATTCAACCAGTGTAAACCGACCTAGAGAAATGGGCGAGTTCACAAAACTACACTATGGTAATCGGCTGGTCCTAGCAACTCGGCCGGATTTCTCAACCCATGTAAACCGGCCTTTAAAACCATTGGGTCTTTTTTGTACCATGTGTAACACTCACCATCTAAGAAAATGGTGAGAACTGTAAAATGTAACCTATTAATGTTACTGACACTGGAGTGGTACTTTATTACAGTACTCATTTAGTACTGTTATTAAAATATACAAGTTGTTTTAAAATTCTCAGAATAAAATATCCTACAGGGAAATATATTTAAAAATTAATTGTGTGTTTAAAGTTCAGTATTCCCCCAAAAATTCAATGATTCAGAAGAAAGTAATGACGATTTTCCATTTATTTCAACTTTGCGCTAAAATTGCTGAGGCTGGATTACATAAAGTCTTAAAGAGTTTGCACTACGTTTTTTTTAAACGTCCGAATTGCGTATTTATACTCATATTACAAGGTGCGATATTTATTAATTTAAAATTATCGTGAAACAAACTTTGCTGAGGGACTTTGTCCTGGTTAAAATTGTAAAGAGCCATTTCATGATGATATTACTGTACTTAAATAATCCATTTTTGGTTATTACTCCTGCTGTGCTCCACATCTTCTTCATTATTAAAGAGCACAATATAACAAATATAAACAAAATAACTTTAAAATTAATTTTTAAAGTATGCCTATACATTAATAATGTACAGACGTATTTACAAAAAATTCTAATTTTTTATTTTGATCTTCCTTTAACTCAGATGCCTGAACACACCACAATTCCAAGTTCTTGTCTGTTCTGCTTCGGCTTCATAATTAAATCAACAGTGTGCAGTTCTTGTAATGAGAAAATATTAAAATAGGATGAGTAAGTTCTTATTTTAATCGCCAACATGAACATGACGTATAGTCCTAATTAATACAAAAAAAACATCTGATTCTAAATTATAAATTCAAAACTTGTGAATTGGTTTGACCTCTAGTTAAAGTAGAATGTACACACTATTCATAAATTTTCGTTTTGAAAAGATGCATTGACAAATCTAATATAGAAGTTGAGATTGACGCAGCTCAGGAAGTTGTCAAAGAAAGTTTACCTCACATGCCCCTCCGCCCACCTAGCCAACGATGTGACATGGCAAGACGAACTTTCCCACTATCTGAAGTGATACTTGAAAATGGACACTGTGCTGAAGAATACTTTTTTACTTTGCTTTTAAGTAGTTGATGTAGTAAATATAAGAAATTGAGGCTAATGATGAAACTTGTTGCATTTAATGTATGGAGGATTCAATATAACCGTGTTAGAGGACCCGCTTTCATCGAGGTTGTTTTAACCAGGTGGCTAAAATGTATCTAAATTGTAAACATAACTCTGCTAAATCAGCAACGATCAATAATTAATTAATGCTATGAAAATTGATTTAATTTTGTTTTTTTGTTTTCAACTAATAGTCACATTGTTGGGCACCATGACACTCTTACCTTTCCTTTTGAATAGCAATAATTTCAATTCAACACTTAAATTAATTCTAATTAATCAATCTACCTCTTTTAATATTTCCGGGATTTCGTCTAACTACAAAAGACAGCACGCTCTTTAGGCTTTAACATAGGCTATGGATACCAAATTGTATGAAAAATAATTTCGCAAAATTATTATAACATATTTAACTATAGTAATAAACATCTTAGGGACACGAAAAACTAAAACTCTCACTGCCGAACCAACGATGGTTCCACATTCTTAGTTTATACAGATAAAATTTGAAAGGAATCAAATTAAGAATTAGCTGTACCACGTATACATTAGTGAAGCGAACTAACCGATTACAGATGAACATTGAAAATGTTAACAAAAGACTAGCCATCACATTTATATGTATGGGAAAATTGTAAAACGTTCATCCCATCAAAAAACCTCTGAAATTTCAAATTTTGAAACCCGTGTTCTCAGGGGATGCCAAAGTTCTAAAACGAACGTTCATGCAAAGTTCTAGGTCAAGTAGTTGGGGCTAATAGCATGTGAGTGATAGTTGCAATAATACGTGAGTGATTGGTTAACGAAAATATACCGGATGTCCAGCCTAAAGTGTTCCAATAGCTAACTTTTTATTTTATGTCTGAGTAAACTTATTGGACCCGCCTTTTATTTTTTTATATTGATTTTGGGTGTTTCAATTTTCGAAATTCCCCGCCATTTTTTCTAATATGGTGGGCAACATTGTTTTTCTTATGGAACGCACTGTATTTCATGGTGTTTTTTATTTTACAGATCATTTTCAGGCACATTTATGTTATTGTGTGCTTTATTTAACCGAACCGGTTTCGCTAGAGACTACCATCAATTTCCCCATGCATTTCAAATGGGAAAAATTCAACTTTACTAGAAAACTTTCTATTCAAACAGAACTAAAAACCCAATTTATCAATCTATACAGGGTTCGGAAAAAGTCTGGAATATATTGAATGACTGATATTTTTTTGCAGAAAGTAATAAAACTTAACAATTGTGTATTTATTACAAATAAACATATTTTGGCGTATTTTCTATTTTTATTCGCACGATGAGGGGACGGCCACGCTAGAAGTCTTGAAACTCTTAAATGTAAGCATACTTCGAGTTATACCTCATTTTAAAGGTCTTAAGTAGTAGATCATAAACCGCAAACCGCGTCTCAAAAGGTTGATCACAGCTCCTCAACGATTTTAATGTTGGTCATTAAACTCTAGGGTAATGAAAAAAAAAGGCTAATTACAAAGCAAGTCTAGCAAAGCGGAAAGATGTAATTTAGTTTTAGATACATGTATTTCTCATTCTCATGAATAAGGATAATTTGGCGTATTAAAAAATTATAAAATTAAAATATATTATTTTGAGTTCTTTATTAATAATTAGACTGTTCTTCTTACTTTTAGTTAGCTTAGAGTTTAATGGTCAACTTTAAAATCTTTGAGGGGATGTATCTTCTAAATGGATTAACTTTTTGAGACGCGTTTTTTCGCTGTTATGATCTACTAATTAAGACCTTTAAAATAAGGTATAACCTGACGTATGCTTACATTTAAGAATTTCAAGACCTTCTCAAAATTTCAAGGGGCGTGGGACGTCCCTAATCTAATAAACTGTATAAAACTATGACGCACATCTATTATACTATTGTGTGGTACGATTTAGGCTACTCGCGTTTTATGAACCACCCAAAGTAATAAATAAAACCAGAATCTTGAAACGCTGCATAGACAGTCCATTCAGAGTATACAGCTTCCCATAGAAACCGGGCTTTCATAATAAAAATTTTAGGAGGGTTTGTATAGTTGAAGGTGATATGAGATTTAGAGAAATCGACTATTTGTACCATACATTTTCATCTCTAGCTGCTTAACGATTGATATGATTTTCAATGTAATTGAGAAACATTTTAGCGGTTTAGATGTCCATTTTTTGCCAACACATTGATTTTCTTTTTTTCTTACAGTTTTAGTCTATTTTTAGCAAATTTCTCCCTATAGGGAAGTAGCTATTACCATAGGCGGCATGGTAAGACTTAAGCAAGGGACCACCGTAACTTTTCATTTTGATGCCCCCAGACCCCAAAAACACAGTTCGTTCATTTTCATATATATAAATACCTGTCCGTAGGCGCGACAATTTTCGTAAAAAAGGTCCGATCGCAATGAAATTTGGGACATACACCTAGAGTGACATTTATTACTTCGATTTCGAAAACCAGCGCAATAAGTTAACTCTAAGGAGGGGTTTTTGACCAAATAAAACTTATTTTTAGGGTTTAATATCTTTATATTATTTTCTTGTAAATTTAAGTGTCAAAATTGGATTCAGCTTCAAAAAATGAACAATTCAGCATTTTTTATTATTATTCTACGTCAATCCGTTGCTGAGGTATGAAAGTGCTAAAAATAGTACGTTGTCCAATATTTTTTGTATTTTATCCCCCAAAAAGTACAGTTACCCTAATTTAACAGATTTGAAAAAATAAAATTCTGAACATGATTAAATTTTCAGGTGTTGAATATTTTGTTTGTGTTTATTTTGAATATTTAGAGTTCATTGATCAAGATTTTGCAGAAAATATATACTATATAAAAAAACAAATTATTTTTTATTTTAATAAAGAAAGTATGAGCATTTGGAGGGGGGATGTCTTGGTCTAACCTGCCTGAAAATGTAGCATAATATATGGGATGTTTAAAATGATAAGGATTGATACTATGTTTTATTGAAATTTGCTGGAGATTCAGGTATGCTACAACAGGGGTGTTTAAATTTAAAACTGACCATGTGATTGAATTTAATTTTCCATGATATTAAGTTATTTGTTTGTTTTGAGTGTTTTGAATTCATTGATTATATGTTTGTTGACATTTATATACTATAACAAGATTACTTTTTCTTTAATTAAAAGACTAAGAATGATATAATATACAAAAGTGTATGTGTTACAAATGGAAACCATTGTGGTCTCCTTGTTAATTTTCCTCATGTTTAAAGCTCAAGTTATTAACTTAACGTATTCAAACAATACTTTCCTTCAAATAAGTTGAATGCTCACATAAACAAGATAAATCCTATGGAAATTCACTGAGTACGCAGGTCTGCTGCGACGGGGTATTAAAACATACACAATTCAGATGTCAGGTCGAGAATACGTCCTTTTGCGCTACTTAAAGATTTATAATGTATTAACCTGGACATTTCAGTATTTTTAAGACTACAAGTTGACTAAATTGTAGATTAGAGTGTCTTGGCAAATGGTAGCAAATTCATACAACCTGTCCATCTTGAGGAAAACATGTAAACTTCTCACTAAAGTGGAAATACTAGCTACAACCTTAGGGACCGTTTGCACCATTCAAGTATAAACGATGTTTTTTTTTCTTTAACGTAAAACTAAAAGTTGGTTACACAGATAGTTTAATCCCAATTATAACATTGAACTCGATCAGCTGATTTATCTTTTACGTAAACTTAATCTACATTACCTGGCTTTAAACCAGATTACGTTACCTAGCTGTAAGAGGAGGTTGGATAGACGGGTGATGCTACTAGAATGCTGCGACGAAGCTTGAAAATTTTGCTCCGCCGTAGTCAATGCACGAAATAGTGCGTAATAATATTGTTTAAACTTTAAAAAAATATTAAATTAGTGATAATTTCATCAACACTTTTTATTTCAACTAAAATCTCAAGTCAATCATGCTGAAACAGCAAGCAACGGACACTCATACGTGTAGTCACCAAGCAGAATGTATTCCTCCGCGCCGGCTTATTTTCATCACAAGTCATCTGATCGCTGACAATTCCTTCTAATTTACCTTGAATTTTTGTTTGACGTGCTTTTTGGTATGCAAGAATTTGTCGTTGTTATTAATTAGATCATTTAAAAAGCCGAATATTAGAAATCTTAATTAAATTATGATTCCTACCGGACGTAGGAAGCCGATTTTCGATAAGTTAGATAAATTACGTAAAAAACGCAATCAAAAGTTGTTTTTTCAATTTTACAAAAAATGGCTAGTTTGTGTGAAAATGTAATTCCTACGTCCGGTAGAGTTTAAAAAGAGCTTTAATTTGACGTATAAACTTTAGTTTTCCGATCAAAATAAACGAGAAATCCTACATACCAATTAACATTGGTTCTTATGGAGAATAAATCCAATATGGCCGCCAAATCCAACCTCCTCTCAATTAAACTGGACTACATTACCTGCTTAAACCTAATTTAAACTAGAATGGTGCAAATTGTCCCAAGGTCATAATTAAACGCTAAGGGCCATTTCAACTAGTTAGGGCCATTCTGGCCTAGACTAAATTTTCTTAATCTTAAGTTTAACCAAAAAGTTAGTTATACGAGTACAGTACAGTTTAAACCCAGTTAAATCAACTTATATACTGAAATGAACATACTGTACTAAAAGTTTCTCCCTGAGAATAACATGGGAAATGAGTATGCAGGTTTGCTGCCATGGAGGTGTGATATTTGGACATATTTTGCAATAATCCAGTAGATATCACCTAGGTGAAGCCATACACCAATTTTTTCAGATATGTTGAGAAATTAGCGAGATATTGAATTTTAGATACGCTCATTCAATAAAGTCATCATCGAACCGTGGTGTCGTTATAGGAGATTGGCAAGTTGGCATTTTGTTCCGCAGTTAATTAATGTTGACTGACAGTCGATCAAAAAGTCAACCTCGCTACGTACCGAATACCTCTGTTAACGATGATACGGCCATTTAGCTGTAGGTAAATGTTACCTGTAAAATTAGTTTGTGCGTAATTATTTGCGCCGTAACACGGTGGTTAAGAGGGTGATTTTCCAGACCAAATACCTCAAATCAAAGCTTAAAACAATTAAAAAAACGGAAAAATTTAAACGTTTTCTTAGTTAACGGTATAATTTAAGTAGGTCAAAGTTCTGTACCTTTTTCACTACAAAATATGTACTATTATCCAGTCTTATAAAATTTTAGAAGTCATAAATTATTTGAGATTTTTAGCATTTCATAAATACCATGAAATAATGGATATGTTTAAAAACATTTTAACAACATGTCATGTCAAGCTTTTTTATTTTCTTTTTGTATCTATATCACAGCTAAAGTAAGAAACCGATCTTTATGACCAGCTATTATGCATAATGACTAAATTTGCCGGCCAAAGTAATAAATTATTAATTTTAGTTAGTTATTGTTCCTATTGACTAGCACGTTTTTGCCAAAATAACAAATGTATGAAACTCTTAATCATTTTGACCAGCTATTATGAATAACAGCTATCCAGGGGTGGTATACGTGATGAATTCTCAGTGCTCTGGTCGGGTGATTAAGTTAGGTTAGGTTTCGTTGGGTTAGGCTGGTTAAGTTAATTAGTCATTAATCACATTTACTAAACTCAGGTTAGATATTATACATAACGGCTGGATTATTCACTTCGGCCGTACACTGAAAGAAATCACTACGGTGTTTTTAGCTAAACGGTCTGACTAAAAGTTTTCTGAGTAAATTACATTTATTATAAGAAAATCAGCTTGATTTTATGGTAGTAATAGTAACTCATGATGGTGATTTATCTAAACTATTTTGGCAAAGTGCACTATTGCTATTTTAGTGAAGCGTTCAATAATATCAACAAAACAAGTTGTTGAAACACATAGAAAATATAGCTACTTTAATGAAATTAAGGACAGCTGTGAGAGTACGTCTTTTTCAACAAGAATAGTGCAGCTGTAGTAGTGAAATAGTAATATTCATTTGAAAACGTGCCTTAAAGAAAACTATTTCACATGAACAAGTCTGAAATGTTGAGAAATATTTATACTTAAAATAACACTAGGTCAGTGTAAAAATAACTAACAGCAGTGGCGAATTTTGTATAAGTTAAATGTGTTTTGCTTACATGGCGAAGTGAAATTTAACCGAGCACGAAGACGTTTTGGCTAGAAGTTGAGGTAAAACTGCCACACCTTCTGGCTGAAGTAGTGCAAAGGAGGAATTAACCGAGAATTAGTTAAAAGTATAGCTAAAACAGCTACTACACCAACATGGCTGAAGTGCGTAGTGACAGTGACACAATAAGGGCCTCTGAGTCAGTTGCGTCACAGCAGCCTTCAGAGTAATTCCGCGACCGCGCAACAATAACATTTAGGCCGGACGATCTCGTGATTGAGTGAAACGTTTATCCTGAAAACTGTGGAATGTTTAAGGTGGGTCTTGATGAAACGTCGGGAATAATAAGAGTGCAGTGTAAGAAGAAATCCTGTGTGTGGTGTAAGTGTTGTGTGGTCGATTGCACCGTGTTACCGTGTTCATAAGTGTGTTCTTGACATGAGGAGTCGTTATGCAATCAATTCTGAACGTTCAAGGTATAGCTTCTTTAATTTAATTGATTTGAATTTAGTATGATTCTTACTTTTCAAAGTATTCTAACGCTGATTCTAACATGTTTTCAAATTAGTGAACGTGTTAAGACACAACACCCTGTGTATAAAGAAAGTGGACCTGGAATATTATTTTTGTCGATTATTCTTATGAATGATACGATATGTAAAGCATGAAGTTGTAATAAAATGTTTGATTGTCTTTATGCACAAATGTCTATTATTTATTTTCCTTCTTGAAAGTATTACTTGTGTCAGCCTTGTCAACTTGTAAAAGTGTATTAAATTAAAAAAAAATAGGGGTGATTTTCTTCGTCATGGTCAGTAATACCTCAGCAGACAGTTCAAGTCCTAGTTTATTCAGTAATTGGTAGTCATTAATTGAGCTTTATTATCTCTGTACAGAATCCCAATTACAAAAAAATGGTTATTATATTATTCCATCATATTAAAGCGGGTTTAGTCTTGAAATATATTTTTTATTTAAAATACATGCTTAACATAACTTTTCTTAAAGCTTTGAAATTCCATTTTGTATAAATTATTCCTCATGAGAGGTGAACTATTCATACATAAAATAGTAATAAATAGAAATACAACAGCCTAACAATCTAATAAGGACTGTCAAACGTTCAGGTGATTTAGCTAGACTGTCTGGCTGTTCCTGCCATAATCTGGCTGGGACAGCCTCACTTTGAATTGGCTCACTGAGCTTTTTCTGCTAAACACACAACTGGAATTGAAACATTTCTAACTAAAACAGCTACTGTCTGGCTGGGTGGTCTAAAACATGCTGAAGTTTCAGCCAGATTCTGGCTGGGAAAGCCTTGCTCATTTAGCATTTTCAGTTAAACTTTTAGCTGGAAAAGCTACAAATTATAACTGAATCAGCCGAACCAATCCATTATTATAGCTAGATACATCTGGCAAAATCACTTAAAAAGTTCAGTTGTTTTAGCTGTTTTCAGTTAGATAAAAATGAGTAGCTATTTTAGCCAAACTTATAACTGTCCTAATTTTAGACATTCAGTTTGGCTAAAATTACTCAATTTCTAACAGAAACTACCATAATTTTCTTTCAGTGTAACATATAAATAAGAGCATTCATGTCCCAGTATCGGCGGCTTCCCTCGTACCTTACTAGTCCCGTTTTAGGCTGCTCTGTCCCCGGTAAATAATGTGTTCCCAATTTATCTGCTTGACCTTAAGCAGAAAATGTTGCTCCAATGTATGTATATGAAGTAAGATATCAACTTCTAAAATCTGTTCACGTTCATTGCATGCAGTAAGAAATTCCAATAATCATATATTCTGAGTGGCAGTGTTATATGTATTAATCTCAAGATGTTATAATAGTAACATGATCATTTTGCAATCTGATTATAAAGATAAAACAAGTTTGCCCAATGAAGGCAGTGGATATAGCAATCTGAATTTTGCACTTCATGGAGAACGTTTAACAGGACATAACTTGAAACCCAACCACAGACTAGTTCAAGGGACGAAATAGTTTTTTTCAGTTAGGATTGATCAGGTTAGGGTTGTCAGCTAGCTCAAAATCAACCTTGCTTTACTTCTTGATAGAGAACTGTTAATATTGAATTTTATTAATTTTAACATTCCAAATCACGCTAATATATATATATTATCAAAAATATTGCGTGATTTTAATTGCTTTACTTCACATTTAATGCAAGTTTGTTGGCTTATCGATTTCACTTTTTATTCGAGATTGAAATAATTAAACCTGTTATACTTTACAAGTATTGGAGAATTTGTAAAATTTCTTTCTCGGATTTTGTTGCAAGCATAACAATTATGTATAAATGTTTATTATGAAAAATCCTCTGTGGGAACACGCGAACGAAACTTGTATTTGGTGTAATGTACGAGTGAGAGTGATTCATGCCCCAGTATCCGCCGCGCGGCGGTGGCGGCCGTTATTGTACAACCCTGGCAATTCATCTTCCGATTTTTGTCATGGTAAAATATTGGATTATAAAAGCTTTTATTTTTATTCAGATTCTACTGCTCCATGCAGCAGTTTAACTTTAATTTTGACATTTGATTGCAGTGTTGTGAAATAACTAATAATGAATTTTGAAATAGGTTTACTAATTTGTATTTTAAGAATTTAATTCAATCAAAGAATGAAATAATCATCATCATAATTTAACTTGAAACGTTATTAAGGTGTTTTACCCTGTTCTAGGCGCTTGACACCATCGTAAAGCACGATCTTTTCAAATATTTTTGTAACCACCTGGCAGAATCACCAACAGATATACGAATATTTTCAATAATTCAAAACAAAGACAAATAAACGGTATCAGGAAACTGACACATACTTTCTCCCTTCAAGTCATTTAAAACCAGAAAACATATATAGTGAAAGAAAACAAATTAACAATTAAGTATCACAAAAGTATACACCAAATTTTATCAAAATCGGTTAGTAAATAACGGAGTTATTGGTTTTTAAATATTTGCCATAAGAATAACATTGGACAACGTACTGCGTTTACCGCCGAACTAAAATATCAATTACCTCCGCAACCATTTGACGTAAACTAATGATTCAAAATATTGGATTATTTAGTTTTTCAAGTCGAATTTAATGGTTGCAAGTATATTTTCTTTAGAGTTTACAGATTTTGTGAAATTTGAAAAATATCAATTTTTTAACACTTAAACCCACATAACTTCTGAACCTGAATTTTTACAGACATGCGGGTGGTGTCATTTTGATTGTCATCTTAAGCACTAAAAACCATGAAATTTTTATCAAAATCGTTAGAGCAGTTTTTGAGAAATTTTGATTTTTGTAATTTTTTATGGGTTTTTATGGGGTAAATACCCTTAAAAATCAAAAATTCAAAAAAATGAAAAATACGCCTGGAGATACCACGGCTTTGTACTTACATGCCGAATTTCATGAAAATCGGACCACTTGTGTCGTCTCTAGCTTTGTTTACATCCACACACACACACACACACACACACATACATCCACACACACAGACAGACAGACACCACGCCAAAAACCACTTTTTTGGATTCAGGGAGCACTAAAACGAATATATCCACTAACAACTCAAATTCGAAAATTTTGACGAAAACAATACTTTCTCCATATACTATGTATAGGGGGGAGAAAGTAAAAACAAAAAATGAGATATATATATATATATATATATATATATATATATATATATATATATATATAAATGTTTTAATGTGAAGCTGTGAGGCTTTGAAAGCAAGAACATCTCCATCGTCAATTTACTTAGCCACATTACTCGTAGTCCCCAAAGGCAGATCGCAGAGTAATGAGATAGCAATAATGAGTAATTCATGTTGGTCTAACAAAGAGCACTTCTAAAAGGATTTCGTCCTAAAAATAAAAATGAGAAGCAAAAAACACCTGTAACTGAACTCTTTATGGCTACTATTACATTCTTTTATAGCAGGGTATGATAGTTCATACAATACGTTCTTTCCTCCTTGGCGAAAAACGTTGTGTGTAAATGATTATACTTGAATTTTTAATTCTATAACAATTACCCAAAACCTAATAAGTATTTACTAAATTCACTGTGCAAAACAGTAAAAATCGCCTCATAGTCATACTAACCATATAATAGGTACTTAAAATATTTCAAAACTCTAATGTAAAATTCATAAATAAATTTGATTTCATCCAAACATCATTGCAGTTGTATTTTTCCAATTTACTTTTTTGCTTTATAACAGCAATCCTTTATAAAAATCTTAGAAAAGTTTTTTTACAAAAATCAATTTTTAGATTTTTTCCCCTGAAACCAATCCCGAGTAATTTAAACAAAAAGTGAATTCTAATGGTTGATGTTTGACGTTTGTTTTAACTCTGATTTTTGTATCTGAGTGGGTGTTTTAGTGTGATTAGCCGATTTTACTTCCAAGCTTCTTCTTAAAATGTCTACTTTCATTCCCCATTTCAGCCAATTTTTCTATGAATGGCAAACATATCCTCACGAAACGCAAGGTCTTAAAATGCCAAAATTTCCATTGAACATATATTAGAAAAAAAGTTATGAAACCTCCTCATCAGCCGAATCAATACAGCAGCCTCAGTTCCATTCAACAGATTTTTACTATGGGTTTCATGCACAAGTGAAGCTTTGAACTTCAGAAAACCTACGTTAGTACGTGTGGAACCTTGAATTTCTGTTGAAACCCCCATAACGGCCATTAAAGATGGCCGCCAGAATACTCATAAATTGGCCTTTATGAGCCTTATTGTAATAGGCCTTTATTGGCCTTGGATTACATAAGAGTAATCCGATAATGGTAAATTTTTGTTTGAAAGATCTTTTTTCGACGTATTTTTTATTAAGTTTTTACCAAAGTCAACATTTTCTTTTCATATAACAAAAAAAACTAATGTTCTCATTTTATTCCCCAAGAAAATCTAATTCCTCAATGAAAAGTATTTGAAATTGCTTAATAAGGGTATATCCGGATGGAATGTCTTAAGTAGGCTAAAAATTTATGCATGCTGTGATTTCATACAGATTAATAAATTTAATTATTTTAATAATACGGGTCTTATAAAAATTTTTGTACAGTAAATTTTTTGACTTTTTCATTTTACTATTTGAACTATTTTTTGGATGCTGCCCAAAAGTAAATAAAACTGTAGACAATTTATTCATAATATTATTGATTGCTTCAATTTACTCATCTATCGATTGCTATTTTTCAAAACCATAAAATTCAATCATTTCACCCATTTAGGAAGACTTGAAGTTGTCACCGACGTCCAATAGTAGGTATATAGCAGTGAATATTGCTGGGACATTTTCAGTGTTAAAATTATTACCCGTTGGTAGAATTCAGGAAAACTTGTTGAAAATGTACAATTAAATCATAACTACATTATACCAACGCGAAATAACTAAGAAAATCATCGTAAAACTAATATGTTAATATGTTTTCATGATTTTCCTTTCAAAACAACACTCTGCCTTGGCCGACACATAAACATAGTCTGCCGAACTCTTACGAGAGCGCGCCACTTTCGCTACCGCGCTGAACCTGTGGCTAGCGTAGTTAACTATAACGCTCTTAAATTGTGCCATTGTGCTGCTCGTTCTTTGCGAACAACATTTTCACAATCGATTTAAGATAAATCCCAACTGAAAACAAAACCCAATATTAAACTATATATCCTATTTAAGGAACTATATAATTTATTTCTCAGTACATTAAATATAAATTTGGGATATGTAATGGAATTGGTTAATTGCAATTGATTACAAGCAAATCAAATATAAAATATATGTTACAATGATTTATTATGAATAGTATGAAAGTAACTTCTTCAAAAGGTTATTAATATAATTTGGGCATTGCCTTTGACGACCGGTAATTAATTTTTATTTCAAGCAACTGAAAACTAAGCCAGATTTACATTCATAAGATTTTAAAATTAATTTCATTGTCGTACATCATTACTTATAATGTTTAGTGAGACTATATTATTGGTTTTTTAATATAAGAACAAATAATTATATGCCTACCTTTACAATTCATTACATGAGACCAAAGTGGAACTGCCTTAAAGAAGGAACGCTTCAGATTTTTATCGAAGAATACTTTTTGCTGTGTAATTAAGAAGACTACAAAATGTATAATGAAACAATACGGTTTGTTGCTGTAAAACAAAGAAACCACTATTAGTTTATGACAAGTGTAAAGCTTGTAGTAATTTAATGATGCTTAAATAATTTTTAACCCGTTGTGTTATTGAATTAGTAATTTATGGGCACAGTAGGTTAGGGTTACTAAACATGTATTAATAATGCATTTTGTAAAGGATGAGCATGGCGATTCTCGCTCCTCACCCACAGGATTTTAAAACATTTAAAATTCTAATTTAGCCAAACTAAATGAACGCGTATGTGCGGTTGCAATAAACTATTCTATAAACAATCTTCATTACTACTATACTAATTATTAATACTTCTTGCGTACTCAAGATTACTGTTACTTATATAGGACGATTGTGGCTCTCATTACAATAGATGATTGCGTTTTCTTGCCAGAAAAAATATTACTATGCATTAAAACGTATGTGTGTACAGTTAAAGTTGAATCATACTGGAGGCTTGATTGTTGTATATTGATCAGTCACCGACAACATATTTGAGATTAGTTGAATAAGGGTGGAATGCATTATTATAGTTGTTGCACTGCCCAATTTGTTATACATTCAACATTTTAGTTATTGCCAATGCCTCACTATTTATTGATACAAATAAAACTATTCTCCAATGCTAAAAATGTCCCTCCTAATTTTCATGCTGTATTTATATAAGTATATAATAATTTAATAAACAAAACTTGGAGTTTTAAAGCCATTGTTGCTCTAATGATATTGATCTTTTGTTTTATTCATGTTATCCTTTATTTAGATTAGTAATTCCTCTTTTTTTACCGTCAAATGTTTTACGAAAAAGTTTTCGTGTTATAATTGTGTATCTACATTCATTTGTTTCAATTGGTTACATCTTATACATAACTGAAGTTGTTACTATTTATTCGTATTATACTATAAGCCGAGGAGAGTGGAAATACAAAAATCATAAGCTCTTTAAAAAATTGTACTTCAAATTGCAGCTTTATGAAATACTTTCTTCTGTATCAAACGTGTTGCCACATAAATTTTTAGTTTGACAGCTGCCACATAGTTGAGTGCAAGAAACTTTAGGTTTAAAACAGGAGTACCTTGAGTTGCGTTTTTGTTCACATTAGCATTTCACAAATTCCCTTGACGGCTCCAAAAATGCACGGTATATTAGGCCACATTGGCTTACACATATGTCCTGACTACTTCCAGCCCCATCGCTCCGGTTCAAGTATCACTGATACAGGTTCTGGTAACCTGGTGATCCTGCTGTGGATGTCTGTCCCCTGCAGTGTAGGCTGCACGGAGACAACGTTGCCGTTACGCAGCTTGTGTAGGTGGTAGATCTTGCAGTTCACGATTTTTCGAAGTAAAAAGTAGTTTTTTTTGCTTTGCCAACTGATGTTTCATCGCTGCTTTCTCAAAACATTAAAACTTTTTCCAGCATTAGAATTTCATCTTCAGATATTAGTAAGAGAAGGAAATTTCATTAAATGCTGTGAGTGCCTCAGGGAAGGACTTCAAAATGTTCCATTAAATTTTTATTTTTCATTGCAAATGAAGAAGTCATATCTTACCCGGTAAATGCATGAAATCCCCTCAAAGAAATTACTTTCGTTTCCAGAGAAAATATTTACACTGTTGCGTAAGAAATAAGTTTAAATAGACTCGTTTTTTGATTATTGCTAATTATTATTAATGGATGTGTTATGATTTCCATGGCCTTTTCTTCAGCCGTACAGACATTCTCTTCTCTGGGTTTTCGATTGTTACTTTTGTATCACAAACTATGAGATTTTTTGAGTTTATTTAAAAAGAGTTTCCAAAATCAAAATACGAATACATCTGTTTCCTCAAGGAATCTTGCTTGGTAAACCGAATATTGTTCATGATGCGTCAGTTCACCACCTTCCTGTACTTTTTTTGGATTCAAATTCTTGTGGGAGATTTCCAAGTTCTGGACCAAACCAGAATATTGAGGAAATGAAGACCAGAAAATTGAAGAATGCTATTTTCTTAGCATTCCCGGATTTTGCAATGAAAGAATTACGCAATATTTCGCTTTCATATTTCAATAGTATGATTTTACTTTTATTGGTTTGTATCACTCATTCATTCCATACAGTTTGTTTTTTTGACGCAATGGTCTATTATCTATTGATGTATTATCTATACATGTTTCAAAGTTCTTCCTAAATAGTCTATGAATAGTCCAGTTGAATATCCATCCTATCTTTTTATCACGTTCTGAATACATCAGGTAGACCTTAATTTATTTACGACAATAATAAGCCAAGTTTGTTTTTAACCGTAAATGAGATACGATATTTGTTTTCAAACAATCTAATAACTTAATAAAAAAACCTTGTAAAAAGGCAAATTTATTTCGACTGTATTTATAAATTACTATTTTAATAACACAATGATGTTAAAAAATGTAACCAGCATGAATTTACACAAGCTTCATTAAATAAATTAATAGTGGTTTCTTTGTTTAAAAGCATCAAAACGTACAGTTTCATTATAGATTTAGTAGAATTCTTAGTTACACAGCATAAGTTTTTAGACGAAGACAAAGACATTTATTAGTGCTTCGGCACATTACACAATAGCAATAGACATCGGCAAGGTACAAATTTAATCATCATAATCTCTAGTAGGCTAGTAACATATATATTGATAATTGCAATAAATAAATTAATTGAAACAAAAAATTAATCAACATTCTTATCAGAAAGTTGACAGAAAAAAGTACAAAATCTATGCTGGCTCAGCTGGGCAATCTTGAAATTCACAGTAAATACAACTGTCATCAGTGTTATAGAAAGGGTGTGCCTTAAGCCACAAATACAACATTTTATGGAATTTATTTTCTGGCAAAGTATGGAAACTGACAGGCAGTTTGTTGTAAAAATTCACACCTAATGATACATATGATAATTCATTGATTAAGTCAATCTTAACTTTGTTCTAACCTATAGTTAAACCTTTTGTTATGTTCATGAAATTGTTTTCTAAGAGGATAGGCGTCTTGACAAACATTATAACTTCAAAAATATACAAATTAATAGTGGTGAGAATGCCTGTTTTAATAATCGTGGCCTGCAATGAGCCAATCTTTTGGAGTCGATTAAAATTCGTATAATCTTTTTTTGAATGATCAAAATTTTTTGAGTGCTTACTGCATTGCCCCAAACGATCAAACCATACCTTAAACACTTTCAAATTACGCAAAGTATGCCATTTTCAAATATGTGCTAGTTTCATGTCTCTTAAGATGAATCAACAATACACTACGCTGGACAAACGCATATGTGATTTATTTGGTCAGACCACGAAAGCTTATAATAAAATTTAATAACAAGAAACGTGACAACTTTTTCACAATCATACATGAAACTGTAGCTACTCTCTACGTTTTTCGAAAGTTACAAGCAGTCTCTGTGATTTGTTTTCTTTTAAAAACAGTCCATTTACTCTGAACCAGTCATTGGCTTCAAAACTGACAATGATTTTTTTCTAACTGAGTAATGTCCCTGTGGCTAACCAACAGTGACGCATCGTCAGCATATATTGTAGAAATACATGAAACATTAGAGCCAACATCGTTAATTAAGATTAAAAATAGTATCGGACCCATTGCGGAACCCTGAGGTACGTCTACAGTGATTTTCACAGTTTCTGACCATTTTCCGTTAATTTCAACCTTCTGCTGACGGTCAATCAAATCCGAGTCAAGCACAGCTAAAGCATTACCTTGAAAACCATAACATTTCAACTTCTTCAGCCAAATATCATGTCTTACACAATCAAATGCCTTGCTCAGGTCACTGTGACCTGAGCAAAGCAACTATCCTTTAAATTTCTCTAAACTTCATTTATAATGTTGTCAACTGTTTTGGTTCCCACTACGAAACTCAAATTGATTTACATTAAATAAATTATTTATTTATTAAAAAACAAATATACCTGTGCTTTTTGGATCTTTTCCATGATTTTTGCCAACACTGGTATGCACGATATTGGGTGGTAACTCTTTTCCTCATTACGATCCCCTTTCTTTTAAATGACACCATTCTAGAAAACTTAGAAGATGAGGGAAATTCACCATCCCCTATACATAAATTAATACAATAAGTCAAAGGAACTAAAATGTCCTCTTTATTACTTCGACAAACAAAAATCTGCAGCGTTCTATCCTTACGACAAATCTCCTTTGGTCTCATGTACTGAATTGTAAAGGTAGGAATGTAATTATTTGTATTACAGTAAAAATAAGTGAAAAATTCCACAAACCCAAAAAAAATTAGCACAAGCAAGGAATTTGGTACAGATATCTTCCTAATTTGGTTGGGTATATCTTCCTTTTGAACATACTAAAAGTCTCCTAAAATTGGAGCTGTGCTACGGCCGCCATCTTGGAAAATGGCGGCAAATTTCTGTATTTTTGCCTTTAGCTCCTTTATTATTGGAGATAAAGAAAAAGTTACGAATAAAAATTGTAGCCCATTAAAAAATACACAAAAAAATGATAATAACCAAAATACACATTTTTGGTTATTGCACACAATCATTGTTTTGCATCTACCGAATATTGTGTTTACGGTGAATTCGGTAAGTAACCGGACATTTTAGATTGTCAAATTGCGGTGGATTTGCTTACTTAGGACTATGGTAACCGGTTTTTCCCCGATGACTGCGGCTGAACCTGCTGGCAATGTCTCCTCCTTGAAGATATGCATCAGTGTGTGAAACGTCCTTGAATTTCTAATATTATTTAACAAGGAATAATTTAAGAATAATGGAAAGATGTAAATTCATTTTATTTGTATATTGGTATTTAGTAAAAGGAATGGAAAAGTAAACATACAACGATAATAAATATAACATATGATTACAATTAGAACTGCCATAATAAATGGAACAGACTGAAGGACACAACAGTGTGTTACGCGCTTTGGAACAGACTTTGCATTTTGATGCTTTACATAAATCCAACATTTGAGAACCTGATAGGCAGTTAAAGCAAAAGGGAAGCTGCTTAATTTTTTGAATTTTTCATGAGGTTTGAGACTTAAAAACTCTTTACATTTAAATAACGCATGGTCTTGTGTACGCAGAGGACATTGAGTAGTCACTTTGGACAATTCAGTTGCATTTGCCCTTAAATTTCGAAGACTGGTGCACTTGAGTTAGACTTAAATTTATTGTCTTGACTAGTTTATAAAGTTTGAATGTACTTATTCTGGTTTGAGGCTTATGATATTAAATTTTACCTTTCTGGAGGACCATAGATATAAAATCACTTGGAGAATTACTTGATTCAAAAAATAAACTTTATTTGCTTACACTTTCTTTCTGTACATGCTTCATTCTTTTTCAAAAGTAAACATAAACATAAATAAAAACAAAACTTATCTGACAGATCCACAACATCTGTTTCTTTGTAAAACATCAAGTATTCAACAGTACTGCTTAACAAACTGTTCTAACTGGGTAAAAGTGGCTTCTTCATTAGCTGAATTTCTGAGTTCCCATTTGGTTCTTAAGTTTTGATCAAACTTAGATGTGAGTAAGTAAACCAGTAATATATCCCGTTCTTCAGTCTTGAATCCCATGTTGCTTAATGCCCTCACAAAAACATTGGTGATATCCAGTAAAAATATCAAATCCGATAGTGAATTAACACTAGGTAATGAAAATAAGGTTTTTAGATGAGTGTTAACAATTATTTTCTTGTTTGCATACCTATCTTTCAATAGATCAATTGCGACTGAATAGTTTGCATGTGTAAGTAGCAAAGTTGAAAAGAAGATTTTATGGTTCCCCTTTCAAACGTGACTTTAGGTAAACGAGCCTTTGAACATGAGATAAAATTTGATTTTTACGAATAGTTGACTGAGATAAATAATAAAAAGAAACCCAATTTTCGTATTTCCTATCAAAAGCTTGCAAATTGAATTTTTGACTGGCCATTTGAACTACCATATTTTAATTATGTGTTACAGGCCTTGAAAGATAGTTGATTGCATTTAAAATTATTTTGTTCAAACTTCAACCAGTTCATTGTATAATTGTTCCACTTTTAATTTCTTTCCTTGATCTCTGATGATATACCTGTGTTTTCATCAAAATCATTCATGAATGTTTTCATCTCTGTGAAAGAGCCTTTGATTGAAGCTCTTTTGCTTTGAAGCAACTTGAGTTCTTCCATGTTTGAGAATGAATATTAAAATAATTATAACTCACTGAAAAGAAGAAATAATAATCCGGCCCGGAGGACCATGTATACAAAGAGATTGGTTTAATGGGCTGTATTTTATGTGTGAAATGAAATGACAAAAGTAAGTTTAACGAAATCATAACTATTTTTTCAATTATAAAATGTTTACAAAACTAGTAAAAATCAGATGATTTTATGTGAATAAAATTGAAATCGAGGCACAGTATTAGCATCTAAGCTGTTTAGCTATTCTGAATACTGATTGATTAAACCATCAGTTTTTAAGCATTTAATTACACCCTTAAGTGGCAGATTCCATGCCAGATTAAAATGAGGGAATGAAACGTTTTCTCGTTTGATTTTTATTTACTTTTACTTAAAATTGTATGAATTGGCTACCATGTGCTAACACATTCTAATTTATCAGTTTAGTCTTGAAAATACTAAAAGTTCCTAGATAATCAATCCATCATGAAATTGGGTTTCTATTAGTTTGATTAGAAAAACAGCATTACCACTTCAGGGGTTTGAACCAACAACAATCATCGCACCAGAAGAGGTTTAGGCCAAAAATGAGGAAACCTAATTTCCCAAATTGTTTCTTAAATCACACTAAAAATTGAATTACTTGTTTAGCACATAGCAATCCTAGTAATATGGTAAAAGTAGACTGTTAGTTGGAACTTAGCCTAAATCGCCCTCGGCCAGCACGCAAACCTTTCTAAAATTTTTAATTCTTAAAACCCCGTTTTACCCTTTTGAGAGAACATATTTTAACTCCTTTCTCAGTACGCACCCAGAGTCATTAGAGAGTACTGCTCTCATAATCGAAAAGGCCTGAAGTCAATTTTTTTTCGAAATTGAGGTTATTTTTGGATTCTTGAGGTCTTATTACATCTTAAAAATAATAATTTTGCCCAAAAAATATAAATAAAGTACTAACTAAAAATATCAATGAAAATTACTTTAAGTACACAAAATTGATTGGATAATAATTCAAATGACCTTATATTCAGGTAATAAATCAAAAAGTCTTCTATCCATTGGAATCAAGGCTTTTTGTACCATGACAAGGAGTAAAGTTACAAGTTTTATTATTCACATGAATAGTTGGAGTTAATGTTTTTAAACGTAACATTAAGACTTTTTGTTTTATGATATTACCCTCACAATATATCATAGCAGGTTGTCATAGCAGCAACAAACATTATCTGCCTTCTTTTCTTAATAAGCATAACTTCTAAGTTCTAAACAGTTTACTTGAATTTAAGTGAAGTTGTTAAATACATGTCTTAGAAAGTTTGAGTGTCAGTAGGTTTTAACATTTCATAACTAACTACTTATTAAAGGGTTGTGTAGATGATAAAATGTATTATGAGAGTACTATTAGTTTTAGACATTTTTGCATGTGGTTTTGGTTTTAATACACTATTTTAATTTATTGAATGGAGCTGTGTTTTGACTGAATGGAAGAAAAGGATATTAGGGAGGACCACTGACTAAGTGTCAGAATGGCTAATACGGATGCGTCAAATTTAATATGCGACATTATTGCAAGATATATTATGTTTATAAAGGAAAATCATAATAGAAATAAATTCAGATAGATTGATTTAATTTGATTGCAAATTTCAATAAAAATTATAATTAAAATGAGCAGTGATAGTATTTTTTGACATAAATTGAAAACTGTCACACAGATCACTAAATATGATGTAGTTCACTTACGTACATGTTTGACTCGACATGATCGTCCATAATTAGTAGATTGCCATAAAGCATTGATTGACATCTTGGAAAATCAGTTTATGTATGATGATGTTTAATAGGTTTGGTATTTTATTTTATATTTTCATGCGTTGATGACAAACATGGCATTTTATTACCTTGATGACAAACACTATATAATCATTGAAGTCAGTCACTGGTGGATAAAAATACTATCACACTTAATGGAGTATTCAAATCTTTTTGTGGGTTCTTGTATTGAACAAAATTTAATTTTAATATGAAAATTGGTCATCTGATTTATTTAAAAAATTGAAACATTGAAATGTAAACAAACAAAAGACATTTGATGAAAATAATACCCCCGTTGCAGCAGACCTGCATACTCAGCGAATTTCAAATGCAAAACAACATATTTCAATCCAACATAGCGAGATTTGACATGTTTTGGTAAGCTCCATAAGAATAACATGGGGAATGAGTATGCAGGTTTGCTGCTACAGGTATAGTAAAACTGGGTGGTTTTAATTCATATTCAGTAGATCTGAACTAGAAGAAGCTATTTACCAAGTTTTATCAAGATATGTTGAGAAATAAGCGCGATATAGAATTTTACTTATTTCCCAGAAGGTTAACATAGGGACAACGTACTGTATTTACCACTTTCAATATCTCGGTAACCAATGGACATAGAGCAGTGATTCAAAATGCTAAATTGTTTGTTTTTTTTTAGCTGAATTCAATGGTGCTAACAAAAATTCGATAAATTTTATTTTCCTATGTAAAAAAACTCAAAAAACCCATTTTTTGGAAGGTTTATCCCCCTTTCCCCCCCCTTCCGGTGGTCCGATCGGGCTGGTTTACGAACTCGTCCGAGGGATTACAACTTTACATGTCTGTACCAAATTTCATTAAGATCGGACCATTGGCCGCTATCGTGCTTACAGACACACACACACACACACACACACACACACACACACACACACACACACACACACACATATACATATATATATATATATAAATTCGAACGAATAGTGTTTTCTGCTTCTGGTGGCCCCAAAACGAAAAGTTATCATGGTCTCGGGCTTAGGTCTTACCATGAGACCTACGGTAATAGCTTCTTCCCTATAGGGGAAATTCGCTAAAATAGAAACATATGATAATAAACATTCACATGAAATAGAGATTTAAGGAAAAACTATGAGAAGCGTGATGGACCAGCACCTAACAGAGCTGGGTAGACAGTAAGTAGGTATACTAAGTATGTTAAAAAGATTATTGGTAATTTAAATAGACCTTAAAAGCCTTTAAATAGGTCATTGATAAAAGCCTCGATGTCAAGATCTGACGACGGGCTCCTGTACAAGCCAAGAACAGTGTGCCCCTCCCCTCCGACGCTTATATCCACCCTCACACCCGTAGCCCCATGCATAGCAACACATTCATACTCCATAGCATACCTGTCATTCACATACACAACTACCCCATCATTTTGGTTTCTACTCTTCTCATTACTCACTACTTCATACCCCTCAATTTCCACGACTACACCATTTGAATCCTGCCATGTCTCCGTCAGAACAATAATATCAAACTTTACTTTAAATGTATTTCATTCGTGAGCAAAAAGAGATCGTCATTTATATTTTTATCACATCTGCAGTTATTAAATTAGAAATGACCGATCATTATGTTATTTGTGCTACTTCTGAATTCAAACAATTGAAGCAACAGGTAATCAAAGATATTGGAGACTCATATTATTTGGATCATAATATTTTAAGGGGTTTATTAAGTCAAGAAGATTGGTCTTGTATTTGTAATGAAAATAATGTTAATAAATGTACTGATCTGTTCATCGAAACTTTGCAATTTTTTATTAATAGTTCATATATAACGAAAAAACTCTCAGCAAAAAATACTAAAATAAAACTTTGGATTACAGCTGGAATTGTAAAATCGATTAGAGAAAGAGATAAATTAAGTAAGCGTGCAAAAAAACAACCTTTTAACACTCAATTACAAAAACACTTAAGAAACTATAGCAATATTTTAAATGTATCCATAAAAAATGCAAAAGATCTGTATAATAGAAACAAAATAATTAAAGCAGGGAATAATTCAAGGATTTTATGGCAAAATATTAACGAAATTGTTGGGAAACACAAATCAAAACCTAAATTTAATATTGAGCCTTTCATCAGAAACCAAAGTAATGTGGATGAGGAAGATTTTGTCACGGTGGCAAATAACTTCAACAAGCACTACTCGGAGGTGGGTGCTAGGCTCGCCAGCGCCGTCCCCCCTGTCGCCGCGCCGGCGCCGGCCGTCGACGATGAAGATTTTCAATGTGGCTCGACCTTCCGGCTGGTCCCCGTCACTCAGGAGGTGCTGGCAAGTGTTATTAGTGAGGTGCGAGGGGGTTCTGCTCCGGGATCTGATAATATTCCTGCTACGATACTAAAGAGTAATTTTGATTTACTTCAAACTCCCATCTTGCACATAATAAATTTGAGTATCGATCAGGCTATTTACCCAAATGTTTTTAAAGTGGGAAAAGTCATTCCAATTTTTAAAGGGGGGGGAGAAGGATAAAATTGAAATTTTCAGACCAATCACATTAGGGAATTCACTGGCAAAAATTCTGGATAAATGTGTTAAAAAACAACTTGTCAACTATTTGGATATAAATAAAATACAGTATTGCAACCAATTTGGATTCAGATGTGATAAAAATATAAATGACGATCTCTTTTTGCTCACGAATGAAATTCACAAACAAATCTCTGATAACAAAAAATCACTTTTAGTTTTCACTGATCTGGCCAAAGCTTTTGTTACGATGAATAGAAAAATTTTGTTAAAATAGTTACATTGTATTAGGTTTAGGGACAACGCAATGAAATGGTTTGAGGATTATTTAAGGGATAGGTCTCAAAAAGTTGTGATTTCTGGGTATAGTAGTGATACTATTCCAATCAATTATGGGGTAATTCAAGGGAGCACGCTCGGTCCCCTCCTGTACTTAATCTATATGAATAACCTTGGCAAATTAGATATTAACAAAGGAAAGATGTTTCTATATGCTGATGACACTGCGCTCCTGTTTGAGGGGGGCAGCTGGGGGGAGGTGTATAGAATCGCGGAGAGGGGCCTCTCTGCCGTAAAAGGTTGGTTTGATCAGAGTCGGCTCACAATTAATGTCAATAAAACAAAACACATGCCAATTTCGCTTCGAGCCGATTCTGATCCTGTCGACATGGCGCTTCGCCTTCACACCTGTGGTGGTGTGATTGGGTGTACATCATGTGAACTTGTTGAGGGAGTGAGGGAATACAAGTATCTAGGTATTGTTTTTGATTCTCGTTTAAAATGGGTCCCCCACATTCTTTATGTTAAAGCCAGATTAAGAAAATTTATTTACATTTTCAAACAACTCTCTCCCGTTCTGTCAGTTGATCTGCTCAGGATAGTTTATTTTGCATACGTTCAGTCCATATTACAGTATGGGATAATAGCATGGGGGGGTATGGCTAAAAGTAACATCGAACCATTACTTGTAACACAAAAGGCTATAATAAAAGCCGCACTAAATAAGAATAATAGGTATCCTTCTGAACAGTTATTTGACGATTTTCGGGTATTTGACATTTTTCAATTATACGCAAGAGTTATCATTATTTACGCATTTAAAAATAAGTCACAGATTTTCCCTCAAATTTCACATTCGTATAACACAAGAACATCGTCCAATATAGGTATTGCAACCCCGAAGATAATAAAATCCATAAATAGATCAAACTCCTATTACATTGCTTGTATTGTTCATCAAAAACTTCCTCCCGAACTCAAGAACCCAACACCGTGTAGTTATAATTCTTATAAGTTGAAAGTTAATAATTGGCTCAGGAATATAGGTAGGGAGGGTATACAAAATTTGATTGCCTCAGTTTATGTGTACTAGTGTGCTTGAGGTCTGTACATGTGTTGTGTGTATGTGGGAGTGCGTGACTGAGTGTGGATGCAGTGTTTGAGTGAGTTTGGCTGAGTGAGAGTGCGCGGGGGGCGGGGGGGGGTTTGCATTATGAGTTTGGGGGGGGGGGTTGATAGGTTGTTTCCTGCTTTTGTCTCTGTCGGAATTGTTGACAAAATTCAGTTTATTTTTTTTTATATTTTTTGCCACTAAGAACTCAGCATTTACTTAACCAGCCAATTTCTGTGTTTTTTATTTTACTGTAAGAAGTGTGTGTTGAGTTGTGTGAAGTGGGTATTTTTTCGAACATTATTTTACTAAGAACTCAGTCCCACACACAGGTTATCCTATGTGGGACTTTTTCCATTCTAAAATGTAAAAGTTTTTTGTGTGAATTTGTATTGTTATGGAAATCAAGAATATTATTATTATTACCTATCGAAATCATGTTGCGAAGCAACCCAAGAACTCTCAAACTAGGTACTGCAGCTTGCTGTGGCTGAAACATCAAAAACTTCGTTTCCTGAAAAAAGTCTCCAAGTTGATGATCCTACGGTAATAGTTGTCCCTCCCGTAAAAAATGACACGAAGATGGGGTTACTTTAAAAAGCTGTGGAATTAGGCCTGATGTTCATGACATTACAAGTTTTGATTGTAGGCCTATGGAACCTGGTAATTAAGAAAATCAAGGTTTTCATAACTTAAGTTTCATACTTCTTGAATCAGATTGAACAGAAAATGAAATAACTGCCTGGCCCTCAGAAAATGTCTTAAATGAATGTATTCTGTTAGATAATGATCAAGAGCAACAAGGATTAGAAAATAGTGAAATTAAGCACCTTAACTATTCGATTAATCGGGGATCAGAGTCCACATTTGAAAATGAAATACGTAACCTAGGCCTAGGTATTGAAACTGCATAGGTACTGAAGGCCTAGGTATCATTGGCCTGAATGATTGTATGGAAACTGAATTTTCACCTCTATGTTACTCGAAATTGTCAATTGAGAGGGAAAATAGGAAGCTTAATGCATTTTGTCCTCAAAACTTACAATCTGAATAAAATTCTGAAGACAGTATTGATGACGACGACCCGGAATATTGAGACAGTTTTCGTAACACGATAATAACTAGTGGAGGGCCTTGTATTCGATGGAAATGAATGCACAATACAAAATGAAGGGAATAGGCCTGTTACAGATGAACAAACCATCAATAATGTGAATTATAATAATGAAAACGAAGAAATAATTGCGCCTAACAACGAAAGAACCGTGGCTAATGCTAGAGATATAGCGATGACAAAAAAAAGGTTTACCCAGAAAAACGAAACCAAGATCGATCATGCCTCAAATGCGCAGACAGCTCAAAGTAGAAAACAACAGAGCTAAACATAATCTGAAGCCTCCTTCCAGATGTAAATGGTAAAAAACATGACGTGTGCAAAACATTTTTTATTAACTACTTTAGTTTTTACAAAAAACAATGACACTATTTTACATAATGTGATTAGAGTCACAATTTGAGAGAGTATATCACCACTAAAAGACAAGCGCGGTATGAATAGTGCCATAAAAATTCGTTGAAATGCCAATATAAACCTTATTGAATCCTACAATCCTTCGATTGCTCACTATAGAAGAGATCACGCCCCGAACAAACGTTATTTGCCAGGTGATATTACAATACTCTCAATACATGAAGATTTCTAGGCTAAAAAGCCCAAATATTGTTTGCTCATATAACGTCTACCGTAACACTTAAACAATAAAAAGTTTATCAAGATCGGAATACTCTTACAAGAGATTGAGGGCATAAGTTGTATGGCGGTCATTTTTAGTTGCTGATATAGGGGTGTTCTACACGAATTCAAGGTTTATTCATCCGTTAACAACACTTATTATGGTTTTTTGAATACACTCACTACGTGGCTGATTTTTATGTTAACCACACGCACTATATTTCTTTTACCGCACTCGACTCATACTCCAACGCGTTAGGGGCCCTATTATGAGAACCATTTGACTTACAGATTCCTTGCAGACGTTTAAACATCCCATATAAATATATTGGTTTCCACTCGGAATACTTGCATAGGGATTTTCCCATCACTATCCATTTCTAAAATAGGCACAAATCTTGATTTGATCTTAAAACATAACATATTTCATTTGGTCATTGATTATTTCAAACAAACATATTTGAAAGGAGTAATTAACCTACAACTAACTTAAGTTTCAAATGATCATAGTTTTATTTCCAAAGAAACAAGTTGCAAAAATACTTACGGCAATGTCGCTCAAAAAGGATTTGCTTTCAAACACATGAGAGTTTGTGGCTCAGTGGTTATAACACATAAGCTCATGTGCTTATGTTATGTTAGCTCACAATATAACGATGTTAGCTTTATTAATGTTTAAAACCCGATTGTTAAAATGGGATCCTTCCCGAACGAGACAAAAAAGATTTTTGGTTGCAGACGGATAAAATGTTGAAAGGAAGCTTCTAAGCATGTGTGTCTGAGGCAAAATTCTGTCATTTAAACCAATAACGATTTAATATACTTTTTTCACATGTCAGCTTACCTGGACGTTGTTTGCTGTAGCCTGGAAGGTGATCCTGAAATAAAAAAGTAGAATGTATATATTGTATATATTTATTATTTAAAATTAAAAAATATATATATTGTGTTTTTGTCTGGTGGCATCACATTGATATTTAAAGTGCAATGTTTAATACATTACTTAATTTTGTTTTAGAATAACCCCTCAAAAATTGCAGGGAGGAATCAATAAAGAACGATCATTGGTATTTCGTACGATATCTGTTGTAAAATTGTCATGGAGAATAAGCTTTTATTAGGGAATCTGCTTGTGAATGTGCACTAACCGTAGCGGGAATAAAATATTTTTACAAAAATGATTGAAATACTGTTTCGTCTGAATCAATGACGTTGAACAATGACGAGGTAGAATTGTTGCAACTCAGCTTCCGTTACGACCAATGAACTAGTGAGTGCGTGGTAGTAACAAAATCTTCGGTCAAAACTTACACTGAGCAACTCGTGGTCACTTCAAATTTCGTAAGCGTACAAACGTCTTCAAAACCTTTCATTTCAAGATGTAAGTAAATATTTGATTATTATAATAAAAGCCTGAATAATACTTAGAAACAGATAACTAGTTTGAGATATTTTTGAAATATAAAAGAAATAAAATGTGACATGAAGTGAATAATTTAGAAAATATTGCTTGAATGTTAAACCACGCTACGTGAGTTCGAAATGCAGCCGACCATTTTTCCTTTTCTCCAGGCTTTCTTGGGGGCCAGCGCGGCAGCGGTGGGACCGAGGTTGTCGGGCGGGTGATTGATGATATTGGTATGGTTTTAAACTGTCCACATATAAATTGTTGACAATTTATATGTCTGTTCGACACTTAAAAAAACAAGGAATATCTTACTAATCATTAACAAATAAATAACGTTTCCAGGTTATCGTATGGGTCTCGATGCACGGACGGCTTTGTTGCGCACCAACTGCTCAGCTTCGTCTTCTCATTAAATAAAAGAATTACGTCATTATTTTTATGTAATCAGAAGACTGTGCGATAAAGCTGTCCGTGTTTGAGACTCTAATGACAATAAAACCTTAGTTTCGTAAATTTCAGTGTAGATCCCATCAAAGTCGGAAATCATAATACGTCGCGACGCCTTCGGGGACTAGTACGGCGACAGTGGTTAGCGTTAATTTTCACCTAAACCTTGCACGGTTTGATGCAGCTTAGCCATTCGTTGTAGGTTTAGAAGATACTTTTTATAGTTATATTGCACAGATCCGCTTAATAGTATCGATGAATACTTTAAATTAAACAAATAACTAAATATGTTGATTTTTATACATACATTTTGTGTTTAGCGTGAGAATTTTGAGTTAATTATGACAAATGAATTATGTATTCTTGAAATGTCTAACGGAACATGAAAGAGATTGAAAGAGACGTACAAATAGTAATTCTTTACCCGAAAACCGTTGTATATTTGACGCTGTATAAAACAAATTCTCATACTAAAACAAACTTGTGCAAGAAAGATGGTATTATTTTGCCCTATAAGTAAACGTGTGATTGCTAAAGGTTTTTACAATGTCTTGGATAGCTAAAATATCTATACAAAAGCTACATACACACAAGCAGCCAAGTCTTTCTTTACAACCAGGCGACCAAGGATTTTTGGGTTTGCTATACAAATCAAATAAAAATAAAATAAGTTACGATTTTATTCCACAAGTTATTTTTTGGTTTTTATATTCAAGTATTGCCTAATTTATCAAACCCAAAATAGTTTCCTTCTCGATATAACAAGGTTGTTACCAAATTAACAGTTATATTAAATTTAAGTTTGTGTAGAAGAATTGCACTAGTAACATATGATTAAGGGTGCTTCACTTCACTTGCTGCCAGTAAAACATGGATACGTTTTGAGAGTTACTTTAAATGAATTACTCCAGGACCTTAATCTTGTTTGACAGTGATGGATAAGGCTACCGAAGCTGTTCTAAATCACGGCTTCCATAGTTTTCTAGTTTTTATCTCTTGGTTCTCTTTAATCCCTTGATTTGGGAAAACTGTAGCTCGACATTCAATAAAATCCTAATTATTATTGTTAGGAATATTTGTATTCATTTAATCATGAATCTGCCGTGGACATTTTAAGAAAAAGTTCATACATTGTTAAACACATGACATTTCATATAAATAACTTTAATATTACGAGGTGACTGTGAACTTACATGTTTATGTATTTTTCTGCCTATTCATCGAAAACAAAAAACCACATTATAACTATAATATATTGTGCATAATAATTGACGTTTAAATCGAGTATATCAAACAAAATGATCTGATAAATTTCCGATTACAGTTAAAATGTAGTTTGCAGTGCAGAATTCGTGACCTACAGCAGCTTTGGCGCCCCGCCATATTGACTCGCCAAAGGTGGTATAAAATAAGGAGGAAATGTCAAGTAGAAGAGAGGAAATACTGCAAAATTTCACATTAAGGTTGCCTTGGCTGCACTAATTTTCAGAAATGTTTATAGCTGTAACGGTAAAAAAAACTTCGTATAAATGTCAATAATATCGCATCGTCTAGCGATGTGTGAATGTCTGCCAGCAAATAATGCCTCTTGTGATGGTACAGGTACAGATAACGATAGTACGAGTTAAAGAAGTTTAGTAAATGTATGAAAGTAATACTGAGAGGTGCAAAAGTAGGTATACAGTAATAAAATACTTTATAGAAAAAGTAGGTCTATGTATACAAAAACGAAACTTTTACAATCAATTTTAAGAGTGTTAAGAAACAAAAATGAACTTTTTGAAGTGTTGGTCTTAACCAATACACTTACTTCCTTTTGTGATCAAACTGTCCAGAGAACCATCCAACAACAGTTAGTTGCCTGAACGACAAGCCAAACAGAAAGCTTGCCTTTCTTAACAACTTTGTGAGTAATGCTAGACGGAGGGCGTTGTGAGTGTAGAGGTGATTTAAACCCATCTTTCGGACCACCGGGGTACTTAAATTGGTTTTAAGTAGCTCTGAATATGTAGGCCTACTTAATGAAGAATAGTCTTCCATTAAGATTAAGAATATTAGGCCTATAAGTCAACTTTGTATAGATAGTTGTAAGTTTAGGTTAACTTGTATAGATTGGAATTGTTACTTTCAGAATTGTGTCTCTATTGTTGATGCATTTGACTGTTTTATTTAGATTAGACCAATTTAGCTTAAGAAGTGACAAGCATTCTTATAATGCTAGGCATAAACATGTGATTGATGTCGATTTTGCTAGGCTAAGTAAGACTCAAAGAAGCTTTTTAGCAACCAGGCTGCCGTCATGTGCAAGGACTGTTCCGCTCAACAAATTTAAGAGTGTACTGGAGAAGTGGCTCCTCCAACAATGCTTTTACAGCGTGCACGATTTTAATGAAACCAATATGGACACACTAAAATGGTAGGTTACAACCTCCTTTTAATTGGCTTTGATTTTGAAAATGTCTACTATGTCTGTAACAATGTAATACTGACTAGGCCTATGTCGTCTTTGTAATTCTGCCTGTCTTTGTATTTTTGACTTTGTCTATTGCAACAAATGTTGTTTAACGGCAATAAATGGATTTTGATTTTAATTTTTGAAGTTGAGTTTGGAACTCTATATTTAAAGAAAATTTAAATTCCACATTACTTACGAACTGAAAGTTTGGAAAAAGTGTGTTTTTTCTATTTGAATTTTTAAAACTTCTTCCATGAATAGTTTGAATACATAATCTGTCAGCGTTATATTGGAGCGGAAGTAATTAATCCAACTGCAAATCGTTCAAATCATATTACTATATTACGCAACTAGTGCGGGAAGTAGATGTTAACGTGCGAGCAACGTAAATGCCTTCCCGGATAAGTTGCGTACGATAGTTTTCGCGACACTATCAGCAACAAATATACAGGGTAATTAAATACCCCCGTTGCAGCAGTCCTGCATACTCAGCGAATTTCAAGTGCATAAATAAATAATTTAAATGAAGTCTCGCATCAAGTAAAATCAATATACATTCAAAAGAAAGCGTGCAAAAATACTCTCCTAGTGGCTTTTAAGATCAAAAGGCTATAAAAAATAATAGCCTACTAGTGGCTTGAAGGGGCTACAAGCCCCTAATGAAGGAAAATTCAAACAATCCTTATTTATTATAGTACAAAATACCTTCATAACAAACTGAATCTACTTTATATTGATATCTAGCCTACCACATGGTTTTCAATCAAGAATCAGCATCACATGTTTAATGTAAACAAAACATACGTGTTTGGATCCCAATGCTTTTTAAATGGCAAATATTTTACGTTATTTCTCGTTTTCTGGTGAATTTCGAGCAATTTCATTATTTTTCCCGCCATCACGGAATAGAGACCTTTAATTTGAGCCCTCTCCCATCTTTCTACGACTTGTCTGACGCCCACAATTTTGACGCAAAGAATCGCCTTACGAAATTAAATATATGATACTTGGCACGAAAATGCAATGTTCAAAACTTCAAAACAGCTGGCTTTTCCAATTTAATCGTATGGGGAAATGACCAGCTGTTTAAGTGTGAGTAAAAAATTTCATAAACATCATCAGTAAAAATCTGTATTTGCTATAGTACTTTTATTTGACATATTTAGTTATCTGGCCTTTAAGTAAGCCATATGTCTGTATCCACCATGTGGCTTTGAATCAAACATCAGCTCACATGTTTTAATGTAACAAAGCAGACGTTTTAGATCCCAATGCTACTTAAATGGCAGTTATTTTATGTTATTTTTTGTTATCTAGCAAACTTTAAGAAATTGCAGTACTTTTCCTGAGTCCCTGGCATTAAAACAATTAATTTGAGCCCTGTTCCCTCATCCTGTGATTTGCCAAATGCCCACAATTGGTATTCAAAAATAAATTATTCTTCATAAGATTAGTATGGAAAAATGCAGGTTTGCTGCCACAGAAATTTGAAAATGAGGTATTATAGGCTACAATCCAATATATCTAAACTATATAAAGCCACATAACATGTTTTATCAAGATATGCTGAGGAATAAGAAAGCTATCCAATTGCATTTACTTCTCATAAGGTTAACATTGGGAAAGAGAGTACACAGGTTTGCTGCTCAGGAATTTGATGATTTGGATATTTTAAGCCATAATCAAGTAGATATTAACTGTATGAAGCCTCATGCCATTTCTTATCAGTATATTTTGAGAAATGAGCGAACTACACAACTTATTTTATTACCCTTAAGGTTAGCATGTAGAATGAGTATGCAGGTTTGCTGCAACAGGTATGTTAAAACTGGTTAGTTTTAATTCATTATTTAGTATATCTTAACTAGAAGAAGCCATATACCAAGTTTTGTCAAGAAATGTTAAAAAATAAGTAAGATATAGAATTTTTTTATTTCCCATAAGGATAACATGGGGAATGATTATGCAGGTTTGCTTCCACAAAAATTGAAATTTCGGGGATTTTTGACTAAAATACATTATATCTCATCTAGATGAAGCCACAAACCAAGTTTAATTAAGATATGTTGAGAAATGAGCGAGATATAGAATTTTACTTATTCCCCATAAGGTTAACATTGGGACAACGTACTGTGTTTACCACTTTCAATATCTCGGTAACCAATGGACATAGAGCAATGATTCAAAATACTAAATTGTTTGTTTTTTTGAGGCGAATCCAATGGTGCCAACAAAAATTTGATTAATTTCATTTTTTTATGTAAAAACCCCAAAAAACCCATTTTTGGGGGGGTTATTCCCCCTTTACCCCCTCTTCCGATGGTCCGATCGGGCTGGTTTACGAACTTGTCCAATCGATCACCACTTTACATGTCTGTACCAAATTTCATTAAGATCGGACCATATTTACGGCCGCTATCGTGCTCACAGACACACACATATATATATATATATATATATATAGATAGATAGATATATATATAAATTCGAACGAATGGTGTTTTTTGCTTCTGGTGGCCCCAAAACGAAAAGTTATCATGGTCTCGGGCTTAGGTCTTACCATGAGACCTACGGTTATAGCTTCTTCCCTATAGGGAAAATTCGCTAAAATCAACGCTTACACACAAGCACAACGTCTTTTAATGGACACTAATTTGTAACAGCATGTAACAAATATACGCAATTAGAAGCATAAAAATAACATAGAGCTAAACACTTCTATTAAAGGTAAAGGATTTAAAAAATATGAAATAAACTGTAGAGAGAAAATACGTACAAAACTATATTTATCTGTGCGGGGGAGATAACAAAAAGCGTATCTCTGCTGTTCAGCGACCGAGTAAGCCTTTCTAGGAATACGTCTTATCGCCACACAGACGGCAATAATTGATTAAATAATACTGCTCTTTATTAACTCAATGTATGTAAATTGTGTGATATACTTTTTTTCTTGAGTTGATAACATTGAGCATTTACCGCACGCAAACTCTTACCGCACGCACTCCAGCTGAAACTCTTACTGCACTCCAGCTGATTTGTTACCTCACTACAGCTGATATTTGCCGTACTCTTTTGTTAACGGCGACTTCCCACACTGAAACGGAAGCGGAAATCGACTACTTACTAGTGTAGTGTTGCGAAAATGTATTTTCACCACTAACATCATCGGAGCCAATATAACATTTAGAAGCCTTTTCGATAAGAGCAGGAAACACGGTTGGAATGTATCTTTACGGCTCATTACGTTTGTTTATTTCTAGCGAGACTGAAGTTCTTACACTTATTCTTCCATTTGCCTGTTCAACGAACACAAAAATGTACCAATGATGTGTTATCATAATTGTTAGTATATTTTTTTGTATTAAATTTTCCTGTATTCTACCTGAGATTTTTACTCGAGGTCACAGTTACATCTAATGTTTTCTCGGTAATTATTAATAATTTAGAGATTTTCTTGTGCATTATTAGAGATTTTCTACAAATTAGCTAATTCATGCGCAGTAATTAATCGTTCATGTTTGTGATACTCCCGTATATATGAGGTAATTTGATTCATTAGGGTTGTTACGATTATTATTAAGACATGCATTAAAAACATGTCTTATAAATTAAAATTGTTATTGAAAATATATTGTTAACATGTAGAGAAAGAAAGCAGCTATGTTCAATAGCTGCTAGCTGATATAAAAGAAAATTATCGTTTACTAAGCTATAATTTATTATCTTCTGATTTTCCCATGCTCTAAATTTACTTTCCCTACTCTCAATCAGCTTCCCATTTTCCCACTACACACCCTTATGTTTATTTAAATCTTTTTCTTTTTTGTCGATTACTGCACGGAGATTTCCCATGCTCTTAAAGTGCACGGAAAATTTTCCGTGTATTACGTAACGAAAGTAAACACTCAGCTGATTTATTCATAGTTATTTGCCTCCAAAACTGTGATATGACTTTAATATATAGATTTACACACCTTCAGTCAACAGTTTTATAATGTAGAAATTTCCTACATATGTTAAAAAGCATTAAAGCTTCATCAACGGGGTTTAAAAACTGTCTATAAGAACATCACACAAAATTTGTCTAACATAAAAAAAATAAAAACACATGACACTTAACACATATGACTTGAGCTGGCCAGCAATAGACACCGGCAAGCTGATTGCAAGACAACCATAGTTAATGCATATTTACACAGCTGACAGCCAATTACAATAATAACTCGTAATAGTTTATTACATTACTTGGCCGGAAGGTAGTGTTTTAACGGACGAGTATAATAGGCTAGTTCCCGCGTGAGTCGTAGGTGAGTGCGGGTTTTTCATGTGAGTACGGTAAAATTTACCGGCCGTGTGACGTACGATAATTTTCATCATACTAATTATAAAAAAATGTCATCGTACTGTCTCAGAAACATCTGTTTTCTGTTCTTTTTGACGCCGGCTCGTAAGTTACCCGTTACCGTGCTTTAGTTTTTCCAGACTGCGATTATAGGACGTACACAACAAGCTGATTTGTAGCAAATCGACGTTTAATGATTTTAATGCTTGTTTATTGGTTACATTCTAGAGGAATGTAGTGACAGCACTGGCAGCAATAACAAATGTTTGTTCTGTTTGTTATAGGTTAGGTTGAGTGTTGAGAAACGTATTGGTTTATGCAAGGACTACATTATGATTGAAAGTATGTTTTTCTGCGTACTCGCATAAAAATCCCACACACGCGTTCGCTCGCGCGGGAACTATCATGTTCGTCCGGCAAAACAGTACTTTCCGGCATATTAACGTAATATACTATTTAATCATAACGTATTCCTTGCATGAACCTTCCTTGAATTCTCAATTCTTCAAACCTAACCTATTATAAACAAACAAGCATTGGCTTCTGCCGCCTGTGTTGCCACTAAATTCCTACAAAATGCAACCTATTCAGTATACATGCATTAAACGTCAGTTTACTGTAAATCAGCTGATTGTTTACTTCCGTTTCATTTAATCGTAGTCCGGAAAAATTTGCGGCCTAGGCCTAAAAGTTTTCTGCACTGGTATTAGCAAAGGGTAAATTGCGAGCCAGCAAAATGGAAGAAAAACAGATATTTTGGTGTCAGTATGATGAAAAAGTGTGTTTGTTTATCATAGTTTGGATTGAAGAATTAAGAAACATAGCGTTTTATACAAAAATATGTTACGATTAAAAATTGTGTATTTTCTGACTAGTATAATGTAAAGTATTGTCAGCAAACACTCCCGGTAAGTTTTATCTTACTCGCATGAAAATCCCGCGCGAACAGTAGACGAGGTAAATCGGTTCTTACCGGGCTAATAGTATTACTATTTATTTTCACAATTAATTAAAATCAGCTGTTTTAGTACAACAATATAAATGCCAACATAATTCGACATAAGCTTGTTTTGTAGGCTTCGCCTAGTACGTGATATTAATTTTCACATTCTCGGTTTCGCCTCGCACGTGAAATTAGGCTTTTCTGTGTCTGGCTCCACCTTACACATAAAACTTGGCAACCATCTGAAAATCGGTACTTGTAATTATACTATTAAAGGAATAATTCATAATTTCAAATTAAACTATAGGTAAGAAAATTAATATGCAATGAGCATATTGAGATATATTTTTAAATTTAATCCGTTATCATTGAAATACCAGTGGTGCTGAATTTAAAACGTATTTTAATTTCAGTTGGTATTTTATCGATGTTTATCAAGTAAGTATCGAAGAAGCAACGTGACCGAGGGACTTGTAACTTGAGACGATCCATTAAGAGTTTCGCCGAGAGAGCTACATCTACCGAGGTTGGCGTCACCTCTAACGTTTATTAATGAATCGACCTCAAATAGTTAAGCATGTAGCATTAAAGGGATATTACGACGAAAGTGTTGATTAAAATATTAACCGTATGCATTATTGTCAATATAATAAATGGCATTATCAATAAAGTATAGTCATTTTTAGTTCAGGTTCAACGTAAGAAGTGTTTGCATGCTGAGAAGAAAAGTGGTAAACTCGTGTTTTATGACAAATGTATTTGAATTAATAAAGAATGTCTCTGTTAACTGAACAAGCTCTCAAGAAGCTATACTTCGATCTGCGTAGTAATCGGAAAACTCCAGTTGAGATTCGCCCAAGCTGAATTCTTAAAATACACCTACACTATTCTATGTGTGACACTGCCGTTATTACATTAGGTTTTTTTTTGTAAATAAAAAAATTCTACGAGGAAGTATTACAGGGTGTTTTGGAATAAGCGAAAACAACTCTACCAGCAGATTTCTGACACCAAAACAAGAAAAGATTATTGTTAAAACATGGAATAGAAAACCACTCGTGATTGAGTTGCAGCCAAATATTTTTTTCAATTTAAAATTGTGTTTATTCAGCTTTTTGGTATTTATTTTGAAAAATTACAGAGATGTTCTAATGTAATTTTCACTGTTAACAAAAATGTAATTCTGAAAATATGTCATCATTTTTCAGTGTTTTTATCTTTAGCGTGGCTGAGGAAACTAGTTGTATAAACAAAATTTTGGCTATGATAATATGACCGTTAAAGTATTTGGGATGAAAGTTACTCAAAAACTGGTAAATTTTATATAAATTAAAATAATGTCAATTTGTGTACACCTTCAATAATTAATTTTGTTGTAAAAAAACAAATAATTGGATGGTAACAAAAATTAATAAGGAAAACCATCAGTGACTTAGCCAGTCTAAAAAGGCTGAAACACAAGAAAGAATTCCTGTGTGAGTATTTTAAAGGAATCTTCAAAAAATAGAAAATTTTAAAATTATAGAAATGCAAAATCACCAAACCGACCATATGACCCCCATCGAGATGGCGGTATTTTCCCCATATGTTGTGGGTAGAAATTTCTCTTACTTTTTTTATTCAGACCTTGCTTGATTTCTCAACTTAGGATTGCCGCAATAATTTAATACTTTATTTCGACTGAAAACTCAATTACAGCTGCCATCTTCGATTGGCAACATTTGATCAGAGATTCTTACGCTCTTAGCGATTGTAAAGACACTACCTTTATAATACGATAAAAGTCTTTTATTAAGGCGGTTTTAGCATCCAATAATTCATTGAAAGCTATATTTTAGTGATGAATACGATGCCGAAATCAGTGTCATTTTATTAAGTGAACGAAAAAATAATTACTTTTTGAAAAATAGTGATAAATATTCTACACTTTAAATACAAAATGTTTTATCAACGAAAGTAAATGTTAAGTATACCATTTACTTTACTGACCGAGGTGTTCTCAGGTGTTGAACTGACCTTCGGAATACCAAATTACCAAAACTTAAATATACGTTTCATTTTCATCAATAACAAAATAATGTAACTTACTTAAGATAGAAATTGAATTCACGAGTACAGCAGAATTGGGTTTATATTGATTTGATTTCATTCATTTTTTGTCATTGTTCCGCCTTGTATGTTATTTTCATTAGTGAGTTGGCAGCTTGGTTTCTGTCACACCTGCCAATTAAGCCACAGCTGTTAATTATACCTGGTGTCTCACCTAAAGTGAACCAATAGCTAACTTTTTTATTATAAATCTGACAAAGAACTTCTTATGGGGCACTTCCCTTAATTTTTAACGCTGCTTTTTGGAGTCACTTTGAAATTTAAAAACATGGCCGCCATTTTCCAATATGGCGGACAACTTTGATTTTTCTAAAGGAACACCCTATATTTTAGGGCGTTTTTGGATTTTACGCTTAATTTTAGGAACTTTTCATTCTGCCTAATTTTTTCCTAAACTCAGTGGTTCAGGAGATATGAGTAGTTAAAGTTTCATTTTTCCCCATTTAAAATGCATTGTGTCCGTTTAACTGTGCCATTCCATGCATTCCTCATGGAGTAAAATCACATTTAAACTAACACATTCCCACGATTAAATCTCGACTAAAAATTATTTTATAATTAAACCTAAACTAAACTAACATTTTAGGCACTTTGGTATCTTTTATTTAACCCAACCGTTTTCGATATAGGCTACAGACTACCAAAAATATCCCAATGCATTTTAAATGGGGAAAAATCTAACTTTAACTGTTCATACCTCCTTAACCATTGGGTTCAGAAAAAGTTTTAAAGGATAAAAAGTTCCTGAAATTAAGCGTAAAATGCAAAAAAACGCCCTAAAATATAGGGTGTTCTATAAGAAAAATCAAAGTTGACCACCATATTGGAAAATGGCGGCCATGTTTTTAAATTTCAAAGTGACTCCAAAAAGCAGCGTTAAAAATTAAGGGACGTGCCCCATAAGAAGTTCTTTGTCAGATTTATAATAAAAAAGTTAGCTATTGGTTCACTTTAGGTGAGACACCCGGTATATAAATAAAGGAAGTGATATGGCTGTTACGATCTCTAATGAAAATGTAAATGATGAGAATTTGCGTTTTCAAATGGGACGATACGTAAATAGTAATGAGGCAGTTTGGCGCTTTTTGGGTTTCCCAATCCATGACAGAGATCCAGCAGTTATCCACTTAACAGTCCATCTTGAAAATGGACAAAGAGTTTACTTTACAAGTCAAACTGCAAACAGAATTGTAAACCAACCTGCTAATACAACACTGACTGCATTATTTGTCTTATATAAAAATGATCCTTTTGCAAGAACTCTTATTTATTCAGAAGTACCCAGTTATTACACATGGGATGCATCTCGAAGAATGTTTAATTGACGAAAAAGAGGAAATCGTGTCGATGGTTTTGAGGGTGTATTCAAAGATAATGCTATTGGTCGAGTATACACAGTACATCCAAAGAAATGCTGAGTGTTACTATTTACGCCTCCTTCTTCACGAAATGCGTGGGTCATCATCGTTAGAAGACCTTCGAACGGTCAGAGGTTATGTCTGTGAGACTTACCGGAAGCATGTCAGCTCCGTGGATTATTAGAAAATGACAATCATTGGGAGCAAGCAATGCGAGAGGCAGCGGAACCAGCAGCAGCTGATCCGGTCAGAGAAGTATTTGCAACTATTCTGACATCGTGTAATCCTTCAAATCCCAATCATCTACGGTTTCATACAGAAATAGTATGAGTGATGATACTATACTAAGATTATAGTAAAGATTCAGGCGAACCGCCTCAATCTTAAAGAAACGCTGTAGAACTTCTGCGTCAGAAATTTAGGCAAAGGGTAATATCTAACAACGGGCAAGTGCATTGGCCCGCAAGGTCTCCTGACCTTACACCCATGGAGGATTTGTTATGGTGATGGATGTAAAACCCAAGTATACAAAACATATCCTACATATACCAAGATTAATAAGAATATTACCAAGATATTACTACAAAGGACAAGGAATGTAGCTGAGGGCATCGAGAACAACCCAGCGGACGTCAGAGCGGCAACAACCTCATTGATTTCGTGAGCAAAAGTTTGCAGGCAAAAAAGGTATTCACTTTGAAAACTCCCTGTAAGGTGTACATATGGTACCCGTGTGGTTTTTTAATAGCAGTATTACTAAGTTCTATATCAGCAGTCTGCATGTGTTTTACTAACAAGACATTGCGATCAGTAATGAAAAAAGCTTTAATTATGTCAAATAAATTAAGACTAAAATTTAGTGTTATTTTAATGTTTTTTATACAGACATTGTAATTTGTAGCTTTTGTTCTACTTTTATTAAGAAAAATATTCCTTGTAAATCTTCAGATCGGCTTAGTATAAAATATGAATTTTAGCATTTATTCATAGTGATAATCTAGTTTTCAATTATGGGTTATAACGCCCAGAATTGAACGTAGATTGAACGCCCATAACTTTAACACTCGTTTAGGGTCTCTTATCAATTATAGCGAATTTACGATAGCAACTGCGATTGAGTAATCAGTCAACATAAAGTATTACAACCCAAAACCCATTGCGGTAGTTCCAAGTTGAGGAATAGATAAATGTATTAATAATAAGAAAGGGGACTTTCTGATGACAGCTTATCTTGTATAAGCTCATCCGTTAAGCAGCGATAGAAGACTAGTTATCGCTCACTTCCCTCAGGATATAGATATTGAGTATATTTTGTGTCGAGCTTATTTGGTCAGAGAAAAAGGAGTTACCATATTCAGAGACTTTCCGTTAGAAGTGAGGAAAAAGCGGGCGTGTTTGTTGGCAGTGCGGCAGGAGGTAGAGCGTTTGGTCGGCAGAAAGCGCATGCCGCTTGTACATGACCATTTAATGGTTAATGTAAAGAAAATTTATAAGACTTAAAATTATTGGTAAAAGAACTTACCAGAATGCGTTGCAGCAGATGCCAAAATTATTTCCACTTTTATTCCACCACCCAACAAACCTAAGCTAAGTAATTTTGTTGAAAACTTAAATCGCCCGCCATTTTCTAACCAATGATCCTTTTGAAATGCGGTTTGCGGCATTGAATTTTATTTTATTTTTATTTTATTTGATTAGCCCTTTGAAATTATTAGAAAAATACCATAGGCAGTAGTCTTTATCCATCGCTACATTTTTGTTCTAATAAATTCTATGTCCACTTGCTGAACAACCTAAAGAATATAAATAATTTTAACCATAACCGATTCAAAGAACATTCCATTTAAAACAATAGACAAAGGCTTGAAATTATTATGAATATAATATAAATTTACAATGGATATTATATTTTTAATCGATATTATATTTATAATCGATTTATTGGCACATAAATACCGGATTCAAAAGCTTTATCCATTTACTACAAAAGTACCAAATCAAACAACCTAATAAACTAAAACTAAAATTAAACTGTATAATTTAATAACGATTAAATCCAGCTAGCATTTAGGCTTATTTAAATATATTATATGAGCAGTTGAGCAACCTAACCAAAACTTCGACACTTTTAATTATGTAAATTGGGTGTAAGTAATAAAATTGTATACAGTGTGTAAAAAAAGTCCGTCCCCCCTCATTAATTTTTTCGTTTGTTAAGAAAAGCAATTAACCTTTGGGGAATGATACTAACTCAACCCAAATTAGTTTTGACGTTACCAAAAATTTTAAGTGTCCCCCAAAAATGGGGGATTTTGGGGGCAACTCAAAATGTTCGGTAACATCTAAAAATAATTTGGGGTGAGTTAGTATTATTTTAAACAAAAAATTAATGAGGGGGATGGACTTTTTTTACACACTCTATATGATTTTAATTTTAATTTTTATGGTAACACCTGAAACCATCATCAGCATAACAAGTGTGATAAGATTTATTGTTCATTTAGAGTTAGATATAACAATTTTCTTTTTTATTAAAAAGAAAATTGTTGTATATCAAATACAACAATCATCTTAATATCTGCCTAGGAACGGAAACTATTTGTTACCTCAAAAACTAATCTTAACATGGGTATCGCAAGGAAAGTTTGACACAAACAGTGCTTGTTGCTATATAAGGGTCTCAAATAAATTAGGAATATGTTAACCTTGTTTCATCATGATTTGTTTCACTTCATTGAGCCATTGTTTTTGTTAGGTTTAAAATATTAAAGTACACAAGAAAAATAATTAATCTCTAATGTTGTAATATTTGTTTAGTGATGGACTTTAAAAGTTAAACTTAAGAAAGAGGTTTACTTATTTTAATAACTGAGAACCTCTTCCTCTTCGACGAAGGTTCTGTAAGTAATGTAGGTCTGCAGTCAAGAGCAGCCTTGGGATGACGCCAGAAAACTCTGCCTAAATATTTCATTTAAAGTAATGAGTATTTATAACTCTAAAATCGAATTTTGAAATCGTGTTTTAAGTTGCTAAACTGCAGATTTAGGGAAGAAGATGTTGCCGTAAATCTCATGGTAAGATCTACGCCCGAGTGATTGATAACCTTTTCTTTTTTTTCAGAATTTTTTAATGTAAACATATATCATGTTTTGCATAGTTTTAATTTTAAAGCTCTAAACTAGACGAACAATTTGGTGAAAACAGAATTTATTTATCTTTATTTATTTCAAAATGGCGGCCATTTTCGTAAAAAATGTTGGTATTTATGAGTACCATAAATATATCTCGAGTACCATAAAACATATTTTGTTAAAAGGTTTTTAGTTTAAAGTTACTAATCCTCGTAAACCCAGCTTTAAATTGATATATGACATGCCAATATTTAAAAAATAAAAATTTTGGACAGTGAATTTTATTTTGTTTGTATGTTGGTAGCCCTGAAAATCAAAATATTTAAATGGCAGCATATGTCAAATAGCACATAATTTTAGAGGTGTTGCAAAGACCAACAGCTTTTCAACTTAAACCTACCTCTTATCTTTAGTGGTTTTGTAGTTATAAGCAAAAAAACTCCATTTTATCATATTAAGCCCATGTTAAATGTACAGTCTTTAAGACATTTAAATTTACATCCATTTAATCTAAGTACTTACTTATTATGCAAATTATGTTTACATTTAAAATTCAGAGATTCAAACTCATCACCCCCGGTTTTTGGAACATCCTGTATTTTAAAAAGCAAATATTTTTACGTCGTTCCTTGGGGTCTATTTAGTGGAGAATGATTTTTTTCATCTATGTAGGACTATTAGTTTGTCCGCAATCCGTTCGAGACACCCTGTATACATTAGATCTCATCTAAATGAAGTTTCTAACCACGTTTTATTAAGATATGTTGAGAAGTAAGCGGGATATAGAATTTTACTTATATCCCATGAGGTTAACAATGGGACAACGTACTATGTTTACCACTTTCAATAACTCGGTAACCACTAGACATAGAACAATGAATTAAGATTTTATATTGTTTGTTTTTTCAAGGTGAATTCAATGGCGCTACCAAAAATTTAACTTCTTTATGTAAAACACTCAAAAACCCCAATTTTTGGAGGGTTATCCCCCTTTACCCCCCTTCTGGTGGTCCGATCCATGGTGGTTTACGAATTCGTCCGAAATACTACACTTTACTTCTCTGTACAAAATTTCATGAAGATCAGATTATTTTTGCGGTCGCTATTGTGCTAACAGACAAATATATATAAATTCGAACGAAAGGTGTTTTTTTTTTGCTTCTGGGGGCCCAAAACAAAACGTTATCATGGCATCGGGCTCAGGCCTTACCATGAGACCTACGGTAGTAGCTTCTTCCTTATAGGGGAAATATGCTTAAAAATTACCCAATCCTAAGCAAATTTTGTATAGTAATGTATAATTGTAATTATTCGGATTAGTTCGGAAATCGGCCCGATCGGACCGTGGGAAGGGGGTAAAGGGGGATGAACCTTGAAAATCTGGTTTTTGGATTTTCCCAATGAACATTTTATTGGATAATAATAAAATGTTATAATTTAATAAGACTTGGTAAGTCTTGGCTTCATCTAATTGAGATCTATTGAATCATGTCCTAAAAACTCCAGTGTTTCCATTTCTGTTGCAACAAACCTGCATGCTCACATCACATGTTTTTAAACTTTTGGGAGATTTTTAAAGAAATATGTAGTTTACTGATTTCTCAACATATACAACATTGTATGTGGCTTCAACTAGATAATATAGACTTGAATATATTAAAAAATCTCCTATTTTTTATATTCCTGAGGCTTACAACCTACTTTCTCATCCCCCCAACGTTAACCTTAAATAAAATAAATCAAATTCTATAGCTTAGTCATTTATCAAACTCTTAATAAAACTCGCTATGTTATACTATCACGTTTCATCTAGTTAAAATATACTGGATTATAGCTTTCAAGACATTTACATTTCTGGGGCAGAAAACCTGTATCTCCAGTTGCCATGATATTCTGTCGGAGGATATCTTTGCATGGTTATTTTCAAGTTGTACTCTTTTTGTTATATCTTGACTTGCAGGGCTGCTGCAACGGAGGTATTTGATAATTTAAACTTATATGGTTACTTGTGAGTAACAATTGAATTATACAAGCTTACATGCACACACGCGCATGCACATATGCTCGCGATGCATTGTTTCGTTACCTAAGATTAACGAACTCAGCTGCCTATTAAGAGGAAATGTTGATTAGCTATCTATTTTGTGGTTTTATGCCGCTTTTGCTGATTTGCCAACGAATATTCATGTTTTCGATTAACAGATATTTAGGATGTTTTCCGTTATTGAATAGTAAAATAAAACAATGGTATATTCTCTCAGCCAATTAATAATGCATTTAAAATAAGGTATTGGATATGTTTCAAACTGAAGATTTTCGTAAAGATGATTCTGTTCAGTCAGTTCGTTTACCCTTCTTTTCATCTCACTCCATAAATAGGCTACCTAAAAAGGTTTGTTTCAGATACATACTGTGCAATCCAATAAAAGTCTTGTACCAATAATTAATGCAACCAAAATGAGGCACGAAAAAACTTTAAAAAGAGATAATAAATGTAACTTATAGGAGATTTCTATTTAAAAAAGAAAATCCATTTCGCAATGGGAGGGTTCTTCCATAACAAAACCTAAATTCCGCTTAAGAAAAAAATGGAAAGTTAAAAACGAGTATTTTACAGTTATTGAGAAAATGAATGAATAATACAGAATAAAGGATTTTTCACTGACAACTTGATTAAGATAGATACAGTTTAGTTGAGATATACATCAAAGCCCCAATATCAGGAGAGCAGCGAGGCGAGAAAGTGAAAGTCTTTGTGCGCTTCGGTTCCGCGCGCTAACACACCCATTTTATCCTCCGTGTCAGCCGAGAAGCCTGTATGACACACGTACATATGCTTTTTTCAGTTGATACAATGGATGACATCATAAAAAATCCGCTCATCTTTAAGTCCCCTTATGAAATGATACCAATTACAGTATGTTACACGCTCACTGCTGGTGAATTTTTATAATAGTTTTAAAAACTGGAGGAATTAGTTAAATGTACTTTTTTAAATATATCAGCTAATATGAACATGTTTGATTGCAAAATTAACACCCCTCATTTAAACACTTCTTTCAATCATTTTCTGCGACATTAGTTGGTAGGATTTTATTCATTTCAATCAAATTAAATCATTTCATTTTAATTCAAGATCCCAGTTACCTATAAAATATTTGATCACATACTCAAAATAGCCATCTGAATTTTGCTTAATTAGTTACCTGTGTGCCTGTAGCTAATTGTATAAAGGCTACTGTAAATGTCCAGGGATGTATTAAAGACAACTGTAAATGTATAAATTATAAATGATTTTTATTTAACATGTTCGTACGTGAACAATAGTTACGAAAAGAGAAGTAGCCAATATCCATTCAATTTATAAATTTATCAAATATTTGTCAACTCCACTCCTTGTGTTATTTTTACAATATATTTGACCTAGTTCACGTGAGTAATCTATTCGTTTACAGAAGTAAGCCATGCAGTTCTAAACAATCCTGCGGGCTGCAGAGGGTTGAGTAATAGCTTTTTAACGATGTTCAACCGTAACGTCACCATTGACCTGGACCCCGATCACAACATGGTGTGACGTCATTCACATGTACACTGATGTCACTTGAAATCTAGATTTTTTTCAATAATACTTACTTTTTGTTTAATACTTGATAAAATCACAACAAGTTTATTATTTTTTATGTTGTAAACCTGTTTTTAATATTCTTTGTGCTTACTTTCATTTACATCTATGATATCATTATATTCTGAACCATTAACGAGTTTCGATTCGGTATTGGCAATATCGACGGTAATTAAAAAATCGATTAAAACACCCGATGAATCGGTGTTACCGTTGGTACCGCAACGGGCTTCGGAGTCAAGGCAGCGATGTATATGTAGTTAGCCGGTGGTACAGTTGGTATAGCGTAACGGGCTTTGGAGTAAGGGCAGCGATGTAGATGTGGTTAGCCGGTGGTACAGTTGGTATAGGTAACGGGCTTTGGAGTAAGGGCAGCGATGTAGATGTGGTTAGTCGATGGTACAGTTGGTATAGGTAACGGGCTTTGGAGTAAGGGCAGCGATGTAGATGTGGTTAGCCGGTGGTACAGTTGGTATAGGTAACGGGCTTTGGAGTAAGGGCAGCGATGTAGATGTGGTTAGCCGGTGGTACAGTTGGTATAGGTAACGGGCTTTGGAGTAAGGGCAGCGATGTAGATGTGGTTAGTCGGTGGTACAGTTGGTATAGCGTAACGGGCTTTGGAGTAAGGGCAGCGATGTAGATGTGGTTAGTCGGTGGTACAGTTGGTAGCGCAACGGGCTTCGGAGTAAGGACAGCTATGTAGATGTGGTTAGTCGGTGGTACAGTTGGAAGTGCAACGGGCTTCGGAGTAAGGACAGCTATGTAGATGTGGTTAGTCGGTGGTACAGTTGGAAGTGCAACGGGCTTCGGAGTAAGGTCAGCTATGTAGATGTGGTTAGTCGGTGGTACAGCTGGAAGTGCAACGGGCTTCGGAGTAAGGACAGCGATGTAGAATGTAGATGTGGTTAGTCGGTGGTACAGCTAGAAGTGCAACGGGCTTCGGAGTAAGGACAGCTATGTAGATGTGGTTAGTCGGTGGTACAGTTGGAAGTGCAACGGGCTTCGGAGTAAGGACAGCTATGTAGATGTGGTTAGTCGGTGGTACAGCTGGAAGTGCAACGGGCTTCGGAGTAAGGACAGCGATGTAGATGTGGTTAGTCGGTGGTACAGCTGGAAGTGCAACGGGCTTCGGAGTAAGGACAGCTATGTAGATGTGGTTAGTCGGTGGTACAGCTGGAAGTGCAACGGGCTTCGGAGTAAGGACAGCGATGTAGATGTGGTTAGTCGGTGGTACAGCTGGAAGTGCAACGGGCTTCGGAGTAAGGACAGCTATGTAGATGTGGTTAGTCGGTGGTACAGCTGGAAGTGCAACGGGCTTTGGAGACGATAACCCCTCACCCCCGGCGGGAGACAAAGTAAACCCATAAGAATAACATTGAAATCAATAATTGCTAGTGCCTTCAAATTTCTATGCAGATATGTAAATAGATTGAGGTTCAACAGAGTGCAGACGCTAACAGCTGATTTAGTGGTAGGAATAATCACTTAGGAATAACATTGACAACAATCAGCTGTGAGAACGTCATTGAATTAAGCGTGTGAGAATGTTACAACAGTCTGCTGATCGCTGGTGCATGAATGCTTGCAGCTTCTCGTATGCAAGCACTAATTGCAGATCGAAATAAAATGGACATTATTTGTTAATTACAGAGTTAATGAAATATATTATTAAAGGCTGGATAATTATTATTGCAGGTGGCGGAAAATGCCTCGCAAGCTCGGGCGCAACATTTTCACTCGTGAGGCAATGTTTATACTTTATACTTTTTCTTGAAATGGCGACCTACCCAGGTAGGTATTTTAAGCCAAGTATGAATGACAGATGAGTGAAGAATGATTGTGGCGCGATCTTGTAGTCTTGTTACTGACTAAGGCCGACATGTTCCTTAGAAAGGACTGTTAATTAATAGCCCAACAGCCAATGGCAACTAAGGGACCTACATTTTAACGTGGAATCCGAACCACAATTTCCTCGGTTAACAGTTTTACGAACTGGTTTAATTATGAGGACGGTCCTATGACCGTAGTATTCAATAGTGCGGACGTTAAACCCCACTAAGGAACACCGCTTACAACTATCGGCTGACAACACCGCGTCCACAAGCTATCGCTCATAACTATCCACAATTTACAAGTTTTAGTAGTAAAAATAACTATTATTTACTTCCCGGACACGCCTCGTTTTCAGAAGATTGTTTACTAATGAAGAACTAAAAGGTAATCCAGTTATATTACAACTTCTCTGAGCCAGAGATCATGCTATTTTAATAGTTCCTGAATTTCGAATGCAACTCCTGCAAAATTCATAAATGATAAGTGGACTATGCCGACACGCATCTTTATTCGGAAATAAATGGCCTTTGAACATCGCTTCCATCGTATGGCAGCACTGAGCCTCAGATGGAGTTTCTTGGTTCATTTCACCCGACACATTCACTGTGTGCTGCTTATCAGCAAAGGGCTTCCAAATAGTTTCTTAACAGGCGCAATTATATTAGAGATATATTCATCAATCCAAAAATATTTTAATCGTCCAAAACAATTTTGCAGTACATCACTATAATTAGTTTATATTTAAATAAATACCCCCGTTGCAGCAGACCAGCATTCTCAGCGAATTTCAAGTGCAAAACAACATCTTTCGATCAAACATAGCGAGATTTGACATGTTTTTGTAAGCTCCATAAGAATAACATGGGGAATGAGTATGCAGGTTTGCTGCTACAGGAATATTAAAACTGGGTGGTTTTAATTCAATAATTAGTAGATCTGAACTAGAAAAAGCCATTTACCAAGTTTTATCAAGATATGTTGAGAAATAAGCGAGATATAGAATTTTACTTATTTCCCATAAGGTTAACATTGGGACAACGTACTGTGTTTACCACTTTCAATATCTCGGTAACCAATGGACATAGAGCTATGATTCAAGATACTAAATTGTTTGTTTTTTGGGCTTAATTCAATGGTGCCAAGAAAAATTCGAAAAATTTTATTTTTCTATGTAAAAATCTCAAAAAACCCATTTTTGGGGGGGTTTACCCCCCTTAACCCCCCCTTCCGGTGGTCCGATCGGGCTGGTTTACGAACTCGTCCGAATAATTACTACTTTACACGTCTATGCCAAATTTCATTCCGATTGGACCATTTTTGCGCAAGTTATCGTGCTTAAAGACACATATATATATATATGTGTCTATATATATATATCTATCTATATATATATATATAGATATATATATAGATATATATATATATATATATATATATTTATGAAAGTGAACGAATGGTGTTTTTGGCATCTGAGGACCTCAAAAAGAAAAGTTATGATGGTTTTAGGCTTAGGTCTTACCATGAGACCTACGGTAACAGCTTCTTCCCTATAGGGGAAATTCGCTAAAAAGAATCACATCTTTCCATGTTTTTTTGCTCTTGGATGTAATTCCGTAAGTGTAATAAGTATATTTCGCAACTAGGGCCGAAAATGGGTTTTGCAGGCTCGAGATCGTGTTACAAATTCGAAACGAAGTCGAGAATTTGAAATGGTCGAGAGCTCCAAAACCCTTTCGGCTGAGGAGCGAACGTTATTTTTCACCACACTACTCGATGAAAATCGCTCTAGAAAACATTAAAAATCTAATTATTTATTTGAAACACTTGACAACAAATGTTTGAGGATATGAGCGATGATACAACTTCTTGTCATGCTTTAAGCAAAGAAAATCACATTATCGCAACTATCCTGTCTTTGGAACCTATTGAATGCCGTATAATTATGTAATGTTCTCACGTTGATTTAACCAAATAAATGATCAACTGACTTTCGGACCTAGGTTTCCGGCCCTCTAGCAGAAAAGAACTGGTTTTGGCCACCAAATGACGTTTGTAAACAGAGGATTACCGTCGTAGTTTGATGAAAAATCCGTTTCTACCTAGGCTTTCGATTGTTAAAATGGTAATGGTCCAATGGTACAATAAGACTTTTGAATTCAATATTAACGTAAAAATAAGGATCAGGTGGATAAAATGGGAATAATATTTATTGTGCAGCATTTAAAATGCTCATTGCTTCCAATCACTAAATAAATTTGCACGTAAGATTAGTTTATGTCAAAACAAATACATTCAAGTTCTTAAACAAAAAACATAAGGAATAAGAGTTATGTGTGTGTGTGTGTGTGGGAGGGGGGGGATTGAAACAAGTCTACTCAAGTCTACAGTGTAATAAATGTTAAACTTAATATTGATATATTGAGCGATAAATAGCTTTGTAAATGACATTGTCATTTGCTGGATACAGATGTGACCAAAATTACCCTAGCAACAATTTACCTTTGTTCACCAACAGTAGTCCCCTACTGTGAATCTGATCAAAGTCTGAATCGTCCTCAAAAGAGAACCTATTACGTTGATAGGTTGAATCATGTTTGAAACGGATCGGCTTTTGATGGAAACATTTTTGTTTGGTCAGAGTTTAATGTTACATTATTGCTAGCACTACTAAGTTCTACTGTTTAACATTTTTAGGAAGGTATATTTTAAAAGGGTAGGTAAAATGCACTTTTCTCTTTAAAGAATTTGTTTCCATGTGCTTCAGTTTAAATAAATATAATGAAGGGCAACTTTTTTTATTTTTCATTTTAGTGGTGCACGATAGGAGTTGAAACAAGCATCCGCTTAACAAGCTGGAGCAGAGATCCGTTGTACTGATAAACCACTGATTTTTTATATCTCTACAGTACACCTCAATTAACCCACCCTTTGTAAAACTAAATGCCAAAAGGACATAATGGAAAATATTGGTTAATTAATTATTACACACCATTTAATATTTTCATAAGATAGCGTAAATAGTTTAAAGCTGTCGGTCGAGTCAATACTGCATGTTGAAGTAGATTGATTGGGCAGCGATCTGTGTAATTACTCTTGTTAGACCAGATGGACCCACATGACTGAACTGTTGATTACTGGTCGACCACAGTGACACCTTTATAATCTTGCTACAAAGTATAAATAGGAATAACAACAAGAAATATTCTGAATTCGAAGATTTTCCCCACGGAACAGTTGTTACATAACAGAATTGATTCATGGGTATTGTTTGATTTTTGAACGTATGATTTTTGTTCGTAATAAAGTACCTCCTTTATTGGGTTTAATGTCCCAAAGCACATATGTAATAATATATCTTATGAGAAACAATTAGATTATGGGTTTGTCGAACATTTATCTGTTGTTAGTTCAAGTAACAATAAAGTCTAAGTTAAAGCTGTGTAAAGATGTTTTTCTTTTAGACAAACTTAACTAAACTTAACTTTTTTTACAAACATAAAATAATTTTATCATAATCATCACAAATTGGCCAACAAATTTTGCCAATTTTAATAAATATCAAATAATGATCACCCGGTTTATGTAATGCCTTGTTGTTGATTTTGAAATCACTAGTAGCTTCATAAAAGGTTACTGAGATGTGATTTGTAGAAACCACAAAGCAACTCAACTCAAAATTTGTTTATTCCCAAGAAACAAAAAGTGTTACAGTGCATTGAATAACATTACTAAATACTTTTATATAATACATTATCTAATTTATTGTATGGAATGTGCCTACATAGGTAAAAACCTGTGCGTAGGCTCGAGTCGTTATTTGAGATTCTTACAAATAAATGTTAATAAAAATATAGCAAAAAACTTGGCTAGTATAAATAAATGAATAAAATTAGATTAATAAAAATGAATAATAGTGGCAGGATATACACATGTGCAGTCTGATACCCCGACGGAGACCGTCACCGCGACATCAGCAGTCATCAGTCACCATCAGATCAGATTACAACTTCGGGGTCTTTCACGTTATTAATTCAGTTAAAAAAAGTTTCCAGCCCCAGTTACTCCGAGAATTAAGCACCAACTAACTAAAAATACGTTGGGTAGCACCGCTAATTAAAAATTGGCTGTTTGCTTCCAAAAGAGCTAGTTCCCTTTAAGGAATAAGCTTTTTCTCGTATGAGGTTTAACTCCGAGGCCCCAAAGGTATCTTTTTTTCAAACTCTTCTACATATGTTTATGTCGTAGCCACTTGCTGTAATTGGGCACTTCATGAAGAGCCCAACGCCGCCCGGGCACTTCATGAAGTTCCCAGCGCGCCTTGGCACATAGTGTAACTCGATTATTTCGATCAAAATTACAGCATCTGCCCAACGAAACTGGACACTTCATGAAGTGCCCAACGCTCATTGGACACATGGTGTAACTATTGAGGCATGTTGGGCAGTCGATTTTAAATCTTTCTCAAAACCAATCCTAATGTATACATTAAATCCCAACGTCCGTGTTAAAGTAGCCAATGTTACTGTTTGCTATTAAACCTTTTAATATTTATTATTTATCTATATTTATTTATTCAAATCAAAATATTTTAACATCGGTTTTAGTTCCATAAGCCTTTTGAAAATATAATTAGTGTTTGTTAGATTTGGACAACGAATTTGTTGGAGTATGAGTTGAGTTCAGACTAAAATAAACAGTTAACAATCTTAATCTAAGATAAAACAAACACTTATAATTGGTTTAAAGTTTAATACAAATATTGTCGGTTTCTAATAGTCATAAAATTAAACAGTAGTATAAAATATTATATTATTGTATATTATATTATAGTATTATATTATTGCATATAAAAATAATCTATTTGTTCAGACGATGTCCATTACACAATGTACTTGGGAATGAAGACAAATAATGTTATTATATTCTAAATTATAAGTAATGCGCTATCAAAAAAAAAATGATTAAAAACCGAACGGCTAGAATTTTCTAGTAACCACTTACTTTTGAATAACGTTTAACATTCATAGGTTATCCCTTTAGACAATGCTTCAAATGAATTTCCAAATTTTTTAGTTAATAATATAAACTTAGATTTTTAAGCTACTGATGTCAGTACGAATATAATAAAAGGCACATTTTTTTAAAGCTGTCAAGTAAACAGGACACACGTTTTTTAATATTCTATAAACAAATAAAAATAATTACATAGAAAAGGCTTGATGTAATGATGTTATGTTAATTCATTCATACTGACATAAAAGAAAAACTTAAACCTAAATTATCGTCAATGTTAATAAAATTACAAAAAAACGAAATAGTAAATTTTTATACAAATTAAATGTTTTAAATTTCTACAATAAGAAACTAAAGAATTGTTTTATTATTTTTTTCAAAGACTCTTATGACTCTATTTAAAAATTTGTTTTAATATGCTATATTTTAATCTATTATAAGTTTATAAAGGGTGACTCAGTAAGAAGTTAAAAAATTAAAACATGATAAAATAGGTTAATGTTAATATTTATGTGTTTTGTTACATATAAATGTAATAGGTAAAGTGTTTCATGTATTTTATTTTATTAAAGCATACAACAATCGACTGAATTGTTTGGTTTGTGTTTTCTGAGTTATTTTGGCTACGCATCACTGTTAATATTATTATTTAAACAACCGTTTGTTGTTTAAATGATACAAATTTTTATAGTTATGTGTAGCCAGAATATTTCAGAAAAAATAGAAGAAACCAGGATAAAACATACAGGCAAGAATTATTGTCTGGTAGTGTGGAAGACAATCTTTTCTTAATGTTTTACAAAATTATTTAAAAATAATTGTATTTTGTATTAATGAAAATAATACATCGGATACTACCAACAGCAACGTAATCAGCAGTTTTACGTGTTTACATCAAGTGTCCAGCTGAACTGGTCACATAGTGTAAAAGAAATAATTACAGCATGTGCCCAGTTTTGTTGGTCACATACTGTAATTTTTAATGAAACCGTTCAATTATACTATGTGCCCGGTTAGCGCTGGGCACTTCATGAAGTGCCCAATTACAGCATGTGGCTACGAAATATATAGTATACAGGGTGTTTTTTTAATTGCTTCTTAATTTATTCAGAAACAAAAATAAATTTTAGTATTCTGTTTTCTGGAAACGTCTACCAACGCAGGGGGAAGTCAATTTCACAGGAAAACTTTATCCCCCCAACTACCCCCTTCTCACCCCAAAGAAAAATTTTGGTGGAAGAAAAATTAAAATTGCCTCATGCGTTCTCGAGATATTAAGTTTTTAAGGGTGTTTTTCGTTTAACTTCAGACATAAATATGATGTTAGCGGGAAACATCTAATTAATGACAGGGAAATGTGTGGTGAACTCAAAATCAACCTTTATTTCACCCCCTTCCCCCATCCCCTTCGTTGAAGATAGAGACTTACCCCAAGCAATATATCAAATTAAAGGGTATGAAAAACTAGATTTATTGCAAAAACTAAACTCAGATCCAATACAGAATTGTTGATACCCTCGTATTTCACAATCTGACAATCAATATAAGTGCAAATTATTTTAAATTCTGTAGGTATCCGGTATCGAAGAGATTTATCTAGCCAGCAATAATTTGTTTGCAGCAAGAATGAATTTAAAATAATTTGCACTTAAATTGATTGTCAGATTGTAAAATACGAGGATATCAAAAATTCTGTATTTGATCTCAGTTTATTTTTTGCAATAAATCTAGTTTTTTCATACCCTTTAATTTCATATATCAAATGAAAGGGTATGAAAATGAAATGTATCCAATCAAAATGAAGGGTATGCAAATCAAAGTCTCTATCATCAACATAGGATTTGGGGGAAAGGGGTGAAATAAGGGTTGATTTTGAGTTCACCACACATTTCCCTGTCATTAATTAGATGTTTCCTGCTAACATCATATTTATGTCTGTGTTAATTTTTGAATTAAAATTAGCAGCTTGTCAAAGTTTTGAATACGACTCCTAGAAATTTTGATAAGCTGCTAATTTTGATAGAAACACGTTAGTAACCTCTAACCTCCACCAATCGCCTATTTTTTTAAAGCTCTTTAAAATGAGGGGTCACTCGAAAGGGGTTTGCATTTGAAAATTTTGAGTTGCCCCCAAAGTCCCCCATTTTTGGGGGACACTCAAAATTTTAAAAATCACCAAAAGAGATTATTTTTTCATTTAACAACATTTTTCCCAGGCTCGTTTCATTTTTATGTCACCAAAGGTGAATTAAAACTCCAAATGTCCTTGACGCCAGGTTTCAAGGATGTGTTTTATTCAAAACTTTGGCAAGCTGTCAATTTGGACAGAAACATGATAGAGACCTCCAATTTTCACCATTCATCTACTTTTTGAAAGCTCTTTAAAATGAGGGGTCACTCAAAAGGGGTTTGCATTTGAAATTTTTTAGTTGCCCCCAAAATCCCCCATTTTTGGGGGACACTCAAAATTTTTGGTAGCGTCAAAAAATAATTTGGGTTGAGTTAGTATAATTCCCCAAAGGTTAACTGTTTGTCTTAACAAACAAAACAATTAAGGAGGGGGGGGCGGACTTTTTTTACACACTGTATATCACATATATCCATGCTTCAATTGTTGTTTTTAAAGCCTCAGCAAAATCTAATTCGAAAAACTTAAGAATCATATTCATACAACTGTTAATCATAATCATATCATATAACTGTTATATTACTGAGATTGTAATCACTGACTGAGATTTTTACGTCCATCCGGATCCGTTGTTTCAGTTAGCCTCCGATTGCATAAATAGAACCTTTCCAGCGACATGGTACCAAATATGTATACGCTTTATTCAACACTAGCTGCTCTCCCCGGCCCTGGATATACCCGTGGCTTCGCTCGCTGAGAGGATGACAAATGTTTGGTTCAATCACCGTCATTTGTAATGTCCATTTTTATAATTTCAATAATTTATCTGATTTAATTATACTTTCTTAAGCGCTTAATTACTAACTTAAGATTGCATCTCCTTCCCAGATTGATGTGAGAAGATGAAACGTTTCCTCGATGAATCTTCCTTTTCTCCTCCAATGGTATGAATTGCTAATTATATGCTAACATATCCTAATTTTTCAGTTTAGCCTTAAGATTACTGAAATTTCCTAATTAATCTATTATGTAACCTATAAAATTGGGTTTATAATAGTTTGAATAAAAAGTATCCACTTTAGGATTTTAAACTCAAAACTTTCATTTCACCGCGCTGTACCCTAAAACCTATCGGCCAATTTGACATAAAATAATAAGAGGCATATGATGTATAACTGATGTAAATACCGCAAATTTAAATACCTCAAAGGGCAGACTCCACAGACCTAACATCTGAATCAAGTATGTTTATTAATGTACCACAACTGCAATAAAGAGTATAAAACTAATGTGTAGGCCAAAAACGAGGAAACCTAATTCCCCGAATTTTTTCCAATCATATCGGTGATTGGATTACTTGTTTAGCAGCTTTAGGTGAAAATTTACGGTAGAAACAGTATATTTGTTCGAACTTAGCCTAAATCGCGTTCGGCCAACACGCAAACCCTCCTAAAATTTTTAATTAAGAAAAAACAATGATTCTATCAAAATAACGGAATGATATGTCGATACAGAGTTTCAAGATTCTAGTCTGATCACTCCGGATGATCTGTAAAACGCGAGTAGCCTATGTATGAGGTATTAATACTATAAGCGTTTTGTATAGTTTATTCTTTTACTAAATGTAATTCCTACTTTTTGTGTCTTTAGAATATTCTAGAGACTAAAATATTATTGATATTTTGTAATCATAGCTCTAAAAACTGAAAAGGGCACCTCAGGATTTTTATTAGTATGCATATTAGAGCCTATAAATAATACTCGAGTCAAGATTCATGGCCCAAAACCCTGCATTGCTTTAGAAAATGTGCTTTGAAAACTAAAAGTGGCAGCAATTTTGAATATACCCTTTTTTAGCCTTTAGAGAGAATATATTTGAAAATCTGTTCTTAGTACGCATCTGGAGCCTACAAAGATTAATTGTGCCAAGTTTCTAGGCCTAAAGCCTTATAGTTTTTGAGAAACTGTGATCAGTGAGTCGGTCAGTCAGTCAACAGTTCTTGGCTTTTACATACATCGATTTTCCAAACACAAAAATTTAGCTTGGAAATAAACATTGATGCAGCGAATTGGTTCTTAAATAGGGCAGAATAATTGTCTGAAAAATACGAGGATATCAAGATACTTGAAAAGTTTTAGGTTTGTCAATTCTTTGCAAGGAAGGTTGTGAATTAGCTACTAATTCTTTTTAAAGAAAACCTAGCTCCTTTGAATGAGACATGTTGTTCACAAACAACGTACATTGAATTCCATACTTTTAATAACGACATGCTGTAAATAACTACTCGTATTTTACACGAACATTCTGAATCCTGTCTTACGCGTAAGAGAGATATCGAGATTTGATTAACTATAGGCGATTCGGGGACAACGATTGGAATTCAATGGTAATCTGTCTGGACTTTTTTGGCAGATTAATTAATATAAGTTTGGTAAGGCTTCGTAGACTTTAACAACAGCAATGTGCAAAATGTTTACCACTAGTCATTTGCCTTCTCCCTTCTTGCAACACGTTTTCTACTTGCCTTTCAATACAGTCTTGAGATCTTGGGGACAAGTCTCGCAAAAACTATTCACTACAAGCCATTCTTTTTGTTGCATATTGAATTCGATAAAGCTTTGATGGATAGTTTGATTCTTAACTAGAGTAATCAAATCTTTTACCAATAAGACAAGTTTTTTTGTTTTATACACGAATTATATGTTACAGAAGGACGTTATTTTATCAAACAAAGTCGAAGAATTACCCTGCTTGGAGAATACCTGTTACTGTAGGAGAGGAATTAAGTTACAGATCTAAAAGAAAATATCATGCAGTAAACACATCGATATGTCGATTGAAGTATTACATTAAAAAAAAAACATCAAATTATTTGTTCAATATGAAACGGTTACTTTTTATTTTTCAAGATTAGTTCAAATTGAGCTTTATCTGTGTTTTAATTTAATCCCATCTTACTTTTATTTGTTGCCTACTATTCCTCAACATTGAATATGTGAATGAAAAATAAGAAATATCACCTAAAGTTAAAGATTTGTTTTAGAATTTTTTTATATGGAATAAAAAACTGTATAACATTTGAATTTTCCCCAATTTATTTTGTTGAAATGCTACAGATTTATTTTGCTTTTTGTCTCTCTGATTGTTGGTTATTGAATAATAGTATCAATGATTAAATGCATTTTCAAAAACATATGAATTTGTAGACTATTGCTTCTCTTTTACTTATTTGGAGATTACAACAAAAGTAATTTGCAGTATATCAAAATATGAAAAAGATTGAAAGTGACGTTCAAATGGTCAACTTTTTCAATTACTTCTTTCACCCTCATAATTTTAGGCCCTTTAGTGTTAAGTTGACTCTTGTACCTCATTTCATATAGGTACTTAAATAAATAAGTAAATATAAACTTTTTGATTTCCAAAATACAATTTGATTATAAAAAATAAAACCTACTGGTTATCCATGACTGCTTCTGGGTGGAGTGCGTTTGAAGTAAAATTTCGTTAAGAGTATAGAGGGATGAATACAGATCTCGAATAGTTTGTTCTTACGAGGCCATTTGCTCCGTAACTCCTTAACTTTGTTTGGCAGTTCTAGAATATTGGAAATTCTCGAAGCTGTAATTCTCGATTCTTTCATATAACTGAACTTCGAAACGTTATTCTGTGATATTGAAACACCATTTACCATTTAATTTAATCTTGTGTCATTATTTTTAATATTAAATAATTTAGGGCAAGTCGTTTCAAATTTAAAAAGTTGTCAATTTTTCTGAAAAAAAAGCTTTTTAAAGCCTGTCGGCTATTTCCAGTCAGTCAGGCATTCAGTATGAATAATTTTATTTGATTGGGAAGGCTATTTATAAGGAAAATATGACATGTGTGGCAATTTTAGCAAATTCCCTGTGGAATAGTGAGCTGTTTGTATCACCCGAACGGTGGCTCTCAGGCATGGGACTATGATAACATTTCGTTTTGGGTTATCCAGATACCAAACACCATCCGTTAAAAGCTTTTTTCATGCATGTAGTGGTGTGTGTTGGCACTCTAGTGGTCGCAACTTTTGTTCGTTTATTTTTTCAAGTATGGTTGGAACATTCTGTGATATCATGGTCAAGTTCGTCGGGCACGCGGGGGGCAACGAAATCGGAGCGTCCTAACCCCACTTTCGGAAGTAAATACACCGAATTAGGGGTTTTTGTCCCAAAAAGGGTAATATAAGCCAAATATAAATTTAATTTTTCTTTTGATTAAAGCCCTCTCTCTCTCCCTAAGCTACTGCAGTAATAAAAGCGATTTATGAATGAAAATGCGAATACGGTGTAAACAAGACACAGTACTACGTTGATAGTAACCGCTATGATCATCCAAATTTCCTGAAATTGTCTAGAGATACTATTTTCTTTGATATTATTGGCCAGTTGGTTGGGGAAAAGGTCGGAAGCTCCGATTTTAGTGAGGCAAAATTAGGAATTCTTGAGCCTAAAATAGGCGATTCGAGCCTTGAAGTTGAAATTCGGTCCCTCCCTCATGTCAGCGTGCTGCGTGAGTAATCGTTATAATGAGAAAAAATATATTTACAATAAAAAATTAAAAGTTTATGATGGTAATTATTGTGGACGCGCGCGCGTGCGTGCGCGCGCGCGTGCGTGCGCGCGCGCGTGCGTGCGTGCGTGTGTGTGTGTGTGTGTGTGTGTGTGTGTGTGTGTGTGTGTTCGTTCTAATACATACGTTACGTAAATCTTTCCTTATAAATTTTCTTGTATCCTTATAGAACAACCTAGTTGTGGGTAATCCTATTTTTGTTTTTCCATCAATTAATTTTGAGAGAATTTAACGAGTTTGGTGAAAATGAGTATTTGCTCGCCGCCTTTTTTGATTTATTATTATACACTACTTTGTTAATTTCCCCTTCCTTCTTGTATTTCTTACAATAAACGAGATCGCAATGCTGTGTCTAAAAAATGAATATTGAATCTATGTTCTGCTATTAATGACACGTCTTCAGTTGTTTTAAACATTTCCTAATTTGTTGTTAAATATTTGTAATGATATGATATTAGGAAGTGTAATGTTTAATCACTGAAGTTGTTGCTATTAAAATATGAAATATCATGCTAAAGACTTGAAATATCACAATCTCTCATTTGACGCAATATATATTTTGACGTTGAAGCTCGTATCGTGAAGTTATTCATAAGTGAGGACAAGCCCTTAATTGGGTTAGTGAGGGACGCCGAGCAGGGCCCTGTAATTGGCCTTCCATCTCCTCAACTGCTCACAGGGAGTGGGTCGGCTAAAGACCATTGCTTGTTATTTGCACAGAAGAAATGAAATATTCATTTTCAAGTTATTTTTGCTCCCTTCCTTACTGATCTTTGAGCAAAGTTTTGGTATGGTTTAAAGATGCTCCCCAAACCTTGAAGCTGCAGCTCGAAGATTCTATTATCGCCCGTAGTTCTATTATTTTGTCTTAGAAAAATTACATTACTAATTTATACACTTAACGCAATATTTTTGGTTTAATTTTTGTTTGTACTAAAAGAAACTCGACCTTAGAGTGAATATTTTGCAATTATTGATTCAGCTTGGCTACTTGGTGAGTATAATTTAAGTATTTTTTTCCGAATAATTATCATTGACTTCGTGTAAAACATCCCTATATCAGCCATTACGAAGGCCGCCATTAAATTCATAAATTGCTCTATAACTCCAATAACAGTATATCTTGATATTTCTGATTCGGTTTTAAATATATTTCCAAAATAAAACCTTTTCGTATATTTAATTCCTGTCTTAAGTTATCTGTTTCCATTATAAATTTGAAAAACGAAATTCCCCATTTAATTCCTTGGGAAAGTACTGTATGTTCTTTCAATAAAATGAGTTTTGATATGGCTATTGCTACAAAGCTCCTAAATCTGCTCCCTAACCGCCAAAGCCAATTCGATTATGCAGGGTTCGGCAAAAGTCTGGAATATATTAAATAACTTTTATATTATTTTTAAGAAAGTAACGATAGTTTACAGTTGTGTATCTATTACAATAGAAACATTTTGGTGTATTTTCTTAGTTTTATGCACGATAAGGGGACGGCCCACGTGGAAGTCTTAAAATTCTTAAATGTAAGCATACCTCGAGTTATGCCTAGTTTTAAATGTCTAAATTAGTAGGTCATAATAGCACAAACAACGCCTCAAAAGGTAAATCCAATCAGAAGTTACAGAGCCTCAAAGATTTTAATGTTGGCCATTAAACTCTAGGCTAAAATTAAAGAAAAAGGTTTAATTAATAATAAATTTCTCGAATTGATGTAGTTTGGTTTTCGATTAATGTATTTCTCATTAATGAGGACAATTTGACGTATTAAAAATCTGCAATGAAATTACATTGTTTCGAGTGCTTTATTAGTAAATAGACTGACTGGTCTCCTTATTTTTAGCATAGAGTTTAATGGCCAACATTAAAATCTTTGAGGAGCTGTAACTTCTGAAGGGATTAACTTTTTGAGACTCGGGCGATTGTGTTTATTTGCTCTGTGCTTAACATTGTGCGACCAGAAACACCTTTTGGTCCTTGAAAAAGGATAAAAACACAGAATTATACTATTATGATAAATTTTTCTCAGCTTGTTACCGGGTTGATTTTGAAGTTACTTTAAGATTAAAGAGTTTAAGTTCTTTTCTTTAATTTTATTTAGGTTTCTTTTCAGATGTGTTTTTCTTCTATGAAATACCAAAAAAGCTAGGCAAACTCGGAAAACGGCCAGTTTGTACATCTTTTTGAGGACATTATTTTAATATTAGTTGACCACTTAAGTTTTCTACTTAGAGAACATATTACATTTAGCCTTTATCAAAACGCATTTTATTGAGTAATTAGACATTTTCTTGAAATAAAATGGAAAACTTAGTTTTTGAAATATTGAATGAAAAATATTAAGTTTCGAAAGATATGTTACATACAAAAAAGGTTTATTTTACAAAAATTACTTTCAAACAAAAAAAGTAAGAGTATTCAGTATTAAGTTTGGAATACTATTGCCAGAGTTATCGAGCAATTAAATAGTGAATTTGATGGGGGGCTGATGAATGGCTGATAGGTGGTGTACTACAAGAATTTATCGGTAATTTGGACGAAAATACTTCTATTGGTATCTAATATACATATACAAGTAGCTAAGCTGTATCAAAGAGTGCAAGGTTTTGGTGAATATTGACGTTAACCACACGCACTATGCTAATTTTAAAATACAAAACATGTGGGTAGGATAATCTAAGCTGAATAAAAGGCATGATGCAGATGAAAAACCTAGAACATTTTCGTAACTATCATAAAAAAATACAAATTTAAAATTTCAATATCCAACTTTTAGGATCTTTTCATAAAAACGATTTTTTGAACAACATTTAGTAAAATTATTTGAATTCATGATCACAGATGTTATCAGGGACTTGTCCTTGAGTCTTACTGAATTTTAAACAACTTTTATACGAACAAATATTTTCTACAGTCATATTAGGAAAGAACATAACAAAGCCAGGTCGTAAAAAAGGCATGATGCAGATGAAAAACCTAGAACATTTTCGTAACTATCATAAAAAAATACAAATTTAAAATTTCAATACCTAACTTTTAGGATTTTTTCATAAAAACGATTTTTTGAACAACATTTAGTAAAATTTATTTGAATTCATGATCACAGACATTATCAGGAACTTGTCCTTGAGTCTTACTGAATGTTAAACAACTTTTATGCGAACAAATATTTTTTACAGTCATATTAGTAAAGAACATAACAAAGCCAGGTCGTAAAAAAGGCATGATGCAGATGAAAAACCTAGAACATTTTCGTAACTGTTGGTATATTTAGTTAAAACCATATGATTGTCAATTTTAATTTTAATCACATGGTTATGTTTGTGTTTGTGTTTTTGTTTATGTTTACTTTTTGTTTGAATTAAATGAGTGCTCAATATTAATGCATTTTCTATAGTTCAATTAAGTTGTTAAGATGGTGTCAGAAGATTAAATTGGGAAAAATGAATAATATACCATTGCCAGAGCCATTTGACTTTACAGAAAAACAGAGCTCAACAGAAAAATGGAAGCTTTTCAAATGCCAATGGAAGAACTATATCACCTTGGCAGAAGCATGCAGCTCTAAGTCAAATAATTTGTCAAACAGGAAAGTCAGACTTGCACTATTCCTCTCAGTTATAGGAGGAAAAGCTGTAAAGCTAATAAATAAACTATGCGATGAACCATCAGACGTCGAATACGTAATCTCAAGATTAGACGAGTATTTCAAAGAAGCGAAAAATGTAACCTATGAGCGTTTTACATTTAATAGCGCTATGCAAGAAAATGAAGAATCATGCAAAGAATTTATTAATAGGTTACATGTCATCGTGAGAAAATGTGATTTTGGTGCTTTGGCAAATCTATCCCAGCAAGAATTAGAAGAGCGGCTTATTTGTGATCGTCTGGTAGCCGGGGTAAAAAATGTACGTCTGAGGAAACGTTTACTAACGAAAGCAAACTTATCCCTGGATAAAGCAACTCAATTATGTGTCACTGATGAAGAGACAGAAAACTTGGCACTAAAAATGAAATCAACCTCAAATGAAAATGATAATGAAGATAAATGTGAAACTAACTTTAAGATAAACAATAAGAACGCTCGGTCTTGTAAGTTTTGTGGAGGTAATCATGTTTGGAGCCGGGAGAACTGTCCAGCATATGGAAAAGTTTGTAATATATGCAAAAAGAAAAACCACTTTTCTAAAGTTTGTATGCAGAATGTACGCGAGGCTAGGCAGGTTAATTCAACTCTTGGAATCAACGAGCAGATAGCTACTGATAATAGCGATGATGATGTTTAAAATGTTAACGAAGATTGTCCGAAGAAACGGTTATATGTCAGCCTTCCACTGTGTGTAAAGGGAGTACAAAAACATCTAAAATGCCAACTAGACAGTGGAGCATCATGCAATGTCATCGGAATCGATACGTTGAAGGAATTAGTCGGGAATCCGGTGCTAAGAGAAAGTAATACTCGACTGACATTCTACGGGGGTGCTTCACAATGCTCACTAGGAAAAATTCAGTTGCATGTCTGGTGGAAAAATCGAAGACACAAGATGTCCTTTGAGGTAATTCAGACTCCCCATAATCCATTGCTAGGAGCTCAAGATTGTATAAGGCTTGGACTTATTTCATTTGATGAAATGGTGTATCAGATCAAATATTCTGAAGATCCCAACGAAATATAGTCTTCTTATCCAGAAATCGGAAAGGGATTAGGTTGTTTTGAAGGACTTTACGATTTCAAGCTAGATAAATCCGTGCGACCAGTGGTAATACCTCCAAGAAGGTTCCCTGTAGCACTAAAAGAGGAGATAATTCAAGAAATCAAGCGTCTTGAAGATATTGGAGTTATTAAAAGGGTAACCGAGCCCACTGAATGGGTCAGTGCTATGGTGGTAGTTAAAAAGCTGAACAAACTTCGCATATGTATTGATCCACATCAGTTGAATAAAGCGATAAAAAGATCACACTACCAGGCACCTACTATTGAAGAAGTTGCACCTCAACTAAGAAAAGCCAAGATATTCAGCAAACTTGATTTAAAAGATGGATTTTGGCATGTGAAGTTAAGTGAAGATTCAAGTAAATTAACGACATTTTGGACACCATACGGGAGGTATCGGTGGTTGAGATTACCATTTGGTGTCTGTTCGGCGCCAGAGGAGTTCCAACGACGTCAATGACCAGTTTGAAGGACTTTCAGGTGTTATTGTAATAGCAGACGACGTGGTTGTTTATGGAAGTGGTGACACGGAGGAAGAAGCTCTCAAAGATCATAACAAGAATTTTAAGTTACTTCTTCAAAGAGCTCATGAGAAGAATATTAAGATCAATTTGAGAAGAAATGCATGATCGGAATGCGAGAGATTAAATACATGGGTCATATAATCAGTTCCGACGGCCTGAAACCGGATCCGGAAAAGATTACGACCGTGATCAACATGAAGCCTCCTCAGAACAAGAATGAACTACAAAGATTTTTAGGTTTTGTAAATTACCTGGGAAAATTTCTACCTAAGCTATCAGAAGTTGCAGCACCACTAAGATCGATTTTAAAAGATGATTCAGTTTGGTTATGGGAAAAATTACACGATGAAGCGTTCCATAAACTTATTCGCATGGTAACATCAGCCCCAACGTTACAGTATTTTGATATTGACAAACCTGTAACTGTACAGTGTGACGCAAGCCAGTTTGGTTTAGGGGCTTCTCTTTTGCAAGGTGGTAAGCCAGTGGCATATGTGTCCAGAACCCTTAGCAAGGCAGAATCATTTTATGCACAGATTGAAAAAGAATGTTTGTCGGTCGTTTATGCTCTGGAAAGATTTGAACAATACCTTTTTGGTAAACCTGACATAACAGTTGAAACAGATCACAAGCCATTAGAGACAATCTTTAAGAAACCTTTGACATCAGCACCAAAACGACTGCAACGAATGCTTCTTCGTCTGCAAAGATTTTCGTTTAATGTAGTTTATCGACCTGGAAAATGTATGCTGATCGCAGACTTTTTGTCAAGAGCTCCTGTGGTAGGTAACAAGCAATATGACGATAAAAATGTGCAGATATTTTCGACGGATACCTTGAGAAGTTTTGAAAGAACTAGCTCGATTCAGTACTTGAATGTGACTGATAAGAGACTCTCGCAGATCAAAAGTAACACCCTAACAGACCCAACGATGGTAAAGTTAATTAATATTATTCAAAAAGGATGACCTTCAACAAGAAAACAACTTCCAGAAGATCTAAAAGCATATTGGCCATTTCGGGACGAACTGACAACAGAGCAGGGAATTATTCTTAAAGGAGAACGAATCGTCATTCCTTTTAGTTTAAGACAAGAATTGATTCAAGTCATTCATTCAACACATCAAGGCGCAGACTCATGCATAAGAAGAGCCAGAGACGTTTTCGTTTGGCCATGTTTAAATAAAGACATACAAAATGTAGTTGGTTCCTGCAAGATCTGTAAAAAAATGCACCCAATCAACAAAGAGAGCCCCTCCTTCAGGACACGACTCCAGAAAGACCTTGGCAGAAAATCGCCATCGATTTTGCTCAGGAGGGCTCCACACATTATTTGATTGTGACAGATTACTATTCATCTTTCTTTGAAGTAAAGAAAACAACCAAATGTACTAGTGAAACCCTCATCACATTTTGCAAGGAGCTCTTTGCCAGATATGGAATACCAGAAGTTGTGGTTGCAGACAGTGGTACACCGCTCAAAGCTCAAAATTTTAATGATTTCGCACAACACTGGAAATTTAAAGTAGTACTATCTCCACCATCATACCATCATACCATCATACCATCATCAAGCAAATGGAAAAGCAGAGTCAGCAGTGAAAATATTTAAAAATCTACTGAAAAAATCCCGAGAAGATGGGATTGATTTTCAACAAGCGCTTCTGGAACTCCGGAATACTCCCCTTCAAGGGATAGGCTACAGTCCAGCCCAACTGCTCATGAACAGAAGAACGCAAAGTCGGCTTCCTATTATGCCAAAGCTGCTCCATCCTCAGATACCCAACAATGTTAAGGAATTGTGGGATCAGAGGAAAATGAAATATAAAAAACAGTTCGACTATGGAACTAGAGAACTCCCTCCTTTGAGCGTAGGCCAAAATGTTTGGTTTAAACGACGACCTCAACTGGAAAATGAACCATGGCTTGAAGGAAGGATTGTTCAGAAGGAAGGCAGAAGGAAGTATGAGGTAGAATTTCAAGGAAAGAAATATATAAGAAATAGAAGGTTTTTGCGAACATGAAAACTTGTTAGAAAAGGGAAGATGTTGGTATATTTAGTTAAAACCATATGATTGTCAATTTTAATTTTAATCACATGGTTATGTTTGTGTTTTTGTTTATGTTTACTTTTTGTTTGAATCAAATGAGTGCTCAATATTAATGCATTTTCTATAGTTCAATTAAGTTGTTAAGAGTAACTATCATAAAAAAATACAAATTTAAAATTTCAATATCTAACTTTTAGGATTTTTTCATAAAAACGATTTTAAACAACATTTAGTAAAATTTATTTGAATTCATGATCACAGACATTGTCAGGGACTTGTCCTTGAGTCTTACTGAATGATAAACAACTTTTATACGAAAAAATATTTTTTACAGTCATATTAGGAAAGAACATAAAAAAGCCTGGTCGTAAAAAAATGTATTCCTCATACAAAGATCAAAATATAAATCTGCTTCAAGCGTCTGTCTCAGGATTTATGATTGTTACGTGTAGGAACTAACAATACGCAACATGAAGTCAATTTTGTGCATGTAACGCTTTTGGATTTTGTTTGTGGTTGTTATCGTAAAATTATGGAGAGGAATACAAATAGCAACCACAAAAAGCTACTTAGAAATTAATATTTCGACCTTCACTCACAACATAGGATGATATAATGTATGCACAGCCAGTAATAAAAACAGTACCATGGTATTGAAACTCATAAAATAAATAAAAGTGAAACCACAAAATATTACTTGGAAATTATTAAGAGCGACGATTGCTATACATACTGATATAATATCTGCATAGCTAGTAACAAACACATTGGATTAAAACTTTTAAATCATTAAAACTGAAAACAAAACAAATTATTTGGAAATTGTTCGGAGTTTCATACCAGCACAGGTATACATCTAAAGTACATTTAAAGTTCTTACTTCCGACCAACGGTTCGTGAAATTTGTACGAAAAACCAAAAAAGTACCATGTTTCCGTCGATTGCTAGAGCTCGCCACATATTTACGAGGACTTTTGGTATTTTCATCCTTAGGTACTTCTAAATAAGTGTGCAGAGTTTCAAAATTAACGGAATTTGCTCCAGGTTGGGCCATTTATTTAAGTTTTTTGACTGGGCTAATCAGCTAATACTACAAACATACAACGTCTGCAGCAACAAACATTAACATGCGGTTGAAACTTAAACTCATGCAATAATCGATTATATTGTGGTATCTATAGTGAAGAAGTAAAACTATTTTGATAATGTACTACAGAATGGTAAATATTACTCAGGCCCATTTTGATATGATAAGAAGACAAAATTTTGCAAATGTTAAACTTAAAAAGAAAACCAAACAGAAATGCTTCATTGTTGTTTTTTTTCTGTTCATAAAATGCATAAAAGTCCTTTTCGAACGAATTCCAGTGGATGAATCTTTTAGGAATGTTTTTAGCGAATTTCCCTATAGGGAAGAAGCTATTACCGTAGGTCTCATGGTAAGACCTAAGCCCGAGACTATGATAACTTTTCGTTTTGGGGCCACCAGAAGCAAAAAACACAATTCGTTCGAATTTTTATATATATACATATATGTATAAATTTTATATATATACATATATATATGTGTGTGTGTGTGTGTGTGTGTGTGTGTGTGTGTGTGTGTGTGTGTGCGTGTGCGTGCGTGCGTGCGTGCGTGCGTGCGTGTGTGTGTGTGTGTAATTAATCCAGAATTCAGCCCAGCTCTAAATAACCTAACATAAAATTTACAAATGAAGAAAGTTCTTCCCTAGCAAAGTCAATCAAATATAATATAAATCTTGATGACAAGAAAAAAATTATAGAAGAAGATTTAATTTCGTTTGAAACTGCTATTCATGTTAAGGAGAAAAGAAACGCAAATTCAAGACGCTGTAAGACATAGTTTTATTCATGAGTTTGAAAAAAACAAATCAAACCCCAAAAAAGCAAATACAAAACAAAAAACTAAAGAAGATGTAAAACTAATAAATTCAATTGCAAAAAAATTGAAAGAAAACTATGCAATGATTTCTAAAGCAGATAAAAGTAATTCAATAGTTATTATTGATAAAACCGAATATGATTCAAAGTAGAAGACTTTCTTAAAGACGACAATTTTACAACGCTTAATAAAGATCCCACAGAGGAATACACCAAAAACATTAATACATTAATATTGAGATGTAACAACTTAACTAAGAGAGAAAAAATTGAACTAAAAATGGAAAAATCACATGCACCAAGCCTCAGAGGTCAACCAAAAACACACAAAAAAGATATCCCCATTAGACCAGTTATAAATTTCCAAAATGCCCCCAGTTATAAATTAAGTAATTACTTACATAATAAAATACAAAATAACATAACTTTGGAAAATAGATTTGATGTAAAAAAATACGTATGATATAATAGATAAAATCAAAGACACAAAGATTCCAGAAAATGCATTATTTTTATCCTCTGACAAAAGTAATATGTATACTAAATCACCATAACAAAGACACTAAACATAGTTAAGTCAAAACTAATTGAAAATAAAACACTAAAGAAAAATGAAGTTGAAGATATAATAAAACTAACAAAAATGTCACCGAACCAAAACGACTTTCAATACAATTCTTCATTTTATTTACAAAAAGACGGACTTCCCATAGGCTCGCCTCTTTCAGGCTTATTAGCTGATATTTACATCCACAATTTAGAGGTTAACAAAATCTATAATGACAACAACCCTTTGAAAAATAAAATGATATATTGGTTTAGATATGTTGATGAAACAATCTGTCTTTTCAACGGAAATTAAGAAGCCAAAGAACCACAAACGTATTTAAACTCTTTATCAAAAACAATTAAATTCACATCAGAGATACAAAATAAAGAAATCAACTTTTTAGATATAACTATTGCAAAAGATAACGGAAAACACACATTCATAATATATAGAAAATCAACTACAACAGACGTTTTCATACCAAATGACTCTAACCATCCAATGAGTCATAAAATGGCTACATTCCATTCATTTATACTCAGGCTTTTAAAAGTACCTATGAAACAAAAAGATTTCAATAAAGAAAAAGAAACAATAATGTACTTTGCCATAAAGAATGGATACAGATCATCTATGATAGATAACATGATAAAAAAGAAAGCTAAAAAATAGAAAATGAAAAGAAAACAAACAGAAGTGAAGAAGAAACAAGTGAATACATTTGCCTACCACATAACACTGTAATCAACAGAGCTTTCAGGCAAACTTTTAAACACTCAGATGTAAAAATATCTTTCAAGACGAAAAATAATTCATTTAAGTTGATTAGAAAAAATTATTCAAATCAAATATTGACAAGAACACGAAAGATTACTCTAAAGCAGGAGTTTACCAACTGAAATATGGACGTTGTGATAAGATATACATAGATCAAATAAGAAGAAACTTTAATATAAGATTTAAAGAACATGTACAAGCTTATAAGTAAAAAAATACAACATCAATGAAATAAAACTACGCAGACCGTCTTATAAGAGAAAAACACCAATTAACGAAAATTTAAGATAATTTGGAAATATTATATTATGAAAATGATAAAGAAAAACTAAATGTAAGAGACGATTTATGGATATACATAAATAATAAGAAAGATCCTAAAAAACTACTGAATTCAACGCACATATCAAAAGAAAACGCTATATTCAAAAAGATATATGAAATGAAAACTTTAAACTCCGTATGATTAAAACTATCATAAAAACGACAGGAAAGAACATAACAAAGCCAGGTCGTAAACAAAAATGTATTCCTCATACAAACATCAAAATATAAATCTGCTTCAAGCTTTAAGTTTCACATCAATGCGGCTCAGTGCTAATAAAGTGTCATATTCATTTCCCCCCGCTCCCTCTTACATTTTAATTTTCCATTTATATGTACGGTAGAAATAAATTTTATGTATATTAATTTATTTAAAGTTGTAGAAATGTTAATAGAGACCTATTAATTTTTTTTCTGGAATGTGATGGTTAAGCTATACAATTAGTTGTAAGTTGGTGGCAGGTTTTCTAATTTGCGACTTGTACGTCACTATTTTTAGATAACACACATGATAATTTATTGATTTAATATAAAACCAATTTTATAAATATTTACATTTAGACTTGAGAATGACATAATTTGTCGAAACTAAAAAATTATTAAAAAAGAAAGGATACTTTATTTTAATTGAAAAATGTTAATAAAAATTATATATATATATATATATATATATATATATATATGTCTGTTAGCACGATAGCGGCCGTAAAAATGGTCCAATCTTAATGAAAATTGGTACAGACGTGTAAATTGGTAATCACTCGGAGGAGTTCGTGAACCAGTCCGATCGGACCACCGGAAGGGGGGGTAAAGGGGGGTAAACCCCCCAAAAATGGATTTGTTGAGTTTTTTACATATAAAAATAAAAATTATCAAATTTTTGTTAGTACCTTTGAATTTAGCTCAAAAAACGAACAATTTGGTATTTTGAATTACTGCTCTATGTCCATTGGTTACCAAGATATTGAAAGTGGTAAACACAGTACGTTGTCCCAATGTTAACCTTATGAGAAATAAATAAAATTCTATATCTCGGTTATTTCTTAACATATCTTGATAAAACTTTGTAAATAGCATCTTTTAGTTCAAATCTACTACATATTGAATTAAAACCACCCAGTTTTAATATATTTGTAGCAGCAAACCTGCATATTCATTCCCCAAGTTATTCTTATGGAGCTTACCAAAACATGTCAAATCTGGCTATGTTGGATTTAAATATGTTGTTTTACATTTTAAATTCGCTGAGTATGCAGTTCTGCTGCAATTGGGGTATTTTATTATTGGCTAGAAATAACTAAAATCATCCTTCGAGGTAAAAATACTAAAATATGGAAGGAGATGAAATTACCAAAAAGTGTTACACGGGGAGGAGAAAAGAAGAGCCTTAACAAGCTCTCACGTAAAGATGAGATGCGTAGCAACGACTTTTCTTTTCTCATCACTTCAGTTCACCTCACGTGTGCCGTTGTCTTCACAATATTCTCTATATTCTCTAAATAATAGCTAAACCTTAATGTAAAATTGTTCAGGAATGAAATATTAAAATCAAAATAATCTATCATGATATAATATTTTAATTTAAGAATTTTTTAATTGCTTGATTCAGGATGCATATCTTATATGTAGCTATTTCTAAGAAGGAATTATGCATATAAATATTTCCCGCAGAATTATTCACTCAATTTTTAACCATCAGCATATATTCAAACTGTACAACGAATTTTCATAGAAAAAGGCTCCCATAAAACCCCAGGAGCAAGGTCCAGTCACATTTTTAAGAATTAAGAAAAACAAAAAGGTTTCCATTCAACGTAATCACAGAATTCAATTTTTTTATTACATTCAAATCAATTATTCAAATTAATTTTAAACTGGATTAAATTTTTTTACTATGTAAGAAGATAGGAAATCAAACTTATTTATTGCACAGGAGATCGTTTAGTTAACTGGATAACAGAAGAAAAGAGGCTTAAGGTGGTTGCATGTCCTTCCAAGGAGCCCGCGTGAGGTTTAATTAATGTTTAATACATCGGTGGTTCATCCGTGCTGCTGTGTTTGCAACAGTTGATGGATAAGAAACATACAAACAAGCTATACAATTAGTTGTAAGTTGGTGGCACGTTTACTAATTTGCGACTTGATACGAATTAACCTGGTTTGTCATTAGTAATACCATTTTTAGGTACACTTTTTTCTGAAAGTGGTCCTATAACTTAACATGTTATCTTTCTTTTAAAAACCAGTTCATTTTTTATAACATTACGATGGTGGCCCATCATGATGGTGGTCTGCATGACGTTTGAATGGTTTTATTATTTTATTGGAAACAAATTCAAAGCTTCGATTTCATACTTTTATGATGATTCTGTTAGTTTAAAATTTATTTATAATTAAATAATGTACGGCAGAAATAAATTTTATTTATATTAATTTATTTACAGTTGTAGAAATGTCAATAGATACCTAAAAATTTAACAAAAAATAGTTTTAATAATAAATTAAAATATGACGGAAAGTGAAAACGGTGAAGTGTAAAAGCATGTTATGAAACAAACATTTGCCAATGCTTGTAAAGTTCACAGCTCAAACGTTTCACATCAATGCGGCTCAGTGCTAATAAAGTGTCATATTCATTTTACCCCGCTCCCTCTTAATTTTAATTTTTCATTCTGGTATCATATACCCCTAGAAGTTAGACGGTATTAAAATTTACAAGAAACCAGTGAACAATGAATTTATTCCTGACAAACTGCAATGCAATTTACTCCATGGAAGTAAAAACCAAAATTATTAGTTGAAAATTTCATTCATAGCAAGTAATAATACTATCGATTTGTACTAGCTACTGGGCAGAAATAAATAAATCTGCAGGTACAGGCATAACTACGACCAAAATATCAATGCATCGTAAATAATGGCATACATTTCAAATTACGAAAAACAAGTATTTTACAGTAATAATAATTTCATAGGACTGTCTTAAATTAAGCATTCCTAAATACCATTGAGCCAACTAACTGGTGAATGTGGATGAGGTTCCGCTCAACCACACAACAATACCATGTCATACCATAACAATCATTTCATATAAATATTTTCATGTGTACCATTAATTACAGATATATAATGGATAAAAAACCTGAGATGTTCGTTAAAAGGTAATATGAACGAAGTGCTTGAATCAAAATTAAAACTCTGTCAACCGTGGCACTCAACATTATAATAATTATTTTGTTTAGTTTCTGTAAGAAACTTATATCACGCTACCGAGTATGTGCACATCGATGGGCTCACACACTATATGTCCCAAGTCATACACAAACAACTAACTAAAAATAAGGTGTGTCCAGCACATTTTGCAAACCAGATTTAACCGAGAAAAAAGAAGTGTATTACACCTGACGTCAACCCAAAATGGAATTTTTGGCTGTATACTGTCAGATAGTGTCTCTGGCCAAAGTGGTATATTAACAAATGCGTTATGTTTTGTAACACTTATTGCGAATTATACTATCCTAATACTGATGATAAAATGGATAGTAATAATGTACGAAGATAAGAACCATTTTCGTTAATTGTACACGTGTACTTTTAGACCGTGATCCCCAAAAACAACCTCGTATTCCAAACTATAACAAAAGTTAATAATTAAATGTTTTTTTCATATGTTAGACTTAAGTATTAGCAGACAAACATAACTAGACAAAATTACATTTAGAGATGCATGCTGCGTCCTGCTATTTTTTGTTCTTTGTTCGGTAACAGTTGCTCCCAATTTAACAGGGTGTATTTTTTAACGCAACCCATGTTTAAGATTGCATAATGCATTTATAAAGATGAAATGAGTATTGTTTTGTTAATCTTTACATTTTATACAACTAATTATTTAGTTTCATCACATTTAGCTTACATTATGTGTTCAAATAACATTTATACAAAGTTGTGCTCTCTCCCATCAAATTCCTGAACACGTTTTGAAAAGTACCTCTTTGAATTTCTTGTATTGAATTTGTTATGTTTATTTGACGTGTTGAGTATCCTGTGAATTGTTTTCGTAGGCCTCACTTTTCATGTATTCACAAAAAAGAGACTTTCAAAGTACCTCTTTGAATTTCTTGTATTGAATTTGTTACGTTTGTTTGACGTGCTGAGTATCCTGTGAATTTTTTTCGTAGGCCTTACTTTTCATGTATTCCCAAAAAAGAATTTAGTGGGGTCAAATCCGGGGTTATTGGGGGGGAATGTAAAAAACTGAACTTCACAGATAAATTTGGGTTGTGCTTAAAACACCCTGTACATTGAGGTTGTATGAATATAGTATATTACTTTACTAGGCCGGGAAGTACTGTTTTGCCGGACGAGTATAGTTCCCGCGCGAGCGTAAGCCAGTGCGGGATTTTCATGCGAGTACGGCAAAACTTCCCGGCCGTGTAACGTACGATAATTTTCATCATACTACTCAGAAAAAAACATACTTTCAATCGTAACGTAGTCCTTGCATAAACAAATACGTTTCTCAATCCTTCGTTCCTAACCTACAACAAACAGAACAAAAATTTGCTACTGCTACCAGTGCTGCCACTATATTCCTCTAAAAAGTAACCGATAAATAAGCATTAAACGCCGGTTTGCTGCAAATCAGCTGATTTATCCGGCCTAGGCCGGATAAAAGATTTTGCCGGCCTAGGACGGCAATGGGTAAAACAGAATGGCAATGGGGAACTTAGACTGAAAACAGATGTTTCTGTGTAAGTATGATGAAAAAGCATGAATAAAAAAGCTGCATTTAGGGTATATTAACGCATTAGAGATTATATCATAAAGTCCATAATTTTATACAGGACATCTTAATAAAATATAACTGATAAAATATTTTTCATCACTCTGTATACGTTTAATTGCCCGTTACTGTACAGCTGAGATCTACGAAAACCCTCGATTTCCTTTCTTCAAAACAAATAATGATCAGCTGATTATTCGGTACCCAAACATTGCATTTCCGTACCCAAACAAACTTTTTCCGTTCTCAAACAAAATTTTGCCCTACCCAAACAAATGAAGTTCCTATTTTGACCGTTCAACAACTAACTTTAAATTAAAATAGACAGTTCAGCTGTGTTGTGTTTGCTTATAGAAAAATTACTAAATTATGAAATGTTGGATGATATTTTTGAGTTTGGTTTGAGCCGTATGAGTATTTTTGCTCACGGCTCGGACGACAGTTGGACGCCTGTATAGGTGCATTTTACTACAGTCTCGTTTGTGGAACCGTCCAGAACTTTCCGGCGGGTATATAAACGGCTGCCCCCGAAGCCTCTGTCTCCTTTCGCTGTGCCTGTTTGTGTTGTCGTCCAAGAAGCAATGTTGGTGCAAGTTAGTGAATTTTTGAAGAGAGAAGACAACACCAGCGTCATGGAGCATTAAATTATTAAGACACCAAATGCCAGGTAAATTTTCGATGTAGGGAAAAATACAATAATTGTATTTTGCTGTAGCTCGTTGCACTTCCAGCAGACCAGATTTAGATCGATAAATCTATATTTCTCGTGTCTTTGTTTAAATGTAGATTAAATGTAACTTTCTAATTTCTCAAGTGTGTCCAGTGTTAATTTTGTATCTTTGCTATTATTTCAGTTGATGTACGTAAGTGTAAAATCATGCTTGCTAGTTTTGTGTAGGGACATGAATGTTTCATGTTTTGTCGCCGCCAGGAACACATGTGCTCTAAGTATTTTAGGTTAAGTTTTAAGAGTTATTCAATGAATATTTATTCACTGTTTAGTAGTTTGTTGTCCTTTTAAATGATTTTATGGCAGTATTGAGTAATTTCAGAAATCCACGGACTAGGCCTAGCCTGACTTTTGAGTATGGCATTACATATCCGTTCCAAAAAAGTAAAATCAAAGAACTATATTTCATTTTATGTATTTATAGGCTATTGTGTATTTTGATGATATAAAGTTGATTTAGATGCCAAGTTATATAATTATGTAAAGGCTACCAGCATTGTCAATTGCTGTCAACTAGGACTGACTTCCTACTGCAAACATTTTAAATATTTTGTGCTCTCAGTAGGCTAGTAAAATGTCATCTTGAGAAGTGAGCAGTTACTGAAATCCCCGGCCTTTAATAAAAAGTCAACTAAATCAGAGAGGTTAGGTGTTTTCAAAAACAAGCTTGGTTATATTATAAATTTGTTGGAACATATTTTTAGAAGTTCTGCGCATTGTTTAAAGGGTTCCTGTCTTCCTGGTCCTGACCTCCTGACTGACCGACCTAAGATGTGAAGCCTCGTCCAACTTCAGTGGCTGACACCTATGGGGGCTTTCACCGATGGCTCGTAGCTACCCGGACCGAACCAACCTAACCTCACCGCCAGCTACGGTTGATGTTCCTAATTGCTGCGTCCCATGGCTGCTGCGTTGAGGCCACCTACTGCTTCCGGTTACTCAGGTGCTATCAAGTCTTTTATATTATTATTGCTGCAAGAAATACCAGCCCGGAAGATTAATTATCAAGACCAAGCCGTTTTATAATTTTTTAATTTTCATTTTTAACCACAGGCCTTTAAATTAGTCAATCTAGTAAATTCAAGTACAGCATAAAACCAGTACAAAATCAATATTTTTTTGTCAACATTAAATAATTTTCTACCGCTGCGAGCCATAAAATTATGTCAGAAACTACGGCCGGAAGTAATTATTTTAATGCTGTTTCCATGCATACATAAGTTAGTATGCGTTGGAGTCTTGATTGTGATTTTATTTGTGTAAAGTATGTAAATGATATTTGTATTGATCTGTGATATGGTAGGTTAAGGTTAGGGTTAAATAAATATCTTTGGTCTATAGACATATTTCGGCATTTTGTTCTAAATTCTAATTCGACCCACACCAGCGCTAAATTTATGTCTTATAGGCCATATAGATTGGCACTATTATTAAATGTTTTATTTCAGTTTAATGCTGCCTTTGCAAAATCAAGTTAAATAAATGCCCTATTGTTGTTTAATATTTTATTGTGTATGTATTTGTCAATTATTTTATTTTGTCCGTTGTTTATATAAATATTTTATCTCATGCCCCCTTTGATAATTTATTAATTCTAAAATGGGCTGATTTAATTTATATTTTGATATAGGCCTAACTTGGATGTAATTTGAGCACAAAGGAAATTCTTTAAATTGCCTATACATTTATCCAATCTTACTTGTTATTATTATTTAAACAGATATATATATATATATATATATATATATATATATATATATATGTATATATTAAGGCTGATGGTGATGTTTAACTTTGAATATTTATATTAATAAACCTCAGTTGTTGATTGACTTGTGTGATTTTATTTTGTTTCCTTCAAACCTCAACTTAGAAGCAGCAATATTTTACATTAAAGTTTCACGGTAAACTTTGGTTATGGTAACCCAGACATGTTTCAGGTTACTTATTTGCACCGTGATGAAAAGTATTGTTCACAACTCGTCACAAAAGTCCCATCTCGGCTTACGCCTCGCAAGTAAAATACTATTTTGTCCTGAAATGGGCTACTTTCGTGACTAGTAGTGAAATATACTATTAGGCCTTATGATGAATAAAGATTATTGCCACTGACCCTTCCCACACACACGTTCATGCACGCACACACGCACGCACGCACGCACGCACACACACACACACACACACACACACACACACACACACACACACACACACACACACACTATTCCATTTGACCCCACGTGTCAACAAATATTAATGATAATTCTGTATTAATATCAGTTAAATTATTTAAAAACAGCGGTTTTAACGCACTGAGTAAATTAAACTTATTGCAGGCTGTTTTTAAATGTAATCTGAATCAGCCAAATTAAAGTTTTATTTACTCCTGAGCAGCTAGAGTATACTAAATAACGACTAATATAACTTGAAATTGAGGAATGGACGACATAAATATAAATGAGACATTGCTCATTCAAACGTTCGTGCTCGTTTAAAAAGTCCTTAAAATGGACAAGTGGCTTCATTAGAGTCATTGTCAGCTTAAAGCCAGTTGTTTCTCAAACACCCGTCCCCGGCTTCCCACGCGTAACTGCACGTCAAGAACAAAATTTATTAATTTACTTTTAAATGATGCAAAACTCAATGCAATTATTATTACACTGTTGCTTTGGTTAAATCACAATTAACATGAAACATACTTAAGAATGGATGTTGCAGATGAGAATGTCTTCTTGCCTTGGGCACAACACACTTATATCACGAGTGCAATTGCAGAAACATATTCATTATAACTGATTTCATACAAAATATTACAACTTGTAAAAATGATTTATTGAATTAATTTTAATAAAACTTAATTACATGCATTTTATATGATAATTTTATTATTCACAACTCTAAAAGTATTTATCTTAGTTACTCCACTGCAAAAAAGTTCAATGTGATGATAGTCGTAAAATATATCTTACAGGCCGTAAAATAAGATAGGGTCATTACTATTTTTATTCTTATAACAAATCTGTTCATTAAAAAACAAAAAAAAATCCTTGATTTCTATTGCAAAAACCGAAATTGAACTAAAATGTAACAGAATTTGTTGTTGTTCCCATGTTCATTCTAAAGGTCTTGCAGAAAACAAAGCAATTATAAAAATAAAATAATAATAATTTTTAAATTTTAATAAATAATAAATATTTAATAATTAAATGTAAGGTTGCATATGTACCTTCCTGCATAAGCTAAAAGGGATTTCAAAAAGGAGGGTAAAGCGAGATGATGCTGAGAATAATCATTGAAAATAACATTGACATACCAATAATTTAAAAGGAACCAAAAATTATTTGCAATTACAATAATTGAAACTGTAATCGCAATTAAAATAGAAAAAACGTTTTTTCAAGTGTTTTCCAGTGTTTTTTTCAAGTACGTGGGAATTAAGTAATAGGATAGTAATAAATCACAATATATAATTTTTGGGTTGGCTGAATAATACTTTATGATGAGTAGTCAAAAGAAATACGGCAAAGGGGAGCAATTTACATGAAATCTGTTGAAAAAGAGCTCGTTTGCTGTCAAGCATTCGTCAACAATACGGCACAGATTGGTTATCAATACCTAATGGATCCGCATATTGAGTTCTGAATACTAATGTTATAGATTCAGAGGCTACATAACGTTTATACTATTTCTTTGTAGAAATGTTCAAATTAATGACCGAAACTATTTGAAAGGCTTGAGTATTCCATATAATAATGTTGCAAACTTAACAATTTTGTTCTGACTTTAACAGGCGAACTTTACAACACGACATCTAAAACAATAGTAAACAAGGTACTCTGAGCAATTCAGGTAACGTTATATGCTTCGGCCTTTGTTTAAGTATCATCATCATATAATATTTAATTTCGTAAGGAATTCTTTGCGTCGAAATTGTGGGCGTCTGGCAAGTCGTATAAAGGTAGGAGAGGGCTCAAATTAAAGGTCTCTCTCTATTCCGTGATGACGGGAAAAATGCTGAAATTCGACAGAAAACAAGGAATTCCGTTTATAATATCTGCCATTTAAAAAGTATTGGGATCTAAAAACATTGTATGCTTTTCATGCATATCACATCAAACATGTGATATTTATACTTCATTGAAAACCATGTGGTAGGCTAGATATTAATATAATGTTATGAAGGTATTTCGTACAATAATAAATATGTAATGTTTGGAAATTCCCTCGTTAGGGGCTTTCAGCTCCTTCAAGCCGCTAGTATATATATATATATATATATATATATATATATAATTACGTAAGAGAAATCTTTCCGCCGAAATTTTGGGCGTTTGGCAAGGAAGGTCTTTATCCCAGGAACAAGGGAAATACTGAAATTGCAGAAAATGAGAAATAACGGAAAGTTCTGACATTTAAAAAGCATTGGGGCTAAAAATACATGAAAACATGTGATGCTTATACAGGGTGTTTTTTTTTAAACGCAACCCACTTTTAAGATTGAATAATGCACATATAAATAGGAAATAAGCATTGCTTTGTTGATCTTTACATTTTATACAACCTATCGTTTAAGTTTGATCACACTTAGTTTACATTATGTGTTCAAACAATCCGTCATTGGCATATGTATAAAGTTGTACTCTCTCCATCAAATTCCCGAACACGTGTTGCAAAGTACCTCTTTGAATTTCTAGCATTAAATTTGTTATGTTTGTTTTGAGGTGCTGAATATCCTGTGAATTGTTTTCGTAGGCCTTACTTTTTATTTATCCCAAAAGAAAATATTATAGTGGGGTCAGATCCGGGGATCCTGGGGGGAAATAACCCTTCACTGATATAATAAAGTTTTGGGTTGAGTTTAAAAAAAAACACTTTGTATCTTATTCTTAGCCATGTGCTAGATGTTGACGTAAGGTTAATTTAAAAGCCAGCTAAGTATGTAGGTTGAACGTTCAGTAACAAATAAAGATTTGTTTATTTAAATATTCTCATTTTGTAGTTAGGGGCTTTAGCCAATTCACCATTTAAAACGCATGAGGAGTTAAACACGTCTAATTTGTTTACATCACAACATGTTGTGCATGGTAATTTAAAGCCAAGTCCCAAGTGATATCTAATATTAACATACTCGATAGGCGCAGACGTTCTATTCATGTCTTGCGCAGACGCGTTCTATTCATCTTGAGCGCAGACTTTAGATACAGAGGAGACTTATTATTTCAAGGCCCAGCTTAGTTATAAGTTGCGGTTAGAAGGGGTCATAGCTTTGAAATAGCAACAGAGGAACTGCACACTTCCGGTCTCTTGATGACGTAACGATTTCTTTACATGTTTGTTTGAAATGTCACGGCTTTGTCGGGAATATGAATAACGAGTGCTGCAGTCTGTGGTAAACATTTAGAACTTTTTTAAATTATTATGTTAAGTGGTAGACAAAGTGAACTCATTCTGTTCAGAAGTCGACAGGTAGCCCAACTTCTAAAATCAAATGTAGGCTATGTCAAAATACCTTTAATTTGACAATTCTAACGTTAAAATCCGTTCAGCTGTTATCGAGTTGTGAGGGCTAGGAAACAGCATTTTGTTATTAATTTATAGGGGCTTATGCCCCTACAAGCCACTAGTTAATGTCAAACGAGAATCTGTTTTAAATTCAGAATAATGGCTAAAATTGACTTTTGTGATTAATGCCGGAATATTCAAAAGGCTGAAACTACAGTTTGCAGCCAACTTCTACATTGCAAAGGTAATCTATGAAGTTAATAAGAAACATCAACCTCTCAGAAACCCTCAATATTACACTCGCTTCCTCTGAGCAGCCTCCTTTTACGCACGAGGAATACCCTGAGGGGGTGGGGGAAAGGTCCCAGGTGGGGGAATTCACCTGGGGTAAGTGACCTGAGGGAAAACACTGAGGTGAAATTTCCCTTCATGGGCTGATTTTGGCCTTAAAAGCTTCCTGATAATACCCTCCATAAAACACTTGGTTACAAGGTAGCTCCTTTGATTTTTGTAAAACTAAGATTTTCTGAAAATAAAAAGATTTGACAACGAATTATACTATTTTTTGTAAGTTTGACTTAGTAACTTTTGAATTAAATAAAATGATATTAAAAAATAAGTAGGCCTACAAATTGTGAAATGTCTTAGATATGTTTGTTTTCTTGATACGTGAAACTTTGGCCGAGAATTGAGAACACCTCACATATTAGAGCTACCCCAAGAAAGTTCCGAGGAAACAAATCTCCGGAGCAGGGAAAATGACATACTGGTTGGTAAGGAAACAATTAATTTGAAAAATAATGTGGAAACCAAAGGCATTATTATAAACACAGGAGATGGCCCTACAAATCTTAAATTGGAGATTTAGTATATTGTAAAGACATTTATCTGATGCAAGCAATGCTGTAAATAATAAATTATTTCCAAAATATTCTGGTCCCCATCATATTACTAAGGTATTTTCTCCAGAGGTAATCGAAGGAGTAAAAGAAGAAAAGCCAACCAGAGTTGATGTAAAAGACCTCAAAGTGAATTATTAGAGGGGTGAAAGGGTAAAAGGTGTTGTCATGAGTACAGAGTGATTTCGTGGTTTTAAGATGTATTTATTTATTTTCTATTTCCAGCAACAAACCATTACACAGTAACAACACAACATGGCTAGATATTTAAGATGGAAAAAATAATGTTTCACCAACAGCTAACATGCATTGAATAAATCAATAATCTTGATTTACAAACAATAAATTAAATAAAAAGACAATAAACAGTTATGAATTATAATACTCAGTACTAATATGTGGTGGCATAAATAGATCAATCCAAGTCTGGAAGTCTCCGAGGGATACTTTATCTTATCTAACTTAACCCTTTTCTTATTAGTCCCAAATATTTGTTTACACCGAACAATTTGACCAAACACATTTACAGGTTTTATCCTGCAGCCTCCCAATAGGGTCTGCATAGCACTGATAACCAGTCATTCAGACCAGTAACCACAACTGAAGGTCGGGCTGTTAGGAAGGGTGATGGCTGCTCATACACAAGAGGATCACCAGGAAATTCTGGAGGGCGAAAGGACAAATGTCAGGGTCATAAATACGTACTGGTGCGTGCTTCAAACCATAGGTAACAAACAGGCTTGGCCTTCGGTGCTCTCCTTAAACTCTCATTTTATGGAGAAGTTGTACGATAGAAGCGAGGAGGCGTGCTCTGGCTGAAAGGGAAAGATTTGTTCGCGTAAGACGTGGTTTTATACCCTATTTTGGAAAGGCATTAGAAATTTGGATTTTACTTGTTTCGGACCTGAGGTTAAAATAACTGATTATCTTTGATAGCCTCCATCAGACTTATAATATCAATGGGGGTATTGGTCCTAGGTTTCCTAAAGTTCCTTGTCTTAATAAGAGGAGTATAGTGTTTTGTCTAGTAAATGGATTCGTGAGAAACTTGATCCCCGACAGTAGGGCAATGAGGACCGCGAGATATACCTTTGTCTCACCGAAGAAGATGCACGGCAGATCCGACTATTAGCTCCACCCAACGGGACATCCAGCGAGGTATTATCCATGAACAATTACAACGCGGGAAACTTCTTTCCCACCAGAAACCTCTACCGCATGTACCAGGGGTAAACCCACCCCCACCCCAAAAAAGGACGCAGGAGTATAACGAGACGCCACTCCCCGATATTCACCCAGCCCAAGGAGCCTCCCAAGGACCAGCCTAAGGACTGCTTCAAGGACCAGCCCAATGACCGCTCCAAGGAACATCCCAAAGACCTGACCTAAAAGCGTTTTAAGGACCATCTCAAGGAGTAGATCGCCCAAGGACCATCCCAAAGACCAGCCCAAGGAGTGCCCCAAGGACCAACTAGAGGAGCAGCCTAGAGAAACGCCAGGGGAGTAGTCCGATGTAGAAAACAAAAGAACGCCCAGGAAACCTTATCGTTCCACTTCCAGGAGTTCAACAAGTAGTAGCTCCAGACTCTCAAGTAGCTCATCTTCTGGCAGCTCAACTAGTAGTTTCTCGTCCAGCTCCAATTGTGGCTCTAGGTCTCGAGCCAGTTTGGGCTAAGACCAGGAGGAGTTTGGGATGGTCTAGACATAAGACCAGAAAGAGTACAACACCACAAGTATAAGAGCAAAATCCACCCGGTTGAACTAACAAAGTTACAAAATGTACACAAGAAGAATTAGACAGAATCACTGACGAGATCGTGCAAGAGGAAGCTCAAGAGAAGAGCGATTGGGAGTTTCTTGAGATTGAGAGGATCATGAGATTACCGCTCGTAGAATCTGATTCTCCACGAACACCCGGGGAAAGAATTGGCACGTAAGCCATAAACGGGGGGGGGGGGGGAGTCACGCCGGGCAAGAATCTTGAAAAGCCCGCAGACTTTCTGGCGACTTGCGAATGTTGAGGTCGCTACCCAGGACTTAGCTAAGGCAATCCACCTGGTAACATCTAACCCACCTAATACACAGGAAAAACCTGTAGCCACTAGATCTCTGGTCCTCCTCACTAGTGGTGAAAGTCGAAGCATCAATTGAGCTAAAACAGCAAGCTAAAAGAGAAATTCTCCACATCATTCACCAGAAATAAAAGGAAAGAGAAGGAAATTCCGAGATAGAAGTATGGTTCAGCACTTTTGGAAAACTGATTGAAAACCTGAGTCTGACCCCTTCCCTCCTATTGTTTAACCAGGTACATTAATGGGAGTTCTGTCAAAGCCAGGCAGTGGTGAGAGCAGATTGTCTCCCCTGTCGTCGACCATTAAGAGGCCAGCAGGGACATCATCTGGGAACTTCACCACAGGGACATCCGTAGAGGCACCGGGTAATACTCGACTTCACCGAGGTCTGCTACTCTGGAGGTCCACCACCACACCAGACATGCATTTGGTGCATGTGGTGTGGAGGTCACCACATGCAAGACATTGTCCCCGTGTACCCGAAAGCATTGTATAAAGTGTATATATATTGTATATGTGTATATATATGTATATTTTAATCAATAAACATTTTTTACGTTGGAGGAATGATTTACACGCGAACCCAAAGGGAACAGTGTGGTCAGATGTTGGTCGAGGTATACCCACTAAAACTCCTACGGAGCCACGGGGGAAAACCAGGACGGTACCCTTATCGGACAACCTAAGCACTAGTCCGCGTATCTTGCGCCCGTGCAGGTCACTTCACCGTTTTAGGAGACTTAGAGTAACCTATACATCCATTGTCTCGCTTTCGCCGAAGAACGTATTGCACGAAGAGCACAACGACTCTCCAGGAGTCTAAGTCCAGGGTTAGTTTCACGACTGCAGGAACCAGCTTCCTCCTCCCTCCAGCGAAACGCCCACACCGGAAGAAAGTATGATGAGCGTCATCCACCTCCTCCGGGCAGCACTGACGTGACCTTACCTTTTCCATTCGGAAAAGGAAATCCCAGAGGTAATTGTGAACCGTCAGGAATTGACACAATAAGAAATCATTTTCCCCAAAGGAATAGCTGATGTCTCGAATGAGACGAAACGCCCATCGCCTTTCTGATCCGCCGTTTAAAGAGCCCGGCTTAAAGAGTAACGAGTCTGGCCTCTTCAGCAGCTTGGTCTCTGCTGATATCCGGAGCGCGACGAAAGATGTTCTGCCTCTCAACGTCGAGCAGATCGAGGGAATCACTCCAGACACTATCATGACTGCCAGTCCAGGTACGGTGCGATACGCACAGGCGATCCTGAGCGCAGCCCTGCGTTGAATCGAGAGAATTCTCTTGCTGTGTTTCTTGGCTCCCAAGGCACCCGCCCACACTTCTTCGCCGTACAGAAGAATGGCGTTAACAGTGGACATGAGGAGTCACCTCTTGCTGGACCTCGGACCTTCGATGTTCTCCATCAACCTGCTGAGCGACAGAACAATCCTCGCCGCCTTGACGCAGACAGTTTGGATGTGCTCTCCCACCATGTGAGGCGGCATTCGAGCACAATTCCCAGATACTTCGCCGCAGTCTTCGTCTGGGCCTCGGCGTCACCGACAGTCATAGGGATTACTGTACGGATCTGTTCAGTAAACATTGTTGCTACATATGTAGTTGTCACTGAACCCAGGCCTGACCCATTGAGAAGTTGATTGTGAATAGTGTTTTAAGGGAAAAGGGTAAAATGGTAAAACTACTTTACAGCCTCAGATCGTTATCAGGAACGGATCAATTCAGCTTGCTGATTAAAGAATTTATGATTTTTTTTCTAATCGTTTCTTCGGTTCTTTCCCATTATTCAGCCTTTGTATTTTACTACTCGGTTGTAATGCAATCATAGACTCATGTATAACTTACACCGCAGTTGTTTTGTTGTCGAAATTTCTTTAGTTTTAAAACTCGTTACAACACGTGGTATTAAAGCAGCCACTTATTTCAGTAAGAAGATTGAAAAGAGTATAAAACAGGCTAAAAGCTAGCATAATATTCATCCACAATTGGTAAAGTATAAGGTTAAAAGAACACCTGAAATTTTATTTGGACCGATTTACTTCAAGGTTGATAACGTATATTTTGTGAAAGAAAGCTAAATGTATACAAATGTAAAGATTACATTTTGGAAACTAATTTCCAGATTTAATTTCATTCAACTATAAAAAATGTTAATCTATATCAAAATGGTAACAAAATAACTTTATTTTATGCTCAAAATATAGTTCGATCTCGAAGTAATAAGCTCGCTATAAACCTGTCCCGCTTGGATATTCATATTGATAACCAATTAAACCCTGTTGTCGGACGCGCCGCACTGCAGTCAATAGAATTTGGTCGTTGTCGGAATTTTGTGCGTCCTTTCATTAGCATAACTAAAACTAAGCATACATTTTTACTGATGCCCTTAACCCTCTAAATATAAAAATAAATAAATAACCGTTGATGTTAAAATTTATTTGCTCTCACTTTGAATTTTACGAACACAAACCAATTCAGGAAGATAAAATGCTATTTAAACATATGATGTCTGTTTCCACACACCACAGTTAATTTTTAATGTAAGTCAAAAGTAATGAGTATCATAAACAATTTTAAATTTGATGTTGCTATTTCAGTTGTTAGCCAATTTTCAATACAATGAATGCCTTATTAATATTTTATCGAATTTGTATGCCAAATATTTTTGTGTATATCTTAAAGTTATCTTATTTTCAGGCAACGGCACATCTTATTACGCAAATGGGCGTTTTAAGTACGAGTACGAGTTCAAATCCAATAAAACGGGTCGTTACGCCAACCGCTAGGCTAGAAAGGGACCCAAACTTGTTCAAATGTATCCCTTACACTCCCAAGAATATTTTAAGGGCGGTTGTATAATTTAATTTTTCCTCACAAAGATAATTTTTTAAGTTCTTCGAAAATTCAGTATCCAAAATTGCAATTCATAGGCCGTGCTGTAATTGGAAATGCTTGGCAATACCATTCTTTAATTTAAAAACAAAGAATTTTTTTAATTATGGTCTAACAAGCTTAAAAATACCATTGAAAACACAGACATCATGACCGCGTGATATGAGGCCGACAAGCCACGCCATTCACAGTTGGACGTGTCAGATCCGTGGTTATCCATCACGCCTGTGTCACGCCCTGCTGATATTGGAACGGGATCACCTGTGCAGCATTTCCGCCGCGATAGAGGAGACGTACACATTCACGACCAATCTATATTGATGTATTAATCTTTGCCAGAATCAACTCAATTGGCGTTTATGTGACCAAGCTCGAAATCAGACTAAGTGATGAACTTTGTTAAATTCAGGATGTTTTCTTAGTCAGTCATTTAAATGATTTCAAGTGTTTTAATACATACATAATACGCCAAGTATATGCTAATGAGTAAAAGAATAGTTCTTTATCCTTTAAAAATGAGTTACTAAATAAAATATTATATATATATATATATATATATATATATATATATATATATATACCGGGTGTCTCACCTAAAGTGAACCAATAGCTAACTTTTTTGTTATAAATCTGACAAAGAACTTCTTATGGGGCACTTCCCTTAATTTTTAACGCTGCTTTATGTAGTCATTTTGAAATTTAAAAATATGGCCGCCATTTTCCAATATGGCGGACAACTTTGATTTTTCTTATAGAACACCCTTTATTTTAGAGCGTTTTTGGATTTTAGGCTTAGTTTTAATAACTTTTTATTCTTTATAATTTTTTCCTAAGCTCAATGGTTAAGGAGATATGAGCAGTTAAAGTTTCATTTTTCCCCATTTTTCCCAGTTAATGCATTGTGTCCGTTTAACTGTGCCATTCCATGTATTCCTTATGGAGTAAAACCATATTTAATCTAACACATTTCCACGATTAAATCTCGACTAAAATTATTTTACGATTAAACCTCAACTAAACTAACATTTTAGCCACTTTTATTCTTTGGTATCTTTTATTAAACCCAACCGTTTCAGATATACAGACCACCAAGAATGTCCCAATGCAATTAAAATGGGAAAAAATCTAACTTTAACTGATCATACCTCCTCAACCATTGGGTTTAGGAAAAAATTATAAAGAATAAAAAGTTATTAAAATTACGCGTAAAATCCAAAAACACCCTAAAATGTAGGGTGTTCCATAAGAAGTATCAAAGTTGTCCGCCATATTGGAAAATGGCAGCCATATTTTTAATTTTCGAAGTGACTCCAAAAAGCAGCGTTAAAAATTAAGTGAAGTGCCCCATAAGAAGTTCTTTGTCAGATTTATAATAAAAAAAATAGCTATTGGTTCACTTTAGTTGAGACACCCGGTATATACACGAGAAAAAAATATATATTTAAACGTTATTTTTCAAGAAATTATAACAAATTGTAATAATTTCTTGAAAAACAACGTTTTTTGTGAGCTCGCCAACCCCTTTATTTTAGACCAATTTTTATGATTGAGGTGTCAGATTACTAGAAATGTTGTCAATATTTCCTGAATGCTGTTCATTTTCCTTTAGGTGAAAAAAGCGTTGTCCCATTGGGCATCTATGTTACCCACAAATTTACATGCATTTCTTATGGAAGGGATATTTCTTAATATTAATCAAATCAATGCTTTCCTTGTAAATGGTTAGATCAATGGTTAGATTAAAGAATTAATGATTTTTTTCTAATCGTTTCTTCGGTTCGTTCCCATTATTCAGCCTTTGTATTTTACTACTCGGTTGTAATGCAATCATAGACTCATGTATAACTTACACCGCAGTTGTTTTGTTGTCGAAATTTCTTTAGTTTTAAAACTCGTTACAACACGTGGTATTAAAGCAGCCACTTATTTCAGTAAGAAGATTGAAAAGAGTATAACACAGGCTAAAAGCTAGCATAATATTCATCCACAATTGGTAAAGTATAAGGTTAAAAGAACACCTGAAATTTTATTTGGACCGATTTACTTCAAGGTTGATAACGTATATTTTGTGAAAGAAAGCTAAATGTATACAAATGTAAAGATTACATTTTGGAAACTAATTTCCAGATTTAATTTCATTCAACTATAAAAAATGTTAATCTATATCAAAATGGTAACAAAATAACTTTATTAAATAAAGTAAATGGTTAGAAAATGGTGTAAATGGTTAGATCAAAGTAGACATATTATATATTTTTCTAACAGGAAATTTAATTTTCTTTAATTTTTAAATTTAATAGGGAATACTAAAAGTTGATAGTTTTCAAGATATTTAAAAAAAAACCCAAAAAATTGTACCTTTAGACCCCCCTTTCTACCCCCGCTCAAGGGTTACGGAAGGGGACTTTTGATATGTTCACCTCCTAACAAGCCCAAACAAATCTGCAAAGTCAAAAATTGTTGTTCCAAAAATTGTTCAGAAAATTCCCTCTATACCTTTTCGTTGCCTGGATTAACTGCATACTCAATCAAATATGTATGCAAATAAATAAATAAAGGAAGTGATAAGGCTATATTTGCGATCTCTAATGAAAATGAAAATGTAAATGATGAGAGTTTGCGTTTTCAAATGGGACGATACATAAATAGTAATGAGGCAGTTTGGCGCATTTTGGGTTTCCCAATCCATGACAGAGATCCAGCAGTTATCCACTTAACAGTCCATCTTGAAAATGTACAAAGAGTTTACTTTACAGGTCAAACTGCAAACAGAATTGTAAACCAATCTGCTAATACATCACTGACTGCATTTCTTGTCTTATGTCAAAATGATCCTTTTGCAAGAACTCTTATTTATTCAGAAGTACCCAGTTATTACACATGGGATGCATCTCGAAGAATTTTTAATCGACGAAAAAGAGGAAATCATGTCAATGGTTTTGAGGGTGTATTTAAAGATAATGCTATTGGTCGAGTATACACAGTACATCAAAGAAAATGCTGAGTGTTTCTATTGACGCCTCCTTCTTTACGAAATGCGTGGGCCATCATCGTTTGAAGACCTTCGAACGGTCAAAGGTTATGTCTGTGAGACTTACCGAGAAGCATGTCAGCTCCGTGGATTATTAGAAAATGACAATCATTGGGAGCAAGCAATGCGAGAGGCAGCGGAACCAGCAGCAGCTGATCCGGTCAGAGAAGTATTTGCAACTATTCTGACATCGTGTAATCCTTCAAATCCCAACCATCTACGGTTACATACAGAAATAGTATGTGTGAAGATATTCTTGCAAGAATACAAAGAGAAAATCTCAATTTAAATCTTACATTCAACAATGATATTTATAACGAAGCCTTAATTAAGCAGGATGACCGATGTTTGACTATTAATAATCAATGTTTGGATCAACTTGGATTACCAACTGCAATAAAACAGCGTTTGACATAGCAAGTTCTGAATCGACAAAAGAATCTAATTATAATATAGAAGACTTACAAAGCTACATAAGAGAAAATGAACCCAGATTGACACAAATGCAACAAACCGTTTATGATAGAATTATGTACCGCATCGAATCAGGTGAAAAAGGAATCATCTTCTTGGTATCACCAGGTGGCACTAGGAAACCTTTTTGATTAATTTGATTCTATCTAAGATCATAGTCAAAAGCAAATTGCGTTAGCACTGGCAACATCTGGTATTGCGGCAACGCTTTTGGCAGGAGGGAAAACAGCTCATTCAGCCTTGAAATTGCCATTAAATGTAGCTGAACCAGAGTATCCCGTGTGTGACATCACAAAATCTTCTGCACGCGGTCAGCTTTTACTCCGTTGCAAAGTAATAACATGGGATGAATGCACGATGACCCATAAGAAATCTTTAGAAGCACTAAATAAATCCTTATAAGATGTAAGAAATAATACACTATTAATTGGGGTAGCTGTGTTGCTACCACCACGATTTTTTAAACAAACTCTTCCCAACAACACCAATCAACACCAGCAAACCCAAGTCAACACCAGTAGATGAAATAAATGCATGTTTAAAAAAAGTAACGTTTTGGGATGAAGTTGAACAGCTATCTTTAACCGAAAACATGCGGGCATTATTGACAGGTGATCCGAGAGAAATTATTTTAACAGAAGAATTGAGTACAATAGTGGAAAGAATGGACAGTCTAATCTCAAAAGTGTATCCGTCTATAGAAAGTAACTATCATGACAAAAATGGCTTTGTGAACGGGCAACTTTAGCTTCAAAAAAATGAAATAGTAAATCCTATCAACGAAGTAGTGCAGAATTTAATACCTGGAGAGGAAAAAATATATAAATCAATTGATACGACAGTAAACCAGGAAGAAAGTGTAAATTTTCCTACAGAATTCTTTAACTCTTTAAATCCACCAGGAATGCCTGCACACATATTAAAACCAAAGGTTGGATCTCCCATTATATTACTAATAAATCTCAATTCACCTAAATTGTGGAACGGAACAAAATTATGCATCAAACAACTTCTCAACCATGTAATTAAAGCTGAAATTTTAACTGGAAAAGAGAAGGGTAGATCGGTATTCATTCCAAAGATTCCCTTAAATTCAAATAACGACTTGCGTTCTAATTTTAAACGTTTTTTACAGTTTCCCATAAAACTGGCATACTGTACGACTATTAACAAAGCACAGGGACAAACATCCGTGTATGTGGAGTCGATTTAGAATAACCATGTTTTCCCATGGACAGCTTTACGTAGCACTTTAAAGAGTAGGCCAGACAGAAAATTGATTTGTTTAAGCTTATGAAAACAAAACAAAAAACATTGTCTATAGGAACTTATTCTGAAAAACTTCTTTTTAATGTTATAAAACTAATTTAAATAGACAACTTATGTTTCCTCAAAATTAAAATTTTTTATTGGTGTATTATACACTTAAATATTTGATTGTTATATCAATTTAATGTGATTTTTAACCCAGCGAAGCGGGTTAACATCAGCTAGTAATTTATAAAACGAATACAACCAATTAACAAATTATACAGTATGAGGCAGACCACCCGTACATTTCGTTTAACGGGGAAACCGTTTAACCTGTAAACCCTAATAAAATTCTTCCTCACTAGTATGCATATGAAGAAGTCTCGCAACACATTTACACATTTATTCTATCTTCTTTAGTTTTCAGGCTATGGACAAAAAACTCTTTTCTTCCCAATTAAAACGCATGTTAATTGTCTTAGTTCGCTTAGTGCCCTTACAATTTGTTCATCAGTACGATCTGCTGCTAAAGTTTGGACAATGTAAAAATGTTTTTTATCATGTTACTTTTATCACGTGACTTTAACCATGTTAGATAAAAGTAATAGTTACTAATATCACACGTTACTCTTATCATGTGAAATATTAAAGAAAAACTGAGTTATCAAGGATTGAGAATTTTAAATCAGAACAGATTAGTATTTAGTGGTTTAGGATATAAGGGGTGAGTTTTTACTTACACCATCAACTTAACCAATGGATTCTACGCACTAATTCAAACTAAAAATATTATGCAAACCGATGTCCATTCTTAACCGTTTAGCGGTTATCACACATTTTAAGATTTTTTTTAAATACTTGACTTGGTTTCGCTTTTTGAATGGTACCAAGGTCACCAATTGTCTGTAGAGTTATACTTATTCCCATTAGAAAGAGAATAGAATTTTCTATAAATCTAAGGTCTATTGACATAAAAGTTATCAATAGCTTCCGTTTATAGTGAATGGAAAAAGGAAAATGTGTTCAAATGAAATTTGTTCATAAACTTTCATGCACTATTTCTCCACAATTGTGTGTTTCTAAGATATGTTAAGGTTAACGAAAAACTTTCTCATTTAATAAGCTTTCAAATTATGTACATATTTAATGTCTTACTAGTACGTAACACAGGGAAAGTACAACAAATCTGGAGTAAAACGCGTATTATTGCTATAAATTGAACAAATACTTACTTTATTTAACTTATGCCTACATTTGTGACCCGCCAAGGGAAAAGGGATTTTAACTTCCATTTGTTCGAAATTGAGTTATTAGTATATCCTTAATCTTCATTAAACACCAAACAAACTGGTGAAAGAATTTTCAAGATATCTTAAAAATACCTGAGTTATAAATTTTTGAATTTGAAATATTAAAAACATCAATTTTAGGAAATCGAGACCTAAAGTTTTGCTAATTTCTAACTTCAATTTTTTTGTTACCTCTTACATTATTGGTTATGTTATATATATCATGTTGTCAGAAATTTGAAGCTGAATATGAAACTACCATTGAATGTGTGTCAATTTTTTGTATTTTTTGTCAAATGTTACTGTAATTGATGGGAGTAATAAAAAGAACACAATGTTTTAAAGACAAAATGTCTTGTTACATGATAAAAATTAAGGTTAGTTTTAATTTTATAAATAAACCTTTATTTTAAAAATCTTAACAAAATATGACACTATATTAGGTGTCTGAGTTTTTAATTTTTTATTTGTTGACCTCCCAGTACATTTTTGTTTGTTTTGAAACTTCACCAGGAGCTACGTCATCGACTACTTCTTTTGGAAGATCCTGTATGTTTTCAAGATCTGATTCCAGCCTCAGGGCTTAGAAAGTCCTGCACGTATTGCTCACATAACTCTCGGATTTTTTTAACTTCAAAGCTTTAAAGTAGCATCGGGGAAGTCAAGGTCCCCTTTCTCCAGATTGCAAGGGTTTCGAAAAAAGATAATTTAACCATGTTAAAAGTTAAATTCAGGTGTAAGATGGTCCAAATAATTCACTTTGCATTCGCTGTACACGAAAGCCCATGAAAGTTTTTTCCTTTTTAAAACCTTGGATTTTTAGTAAATTTGATTCTCTTTCAAATGGAATTAAGTATGACCACAGAGAAAGGAACGGACCAACTCTGTAGGGCAATTGGTCATCTCAATGTCATCAAAAAAGTGGAAAAATGAACATTGTCAAGTAATTAAAGAAATTATTAATCGTCTGATATCGGCCAAGCAGTTAAGAATAGGACATGGGTTTATAGGAAATTTTAAATTGTTTTCGAGGTTAGAATCCATTGGAGAAGTTAATGGTATAAGCAGAAACTCACCCTGTATGAGGTTTTCCGTAAATATCGAACAATTTCACCAAAGTGGCCACTATTTTAAAACGGATTGAGATAATTTTGATCTGTTTTTGTAAAATATATTTAATTTAGACCATTGACGTAATACCCAATTTCCTATAGGGGGTGCAACACCCTGTTAGTAAATAGCATTGTAAGTATTTTTATTAAAATCTTTATGTGCAAATTAGTGGGGAAGAATTTTAGATGAGATTTCTAGATTTAACCGTGTTTCCGTTACATTAGATGTACGGGTGGTCTGCCTCACCCTGCACACAAAATATCCGACAAAAACTTTATCATCATATCATCATAATTAAGGTATACAAATTTGTCATATTTTCTATTTACCAATAAGTTTGGTCGGAATTTATTAGTTCAAAATATAACATTTTTAAGAAAAAAATGTTTTTCAGCTTGAAGTACTTAGGAACCTTTTCTACAAAAGTTAACTAAACAGGATATATAATTGATGATTGATGAATTAATATTGCACTTAATCTGCACTATCTGAATGATAAAATATAAGACTCATTTTAAGTATTCATATTTATTTCCCGTCCTTAGTAAGTTTAAATTACGTTCAAACGTTGTCCTGTTAAAAATCACGTAAATATCATGCATAATTTCAAAGAGCTGTAAAATAACGACATTTAAAATTCGAAGAGAATTGGAAGTTCACACATTAACTAATTTCCAGAAAATTTATTAAGGAAACAATAATTTTAATTGTAATGGTCATAGATATTTCAGGCTTTATGTTGTACATCAATCACGCCTATTGGCCACAGGACGTCCTCTGCTCTGTTGATGTTGGTACCAGCTTTATCTCTGCAAACATGTCCCCCGTGATTGCAGTGATGCACACATAACAACAGCCTGTACTTTTAATTATGTACATTGTGCGTTAATATAGTGAAATATTGACACACTCAAAATTCTTAATCATGTCTTACTGTACTACTCCATTGTACAATATTTCAACGTCTGTTAGTTTTGATTCATGTGTTTATATCTAATGTAATGAGCGAGTTTTACCCTATCTTATATTTTTAATCGTTTTAGTACAGCAGCAAAATCACAGTGAACAGTTTTACTTTAGAGATATTTCATTTAGGCTACAAGTTTAAAAAAGCCCAATAAATTAATGCAATGTATAAACTAATTTAAATGTAGTTTAATTTAAAACATACCTAATTGCAAAGCAAACAGGTTTATTGGAAAGCCTCCAGTCTTATTAATTTCAACTAATAAGATAAATGATGATTAAAAATATTAAATGAGAAATAACGTAAAATAACTGCCATTTAAAGAGCTCTGGAATTTGAAAACGTCCGTTTTGCTCAAATGAAATATGTGGTATAATTCGTGATCCTATATGGTTTTCTCAAAAGCCAGCTTACCATGTATTTTGAATGTACTTTAACAAATAAATATTTTAACTGAGATTTTCCAATTTTATAATTAGGGTTTATAGCCTATTCATAATTTAAAATTGTAAACAGTTAATTACGTTTGTTTAGTTTATTTTAACATGTGTGGTAATGCTGATTTAATGTTAAATGATAGGTAATATAAGAAAATCCATAAGACAAACTATAGGTACAGGTAGAGATAAGACATCTAGCATTAAAACTCAATTTTATCTGCGTTTGACCGAGTCAACAACAGGGTGTGCTGCACCAAAAATGAAGAAGTACCTACCTGATACAGACCGGCATCCCAATGCATTTTCCGTGTCCGTTTTTCTATCAGGCGGCGTTAACTTTGTTGGGCTGTTTAGACACCCATATTTCACTAATGTAAAACAAAATATCCATAATATCACATCTTTAGGTCTCAGAGAACAGATATAGCAGATAATTATTTTTATACCAGTCAATTTGGATAGCAAAACAGACCAACAAACTTGAAGCTACGAGGAAAAACGGGCACAAAAAGTTGCATTAGCTTGCCAATTTGTAGCAAAACCGAGAGCGATTGAGTGTAACGTGTAAATTACGACAGAGTAGGACAGGATCCCGTTTTGCCTGTGGGGCCAGAGTTTGGGTCGTCAACAGGAGTCCATTTTTTTTATCCCAAACTATTTGCTTGGTTGGTAAAATATAGCCTCAAGGAGGCTTCCATGATAAATACACTCTGAATGACCAATATATATTTTTTGAGGCAGCTGGAGGTTTTATGGACGAGTTACACTTATTCGGCTTCTTTATGGCATCACAAGCTGTTTACAGTTTTGGGATCAATGTTAAACAGCCTTTGTATCTATTTGTCTATGGTCCGTGGATGGTTCCGACTCATTATCTATATATATAGATAATAAGTCCTGCAATCTGTGGGTAACCTTGAGAACTTGTTCAAATCATGTTCATACGTTTAACCATAAAGAAAGTGAGTTGAGTTTATTGAAATGTCAACGGATAGCTCGACTGTTCCAAAGATTCGGCTCTAGTGTACATAAGTAATGTGCTTTCTTAAAACTCTGAGACGCTCTAGCAAATCCATGTCCAAATACGCATAAATTTACAACTTAAACTTTAACATCAATGTAGCTGCTACCGAGATATAACGGGGAGGAAACTACCTCGTGAATTAATATATTATTGTATTTTCAATGTTATGTATTACAAATTCATAATTCCATTGTTTTTGATTTGTTAGGGGCTTTTGCCCCTTTAAGCCACTAGTTTACTATAGTTTTTGTTTCATATATATTTGTAGAAAAAGTAATTTGAAATTATGAACAAATTAAGATGGGCTGTATGAGTTGCCATGTTGGTTACGGAATAACAACAAATGTAACCAAATGTATTCACATGTTTTACTAGAGCAATGAGTAAAAAATAAACCCCCATAATTTCTAGTTGAATTTCGTCCATTAGGCAAACTCTAGTTATAGGTCTAGTAAATGTAAATTGATTTAAATCAGTCTCTACCTATTAATTTAAATCTTAACATCAGAAGGTCTTCAAGGGGATAAAAATCAAGAGCTCCCGATACATTCTTGAATAATTAATTACGAGTACAAAAAGGAAGGTTCAAGCTATAACGCAAGTTTTTACTCATACTTGTTGTCATTGCAACCAATAGACGATCTACGCTTGAACTTTTTAGTGTTATCCTACCACTTTAAATGAGTAATTCCTGTATATTTATATATAAATCCTATCTCGAAAGAAAATGGCTCTAACGATTTTAATAAAATTTCATTCATAGGTGTAATTTTTATTTTTAAGTTCATCCACCTAGTTAAATTTGCTGTGAAAACGCTAAGTTTTTAGAAATGTGGAATTAAAAGTTGAACATTTTTAACTAAGGGTCATACGAGTCTCCATTTGGTTAAGGAATAACAACGAAAAAATAAACAAAAGAATCACTCGTTTTGAAGAATTCATAAGTAAGTCACTTAAAACTTGTATATCACTTTGCCGGTAGAGTGGAATAGAATTGAGATAATACAATTGAATACACATTTTTCATGGAGTACTATCCCCATCTAAAAATGTATAACAGGCAAACAGCTGTGTATTAGGTTTATTAGAAATAATATCAAAGCAATAAAATGTATTTGTTTGCATGAAGGTGTTTTGATGGTTTATATTTACTAAATTTAAATCAGTTTTGTGTTTTTACAAGTTTGCAAATACGATTTAAATAAACGAAGAACGAATTTAACGTTATTCTATGAGGACAAGGTTTATATTATCTAACGTCACCAAGTGAAAAACGTGACATTATTCAACTCAATCCAATTCAGTTTGTGCTTCAAAATTTGGATGCTTAGAAAGTTTATTTTCAATTATCTGTGAAGTAAGATCGTTTATTTGAATTTTCTGTGATATTGTAATCAATTACGAATGAAGACACCGAGCAATATGAAGACAATGTTGAGATTTACAGCAACGTGCGTCACAGCGCTTGGCCACTGACATGAGCGATGAGAGCATCGATTAGAAAACGAAGACCAAATAAATTGAATCACTAAACAAAATGGAAACCTCAGTAAATCAAACCAAAATGTTAATTGTCTTAGTGGGGAGCAATACGGACTTGTTGTGTTATTGTTTCCCCCGAGAAAAGCTCGGTACCCAGATAATTATAATAAAGTGCAAGAAAAGTAACACAAAACTGTAATGAAAATCGATAATTCTCAGGTGCTACAACTGATCTCGTAGATGACTAGTAAACTCCTCTTCTTATGCTCACGCAATACTTTCGTGTTTATTACTGTGTTTTAGATTGGAAAAATGAGTACTTACCAAAAAAAAGCTACAAAGTCCCATGATTTGTATGTGTTATTTTTCAATTTTACTAGTATAGAATATGTTAAATCAATAGCGTATAGAATTTAAGTATTAATTTGAATGTAGTTTTTATATAAATTTGAGGTAGGTTTAGCCGATGCTGATCAGAGAGCACCGTACGTTTGAAGAGGAGCCACTAACTTTGGTAATAATGCTCCTGCATAAATCATCATCTTGCCTTTGTTCATTTGGGCGTGACCATATATTTTGTAAACATTAATTACTTGTTTTACTTCGTACATTATACAAACAAAATTAGCAAATTTTGCTTATTCCTACACCTCATACACGTAATTAATACATCTCACTGTTAGTAAAAACACATTTCTCAAATTGCAGACTGTGTATAAAGTTTCTAATTTTAAATATTAATATCATATATTTAATTTCGTAAGGCGATTCTTTGCGTCAAAATTGTGGGCATCTGGCAAGTCGTAGAAAGATGGGAGAGGGCTAAAATTTAAGGTCTCTATTTCGTGATGGCGGGAAAAATACTGAAATTGCTTGAAATACACCAGAAAACGAGAAATAAAGTAAAATATCTGCCATTTAAAAAGCACTGGGATCTAAAAACGTCTGCTTTGTTTACATTCAATCATGTGGTGCTGATACTTGATTCAAATCCATATGCTAGATGTTGACATATAATTTTTTTTCAAAAGGCAGCTAACGATGTTCAATGTACTATACCAAATAAATATTTTAACTTTAAGATTTCAGACTTTATAATTACGGGTTTGAGTATATATTTATAGTTTAGAATTATAAAGAGTTAAGTGCGTTTTTTTCGTTGACCTTATAACGATGCCAACTTAGTGCCAAATGATCGATAGAAATATGTAAGCGAAATTTTTGCGCCGAAATTATGGTCTTCATATTTGATGTTTTTTTGCCTCCGATCACTATTTGAATTAATTCTAGAGGTTAAAATACCTTATTCCGTCAGTGATCTACTGTCAACCGAAGTGCCGGCAACCGGTTTCGACCCTACAATGGGGTCATCCTCAGGGCGTTGAAAGACATAAATCACTCCGAAGAGGTCGTCGGATGTCTTAAAAACTGCATCGTAACAATGAAGACGTTTACACTTAAAAACATTTAACACACACGTGTGGCCACAACGAAAAACAAAAACAGTTCACGGTGCGGCGGGTATGCATACGTTGTGTCACAGTCAAGACTGTCGCCGCTCGCCTCTGTCGTCGTGTCCATCTCTTTCCCCTCTCCACCTCCCCCATTTCTTATTAGGTCATTTCCGTTTTGTCATTAAAGTTTCTATGCCAACAGCTGTTTCGTACAATATATTCGATTCAAATGCAGTTTTATCGTTCAAAACATACTGGGGTTGTTTCTTTCTGGCCTTATAAATTTCAAACTCTTCTATGGCGTCGAAATTATGGGCGTTTGGCAAGTTGCAGGATAATAGGAGAGGGCTCAAATAGAAGGTCTTGATGCTAGGGACTCGGGAAAAATACTAAATTTATTAAATTTTATCAGAAAATAAGATACAAAGTTAAATGTCTGCCATTTAAAAATTATTGCGATCTAAAAGTTAAATACCTGCCATTTAAAAATCATTCTAATCTAAAAACGTCTGCATTGTTCACATTAAAACATGTGTTGCTTATACCTTTTTTAAAACCACAAGTGGTTTATGTAAAATCCAGCAAAATAGGTTGAACGTACTATAACACATGACGGCTTTTATTTCTAATTTTTCCGTTTTTATTTAGGCTTTTTCTTAACCTTAAAAACCAAGAGGAATTAAATACGACTGCTACTTTTACACTGTATCATGTAGTAGTAGCTAATGCTGATTTAAAGCCAAGTGATTTGTAACATTTACACAATCGAATAAGCGTAGCCTATAGGTACAGAGAAGAAGCCTTCATTCATAATTTTTAAGGCCCAGCTCTACCAGTCTTATGTGTGGTCGGAAATGATCATAGTTTTGACCGAGGAACAACAGAGTGTGCTGCACTAACAGATATTGAGTGCAACATCAGCTTTAAATTTGATCCCACCAAAAAGGTTCACCTTTAAATTTGGCCAATCAAAAGTATATTTAATCTTGAGTCTACTAAGACAAAGCAGTATTTACTCACGGGCAACCATAAAAAAGTGTTGAAAATCCTCAATATTAACTATTTACCAAGCTCCAAATCTAACTTCCTTATGAAGTAGAGCCAGAGGCTCCAACGTGGAGCGAGGAGTCGTCAACGGGAGGCCATTTTCTTATCTCATCCTTATATGCTGATTGGGCCTCAATCGGAGGCTTCCATAACATGTACCCTTTAACTGTCCAATATATTCTTTTGAACCAGGTGGGGCTATACACGACATTTGTTTACATTTTCGTGTTAAAAGTCACGACTTTCTTTGGGAAATAAATAAATTGCTACAGTCTGTGGTAGACTAATTTCTTCAAACTATATAGTCCAGTAAATCTACGCAAAAAACACCCTTAACCTAGAACAAATTGCAACACGAGCGTTTTTGGTGGAAATCTGTCCAAAAAAATGTGTTTTTTTTAACATATCCAAAATCGGACAAAATCGGTCCATGGGAAACTCCCTAAAATTACGTTTCAAAATGGCGGATTACAATGGAAAAATTTAAAATTAAGTTTTACTCTTAGTTTTCAACTACATCTCTAGAGATATAAAATTAGAAATGCTACAGAAAACCATTAGGGGGGTAATACTTCATTTTCGTAGGATTTTAAATTTTGGCCGCCATCTTGGATCAGCCATATTGGATTCAATCATTTTTTTTCAAATGCAAAGGTGGTCATGTGACACATCATTTAGAACTAGATTTTTACGCTGATTCCAATGCTGAAATCCGTTTTCAAAAAGCTGTTTTTGTTTTTAAGATATAACGAATTAATTTTTTATTTTTTTTAAATTTGTTAAAATGCTCACCAACTTAGACCAAACTGCAACACAACCTTTTTTCATGAAAATATAACAAAAAATATTTATTCAAACATATCCAAAATCAAACAAAATCGGTCTACGGGAAACCCCCAAAAATCACGTTTCAAGATGGCGGTTTTTTTAACATTGGTTAGTTTTTGAAAAAAGCCACTCGGCTGCATTTTTTATCTACATTTAACAAGATATTGAGTTGAGACCACCGCCAATAATTTTTGAGTGGCTAGTCATGCATTTTGTCTAGGTAAAAATCTTTGGCCGCCATCTTGGATTCGCCATATTGGATTTCAAATATTTTTTTCAAAAGTAAAGGTGGTCATATGACACATCATTTAGTACTAGATTTTTACGCTAATTGCAATGCTGAAGTCCGTTTTCAAAAATCTTATTTCGTTTTTTAAATATAACGAATTTATTATTTTATTTTTTAATTTGTTCAAAAACTCATAATCTTAAACCAAATTTCAGCACAATCGTTTTTTAATGTAAATCTGCGAAAGAAATACTTATTCCGACACATCCAATATCGGACAAAAATTGTCTGCGGGAGAGCCAAAAAAAATCACGATTCAAAATGGCGGCTTCTCCAGATATCGTTTATCAAAATCTTAAGCTCATCTTTTCTTCGTCTACTTTTCCAGAGATATTGATCAGGAACCACAGGCAATATTTGTTGAGTGGCTGTAACTGCATTATGACGTCGTAATAACTTTAAACCGCCATCTTGGATCCAAAATAATTCTTCCAAATATAAAAGTGGTGTTGTGACTCATCATTTCACATTAGATTTTTTCACTGATTACAATGCCGCAATCTGTTTTATAATACGGTATATCAATTAATTTTCAAGATATGGGTACTTTTAATTAATTTATTTTCAACCAATTTAAACATTACAAATTGATAAAATAGGCCTATAACCACAAAATAATGCTAGATAGTGGCGAATAACCATCATCAGTCATTGTTGAGCGATTTACACTTAACTTTCATCGATGTAAATTTTTTGGCCGCCATCTTGGTTCCGCCATTATGAAATGAGGTAAGTTATTTCAAATATGAAGTTGGTATTATGACCCATTATTTCAAACTAAATTTTCACGCTGAATTCAATGCTGTAACCCGTTTTTTATTATAGTGTTTAGTTTTCAAGATATTGACATGTTTCTAATAAATATCTCAAAATACCTGAATTTTTCAAAAAATAAGTTGTGTAGCTAAAAACGGGTTGCGGCATTGAATTCGGCGTAAAAAGCTAGTTTAAAATGATGGGTCACAATATCACCTTCATATTTTAAATAAATTGCCTCATTCGAAAATCCAATATGGCGGCCAAAAAATTACATCGGTGAAAGTTAAGTGTAAAGCGCTCAACAATGACTGGTGGTGGTTATTCGTCACTATCTAGCATTATTTTGTGGTTATGGGCCTATTTTATCAATTTGTAATGTTTAAATTTGTTGAAAATAAATTAATTAAAAGTACCTATATCTTGAAAATTAATTGATATACCGTATTATAAAACAGATTGCGGCATTGTAATCAGTGAAAAAAATATAATTTGAAATGACGGGTCACAACACCACTTTTACATTTGGAAAAATTATTTTGGATCCAATATGGCGGATCCAAGATGGCGGCCAAAATTGAGCACCCTCTCAAAATTAAGTATTAACTACCCAATAATGTTTGGGGATGGTGCAAAATTGATATTTGAAAAAATATAGGAAAAAGTTAGGGGGGGCTATTATGGGACACCCGGTATATCTATATTTATATATATTATTTATTTATTTATATATGTATGTATTTATTTATTTATTTATATAATATGAAATAAAGGTCGTTTCGGTGTTGTGTTTGTGTAAGTTGTTTCAGGTAAATGCAAAAACTTCCGAGGGGAATAGGCTGAAATTTCTCACCAAGATATATCATCTACCCAGGCTAAACATGGGTCTACCCAGGTCCTTAATATCCATTTAAGTTTCACCCCGTATGCATTATTTCTCACTAGTGTTTTGAATAATGTTTGTAGTTTTTATTTGGTTTCCATAGGAACTATAGTAGATTTTATATAATATGGTCATAGCAGTGACCATAGCAAAACTGAGTTAAAGGATTAAGAATTTCTAAACAGAACTAAAATACTTGTAGTGGTTTAAAAAATCCAATGTTTTCCGTAAATATTGGAAAATATCTCTAAAATGGCCGCCTTTTGAAACGGCTAGAGATAATTTAGTTCAAATTTCCTCAAAATGTTCCGTTCAGCAGGACCTGTAAAATTATATAAAACGTGGTATAGGTTTACTTAATAATATTGTGATATTTTAACCCTTGGCCTTAATTTGTGGAACACCCTGTAGATAAATCGCGATGAACATATTTTCAATGAATTCTACATATCTGAGTTAGTGGAGGACAATTCTGTTAAGCATTCCTGGATTACACAGTTTCCCCTTTAAAATAGGTAAATGGTTGGTTTTATTGATACCCTGTAAGCTTTAAATGTGACACAAAAAATAGTTACCAAAAAAATTAATAAAAACAATATAACTTATTCCAAACTTGTCCGATTTTAATGATCAATGGCTCAAATGAAAGCTGATGGTTCACTGAGTGTTTTGAAACCATTCGAACCTATATTCCTTAAACAAAATTGGAGATACCCGTCCTTAACTAAATTAAAAATTCTGAAAAAAATTATTTAAATGTTGATTAAAGGTCCATAACTCGCATCTAACTCAACCCATTTAAATGGTTAAGAGCTTAAATTAAAGCCAGTAATGTACTGAGTTAATTAAGACCTTAATTAAGCCTGAGTCTCGGCTAAATTTGGAGGTATAAGTCTTTAAGTGGTGACAAATTTCGAAAGTTAGAAGAATTTAGGTTGTATTATGGATCATAACTCCATTTATATAAGTCAGATTTCGATTAGTCATAGTTCATATGAAAGCTTATAATTTACCGAGTAATTTGACACAAGAAGGAACTTCATAACTCATTTCAAACCTGAGATAAAAATCTTAACAAAAAACAAATTAAAAAAAAACAATTTTCATGTAGCATTTAGCTTTATAGCTCGTTTCACATTTGTCCGATTTTAGTGATCATTAGCCCAAATAAAAGCCAAAAAATCACTCATCATTTTAAGATCAAACCAAACTGAAAGCCTTGCTTGGTTCCTGAGATATAAGAAAAATAATCGTAAAAATGTTATTATTTATTTAGCCCCCATAAGAAATGTACAGGGAAGAATTTTATTTTGATCATATCTTAAAAACGAGTCGATATGTTTGAAAACGGACTTCAGCATTGAAATCAGCGTAAAAATCTAGTTCTAAATTATGTGTCACACGACCAACTTTACATTTGCAAAAAATAAAATAAATCCAATATGGCGGATCCAAGATGGCGGCCAAAAATTTGTACCCTGTCAAAATGCACGACTAGCGACTCAAACATTATTGTTGGTGGTCCCAACTCAATATCTTGTTAAATGTAGATAACAAATGCAACAGAGTGGCTTTTTTCAAAAAATTTCCAATGTTAAAAAAGCCGCCATTTTGAAACGTGATCTTAAGGGTTTTCCCATGGTCCGATTTTGTCCGATTTTGGATATGTTAATATGCACATTTTTTTTAGCAGAATACCGTCAAAAACGCTCGTGTTGCAATTTGTTCTAGGTTAAACAGTATTTTTACTGGACTAATATCCAAATGTTGAATTATAAATAAAGTGAACTCAGTTTGTTTTGAGAACGACATGTATAGCGCCACTGTTCCAAAACATTCAGCCCTTTACTATACTGAAGTGAAGGGGGCGCACCTGTTCATATTTCTTAAAATTCTGGTGCGTACTAGCAAATATCAAAATATCTACAACATTACACTTTAAACGTTTAATTCCGCCAAATTGTTACCGAATTGTGAGTGTGAAGGAAACATTAAATATCCAGCGTTTTATTTTATTTTTAGGGGCTTTTGCCCCTACAAGCCACTAATATGATGTATTTTGTCATTGTTTATACCAAAAATAAATAAAAACAATTTACACTCCTCTGATAATTGAAAACATGTATTATTTTTTAACTCTTTTATTTTGCATTATAATTTAATTTTACATTTAGTTCACTTTACACACTGCTTACACAAATAGGTCTAGAATATGGGATGATTTTCATAAGAGAGTTTTCAAAATCGATTTACCCTTGCCGCTTATTTTTTAATAGTTGATTTTTTAAGATTCACTAATATTTTAATTAATTACCTGCAACTTCGAACTTATGAACGTTAGTGCCAATCTCCGTCGTTAATTGACCCGAATGCAATTTTATGTCTTGTACCAGCAGCACCTCTCATTGATTTATAAAGGCCCACTGTAATGATGGCAGTAAAATGTGAAAACATTTGTTATAATTATGAGAGTGAAAAATCCTCATCTCTGATCAAAGGGATTTTTATTGAATAAATATAGAAATATTTACGCCAAAGGTGAACCCCAAGCATAAGAGTTAGAAAACTTCGAACGTCATTAATTGCCAATGAAGGAGAATCTTAGCCTGCTGAAAGTCCTACTGTTTCGATAAGCAATAATTGCCGCGGCGGTAGCCCAGAGGTAAAGCGCTGGACCCGCGTGTCAAACGTCGCTGGTTCGATCCCAGCGCCGCGCCGGGCAACTCCTGTTCCATCATGAGCGGTCACCTCTGGCTACCTGACTATTGCCGGTACGGTACCTCGCTGTTTTTAGATCAGGCCGCACAGGCTTATTAGTCTAAAGCGACGACAGTTTAGGTTTTTTAAATAAAAAAGATACTGGATTTAAATAATTTTGGACGTCTTACAACACTTAAAAAGTTAATTTTAATTTTAGGGTTTGTCGGCCTCTTTTCACCATGCCTTTGCCTTGCAAGGAATGAGCCGGATCAGTAAAAGAATGAACAGTACTGTTAAAGGATACTGGCGGCGGACTGGACTCGAAACCACGACGCTGCCGCCGAGGTCCGGCGCGATACGAACGGGCGTACATCATTTGCGCGGTATGCGGAGAGCCAGGTAGAAGGGTTGCGTGTTCTGCGAGGTGAGTTCCAGGGGGCTCTCAGGTATATGCATCATCTGCGCGGTGAGGGGGGGCGGAAGCAGCATTCAAATTACTAAATACTATATTCAAATTACAATCCATCTCGCAGTTTTACCAGCATCGTTTAGAAACAGCCCCCTGTTGATCGATTCCCATAGGGTAATAAAACGTCAAAATGTCTTCCATTCCTCGGGATTAGGTTTCTTCTTTCGGCCCTTTTCCACGTGGCGAAGGTATAATGATTATACCCATAATTATTTCAATAATAAACTTTAAAATACACTGATAGTAGCTGCAACCTTTAGGAACTTCAGTAAGTCGAGATGTAAACAAACTGAAAATCACGTGATCATAAGCTGCGACACCATTGGTCGGCTGCAAAATGACCAGTTTTGCAACCAACAGTCGCGATGAAAAAGGCGAGTTTTGCTACAACCGCTAAACTTTAACATAGTTTTTAAATAGAAAATAACAAGTTTTGACACAAAATGAGCACACAGTCTGATGTATCGACTCCCATAGAGTAAGAAAATATCAAAATCTCAATTTCGAAAAAAAAATGTCACAGCCAGTTTTTGCTATGACCCGCCTCATGTGGTACGTGCGGGATGGCGGCTTTTGGCGAATTGTTGTCGGCAGGCTGACGCTACCTGGACGGGACACCGCGCAGATGATGTAAGGGGATTAGGCGACCCTTCAGAATATTTCACAGCAGGCTTACATACCGCGCAAATGATGAACGACCTTATTATGCTAATCAATAATATATCAAGCAATAATAGTGCGTAACAATTGTTTCACAAAGGAAAAAGCACTCAGGTCTTAGATACCACACAAAAATTAAACTTCAGTGAACTTCTCTCATGTTGGATGAAGGCATATGGAGGGTCAGCCGCCCAAATTTGCACGTTGGTTTGTCAAAGTTTCCACTTTTAATGAAAGTTTACTTAGTTAATTTGATTGGAAAAATTGAAATCTATCAAAAAATTTTGTATTTTTTACACAGATAATCACACTTGTCGTGGTCTTCCCATTTTAGTTTTATCCGATACGGTTTCAAATGCAATTTTTCGCTAAACATTCCTAAACCCTAGTTTTAAAAGCTTAGTTCCGACCAGCAATCCTTACTAACGTTTTTCGCCTTTGTTCGATGTCTCTATTCAACTTATCTATTAGTGCAATTTGTCATCCATCTTCAATGTTCAAGATTCACAGACCTTCTATGTCTCTGAACTGCGATACCATCGAAAGTGCTCTGGTGTCATGGAGCGACCTCTCGAAAGAGTATAAGTTATTCCTTCTTAATCTTGACAGATTGTGTACAAAAACAAAGGATTTTTTACTTCAACAATCCCTATCTAATAAACAACCAAAAGAGTTAATAGATTTATTTTAAATGAAATAGAACTTTATTCGTTACAAAACATGTACAGTTTTTTTACAATTTTAAACAATGTTTTACAACTTCAGTAATTACCATGAAAATGCAAAAATAAACACAAAATAAAGAAATAATATTACAACTTAATAATGATTTGCAAATTATATTATCTAAAAACTGCAGTACGATACAGAAAAAATGCAAAATAAACACAAAAAAGCAATAATGTTTAACAAAAAATATTCCTTTGCATTTCGATTATTTAAAAATAAAATATGATAAGTTTTGCAATGAACAAATTAGGAGCCTCATAGGCAGAGCCAGTTTTGTACACAATAAAGATGAATAAATAAAATATTTACATATTTATTTTACCGAGTATGCAATTAAAATATATCTTAGTTATTTTTTGGACATCCATTGAATATGTTTTCCTCCTTACCAATCATCCTGTATATTAAAATCGACTTATTCCTCATGGTGTTGGCGAAACTATTAATATCAAGCAAATTGCAGTTAATATCAAGCAAATTGCATTTTTTCTATTAGGGTAATGGTCTACGGACCTGAATTCTTGTAAGTGGGTAAAATTTGCAAAAAATAATCAATATTCTCCACATCGAGTGTACATTTTCAATACACTTGGTATGTTTTTTATTATATTTCTCTGACAAATACAATTAATGTTTAGGTGGAGTAAAACTCAAGTATATTTTTAACGACTCTTAGAAGCAACAAATCGTAGAATCGGAACAGAAATCCTCGGTCATTACTCAGCAGTTATAGTGCAACGTGGTGGAAACCAATGCTGTAGACCGCCGATTGAAAATATACTAGAGAATAGATTATAATCGCCCTTTTTCTGCTAAGCTGCTCAGAGAAATTAAATTGTCATTAAATTATTAAAATTCCCTGTTTCTACATGAAGTAATTAATTTGATAGTACCGGTACGTTGAAAAACCAACTTTTATAGGAGGTTGATTTTAGCGAATTTCCTATAAGAAATAAACTGGTCTCATAATAAGACTTTTCTCTGACTTTTGGAAAAAGTCGCGACAGCAATGAGTTAGTAAACAATAAGCCAGCTTATACAACTATGCTTAAAGAATTATTTTTAGGATTGTGATTTATAATTTAATCATAGAAACCATCTTTATTCGGTTAGAATCCAATATAAGTATTACACTGCTAAATTCACCCACATCAAATATTAAAGTCGGATGTAAATAATGATCGCTGGATCGCGGATATAAAATAATAAAATGTAATGTACATAGTTAAAAAATGAGAAAAGCACACAATATATTCAAAATCTATATTACGTAAATAATAATCAAATGCCTGTGAATATTATAACTTTTCAACAGTTTTGTTGTGAAGTTTCAGACAAGTCGCCCGTCGTCAGCTTGTGATGATGGCGGATATGAACCTTTGCCACAGGTAAAACTCTGCTATTAATTAACCTTTGTCGCACACAGAAGTTAATCTTCTACGACTGTTATCACTTTCTTGAAACAAAAAATTATGAAATAAACTGATAAAGTGAGTTTTGAACGTGCTCGAACTTCAAAATTTCAATTAAATATATTATTATATTTATACTGTATAATATACAGGGTGTTCAAAAAATGTGGGGCAATAATTTACATAGTGATACCTTGGGTGAAAATAAGCATAAAAGTTTATATAAACATAGGTCCTAAAATGCTTCGTTTTCCGTCTGTGTGTCTGTTTATGATTTTTGCATATTTAATCATATCTCACGAACCACCTAACATATAAAAATCAAACTTGGTATATGGATAACAACTATTAAGAACTATTTTTGTAAGAAGTATCAAATTTCTACTTTGTACCATTTCAAAATGGCGACTATTTTTTGTTTTCAAAGCTAAATATCTTAAAAACTGTAAATTTTAGAAAAATTATACAAGAGACAAGAAAGTTGAGAAATGTAATCTAATTAACGATGATATTAAGATTATAACAATAGGACAACTAATAATTGAGAAATTTTAAATTTTCCGAATAAAAACATGCAATTTTCAGAAAAAATGTTCTGAGGAACCATGTTTTTATGCAGAAAAGTTAAAATTTCTCCAATATTAATAGTTTGATTATCATAATCTTAATATCAGCATTAATTGGATTAAATTTTACAACTTTTTTGTCTCTTGTATAATTTTTCTCAAATCTACGGTTTTTAAGATATTTAGCTTTGAAAACGAAAAATAGCCTCCATTTTGAAATGGTACTAAGTAGAAATTTGATACTTCTTACAGAAATAGTTCTTAATAGTGGTTATCCATATACCAAGTTTGAATTTTATACGTTAAGTGGTTCGTGAGATATGATTAAATATGTAAAAATCATAAACAGACACATAGATGGAAAACTAAGCACTTTAGGACCTATGTTTATATAAACCTTTTTGCTTATTTTGACCCAAGGAATGTCTACGTAAATTATTGCCCCACATTTTTTGAACACCCTGTATACATTTATAGAGGAGTAAAATTTTATGTAGTTTAGTATTTCCTTATAAACCAATTAATTAGTCAAGTGATAGTAATTGTTCCAAATTCTAAACCCTCCGTCCAGTTTTAGGTTTTATTCACTCGGAAAACTTACCAGACATGATGGGGCCGATGACGACCATGTTGCGCTGCTGATGACAAAGCTCCCTTCGGAGCCATATCCGGGGGTCAGTGCCTCCCTTCCTGCGAGTGCTGTCGTTTATGACTGATTATTTTGTTGTAGTGATGTCGTTTGGCTTTTATTAGTTTATTTGTTATTATAAGTCCCGCCCATAAAGTTTTAGATTACTGCAAGAAATGTATGACTTATTCGTCAACCTATCTGTGTGCGACCCTGTTATATCAATATAATTTTTACATTATTGTTTGACATTTTAGGAGAGAAGACATACAAATCCTTCAAGTACTTATCCCATAGTCAGTATGATGGACAAACTAAAATGTTGTCTCAAGACAAACTTTTTTATTTTCATCTTCAAAAAGCCAGCACTATATTGCGTGAATCGAGCGTCATCTCGAGGAGACGATTAAGGAAATCCCAGAACAACGGCGTTCTTGATTTATTGCGGAAAGGATAATCATTCTTACGCAGACGTTAATTAATCTCGTATTCTTGAGGATAAAGACGATATTACGGAAGATTTAACTTAAGTTCGTCTTTTTATGTTAGGCGAATACAAGAATTCCAATTTAAGATACAATTTTGTAATATTGTTGAAGCTATAGAAAAAAATTGTGTAGTAAACTTAAGCAGCAATATATACAAATTTATAAAATACTATTGCCGTTTGAGTAATGTGTTAGAAAATAAATGTCCTAACTAATGGTTATATGTTGGGACTCATTACTGTAAATAATTATTGAAATACAAACTCTGACTCTGGGCTAAAGTAATAATAATTCTTGAAGTATAAATCTTTTATTTATAATTCAGGTCTTGAGCTTACTTTAATCACTTAGTGATTAAAGTACTTAATCTTTAATCTTTAGTGACTACTTTAATCACTTTTTCATTTCAATTGATGGATGAAATGAGTTCGTTCGGTCCGATTTTGCATTCTAAATTCCTTAACAAATTACTTAAAATTGATTCTTTAAATGTAAATCAAATATAATTTGGCTTTTATGTCTTCTTTGTCCCAAGCCTTGTTTCATATTTCGGATTAGCACACATTATTTAAACGGATTGCGCTACTTCTTTGCAATAATAATAATAATCCTAATAATGTTGAACTAATAATAATACAGTATAATAATAAGTTAAGGAAGTGTTACATTTGTACTGTGTTTAAAACGGATATATCACCCATTACAAATTAAGACTATTCCAGTGCATATAACTAATGAATGATACATTTAATCACAGCCGAATGCAATGATTCCAGTTTCAATGACTACGCTACACCCACGACTCTCCTGAACAACCCTTCACCTTTTGTTTCAACGTTTTAACGATGCAATAAAAGTACTGCATAACGTCATTAGTCTAGTTTGTCAAAACTAGTGCAATGTCGAATAATTCTTGCATATTGTCAACTTTTTCTTTAACCTATATTCGAGGCCTATGCAATGTTAAACTTATCACACAAGTATGTTCCTTTTTGTTATGCTTAAAATAGTAGTTTATGCAACGATTGTATAATGGATGATAATACAATATACAATAATTGTGCAAGACATAATACAATCGTTGCATACACTACTTATCTACGACCAAAGATATACAGGGTGCCCAAAAACAACTAATTAACTTACCGTATTTAAAATGTGGCTACTATAAACGTAATGTTCCCAAGCGGTCCCCCATCCAAGTAGAGACCACGCTCGATGTTGCTTGACTTCGTAGCACAACAATTAGTTTTTGAGGTTAGTTACAAAAACATTAATTCCTCGTTGCTGATAATAACCATACTAAATAAATGAATTAAAGATAAAGTGAATTAATCGAAATTTGGGATACATTGATATAAATAAATAACTTACAGTAGATGACACACTTGTATTTACAACGTATTAAAGGAAAATTTATAATCACTTTTTTTTTATTTATCAATTACAATTTATACTACTTATTATTGAAATGAAAATGTCTCTCTACAAGTTAATCCAAGGTCTTCAATCTTTAGACTGAATGTACAAATTATGAATAATACAGTTGTTGAAAGTCATACTAGGTAGCACACTTTTGTTAGACACACTTGAGGAGGCCAGTTCAACATGAGGGTCACTGCTGTTGGTGATGCACTCCAATATTTGATTGGAAACTTGTAATTTGTTTTGGACTGACTCATCAATTTGTTATGTCCTTATGTGAAGGACATAACTCTCTGCTACTGTAGTAGACTTCCAGCCTCAATGTCTCTTTAGTGCCAGCTCCATGTCACCGCCAGCGTCTACCAACAAAGTTGCAGAACTTCTGCGGAAACAGTGGCCTGTGTACAGTTCTGGGTTTGGAAGGTTTAAATAGGCAGCCACAATTTTTCCCATTCCACCCATTTTATTTATGCCTACATGTTATGGGTGTGCATTTGCCCTTTTGGTTTAGTTTAGAAAAAATAAATTGTTTTGAACATTCTTTGGGCGAGGTTTAATGTAATTCTGGACTACAGATAAATACTTTCATAATAAATATACTACATATAAAGATTCTAGGTTTCTTCGTTTTTGTATTTTGAAGAGTTACAATCATATGATCTTTGACGTCAGCAGACAGTATGTTATGTAACTCTTGCCTGCGGCATGCACCAAAGATACCAATTATCATCGAAACCTGTTAAAATTCAAATCACCACAATAAACGGCAGACTAATTTAAGATAATGAGCAAAATATTGTATACACTATTACCACTATTAGCCTAATTTAATATTTATTGGTTATGGACACTTTTAAATTACATTACAGCCTAATTAGGCCAGAATTTAATTAAATATTTTAAACAGGATTATTATAAAAATGATAAAGCTATGCAGCAGCGAATAGTGAGATGAGATAAAGGAATTTAGGGTGTTAAAAGATAAATAGAAATAGAGAGAGAGAGAGAATTAGAGGTACAGATTATTTTAATATAAATTTACTCTCCACAATCTTATCGCGGGGTTTTCCTTATCTATGAGCATTGATTGTTTAGTTTTAATCTGTTTATGCTTTTTGCTTGAGCTGTCAACTAACGGTTATTAATTTTAAAACGTTGTTGGTATAGTTTCTAAACTTATTATTTTTGTTAAAATTACGGTACGTTTCTTGCAACACGATACTCACTTTTATTAAAAGGTGGATTTCGTTTGGTGCCTGATCAAGGAACATTTTAATTTGGTCTGATGAAAACACTTTTACTTTTTTAACACTGTACTCTTCTGATTTCCTTTTCAGTAGAGCTGTGAGCTTGAGATATTTTGATATGTCTATTTGATGTTTTATGTTGATAGTAGATTTTAACATAGAATATTGAGACCAAAGTGAAGTAGGTTTCTTATCTTGGGCCAATTCCTCAAAATATGCAGGAAACACATTCTCCGAAAACAAACTAACATTATTTCTAGTTTTCCAATCTATAAACTGATTATATACCTTTTCATAAACAACTTTTGATTTCTCTGGCAATAAATTATTTACAGCCAAATTTATTTTTGTTGAAATTTCCTCCTGAGTTAAACACAATTCTTCACTTTCACTCATGTTGATGGAATGCGTCAACTCACGTTTGCAATCAGCTGATGTGCGAGTTGTTTAATTTGTATTAAGGCACTACTTCCGTCAAATGCCGAGCTCTCATTGGTTTAGAACCAGTACTCTAAAGTGACTCCAGTATCATAAAGTCGTCATTATGCAACTGCTTGGTTTTTGGTGTTTTAATGTATATCATTATAATGTTTATTGTAATACCATAATTTGTGCTTATTGCAATGGTCGTTGGTAAAGGCCTTTATGTTGCCTTTTTATGCTTTCTTTATATGAAGCATAATCACTTAGAACTCTGAGGTATTTTCCTAAAATTATGGTACAGAAAGACACTTTGAATTGTCTGACCATAATGTATCTATTAAAAAAATTTAACTGTCGTTTATCATCGCCATAATATATTGTATAACTGGATAGGGCAGTACAGTTTACAGTAGAAAGCTTATTCCAATGGTATTCGCCCGTTAAGTATTGAGTAGAAGGGAATTATTGAATGTAAAAATAATAATACCAACTCTCTGCGGTGTAAAAAATTGTAAACTGGAAATGATAAGATTACTTTGTTGTGATATCTTTGGAGAATTTTCTGAAAGTGATTCTGTAGCATATGATTATTCAGGTTTAAAGTTGCAGCCTATTTAAATATAAATATCCACATAGTTTAATGCTACATAATGTTATATACAACTTATTGCAACTACAAATTAGGCAGGATGATGTCTGTGAGATAGCGCTGAATAGGTAAGCATTAGATGCTGGGTTCCAGCCATTGCACCAGCAGTAATGTCAGTTCGCCGATAAGGACATCGACAAGCTGTAATCAGTGCATGTTCGACCTGTCCTATGTCAAGGAGGATTCGAGAATTGTAGTTCAACGTCATGTTTGTGAGGCTCTCCATTTCAGACGATAACTTTGGTCGCCCCAAGCAAAACCCTATATAATCTAAATATTCCGTTTGTTCTTGAGCGGACTCAAGATTTTCGAGATTTCTCGTTTAGCTTCAGATTGTTGGTCTCGCCATTTTACGTGCATTTTACTCTCTGAAAACCTCACAACCCCATATTAATTAACTTAAAAAACAGATATATTCAAGGGGAATATCGTTTACAACAGTAAAAGTAAAATTTTCTCACTAAAGTTTTCTTTTTATAGAAAACTATAACCAGGTTAAAAGTTACGTAAAAAAACTTTGGAAGTACTTTAAAAATATAAAATATTGAATTTATTAACACCTTATTCAGCTCCAAATATTTGTATTGAAGAAATGAATGAATGTAGTGCTGCAGCGGCTTATCGTTAACGCAGGATTCTATCGTATTTCTAAGGCATTTATAACGCAATTATAATTAAAATAACATGGAATTTTTTACCCAATTCAAGTTGAAATGTAAAACACTGGATGAGTGACTTGTCCTTTCACACTGGTTAGTGTCTTGGACTTTGTTCAATGGAATACGGATTCGAATCCAGGGGGAGTGTGGACCGCTTTCCGTACAATAGATTTTTTTGTTTCAAACAACTCGTCTTAACCAAAAGTAACACTGGCTATTTCCTTATTCAGAAAGAAATAACAATTTTTTATTTAGCTACATATGAAAAGAATTTTTTTAGATAATTAAGGCACTGTAATTTCCTGAAACTCAGCAGCCTTAGCAAAGTGTTAATCACTGACTTCCCGACGAGGTAATTGTTCATGAAGGCCCTTTCTTCTCACTAAATGTTGCTAATGTAGGCAAGGCAAAAGGCTTGTCTGCAAGAAAATGTGTTTAATCTTCGGTAAAATTGGATCGATTAAAAATCTTTTACTAAACTTGTACGTTATAATAGTTAGCGTCTTAGGTTTTTTTATATTTAGCAATCCGTGGTCTAACAGCGTCTTCCGACAGCCTGTAATTAGTCCAGTCAATTTACTAGATGACCTTTAAAAATTGCAAGAAGTTTTTTTGGTGGAATTCTACTGTAAAAATGTGTAATTTAATATATCCAAAGTTTACCAAAATCTAACCTCGGGAAACCCACTAAAATCATGTTTAAAAATGGCGGTTTTCCCACCATACAAAAATATAAGAAAAAAGTTCCTCAAGTGCATTTTTTATCAATGTGTTTTTCAGGATATTGACTTTGGACCACCACCGAGTATTGTCGGGTGATTGGTTCTTAATTTTTACAGACTCATTTTTGGCCGCCATCTTGTAGTCGCCTTATTAGATATAAATTATTTTTTACCAAAAAAGATGGTGTTGTGATGCATTATTATAAACTAGATTTCTACCCTGAACTCAAAGCCGAAAACCGTTTAAAAATTTTAGATTCTTTTAAAAGATATGGTCAAATAAAAATCCAGCCCTATCAATTCCGTACTTTGAATATTATTTTGGACTATGTATCTTATATCTCCTGTGCTAAATAAGATATGTTGCATGTTTTGGTCTTTAAATACTAAGTGATTTAACGGCTTTTATGTGAGGTATTGATCATTAAAATCGGACGAGTTTTGGAAGAGCCGTAAGGCTAAAAGCAACATGACATCTTTTTAAAAATTTGTTTTTAGTTAAAGATTTATACTTCATCCTAATTTTGTCCAATTTTAAGGATCAATAGATCAAATGAAAACTGACTGTTCACCGGTTGCCTTAAAACCATTCCAACCTGCAGGCCTGAAGATATCAATCTTTAAAAAATTATGAAATTATAAAAAAAATTTATATTGGAGGACCATACCTCACCTCAAACTCAACCAGTTAAACTGATTAAGAGCGTAAAGTCAATACTATACTGAGTTAATTAAGATATAAAACTGTTTTGAGACTCCGATAGATTTCTATGTATGAGTCATTAATTAAATACAGTTTACGAAAGTAAACCGATTTTATGGTAAATGAAGGTCCATAACTCAAATTAAGTATGTCCGATTTTAACGAGCGATAGCTCTTATGAAAGCCTATAAATTACTGAGTAATTTCAGATCAAAACGAACTTTATAATCCATTTAGAATCAGGGCTATAAATCCTTAACAAAAAACAAAATTTTGACAAATTTATTTTCATGTTGCTGTTAGCCTTATGGTTCGTCCAACACTCGTCCGATTTTATTGGTCAATAGATCACATAAAAGCCGATAAATCACTGAGTATTTTAAGACAAAAACATGCAGCATTTCTTATTTAGAACCGGAGATATAAGTTTTTTTTAGCATATCTTCCACGGTACGATATGATCGATTACCATATAACCTGTCAAAACGTCTCTTTCTGCGATAACAGTCCTTCGTAGTTTTAAATTACTGAAGACATAGTGTATTTTTAACACACAAATTCTTAAAAAAGAATTTCCTTAAATTTTAATTTTTTGGATGTTATACAAAATGTCAGTCTTGCTTAATAAATTCATTCATACTAACTAAAATATCTAAGAGGTTCTAAGCTTTACGAAATAGGTAATAGATTTTAACATATCGTTAGATGAAGAAAAAAGGAAATCCATTTCGATCCCGATAAATGCTAGATCAGTTACACATAATCTTGGTTAACGCAAGGACCAAATCAACGGATTTTCCTTTGTCGCGGTTTATGCTTTATAAACCTTTGGGGCATGCCTGGACTGTGACCAATACCATCACCACTGCTTGGGGCTCAGCTTGGATTAGAGTTCGATAACAAGATTGAACTGAACTCAGGTTCACCCATGAGTGAATAAATTGTCACTGCACTTTCATAATTCTATTTCATTTTATAAACGCATCGATATATGTGCCCAGATTTTTAAATGTAATTAATGGTTTTTTGTAACCCTTGGTCAATATGAATGAGGCTTTAATGTAAGCATTATATATAAAAAAATAGCGGTAGCAAGAAATAAGGGGCAACAAAAAAGATTATTTGCTTTTATCCTCTTGGAGTAAGGTACGTTAAGCTCTTTAAATCTGATTTGCCTAGCGTATGATCGTTTAGCTCCTCAAGGGCATAAATTTAATAGCATTTTAATAATAACTACCAAAAAATTAATTCTGATATGTTGGTTTAATAACAATGACAACATTTTAAGGTTTGATCAAAATTGATTTTGTGAAGCAAGTTTGAAAGCAAGGATTAAAATACAAATCCACAATCAGAGAATAAATAGAATTCAAGGTGATTTAATTACATTTCACCAAAGTTTTATGCATACTAGAGTACCGTTTGTGCAATAAAACCATCTGTTCCAGTTTGTAAACTTTTCTGAAGAATCTGTAACTGCTGGCCCATGATGATATCACTTCGAGTAATTATTACTTTATCATACTATTTTTGGAGGTTGGTTTCAAAATTTAATTTTTTAGATAACCTTTTTTAAAATTTATGAATTTTTTTTTAATTTGACAAAATAGTTTTGATTTAATGAAATTTAATTATAGTTTTAGATGGCACAAAGGTACTTATTTATTATACAAATATAGCCTAATCGACATACTTATAGACCTTTGGGAAGGATATTACTGTCGAGGCTGTGGATTTTGTCTTGAAATACGACCTAATAATGTAGAAGATGCCGCAACACTAGTCCCACTTATTTTAAACCATGTACTCCCAGTAACCACTAATGTAAGAGATTTGTGGTGGATTTACTTGAAAGCCACCAGAAGAGAAATTACTGTTAAACACAGTCACAACTTTCTTTCCCCATGCGCTGGTCCCTTACATTAGTTTAAAATTATAAAGGATTATGTGGAAAATTCATTCAGACCGACAGGCGGAGATCGGAGACAAACACTTCCTGCAATTACATTTTTGTTTGATTTTACTACTACTACTTTCTTTATTCTACTTTTTAAAAGAGGATGGCGGCCTCTTTAACCTTGCATTTGGCCCCCCACATGGGCCTCATGCCTGTGCGTGGAGGTTATCAAGCAAATCCAAGGAGTGAGCCGGTACAGTACAAGGATGAAGGGTACTGCTAAAAGTATGCGGCATCATCGGGACTCGATCCTGCGACGCTGACGCCACAGAACCGGAGCCGAGTGCGCTACCGACTGCGCCACCGACTCACTCAAAAAAGATATTGACTTTGGACCACCACCTAGTATTGTCGGGTGATTGGTTCTTACTGTTTTAAGATGCAATTACCTGGTTTTGGCTTTTACCTGCTGAAAAAACCTGAACAAGTTTCGGGCTATCGAAACTGGGCTCCCTAAAGAGGGGAGGTAGTAAAAATTAAAATATTAATTTCCAGTAAATAAATTATAATTCTACTCCATCTGTATTTAATTAAAAATGTCGTAAATATATTCACAATAACTATATATCAACTGATTATTACAAAAAAGACATTTTGATTAGTTTTATTTGAATGCCCAGTTTAGTTGTTTAAATTATTATTTTTTCTTTGAACACACAATGGATTCAGTGGCTACAAAAATGAAAACTGAGAGAGTCGGTCATAAACTGTCTCCGGGTGGCCGGGGAGCACTTGCCACGATAAGAAATCCATTCCATGGAAGTGGGACACAGTACAAACATTTTTGCTAATGTAATAGATACGCAATTGCATTGTATTTCACTAATGACTGTCAGTTGTTACCTCACTTCGCAGCTTATTTACATTGAATAACAACTTTTGATTGGCATCAAATTGCAGAAAACTGTAAAACAACATGGCCACAATGTATCCTAGCTAATATACAAATTGGAAACCTCTGTTGGTCGGAGGCTTATAGGGATTCCAAAATATCCGTTGTCAGTGGGTGCCGACGGTACAAGCGGAGTGGACATGTAAGATTTCATGCTTCCAGGTGCAGTTGTTTGCTTTGGCGTTAATCTGATGAAGATATGCTTTATTCATTTACAGTACACGTTATACCTCTTTAAATGCAGACTTATCTCTGTAGGAAAAAGTAAGTAACTACGGAAGTTATTTGGACCAAATCTAATTTTCCGGTGAATAGCTACTCTAACGGATAACGGGTTTTTATTCAAGGTGAAATTACATGACGAAAAGTTATTTGCAAAATAAAAACTACGTTTCATGGAATTCAGCGAGTAAACAAAACGTAAATAACGTCCACAGGTAGTGACGAGGTGAACCAATATTTAAATATCCATTACAGCCATTAAAAGAGCTTTAGCAAAAACGAAATTGTAAAACGAATCGAAAGTAGGGTACTGTATATAAACCACCTGTTATATAAACCGGTGCAATATAAAATCGATAATCGTGTTTGAATTATTGTCAATATGTTGTGTAAATTGATTATCAGAGATATACAGCAATCCGTTTCGCTCATAATCAAACCAGGATATATAGTAATATGATATTGTTCTATTTCTGTTGTTTCTAGTTGAAAAAAAATGTCTCCAGTTTTAATCACATTGATCATTTGTCCCAAGAATACCCAGTCACTGGTTTTAAATTAAGTTGAAGATAGGAAACCGGTTTGCCGTGAACAGGATGGAATACTTTTCATATAGATATATATTGTCAATTTCAGTGTATCTGAAAGTTAGAGTTAATTAGCCTAAACCGGAAATTTGATAAAATTAACGAAATTCATTGACGTAATAAACATAATAACCCTTTTTTAGAACAAAATAAACGGTATCAGTAAACTGACACATACTTTCTCCCTTTAAGTGATTTAAAAGCAGAAAACTTATTTAATGAAATACAAATCTTTGATCAAAATCGGTTAGTAATTAATTGAAATATCGGTTCTTAAATATTTGCCATAAGAATAACATTAAACAAAGTACTGCGAGTAACGCCAAATTAAACTATCAATTATCTCTGCAACCAGTTGAGGTAGAACAATAATTAAAATTATTGGATTACCGGTACTTATTTTATTCAAGCCAAATTCAATCAATCAATCAATCAATCAAGATCTTTATTCATTGAGTATACATCAAATATACAGCTGAATAGTGTCTTATTCTATCAGAAAGGTTTATTTAATAGTTGCTAAAACAAAAAGGTACATGAAAATTATGAAATTTATTGCTTGTAAGTAAATTTTCTTTAGAAGTTAGATTTTTTAATTTTGAAAAATGTGAATTTTTTAACACTTAAACCCCATAACTTCTGAACCTGAATGTTTACAGACATGCGTGGTGGTGTCATTATATCTTTCATCTTAAGCACTAAACACCATGAAATTGTTATCAAAATCGTTTCAGCTTTTTTATGAGAAATTTGAATTTTTGTAGTTGTATGGGTTTTATGGGGTAAAACATGGAAAAAAACGCCTCGAGATATCATGGCCTTTTCATGAAAATCGGACCACTGGTGTCGTCTCTAGCTTTGTTCACATACATACACACATTCACACTGTTGGACAGATACCACTCCGAAACCAACTTTTTTAGATTCAGGGAGCAATAAAACAAATTTTTCCACTAACAATTCAAATTCTAAAATATTGACGAAAACAATACTTTCTCCATATAATTTATAAAGGGGGGAGAAAGTAAAAGTTACCAATTAAATGGTTGTATTATATGTTGTGTAAGCTTATCTCCACATTTTTCAACTTAAGAAAGTATTTGACACATTGAAGTTGTTTCTTATTACCAAATTTTAAAGCTGCGGAACAGCGTTGTTCCTAATTGTGTTATTAATTAATGTGATAACGTCATCAAAACAATTCATAATTCACTTTAGTGTAACGTTGTTCCAACGCGTATGCTATCTTCTGTACTGTAATTTATTAATGCTAATTATATATTAACATTAATGCTAATTATATATTAAAAATGGTTGTGTACTTGTTTTCTCACATTCATTGCTTAAAATGAGGCTTTTGGCTTCGAGGCAAAGTTGTACACTAGCATAAATTATGGATTGATTTTATTTGAATGGGCACTGATTTTTTGTTCATATTCGTTAAATAACCAATCACAATAGGGTAGACCTACAAACTAATTTATTTAGGTTTAGGGTATCTACAAATTAGTTTGTCATACCTTAACAAGGCAGAGTGAAACTGATTAATTGAAAACCCCCTCAACGTTTTTTGTGACAGAACTCGAACAAATACCACAAATTAAAACAATACGGACGGTCTCAATACTAGGTCAATCGCCAGGTGTTCAGGTCTCCGGTCTTGTCAATGCCTTTGTAGATAGTACATGAAATGTATTTCCTTTTATTCGAATGTAACTGTTCTCCTGCGATTGTCTGTTTCCATAAAAAATGTTATTGACATAGGAATAAAGAATAGGCCGCATCTCCAAAAATTAAGTTAATAATATATAGCTCTCATATTCTTACGAAATATGTGCTAATTTTTAATTAAAACTGCGTACCATATGTGTTTTAAACTTATATGCACATTAACATCCCATAGAATTACACATGATATTACGTTTCAACAGATTCATTAAGTACATAAATACAGATAAATTTTAATAAATTTGTAATCTGAATTGCATTAGTGTTGAGAATCCTACCCTTCATCATAATGTATAAGTGGCGATAAAAACCTATTAAATAAGCCTACGGTGTAATTTAATACCTAAGAGAACACAATTATGAAGTTGTAAGAAATTTTTGATAAACCTCAACTAGTTTAATATTGTGATTAGGGAGAAAGAAATCAAGTTATTTTCTTTATATTTCATTACATATACATTATATAAAAATTATCGTTATACAAAAAATCAATAAAAATCAATCAATGCGTAGTTCATTTTTAAAGAAAAATGAGAGAGTAGTTTCAATAACATATACGATAACAATTGGTGTCAACGTGTCTCAGCCACAAAGCTGGGCGACATACAACACTGGGAGCTCGTGACGCCAGTAGCTGACCTGCACTAGCGGAGGCCATCCGGTGTGAATGTTCCGCTCCGACTGTGGCCTTTGTTATCATTATCTATCTCACAACCATAGAGCGAAGCAATAATGTCTCGTATGGTCCTCTATTGGTTATGGTAGTATCCTTGCGTCCAGCCTAAATTTTCCAATAGTCTGTCAATGAACTTCTTATGGGTAACCCCCTTTATTTATTTTTTATGCCGCTTTTAAGAATGTAATTCAATTTTTGTAATATTCCCACCATTTTTATAATATTCCAAGCAGCACTAAAGGCCTTAAAAATAAACTTATTTCATTTGAAATATTTTAAACATCAAAATGTGAAGGAAAATTGTTATATCATTGTTTCTAAATATTTCGTTGTATAATACAAAACTATTCAATATTTTTATGTTGGGAATAATTTTGAAATGATTCAACAGTGCATATTATTTTAAGGATAATTTTACTTATTTATGATTAAAATAATTTTAAAAATCAATTTATAACGGTGCATATTGCTTTGGGGGAGTTTATTTGGGGGCAGGTTGATATTACTTATCAACGCTCACCAACATGAATCTTATGCGAAATGTAGTTGTGGGCATCTTTGTGGGCATTTGCGATCACTGATTAGTAAAAACAAAATTGATTATTTTTTAAACTTGTTTTTACCAGTCAGTGATGGCCGAAGACCGCAAAAAATCAAGCAACCTATAGCTTCACAAAAAAAATAAAAACTTGAAACTTTCTCAACCAGCCCCACTCTCCCCTAAAGCCTGCTTATTCAATACATAATGTTAAATCTTTATTATAACAATATGTTTTACTTTAAGATGGAAGATATGCGTGATTTTGCAAGCGAAAATGAACGCTTATTTATAACAAAACGATCGTAAGTAGGCATTGTTCAGTTAAAAATACAGATACTTCCTTGAACGATAGAATGATTATGTCAAAAGCAAACAAATAAGATAGAACATTCAAGATGTATTGTAACAAATTTGTTATATTTCGTAATGAAGCATACTTTATATCTGTAGATTCTTAACATAATAAACCGTAAGTATCAATAGGCGTAACCTAGCTGCGTCTGTGGTCCAAGGGTAGTGTCGATGATTACTCAAATTTAATCAATAATCGGATTGAATAAGTTCATCATTCGAAAAGGTTTTCAGTATTTTATAGAAGTGATATTAATATTTCTTACAGCCAAACTACATTAAGTAGCGCCAAAATAATTTACCCGATCTGAAACTAATTGTATAGACCTCCAACTTACGGTCAAAAATAGTAATTTTAATAGTTAATGATCAATTTCAATGTTACTGTTTACGATGAAATATGATGAAACATCCGTACTAAGCCCATCGTGTTATTTATCAGGCTATAATTCAGGCTGCGTTGTGAAACCAAGAAGGTAATTATCCAACTTTTTGTCTTAAAACTTAAGTCATTCCTCTTCTTTCAACCATGGCAGTTCCATCCCGTCAGTACTAAGGACGAAGAGGAAGTTTAAACTTCACATCCTCTGGGTCACCTTAGTGTTTTTAATGTTTAAGTATCTGTTGTACGTCACAAAAAATGAAATATAAACTGGATAATATTATGTATTTTAATTAAATTCCATTATTGTTTTTACATTCCATTATTGTTTTTATTTTATAAGGTTTTTTACAAATAAAGTTATACGTTCTAGGTGCAGATATCTTTGCCGATTTCCATAAATGTGATGTGGCTTATCATTGCAATTAGTCGTCCGGGCCGCCTAGTCACATTTTATGGCTCAATCTCTGTTTTCATTTTTTTTCTACATTAGGAGGAACACTATTTCTCCGAAAAGGACAGGTGAACAGTTTAGGTTAAAACGATTGTACCAAAATAAATTCATACAAATGTATGTGATTGGATTGACGTGTTTATTTATCTACTTTAACAGATGCTATTTCTTAAACTTCAATGGAAAGTCTATTAGCATTAAATACAGAAGTAGACTTTACATCGCCATAGAAAATTAACGGTATACACTTTTTTTCTTACAATGGCTTTTTTATAATTTGTTTTGTCAGCCCTGTTTCAGCAAAATGTGTTATGTTCTATCATCATCTATGAAACTATTTTCACTGATCTGTTGCTTTGGATAAACGTGGTCATATTGAAACGAAATATACTACAGTACACCTCGGATTATCCGGATTAATGTGGCGGAACACCGATCCGGATAACAAAAAATCCGGATAATCCGAGGTCATTACAATATCGCCTCAATAGCGATCGCATCCTGCTAAATTGATGTTGCAAACGGCGTACCAAGACTACAAGTTAACCTTTCAAATTTTACGGGGGTTTAATTTTGAAACAAATTGAAGAACTAAACTTCACTACGAATCATACGAATGTAATGTAACTTTCACCGTACTTACGGTTTAGGTTTGGAATAAAAAGCCAGATTAAAAAATTTAATTTATTAAGATTAAATAATCATGTCTCAAAATAACCAAACTTGAATGAGTTGAAATAATCATGACGAAACTTAAAGTAACTCAAAATTTATTACAGTAACCCTTATTAAGAAATAACATAACACATCAAATGTCAGCAATAAAAAACTCGCAAAATTACCATAGCTTACACCTTTGTTGATTATTACTAGCGCCCCAGCTAGCAATCCAGAAAACTACGTTCACGAAAATGCTGTAATTTACTGTTTTGTGCAATGTGGTTCCTTCAATTATTGTGATTCCAAAGCGTACAGTAATGTACTGTATTTGCATTTTACTTTAAGAAGGCACATTTAAACTCCCCATAAACTCGCTAAAATCATGTTTTTGCCGTGATTTTAATTTTTTAATTCCTCGGTTGGACCGGTCCGGATAATCCGGGATCCGGATAATGTGGGGTCCGGATAATCCGAGGTGTACTGTACAATCATAAGTTTATGGATCAAAACCTAAAAATAAGTCAAAAAGCCTCAGAATGTTAGCAATTAAAGGACGTATTACAAACACTTTAATACGAAATTATTGACAGTGATTGTTTAACCTCATCCTAGAATGAAATATCATTCATGTGTATTTGCTTGTTCGGCGCTGCTCTGCATGCATCGATCATTAAACACACGACAGCCATTGCTGTTCAGCCGAGGTCCATGCAATATGCGGGACAAAAATAGGATGACACTGTGGTATAATTGATGTCAAGTGACGTTTAATCGATAACAACCAATCTATTTCTTTCTTTCTTTCTTTATTTGAAGCTCCTTTAAGCGAGTATAGATCAATTTAATTAAAATCGTTGCCTATCGCATTGTTAAAATTATATTGCAGGATGCAAGGAAGAAAATGAAATGGATCTTTTTATGCTTGCATTACGGCTCACTCCGTCTTCATATGAAGGCGTAATTGAAACTGTCTATTGATTTATTATCGGACAATTAAATAAAATTAGCCTATCCAATCATTGTCAGCGAAAAGGCAACTTGTTTCGTTCCTCAAAACTATACAGCCAATGAAATCCATGTATTTTACTGTGACAAGTCAAATTATTCAATAAAACGTTGTCACACTTAACATGATTTAAAGTTTACATAATAATCCAATGGTTAAAACTTACTAAAATTGGAATCATGCTGTTCAGCACTTATCACTACTACAAACTAAACAGTCCTAAGTTATCCTATTAACTTTTAATTACAGTACTGTGACAATATTTTATTGAATCAGTTGGTTTATTGATTGAAGAAGCTGCATATTTTAAGACCTGATGAAGTTCTGATGCGAAACATGTTGTCTTTTGACTAAAATTTATCAGATAAGGTGATTTTTTATGTGAATATTCCAATTTAGGGTCACAATGGTAATAGGAAAGTTCTAATTATTTTCATATGTCCCATAGATAAAACACTTTATAAAATTATATTGTTCATTGTTTTGAAATATGCATTAATTACTTTATAAATTTTTAAAGAGCCCAGGTTCAAATTTAAAGGGGAAGATTTTATCATTATTATTTTGTGGATGGGTATAATGAACATATGTAATTGCATAACTTTTTACTCTTAAATTGTGTTAATTTCATAAATTGTCTGTACAATGAGCTCCCTTAAAACATTGATCATTCCTTGATTTGGAAATGTTCACGTAATAAAGTAATCAATGCTCTTAGTTTATCACTAAAACAAGCCAGGAATCAAGGTTTGGTGTTATTTATGTACAAGTAGTTAATAATTGATCATACATTTTGAAAAACTAAACTCAAAAAGTTATATCTACATTAAATTACATTAAACAAAATTTGTATGGTCTTGTGCTAGCATCTTTTTAATATACTAAACCAAAGTTTGGTCCCTGTAGAAGAGCTAATGGCAAGGACAATATGTGGGTAAATGACACAGTTATTATGTCCTGGATCAACATTTTTCATGAAATACCCCACTCATTGAATAAGCACTGCATTACATACAAACATTGTTTTTGATTGTCACTGTCATTTAAAATTCTGACTAAAACTGAGTTCTACATCATATCAAGCAAGTTTGATCAAATCAGACAGTAAATGCAAATTGCTTTGTGACCCTTTGATTATTAATATTGACATAATACCACATTGTAATGTGTCATTCACTGGTAATCTGATATAAATATGCAAATAATTAGTTGCGAGGTAATAATATCAATAGCAGGGCCTGAATCTACTGATTAATTCAGTAAATAATAATGTGATGAATAAGTAATTGGTCAAAAAGGCTTACGAATATAAATTATGTTTGAAAGTAGGGTACAATTTCATTAAAACCAGTCACTGATTTGATTTTCTGTATAATTTATTACCGTTACAAAGTGCCAATATTAGACATAATCACAATGTTATGATGATTTATCATTACTATAAACACCAACGTACACAATGCATCAAATCTTATAAGAGACCAAATTGACACTCTAACGTTTTTCAAACACAGCTACTCGTATTATTTATTACTGAAGATTGCATGGAATAAATTGCTTAGATGTTTAACGGCTTAGGCTTAAAACCAAGAATTTTGAATTTAAAATAATGTTTGACAATTAGTAACCAATATTTATACTTACTAGGTGTAAAATTATTTCGTATTTTTCACAAATTAATAGAATGTGAAAAATACAAGCTGTTTTTTACTTGAATAATCTTTCCACGTAAATAGTAAAATCGATTTGGGTATTTTGTTTTTAGAAAACCTAATAGGAAATCCTACTGGTGGAGAAAATATTTTTACATAAACATTTTTGAACCCCATCAAACCGGTCAAGGTATATCGTAAATTTCTTATAGCTTCATAATTTTGTTTTTTTTTTTGTGATTATACCATATATAATTTTCATAACAACTTTTAACGAAGGATAGGATTCTCTATACTATTGTAATTCAGATTACAAATTTGTAAATATTTGTCTATGAACAGGGCGTCCGGGCTAGAGGTGTCAAGAAATAACTATCTCGTATGATATTAATATCTAATTTTTATTTTAAAATAACTATGCTAACATGTCATAAATACAACCAAGATTAGTATCTCATTCAGTAAAGTTCAATGTGATCATTATAAGTCGCTCTCAAGAGGTCCAATCGGTAATCTATCGCCACACGTTGTTTAGCATTTCTGGCGTTATCCTCTCAACTGCAGCCACAATCCTGTGCCTTAGTTCCCGTAAACCTTTGCACTCTTATCTGGTACACAATATCTTTGATAAACCCTCATGCAAAGAAATCGAGAGGGGTAAGATCTGACGATCTTGCCGGCCATGTAATATGCCCTCCCCGACCAATCAGACTACCAGGGAATTAAGAAAATCCCAAACATCATTGTGTTAGTGTGCTGAAGCACCGTCTTGCTGGAAAATGATTTGTTCTGGCATTTGGGGCACTGCAAAATTGTTTAATATGTCCTAATAAATGTGTCCCAAATGGGTAAATAAATTCACATCAGTGGCTAAGTTGTTATGGCCAGCAATGATTAAGCTTGATCATGGAAATACTGCATTTTCCGTAACTTGTAGTTTTTAGGCATTGTGTTTGAAATACGACCGTTAAACGTTGTTCACACAATCTTGGTGGTATTTATGACATGTTGGTATAGTTAATTTAAAGTAAAAATTACATTTTAATATCATACGAGATAGTTATTTCTTGATACCTCTAGCCCGGACATCCTGTATTTATCTAAAAGAAAATGCTGAAAGTGATATCATGAGTCACTCTATGGAATTTTGAAGGGCACATGAGTTAAAACATGTATAAAACGCTGGGATACTGCAATGTTAATTAAAGGTTAGCACACTGAGCGACGATCCTTGGCTGTTACACACATTATGGCCGGAGACCGGCTTCAACACCAACAATGCTACGGAGATACAGATGTTGTGTTCTGTTTGTGAATTTTTTTTCGATTATTCTTATTCTGTGCTCGCTGGTCACCAAGCCCAAAGCCTCATTTTCAGCAATGAATGAAGGAAAACTAGTACACAAGCACTTTTTAAATTATTAAATAATTAGCATTAATTAATGGCAGTGCGGAAGATCATTTTTATGCGTTGAAATAACTGTGAACACTAAAACGGACTATGTATTGTTTTTATTAGTTATCTTATTAATTAATAGCATAAAGATTCATATCAGGTTTATCTGTCTTGAACGAAGTTAAAAAATAGATAAAATTGCATTTTAAACCTTCTCTGTATGAACTAAAACTTGTCATACAATGGATCACTTTTTCGACTGTTATAGACACATACTATCATTTGCTATAAAACTGTGTTTGTTGTTTGACGAATTCCATCATAATCATCTAAATAGTTTGTTAAACGATTATTTATATAATCAAAAAGTGTTAGTTTAGACTCAAGTTACAATATGACCTACTGTATTTCGTTATGAAGTAGTGAGTGAAAAGGAACAGTATCCGATTACAACAAAAGTAAGCAACCAGTATGGGTCATTGAAACAAGTGGGCTAAAGCAAAAGGACTAGCTAAGACTTTGGACGACTTGACGATGAAGAGGCTGTTTTTTACTGATAAAAAAAAGATAATACGACGATAACCATGATAATGATACATATTTGTAATACATTTTTACCCAAAGGTATTCCTAATCGCCTCTAGTTTAGAAAATATTAACGAATGGATGAACTAATTATTCCGTTTAGCACAGGTTTATCACGTCATTTAGGCCTAGCTCGATGTGCTCGGCAGTGGTAACGGTTTATTTATGTTAAACGATCCCTTAATAACGCTTTCTGCTATCAACAGAGAAAGGAAATTATTCCGGGGGTAAATAAAAATGCAAATCTTTCCTTTTCCTCCAAAACATCACTGTAGATGTAGTGTCTATAAGGTGATGATAACTGATATAAAAAATAATGTTTAACGATAAACGGGTATCAAATAAATTATTATCCTTGCCTTAATTCGTTTACAATCACCTAAAAAGATATTCTGATTAAGACAATACTACTTTGTTTTAAAGACACGTTAGTAGGTGGAGTACACAAACTATTTCCTTGACTATGTTGTTATTCCTTGGGCACCACCCACCTTAGGATGATATTTTTTGCGTTGCCTCTGGCTTTCGACAGTTGATGTCCTCTTCTAAAAAAATTACACATGAAAACATATGTACAGGAATGGCGAAGCTATAATTATTGCCTCACCGTTTAATATTATGTTCAATACGACATGAGTACAGGTACAGTGTCCCAATGTATTTTGCCAAGAGAAGAGTGGAAAACGGAACACTTTTGAGCATTATTAATCCAGAATTTTTTTATCATTCTGTACACAATTTGATTTTGAACAAAAATTGTTTCCGATAGTTATTATTTTAGTCACAAGATTTTGTTTTCCATTAGCATTTTAAAAACCTTTAGGTTGGAGTTAATACAGTTAATACTAGTATTTTTATTTTGTTACACCTACATGTAATAGGCCAGTAAAGTTTGATCAAAAATTTGTCATACCTGGAAAAAATTCCCGGAAAGCTGGAAATCGTCTTGATCTTTCCATTTTACATCCAAGTATATGAATTTGAAGTTTGTCCTATTTTTCCTAATGTGCTTTCGACCTGGGACCACAAAAATATCAGAGTTTTGGGTCATTTTTTATTCTTTTGTAAATAAGTAAAAGCCCTTGTATTCTACATTGAAAGTTTAAATACAAGAATTGTAGAGGACAAAAATATGCATTTATTGAGTACCTTCTGATAAAGATACTTTGAATAGTAATTGATTTATGGTAGGGTTTTGGCGAATTTCTCTTTTAGGGAAAGAGCTATTACTGTAGGTCTCATGGTAATCCCTAAGCCCGAGACCATGATAACTTTCAGTTTTGAGGTTCTCAGAAGCCAAAAAACCCATACGTTAAAATCTTTTGTTAGTCCAGGCAATGAATGCTCAAAAAGAGGTATAGAGGGAATAGCATGGATCACAATTTTTGACTTATAAGAAAAATATATAATATGTCTACTTTGATCCAACTGTTTACAAGGTAAGCACTAATTTTGATAATGTTTAAAAAAATATCCCTTCCATTAGAATTACATGTAAATTTGTGGGTAACATAGATGTCCAATTGGGCAAAGTTTTTTCACCTAAAGGAAAATGAACAGCATTCAGGAAATATTGACAAAATTTCCAGTAAATTTACACCTCAATCATAAAAATTGGTCTAAAATTAAGGCGTTGGCGAGCTCACAAAATACGTTATTTTTCAAGGAATTATAACAAATTGTAATAATTCCTTGAAAAATAACTTTTTTTGTGAGCTCGCCAACACCTTAATTTTAGACCAATTTTTATGATTGAGGTGTCAAATTACTGGAAATTTTGTCAATATTTCCTGAATGCTGTTTATTTTCCCTTAGGTGAAAAAGCGTTGCCCAATTGGACATCTAAGTTACCCACAAATTTACATGTATTTCTAATGGAAGGGATATTTTTTTAATATTAATAAAATTAGTGCTTACCTTGTAAAAGGTTGGACCAAAGTAGACATATTATATATTTTTCTTACAGGAAAATTAATTTTCTTCAATTTTCAAACTGAATAGGGAACACTAAAAGTTGATAGTTTTCAAGATATTTAGGAAAACCAAAAAATTGTACCTTTAGGCCCTTCCAGCCCAGCCGGCTCAAGGGCTAAGGGCGGGGACTTTTGATATGTTTTACTCCTAACTAGTCCAAACAAAGTTAAAAAGTCAAAAATTGTGATCCATGCAATTCCCTATATAACCTTTCGTTGCCTGGACTATGTATAAATATACAGGGTGTTGACAAAAAACCCTTCAGGACTTCGGGATATGGCTATTTACATCAAAACTAAGAAAAAAGTTCCTATAAACATGGGTCCTAAAATGCTCGGTTATCTGTCTGTCGGTCTGTATGTGTTTTTAACATGATTTTGCATAACTTTGGAACTACAAAAGATATCAACTTGAAACTTGGTACTTATATGCTGACTATTAGGACCTATTTTGGTGCGGAAAATAAAAACATAAAAACATAAAAATCTTTAACATTGGGTTTTTGACCAATTAAGTGATTAATCAATGTGATTAATACTTGTGATGAGCAACAACACGAAATCTTACGACCGTTAAATTCAAAGCTATACTAATGTAAATAACATTGGGAAGGTGAGTATGCAGGTTTGCTGCCTCAAGAATATATAAATTTGTGGATTTTATGCCATAAACAAGCAGATCTCAAGTAGATGAAGCCACATACCAAATTTTCTTGAGATATGTTCAGAAATAAGTGAGATATACCATTTTATTTATTTCCCATAAGGTCAACATTGCTGGGACAACGTACTGTGTTTACCACTCTCAGTATCTCGGTAACCAATGGACATAGAGCAATGATTCAATATACTAAATTATTTGTTTTTTCGAGCTGAATAAACCAAAATTTGAATATTTTAATTTTTCTACATGACATATTCAATAACCCCATTTTTTTGGGGTTTACCCCCCTCACCCCCCCTTTCCGATCGTCCGCTCGGGCTGGTTTTCGATCATGTGTGAATAATTACTACTTTACACGTCCGTGCCAAATTTTATTAAGATCGGACCATTTTTGCGAGGGTTATCGAGGAAACAAATACATAAGTATATATATTTATACAGGGTGTTCAAAAAATGTGGGGCAATAATTTACGTAGTAATTCCTTGGGTCAAAATAAGCAAAAATGTTTATATAAACATAGGTCCTAAAGTGCTCCGTTTTCCGTCCGTGTGTCTGTTTATGATTTTTACATATTTAATCATATCTCACGAACCACATAACGTATAAAAATCAAACCTGGTATATGGATAACCACTATTAAGAACTATTTTTTTAAGAAGAATCAAATTTCTACTTTGTAACATTTCAAAATGGCGGCTATTTTTTGTTTTCAAAGCTAAATATCTGAAAACCATAAATTTTTAGAAAAATTATACAAGAGACAAAAAAAGTTGCAAAATTTAATCCAATTAATGCTGATATTAAGATTATGATAATCGAACAACTAAAATGGAGAAATTTTAACTTTTCTGCATAAAAACATGGTTCCTTAGAACATTCTGTTTGAAAATTGCATGTTTTTATTCATAAAATTAAAATTTCTCTATTAAAATTTAATAGTTTCTCAATTATTAGTTGTCCTATTGTCATAATCGTAATATCATCGTTAATAAGATTAAATTTCACAACTTTTTTGTCTCTTGTATAATTTTTCTAAAATTTACTGTTTTTAAGATATTTAGCTTTGAAAACAAACAATAGCCGCCATTTTGAAATGGTACAAAGTAGAAATTTGATACTTCTTACAAAAATAGTTCTTAATAGTGGTTATCCATGTACCAAGTTTGATTTTTATACGTTATGTGGTTCGTGAGATATGATTAAACATGTAAAAAACATAAACAGACACACAGACGGAAAACACAGCACTTCAGGACCTATGTTTATATATATATTTTTTTTGCTTATTTTCACCCAAGGAATCACTATGTAAATTATTGCCCCACATTTTTTGAACACCCTGTATACATCTATATTGATACATATATATTTTATAGATTTGAACGTATGGGTTTTTTGGCTTATGAGGACCTCAAAACTAAAAGTTATCATGGTCTCGGGCTTAGGGATTACCATGAGACCTACAGTAATAGCTCTTTCCCTAAAAGAGAAATTCACCAAAACCCTTTATTTAACTTACCATAAATCAATTACCATTCAAAGTATCTTTATCAGAAGGTACTCAATAAATGCATAATTTTGTCCTCTACAATTCTTGTATTTAAACTTTTAATGTAGAATAAACGGTTTTTTCTTATTTACAAAAGAATAAAAAATTACCCAAAACTCTGATATTTTTGTGGTCTCAGGTCGAAAGCACACTAGGAAAAATGGGACAAACGTCAAATTCATGTACTTGGATGTAAAACGGAAAGATTAAGACGATTTCCAGCTTTCCGGGAGTTTTGTCCAGGCTCAATCTTCATTTTACTGGCCTAGTAAGACTACGTTTCGAGATACCAAATAAAACCCTGCATATTACAAAAAATCCATTTAGCTTTGTTATTGAAACCAAATTGATATAGGCTGGTATTTTATTTTAAAAATTCTATAAATGTAAGTCTACATTTTTTATAACTAACACGTATAAATATTTGCAAAAGGTTGGGCTATACACTGTACTGTAAACAGTTGGGGTAAATTATCGTAGCAAAATAATTCGACGATTCGATATCGACGTTGATGTCTGTGCAATAAGGTCGTTGCAAAATGTATTAACGAGTAAACGTAAGATAAAATGGGGAGCGTATTGTTGTCGCCGTCGATGCGACCAGAGAACGCTCTCGAAAGCGTTAGAATTGCTGAATTGAGTTAAGCCGTTAATGTGGCCTTAATTCAATGCATCACACTTTTATTTTTCGCTGCGTTCGAGTCGCTGTGGCTGGGGCCTTAAAAGTGTATAAACATATGTTATACAAAGAATTGTTTGGTAATTATTTCCTTTCAATGATTTTGTTTTCAATGTTTTTTTTTCTTTTGATCCAGCATTACGCCCAAGAAAGAAATTTAATGCATTCAACGTTGCTATGTCAGGTAATGGGACAACTGACAGACGGTTAGCTACTGGTAAAAGCCCTTATTTCACTGTTTTCCAGTAGAACGTGTTCAGGGCTAATCAACTTTCAGAATTAAATGAAATACTTTTTAACCCCTTTCTCATGACACAATTGAAAACTGCTCGAAATTTCGTATTACCTACAATTAATAATACAGTTTTATTTCAAGTTTTTCTTCTAAGCCACAGATTATTAAGTGCGAATAGTTTTTAACCATCATCTGGTGCGTTTACCTAAGTAAAATATGCCACATCCTTATAAACGTTTATTAATTTTATACTTTTCGCAATTTAATTAATTGCGAGGAATGTTGGAAATATTCTCCGGCTTATTTCCTTCATAATTTTAAGAAATTATATTGAACAGTATCTGAGTTTATAGCATAATATGTACCCATCAAGCTATTTCTGTGCAATGCAGGCTGTGTTACTTATCGCGGGCTGTATTTCCGGTTCCGCTTTGGGGAACAAAGGAGGTAATTACGAACTTTCTTGTCTTGGTAACTAAAATGTTTGCCCTTCCTTCCGACCAGGACACGCTCGTCGTCACAGACGTACATACATTGTGAACTTAAGTTAAACCACTGTAATGATACTAATTATTTCTTCTGTCTTGTATAATGCCAAGCTTAAAAAATATCTTTGTACTTTCTCCCATGCTAAACATAAAAAAATTTTGTAATGACCAAAATTCTTAATTTTGAGTTTGTTATAATCCTAGAAAACACATCAAGGGGGAAATGATATGACTTTTACTTTCTCCCTCCTATACATAGTACATGCAGAAAGTATTGTTTCCGTCAAAATATTCGACTTAGTTGTTTGTGGATATATTCGTTTTAGTGCTCCCTGAATCCAAAAAAGTGGTTTTCGGCGTGGTGTCTGTCTGTCTGTCTGTCTGGCTGTGTGTGTGTGTGTGTGTGTGTGTGTGTGTGTGTGTGTGTGTGTGTGTGTGTGTGTGTGTGTGTGTGTGTGTGTGTGTGTGTGTGTGTGTGTGTTGTGGATGTATGTATGTGTGTGTGGATGTAAACAAAGCTAGAGACGACACCTGTGGTCCGATTTTCATGAAATTTGGCATGTAGGTCTAAAGCCATGGTATACCCAGGCGTATTTTTAATTTTTTTAATTTTTTATTTTTAAGGGTATTTACCCCATAAAAACCCATAAAATGACAAAAATCCAAATTTCTCAAAAACGGCTCTAACGATTTTGATAAAAATTTCATGGTTTTTATTACTTAAGATGACAAAACAAAATGACATCACCCGCATGTCTGTAAAAATTCAGGTTCAGAGGTTATGGGGGTTTAAGTGTTAAAAAATTGATATTTTTCAAATTTCACAAAATCTGTAACCTCTAAAGAAAATATACTTGCAACCATTAAATTCGACTTGAAAAACTAAATAATCTATTATTTTGAATCATTAGTTTACGTCAACTGGTTGCGGAGATGATTGATATTTTAGTTCGGCGGTAAACGCAGTACGTTGTCCAATGTTATTCTTATGGCAAATATTTAAAAACCGATATCTCCGTTATTTACTAACCGATTTTGATAAAATTTGGTATATATTTGTGTGATAATTAATTGTTAATTGGTTTTATTTCACTAAATATGTTTTCTGGTTGTAAATGACTTGAAGGGAGAAAGTATGTGTCAGTTTCCTGATACCGTTTATTTTCTATTTTCTAAGGTGGGATGGTTATTTTAAATTCTCCCATTAGATCTATATTTTTACAAGGGTTTCGGCGGTGCCATCCTCTGTGGGCCAGTCGATAGAGTGCTGAGTTACTTCACTGCCCTGCCGACTTGGACCGATCCTGACACTCAAGCCCGCCGGTCTTCGAACTCTTATGGTTCGGAAGTCACATTAAACCATTTGCACACCTTTGACACAGAAAAGGTTTCACCCGAAGGAATTGTTGGGGTTCGAATAGTTTTTCTTACACTTAATTTTTACTTTTGAGATTCAATTCAGAAGATTGAGTAATGCAGTGCTTGATTTGCGGTGGAACGGCGAAACGGGACCTCTTTCTGCCGCAAGAGTCGACCTTAAATCTTAATCGGTCGGAGAATTTTTAGTAAGAAACGATCGCGTGCAATCGGACGGATAATTTGCCGTAAAATGCAATCACGTACAATCGGCCGGAGGATTTCGCCACGAGAGAGGATCGTGTGTAATCGGGGAGTATTTGTCGTATAAGAGGCAATCGCGTGTAATCGGCTGGAGAATTCGCCGCCGGAGAATCGGCTAGAGAATATGAACGGCCGGAGAATTTTGACGCTAAAGACGATCGTGTAAGATCGGCCGGAGAATTTGCCGCAAAAGACGATCGCATATGAACGGCTGGAGAATTTTGACGCTAAAGACGATCGCGTAAGATCGGCCGGAGAATTTGCCGCAAAAGACAATCGCGTATAATCGGCCGGAGTATTTTTCGGAAGAGACGATCGCGTGTACTCGACCGAACTTTTACTGAAATTACGCGCAGAGTTTCGGCCCGAAATTAGCGCACTTTTGTGTAGTCTTGAGCTAAGCCGAATGTTGAAAACGCTAAAAAGACCCGATACTCGCACAAGGCATCATAAAAAGTTCTAGAATTTCTTTAGACTAATTATTTTTTGTTAGTTTAATGCTTGTTAGTAATTAAAATAAAATAATGCTTTGATAGTTTTTAATTTACTTATTCAAAAGTTTGAGTTGGATAAAAGGTGGCTTTTTAAATCGACCTTATAATTTATTCATATAGACAAATAATACTTTGTTGAAGGGAATAATTATAAGGGGGGCGTTACGTACAAACTGGCAATCACAGTTCCGGTACCTCAATTTTTACAAATCAAGCACTGGAGTAATGTAATATTTGTAGCTGATGAAACAATTGAGAGCAGTCTATGATGTAATGGACGAGTAAAGATTGACCAGGATTAAAACGTAAATTTACCCTCAGAAAACCCTGGACATCAATTTGAACTTGCTCTTCTAAATGTAATATTGATTATTACTTTTCAAAGTTAGAAGACCGAGGGGTTGTTTTAAATACTGTTGCAAAGGAAATCAATGAGAGCATTGAAATTATTGATTTTTAGCATGAGGGAAAACTAAGCAAATAAAAATTTTACAGGTTGTGAAAAATGACCAGTAATTTTATAACATTTATAGAATTTTTCACTGCTCATTTATTTGGCCTATTTATGAATATATTTTGAAAGAGAAAAGGTTGTTTTAAGGCTTAATGAACAATTCGGCAGTTTAGTCGCATATAGGTTGTACATATAGTCAAAGAACTTTACTCAACTCTGTGGGAACGCACGGCTTGACCGCAGTTCAGGTGTTATTTTCTTGCTCTGTATTGCAGTTATAAGTTCCTTGGCCAACTTAACTTCAATCCAAGTCAGTAAGTTTTCCCTTAGCGATTCAAGAATTGATTTTAGTTTGAAAATAGTTTCATGTACACTCGAGAAGTAAATAATACAGGGCATTATCAATAATCTGTTCAAGTCTTTACGATAGGTTCTGAGACCGAGGTTGAAATAGTGGCCTTTTGGCAAGCTGCAGAATGATGGGAGACTACTAAAATTACAGGCGTTGATCACAGAGACCTCAGCAGGAAAACTAACACTTACATAAATTGACAAATTGAGAACTAAGATTTAAACAAATAGGCTGCGTTGGGAATCTTGTTAATAGTATTGTTTGAATTTCACTAAATTGTCCTAATGGTTATTCATCGCAATAAATAATATTAAAATTATATAGATTTTATATCTTTTAATTAGACCATCCTCATAATTAGACCAGTTCGTAAATTGTTAACCGAGGCGAAATCGTGGTTCGGATCCCACGTTAAAATGTAGGTCCCTTAGTTGCCATTGGCTGTTGGGCTATTAATTAACAGTCCTGTCTAAGGAATATGTCGGCCTTAGTCAGTAACAAGACTACAAGATCTCGCCACAATCATCCTTCACTCATCTGTCATTCATACTTGGCTTAAAATACCTACCTGGGTAGATCGCCATTTCAGCTAATAATAATAATAATGATAAATAATAATAATATCGACTTTTCAATCAAAAGTCATCCTCAGTCTTACATTGATAAAAGAAATAAAAAAGATTTAATTTCAGTCAAACATTTCTATTCATTACGTTTAGGGCAGTAACTCTAGCGAAATCAGTTGACCGTGAGCCTTGGCTGGGTAACGTTATTGAAATCCGTGATTTGATTATCTCATTGAAACAATTTGGTATCAATATCGTAACGAACAGCATTTGAAACTCGGTATCTGGCTCGGACTGAATCCTCATTGTTCATTGCAAGCAGATCTCCATACTCATTCACAAGCCCACGTTTGCTTATAAGAAGTTTGTCACAATACTAGATCCTATTAATTATTTAACATAAATTTAATTCTGTAACATTTCTCTTTTGAAATTACGTCTTAAAGTTATTATTTGATTCTTCTTTTCTATGAAACAGTGATTCTACGAGAATGAGAACAACGTTAACAAAATACTGATGTAAGATGTTTTGTGATTCTAAGATATTTTTTTCAATTTATATAGTTGCTGTTTTGTTTGGATTAGTGGATTTTATCTTAATGAAGGTAAAATTAAAATAGACTTATTAATTAAATAAAACTATTGCCACTAAGAATTCTTGGTGGGAAAAATTTTTTAAAATATTTTAAGGCTGAATTCCGGCTTAATCGTCAAAGCCAGCTTACTTTACCCTAGCTATAGGGGTACCGACGTTCTTCGGTTTCACTACAATGAAGAGCCTTCGTTTGATTAAACAAGACAGGGTCTGAGGATTCAATCGCCAAGTCAACACTTAAAGAAATCGAAACCATTTTCATTTCAACGTCAGAGTCTGGATACTCTGACCATCGTCAGACCAACGGCAAGGTCTGGATGCCTTGACCATCCCCAGGACAACGAAAAAATGGTCCAATCTGAATGAAATTTGGCACAGACATGTAAAGTAGTACTTATCTGGATGAGATCGAAAATCAACCCGATCGGACCATTGCATTGGAAGGGGGGTTAAGAAGGATAAACCCCTCTAAAGATGAGGTTTTTGTATTTTTTACATAGAATTCATGACATTCTGATTTAAATCATTGAATTAAGCTTAAAAATGTTGAATTTTGAATTATTGCTGTTTGTCCACCGACTACCGAGATATCGCTCATGGTAAATATGGTACGTTGTAAAAATGTTAACCTTGTGGGAAATGGATATAATTCTGTATCTCGCTTATTTCTCAACGTATTTGAATGAAACTTGGAAACTTGGCTTCATCTAAGCCACTTACCAACCACCGCTAACTTGGCTTAATTTCTTAGTTTTCTATAGTTAAGTGATTTTGATTTTCGGACCAAGTAGATTGTTGCAAGAAATGTCTCAATTCTCATTTTAGTTGCAGAAAACCTGCATACTCATTTTTCATGTTATTATTATGGAAAAAATTAATGTGTGCTCAATTTAGGATTTTAAGTTGGTTTTATTTCCTTCTTTTGAGGCTCCGTATCGAAATTTACTCAAGCATTTGAAATTCGCTGAGTATGCAGATCTATTGCACAGGTGGTATTTAAGGCTGGTGTCGTTTCTTTGTCATTATTAACACATATAATAATTAGTTGTTTAACATTATTGGTCATGATAATGGTTGTAAACAACATAAATTGTCAGCGGGATTTCCCTCGATACGAAGTCTCAATCGCGAAGAGAAGCTTTTGATCCTTACGCTGACCAATGTATCAATACAATTTAAGATGTCTTTGTGATAGCAGTTTTATTGGATGTTCTTTGTTCAGATTCACGTTCAAATAAACCGTATGGTTATTGCAATAATTGAATTTAAATGTAGTGAACTAACTTATTAGCATACAAAGTACAAAATGATGTTATCAGAGAATGTAGCTAAAATATCATTTCGTATTAATTGCTTAATCGACATAGTTTAAGAATATTAAAAACTGATAAAAAACATTAAAACACTGTTTACTTAACATTTTCAGCAAAAAATAAGTTGAGCTGCATGCGACTTTTATTTGACCGTCTTGTTTCGGCTCTTAGGCATAATCAAAGTTTGATTCAAAATGTATTTAACGATATTGATGTTGGAAAGTGTTTGTATCTGTGAATTATTCATGGGTAATTAGCCATTTGAACGTAGGTTTTATTCTGATGATCCAGAGAAGGGCCACTAACATTATCACTAATGACAACTGTTGCACAAATACTGCAAAGAACAAATGGCGTCTAAACAAAGCGTCTTTTAAAGATTCTTTATTTTTATTCGTGTTTTATTGATACTTTCATAAAATAATATTTAAGACAAACTAAACTAAATAATTTCTTTGTACATTCTGCTGCTTCTTATGAAAAACGGCGTCCCGTTTGTCAAATAAGTAATAACACACTTTGGTTACAAACTGAAAATCAAACATATCAATGTTCATTGATCTACGTGATAACTTAATAGTATACTATAGTTGCTCTGTTACTTAGAAGAAGCATTAAAAATGCCACACTTAGAGCACTATTTTTCTACTACAGTATGTTCCCGTCCATTGCAAGTTTTAATCATATCGACAGCAAAGAAACAGAAGGATTCCAGATCTCTAGGTTCATTGTGTAATGAGCCTGACTTTTGTCTTCCTTTCAATGCTATTCTCTTATGAAAAGAACTCTGTGATATGAATGTTGCATTTGTCACTCTTTACAATGACTAATTTTAAAGTGAGGATAACTGTTTAGGAGGGCTTCAAAATAGATATTAATTAAGGACGGTTTGATGAGTCATTATTTTGGAGGAGTACTTGTATTTTATTTTATGATTTATTTTGATTTGCTAACACTAAATTGCTGTAATTTTCAACGTAAGTAGCATTATAAGCAAAATTTTGCAAGGAATAAAAACAACAACGGTTTTTTACAGACCTCTTGCTTTGCCAGTGGTGAGGTTAATTAAACATTCGCATGATAATCATCATCCTTCCAACAATAAATCAAGAATACTGCTATTGTAAAGTTAATCTCAATATAATTCTCATCTTTCATCTCGCGTTTCATTCCCGCATATAATGACGCCATTACAAATCTTTATGTTTTGTTAATAAAGTGATTTTGATTTGATTTGATTTATAACTAGAGAGCGCCCAGTGGTCGAAAATTCGACTACTTTTCAAACCAAGAAATAGGGATAGCTAATTTTGGAAATGGTTTTTACACACACCTATGCGTTCTAAATATATTTAATATATACTCAATTCCACATTCACCTTTCAGTAAAGACCTTACGAGACAATTCAATTTTATTACCCATGTTGGTTATTCCATGTAAACACATAATGAACCATAAATAAACGGGCACCGAAAGCAAAATTGAAATACTCAATCTTTGACTCATTTTTTCCCTCGCCTACGGCCATTGTGGCATGGCTTATTATCTTCTCCAAACAGCCCTGTTTCAATCAAATCCAGTTCTACATGTTCACTCTATGCCATACATAACATATGCCTAGAAATTGTTTGAAAATTAAAATATTACTAAGGGTCCCATGCGCATTTTAATGTTGTGTTTGTGAGAAACTAACCTAAAATTTGAAAAAATAATCACCATCTTAAAATTCGCAATTGATAAAAATTTAACCTGTTTAAACTTGAAATTGGAATGTTAATTTTTTAAGAGACTTAGCAGAAAAATATACACACGCATTGTCCATCGTCCCAACACTATGTATTTGAATTTGATTGTCTTCTGGAAATAATTCCGCTCATCAGTAGGATACCGCATTTGTTTTTTACGTTTGCCCATACATAATCTGTAAGTCGCTGAAGTATAAATGTGGTACAATGACGCTCTGCTGTTCAATCTTTGTCTCTTAGCACTTATCTGTTCTTGCCGAAGGTTACGCATGTTTTCCCTGATCTCTCTAATCATGTGTTATCTATTTTCTCTTTGTATTCTTCTTTTCTCTATGTCAGGATTCATAAATCGTCTTCCATGCCTAACGAACAATGTAATAGTCTCCTTTTACAGCTATAAATTTACTTCCTATCTGAAAAAAACGTTGTACATTCAAGAAAAACATCGTCATATGAAAATGAAAATAATGTCAATGTTTGTTTGAAATTCTGTACATGAATAAAATTAATAATTTACAATGTCGATATACACATCAATGAGTGATTTACCTACCGGATCAATATTTAAAAATGACTATTCACTGTTCATAAGTTGTTTCTTCTCTTATTTACATTTTCAGAATATCTATTTTTGTTTACAATGTCACTGTTGACAATTCGTCTGAAGGTAATCAGCTGTTAAATTATGATTTACATTTAGCAAGTTGGTCAGCACTGGACTGTTGAAAGCGCCCTCTAAAAATAAATCAAAGGCTCGGGGGTCGAAGCCGTTAAAGAATTGTTAATTTTAATTACCAGTCGCCGGTGCGCTACATTATAAGCTTTAAAATGACACCTCAAAGTAAAAATCGGTTAAGTAGGATGGCTGAAAAGGGATCTAACAGAGAAAACCCTTATTGTATTGAGTATATAGATGTTCTTAACTCCGTTAGATTTTAGATAACTCGTGTCAATAATAAATTACCTAAGATTGTGAATAAAAAAACTAGTCATAGTTTTGGTTTTTTATCTCCTCAGATGACTGAATAAACAGCGTACATATTCGCATTCACATAATATCCTACTATGTCTGATCTTACTCTATGCAAAGAACTATACTACTGGAACGCGCGCTGCCCATAAGCCGCGTGTTGTAGATTCCGGGCGCATGCAGCGGTGTGTTTCGATTGCATCCAGGGACGCGCGGGCTGAAGAAGGGCACGAAGCTGGCGCGTCCATCGTAGATATGCTGGTTTGACTTCCCGCCTTCTCGCCTTAACTCGAAGTTTATACCACTTAGCACTGAGATAAAAGGTTGAAATTTTGCATGTGAGGAGTCCTTTAGTTTTGAAAGGTAATAGTATCAATTATATTTCAAAAATAATTTTTTGTCTAATTTAAAACATGAGAAAACGTCAGAAGTTTTTATTCAACTTTAAAACTTGACACGAAAAAAGTAGTCGGATGCTACTTTTTGTGTTTTTTGGTCAGGTAAAATAAAAAACGGTGGATATTGTTGCTAAGGAATTGAATTTCTTAAATAATATTTTTTGAAAAAAATGGTAGCCGTAGTTTGGTTATTAACTTAGTTTTTGTGAAAGAATTTATCCGTGCTGCGCCAGGATAAAAACAAAGTCAAATCTAAACTGATGTTTACAAAAACAATGTAAACTAAAAAAACACAATTATAGTATCAAATTAAAGGTATGAATCTCACAATTACAATGGTACCAAATGTAAATATGTTTTAGAGACAGTTTGCACATTGTAGGAACGTTACAAGTTTAATCCGTGGTTGCAGTAACTAAGGAATGTTAGGACAAGCTTCTAGGTTATCGATTGTTACGATGTGAAAACTGCCTCTAAACCATTTTATGATTGGTACCATAGTAATTGTGAGATTCAGACCTTTAATTTAATGCCTTATTTGGAATTTTTTACCTTATTTGTACCCGGGCGGGCGCTAAAACGGAGCAAGAAGATGGCGCGTCCGCGAATGTAGTTCATTACTCCATACAAGTGATGATGACCTTAGATCACACACGAGGTTTACAGATTTTAAATCAAAAGGCAAAGTAATTACGGCACATTATGGTGTTTTCAAAATCGTTAATATGCAAACGACTAACGACGTTTTATCGATTTACTCAAGCTAACTGAAAAAAGGCTACCACCAACAATTTAACCTTGAGAATATGTAACAATTTCACAGGCGTTATTTTTAAAAATCACTTAAGCAATGACGAATTCCATGGAAGCCACAAATTATTGTTGATCAAATCCGTAGCTAATTTTTTTTAAATTATATCACATCACATTGCCAAACGGGAAACTTTTGAAATCACAAACAAATCTAAGTTGAGTTTAAGGCAAAGGTTGACAGTGTTAATTTTTTTTCTAACTTGTAGATTAAGCAACTGATGCTTGTGAAATACGCTGTAAAACTTGTCTTAAAATAAAGTAAATTTTATATTTAAAAATTGTTTTATCTTACCTAATACATATTTAGACATTTTATTCCTAATTTTCAAGAAAATGTAAAATTTACCAGTAACATCTTATAATAAGTCATAATATTCTGCATTAAAATAATCAATATGAAATATAATTGGTTAAAACAATTATCAAACGTTAGCAACACATTCATTTTGAAATATGACAATACAGTATTTCAGAGTTTACAAGGCGTTTAAAGTGCTGCAATAGGCTGCAACAGCATTATCGTAATGCCTGAGCCTTGGCGCGGCCTGTGTACCTGCCCCGCCCTGGCGCCTGCAGGCCCCCGACGCAACCGCGGATTCCGTCTCGCTCTGTAGGCCCAGCGCGCGTTCCAGTAGTATAGTTCTTTGACTCTATGGCAAATGTACAGTTCTGCTTTGTTATTCCATCACCAACTGAGCAACTCATAAAGAAAATGTTAAATCCATTCAATTTAAATCCAAGACTAATCTAAATCTAAAAGACTTATACCTATAAATTTCAATGGTATTGTGCACATCTACAGGAAAGAATAATTCTATCGGTGTGCTTAGATTTTCACTGTGTTGCACACAGGCTGAGAAAAAGGGATAAAAAAAATCCCGCTTGCCCATCAATATACAGGGTGTCCCGTAACTATCTGGACAAACGTATATAGATAGCGTTATTGCTTAGGTCAAGACGAACACATTTCACCATAGGAATATGGATCTTTGGTGCCTTAGTTATTTTTCCGTCTGTTTGTCTAAATGTGTTTTTACAAAACAATTCATAACTCCTAAATGGTTTGAGATACAGCATTGAGATTTTGCACATATTTTAATCTTATTAAGACCTATTTTCATTCAAAACTATACCAAAATATCATCAACCGTCTTTTAATGGTGGCCATTTAAAATATTTGATGCCGAATAACACAAAAACCGTTAATTAAAAAAATAAAATAAAAAAGCATAAAAAGTTAAATCATTTTATAAAGTTTTCAATGATATCTTATTTGTCAGGTTTGCACAAAGAATTACAGAGAAATTAGTTCTTGTCGTAATGCATGACCACTTATCTCCATTTCAACATTGCAAAATAATATAAAATGAGAATTAACATTGTTTAAATGGAGAAAAGTATTCATTACTAAGCATTCCTTTGAGCATTGCATTACACACTTCAGGTTGCAGATAGTGATTCCATTCTACCCCAGATTGAAGTGAGAAAGTGGGACGATTCCTAGATTGATTTTTAATTTCCCTTAAAATAGTGCGAATTGGCCAACTTGTGCTAACGAGTTCTAATTTGAAAATTTACTCTTAAAAATACTGTTATTTCCTGGTTAATCCAGCATTGAACTTATTAAATTGGATTTCTATTAGTTTTAATTAAAAACAAAAATTGTATTATCACTTCAGGGGATTGAAAACCAGCAACTTTCTTCGCACCGCGCTTTTGCCCAAATCCTGTCGGCCAATTGACTCATAAAAATATGAGGCATGACTGATGCAGACGACAATAAAAAGTGCAAGGGGCGGACCCTGGAACTAACATAACACTCGAATGTATTCTATAAAATAGACGAAAACTTTAAAACAAAATATAAAGAGAAGGGGTTGGCCAAAAATGAGGAAACATTAATTCCCTAAAATAGCAATCACAATGGAGATTGGACTACTCCTTTAGCAGATGGAAATTAGTTTCGTTGTTCGGTATAAATAGTCTATTTTTTGGAACGTAAATCGCCATCGGTCAGCACACAAACCCTTCTAACATTTTTAATTCTGAAAACCCAGACTCTAATGGGACCTTTATAGAAATAACGGGATGACGGAATGAAATGTCCAAGCAGAGTTTAGAGATTCTAGTTAGATTGCTTCGGGTGATCAGTAAAACATGAGGAGCCTAAGTGGAATCTGAACGTCCATAACTAAAAACTAAAAAGGCCGCCATTTTGAAACTTGTAATTAACTTTATTTTAGCCTTTTGAGAGAAAACATTTTAAAACTTTTCCTTAGTACTACTATACAGGGGGCATCTAGAGCCCATAAAGTATATTTATGGCAAGTTTTATGTCCCTAAATTTTTGTAGAAGATAAGCTTTGAAAACTAAATATGGCAGCCATTTATAATTCTATAATATATCCTATTTGAGCCTTTTTAGAGAAAATATTTTTAAATCATTTCATAAGTATGCATCTAGAGCCTTTAGAGAATATTTGTGCCAAGTTTCATGGCCCAAAGCCTTTTAGTTTGTGAGAAACTGTGATCAGTGAGTCAGTAAGTCAGTCAGTCAGTCAGTCAGTCAATCACTCAACCGTTTTTCGATTAGATATATATAGATTGTAATTTCTTAACTTCCGTATTACTTACGTACTTAACTTTTAAATCTAATATATATACGACCGCTGGTGTAACTCAGGTATAAGAACTGTTTTCCACTTCCCGATGACCTACAGACTTGAAATTTTGCACCTACTTCCCTTATTGCCTGAACATATGGGGAAAAGTGTCAGAACTCACAATTTTTAATTGTAACCCTCTCAAAAAAATTATTTAAAAATCGCTAAAAAAGCTTTTTGAAATAACGTTATTTGGAGTTTTAGTGGCCGAACGAATGGTCCTATCGATAAACAGACTGCACCATGTGCCACGGATTTTTCACGATCTACAACTTTGGTCCTATGACTTTTTGCCCTATCTCGTCCCCTTCACCCTTAGATAGCTCTAGAATTTGAAATTTTTGAAGATTTCCCTTCGTTTTTCCAGCTCTAGTTGGCTTGATATTAAGTGTAGAGGCCTGAAATGTCCTACACACCATCTCTACAGCATATATGTTACAAATCATCAATAAAATAACTAGTTCTTAGCATGAAAATGCATATAAAGTTAAAAATCTTCGAAATTTTCCTATGTCTCCAATTTTGATTCTTTAATCCAGCCATATAGGTTCTCGCTAATCTTCCTTCCCATCAAAATGTATCTTATAGTAGAATCTATAACCATTGACTTTGAATCTCTTCAAGAGATTCAAAGTCAATGCTATAACTTCTGAATCTTCGAACTAAGTCGGTAATGCAGTATTACCAGTTTAGCAATATAGGCATTGTTAAATACTTTATTATTATACTTTTTGAATTATCGTGCTATATTTTTATAAAATATATAACCGAAATAATCTAGAACCACAATTCTTTTCATTATTGCCTTAAAGTGTAGTTTATTCTTATGGAGCTTACCAAAACATGTCAAATCTCGCTATGTTGGATTGAATATGTTGTTTTGCATTTGAAATTCGCCGAGTATGCAGGTCTGCTGCAACGGGGGCGTTTTGAAACCGAATTGCTCGATGTCTTTACTACCTGATTTAAAAATGTAGGCTTGTATAAATCCTGAATAAACAGGCAAGACGTTCAGCGGTACTCGCAGCGCAATCCTGACGCCTCCCTTGAGAGGGTTAAGATTTTTCGTTTGAAAAACCCGAAACTCTCTGAAGTTAAGCATTTGCCAAATTCGCTTCGCTATCTTCGTGCCCTACTTATGTTTAGGCCTGCCATATTTTCAAGCGGTCAATCCGGGACAACTAACCAAGGATGCTCCAGTGTGTGACACACCGGGGGGTTTTGGGGGCATGGAAGGTGAGCCTCCCCCGGGAACTTTTGGAAATTTTAGAGGAAAAGGGTTAATTATAGTTAATTTTTGCAGCAAAAATTAACTTCAAGCAGGCCTATTTTGTGTCCAGATCATTGAGACAAACTAATAAGTTTTTAGGTAGGCCTCAATATAGGTAGGCTACTGAGGTAAAATTTACTTTTGAACAAACTTATAATCTGGTAAAAATTTATAAGTTTTAGAGTAAAATTGTGAATTTTAATGATTTGAAAAAAATTATTGTTATTTTTTGTGTTGTGACAATGCAATTTTTACCATGGTAAAGGGTGATATTAATTCATTACATAAAACAAAACTTACAATTAATTTATTTTACTTCAATGAGAAATACCAATGTTTTTTATGCGAATGAAATACTACTTAAAAACAAAAGTACATATATTATATAAGAATTTTTTCCTCTTTCTTCGTTTGCCGCAGCAAACTTGTTAAACTACAAGTTTAGTTCATTATTTAATAACATATTACGCAATTTAAAAACCGACCGGGACATCAGGAAAACTGGCCGGGACACCGGGACAAGAGCAAAATACCGGGACTGTCCCGGTCAAACCGGGACTATGGCAGCCCTACTTATGTTTGTTCCTTGTCGTGGTTATCTCGATCTTCTGTCACTTGGTGGACCCATCTGTCCGCACATTTCAGGAACTCACACGGAAACTCGGTTTGGTCGAAGACGAAGATGAGTACGACTACGCGTTGCAAGATGCTACGCAATTCATGACAGGCCCGAGACTCCGCTCTTTCTTTGTCTTCTTTGTAACAAGGGGGCTCCTGGAGCAATCTTGTGGGACAAGTTCAGAGACGAGCTGGCCTACCATCTTGCCCTCGTCGAAATTTATCGTAGTTTATTTACGCCGTCAGGGTTCCTGTTTATTCAATCAGATCTCCCTGATTTGGAAGAAGACACTACTGAGTTGGGTAGGGAACTGCTCATCTATAGTGAAAATCAACAAAGAGCGTTGGTTGAGGAGTAAGTAGACAAACTGTCTGAAGATCAGAGGCAGGTTTTTGATTACATTCGTTCACTTCTTAATAGCCGCGGGGTTTGTAGGTCATACAAAATGATCTTTCTGGTTGGGCTAGTTCCTACTGATGTTGGCCTATTGTATGGCTGGTTACAAGAGCCAAGGTCAGACGATAGAATCAGTCGGTGTTGATCTACGCATGGATTGCTTCACGCATGGTCAGCTCTACGTTTTGCTGAGTAGAGTTACGCACCGAAATTGCGCCGCAAACCAATCTGACAAGAAAGGTTCACTAATCCCTAACCGATATTGCGTTGTGAGGGTGGCAGGTACCTGTAGACTGCAACACCACGCAATGATTTAGGAATGTTACCCTCGTCCCCCCCCCCCCCGCCTGACCAGTTGACGAACCACAAAATATTTGTACTCCACAGATGATTTGTCAGTTTTGCATAAGACACCTAAGCGATAGGTAACTCCATTCACGAGCAAGTGATCCATTATAGTTATTTAGAATTAGTTGTTTATTGTTTGCGATCTTCATTACAAAAATTATAAATCAATGATATTAATACAGAAATAGCCCTTCAGAAAAAATGTTATGAGTTGCTATATTCCGGCACCATATAAAATAAATCGACCGATATAGTTGATAGATTAATTAGTGTCCTTCTTTAAAACTGATAAATACGTCCTCAGTAGGCTAGGGGATCTGCGAGGTGATGAAAATTCCTCGTTGTAATTAGACTATTCACGCAGTACGATAGGGGGTCTGCTTAAAAAAAGTCCCCGGTGATGTACATAGTTGTTTAAAATTATGTTAATGTTTGTGTTTTAATTGTTTACGGCAGAGGCAAGGGAGCCTGCTTCGTCAAACTCCCCATTAATTTGTTTTTTCGTTGGTGTAAATAGATCTGATTTTTAACCTTTTCACAGGCAGAGGCAAGGGGCCCTGCCTTAAAACAAACTCCCCATTTATTTGATATCTATTTTGTTTTTATAGTGTTGTAAATACATGGTTTCTACGTTTCCTGACCTCCCCGTTTGGCGGAACTGGATACGCCTACTATAAACTATTGCTAGGTAAACTGACAAGGAAATAAAATTGCATTAATTCTTCCTTACTACAAAAGTTATTCGTTATTGAAATCCAACTTTCTTTAATCATTTCATCTAAACAATATATTTCAAAAATAATTTCTAAAACCCATCTGCATTCCTCGAAATTCATCCCAATAAAAACATAATCAAAATCTTTAATCACCGACAGCACTAAGTTAAACACATACATAGGCTCTCTTCTCACATCCAACTTAACTAATTCTCCATAATAACATTCGAATATAAATATACCTTCATACACATAATTTTCACTAACCCTTACAATATCCGTTGAAAATTCATAGGTTCTTCATCAGTTTTCTTTGAAGTACGTACACAAAATCTCCAGCTTAAAATTATCTCAACACTGACAATTAACGCCCTATTGGGATCCTTCAATACTGGGTATTGTTCAACTGCAGGGAACACAAACGGGGGCCTGGGGGCGGAGCCCCCAGCGAGCGAAGCGAGTCCCCCTATATACAAAACATAGTGTTAAGGTTACGTAAAGCATATTTATATTTAAATCATAGATTAAAATGCTGTATCGTACTTAATGTTTTAAATTTTCAACAATCGTTTCTTTACCCAACCAATAGAAAATCTACAAACTTTTATTATGATTAAGCACAAATGAGTAAAATATTAAAGAACATGAAAAGAGCTAAACCCTCCAGTATTCCTTTTTCGTTTTGGATCCTGAACAAATATTGCTATAAAATTTCAAGTTCTTGATAAAGATTAAGAAACAGTTGTTTAAGACCAGGAAGACAATATCGATTGTTCACGGTCCACCGAGCAAAGCTTTCACGTAAGGCTTCTGTGGTCCTAATTCTATCACAATCCGGGAATCACGTTATATGATGTTTTTCTTTAAAATTAGCATCTTAAAAACTTAAAATCTTCTTAGCATCTTAAAATTTTCTTTAAAGTCATCTTAGCAAAAATAAAATTTAAATATAAAGTATGTTAAGAACTTTTCACATTGTATTTATTTTTTCCTGACTAAAAAAACTACTATAGTGGAGTCAAAACTATGTGAGTAATCGTACATATAATGCCAAACATTTATTATAAGAACAATTGATTATTGTCTTCAGTAATAATTAGTTAATCATGATTTTTAGTATCCTATAAAATACAGTTTGGTGAAAACTTGAATCTCACCTTTCGTCTGCCACGTTGCTACTAACATTTTTACCTGTTGGTGCACATGAAACATATCTGCTTCAAAAGTATATTAAATATATGTTATTTATTTGCAATATTTACTTAACATTAAAAATACTTACACAGGGTGTCCAGCTCTAACCATCCCAAACGTTTTCTCTTACTGAGGACGCCAAAATAAACAAAAAATTGCATTGGGTATGGCCTATATGCTTTATCCAGGTTCGTTTTCCGTTCGTCGGCTGAATGATTTCTTGTATTAATGATCATAAATTTCAACCGCTACAGGTACCAACTTCAAATTTGGAGACAAAAGGTCCCCAACACTATGCGAATGAGTGGTGGAGCTGGATCATGTGAGCTTATTTTTGAGTATTTAGTTATTGGTGATCAATTACACTTAAGCTGCTTAGAACAGCCGCTTCCAATTGGAACCGGGCGATGATTTAGCAGCGCCGCTGGTGACGTCACTCAGCTGCGTAGTGAAAGGGGCAGGAACAATTAATGATGGGGCCAATTTTATATTGTGGAGGAATAAGTTTCCATTTTTAACGTTTCAAAATGGTAGTATTTATATTTTTCAAAGTCTAATCAAAACAATAAATATTACAAAGTATTTAAATACACAAAAAATAAAAAAAAAATTTACAGAAAAATATACTTAAAAAATGGTAGTTGTACAATAATCACACAAATTAATTTGAAATTTTAAATATTCTGAAAATACTACAGCAAAGAGGTAAGGATAGCATTTTCGTGTAGCAACTCAAAAAATTTAAAATTATTCTTTAATTTAGTCGTGGCCCTAAAATAACCATACACTGTTTCCACTTTAACGGTTATTTTGTTTCCGCAACCTTTTTCTATGTTTTCCGTTATTTTTTATATTTATTGTTTCCTTTTTTAGATTTTAACACTTGGAGGAATACAAATTACTGATATTTTCAAATGGTAAAAAATAAGTTTTACTCCTCGCCAAAGTTGGTCCTATTAATAATTCATGTACTAAGATAAGAACTGGAACTTAAAGTTGCTCGACGTTTATACATTATGTAAAATTTGTCCAGACCGACTGAAAATAAGACAAAACACTTGCGTATGAAAACGTTGTTTTTTTAGAATAACTTGAAAAGTTTCGGACAGTCGAAGCTGGACAACATGTATTATAATACGGAAGACAAAGTAAAAGGTCCACACTTAATAAAAATACAGAATATGTAAAAAGAATAATTATAATAATTATATTTTATAATTACTATTACATATTCTGCGTTTTTAGTTTGGACCTTTTAGTAAACCCACAACAACAAATAAAATAGTTACATATAGTCTGTAATTTCCCTTTCCTAGATTCAGAAATGGCTCAGGTGTGTCAAGTTATGATATTAAGGATTAGCTTAGACTGCTGGCTTTACAAAGCTAAGTTCACAAATTAAAATTGTACTGCGTTTTCATCCCTTCATTTAATTGTATTAACGTAAATAGAAAATGGGCATTATTATCTTTATTTCGGCATTGGGAGATAATATTTTTCCGTCCCTAATGTTTTCGTTATTACAATTATACCTGCTATAATCATTTGGCGAATCTTTTTATCATATAATTCGATGTGTATAGTTTAAAGCCTGAAGAGTATACGAATATCGGTACGTTGTAATCTTAGTCTGCCTTTTTCGGTAGAATCTTGAGAGTGGATACTGGCAAGATTGAAAGATAGAGGTAAAGTAGTTTTTGAGTCACCAATCTGCTGTAATAGTCGAATTGTGTTTTGTGCTGTAGCAATCTAATTGTTTGATATATTTGTGTAAACATTTGTATTTTGTGCTGTAACAATCTAATTGTTTGATCTATTTTTTGTAAAAATCCATAAATTATGCAAATCTCACAGTAAGTCATAATTACTGTATATTTTAATCTAATAACCGATTCTAAAAGAGGAATAGAGAGGATATAAATTTTTTTAACAAAGAAGGAACATTCTTGTCTATCTTTTTAAACAACAGAATACCTTGTTTGTTTTGATTTTTTTCTATGGACGGCTAATTATTGATCTACTTTAATGGATAGGGAGTTTATATACTTTTACCAGCTGGTATACTTTCTACAGCTGGGACATCGAAAATTACGTAAACAAAAATGACAGTTGTGAGGTGATCAGTTGGCTCTTCGCGAAGTTTATCTTCGCCGAATAAGAGGTTTATTAAGAACGGGGGTGCATAAAATTTGTCTGTCACTGGCCCCGAGATTAAAAAAGCGCCTAAATTCCCGTTTTACGGCTTAATTACACAAACACATAATAAAAAAGAAAATTATATTTTTTTAACTGGTGTTACAAACTGTGAAAGTCTGTTTTGACACCTTACGATTTCTATTTGATATATGCGATAGACGACACTCATTACCATTAAACATCTTACACAGCTAAGAGAAACGAAATTCCTATTGTTACAATAGCCTATAACAGTTCCAGAATACCCTACCGATTACCTTACATTTTAAAATGTTTGATCAGGACTCAAGTTTATTTTTATTTGGGGCATGTGCACCTAAGGCGCACACCTATGATGCACTTGCGAATATGAGAAGAAACTTCAGAATATGTTCTAAAAGTTTAAGTTGCATCTCCCATGCATTGAACTAACAAAGTTTTATATTGTTTTAGAGTTATGTAATATATTGATGAGTAAAGTCCAATTCAATCACATTTTACCAATGACGTTCTTATTCAATAATTTACTTTCAACCTAAACCCTGATATTCCGCGGCGGTAAAGTATATTGGAACATCTCATTCATTTAACAGTAGTTCCCGTTAAGCGTTAGGGAAGCTTTAAAGGATATTTAACAAACGGCTCGCATAAACTACCTGATTGATATTCCATCTTGCCATTAGACAAAACAGAGTAAAGAGTAAACAGGAACAATAATTATATTATTTAAGATATGTTAAATGTGAAAATATGTTAATTTAGCTTATACAGTAAATTAACCACATCATTCTATGAAGTCTGCTCTGACTTTAAGATGTCTTATGTCCGTCTCCCTTTTCAGTTCGCTTGCAAGAATGAACAGTTTTTGATCGAAAACTGCTCTATGTAAAACACTGGTGCGATTCCAACGATTGATAGAACGTCGATCATGTTTTGAGTTGTGGCCTTTTTTAATGATAGAAAAGTTGTTGAAGGTACAGCTAAACATGTGAGCGAGTGACCCAATGTGAAAGGTTGAGAAAAGTAGTTTTGGCTGTAACTCCGGGGTAAAAGATTAATTATACACATAATTTAGTAGTTTGTTTAAAAGTTAAACTAGGTTTATTATTTCAGTTTAAATTAACTAAAAAAGATTAAGTGCAGTTTAATCATAAATTGAGTGAATGCACCAAGATCATGAAAAGGTTTCATTAATCAGGCACTGAACTTTTAATAATGAATGGAATTAAAGCCGTACTTCCATATTAGTTTAAGCACTATTGGTTTAAGAATACTAGAAAAAATAAACGGTTGTCTGCTTCGTTTTAGGTATCAACTCTGCTTTTTTCGTCGTTAGTAATTAACAAAAATAATTTTTATCAACCAGTTGAAGTGATTAAAAAAATATATTTTTAAATACATGCAGTCGAAAAATTTTCAGTCAAAAACGATGCCTTTTTATTAACTTACCAATAAACATTTTTGTGAAATGTTTATGCCAAGTGTGCAATTATCATCTAACATTTTCGCTTAAATAAACATGGTAACAACAATCAAAATAAAATTACAGTTTCATAGTTCTTACATGTTGACATCTGCTTGTAAAACGTATTATAAATCCGAAAAAGTAAGTATGAAAGTAAGGTTTTATATCAGACTCTAGAGCGTGTTCAAAGATAAGCGTCGAGGAGACCTGCAATATCACCGCATTTGTCTGTGGTGTTGTAAGCTCATTGGCCAGGATAATCCAACAACATTTTTACTGAGACCCGCCAGGTGTTCTCGTCAAAAACAGACCTCCATCTAGTTTTATACTTTTATCTCCCGATTTAGTATAATATATCCTGTAAAATATATCCTCTTGAGTTGCAACTTGTGATGTATGTTTTAATGTAAAGAAAACTAATGAACTTCATATGCAATGGTTTTTACTCGCGTAATACATTTAACCCGAAATACGTCTGATTACTCACTTCACAGAAGTTAAATTTTTATCGATCTTGATCAAACTTGAACTGAAAAAGGGCTACTAAAATGCACTGAAGTTGGTGTGTGGACCCCATCGACACGAGCATTGAATGCAACTGTTTAAAGTATGCAAAATACTGACAATTTTTTTCTTGCAAATTGTCAGTATGCAAAATACTGACAATCCAGTGTTTTTCTTAATCAATTTTTTTGCAGCAATAAGAAATAATGACACCGATATATCAAACTCCGGGGTACATAAATATTCTACCAGGAATAATTGTAATCTACAATTAACACGATTTAGGCTAGATAGAGTACTACTAAAATGTTTTCCTGTTGCAAGCATAAGGTTATAAATCCTAATACCGATAGAATAAGTCAGCTGCCAGCATCAAAATCCTCTGTCACAATCAAAGATTGGCTATGGACAATCCCATTTACAGCTCAAAGGAAATTTATTTTAAAGCGGATCGCCTTGGAACCTTGAACTTAGTGTAATATTTAACTTTTCCTCCACCTACTATCTTAAGTAGTAGTTTTTTGGTAAGTATTCTGGAATAGAATGCTAAAGTACTTATTTATACTCCATGGGACTTAGTAACTTACTTTTTCTCCTAGGGGACCAAAATTAATCTCATAAGAAATACATGGGAAGAAATCCGGCAACGCCGCGATGAACAGTGAGTAAATACGGCAACACTGTCGATTTTCCTTTCCGTGCTCACTTTTAATTTTAACATAAGAACTCCAGTGTTTCAGCTTAAGGATATAAAACTGTAAGCATACAATAGCCACGTAAAATGGTTTTGTATGACTTAGGTTGGCAACACTGAATATGAATGCATGATCTAAAGTTTGTTGTTGCCAAACGTTTTATAAACATAATTGTTCCTAACCTACAATTGTTCGAGATATTTTTGGAATTGACAGGGTATAGAAAAAATTGTGTTTAAAAAAATAGTGTGAAGGTTGTATATATGGTCTAATTACCTAATGTTTTTTTATTTATATGTGATTCTAACCCAGTTTCTTGGAGTAGAGGATCATAGTTATAAGGAGGTAAAGTTGTATTTTTGTTAAAGTTATAGTATTTGGTGTAGGATGAAAACAATTGTGCGCATCAAGGGATCAAATTCCCTTTCCTCCTTTACATAACAGTTTCCCTCAGGGAGGAAAAGTTGCACTTTAGACCCTAGGTGCACAAATAATAAGTGTGAACTGATATCTAAGTGTCAGTGACTAATTACAAGGTGTGCGCAGTCTACTACAATTATTGCAGTCTTTCATTCATTTTTTTTGTGTTTTTCTTTATGGTTTTTGCGAGGTGTGCTCCTTTGATTTTTTTCTGCAATCAGACTATTTTGTGCAGGGACTTGAATTTCACTGTGCATGGACGTGGTTTTTAAGTCAAGAGGACTTTTGTTCTATGATGTTAGTTCAAGTGACGTGTTATAAACGCACTAATATGTTGAACGGCTCAATAAATTTATCAGGTAAATCAAATGAGCTTCATTTACAATTGTTTTACTTGCGTTACAAACGTTATCCAAAACACGTCTAATAACATTTTCGTTATACCACTACCTGCGGTAACGACAGTTTTTATCACGTGTTGCGGTGCAAAATAAGCTCATTTTCCCCTTATGGAGAAAAAGAGCATCAGCTGAAGTCGAGGACGCCAGCTGTTCTTTTTTTACTGTAGTAAAACCAAAGTCTGTAGTCTGTAGGAGAGAAAATAACAATAAATAAGGTTTTTAACCTCCACAAGGCCTGGGGAGCCGAAGCTTGTGACGTCAGTGCCGGGCGACAACGGTTATTGGGTAACAATATATCCTCAATCGAGGTATCAGTAATATGTTCCCTCATACAAATTTTTACATTCTTATACAATTTCTTCAATCAGCAACTATATATACGTATTGGGATTATACCCTTAACAAATAAAATAATAATTTAAAATAATCTTAATCTTAAACGCTAAAAATTGTAGTTGGGCTGTTACGGCTAAAAATATGTACTTTTGACAAGTATTCTCTAATGTGTTACGACCTGACGGATTCATCTATCTAAACATAAAAAACACGTGATAAGGAAAAAAGATGTATTACTTTCTATAAATTTAATCTAAGATTTTTGTGTATTTTTTCTGAGTTTGGACGACGCGACGACGCCTCCAACTGGACTTGTGGACACGCTCCACCCAGCGAACGAAGAGATGGAGTTAAGATTACACATCGAGAAAGGTGGCTTCATTAAGCCAAAATAATTAAGTTGTAGAGGTCTCTAAGCGAGATATGAATTTACCTCTTTACACCTCAAATTTAGAGTGCATAATATTACTTTAGTAATGTTTGTACAAAAACAAACCAACCTAATCTACGTATATTACAACACTTTTGTTTTGTAACGTTATTATTAATATTTATACTATAATGGCTTCAAAGTACTACGACCAAAGGATAACTTCCCAATAGTCTATTACTTCGATGATTTGCCATTTACAACAAACTTGAATATAGATAATCGATGTAACGACGTTTCGTAATCCGTTCGACGCCACGGAAATTGTGTACTTAGCCCAACTATATGTCAATGTTAATCACGTGGCTCTAGTTTACTTGAATGTCACAACTATCAGCAGGTAATAACAATTAAAACTGTTCAACAATTTATTTTTTAAAAAAGTGCTTAATAACTCGTTTTTTATTGTATAGTTTTGAAAAATCAATTATTTGTGTATGGATCTCATCAATTTACAACTCATTAATATTATGTAATATTCGTAATAGTCGTGCGAAAATGTGTTTATGTGTTTTTTTATCATAAGTCATTGATTTCATTACCTATCATCAGCACAACGCTAGAGGACGTTTAATGTCTGTTATTTGAGTTGACGAAATTCTCAAAGTAATAATGTCCATATTACGGATGTTAACATTTTCCAGCAGGAGACAAACGTGCTGGTTACATGGTTACATTATCTGCAAACATTAAACAACACCGAGTTTAGGGTTGTAATGGAAAAGAAACTAGAAGAATACTAGTGGTCAAGAACACATCAAGATAAAGTTTGGAATAAATTCATTTGGTAGAACATGTAATAACACAGCAATAGTAGTTGATAGTTTGAAGAAAAAGGAAGATACAATGAATGTTCGCAGTTTGTATAGCAATTCATTAAAGCTCTGACTAAAGAAACCATTTTAAACCAAACCTGACAACCAATTATTAAAATTAGATAAATTTTCAAAGATAAGTTCAACAAGAGAGAGAGTGCATTTTCGATAGCCTCCCGGAGTTTATTTAATATGTAAAGAATTTTCTAAAACTATTTTTCAATAATACCAATAGGCTACATTTTATTTAATAACATTATTTATTTAACAGCAGCATCTCAAATTAGGTGAAAATTCATAACGTTCCTTAAAGAAAAAGGATGCAAATTTACTAAGGTTTTCAATAAGCTTAAGTTGTTTTCTTAACCGATGTCGTTAAAAAATGTATTAACAACGAGCACACAATACCTAATAATTCGTAACTTCTGTGAATTTTTCATCCCTATTTCCTGTATTATTGGCTAAACTCGCTTTTGTAAAGAACAAAGTCATACATACCGTAGCCAAATTTGTTAAACGAATCTGGTCAGATCGAACAATTCTTTCAAAATTCAACATTCCGTTACTCTGCTGAAATTTAAAACATGATTACTATTAATAGTATCTGTTCCATTTGTTGATCTCAGTATAACTCAACTATGTAAATATCATAAGCTTCGAAGACAATTAGCCATACCTATTGTGTGGGGGAGGTAGTGTTTACGTTACGAGAGAGCACGTGTATCCAGTACACTCGCACACGCACACACGCTGGTGCCCGCGCCGTCCCGACACCGACTGAGCCGCCCCCGCCCCCACAACACCCGCGCCACCTAGCGCGCCTCGGCGACACTACACCACCTTGAATATTTCAAACACCCTCAGGCAGCCACTGTGCCGTCCTGTCACTCTTCCGTACCTTTTGTTCGACGCTTTAAAAATAAATATTTAGGTAAAGACATTGAATATGTGCTGTCGTTTGAAGTAGAATGTGAGAAATTCGGAACATCTCGTTTGAAGAGCACTTAATGAGGCGCAACAATAAAACATATTCTTGTTCAAAACAAAAGCAAAGCATAAGAGTTCGATTCAATTTATTTTTTAATTCTGATTAGATAGTTCGATTTTCTAAACGTAGTTAAACTCAGAGCCTAAGATCACGACGTATACCTAAAAAACACCACTAGTAAAATAAGAATATATTATGTAATATTAAGCATTCTCTGTTTATTTTTCAGTTCTCATCAAATCAAGCTTTTAATTTTTGTAGCAAGGAACAAACGTTATACTTTAATTGTATCATGTTCAATTTCATGTAAAAGAACTAAATCTATAATTTATTTTGAAATTCACGGAATATCAGCAGCTTTTATTGCTAAAACTGCACAAGTATTATCCGTCAACTCTCGAACCACAATCGAACTATAATTCCAAGAGTAAGACGTTACGTACGAATAAACATCCATGTGAGATGAAACCAGTCCTACACCGTTCCACACTCCACTCGGTAAGTGTTACACCAGCGTTAATATTTCCTTTGTACAAGTAAACAGATCCACCACCCTATATTGTTATTAAATTTTTTACACAAGCTGCTGTTCATGTGTTTGATTATTCAGCTAATTTGTTCATTGACTCAAATATATTTCTATTTTTTACAGATAATTTTGTTAAGAATTATTTTTTATAACTTTTCAAAAAGATTTATATTAAAATAAGTCCAAAGTTTACCTCAAAATAAGTTAAAGTCGAGTTAAGGGTGCTGTCTTTTTCTGCTGAATGTGTTTGTCGTATGATGAATTTCCAGTCCTTCCTTGTTTTTCCTTTGAACTTATACATGTAAATAGCATGTTCATTGCGATTCCATAGTTTATTTCGAACGTGATTTCTATTCTAAAATGATTTCATTCTCATATCAATTACATTAGGTAAATAACCCAGAGCTTTACCATCTTTCATTTTAATTTACCTTCATAAATAAGAAATATGGGGAGGGCGAATCTTTCATTTACATATTCCTTATAGTTACTCTCGATAAAGAATGAGATTTTAAACTAAAACGTCAACTGTAACTCGGTAAAGAGTGGTGGAAGTGTGGAAGTAATATTTTAAACAGTAACGTTGGAAGCGCGGTTGTGATAATACGGTTGAGGTATTATTTAAGTTAGGTTTAGCGCTGAAGCTCGCAAAGTGAGTGATCAATTATAAATCGACGACACCATTGGGCCTCTCAACTCATTATTTATTGAGTGAAAAACATAGCTCAGAGAACTAAAGTTTCTTTGAACTTTTGTTTTGAGCGTTTGAAAAAATATTCTGTTTTTATAAAATAATTGTATCAGCAATAAATAATATTAAAATATTACTTTTATCCTAAATATTGGAGTTAGATGGAAGAAAAATTAGTTAATGTACAAAAATGATGTACGAGTAAACATTAGTGATAAAAACAATAGTTTTAGTTTTTGGACTGATGACCAAAATGTAAGAGTTACATTTTTTTTTAAATGTAAGAGTTACCTTAATTTAATCCAAATTCTATTATAGCCATATATTAACTGCATTAAATTAGTGTTGCAATTAATGTTCTTGGTTCAGTTGAATTATTCTTGATATTTGTTCAGTTATCCATATACGTGATAAATGTCACACAATAATAACTAGTCACAAAATTCACCACATTCAAGGAGTTTCCTTAATTTTGTACTTAACCTGTAAAATCACTTAAGCTAAATTGATTTATTTCAAATTCGTCAACTGTGTAAAACATATGGTCCCTGAGGTATCTAAGTTTTAAATTTGTGTATTGAAGTTAAACTGTAAACGTTCAGTGGTAGTTTGTTCATTCCATTCATTCATTCTATTCATTCATTCATTCTATTCATTGATATACAGTCGGCTGCCGTCATAAAATGAAACAACTTCCTTATATCTTATACCTTATGGGAAGACAAAGATGATTATTTCTAGTTGGATAATTATAACCAGGTTTTTATTTTGAAATTGGAAAAATTAATTTTAAAGTGTAGAAAGGTTTGTAAAACAAAAAAGAATGGTATGGTATTGGCAGTAAATCAAGGTTTTTGAAAATGGGTTTAGAAGATGCTCTATAACTACATTTCGATATAGTTCGATTGGTGCACGTTTAAATCCTAAATAATGCAGAACTAGTTTTTGAGTCTTCCCAAAACGATATGTTAAGTATAAATAAATGTAGGGAAAATAAACCATTTTGAGAAGTACTGTTACCACGTTGACATGTACTTTGAAAAACGTAATTTTTATATCTCACTATCAATGTATATATATTTGATGTATGAATCAAAAAACTTTAGTTTCCATTTGGTGTGATTGTAGAAAGTTTTATTGATAAAAACATCGCCTTAATAACTTAAAGCAGGCTCATGCTTAGGGATGTTTTGAAGCCAGAATGGGCAGGCGCGAAATTAATTCAGCTCTCACCACAAGAGATAACGCCAGCAGAGGGGTTTACTGGGGAAACACTTCAAAGATTTATATCGCTGAAATGGAGAAAAGGTTAATAAGGAACATGGAAGGCTTTACACCAATGACGAATCTTTAAGTAATAAAAATACAATTAGGCTGATACAAATCAGAATTATTATTGAAAAATTTGAATAAAATAATTTTAGGATTGTTGTCTTACTTTGTGGATGATTCGTTTATTTTTTGACGCGAAGTAACCCCAAGCACCTTATTGAAGAAAGAATAAGTACATCAAGGAAATGTTCTTTTGTGAAAGAAGAACACTTAAATGTAAAAAGAGTTTTTTTTTACAATCCATTCTTTTCATATCTTACTACAAGACATCGCTTACGTGAAGAGTGGTTAGAGAACTGTGGAAGTACTCTTAGAGCGAAGATTACTGCATTCAGTATCGGGAATGGGATTGATTGTCAAATTTTTTTGGCCTTTCTGGCCATGGTACGACTGCTACAATCATTAGAACGGATTAATGAGGGTCATCTTGTTTGGTTCGAATTGGCATGACTGCCACGACCGCCCGACTACCTGGCCGGCTTTATATTGGGAAGAAAACGAGAATTTCAATTCCCCATTACCGCTGCGCTTGTTATATCTCAGTTTGGCTGTTAAGTATTCATTGCATCAAGAAAATTAATATTTATAAAATATTTTACAATTGAACTTAAAATAAACACATCGATATATAATTTGAAATTCGACTCGGAGTTTAATCAAAGTTAAATTCAACGTCTACCTGTCCGACTGCGTTTGGATTTATGTGCTGATCAGGTACACCCTTCTACGTACACTTGTATACCTAGCATGTGACAAATCGAGTTTTTGTTATATATTTTCTGAGTATAATCTATTGATATTAATATCTCAAAAACATTTACCACTAAACCCTTTAAATTTAAGTTAATCATCCAAAGTTTTATGGTGTCCGGTAAAGAGGAGGATAATTGTGTGAAAACCCGAAATGAACTGTGTTAAAGCCATATGCGAAAACTCCAACTGTTGATTTGATATGTTTGATTATGTATGTTCATAAAAATTCTTTATTGAAATAAACAGCTGGTATCAGGAAAATTCATATGGGTCGTTTGCCATTAGTGCAAGTTGTTTCGCGAAATACTGTACTGCTTGATTCATATTGTGTTTAAAGCGATTGATAGAAAATAAATACATAGATGTTTACACTTAATAAAAATTAACTAAATTCTACGTATTTATTTTCTATCAATCGCTTTAAACACAATATGAAACAAGCAGTACAGTATTTCGCGAAACAACTTGCACTAGTGGCAAACGCCCTTAACTTTCCTAATTTTTTTGGTTTTCTTAGAAACCACCACAACAGAGGGTCAGCGGGGACAAAATAATTCCTGTTTCCCCGTTGTCTGTCGACCTGGCGTCGACTGCCCGATCGGGCTGCTGTGGCGACCTGGCGTCGACTGCCTGGCCGGGCAGTCGTGGCAGTCGTACCAATCCGGACCAAACGAGTTGAACCTCTTAATCCGCTCTAATGGTTGTTGCAGTCGTGCCATGGACAGAAAGGCCAAAAATATGTGTCAGTCATGCCACAGCCCTTTATACCCCTCTCCCACTTCAGGGGGGATTTTCGACTCCTTTAACTCGTCACTTACTCCCTTACCACTTGTACCTTATAGCATATCCAGGAAAATAAGAAAACTCAAAGGTAATAGTTGAAAAATAACATTATAATGCCTTCTTCACCTTTCAAGGCATGCTCACTTAAAATAAGAATGTGTAGTTTTAGCTCACCAAGAATTATTTTCAATGATTCTATTAGCGAATTTCCCCTATAGGGAAGAAGCTGTTACCGTAGGTCTCATGGTAAGACCTAAGCCTAAAACCATCATAACTTTTCTTTTTGAGGTCCTCAGATGCCAAAAACACCATTCGTTCACTTTCATAAATATATATATATATATATCTATATATATATCTATATATCTATATATATATGTGTCTTTAAGCACGATAACTTGCGCAAAAATGGTCCAATCGGAATGAAATTTGGCATAGACGTGTAAAGTAGTAATTATTCGGACGAGTTCGTAAACCAGCCCGATCGGACCACCGGAAGGGGGGGGTAAAGGGGGGTAAACCCCCCCAAAAATGGGTTTTTTGAGATTTTTACATAGAAAAATAAAATTTTTCAAATTTTTATTGGCACCATTGAATTCAGCCCAAAAAAACAAACAATTTAGTATTTTGAATCATGGCTCTATGTCCATTGGTTGCCGAGATATTGAAAGTGGTAAACACAGTACGTTGTCCCAATGTTAACCTTATGGGAAATAGGTAAAATTCTATATCTCGCTTATTTCTCAACATATCTTTATAAAACTTGGTAAATGGCTTCTTCTAGTTCAGATCTACTAAATATTGAATTAAAACCACCCAGTTTTAATATACCTGTAGCAGCAAACCTCCATACTCATTCCCCATGTTATTCTTATGGAGCTTACAAAAACATGTCAAATCTCGCTATGTTGGATCGAAATATGTTGTTTTGCACTTGAAATTCGCTGAGTATGCAGGTCTGCTGCAACGGGGGTATTTTTGACTTTAAATGTTACATATTCTGGTGAAACAGCTTAACTTTAATATTATATCCTTATAAATATTGCAGCCTAAGTTGACAGAGGTGGTTAATATATTGGAGGTAGTGGAGGTTAGGTTGTATCTTGGGATAAAAAACTGCTCTGATTAGTAGGACAGCACCGTGAGACACTGTAGCTTCATTGACACCCTCACTTTCGGCTTGACTTTCACAGGGATCACAATCACTATCTTACCCCTTAACTATTTAGCTATTTAACTATTATTCAGCTTAACATTTTTACTTTTAAGTAGAGCCCCTCATGTCCGGCCTTGGTTTTACCGGTCCTCGGTTTATCCGTCCTTTTCTGAGAAGCCAATATCGAAACGCATTTCCCACGGCTTCCCATTAGATGTAAGTTATCGATTACTTAAAGGTTGGATAATACATCCAAATCGTTTATTCAGCCCAGGCTCGGTCCCATGGTGGCCGGATATGTGGGGTTCTACTATCTTTAATTGTTTTTGAGAATGTGGTGAGTAGTTAAATTAAAAAGGATCAACATGAGGTTGTTTTCCTAGGGTTTGTTTTCAAACAAAATATTATTCAGTTCCATTACTGTCTCCCTGAGAAAAAATTATTTATTGTTTTTTTCGTTTTAACCATAATAAACTGCAGTCTTAGCTCAGTTTAAAATTCGTCCTCAAAACCTCAATTTACGTCAGTTAAAGAGTATGTTTTGAAGGAAATAAGGTCTTATAAACATTTGGATTACAACACATACACAATTTATTTTACAATACTCTGATATTGTTTCCCGATGCGGTAGGTCTGAGCTTTGTCCTCTGTTGACGTAGTAAAATTTTACTGCTACTCTCCCTGACGTAATACAGTTCTTATTTGAAATACAAAAACCTAAATCCCAGTTCTCTTTTGAAATAACCTTCCTGATAGTGCATGGGAATAAAATATATTTTTAATTCTTTCTTAATGCAATTATGAAGATAAAACTTTCATTTTACAAATTTCTATTTTAATAAGTAATTTTAGCAGAATCTAAAACTTAGATAAAAACATTCTAGAACACTAGCAAAAAAGTTTGTATTAACTAAGACATGTTTAGCCAATATCCATGCTAAATTTTGTTGTAAAATTTCTTGTTTCGATATTAGTTGTTTAAAAATTTACTTAGAGTCAAAAAAAGCTCTTTAAAAAAAAAGAGTAAAAATTCTTTGTTTTTCCCTTCAAAAAGAAAAAGTATCTTTAAAAATACATACAAAAACGAATTTTTCCAGCAACGGTTTTTTGGCCTTTGGCTGAGCAACGAATGGCCGGCAAGATTTTCGGTGATTTTATGTCGGGGCAGAGCGCAATTTCGCTTTGCTGTAAATGAGTGTTTTCCTACCGGGTGACTACACCCACGACTCATGTTTGGTGGCTACAGTGATATTCATCAGTATGTCATGTATTTTACCATAGGAAATTGTGCTATAAAAATGGTATCCAAAATATTGCGATATTTGCCAGCTATTCTGAAGGAGTTTCATAAAAGAGACATTACACAAAATGAACGTTGTAGACTTTAAAAAGCATTTTTAGAAAGGGCCAGGAGTGGGACAAATAGGATTACCCCACGGGTGGCAATAATTGTAAATTTGTATTTAATCAATACCATAACAAAAAAATCATTATTATTAAGTTGCCTAACAACTTAAATACAAAGGTACGATCAATCAGGAACGTTTTAAGTCAGAAACCCAGTACAAAACTTCAATAAACGTAGGCCTAGAGGTTAATTAATGTACGTCATCATCCGGCTTAAATCTGATGCAGTATCTTACAGCTGCAATTCTTTTCCTTTTCTTATTACTTTTTCTTACAAATGTCATAGTTCTTTTAAAATATAGATGTAAGTTTATATTTATGTACTCACTTAAGTCTCGCTTAATTTACTAGTGCTCTCCCCATAGGTCATTATTTCTGCGTAGTTATTCTAATAATTCAGATATGAGGGTACAACCAGACAATAATGTTATTGTTATAAACATATCTATAAATTTTGGTTAAGTATGCCTACATTATAGGTTTTCTCAAATAAACCTGGTTCAGTTCAGTGTATCTCCTTTTACACTTAGTTGTATTTACAAATCCCATTCTGCTTTCCTAATAGACTGAACCATTCTTTAAATCTGTCCCTGGCCATTAACTATTCGGACTCAGCAAGCCTTCAATCCAGGTTAACGGTATTAAGTTTTCCATTCACATCCATTAATCAATTTATGGATTCTTGGTGATTTGTTAAAGATATATCTTAATTTTATAAAATTAAATCTAAAATTTAAGCAGATAATGGAAACTTCATTTCCAGGTATCTTATTAACTAACTGTGCTTGGTACACAGTCGTAATGTCCTTCGGGTCTAAATTTAACAGTTTTTTGTGGGGTACAAGCTTCATAACGTTTTTAACTAGCCTAAAAGCCTCGTCTCCTACGATAACACGAGGAGGCTTCATGTTTATTGATTGCAATGTCTGTGGAGGAAATAATATGGCACCTTCTTTGACAAGCTTTCCCAGCTTTGGTGGATGACTTATTACGTCATTGCCTTTTTTGCTATAAGCACCACCAATGTCCACCAAAACAAATTTCTAGTCTACATAAACCAAAGCAAAAAAACGGTGGTAAATATTGCATTTAATTTAAAGTAAATACTGCCATAGTTATCAGGTAATACAATTCTTGTATGCTTCCCATCTATCGCAAAAACGCAGCTCGGAAAGTCGCACCTGAGAAAGTTGAGTCTAAACTTGTTTAAAAACATGTTTCAAAGACGATTCTACATTGTTCAAATGTCTCCAAGATAAAGACATAATCCCGAAGACTCCAATTGTAAAGCAAGCAACAAAACAAATGAAACTCATGATTAAAGGTTCAATCATATATTTATTTTGTATTGAAACCGGCCAAACAACTCCACATCAATTATATTATTGATAGAATGCTGAAGCCTTGACACCTTAAAAAAATTAAAAATTAAAAACTTTCTAAATTTGGTAGTACAATTTAACTAGTGGTGGGAAATTGTAAATATATGTGTTTGTTTGTATAGAAATAGTAAAAAAGTTTTTAACGTCCCGACAATCATGAAAGTGTGCTCCAGTTTTAATATTATGGATTAATTATGACTTGCATGACTGAAGATGGATCGTCATAGAACCGAAACCGGCTCAAAAGTACAAAATTATTTGACATCTAAAGGCTGTACTACCAAATTTGGTAAGTTTTTCATTTGATATATTTTTGAGTTGGATCCCTTCTTGAAATATTCGAAATTTAGCACTCTCAACATTGTTACCACAACATCTCATGGAAAATAACCAACTACGATTTCTTATCACATGAGTTCTACGAAGGCGAAGGAAAAGAAGCTTCGATTCGAACAATTGCAGATGCTGCTGAGCTAATGCAGGCAATTTTGTTTTTGTAATGTCGATGAAAAATTTTAAGAATGGAAAATACAACAGTTAGAGACTTATCGTTTGGTTGATCTATTTACATATAAACCATTTTGTTTGTCATCAACATCTTCCAAATAAACCTTTGGTAGGTAACTAAATGCTACAGATGAAGACTAACATATTCTTTTTCAATTTTTTAGAGTAGTATATATACACTTATTAAAGGAAAAGTGATGAAGATAATGAAGGTGCGTGTATTGCTATTTTAGTCAATGATGAGAGTTCATCAATGGCAGGTAAATATTTTACAATTTTCACGAAAGAGATAATGTTGAAATTTACTCCCTCAACACACTATTATTGGGTTATTACGGATAAATGGGAAGCTCTAAAAAAAGTTTACTTTGGTATTTAAGTCTACTAAAAATCACCAGTGGTCGAAAATTCGACCAATTTTCAAATCGGGAAATAGGGATAAGTAATTTTGAAAATGATATTTGCTGACACCAATGCGTAGTTTGTAAATACGTTTCTTATAAGACACATTTTCCATATAAACACACAATATAACCAAACGGTAACCGAAAGCAAAAGAGAAAGAGTAATCTTTTCCCTCACCTCTGGCGTATATTTACGGCATGGTTTATATTCTGTTTTAGTAATTAGTATTTTAATAAGATTCCACGTTTATTTTTTTGAGACTGAACCGAGTATTGTTTCAGAGAAAATGAAAAATTCAATCGTCCAATCAATTTATTTCATACCCCTACCAAAGTTCTCTCTCTTTCTCCCTCCATTCATTCCTTCCCTCACTCTCTACTTCCCTTGGTTGTCATATTTTGTTATTAATTGTATCTTACACCTTCTTCCATCTTCCCCCTTTTCTCCTTCATTCTCTTCTTACCACCTCCCCTGCCTTTCCTACCCTTCTGACTTTTCCTCTCCTCTTCTCTGAAGGAGGGAGAGGAAGCTATCACCATCACTAAAATTTGATATTTTACCCTATCTCCATCAATAAAAATCACAATTTCAATGTAACGTGACTCCAGTTGCACGTCAGCTAGTACTTTGGGTGGTAGAGACTCTACTTAATGTACTCTTTTCTTTCCTTTTTATCAGCAAATTGTAATCTCTTCCTCTTATTCAAGCGAGAAAACTTCATTTTCTCCCTGTATATGTAATGGAACACATTTGAATATGATATCTTTAATCTTCTCCAAATCGTCCTGATTTCAATCAAATACTATTTTTTCACTCAATTTCCAATAAAAAGTGGCTTGAAATTGTTTGAAAAATATAATGCTAACGTGAATGTCACCTCTTACGTAAATAAAAAATAACATACTAAAAACAATTAGTTTCATGTGTGAATGAGCGTGTGTATGATAAAAATAAATCATGACATTGTTTTTTTTAATAGATTATACTTAAATAATTAATTTAGATATTATAATCTCCTTTAAAGATTTGTATTCTTTAATATTTTAGTTGAATAATTTGTATTTTTTTAAATTATTTTTATCTGTTATGTAATTTTCTATTCTGCAAATGTAAACTAATTTAAGAATGTTGTTTGTAATTTGTGTATGAGGTTAAGTGGCAGGACTTTGAAGTACTTACTTCGCCTCTTTAATAAAGACATTTTCCATTTCATTTCACATAACGAGCACACATTTCACATCAAGTCTAACATTGGCCTACCACTGAAAACAATAAAAAATAAACAAAAACTATAAAATAATCAGTTGATCATGAGGTGCATACTTAAATGTTGATGGTAAGAATTGACCTTTTGTTTGTTATTGTTTTGGTTACATTTCATCAGATGAAAAAAAAGAAAACTTATATTTCTACCCACCTTTTGCACTCACATATGTTTCTGCATCTAATCCTTACTCTAAAAAAGGTAGCATGTGATATTAGCTTCATATGATGACATTTACATGTTTAAATTTTGTTGTTATTCCGTCACCAAAATAACAACTCATAAGGCCAATGTTATTTTTTAAAATTTTAAATTCAATTTTCTCTATGTCTAAAAGTCTAATATAAATTTCAATGGGATTGTGCACATCTACAGTAAAATACAATTCTATTGGTATGCCTAGATTTTCGCTACGTTGCACAGAGGCTGAGAAAAAGGGATGACAAAAAATATAAGAAAAAATGCCAGTCTATTAATATAAACATTTGTGATGAGGAGTTTCCAATCTCACATGAACTGGAAGATGAAACACAAAAGTCTACGATGGGAGCCCTCCACCAGGTCAAGATTGGTATGAGAGCCGCATTCGTCTTAGTTACTTTCCAATAGAATCCTCTTTATCTCTATTGCATTGCCGTTCTTTAAACGTTCTGTGCATCTTTTACGAGATGGTCATCTTCAATTATTGCTGTATCAGAAATGTTATTGATTTTGGTTGTCATAATATTTGTCCACTCAGATTTGACTTCATTTAAACGATACAGAGTGTTTTATTCTTAAACAATTATAATTTAAATCGCTTTATGATCAATCTTGTTGCTGAATAGGATGCGCTGGATTTTGAGGAGGGCTTTCTGTAGGCTCTAATTACAACAGTGATTGCATTTTTTGTTTCCATAAGTATTTTTACATAAATATAGTTTTTTAATTGATGTAGCTTTTTTAGAGTTATAATATATATTTTTTACCAGTATAAATTCGAAATATACATTTTCAGAACTGTACATTTTCAAACAAATCTCAAAGCGATGAAAGTTGAAAGGGGTTTCATTTCGATAATCCTTTCGAGTACTATAATGGGGGTTTTCATTAACCCACAGCTCAAAGCATTTTATTAGTTGCATTTACCTATCAGTGGAATCAGACATCACAATTTTTAGCTTGCCACAATCACTTTTAACTAGGGTACCATTAATTAAGATATTTTATTTGTCTTTGTTATTGCGCTTAGTGATCGAGAAAGAAAAAGTTACGATATAATCAGAGCGAGGTGAGGAGAGTTAACTAGGTGTTATAGTCTTGTAATTGCCTATTAATGATTGAGTCTTACGCATTCTTGTCTACAGATTCTTCTGTCAGTTCTCGAGAAACGTCACGTAAGGGTGAGATCGGCTGCAGAACATAATGGATTATTTGTTGGTTCTAAGCACAATACTGTGTTTGAAAGTAAGCCCTATAAACTGAATTGGTATTAACAACTGAGCGAGAATGAGTTGAAAGTCTTGTAGAGTTTTACGAATTCATGATAGGGGGATTAGAGAGGCAGGTAATTCTTCATAATAACATATTATTTCCCTGAGGTTTTTTGTTTTATTGAAAATGTAAAAAACGGCAATGGAGTTTAATAATCCATACTGTATGATTGAAAGTACACACATGATACGTTACCCCACACAAAATAACTTATTTGGCTAAAAATCCTTGCCAAGCTTCAAAATAAAACTATACCAGTTCTAAATATCGTGGGTGGAAACATTATAAGCCTATTAAATGGTTTCAACATGTTAAAGCAGTCCCATCCCATGACGCTATAGAATAGAAAGAATGGTTTGCGCGTAACCCCGACTCAACCCCTCTAGACGTCTACATTTAGAGCTGCCTTAAAGCTGGAGTTTCTAGAACAAAGCTCCAGAATTAATACGAATTGAGAAACAGAATCGCAAGGTAATGGGTTGTAATCGAACGTCATAAGTCTTAATTACAAAATGCGGTAAGACTTTTGGCTGCTATTTATCTTACCGCCAAACAGTGAAAGGCTTGTAATTCGATCATTTGATTTGAGAATATTTCATGTAATTTAACTGATTATTCTCAGTTGGCTGTAGTAAGCATATGCCTTTGTTAATTTTCCAATTATAAAAAGAAAATTAATCATATCCTTCTGTGCAATCGAAAATAAACAGTGGAGAGATATATTTAATAGGGAATTTAGGCCATAGGCATTAAAAACCAGCTCAAAGTTTGACCAGCTTGAAATAGATAATAAAAGAAAGAATAACCTAAACTAGGCTTTATCAACCATAAAATAAGCCATGAGTGAGATTTACATAGATGTACAATAAAGAAAGAATGTTTACAAAAATACAACCAAAATAACAGCTGATGAATAAATGTGAATAGATAGAATATTAAGTAATTCCAAATTGATATAATATTATAACATTCGCCTTCTCTAGGTGAAGTATTCCTGCAAGTGGGCTGGCGGTCTGCGCTCTCTAGTACTTCGTCTTAATTCAGGGCTTTGAGGCGCTGGAACTAGAGACCTCCGTCTTATTTCTTGGCCTTGATTGACTTGTGATTGGTCACTCTGAAATGTCTCAAGGTCTGCAGAACAATTATTAGTTTCATTTGCGTCTGTGTTTATACTGGTTTGTAGTTCTTCTGTCGATGCTAGGTTGTCACTGTTTCCACAAGGAGCAAATCAAAATCAAATCAATAAAAGCTTTATTCCTGAAAATGTACAGTGTTGTTTACAAGAAATAATGAAACAGGATTTAAATAATTCCCAAAAAGACTCTTCGTCTGTGCATAGGAATGAGTCGCTATCACATTATTTTAAATACATAATCAAATTACAATTAAACATAAACATAAGAAATTAAGAAACAATATATGAATATGAAAACGAAAACATCAGGAACTCTTGAACGTATTATATACAATCAGAACAAAAAGTTACGCCGACAACAACATATTATAGTGGTTAACTACTGTAAAAAAACTGGTAGTAACTACATTAAGTAAAAGTTGCTAAGGAAAATAAACATTTCACACCAAAACACCCATGAATAAAATGAGACTGCGACTAAAAATAATTTCAGTCGCATTTAATTTTGTAATATTTTCTTTAAAAAAAACAACTATCCATGATGATGAATTTATAATTATATCACAGATTAATAGAAATAAATATAGCAGACTAAAAAGATTTTTAGGTTAATTGTTGAATCTCTCTTTTTTAAGAGTAAGGGGAACGAATGAGAGCTTCTGCTATTTCCGGCTCGGTATTTAGAAGTCACTTTTTTATCTTCCTTTTGTACACACTGACACTGTCACTCTCAGCCATGCATAGTTCGGCAGGTAAATTCCTAAATAATATATGACAAATATAAAAGGAAACACTTCTCATACTTGTATGAGTTAACCTTGGAAGACAAATGCCAAGGTTTATATTACCACGAGTTGGATAATGGTGTTGAAAATTTGTAAAAATGTTGCTTTTATTCATTTTTATAAATAGGAGAAGAGTCTTAATAAAAAGCTGTCGAATATTTAAAACCTGAAATTCATAAAAAAGTTCACACGTCGAAAATCTGATTCCCTTCCTCAAAATTGTTTTAATAATCGACCGCTGGGAAACAGCCAGGGGCTCCAGGATCGTCGGGAGGGCGCCGCGCCGCCCCATGCCAGAATGCCGTACTGCAACACCGACTGCACGTAGGCAAAGTACACTGTTCTCAACTGCTGCTGTGACAGCACCTCGCGGAGTTGGGTAAATGCATACTTTAACTGTCGCAATTTATTTTTCATGAATTGAACGTGTGGGGCCCAATTTAATTTACAATCTATTAGAACCCCAAGGTACTTATAGCAAGATGTCTGGACGAAACTGTAGTCTCTCGCCCATTCAATAGTCTAATGTGACTGTAGTTCGGATTTTCTTCTAGAAGGAAGGCCTTCTCAACTATAAGGTCGAACTTTGATTGTCTCACTGGATTTTTGAAGAGTACGTATCCTGGATTCATTAACCACGAGGGAGTTGTTGAGCCATTAGTTGTCTTTCTAGGGAAACTAAAGAACCTCTCATGTGGGGTAACGTTGGCAGAGGTACAGAGAAGAGACCTTACTGCGTGAAGAGCTTCTTGTAAAACATCTTCCCATTTCGTAATATTCAGGTCATGCTCTTTTAAGGTAAGTTGTATTGTCTTCCATATTGTGCCCACGTAACGTTCGGCTTGCCCATTACCCTGCGGGTTATAGGGAGTTGTTCTACTAGTAGCAACACCCACTTCTTGGAGGTACGACTTGAGCTCCATTGACATGAAACTCAATCCACGATCTGTGTGAATGTAAGATGGTATACCAAAAAGACAAAAGAGTTCTTTTAATTTAACAATTACAGAGGGAGTGGTCATATCACGACAAGGAAATGCAAAGGGAAAACGGGAGTTATTCTATTCTTAATTATAAATTACCTATAAATTAATTCATTTAAACTGTGAACCGAAAACCATGTATTTTTATACTTAATTGTTTACATAACAAAAGTTCAAAATGACACATTTACAGCCAGCTGATTTTAGTTATAACATATGTAACAACTCTCCACCCGTAATCAGCAGTATGAAGAGTTGAACTTAAAGAGGTAGCAGTTGATCCAAATGTCTGGTCCAAACCCTTCCATCATCCAGTTTGACTTCGTACATAACTTCGCCCAATTTTGCGGTTATTACTCCTGATACCCACTTCTCTTTAGATGAGTAATTTCTTGCTTGGACTCTTTGGAGTACGTTTAGCTTTCTTCTGTTCTCGTCCTGGTTCAGTCGTATTTTGTCTTCTTTAATTTCCGATAAAACGTTAAGTCGTGTTCTAATGTCCCTGCCAAACATTAATTTATACGCAGACAGACCTGTTGAGTTTGGAGCTTTTCTTATCTGTGTCAGCAGCCTGTCGAGCTTGCATTGGATGTCTCCGGGTTCTCCAGCCATTGCACGGAGAGAGTTCTTGACGAACTGTACAAAACGTTCGGCTTGTCCGTTGCTTGACGGTTGAAAAGGTGCGGTAGTTCTGTGACTTATTCCATTGTTTCGTAAAAATGTTTTAAAATCCAAAGATGTAAATTGTGGTCCATTGTCACTTACCAAGGTTAAAGGTAGCCCGAAAATTGTAAATAAGTGTCTCAGTTGATGTATACACCAAGCTGTCGTCGTGACTTTTGTCGCAATTACATCAACCCATTTTGAAAATGAATCGACTATAACAAAAACGTGTTGACCCGGTTTCAGTTCGAAGAAGTCGATATGTATTCTATGCCAAGGTGCACAAGGTTCTTCCCATGGATGTACTTCTTTCGATGGTTCTTTCTTCTTTTGTATACATTTTTTACAAAATTTAGCTATCCTCTCGATATCAGCATCCATATTTTTCCAATACAGGTAGCTTCGAGCTAACTCTTTCATCTTAGTTATTCCCAAGTGGCCGATATGAAGCTCGTTAAGTATTTCCGATTGTAAAGTATGTGGAATCATAACTCTAGAACCTCTAAAAATACATCCATCGTGTAATGAAAGTTCATTATCGTGAAATCCTAGCTTTTCCAAACATTCTCCCTTTTCCAAAGCGTTTAATACAGCATTAAGTTCCTTGTCCTTTTTCGTATGTTCTGCCAACATTTCTTTGGTTACAGGAATAACCGATAATTGATTTGCTTGCACTTTTGCGTATATATCCTCTTTGTCATTCATATGCTCAGTAGGAAATCTTGACAGGAAGTCTGCATTCGAGTGTTCTGTGGTTCTTCGGTATTGGATGTCATAATAAAATCCTGATAGAAATAAAGCGTAGTTAAGTAACCTAGTGGCTGACATAGCTGGTAGTGATTTACTTGGGCTAAATATAGACACTAGTGGTTTGTGATCCGTGAGTAGGGTAAACTTTCGCCCATAACAATATGGGAAAAACTTCTTTACCCCCCAATATATTGAAGTTTCCTCTTTGTCTATTTGGCTATACTGTTTTTCACTCTTTGTTAATGATCTCGATGCAAATGCAATAGGTTTTTCCGTTCCGTCCTTATATCTGTGTGACAAAACTGCCCCTAAGCCATCAGGAGATGCGTCTGTAGAAAGTACAAGTTGCTGTTCTGGTTCGTAGTGAGCCAACGTTCTTTCACTAGCTATGTGTTCTTTTACAATTCGAAAACTATGCTCACATCTTTCATCCCAAACAAACTTTTTGCCTTTTTGTAAGAGTTCATTTAACGGTCTCAGTAGTTCTGCTAGTCTTGGAATAAATTTGTTATAGTAGTTAGCTAATCCGATGAATGATCGCAACTGATAAATGTTCTTTGGTTGTTTGGCATCAATCACTGCTTTGATCTTTTCTTTGTTTGTGTGCAATCCATCTTCATCAATTGTATGTCCAAGGTACTCAATTTTTCTTTGGAAAAATTTACATTTTTCAAAATTAAGTTTCAAATTGTTAGCTTTAAGTTTTAGTAACACTGTTCTTAGCCGGTTCATTGTTTGTTCATAGTTTGCACCTTGAATAATTATGTCATCGAAAAAACATTTCACTCCAATCAAGCCTTGTAGCAGCTTGTCCATATACCTTTGCCATATTGCTGGCGCCACTTTTATTCCAAACATCATTCTGTTTACCTTATACAAACCTTTCTGTGTACTAATTGTTTGCATAATTGCACTTGTGTCGTCCATGGCCATATGCAGGTATGCGTTGCTAATGTCCAGAGTACAAAACAGTTTTCCTCCACTCATTGCTGTAAAAATTTCTTCTATTCTTGGAATTGGGTAATTTTCGTCTTTAATGACCTTATTGAGCGTTGTCTTGTAGTCAGCACAAATACGAACTGCTCCATTCGGCTTCAAAATCGGAACTATTGGAGTCCCCCACTCAGAACTCTCAATTTTTGTTATAATGCCAGCATTTTCCAAACGTTGTAATTCCTGATCTACTTTTTCCTTTAAGGCATATGGCACTTGTCTCGGTTTGATATAGATTGGTTTGCTCCCTTCTAAAACTTGTAGGCTTGCCTTCTCATTAGGTATACATCCAATACCTTTTTCAAATACATCTTGAAATTCTTGTATAATCATTTCTAGTCCTACTGATTTTTCTTCCAATCCTTTTATTTCACATATTTGCAAATTTACTTCTCTTAGCCATTCTCGACCAAATATGGGTTCCACATTTTGATTGATGATAAATAGCTTTCCAAAGTATGATTTTCCTTCAAATTCAAATCTTACATAAGTTACACCCTTGGGTTTTATTATTTCTCCAGTGTATGTTCTAAGCTGTACTTGGGTTTTAAATATCTTCTTGTCAATGTTCATAGACCTGAAGTCACTGTATGAGATAGAAGATAACGCTGCTCCTGTGTCTAGCTCCATGATTATCGGTTTGTTCTCTATCTTTAAACTAACAGTAAATTTGTCGGATGTACAGCTGTTTATTAAATTCATGTCGAAAGTTGCATGATCCACTTCGTCTTCCTTGTTCGCAGTGTCGCCTAGCTGTGCAACTCTTTTAGGTTTGTTAATGCTTTTACCAAGACATACTCTTGCTAAATGTCCTAACTTCTTACAAGAGTTACAAAATTCATTTTTAAACTTGCACACATTTGCTTTATGGAATTCACTTCCACACCGAAAACATTTTCCTTGGAGGTCCTCAAACGATCTTGGTTTTTGCAATGTAGGTTTTGTCGTATCCTTGATATGGTTGTATTCCCTGAAAATTGACTTACGTTTGATGGTTTTAGATTCATCAACTTTAAACATAGGTTTCTGTTCATTTGTCATAATAATGCTTTCCTGCAAGTCGATTCAAGTAAAATTGCAAGATTCACCGTATCAGAAAAAGTTGTAACACTTTTATTTTGTAGTATTTGTACTCTAATATTTGAATCTTGTAATCCGCGTACAAATTGCATTCTGAGCAACATGTCAGTAACAGATTTTCCACACTCACAATTGAATTTACAATCGTTTGCCAATTTCTTGAGTTTCAACGAGAAATCAGTTAAATTTTCATCTTCTTGGATGCAGCTTACAAATCGGTGTTGCAATGTCAGTATGTTTGGTAGAGGATCCAAATGAGCTTTTAATATACTTACTAGCTCCGTGTACGTCATAGTATATGGATCATCAGGTGATACCAAGTCTTGTAGTTTTTCATGTAGTTGAGGTGGCAAGCAGTGCATGAACGTAGAAATTTGTGTTTTATTGTCTGTGATGTCTTTTAAAGACATGAAGTTCTCAAAACGTTTTATGAAATTCGCAAAGGATTCTTCCTCATGAAAAGGAGCAAAGTTTATTGTAGATGTAATGCTATTTTTGACTGAGTTTGTAGGTTGTTCAGCTGTTTTTGAACTTACTAAGACGTTGTACCGTCTTTTCAACCTTGCTAGCAACGTAATGTATAAATCTTCTGTCTCTCCTCTTATCACTGTTTCTTCAAATTCTATATCTTCTTCATTTTCTTTTGAATTCTCAATCTTACTTTGAGCTTTTTCAAATTGGTCCCAATATGCACATAGACTTTTTATTCTTAATTCAATTTCTTCCAGACTCATTTCTTCTGTTTCATTATGTGCAATTAGTTGTTGTAATCTTTTTATTTGATCTTGAGCTGTTTTCCGGGTTCTTTTACTGGCATTCGTCGCCATTATTCTATTCTTAATTATAAATTACCTATAAATTAATTCATTTAAACTGTGAACCGAAAACCATGTATTTTTATACTTAATTGTTTACATAACAAAAGTTCAAAATGACACATTTACAGCCAGCTGATTTTAGTTATAACATATGTAACAGGAGTATTCGTCGACAATTAGAAGTAAGTAATGATTTTTGGATTGGGAAGGGAGTGGTCCCTTAAAATCCATGTTTAATCTTTCGAAATGTGGAGTTACTTTGATTAGCGTGCCTTCATTTCGATGAAATCTAGGTTTGATTTCAGAGCAGACTTGGCAAGCAGAAATAACTTTTCGAATATCCTCCAGTGAAAAAGCTAGACTTTTACTTCTTACCCAATGGTACATTCTTATTTCACCAGGATGACAGAGAACTTCACGAAGAGATTTAAGCTGCATTAGTTTGCCTTGAATAGAACCACAGATACGTGAGAGCGTGTCAGCAGCCTTATTCTCTTTTACAAGTCTGTATATGATTTCATACTTGAAACAAGAGAGTTCCAACCTCCACCTCATTATTTTCTCATTCTTAATCTTACCTTGTGTTTGTCACTGAACATGAATGACACTGATCACTGATCTGTGATGAGGCGAAAGTATCTACCTAGAAGGTAATGCCGCCATTTTCTCACAGCCTCTATGATCGCATATGCCTCTTTTTCTATTGACGAATGATGTTGCTCACTTTTGTTCAAGGATCTTGAAAAGAATGCAATGGGACGGTTGTTTTGAGATAGAGTGGCAGCGATTGCAAATTCTGAGGCATCCGTTTCGACGGTGAGAATACGTGAGTTATCAATAGGTGATACGACTGATTTCTCGATATCTGCTTTCAATTCTTCAAAAGTGCGAATGGCTTCTTGATTAAGAGGAAGTGGACTTCTAATTAGGACTTTTAATTTCCCTGCAAACTAAGGAATTAATTCCGCAAAGTGAGAAAACATACCTTGAGCGCGTTGTAGTGCCGCGTAGTCTTTAGGAACAGGCAAATTCTTAAGAGAGAGTAGTCTTTCGGGATCTGGTCTGATTGACCTTGACTGATGACTGATGTAGTTATATTTTATTATGACATTTCAATTGTAAATGGTTAATCCGTCAATAAATAAATAAATAAATAAATGACATAGCCCAATAGGTGAATAACTTCCTTAGGAAAAGTACTTTTTTCCATGTTCAAAGTTAAGTTATACTTAGAAATTATTTTCATGAAACGTTCTAGATTTTGGTCGTGCTCTTGTTGACTTTTGCCACATATTGTGACATCGTCGAGATAAATCTCAACCCCTTCTAAACCTTCAGACCGAACTATGTCAGTTAGCATTCGTTGAAAGGCTGGGACACCATTTCTAACACCAATCGGCATGCGAGTGAACTGATAGAGCCTCCCACACGCCTCGAATGCTGTAAAAGGTTTGTCATTCTCATCGATAGGTACTTGGTGATATGCACTTTTCAGATCAAGTGAGCTATATATTGAATAAGATGCAACCCTGTTTACTATATTTTCGATTCAAGGGAGTGGAAACGCATCTAATTCCGTAAAACGGTTGATCGTTTGTGAGTAGTCTACAACCATTCTACGTCGATGATTTGGAGAGGAAATTACCAAAACCTGAGCGCGCCATGGTGAAGTACTATCCTCAATGACACCATCTTTTAGTAGTTTCTGGATTTCACTTTCAATATATTGGTGGTCATGAAAAGAATGGCGCCTTGATTTTATTGCTATCGGTTTGCATTCAGGAGATAGGTTTTTGAATAATTGTACAGGTTTTACTTTAGCCATTGCAACACTACAAATATTAGGAGGAGCTTTGGTCCCTCCAAACTGAACTAGAACAGAAGAGTGTCTACTTAGAATATCATGGCCGATTATAACATCAGCACACAAATTAGGAAGTATACTAACAGTAACAGTTTCGTAAACATGATCTTGCTGTTTAAGGTTGATTATACATGAACCCTTGACAGAAGAACGTAAGTTAGTTGAAGCCATGGAAACTTCCTCAGATCTACCAGGTATAATAGGGATATTAAGTTTTCGAACTGTTTTCAAATCTAAAAAGCTAGCTGAACTGCCAGTATCAACAAGAGCATGAGCCCGAGACCCATTTACAATTACAGTAACTAAGGCTTTACTGAGGGATGATGGCAATGAGGCCACACAGTTTGAAAATTTTCTAGATGATTTTTTACTGTCAAAAGTAGGGATGTGTCGGTACCTTAAGTCGGTTCTCGGTACCACCGGTTCTTGGCAAAAGAACCGGTACCGAGAACCGACGTCAAAATGTCGGTACCGGTACTTCGGTACCCATAATAATCGGCGGGAGTAACTGCCGGTCACGAAAGACGATTGATCGCACCGCGCATCGCCGCGGGCGTTGCGTTGATGGCAAATGCCACCGCGTACTATTATTGAAGGTCAATAATTTATCTAAAATTACTTTTGATTTTAAATTTATCTTAATTTTTTTTACTCTTGATTGATTTTTTACTCTAATACTTAAAAATAATGGGAATGGGGTTATTTTCTTTGGGAATTGTAAGATTATGAATGGAAACTAATTTGGAAACTTGTTATTTTTCACCTTGGACTTAGTTCTTGATTGATTTTTTACTCTAATTTTTAAAATTAATTGGAATGAGTTTAGTTTCGATGGGAATTGTAAAATCATGAATGGAAACAAATTTGAAAACTGTTATTTTTAACCTTGGAATTTTTTTTCACATAGTATATATTTTTTATATTATCTGTTAACAGAAGGATAAATAATTAAATTAATAAATGAGATAGTATTTTATGTCTTGGTGAAACTTGCACTTGAAATTTTAAAAATTTTCAAAACAGTAACATACAACCGCTTGTCTGTAGGTTTGAGGGTACAATACATTATATAACACGTTTTGACAAACACTTGGTAACGATGGTACCGGTACCGAGAACCAAGAACCGATCTTGTCAAGAACCGGTACCGTTACCGACTTTGAAAAACGTGGGTACCGACACATCCCTAGTCAAAAGTACTGGTTTTTCGACCGGCGCACCGAAATTGCGCCCCATACGAAACTGACGAAAAAGGTTCGCTAATCCCTAACCGATATTGCGCCCCGAGGGTGGCAGGTACCTGAGGACCGCAACACCACGCAATGACTCAGGAATGTTACCCTCCACCCCTCGCCTGTCCAGTTGATGAACCACCAAATATTTGTACTCCCCAAACGATTTGTCAGTTTTGCATAAGACACCTGAGTGTTAGGGTGTTCCATTCAAGCGAACCATAATAGTTTAGAATTAGTTAGTTGTTTAGTTTTTATTGTTATTAGTTAGTTAGTTAGTTATTAATCATAACAATGAAGCAAGTGTTGAGTGAACGAGGGCGCGTAAACATTGTGAAGGATAACTATGTGTTTCGTTCGATTGGAATTATTAAGAGTGGAGAACAGCGGTGGCGATGCAATTTGAAGAGTTGTCCGGCCAGACTGTATACCTTGGACTCCGGAAATCTATTTTCTAGAGAAGAAGGAGTGCATAATCATGATCCAAGAGGTAAGGGTTTATTTTAAATGCTATGAGAAATTAATCACTGAAATTGGATATTTACTGTGAAAGCTCATTAGTAGTAAATTTACCGATATCAAAATTGACATAATCTAAGGTAAACATTTATATGAAGTAATATTTTTTTAACCAATTTTATATTAAATAATGTGTTACCGTGCCGTAGCGATCTTCATAAAAAAATAAATCAATCAATCATATTAATACAGAAATAGCTCTTCAGAAAATGTTATGAGTATCTATATTCCAGCACCAAATAAAATAAAATTAATCGAACGGCATGGTTGATAAATTAATTAGTTACCGGAAATAAAAATCAAACGGTACGGCGCTAAAAATCTAATGACTTTAATTGATTAGGCCTAATTTAAATTGCTAGTTAAAGTGTTAGTGCGTGTGGTTAACGTTCAAACCTTGCACTTTTTGATATAACTTAGCCATTTGTCAGGCGTAAAGAAGATACCATTAGAAGTATTTTTGTCCTAAGAACCAATCTTGAATTCGCGCACAACAACTCCACATCAGCCATTAAAGTTGGCCCTCATTACATTCATTGCTCTATAACTCCGGTAATAGTATTCCGATCTTGATAAACGTTTTTATTTTGAAAGGTAATTTTAAAATAAAACTTTTTGTAGCTAACGTATTTTTCAGAAGTTAGTTTACAACAATCAATGCTAAGGGAATACAGATTTCCCCTCTATTATCTGTGCTCGCTGCTCTGCGGATTAGGAAGTGCTGACAAAACTGTATGAATTTTCAGATTTAGCAGACTCCGTTGCTCACTCGCCACTTCCCTCCAAGCGGCAACAATGAAGGGTTTTGAAAGAATTCCTGTGTTCCGACTTCAATGGCGAGGCGAGGAATCGGTGCTTGCCTCCTCATGTGATTCTAGGAAGGGCTGGGGCGCAATATCGGTGTACCCCTGGGACAAGATTTAGGGTTGGGGCGCAATTTCGGTGTCTACCTGGATTTTGGGGCGCAATTTCGGTGCGCCCTTTTCGACATACCTTTTGATAATGACCTTTGATTCCGCATCCACGGCATATGGCATCCTTGGCAGGACAACTTTGCCGACTGTGCCTCCCGAGACCGCAGAAGAAACATTTAGAGTTCATGGCTGTAATGGTTGTTTCCTTCACAGGTTTATTTTCGGAATCTTCTTTTGTGATTAGCGTTACTTCTCGATCGGATGGGTCCGTTGGTCCAGAAACAGCATTGAGTGATGATTGGAGGAGGTACTGCTGAGACTGTTGTTGGGCTAGTTCGAGTGCTCTGGCTTGAGACGCAGCTTCTTCTAAAGAAAGAGTCATGTTTTCAAGGAGTCGCTGACGAATGTGAGGAGATTGCAATCCATCGATGAACGCATCTCTGATGTACTCGTTTCGATTGACTTCAGCAGTTACAGCTTTGAATTTACAGTCTTTTGATAGGCGTTTTAGGGCTTCCAAATATCTGTCGATATCCTCTCCTGCTTCTTGCCTTCTTGTTTTAAGTTTGTGTCTTGCAAAGATTTCGATTATTGGCTTGACGTAGATTGTTTTCAAGACCTCTATGGCATCTTCGTAAGTATTGCAATCAGAGATAAATTCATAAACTGATGGAGAAACAAAATTGATTAATATCTTGAGTTTATCTGATTTAGCAGTATCAATAGATGAAAGGAAGTTTTGAAAAGTGTTTATCCAATGCCCCCATTTCAATTTTACTGATTCTTCATTAGGGCACAAATTAAGTCTTTCTGGACGCAAAATTCTTTCCATTTTCAGTTGAATAAATTATGGTTAATAAATTGAAATAGATAATAAAAGAAAACGAAAGAATAACCTAAACTAGGCTTTATTAACCATAAAATAAGCCATGAGTGAGATTTACATAGATGTACAAGAAAGAAAGAATGTTTACAAAAATGCAACCAAAATAACAGCTGATGAATAAATGTGAATAGATAAAATATTAAGTAATTCCAATTTGATATAATATTATGACTTAGCTGTAATTTTTTACTCAGTAATTTTAAAGTCCATTGTGAAATATGTAACTGTCAGCAATATGTGAAACTGCATTATACCTCTAAAATTATGGACCTCTAAAATTATGTACCCAAAAAAAGCAAAAAAGTACAAAATTTTAGCTATGCTCACACTGCAGTATATTGTAAACCACTTTTATAAGGCGTCCCTTAAAGGATGGTTTTGTATGGATATGGATAGCGACAAGCATTTGTTCTGTCGTATATTTTAAATGAGATAAAATGCCTAAAAGTGCATTTAAAAGAGGTCATTTGTAGACTGTAATCCGATTAAAAAAAAAACATGTTCTTTACTCACCAAATATTTCGTACATAATACACTTATACAAGTACATTGAACTCGAAAGTACTACTCAAACAACAACTTCTGTTGACGCAAATCTTGGCTTGGCCCAAAACGGAGTCCTCTTAATTCATAACACATAATAAAAAGAAGGATGTTGCTCTAAGCGGTATCTACTAAGAACAATAGGTTTTCTAGAATTGCTACATGAGCTGACAACTATGAACCAAACATATTTTAATCTTTAAAAACTTTACATCAAATAGATAATACCAATACTACTAATAATAATAGCAATAAGAATGCCAAAACTTATACAAGCTTCTCGCGCCCGAGCCTTCCGAGGGAGGCACGACTAGGCTGGCGTGGTGGGGGAAATCAAACGAACAATGACGGAAATAACCGAATGTCGCTCTTATGGCAGTAGCCGAATTGTCGCAATGAAGCTTCGATAGTTCCGATAAGCTCGGAAATATCGAAACAAATATCGATATTGACTAATATTATCGACTACATTTCGCAACATATTTGAGTGGAATTCCAGTTTGCTGCATTTCAGTGGCAGCATACATGCGTACTCCCTTACCAATGCTAACTTTGCGGGTAATAAATAAATAAGTCATCTTGCATCTTGTCACACCTCAATACAACTTGTTTTGTGACTTTATCTAGTTGAGACCGGCTGTATACTCTGTTCTTACTTATGAGTTAGTTAAAGCTACTTAAATGTACTTAACAAATGGACTGATATAGGCCTAAATTTGCATAAAAAATACTAATAATTGACATATATTGTAATGACAAAGTCTATTTCACTGAATGTATTGACATGCCCTACTGTACATTTGTACCTAAAGGAAATAAATGTGATTTGATTTGATTTGATCATATGTTTACCAATAATCTCTCGATTGGCGAATTACTCCTATGGGGAGGAAATTGCTACCGTAGGTCTCATGGCAAGAACGAGACTATGATAACTTTACGATGAACTTTAATCTTTCTATTTGAAAATCTCAAAAACCCCATTTTTGAGGGCCAAAAAGGACTTTTCCTGCGAAGGAAATTCGTTAATATCTTTGAGACCAATGGACTTAAAGAAATTATTTAAAATACCAAATTGTTCGAGCTGAATCCAATGGTGTACCAATTTATCCAATCGAGTAATCGGATAAATTTAATCATTCAACTTAAAAAACTAAAAAAACTTATTTTTAGGGGGTAAAATGGAGTTTTTACCCCACTTTAGGATAGGTCGATGAGGCTGGTTTACGAACTCGTCTACGATAATATAGTTTAACATGTCGTCATGTCTGTACCAAATTTTGTCACGATCGGACGATATTTACGAGAGTTATCGTGCTTACAGACACACAAAAAATGAAAATTCTATTTCCCATATAGGCCTAAGACCATGCTAACTTTTGAAAGAAATCGTAATTTGTGCAGGTAAAAATGCATTTTCACTAACTAACTTCATATCCATAGAAAGTACTCATAAAAGCTATCCATTTATATAAATATACCCTGGACGGATATGTTTTGTCCATTCTGCTAAAACGACGGTAATAGCTTATTTCTAAAGAAAATCGCTAAAATCCTATATCTCGCTCGTTTCTCAACATATAAAACATGGTTTGTGGCTTCGCCTTGGTGAGATCTATTGTATATTAACCTCAAATCGCCGATTTTTACATTATCGTAGCTGCAAATCTGCACCTTATTCCCAATGCTACCCTTGTAGGAAATAAAAAAAATGCGCTGTCTTCCTTATTTTTTAAAATAACATGATGAAACAATATTTTAGTAATATTTTTAGCGATATTTTGGTAATGTAAGGTAAATTAATTTTGTTTACTAGGTAAAGATTTTTTTATTTCTCTGGATGAAACATTTGAAATGCGAGGATAATATTTCATTTTAGAGATCGGAATTCCTCTTTCTTTTTGCAAATAACGTAATTGAAATAAACAAAACAGAATCGATGTTGACGCGAGATTGCCAAGACGCGACGGTACCAAGTGCAATACAAACGATATTGCGATGTCGTATATCGACATATCGCGAGTAAATCGTATCGAACAGCTGTTGGCATCTGCACATGCGCACTCCGTCACTAGTCGTGCCTCTCCTCGGAAGGGTCGGGCGCGAGAAGCTTGTAAAACTTATTACTTTAGGCTTGTTTGTCATAAAAAATGTCATAAGAACTACAAGGTGGAACATATATCATGTTCAAATGGTGCTCTAAATAAATAAAAAGAGACAGAAAGTAAATTATATTCTTCGTACTCCCTAGTTACATATTATTATCGCCAAAGATGCAATATCCAGACATGTGATAAAAAGTAATCATATTACAACAATTTATTTAGACATATTTTTTCCTGTTGTGGAATAAACTTAAGGTTTCAAGATCTACTTTTTCTCTCTTTAAATGTGGAAAATAACTGAGGGAAATTTGATTATTTAAGTAGATAAATATATATATAATGTTGGACCTACGGAATGACCTTAAAACAATATAGTTTGCGTAGTTTCATTCATAGAGACAGTTAGTCAATTACCTAGTAGGTTTATATTGCCTATGTGTCGTACAAATTGAATTCTTATTTTATAATGTATATTTTATTTTGTTTTTCGAGGAAAAGCGTTAGGAAATGTATTACCTCTTCTTCTTTTTGTTGTCTGCCTATTTTCTATTCATTACAAAATACTCGTTTTGACAATTACTAAACATTAAAAAAATAATTTACTACTGTATAGAGTTTGAAGCATACCTACGATACAAAATATGAATGAGTTTAGAACAAACTAATAACATCTTTACAAGTTTTGTTAGTTATTCATTAAACGAATGTATTTCCTAGCCTCTAGAATCTAAGTGTAAACCCTCTGCAGTCCCGAAACGACCGTTCCAGTCTTTTGTGATGCACTAACGTTGATAAACTATAAATTGTGTTCTGAATACGAAAAGCTTACGATCCTATTTCATTGTGAAATACATATTCTTAAGTTCTCTGCAGTAAGCAAATATAAATTTCTTAACTATTGTTAACCACATGAATCAGTTGTAATAATAATTTTGAAAATACTATATATACCGATAAAACAGTTTCTCATAATTCAAAATTAGTATACCATAGGAATTTTTATGATTTTAAAACTTTATGCCACCAAGAGTTTAAACAACACCAAACAATATTAATTTCAAACATCTGTATTGATTAAGTTAAGTTTGTAATTTAGATATTCCAGTTTTATCTTATCTCTCCTATATAGGGTTAGGTAAAAGTGTGGATACACCCCAGTAATTTTTGTGTGTGTCATAGTATGAAAACCAAACTCGGTATACCTTTACATCATAAAAAAAATCCACTTTTTAACGAGAGTCCCATTTCTGCCCTCACCCCCAAAATGGGGTATTTTGGGAGCAACCCCAAATTTTACAAATGTAAACCCCTGTCGAGTGACTCCTCATTTTAAAGAGTTTGTCAAAAGAAATACAATGGCGCAAACCGGAGGTCAATATCATACCCTGACCAAAATGGCAGCCATTTCAAAATTTGAGATGGATAAAAAAGCTGACGTGTGGACACCCTCATTGACTATTTAATGGGTTCTAGCAGGTAAACTACACTCAGCTCAACTTTATACGACATAAAACTGTAGTTTTGTATCACAGAAAAAACTAAGTCCCCATCCCCAAAGTGGGGACCCTTTGGCTTGGTAAATAAATGCTATATATTTAGCATCAGAATAAGTTGAACACTGCAGATGGGCCCGCGGAAAGCAGGTATCTTGTTCCGGGGAATAATACCAACAGGAAGGAGAGAGGTTTATTTCAAGATTTTTACCAACCAACTACCAGCACCTGATTATGTAATATCCCTACTTTCAGGATAGTAAGTCTAAACAGATAAGTTTAGGTACAGAATGTACCATATTTCTTTGTTCCTGTTTGTTCTTGCCCTATCCGTCCTATTATTTGGAGTTACGTTTCGCGACGAGAGAGATACGTTTTGGTTAGGTGACTGTCATGGTTGTATACCTACTATGTTTCATGTTATTTCAGATTTTTTTGTTTCCTGTTTGTGCTTGCCCTATCCAGTCCCAATTTACTATCGCCCTTATTTTGTGTGTTAGTGGGGTGAATAAGCTAGAATTTGTACCGAAATATTACACATCTGGCAACCACTTCGCCCCTTTGGATTCAGATAGCACATGCGTAGACGAGTCTAAAAAGCCCGAGACACAAATTTTTCTGGCCCTGTAGCGGCGTTCATGACGTAATCAATATGGCCGACAAAGTTTTGTGACACGCTCGTACCTCTCTCTATATGGCTTGAATATGTATTTTTTACCAACCTATAATATGAATGATTATTACTGAGAAGAAAATGATCTTTCAAATGGTATATTATGCGTAAATGTAGATTCATAATACTAACAATATTTATAATTTAATTGCAAGTTTTGTTTTTTATTTTGAGTTTTTTTTACATTTTGCTTAATAACATAGAATAATTGCATTTAGCAGAAAAAGTGTAATTAAATTTTTTTTGTTAAATATTTCCTTTAAAACGGTATGCATGATTTGTATTTTATCCAAAACCGTTGCTAATGATTTGTCAAAACAACGTAGCAATACACAGCTACGCCGTTATTTTCACAACACAAAAAAGTTACTTCACTGCATCTTTTACATGCATTTTTTTAGATATTGACTTGGGACCAACGCCTATCCTTGTTGGGTGGTTAATCCTTTGTTTTGACAAGATAACAATTTTCGGCCGCCATCTTGGATCCACCATATTGGTTATCAACTTAATTTTTTTTAATGTAAAGATGGTGTTGTGACACATCATTATGAACTAGATTATTATGCTAATTACGATACTGGAATCTGTTTTTTGAAAATATGCTTCCGTTAAATAGATATACTCAAAAGAAAATTCATCCCTATACATTTCTTATGGACGTTTCATATTTTCAGTATTTTTTGGGATTAATTTTCTTATGTCTCTCATTATAACTAAGACATTCTCGTTTTAGTCTTAAAATAGTGAAATACCGGCTTTCATTTGAGATATTAACCATGAACATCGGAGAAGTGAAAGATGAGCATGCTCATCGTAACTTTAATTGCTCATCGAAACATTTTAATGCTCAATGTAACTTAAAATCAATTTTTTGGAAATTTGCTTTTTAGTCAAGTATTTATATCTCCGGCTCTAAATAAGGTATTTAGTTAATTTAGGTCTTAAATTACTCAGCAAAATATCAGCTTTCAATTGAGCTGACTGTTAATAAAATTAGATTAAAGTTCGAGTTACTTATTAGCTTTCACTTATTATAAATTCGTGACGTAGTTGAAACGTGGTCCGTCGGGCTGCACTTATTTGCGGTGTCGCAGGAGCGCTTTCGGCCTTTCGCCATTATCAACTGCTACTAATCTCGGATTCCACATCCTGCATATATAAAGGTTTTGGTCAGTTACTAGAATGTTCGGGGAGAGTCGGGTCTTCTTGGAATTCCTGAGCGGTGGAATCTGGGGTGGGTCACTCGCCTATTGTTTACAGATTCTTCCTGTGACGCGAGGATTCTAGGGGTACGCACAAACTCGCCAACATTTTTGGGACTGTTTCTAATATACAAACTCGCCAACTTTTAATTAGGTGCAAAAACTAGGGTCAGGAATCCGGCCGGCCACATACAAACTCGCCAACTTTTGACCGCGGGCAGGTGCCTCCCCCTCTTCCCCTCCCACGGCTGGTGACAATTTGTTAGCCGGACCCCTGCGTATATACCTCCGCTACTGCACCTGCATTCAAGTCTATATTCCTTAAGAATTACACTACTTAATTGCTACTTAACGACTGTATTCTATAGCATTGAAATTACCTGTAGTTCAAGCAAGTCAAATACAAATTTTAGTCAAATTAACTATAATTAAATAAATATTAAGCATATGGAACATGTTGGTTTTAAAACCTTCATGGTAAAAACGTTTAAAACCACATAAGAGAATAATAAATACAGTACAGCATATTTATTACTAATTGCGACATATTAAAGACACCGATGAAACTGTTACAAGGTGACTAGTCGTCGATTTTCGTTGATTTTGCAGCAGCAATCTTCACTTTTCGTTTTGCGCTGAGACTCATTTTGCAAAATTAACAACAATCGACGACTAGACACCTTACAGTTTCATCGGCGTCTTAACATGGGGTAATTCATAGTAAATATGCTGTACTGTTTTTATCTGGTGGGGATTAACGTCCGCACTATTAAATACTACGTTCATAGGACCGTCCTCATAATTAGATCAGTTCGTAAAACTGTTAACCGAGGAAATTATGGTTCGGATTCCACGTTAAAATGTAGGTCCCTTAGTTGTCATTGGCTATTGGGCCAATGACAACTAATTTATTATCTATTAACTATTTATTATCTATTAACTATTTATTAACTATTTATTATCAGTCCTGTCGAAGGAACATGTCGGCCTTAGTCAGTACCAAGACTACAAGAACGCGCCACTATCACCCTTCACTCATCTCTTCATTCTGTTAAAATACCTACCTGGGTAGGTCGCCATTTCAAGTAAAGTATCTAATGTATCTAACGTTTTAAAACCAACATGTTCCAAATGGTTAATAATCATTTAATTATAATTATTTTGACTAAAATTTTTATTTGACTTGCTTGAACTACAGGTGATTTCAATGCTGTAGAATACAGTCGTAAGTAGCAATGTTAAGTATAATTCTGAATAAATATAGACTTGAATGCAGGTGCAGTAGTGGAGGTCTGTACGCACAGGTCCCGGCTTACAAATTGTCACTGAGGCGGGGGAGGGGAAGAGGGAGAGGTTTCCCTGCCCGCGGTCAAAAGTTGGCGAGTTTGAATGTGGCTGGCCGGATTCCTGACCCTAGTTTTTGCATCTAATTAAAAGTTGGCGAGTTTGTATATTAGAAACCGTCCCAAAAATGTTGGCGAGTTTGTATGCAGCCGGATTCTAGATACTTCCTGAACGTTATTCAATTTTCTAATGATTTGTTCTTTTAAAATTTCAAATGTTTTACTTTCGGAACATTCTGTTTGTTGATTTATTATGTTATTTTTGTATTTTTCTTTAAAAATATGCAGATTTTCCATTAAGTCCAGCTTTTTACTCTTAAAATAGTGAAATAAGAGTAAATTTTAAATAAGAGTAAAAAGCTGGACTTAATGGAAAATCTGCATATTTTTAAAGAAAAATACAAAAATAACATAATAAATCAACAAACAGAATGTTCCGAAAGTAAAACATTTGAAATTTTAAAAGAACAAATCATTAGAAAATAGAATAACGTTCAGGAAGTATCTAGAATCCTCGCGTCACAGGAAGAATCTGTAAACAATAGGCGAGTGACCCACCCCAGATTCCACCGCTCAGGAATTCCAAGAAGACCCGACTCTCCCCGAACATTCTAGTAACTGACCAAAACCTTTATATATGCAGGATGTGGAATCCGAGATTAGTAGCAGTTGATAATGGCGAAAGGCCGAAAGCGCTCCTGCGACACCGCAAATAAGTGCAGCCCGACGGACCACGTTTCAACTACGTCACGTGTAATCGGCGCACGGACCACAACATCTTCGTTTAATTATTATAAATTCGTTTTATTTGCATAATTTTACATTTCTTAAAGAATTTCCCTAGTTCCAAAGAAGACTCAAAAATCGTAGAGGTCTTAATTGACTCAGTAGGTTATTGGCTTTCATTTGAGTCTTAAGTTACTTTGATGGATTGAGTTTCAGGTGAGTTGTGTTCTAAAACCAACATAACGTTAAATTTTTCAGACATTTTCGTTTATATAAATACCGATATCTCTAGTTTTAGGACAGGTCTGGAACTCTGAATGCTTTTACAAGACTCAATAAAATATCAGCTTTCGTTTGAGACTGCGTTAATTTAATTCGGAAAAGTTCGGGATGAGTTATGATCCACTAATAAGGGTAAAATGTAAAAATAATTAATCTTTAGGTCGTAATAAGCCATAAAATCTGTTTAAAACGTAACCGATTTTACGTATAAATATTTCAAATAAATGCCGACGTGTCACTACGTATTTTAAGAGGTAAATTAACTAAATACCTTTTTTAATTTAGAACCTTATTTAGAGGTTTAGTCTAAATACCTTATTCAGAAAAATTTGTGTCTCGGTATTTTTAGACTCGTCTACGCATGTACTATCTAAATCCAAAGGGGCAAAGTGGTTGCCAGATTTGAAGTTCTTTTTCTGCTTATTCACCCCATGATGTTAGTTTCGCGTCGATATATACATTTTAGGTAGATGACTAACATGACTGGCATCTACAGAAAGTCAAGTGCTTCGGGAGCATATTTAAGTTTTTGATAAGGACCAGTACAAATTGGTAAATGTGATATTGAATTTATTTTGTTAGATAGTATAAGTTGAGTAGTTCAACTTTTCTTTTTTTCGTAGCTTCATGTTTCATTGTGTTGGAAAATTTAGTAGCCTAAATATAACCTCTACGTTTAATTATTTTTTATATTCTTATAAGCCTGGAGGTTAAAATGATCAAACACAACACTGGGTTATTTTGATATGTATCACAATTGTCTTCCAATAAAGTGTTATGACAAACCAACTTTTCCTATTATAAAGTACAACTACACATTAAAATTGACTACAACTGTATAGTTAGTCTAGTTTGGTAAACGTTACAGGTGTATATTTTACAATAAATATACTCTTTTTACATAAGTTGAAAAAGTATTTACTATTTATTAAATGAATAGGTCCACTTCACATGTTGTTTATTGCCCCAGATGGTTAACTTTCCTTACTCCGACAATGAAATGTATCTGAGCTCAAGATAAAATGCACACACCGTACAAATGAGAGATTAATGTAAAATAAATCAAGAAGAAAGGTGTAAAGAGATTGAAAATATGAAAGAGTATATGAATTTCCAAAGAAGACTACAACTGATATTCTATCATGTTTTATGGCTGCGTCCCTTTGACTTGTAGGGAAATAATTTTTGGCATCAACTCCCTCACCACTTTACCGTAACAGCAGACCACAAGAGGCCCAAGAGGCTCATCACTCATGCGACCCGTGGATGAAAGTCATAATACTTTCGACAGCAATTTGCTCGTACTATTTTATTCTTACATGCATCAAGGAATGTATCAGTTAAAGTCCGATTACTGCATTTACTTGAATATCTTTTTAATGAATACTAAAGTTTAACAATTTCATTTATCACTTATTAAAATCTCACCTTGGTCTTTAGTACCAATATTTTAATATGAGTTAGGTCAAGATAGGTAAATCCAATTTATTTATTAATAAAAGCAAAAGTGCTATACATTTTATGGAAAGAACTGCCAGGAATAAACTATTCAACTGAATACTTAAACCTAAAAACCAAAAATGACAGACAATTTCGGTATTTGTTATTTGTTAGCAAACTACAAAATGCTATAAAAAAGGGCGAAAATAAGCCCTTTCATCATACTGCTTTAGTAAACTGTAAGCAATAATCTTCACAAAATCCATATCACATTATAATTTTATATTAATTGGCCTCTGTATGACAGATCTACTTACGAAATATAAACCCCAAATGGACATTGATTCCCCTTCAAATCACTTACAAACTAACACACAGGCACGCACATACACCATAAACAGTATCGCGAATTATACGTTCTGATTAGACTGAATAGATATTGGTATTGTAATTGGCTAGCTATGTTTCGATGTTTAATGCTATGCATGTTGGATGGAATAACTGAAATGGAATAGAATGGAATTGGATATGTCACTTCAGCTGACTGCACGACTGAACTATTTAGAATTTTTCGTTTTAGTTACGAATCTTATACTCTTTTGCAAAAAATTGCCTTTGCTGTACAAGTAAAACAGTTAGTTTTTAATGTTTTCGCCGTAGTGTACTTAAATAATCTACCTTGAGATGTCAAAATTATTCTTTCGTAACACTAAAAAGGTGTCAAGGATGTTTCTGAATTTGAGTTTTTAATGTGTTGTTATAAAGATTATATTAAGGTAAAACTGTTATATAACCTCAATACAACGAAGTTTCTGAAAAACAGGCACTAAGTTACTCAGTTTTGACATGGACACCCCCATCAGTTTTGATGGGGGTGTCCATGTCCATGTCATCAATATTTAGAGGAATAAGCGAGATATAGAATTTTACTAATGTCCCATTAGGTTAACATTGGGAGAAAGTATTCTGTTTACCACTCTCACTATCTCGGTAACCAATGAACACAGAGCAATGATTCAAGATACCAAATTATTTGTTTTTTCAAACAGAATTCAACGGTGTAAACAATAATTTCTTTGCAAAAAAATCAAAAACCCCATTTTAAGGGGATTTTAACCCCCTAAACCCCGCTTCTGATGATCCGAACTGTTTTCGAACTCATCCGAATAATCACTTCTATACACGCTTGTACGTTAACATTCTGAATACATTCTGAACAGTGAACATGTTTCATTCCGATCGGACCTTTTTTGTGAGCGTTGTGCTGACAGACACATATTATGTATATAGATATATATTTAAATTTGAACGAATGTTTTTTCTTTATCTGGGGTCCCAAAACGAAATATTATGATAATCCCGGGCTTGGGGATTATCAAATAAAATTATGATAATAGCTTCTTCCCAATGGGGGAAATTCGCTAAAACCAAATCCACCCAAAGTTTAAATACATGACTTAGACAAATGTCATTTAATACAGATCTTCATATTTTGTATTTTCCTTAAATTGTTACAATCCAAAAACTTGCCTGGAGCAATGGATGGATCTACCAAGAAGCTGTTAAGCGTAAGGCACAAGGTATTATGCAGGCTGTTATTGTGCAGGAACAGTTACCCTGGTGTATTGTGAATGCTATTACGCCTGTAAATACCTCTTGTTATTAGCCGCTGCCCCAGCGTGTCGCGGGTCGACCGCTTATCTGATCAGCGCGCCCCCAGGGTGACATCCTACTCCCACTCACATTCTTCACGACCCATGAAAAATTAAACAACTCGAGGAAAGAGTTGAATGTTCGTATAGTATGGATTTTCAAAGGTCAATTCTTAATGTAGGTCCAGCTAGTTTCTATAAAACCAAATATAAGGCCATTAACGTATATCTGGTACCAAAGAAGTTTAGATCTTCTTTATACAAAACATAATGAAGGAAAGATATCAGTTTTCATGTTTGGTGCGGGAGCCAATCAATAAATTGTTAGCAGCGCAATGAAAATTAATTTTACGCGTTATGTTTTGTAAAAAGGTTTTTTTAAGTCACTTAATTCAGTCATTGTAAAAATGATCGATTAAATTTATAATGGTCTATAGTACACGAAGCTCATCAGTGACAGTGTCAGTAGTTTCGTAATAACTTGCACTAGTATCTTCATCACATTTCAGATTCAGGTGCATATAGGTTTTTGATGTTAACTTTGATATCTTAAATTTAACAATTTCTTGATATCCAAGTCCACACTGTAAAATCTAATTCAAGATCAGTTTCTCTTGAATAAGAAAATGAAGATTTTTCATGGGATAATCTTTCAGTTTTTTCATTATTGGGCCCCATTTATTCATTTTTTTTATAAACATTCTTTGTAATAAAGAAACTACCAATAAAACTATTTTTGAAATTATTCTGTGAGACTAAATTCAGTTACAACTCCAGGTAGGTGTTTGGATTACTTACCGAGGTAAAATATGTGTCAAAATAAAACCCATAAGCTTCGCGCACTTTCCTTTCAGTAATAGCCATTACATAATCAAATACTAAGCAAAGAAATTGCCACTTTTAATAGGCCTTTTCTTCCATGATGCACTCGAGCAGACATATCATTGTGTCTCAATCCTTCCTGCGACCAGATGTGCCTCCTCGTCGCCGTGCCTGTTAATCGAAACAGCTGAGTCCCGTAGGCCTCATTTCTCATGCTTCCCATTACTGAAAATAATTTCTGCTTATTATTTATGGTCTTTGAGTTTGACTCTGATCTGAATTATGATAAAAATAAAAATTCGGAATAGCTTTTTCTCCTGAAAATGGTTACTCGTTTTCCTCGGAAAGCTGTAGATATAAATAAATGTTTATCAGTAATTAATGTTATAAATTCTCGTAAAGTGTTCTATACTCATCTACCCTCTGCATCTACATGTTAAAGTAATTTTTAGTAGTAAATTTTTAAGTAGTTAAAGTAATAAGCAAAAGGCGCTAAAAATTAAACCAAGCAAACGGTGTTAATTTAATATTATGTTAGACCATGTAGTCACAAATTAGTAAAGCAGTAGATTAGACCGCAGTAGACTAACCAAGTTGTCTATTTTCATCACTTACTGATATTGTTATACTTGATTAAATGTTATAATTTATTTATTACTAGTTAATATTAGGCATACGTAAATGCAATTTCTTGTTATAAATAGTTTCTCCAGATTTATAATTTTTTTTATGTACAGAACAAATAGGATGAGGCTGCTGAGAGATGTTTTGCTTAAGCATATTATTAAGATTATTAGTAATACGATTTTGAATTTTAGTTAGTGCTACTTTGTATTTTTTACTTTGATCGTGTTATGTAGCATAAAAATAAATTAATAAATGTCATAAATCTAATAAACCATTAAATAATGGAATAGATTGTTTAGCAGAGAAACAAATGTTTTATGTTACATATGATTATATTGCCTTTTACATGTAAATTCAAAGTTAGGAATAGTAAAGACACATTAGTACTCTCTTACAATGAAATATGCTGTGAGGTCGGTAACGTTCCAAACAATGCACATTAAGTGGCATTAACCAACAAAACAAGTAAATGAACGTCTCCGCAGTGCCTAGCAGTGTTTGTGTAATTTACCTGCAATGTTAGCTGCACGTCTAAGAGATAAATGTATGTTTTGTACCTTTAAAGCACTTACACCTTAATGTATATTTTACCCCATTAACAACTCATCTGTTTTACGATAGCTTGTTGTTTAGAGCCAGTAAAACTAATCAGAGTTTTTACTGCTAGATCCAAATACATGTTCGGATGGGTCTGATTTTTTTTAGTCTTATATACACCTTATTTCTAATTTTTGTTCATAGCCAACTCATTATGAAATGCAAATTATTCACAAAAATGAGGAATTACCCGTCTTTTACTATCAAATAGCGTTGGTGGTCTGTAGAATAAATATAAGGAATGAAACATACAATCCACAGAAATGCGAAGTGAACTTGAAAAGTGCTTCAAACATAATCTACACGTTGCACGTTTCATTATTTTTCTTGAATCAAATCAATCAAAACTGCTGAATGAAATCTGTAAATCTTTTAAAATACATAGATTTAACTAATTTATTTTATAAAAATTAAAACAGAATATTAACGGTAGGATGATTTGGAAAACCTTTACTTTCCCAAACCAATCACATGATTGCGGACGACTGCTCGCCTCATGGGACGCTCTACATATTTCGAAACGCTCCAGTCAACACGGGTCGGTGCAAATTTGCATTGTGACATTTGCTGGATGCATACAGTTCCGGCCCACAATTATGACACTGCCATATCATCATGATTGCCTCTATTTTAAGTTAAATTTCCTGTTATATTGAACTGAGATTAAAAAAAAAATCTATAGTAAATACGTAACAATTATTGTTTTAGACGACTGTTAAGTAATGTACTGACGGTTCACAAAAATTGCTTTGCGTTTTTCGTCACGAAGTTTTACTTTCTTACAATTGAACATGCAAGCCAGAGGTGCATGAAAGAAAACTTGTGTATTAGTAAATTAATACTAGGTGTATTAGGAAATTATTATTGGTGTATTTATTGCAGCAATCCTTTAAATTTCCGTTCTTTATTTCCGATAAATGGACTTCATTACTTAAAACAGGTTATTCAGTTTTTTGGTTAGATGCTTTTAAAGATGTTTTAGTAGTAAAATATATACACCATAATTCTTAAAACTTTCATCTTATATACACACCAACATGGGAGAAATCTTTCTGATAAACGAAACCTAGCTCATTTCATAAAAATGATAATATTATACATACATATGCAGTTTACCATACAGTTAATATTTTTTAGAAAAAAACATCAGATAGAGCCGTGAAAATCTCTCCTTTTGTAGGAATAATACTATTGTTAACGTTATATTTGTATTTACTTATTACTATCAGTAATAATTATGTACAACACGTTTCCTATTTTAATGTTTGAAAAAATCAACGTTTAAACGGCAATACGTGGATTAAAAAAGCAATACCTATTAAACACAAAACTAGTAATCTTAAATTTGTTGACGGTTATAACATCTTAATGTGTAAGCATATAAAGTGCAATAAAATAGCTAACTTTATTGCGGTACAATAACTCGTTTAATGTAACAAACACGAAGATATGACGATTTAGCTCGCTGGAAATTGTTATTGGTGTATTTATTGCAGCAATACCTTTAAATTTCCGTTCTTTATTTCCGACAAATGGACTTCATTACTTCAAAACAGCTTATTCAGTTTTTTGGTTAGATGCTTTTAAAATCAATTTTATTAAAATATCTACACATGGTATAGCTTGTTTGTTTGTTTTTTTGCCCGAAGGAATACTGGGTCAATTACTTTTGGCGTTAGACTCTCAGGCGTGACTTAGTTTTATTATATCTATCATAATAACATCTTTTGCTCGTCAAGTAGGTTTGAAAGCTAGCCTCCACAGACTTTTTAAAAACAATGTATTGTAATATGATCCACAAACAGTTTATTACATTTTAAGTATCTTTTTAACGGTTTTATAACGTTTATTAAATTAATCAAGCACTTTCTAAAGTTATAGGTGTACCTACATAGTGTAAGATTTTATATTATATCAAAGGCATTTGAACAAATATATATAGACTGAGTTAAAATACGAATGATTTATTTGCCAGGTATATACACTTTACATAAGTAAATATATGACTAGTCAATTACAAAAAAACATGGATAGCTAAAACTACAATAAAAATGCAAAAACACAAAGAAATTACAAATAGTAAGTAAAGAATACAACACAAGCACTAAATTTACAAAACAAATACTATGTTAAAAAATATAGTTTATAGTAAGCCTTTTTTATAAATACTTGTTCAAATCAAATTTTTTATTTGCAATAGATTGTTTATTTTTTATTGATTTATTAATAACTCTTAAGGTAGTTTATCAAAGTACTCTTAGCCCCATTTAATACGACGCATCTTCAAAAAGCGTGAGTCTATGAATCGCGGTACTGAAGTAGGCCTTTATTCCTTGTACTGTACATATGAGAATTTTGATCCCCCAACATCATATTTGGGTTGAATCTGAAGGAGATCCCCACCTGAAACAAATTCAAAGAAGTGCGGGTCAAAATCTCAATTTCCTCAAACAAGGGTCTGCAAGAGTCAACAACGGAACGCTTCAGTCAACACGGGTCGGTGCGAATTTGCATTGTGACATTTGCTGGATGCATATCACCAACAAAATAAAGAAAAACTACCCATAGATCATAGAAAAGACGCAACTAAAAAATAAATACTAAAATAAATAAATAAAAAATAGATACTTTTTGGAGGTATTTTTGTTGTACAGCCTGTCAAAAGTCTGTACCTAATGTTGGTACAGATTTAATATTAATCTGTGTTTGGTATTTATTGTTTTTATAAAACCTGGGAAATAGCCATACCTGCAATCAGTCTAATCACTCGTTTTTGCAATATTTTAAATACTCTCAACATCGATTCTTGAAGCGACTATGCTGTCCGTATTGTTTACAGATCACTCGCTCCTAAGGCGGTTTGAAAGGTTTTTCTAAATTAAAACTGAAAAGGCAAGATCGTACCTAAATATAAACATATAAATGTGACATATCGTTACAGAGACGTATTTTCTAAAAACTGTGCCTACATAAATTATTAGTAACTTAATATGCCATTTACGGGTAGAGTTAAGTTTCCAGTTATCATCAGTTCCAGTTTCATGATGTCTTACGAATATAAATGTTAATTTGTTCATGTTTTTTTTTTCAATGTAACTCTTCATAGTCATCATCAAATAGTGCATAAACGGTTTCTTTATACAGTATTATATTTTCCCCTTATAATGTCTGTAACAACCTTTAAATACTATAGCGTATGTGAGTATTTCAATCAATACATTTTTATAGCACAACTGAAATATTGTTTGTTTTTTTGTTTCGAACAAATAAGGGTCCAAAAAACCACTGCATTCGTTACTGACTTGATGGCTTCGGTGATGCGTGGTAGCATGGGTCGTTATTAATAATTGCCTTTATTGGCATCCCTATTTGTTTACTTTTAATATCAATAAGGGATTGACATTTCATGCGTAGTAAAATTGTAAAATAGATAAACAATTTCAAGTATTTATTAATTGTTAGCTAAAACTCTCTCTTTAGTTGTCTTAAAACATTCTCACTCTCACTTTTTGAGAGCTAATTCTCCTTTTTACAAAAAGGTACTCTCTTAAAAATTTTGTAAATATAGTACAATAAAATAAGGCCTAAAGTAACCTTTAGATCGATAGCTGGATTTGTTACTAGCATCGAAAACCTTTACTTTGAACCATTTTTAAATGGCAGCTATTTCAAATTGTTAAAGCTTAATATCTAAAACACATCAAGTGTAAAAATATATCGAGACACAAAAAGGTTAGAAATGTAATATCCATTCATGTGTCACATGATCATTATCTGGCAAAGGCATTTTCATAAAGACAAATAACTGACTAACAAAATGACAACTCACAAACCAAAACACCATCAACAGACAGACACGTTGCTCAGTTGCCGTCGTAGCCTCGTTGCCTGCTGGTGGGGTGAGGATGATGTGTCAGGCGCATGCGCGGGGCAGGTGTCGCTTGAGAGTCGAACCAGACACCGACCAATTCGTTTACACATGTCCGATACAGAGAATATGTCTCGAACATATGTCGAGACACATTGGTTACACATTGGTGTCGCACATTGGTGTCGCGGGTTACACATTGGTGTCGCAGACATCGTGTCGTGTCTCATGAAATTGAATGAAACATAGATGTCTTTTGAATGTCTCTTGTCGTGCGTAGCATGACCGTGGTTGCCGGATACTGTGGTCAGTCAAATACCCAATTAGACCAATTAATTTTTGGGCCGAGTTTCAGTTTCTACTTTGTATACCAATTCAAAATTGCAAACAATTTTAGTTTTCAAATCTAAAAGTTTCAAAAACTATAAATTATACTAGAATTTTCAAGAGACAAAAAATGTGAAATTAAATTTATTTTACAAAAGTGTAGGTCTAAAACTTATTTAGGTTGCTACACAAATAAAGGAGGAATACCAGTTCATCCTTTATATGGTATTAAAGTTATATATGGCTTATTTATGGTAAAATTACTTATATATGGTATTAAACACCATCGGAAGACATATTGCTCCGTTGCCGGTGTCGTCGCAGACTGCTGGAGGGGTGAGGGGGATGCGTCAGGCGCATGCACGGAGCTAGTGTCTCTCGCGACAGTCGTACCAAACACCGACCAACCGGTTTCGTGCGACACATGTTCGATACAAAGAAGATGTCTCGATCATATGTCGCAAGCAGTGTGTAAGCTCTGATTCGACAACTCAGGTTGGTTTCACGTGCGACATGCCTCGGACACGAAAATGTCGTAGACAGATGTCTCCGACACCAATGTGTAACCCGCCTAACGGGGAGGGTAGGAAACGGCAGAAACGGGGGTATGAGTAAATACATTTACACATTCCTACAAAAAAATGGATCCGGCTTTGTTATTATTTGTGAGTTTATCCAATTACACGATAAAACAGGGTACGCCCAGTAGAACAATACTTTTAATTCTAGATTTTATTGTTTGAATAATTGCGTATACGATTTCTCGAGGTGATCAAACTACGCCATGAACGTTAATAATAACAAAAATTAGCAAACAAACTAACGAACTAAAAGTTGGTAGTAGGTCGTATGACTAACAGACATTTCTCACACCTTAAAACAAACCTTCTGTATAGCCCACTTCACTTTTTTTGGATGTAACAATAAAAGAAACAAATCTTTTAAAGATTAACAGCCTTTTAAACATAATTTCCAAATTTATAAATCAATAAAATAACGATAAATCCTTAAAAAATATTTGAAAACTTTGTTAAAAAAGGACCATAGGCTTTACGAAAATATGCAGGAAAGGAGGACTGGATCCCCCACATTTTATAAAGTTGACCGAGCATAATATAAAAGTTCGGTATTAAAACACTTCAGGGGACATTCTATAAAGAAACTTAGGGCGACCCCAAAACCTTAATTAAATGGGTTGCTTTAAAAATCTTCCTTCACGTCGTTCATTTAATTTTTCCTCCTTCAAATTTCGGTATTATAACTTTCTTATGGTGACGGTCTTATTGATTTCAGATTATAAAATTATGACCAATTAATAGTTTATTCATCTCTAGACAGTTAACTATGTCAACGGTTCTTTAAGTTGCGTTTGAGGTTATAATTGGGCGGGAACAATCTCAAGGCATTTAAACCATATTTATTTATTTATGTATTACATACGGCGAACGCCATTATACAAATACATACAAAAAATTAAAGTCCATTTTGCTAGTGCAAAGTCCCCTGCAAAAAAAAATGCTGCTACCACTAATATTAGTGATTAATACAAGATGCTGACAATGATAATTCTAAAGATGTGACTAAAACTAAGATGCAACACGGACTCATTGCACAAGAAAATGAAGGTATACAAAGCAAAGTGATGACTAGACAAATGGATACATAATGAGTGAAAAAGAGCTCTGATTAAAAGACAATGTGAAAGGAGATGCTACATATTTGACAGAAGTTGTTACAATAATTTACTACATTGGTTGATGCAATGTAATTAAAAGTTATTGTACATGAAACCTTAAAAGGCTCGGTTTATATAATAAGAAACCATTTACATAAGCAATTTTAAATTTTTAGTTTTAATGGAATGTTATGTATTTCTGTGTCTATAGGCAACCCTGTGATAGGGCAGACGGATTTATTTTTGTAATAAATTCTTTTCTCTCCCTCTCAAAAAAAAGATATAACCTAAAAAATGTGGGATGTTGAACAAGTTGTATATAAAAGAAAAGAAGGAACACATGCTTGTGCAATACACAGGAAAACTGTAACACTCAAATTCCACTGTAAACCTTCAAGAAACCTATAGATTGGAGATATTAGAAAGTTTGAAATAAATTATTTTCATGAAATCTGTGGTTGTTAAGGTTTCAAAAGTGATACCAAATTTTATTTGTGTTCGGTTAAGAATTTAAGTCTCGAGTTATCTTTAATTTTGATTTTCACAGTGGCATTAATCACAATTACGCTTAGACTCCTGAAAACCATCCTTGATGTTGAAAAAAATCTGTAAAATTTTTTAATAAAATATAATCTTACTGTTATGCACACTGGCCTCCTTTAAAACAACATTTAAAAACTAATTAAAACTATGAGTATCGATTGAAGAAGTATGTTACTTGACAAAACTTTTCTGTCCTGTTGATGATGTTAAGATTATCTCCTTGGATTCTCTGATGAGTTCTCATTTTCTGCAAATGTTTTAATTTCCTGTGCTCTAAAGATAAGTAGGGATTTGCTTTGTTCTAAATTAGTTTCTGAATACTTAACATTACGACATAAATACGAGAAATCGTGCTAAGAAGGCTCAGAGCATTAAGACTAATTACAAAATGTACAGTAGTTAATGTGAGCACTGGTTATACTTTTTATAGGATATTTATGTCATTATTTGACGAAATATACTTCAGTGCTTAGCGTATCCGCACGAAAAAATAAACGTGAATTATACTGAAAATGTACAGGTTTCGCCAGGGAATTCATTAATATTGTTAAGGGCTGGGTCTTACAAGTAGTTAAATAAATTGTACTCGCTTGTCTGACTTATAATGAATTATTTGATTTAAGGAGTTTTAGGACAAGTCTAGATGAAGATGAGATTGACGCCTCAATGTCGGTTCGAACTAGACTATGATACAGTTTCGTAATTTAGTCTTGTGACTTCATAATATGCTCAGTTTATTTGTAAATATTGTACTAAGCGAGTTTCCTTTTAGAAAACAAAGTGATTCTCGTGAGCGCTCGAAGGTCCGGGTGCGAGTCCTAGGTCTGTGCCCCTCGCCCCAATCGATCCATCAAGCTGACTATCAATTTTCACATGGTTAAAAATTATTTAATAAAATGATTGATATAGTTTTACTTAAAGTATGAATTTGCTTAAATTTACCACCGAATAGTTCCTATAAAAGTTATTTTTTACCGAACGGGAAATTGTGATGTTATGACTACTAATGTTTTAATAGTATGCAGGGTTTCAGTAATATGGTTGAAATGTTTATACAAAATTGTGATTTGATGTTACTGAAAAGTTGCAACGCAGGAAAAAGAACAATAAATTAATAATCAAAACTGTTAATGAAGTTTTTACTGATTACTTAATTATTAGTCAAAATATGATTTCTGTTCTTGGTATTGTATAAGGCCAAAACTTTCGCAAAATCTAAACATTTTTTCATATTGACATTTTTTCTGAAATAAAACATATAAAAATATAGTTCTCTCTTTCTCTGTTTAAAATTAAGAAAAGAATAAAGTGACGAAAACCCACTTGATCGTCCTGCTATCTTTAAAATAAACAATGCAAGAGTGGACGATAAGGAATGATAGTTTAAATGGGAAAAAATCTCATTATGTTCAGAGAATCTTGGACTCCACACTATGTTATTAATATTTTTTTAAAGTAAAATGTCTCTCTGAACCTCTTGAATCAACAAGTATGTGCAAAAACGTTTCAAACGAGTACGATTGTTGGAATCAATTAATATGATCGTTGGGGATCATAAGTAATAGTGACCGATTTAAATTTTAAAAGCTTCTGAAATCAACCCCAAAATTGAAATTATTAGTGAGCTAGGTTATGATTGGTTCCCTATCATAATTAAAACCTCACCGGATTGAAATTTGTACTGATGGACTTTATTGATTGAACTTAAAATTTAAAGTTTGTAACATCTGCACCAGTCAAATTAATCTGCACCTTCAAATATTAATTTTGTATTAATATATCTTACCGCTGAATTCAACTCAACTAATTAATTTTGTGGTATTGTTTACCCAATTTTTAATACATTATGTGTTCTTCATACAACGGCATTTTTATACTGATGAGTAGATCCAACTCGTGGTTAAGAAATACACTTGTCTTCAGGATGGTATAATACTAATAATTTGCTATGAAATATTTTTAAAAAACTAAATGTTGTTAAAATAGAACATGAACTTAAATTAAGAAAATGATTTAAGTCTTTGGGACCATTGCACGAAATCCCATGAGAAAAATTGCGAAGGTAATATGAATTTAGTGTTTACTCTATTTGAGAGAAGCGACATATTTCCTTTTTACAACCTGCTCTGAAACTCTTTTGAGGACCATTACCTCTTATCTTCTGCTGCAAGGAACCTGCGTAATATACTGATACTTCGATTTTTAAACGTTCTTTTAAGGTAAACTACTAAACTAACGGGTTTTTAATTCAACATAATAAGCAGCTCCAGCTCGAAAAAAATTAGCATTCGAGTTTGATAATTTTCATTCATAAATTTTTATAATTCAAGTCAATTAATAATAATATTCTTCAAAAGTTTTTGTGTTTTAATTTTTTTAAATAAAAATATTCATCAAACTTAAATGTTTTTTTTACTTGAACAAGGACACTCAGTTATAACTGACGCCAAATCTTGGGGCCCAGTGCGGTGGATGCGCGGCAGCAAAGACGGCTAGTGCGCATGCGCGGCAACGCGTCGCCAGAGCGCAGCACTGTCATTCTGCTCTCAGCTGTCAACAATCGCGTGTCACTACATGTCGTCCTAAAAACATTGAGCGACGGACATTGAATCTTACTTACGATTAAAGTAAAATACAGCGTAAGATTTATAAATAATATTTCATTAGTATTTATTAAAACGTCTTGTTACTCTGAACAACGATGGACAGCTAAGCAGTAACTACGTGCGAGCTGCCGAATGTATGCAGCCAGGCTAGTACACCTTGACTGCCGCTCCCGCTACTACTCCCCTCTCCTCCCAGCCTACCCACTCCCCAGCCCATGCGCGGACTGGGCCTTAAGATTTGGCGTCAGTTATAATAAATTATGTACCATTACGTATAGTAAGCTATCGGCATCACCCGCACGGTGACTCTGAGGAAAGGGACCATAGTAACTTTTCTTTTTGCAATCCCCTGAGGCCAAAATCATCAATCGGGTGATACCAATAGGTCATTGGCGATTATTCCATAAAGATTTCGCTAAAATAAATTAGATAAATTTAGATTTTTTTATATATATCACAGTCCATCCACATACATTTATAACCATCCATATTTATAAACCTTACTTAGGAGAGAATATTAATTGACTCATCCTACTAATAAAGTATTATAAATGTGAAAGTTTGCATGTTTGTGTGAATATCTGTCTTTCAACCACATGAAAAATACTGGACCAACAGAGCTAAAATTTTTCAGGAATAGAGCCACTATATCAGAAAAAGACATAGGTCTAATCACTTCCTTAAAATCCCCTCGGGCTACGCCCCTTTCACGTCCTTGGCTTCAATTTTTACATTTTATAAGGATGTAAACATTCGAATCTGGATTGTAAATAGCTGTGAATACTAAAATTTGACAGTTCAAAGAGCAAAAGTAAGATCAGCTGTAATTTTTATCGTGAGCGAAGCCACTGGCAACTGCTGTAAATACGGGCAGTACTGTAAATAATTTTCACCATTACATTAGTTGTTGGTTAAAACCTTTATTACGGATGTTCTTGATTTCAAACGGGTCCATCCTGTGTTGGGTTCCTTCCGGCCTGACCAGTAAGTTCGTTTGTCCCCTTGAGTTTGTGTGCAGTGCAGACTGGCCTAGCGTCTATGGACTTGAAGTAAGATTTTACAATAAGAAAAAGGAAGTCAATACACTAATGCATTTTTATTAGATAATATCAAGACTTATCTAAGCAGAATTTATAAACACAATTCTATGCGTTTGGTTCTGAGGAATTTTTTTATCAATGCACTACACTATGCAATTTGGATCTGTCTGTAGTACTTATTTATAATTTCACGTTGTAAAAACAGTCATTCATTGCCAGGCGTGGCAAATTACTTGTTATTAGCGAATTTCCCCTATAGGGAAGAAGCTGTTACCGTAGTACTCATGGTAAGACCTAAGCCCAAGACCATGATAACTTTTCGTTTTTGGGCCCCCAGAAGCAAAAAACACTATTCGTTCATTTTCATAAATATATATATATATATCTACATATATATATATATCTATGTATCTTTAAGCACGATAACTCGCGTAAAAATGATCCAATCTTAATGAAATTTGGCATGGATGTGTAAAGTAGTAATTATTCGGACGAGTTCGTAAACCAGCCCGATCGGACCACCGGAAGGGGGGGTAAAGGGGGGTAAACCCCCCCAAAAATGGGTTTTTTTAAAATTTTATATAGAAAAATAAAATTTTTCAAATTTTTATTGGCACCATTGAATTCAGCCCAAAAAAACAAACAATTTAGTATTTTGAATCATGGCTCTATGTCCATTGGTTGCCGAGATATTGAAAGTGGTAAACACAGTACGTTGTCCCAATGTTAACCTTATGGGAAATAAGTAAAATTCTATATCTCGGTTATTTCTCAACATATCTTGATAAAACTTGGTAAATGGCTTCTCCTAGTTCAGACCTACTAAATATTGAATTAAAACCACCCAGTTTTAATATACCCGTAGCAGCAAACCTGCATACTCATTCCCCATGTTATTCTAATGGAGCTTACAAAAACATGTCAAATCTCGCTATGTTGGTTGAAATATGTTGTTTTGCACTGGAAATTCGCTGAGTATGCAGGTTTGCTGCAACGGGGGTATTTTTATTTTACATTCACATATTAATTTTAAGTTCTTATCAGCAAAGTTGCATTTTCGTAGACGTAAATTTTTAATTTGGACTTTTTTATGAAACAGGTTATGTATGTACTTTATTTTAATACAATAAGGAATTTTTTTTTTGTGATAGAAGTTTCTTTAACATTAAATATTAATTACAAGTTTAATTCTTAACAGTACATGGTTCAGTCCAGGTTTACTGTGTTTTGTAATGTATATAACTACGCTATTATGTGCAGCTGCTCAGCTATAAAATCAAAATGCTAGCTAGTCTTTTCCCTCTATATTTAATTACTTTAAGTTTTCCGTGAATACTCCATACACAAGTAATATTAAGAAGTAGTTAACTGAAATGTCCTGGATAGAGACAAAGCTAGTATGGACGCATGCTGAGATTACTGACAGCAAACAGGGACAGTGAAATGTTTATTCATGAGAATGGGAATGAGAAAACATTTTATGTTGTGCTTCCATCTCGACAATATTAATAATCTGCAAAAGTAATGTGGTTAGTTATGCTTTTAAAGAGTATTCTTATATATGTGTAGTTATTCTGAAAATAATTTTCTAAATTAATTTTACACAGACAAACAAGTACACTTATGAAGTTTCAATCAAACTAAGAAATGGGTAATTTTGCTATCATACGGCTGCAAACACGGCAGTTTTCAAGAGCGAAAGATCTTTGCCGCCCAAGGGAGGAAAAGAATCAGCTGATTCAGAGGACTTCGTGCCTTTAAAATAATTGACTTAACAATCAACTTGTCGACAGTAAAAAACCAACAGTATTGAAAGAAGTAATTGATTTATGTAACTTGTTTTCTTTTGGTGTTACTTTAGTAATCAATAGGATACAATATTTGATGAATGCATCATTAGCTTAGCGTAACAGAAATTACGAAGATGTGTCAGCCGTTTGCTTGAAAAAGGACAAGGTTAGGATATGTCGATCACATTATTTTTGGCGGGAACTTTGTAGCTACTCCCAACAGTTACTGTGGGTACTTCTGTCAGTTCCAACCATGGTTGCCGTGGTTCCAACCGTCGCGTCGCGTCGCTCATTCACATCCAGACGTCCAGTCCTGACTGCTGACTCTGTAGCGCTAGCGTCGCTGCTCACAGGCATCAATATTCAGCTTAACATCGAGGGTATCAATGGATGATCAATGGTTACACCGTTATCGCCAAAAACACGTAATGTGTTCGACACATTACAGCTAAAAAAATGGATTTACTGGTGCTATCTACCTCTACTCTCGGGTCAAAAAGTATAGATACTCGAGTTTGAGCTTATATAGCAACGTAACTAGTAGACTTAGAAAAATACAAGTAACATCTAAATTTTACTAATTTAATTCTACGTTTATGTGTCTTAGTTTCAAATTTTTTATGCAATTTCAACTTAGTCTTTCAGCGGGTTGAATGAAAAAAGTACACGTTTTTCGGCACTTTTCAAACAACGGCCGACTTTTAAATTTTATAACATGAAAACTACTGATCTAATCGTCATGAAATTTTGATAGATTTTAGAGCATATACTTCTTAATCATATTTATAAGTTTCAGAATTTTTCCGGTATTAAAAAAAAATCTGTCGTGGTTTTTGTAAAACCATTTTATTTCAGGAACGGAACAAGATAGAAACGACAATGAAAGATTGACTTTAAGCTCTCAAAAAGATAAAAACAAACATTAAGTCATACATTAGCTAAGTGGTCTTAAATAATTTAAATGTGCGTATAATGAAAGCGGAACTGAGGTGCAGTAGCGCGTGAAATTTGTACCGCTGAGCGACTCGCAGGCAGGGAGATTTCCCCGCCAGCGACCGGTTTTGACAGCACAAAAAGTGCAGCCTCCGCCGCCACCGCCCCTAACCATAGTGAATTGTTTTATATAACTGACCATTTCCCATCACCTTTTTTCATGAGGGCTTTGGACCTCCAATGGCAGGTTTAAAAATGGATTGCTTGCTAGATAGCCGTTGTCAAATATTTACAAAATATACAATTCTTATACATGAGTAGACAATATTTACAATATTTACATTTTTTTTGTAAGAGATTACTCATCCGAATAATCACTGCCTGAGTATTCTGTTGAGCTATCGTTTAAGTTTATTGTCAATGGTTCAACTGGAGGTAAGTCGATCATGTTATCTGTTTCCCAATATTTTTTTTCTATTGTTTGAGAGTGACTGATACACTTCTTCCACAATTCTGAAGTGACTGACCGCAGTGCTTCCTGACACAGTGTGTTCATCACTTCCATCGATCTTCCTTTTTCTGCCTGGTTAGCCATATTAACTTTAGCGACTTTCCCCTTGACGTATGCCCAAATCAGCTCAATCGGATTAAGTTCGCAATGAGCCACTGGAAGCCAGACGAGCTCAATATCAGTACGTCCAACTTTTTTAACCAGCTGATCTACCACTTTTTCTGGTGTTTTGAAGTGTGGTCTGGCGTGGACAATAAGGGTAATGTCACACGGGGCGGTTTTTCTCGCAGATGTTGAGCGGTTTTTTGCCGCCCGTGAAGCAAAATCACATGATTGAAATGGAGGGTGCCACACGCCGCGGGTTAAAACCGCTCAAAATCAGCTGGAAAAACCGCCCCGTGTGGCATTACCCTAAGCTCAGCTTTCGTCATTTTCTGGTAGTCCGGTATGTTGGATGGAAGGGGAATATCTCTCTCTGTAAGGAACTTAATAATTCCATCTTTCTTCCAAGACATCATTGGGTTTTTTGTTTTAGGGTCGACCGCCGTGTGATAAGGAGCCTGGTCAAGAATTATCGCTGATTTAGCTGGGAGTAGCCTTAGTATCCTCTCAAACCATTCTGCATAGTGCTTGGAGTTCATTTCATTATGGTAATCTCCGGTGTTCTTCTTCCCGATGAAAGACAACTCAGCCCCAGGCAAGAAACCATCTTCACTACCGATGTGCAATATTATAATCCTCTTCCCTGCTCCTGACGGTGTCTTAAAACCTCCTCTCCAACCGTAGATCTGTTGAATACAGCCTCTGTATTGGTCGTAATTGTTGAAGTTATTATTCAACGCTGTTAAAACATTCTCTTGCCAAGCATAAGACATAGTATGATTTTGGCCACACCAAGTTTCATCTGTAAAAAATAACTTATAACCCTTTGATCGAAGGTCCTTTACTTTCCTTAAATATGTATGTCGTGAAGCAGCGATAGTTGTTGATTCCATCAAGATTGGTTTTTTGTTGAGTTTCCTGAAAGAAAATCCCAATCCTTGTACAATTTTCCTAAGGGTGTTTTTTGACATAGTAGGAAAATTAGTCACTGCATCAACAAGTTTTCGGTGCAAATTACTGATCGTAGGGTACGTCTTATCAAGGTAGAAATCATAAATATTTCTTCTTATCACCCCAAGAGTAAAATCGTCCAGCTTAATACTTGGTCGGCCCGTCCTCGCACAGTGTTTCTTGCTTGGTTGACTGTTATTCTCATCCACATTATTCTCCTTCATTGTAGCGCCGCATCTCTTCACCGTCGCTATCGACTTCCCAACGCACTCCGAAACCTTCTGATAGACTGGGTATCGCTTGTCATTACATCTTACACCTTCATTCTTGAAAAAACATATCGCACTAATAATCATCGCGATTTCACCTTCTGATAAGTGTGGCGCTCTCGGCATCTTGACTGATGTGATCGAAACGAACAACACAGACAGAGTGAAGAAAATAAGTTCTGTCCCAAATAACAACAATGTAGGAATGGATTGTGCATATCTAAGTGTGACTCAGTGGTCAGGGGTAAGGGTGATTCGGTGGTAGATGACCTCACAGGGTAGGTATGACTCATAGCTGAGCGTCCGAGCTGTCAAAACCGGTCGCTGGCGGGGAAATCTCCCTGCCTGCGAGTCGCTCAGCGGTACAAATTTCACGCGCTACTGCACCTCAGTTCCGCTTTCATTATACGTACATTTAAATTATTTAAGACCACTTAGCTAATGTATGACTTAATGTTTGTTTTTATCTTTTTGAGAGCTTAAAGTCAATCTTTCATTGTCGTTTCTATCTTGTTCCGTTCCTGAAATGAAATGGTTTTACAAAAACCACGACAGATTTTTTTTTAATCCCGGAAAAATTCTGAAACTTATAAATATGATTAAGAAGTATATGCTCTAAAAGTTATCAAAATTTCATAACGATTAGATCAGTAGTTTTCATGTTATAAAATTTAAAAGTCGGCCGTTGTTTGAAAAGTGCCGAAAAACGTGTACTTTTTTCATTCAACCCGCTGAAAGACTAAGTTGAAATTGCATAAAAAATTTGAAACTAAGACACATAAACGTAGAATTAAATTAGTAAAATTTAGATGTTACTTGTATTTTTCTAAGTCTACTAGTTACGTTGCTATAAAAGCTCAAACTCGAGTATCTATACTTTTTGACCCGAGAGTAATGCTGCTGGATCCGCGTTAACACATCTCTCTGCCTCAGCTCGAGACCGTTGGGCTAGCAATCTATTACAAGTTAGTGTTTAGGTAATGTCGTATGTATTAGATATGTAGATCAGATAATTTCTTGATTAGCATAATTCATGTTGTTGTATACACTGGATGTAAATAAATAGTCTTACAACGCTTAAAAATAATTTACACTTTTACTGCATTTGAATACAAGATGGTAAGTATACACAAATGATGGAAAATGACGCTTAATAATATGTATTTTGAGCGGTATAACAAAACATTATATTACGCGAGCACTGTTATACCGGCCGAGCATGTTTGTTCCACATGAGCCAAGATTTAGTGCGGGATTTTTATAAACAGTAAGTTATATACGATTCTTTTCATCATACTGCACAGACTAAATAACATATTTTTTAATCATATTAAAAAAAATCATAACGTATAGCTTTAGCAAAAACGGCTAGGTTACATTTTTACATTTACCTATAAATGATAGGTTACATTTTTAAATCTAACCTATAAATAAACATTTAACGATATATTGTTGCAATCAGCTGTTTACTTGTTTGCTTGTTTATTAGCACACAGTAATCATACCGTGCAATTATCAGCAAAGAGTAACATTCCTGCCAACAATAGGGCATTGAACCAACTTTTTCTATGTACAGTGACGTAAATTATATTTTATCATAAAGCCTAGCGTTTCTTTTCACAACTAGGTATGTTTCGGACCTAGTATGAAAAGCGTCATTTTCGGCTCTAGTGATAAAAAATACGATTTTAATATAATTATGTATAAAATATGTTTTTATAAAATTTAAACTATTTTAGCTATTTAAACTAAATTTTTTTAGCACTTTCGTTGTTTATGAATTTGACTAAAGGCAGTTTATGCCAACCAAACACGAACAAGGTCTACAACTGAGCATTGTTTGAAAGTGATATCTGTTAAATTCCTCATGAAATAAAATTTAGAATTTATCAGTTATTTGTGCTTCAAATATACTAAAATTGTACAAATTTGGAAGGTACAATTTACGTGGTAGGTACAATTTAAGTGCATCCCTGTCCCTTGTCAATTCTGTTTTATTTAGAATATTTTGTATAATAAGCTTTAGAAATTGAAATTGACCACAGTTTTATTTGTTTCACAGTAGGAACTTGAAACTTCAATCCAAAACAAATCCTAATGTTTCTAATAGACGATTGGAATTAAATTGTGAATTTGTTGTATGGGTCTTATTTTATTTCATTGTTTTTGTTTTCTTGCTTTAAATGGTTCTAAGGGAGAAAGTATGTGTCACCTCGCTGATACCGTTTATTATATATTTGTAAATTTATTATCAATTCTTGACTTATATTTCAATTCCCTAGTACATGAGAAGATAGTATCAGTCAGATCAAAACTTTTCATGATGTTAAAAAAATTATTTCTAATTTACCTTTACAGTAGTTTATGCTAAAGTCACCTTTAAACTGTTATATTTTGCTCTGTAGTCTTAAAAATCAATTCAAAACAGTCGTCCATTTGACCAAAGAATTAGTCAAGTGATTTAGTTGGTGGTCTGTAGATTCCAGCAATCATTTTTTTATTGTTTAGTTTAATAGCTGCAACTTAAAATGCACAATAAATTGAGAAATATCTGACACAGGAAAATCGTGATTTTCTTTGATAAAAATACATAATCCAATAGTTTTTCTATAAAAATTCCTTGCTTGTTTTAACCCAAAGATTATTATGAATTTTGGCGACGCTTTTAAGGTACGCTTTTAAACCTCATGAACACCGTAACAAAACAAAAGGCAAGAATAACAAATCATCGAAATTAAATGTTATCGTTAGTAATTGTGGCTTGAGAACATGTATGCAGGAGACCTGAGTGCTAAATAGGTCGATGGAACAATGAAGATATAACATTGTAACAATAATTACTTCATGTTTTATGAATTCCATTGAGTTGTAGTTGTCCAAATTGGGTTTTTTTTTAATTTACTCATACAAACTTAATGAAATTGTTTAATAAATTTTAACGTAGATAATGGACTCACTCATATTATAATAAATTTAGAAACAGCATTTTTTTACCTTGATTTGATTTCTTAACGCTAAAACGCGCTAATCTCATGTTTTGTTTGTTTGTTTAAAGAAGTATTGCAACATAGAGAGCGAGCTGGATATTGTGGCCGTGACTTATGTGGTGAGTCGGTGAGAAATATGCGGGATTGCGACCAACGCGGAGACGCTACAAGCCTTAGCAGTGATTCTTGGACGAATCTACAATCGCTCTTGCTTTGTAATAATTAATAATGACTTTTTTGTTTCTCTAATCTTACGCCCGTTTCCTATTACTGTACGAACGGAGATAGTGTTAAAGAAAGAGATTATTCCCTTTTAAAAGGAATTTTAAAGATTTAAACCCAACAAAATTATAAAAATGGAATAGGTCCGCAAAAATAAGCAAATAAAAGCACATCGTTAATGCGGTCGCTTTCTTGTTTAATTTCCTGCCTTAACACTTGCTGCTTACTTTACTCATTACATGGGGGCCACTCACGCAACATTGAAGTTCAGTTTGGGCATTACAACTATCTAGACTTTCGATTTTTTTCATCTTTAATACTTGAACACGGACCGAAGCAATAATAACTTGGTTATTAAGAAATCCTAAATTTCTCAGAATATACAGGAACGCATCCACCTAATTGACGAATGGCTTAAAAATTGGAAAATAAACTTAATTCTGCCAAATCCACCCAAGTTACATTTACTCCTCGAAGGGAAACTTGTCTTCCAGCCCGTCTTGACAACACAGAAATCCCACGAAGTAACAACGTTCGTTACTATGACTACATTTTGACCGAAAACTCATCTGGGCTCTTCATATAAAAGAGACTAACTCTCGACTGAAATTAATTACTAAACCGACTACTGACCTCTAATCCTCCAAGTTCTACGAAACACAAGCTTATAATATATAAAAGCCTCCTCAGGCCAATCTGGGAATACGTAATTTAACTCTTTTGCACGGCAATGAAAAGCAACCTCAACAAAATACAAGCCTCTCAATCAAAATTACTAAGATTAATCACTGACGCTCCGGCTTAAGTTAATGACAGGAATCTACACCACGATTTGAAAATTTCATTCATTGATGAATTTACCAAACAATTAGACAGAACATTTCACCACAAGAACGGTCTTATTGAATGACTCTTCAGACAACACGACGGAATACGAAGACAGAGCCGGAGGTGGGCAGGCACTTACTAAACTGACTTTTAAATAATGCCATTTTTGTTTGACTGACCTGAACTCGGACCAACGGGCTTATAACTTCATTTATTTAAATCATGTTACTTTTTCATATTTGTTACACCATTTACTGAAATAGGACATTACTATATTTTTCCAAATATATAATACAAGTTTAAAAGAAAATTGTGCGTATCCCCATTAAGTATTAATAACTTTATGAACACCAAACTATTTAATCAGTGGTATTAAATTATTAAGTGTGTGGGATTATTGTACTACATTAGTATTTCAGTTAAAATGACTTAACACTCTCGAGTATAATTTGTAAAAGGAAGCCAATTTTTTGTGATCTGTAATTTACAAAAAGCAACTTATGAACTTTTTTACCAAACCAGCGACTGATTAGATATTATTTGATGAGTTCTTTGTTTTAAAATTAGTTTTGCATGGGATATTTACTTAATCCGATTAACCAAAATTGGCAGCAAATTTTATCAACTTCCGTGTGGTCACTTTCAATTCCGATCATTAATAAATCAAAAATGAAACCCATGCTTCAATTGGACTTGTTCTCATAAGAAAAGTGATTTCGATTGAAGTTTAATTTATTTTAATGTTTTGGAATTTTGAATAAAGGACATTTGTTCTGTTGAACTAGGAATCACATAACCATATTTTGTCGACTTGACCGCCCAACAAACCAGTGCGTTATGGGCTGATGCGGCGGATCCTCCGCAGCTGCGGCGCCGGCGGCCACGCTGTGACCACATCATCACCGTCCACCAGCCTTGTAATTACTGCCTTGTGCTAGTTCATTGTCATTATCACCCCTCATCAAGTTCTACACCTACACCTGGAAAGCCATTCTTTATTCTATTCACCGAAAATTGATTTATTTATTTAGTAACGGTCAACAATAAAACGAAATTCAATAATAAAACAGTAGGTATAATCATTCAGCTTAGTTGGCAAGCACTTTAATTAAGTTGAAAAACTTGAATTCGAGAATTTGACAATCATTGGTAAGAAATTAATAACTTTAAATGACGATCTCCGAATGTTTGTAACAATACAGTTTTCATCAATTTTGATTTCTTGGTGCAAAAGCAATTAATTCTAATTAAAAAAAGTTTACGTTTTGGTATAATGGTTGTTTAATAGTTGAGGGGATGGCTTTGTAATTTTGTAATATTAGGGTTAGGCCAACAAAATGTATTACTTAGTTCATAGACATTAAACACTACTGAGTCATATTCAGTAGTCTCCTAACTTTGCTGGTGACGGCCCAGTAGGAGTTGTATATTACATTAAATATTCTCTTGCTTTGCTGCAAATCCGAACACAAAAGACGATCAAGTCTCAAATTTCAAACGATCTAATTTGTTCTAAATCAGTTTGAGTTCTGATTTGCTTTATGACTTTACACTGAAGAGAACCTAATAGTTTGATGTTTATATTTCGACCGATGCTATACCTTTACTAGTATGTACTGTATTGCATTTTTGTTAGTCTCTATGACTTATATTTTTGTTTTTATGTATTTAAGTATACAATTACCTTTTTAACATCCAATTTCTTTGACCATCTATTTTTAGTGGTCTTCATATGTTATGAATACCATTTATCGATTAGTGAATCCTGAATTAGAACAATGACATGTGGCCGTATTGTATGAGTTCCGATTAAATGTATCTGAGTTAACTAAAGAAATATTAGCAAAACAAATTGTTGAATTTTCCAATTCGAAGTTGACTGTATATTTGGTATAGTTTTTGTGTAGTTGATTGTAGATCCAGCGTACTTTTAACCACTCTCACTGAAATATCAATTCTATTTCGATAATTAAAATATAAAACACAGTGAAATACATTGAGCCCAGGAAGTGTGTTATCATGGTCAGACAAATAACAAAAGAGTTATAAATTAAGGAAAGAAAGTACTCTGAGATTCCTAGGATAAACCAAAATAAATAAATAAACAAGAAGACAATGGAAAATAAACATGCAATCTTATGAGAGAGCGCATGCAGTATCAAATATAAAGGTCTCCGCTGAGTTGCTGCACATTACTGAGCTCACGACGTAATCGCGTCATCACTTATGCAAGATGCGAAATGAACGTAAACATTTACAACATTCTTGGGTGAGCCACACTCCAAAAGATTAGGTCTTATTTTTGTTTCGCCTCATTGTTGAGTGAATTACACTTTTATTAGGGTTACTGTATCCAAGTATTACTAGTTCTAAAATGAAGATTATAAGTAGTCCTTGAAAAGTATAAAGTCATTAATTAGGCTGCATTAAGCACTGTTGGACGCAGATGCCAGTGTTAAGGGCTTAGTAGGGTAAAAAAGGCAGTTACCAATTAACTCAAAATGATATACTGATTAACTCAAGCATTGTCCTCTACACTGCAATAGAGCAATAATGGGAATCATGTGAAAGACTACTGGTGGCTGTTGGGAGTTTAATGAAGCAGAGCTGCAATGAAGAGATGGCCAGTGCGGGACTGCGGGGTGAGTTATGACTGCAATGAGATGTTTTAATTATTTACACCGCTTGCCGAACCCTGGGTAGTTTTCTACGAGCAAATAATTGTTTTTGTTTTCATAAGATATATTTTTTTAATCACATTGTTTCCAGGTGTTATTTTAAGGTTTATCCTGACCCGGCTGAACATTATATACTAAGAAGCCCCCAAGGGTGGGGTGTCCACTCGAGACGAAGGAGCAATTGAAGTGTATTTTTTGTAGTCAAACTTATATCTTCTAGGTTTTTCCCTTACGTACTGCTATTGATTCCATACCGATTGCATGCAGAAACTATTTTTACATTCCATTTTGGAAAGTTGATTGAATTTTTTTACAAAAAAGGTTTGTTCAGTAAAAAAAATATTACTTTGTGAAGTGTTTTGTAACTTTAAACTTATAATTAACTTAACATATAATTAACTTATTTGTACTCATAAATAAATTGTGTATTTTATATGATGTAATTTATTGAAATAAAATAAAATAAATAAATTAAAATTCAATTATATTAATATTTCTTCAATCATCTTTACTGCATAAAAAAATCAATTAGTGTCGTTTAAGGTCTAATTAATTGGAAGTATGTGTAGACAATCAAGTTATCTTTGGAATTATTTTTAGATCCTAAAAAGTGCACAAAAACACCGTCCGTATGAATGAAATGCTAATAAATATTCTTTTGCCTTTCCTGAAAATTTGTCATCTGATTATTCCATTGAATTCCCCTCCTCTTGGTTCTTACAATCGGTGAAAATTCACAAAGAACTGTATTTAATCAGTCTTGCGGCACGTTTTTCCACAACCTGTTCTACATTTGCAAAAAATATATTTTAGAACTGAGTCCGGCGCTGGAGGGTAATCAGTTTTGGTGGGCTGAAGGAAACCATTAGATAAATTACGTGCTCACCTGCACTCCTCGGGAAGAAATTTATTATTTCCTAGTCATTGCTGGACTTGAACATTTGTTCTGGGAGAGGGTTGCTTTTCGGGGCCTTTTTTGGGTGGCAAATACGCTCAGGCTTTTAGCCCTTTGGATGAATACACTTTCCTTTCTACACTGGCTTCCCCCGGCACAAAGAATATCTCGTTTTCCTCAGTCACCAGCTTTAATAGCAGTAGGTTAATAACTTATTTCACATCACGACCACGTTGTTTTTAAGTCCTGCAAATTAAAGTTCTCATTGAACAATGTTCATATTTTATTATCTGCAACATATTTTTTGTCACCATACTCTACTACTTTAACGTATTGTACTTAACAAGAGAAATAAATAATGATTTATTTATTTATTTATATTCATTAGCCAAAACATTCTTCTGTTGAACATTAGCGATTGTATAAACACGGAAGTCTATGTCAACTGAGGTTTTGGTTGAATGTACACGCATTTGTTCAACACGTTTTGTGCTTACTTTGCCACGGTTTTAATAACCATCAAAATCATCATAGCACTGTTCACCGCAATGTCTTTTTATGTAAGATGTACACTGCTCAAATATAGAGGAGAATGTCAATATTTTCTCCTATCACAACTACACTGTTGTTGAGTCCAGCTAATTGAAGTCCACATTGAAAAATCTTTCTTGTTATTTTCGCTAGCAAACAAATGCTCCCGTAATACGTTAGCGATTGTATCAGCACAGAAGTCTACAACAGCATCAACCGAGGTTTCCGTTGATCGTAAACGCATCTGTTCAGTTTTTTTTTTTTTTTTTTTTTTTTTTTTTTTTTTTTTTTTTTTTTTTGCTTATTTGCCACTATTTGACAGCTATAAAATAAGTCATAGCACCGTTCACTGAAATGCATTTTTATGTAAGGTGCATATTGCTCAAACGTAGAGGAGAATGTTGCAGCACATCTCCATTTCATTCGATTGAGAAGAGACCTTTCATCGATCACATTTCTGTGCTGGGTAATAAGGTTTTCAGTTTTATCACTGACGGGAACCCCATAATAGAAAAACTGACGTCTTTGTTTTACTCATTACTCATTCATTAAACGAAGGTAGTAGGTGTAGTGGTAATTCATACTTTAAAAGATCTTGCAGATCAAATTTGTTAAAGTGCAAAAATTTTCTTTTTGCAACTTTTTTTAATGTTTCTAAGTTTTTAACCAAAACCCCTATGATATGAAAGCGTCGATGAAAAATCTGGTGGGTGTAAGTTTAATAATAAGAATCCTAATTTTCCCCTCATTAAAACATATACTTTTCACTACATAGTTTTATTTTTTTTGTTTAGTTATTTGATTTTTAAAGTTTCATTTTAATATATGTATGACATTATGTTAGATTTAACATAAATACTTTCCAATTAATTTAATAGATCAAAAATAACTCCTAATATCAGCAACAATAAAAAAATAAGGGAGTTAATAGATGATTTTCGTAATGCAAAAATGTTTCATTTTATTTCATACTAGATTTGAAATATATTACTTAATCATCCAGATTATTTTATCACAGTACTAGTATAGGAAACTCATAAAATAAATAAGACTACTTTATTACGTTTGCGTTTTAATTTTCTACTTTAGCCTGTTACTGACCTACGTTAATAATTAATTTTTGATTATCTAACTAGCCGCTCATTATGTACATAACTGATGACTATTACCCAGGTACACTGGCTTACATTAACAATTCATTTAATTTTACCCACCTTGTTTGCCTTGCGCTGCAGGCAGACACAGATTATTAGTTAATAAAAAGTGATAAATTGTTGATAGTTACAGCACAACTAATATTAGTCCATCAGTCATAGAAGAAAAAATTTGTTTTAAAATCATTGGGTAACCAAGTGGGAGTTTTTGCCATATGTTCCTCGATATGTTACTTTTAAAACCCCATTACTTTTTCGAATATTAAACTTGTGCTCAAGCCCCCATCTTGGAAAATGGCGACAAAAATATAGTTTTTGAACTATATCATTATTACTATTAAATTTAGAAAAAAACTTGATATACAAAAGCTGCTTGGTTTGAAAAGGCCTATAACTTTTATATTTAACAAATTGTTGTCAAACAATTGATAAAGGAGGCATATTGGAAAATGGCTGCTAGAAAGGATTTTTTGTATGATGCAGCTTAATTATTAATCTTACTAAAAAGGTACTGAAGATAAGTTGCTGAGATTTCGATGATCTACAACTTTTGTATTTACTTTGTTATTGTAAACTCGCAATTATAGGTGCCGTCTTGGAAATATGGGCACTAATAATCTTAGAAAATGTTGGCCAAATATGTTTTTCTTGGAATTTTCACCTTGCAAACTTAAATTAACCAAGTTTTAGTTTGCATCATTGGATTCAGCTCGAAAAAACAAATAATTTAGTTTTTTGAATCACTGTTTCTTGTACATTGAATCACTAAGGTATTGAAAATGGTAAACACAGAGCGCTGTTGCAATATTATTATCCTTATGGGAATGTGTAAAATTCTATATCTCGCTCATTTCTTGTCTTACATCAATACAACTTTGTATGCGGCTTCTTTTAGTAAAGATCTGCTGGATTATGGCTCAAAATAATATACTTTTACATTTCGGTGGCAGCAAACCTGCGTGCTCATTTATAGAAACAAAGGCATTTTATAAATTTTTTACGATCCTTATACATTCTAGACCATCAAGAGTAAAACCTTAAAACTACATATATTATTTTGGTTAGTTTACATTTTTAACTTCGATTCGCACCATTTTATACTACTGAATAATAAAATAAGATCTTTAATTTTATGTTCATTTTGACTTATGATACGTTTAAGAATTTCCTTTTACTCCTTATGGGCCGTCGCCCTGGAGGAGTAGGAAAGTGATGATTAATTCTACATATGGATATAAAAGTAAATGTAATGTGTAAAGTTTCATTTTTTTACTGCTTCGATAACTAATAAATTTGACCGTTACTGGACTTTTTTTAACAAATCTTATCATCTGACTTTAAAATATCAAAAATATATTTTTCACTTTGGATCAAGTTATTTCTTTATTTTTTTAAGCTCTTCGCTGTAAAATATCAATCAGAATATCCAGTTCTTTTACGAGTTTGTTAAAAATATTTTATATTGATTCGAATCAGTCTTGCTTCAGTACACGACCATATGTTCAACTCAGTTCGGTACACCCGACTGTCTTATGCTACCCAGAATGGGAAGCGAATCGGCCGACAAAGCGCACCGATTATCCAATTCATACCTCCGCCCGGTCAGCCGGTCAGTGGCCGGGGCCGGGACATGTCGCAGGCCCGCGTGTTCTCGCTGCGGCGCCGCGACGACGACTACGCCACGCTGCTGCCGGAGACCGAGCGCCGGTCCTGCAGGCCGCTCGTGGCCGACGTGCTGGGCAGCCACTGGAAGGTGGCGGTGGCGGTCTGCGACGTGCTCTGCGTGCTCGCCTTCACCGCGGCGCTGCTGGCGGCGGGCGCCTGGAGCTGCGAGGATCTGGGCAGCGACCAGGAGCTGAGCTGGTGCGAGCCCTTCCAGCCCGTCGACAAGGTAGGTAGGCTGCGTGCGACCTTCACCGCGGCGCTGCTGGCGGCGACCAGGAGCTGGGCTGGTGCGAGCCCTTCCAGCCCGTCGACAAGGTAGGTAGGCTGCGTGCTCACCTTCACCGCGGCGCTGCTGGCGGCGACCAGGAGCTGGGCTGGTGCGAGCCCTTCCAGCCCGTCGACTACGTGCTCACCTTCACCGCGGCGCTGCTGGCGGCGACCAGGAGCTGGGCTGGTGCGAGCCCTTCCAGCCCGTCGACAAGGTAGGTAGGCTGCGTGCCACCTTCACCACGGCGCTGCTGGCGGCGACCAGGAGCTGGGCTGGTGCGAGCCCTTTCAGCCCGTCGACAAGGTAGGTAGGCTGCGTGCCACCTTCACCGCGGCGCTGCTGGCGGCGGGCGCGTGGAGCTGCGAGGATCCGGACAGCGACTAGGAGCTGGGCTGGTGCAAGCCCTTCCAGCCCGTCGACAAGGTAGGTAGGCTGCGTGCTCACCTCACCGCGGCGCTACTGGCGGCGACCAGGAGCTGGGCTGATGCGAGCCATTCCAGCCCGTCGACAAGGTAGGTAGGCTGCGTGCTCACCTTCACCGCGGCGCTGCTGGCGGCGACCAGGAGCTGGGCTGGTGCGAGCCATTCCAGCCCGTCGACAAAGTAGGTAGGCTGCGTGCTCACCTTCACCGCGGCGCTACTGGCGGCGACCAGGAGCTGGGCTGATGCGAGCCATTCCAGCCCGTCGACAAGGTAGGTAGGCTGCGTGCTCACCTTCACCGCGGCGCTACTGGCGGCGACCAGGAGCTGGGCTGATGCGAGCCATTCCAGCCCGTCGACAAGGTAGGTAGGCTGCGTGCTCACCTTCACCGCGGCGCTGCTGGCGGCGACCAGGAGCTGGGCTGGTGCGAGCCATTCCAGCCCGTCGACAAGGTAGGTAGGCTGCGTGCTCACCTCACCGCGGCGCTACTGGCGGCGACCAGGAGCTGGGCTGATGCGAGCCATTCCAGCCCGTCGACAAGGTAGGTAGGCTGCGTGCTCACCTTCACCGCGGCGCTGCTGGCGGCGACCAGGAGCTGGGCTGGTGCGAGCCATTCCAGCCCGTCGACAAGGTAGGTAGGCTGCGTGCTCACCTTCACCGCGGCGCTACTGGCGGCGACCAGGAGCTGGGCTGATGCGAGCCATTCCAGCCCGTCGACAAGGTAGGTAGGCTGCGTGCTCACCTTCACCGCGGCGCTACTGGCGGCGACCAGGAGCTGGGCTGATGCGAGCCATTCCAGCCCGTCGACAAGGTAGGTAGGCTGCGTGCTCACCTTCACCGCGGCGCTGCTGGCGGCGACCAGGAGCTGGGCTGGTGCGAGCCATTCCAGCCCGTCGACAAGGTAGGTAGGCTGCGTGCTCACCTTCACCGCGGCGCTACTGGCGGCGACCAGGAGCTGGGCTGGTGCGAGCCCTTCCAGCCCGTCGACAAGGTAGGTAGGCTGCGTGCTCACCTCACCGCGGCGCTGCTGGCGGCGACCAGGAGCTGGGCTGGTGCGAGCCATTCCAGCCCGTCGACAAGGTAGGTAGGCTGCGTGCTCACCTTCACCGCGGCGCTGCTGGCGGCGACCAGGAGCTGGGCTGGTGCGAGCCATTCCAGCCCGTCGACAAGGTAGGTAGGCTGCGTGCTCACCTTCACCGCGGCGCAGCTGGCGGCGAATATGAGCTGGGCTGGTGCGAGCCCTTCCAGCCCGTCGACAAGGTAGGTAGGCTGCGTGCTCACCTTCACCGCGGCGCTGCTGGTGGCGACCAGGAGCTGGGCTGGTGCGAGCCCTTCCAGCCCGTCGACAAGGTAGGTAGGCTGCGTGCTCACCTTCACCGCGGCGCTGCTGGTGGCGACCAGGAGCTGGGCTGGTGCGAGCCCTTCCAGCCCGTCGACAAGGTAGGTAGGCTGCGTGCTCACCTTCACCGCGGCGCTGCTGGCGGCGAATAGGAGCTGGGCTGGTGCGAGCCCTTCCAGCCCCTCGACAAGGTAGGTAGGCTGCGTGCTCACCTTCACCGCGGCGCTGCTGGCGGCGACCAGGAGCTGGGCTGGTGCGAGCCCTTCCAGCCCGTCGACAAGCTAAATGACACGTCAACAATGTAATAATATAATTGCATCGATTTCTATTTTTTACTGTTGGTTTTAACCGAGCTTAGATCTATATCCAACCTAATGGCTTTATGAGATAACTAGCTGAACCCGACAGCCCTTTGACGATTTATCAAAGATCACCTGTAAACATGACATTTGATTTTATGTAAACCATATTTTTAATAAGAATAAAATGACAGATTTGGAGGCCAGTGGGGCGGACCCCTAGTGGAGTTTCAAAACAAAAATAAGCCCAGGTCCATCTCTGGTAAGTTGGCTCTATTCATGCAAAATTTCAGCTCAATTGGTTCGATATTTCCATTAAAAAATTAAAATAAATATTTGAACTAATTCTTGGATTACAAGAAAAGCAGGTTTGTAGTTTGTAGGCGGCACTGTAGTATTTCCCTGTAATCCGGAGGCTATTGTTGTACACAACAAAAATGTTATTACAATTTAGCCTATAAGGGAATTTATAATTTCTTATTAAAAATTGTGTTCCCGTCATAAGAAAGTACTTCTATATTTTTTATACGGCCTCACATTGTTGTAAACCGTATAATACGGATTGAACTTATCGGATTTGGCGTTCTTGTAAGGTTAGTATCAAATGATACATTTGCAAACGATGTGACCACTGTTACAGGTACGTTTAATTGGAACAAGTCCATACAAACTTTTGATGAATCTGCTAACGAAGCCAGTTACGTGATTTGTGGCCTTAGTTTAAAGTCTTTGCATTGGTATATTGTTGAAAAACATTTACCTGCATTAAAAACATAATTTTTGGAATTTTTTTTTGAAGGGATGGACTTTACCAAGACTCACTCACTCAAAATTACTTGCGTACTCTATCGATCACACCAATATTTTGTTGAAAAAAAAAACAATGAATGTTTAAGACTAACACAACTGTACGGAACAAAACTCTTTAATGAAGAAATTAGAAACATACTACATATTTTTATTACTGTCTGGTTCTCTGTCCCTGCCAAAATGATAATGGCGCCGAGCAGGGTGTTGAACGGATCGCTGGCTTCAGCCGCCACTGCCAACCGCCAAATGTATTTTGCCAGGTAGGTTAGGTACAGGCAGACATTCCATCATCTGTGTGGTGAGGGAAGGCGTATAGCGATAGGCCTAGTACGACGGCGGAGGCGATTCGAATTGTCGTGAGTACACAACAATCTATACAACTACTGTTAATAGACGGCTCTATATTATGATATTTAAACCAAGGCCGTAGCCAATGCGGGGGGTCAGGGGGTCAAAACTCCCCCCCCCCGAAAATTTTGAAATTGTGTTTAAATGAAAGTTTAGAATGTTATTTTTTCACTACCTGTAACCGCGGAGCCCAAACCCCCCCCCCCCCCAAAAAAAAATCCTGGCTACAGCTTTGATTTTAACTACCCACTACCTCACGTTATCTTCAAAATACGAATGTTGTCGATATAATGAGTAATAATCACTTAGCAAAAATGCACTAGCGACTTTATTTAAACATCCTCTATAATTTTTCAAAGACATGCAGATTTTGAACCAATTTTTTTTTGTTCCCAGGTGATCGTGGACCTGAGCTTCGACCTGCTAGTGCACTGCGACTCGCCCAAGTCGTGCGTGGCGTGGGCCGAGCTTCAGGGCGGACAGTACAACTTCATCCTGGGCGACGAGGAGCTCGTGTACGTGGGCCGAGGGTACCAGTGCGGCGGCGGCGGCGAGCTCAGGATACAGATGCTCATCACCCGCTACACCTGGGACCCCAGCCAGCCGGTCTACAGGGTACCCAACGAGGTGGTCCTCAGGTAGGTGTCTGGTGTACGTGGGCCGGGGGTACCAGTGCGGCGGCGGCGGCGAGCTCAGGATACAGATGCTCATCACCCGCTATACCTGGGACCCCAGCCAGCCGGTCTACAGGGTACCCAACGAGGTGGTCCTCAGGTAGGTGTCTGGTGTACGTGGGCCGGGGGTACCAGTGCGGCGGCGGCGGCGAGCTCAGGATACAGATGCTCATCACCCGCTACACCTGGTTGAGTGTACCCAAAGGGTGGTCCTCAGGTAGGTGTCTGGTGTCCGTGGGCGGAGGTACCACTGCTGCCCACCCTAAAAGGAAGAGATAATCTTTTTCCAACCTATCCCCCATGCTGTATACCTCTATACCTCTATGTTGTGAAGGATTCTCCTTATACAGTTCGACTTCCAATCCACATACAGTAACTCGTCCAATTTAAAAATGATTGTTATAGATACTGAACTTGAAGCTACTTTTTCAACTGTAAAACTAGTGACACTTTTGAATGTGCAGGTACGGGGAGGTGATAGAGGAGGGGCTGCGCTGCGGCAAGATCTCGCCGCACTTCACGGTGCACGCGACCTGCGGCGTGTACGGCCCGTGGTGCGGCGCCGCCAACATCCGCGACCAGTTCCCCTGGACCGCCACGTCGTCGCTGGCGCTGTCACGTGACCTGCGGCTCTCCCCGTGGTACGAGCCGCCCCTGCCGCACGACCACCCCTACCTCGCCTTCGACGTCGACCGCGTCTACGACCGCCAGCACGCGCTCTTCGCCTGCAACCGCACCCTCCTGGGAATGTAAATTGATCGCAACTTTTATAATAACATTCTTGATCATGTTTGAGGTCTGTTGTCATTGACGTTATTAAAATATATTATTGTAAGTTTGACTCTAACTTTCTATCATTTGCCGATTAACAATGATTACCTAACAAGCGAAACCTTTCTATATGATGTGCGAGCAAATACTTCGGTTACGTTTTCAAAAAAATGCAGCCGAGTTGACAGAAACTGTGATGTTAAACAATAAAGTGAAACTACATGCAATCAATGAAAGTCAGGTGAATATTGTGTGTAATTTGGAGTTTAATATAAACCTAAAAAAGCACAGTATTATAAATATCAAAACTTAAATTTGACCTAAATACACCAAAACTTAAAAAATCATTTCAAGTAATGATACGCAAATGATAAAATACCGGATGATCTACCAACCGCAAATGATACCATTGCGGATAAAATCAAAGAGGATTTTGGAGAATGATGCTATAACAACAACATGGATAACAAAAGTCATTGATAACGTCCCCTAATGGACGGAGCGACCTGATTTAGCGATGTAATTGTTTTTTTCATCAGCGTTGTGGCCGCGCTATTTTACTGCGGTGTATCGTTGCCAAACCCAACTGAGTTTAATCAACAACGCATGATTTATCAAGATAAACTTGTTGACGATGATATATATCACGGATACGAAGTTCCCAAGCTTCTGTTTCTCGGATAGAAACATACTGAACTAATACTGTTAATTACGCAGTTTTTTAAATTTTCAGAAAAATTGTTTTATGTATGTGTATATTGCATTTTATATATAATGAAGTTTAAAATGTAATGATAGATGTAATGATAAGTAATTTAGATTATCACGAAAACTGTTGTGTAGCTTCTCAAAACCACCACATAAATGTATAACTTAAGTAAAGGATGAAAGCCTCTATGCTATATTAAGTATAATTAATATACAGGGTGTTTTTTTAACTGTGCCACCATTGGGATCTTGTGAACTGTACATCTTACAGTAAACTTTAAATAGCGAACATTCTCTTGTTTTAAAGAGGTTTAAAAATAAGTCAAAACAACTTTTGTAAATGGCCGCCATTTTCCGACAGTATAGCGGACAAGTTTGATTTTTCTTATGGAACACCGTGTATTTTATGGAGTTTTAGATTCTACCCATAATTTTAAGAACTTTTTGTACTTTGACATTTTTTCCTAAACGTAATAGTTTGGGTGATATGAGCCATTAAAGTTTGATTTTCCCCCATTTTAAATGCATTGGAAAATTGTCGGTAGCCTGTATGTCATAAATGAGTGGGTTAAATAAAACATGTAAAAAAATAAAAGTGCCTAAAACTGTGGTTTTAGTTGAGATTCAATGAAAGAAATACTTTTTGTCGAAATTAATTCATGGAAAACTATAATTTTGAATATTCATTTATTCAATAAGGAATGCATAGGAATGCACAGGAAAAATGGACACGATGCATTTCAAATGGGGAAAAATCAAACTTTAACTGCTCATATCTCTCAAACTATTACGTTTAAGAAAAAATGTCAAAGTACAAAAAGTTCTTAAAATTAAAGATAGAATCGAAAAACTCCGTAAAATACAGAGTGTTCCATAAGAAAAATCAAAGTTGTCCGCCATATTGGGAAATGGCGGTCATTTACAAAGATTTTATTTACATATTAATAAACCTCTTTAAAAGCAAGGGAATGATCGCTATTTAAAGTTTACTCTAAGATGTACAATTTACAAGATCCCAATGTTGACATAGTTAAAAAAAGCACCCTGTATAATACCTTAGAGAAAAGCAGAACAGTGAAACATTTACGTGGTAACAATGATACAATAGTATAAAAATGTCAATAACTTTACTGCCTAGGCTTGTGAGAAGACAACTATTTAAAACACCCAAAAATATAAATTATTTTAGTACTTCTAACTAAACCACAGTATCTTTAAACATCACTTTGACTTAGTTAACGGTGTTTAGGTATAAACACATTCAGTTCAATCTGTGTTAAGGGAAAAGTTTAGCAATGTTGTAAATATCTGCAGCTTGCTCTGTGTAATGAAGTCTGCTGCTAAAGTTTTAGTACCGAGTTTAAATATTTAAAGCTTTGAATAGTAATCTTCCTACGCAAGGCGTTCTGTACTCACGAACCTGCAATAGGATGTCGAGTGGATTACTATGAAAGACCATTTCTGTGGAGCAGGGGAGGTGTTAAAACCATTACATTGAAATAACGTATATACTCAATCAGTGACGGAGGGCTAAAACTATTCAAATAATGACTGCAATTTCAGATACAATGATGAAAACTAATCAAAAGTATAATATTATCAAAATTCTTTCTTAGCCTGCCACCCGCTTGTGTTAGTAGATTTGTTTAAAGTGTCGAGCACAATTATTTTATTAGGTTCTTTGGTATTATACGGAGGCCACCCTCATACAGCGCGCTGCGGCGGCTATGTCAAGTTAGGTTATCATAAATATGTTAGTAAGAGTTTCCTCATTTCGATACGAATCGAATGATACCAAATGAGTCATACTTTCTCCCGCCAAAACCCGTTGACAGGTGATGCGCGCGCTCCGATCAACGACCAGACCTGTGTCTACTTAGAGGGGATTTGGCGGGCGAAACGGCGAAAGTATGACTCATCTGGTATCGTTTGATTCGTGACATAACGAGGAAAGTCGTAATAATATATTTATGATAACCTAACCTAACATAACCGCCGCAGCGCGCTGTATAAGGGTTGGCGATCGGGGTAGTCGATAGCGGCGGTGATGACATGAACACTCAATCCTCGCTGACATTGCTGCCTTCTGGGAGGCAGAACACAAATACCGTTCATCATAATTCAGTCAAATTTGGACAGTAAGTCGATTAAAGTACGTTCTTCTTAATGATGTAGTTATATTTGGTGCCCAGCCAAACAATATCTCTAAAAACAGTGGCCTCCATATAATACCAAAGTACCTTTTAGTAATACACTCAGGTATGAATATAGCCTGAGGATCGTTCCTTAGGAGGGGGGGGAGGGGGTGATCGATGATTATTTTAAGTGCAAAGAGCTCCCCTGGTTCAAAATGCCTAAAGTTTTAACTATGTAGAGCGTAATAATATTTTTAACTAGTATTAGTAAGAATTTGAACGGCAGTTACTTAAAAAATTATGTATAGCAAACGCAATAAAGTTTGAGCGTGAACTTATTAAGTGAAGGTATGCAACTTTTAATTTAAAAACTCCTAATAAAATAATATTACCTTATCTAATCACTGTTATTATAAAGAGGACACGTTTCGTTCCTCAGAACTTCATCAGGTCTTCAGGTATGTAGCCACATTACGCTTTGCATCATTACATTGTGGCTAGTGATTACAATGAAATGTTGTCAGTCACAATACGAATAAGACAAAATTTCATGCATTATTTGAATTAACTCAATGTAATGATACATGCAAGTCATGATACGTGCAATGAAAACCGTCTAAAGGGGCTCCTCAGTTAATGAAGGGAATCGACATACTGCAAAAATGAACAAACCCTTGGGTCGACGTAAGTTCATTCACATCCCCTAAGACGTCTCTGTGAATGTGGTAGTGCGCTCAAGTGCAACTCTTATTTTTGACCTATACTTTGTAGCATTTAAAATTAGTTTTAATATTATTATGATTTTTAGATTTTCCAACGTATAGTCGACTGAGTCGTAAGGCTATGATGGGTCGGGTTTTATCAATATTTAAGTGCGCATGTGATAATTATTGAAGAAACTTGTTTATTTTATTCAGCTGAGCTAGAGTTATACAGCGCTGTCAGGTGGCAAACTAAAGATCTACTTCAAAGTCAGGTGTTCTCTTACCTTTCTGATGAGCCCTACTAGAATCTAATCATGTTGAAGTTCTGAGGACCAAACGTAACGGTGATTGGATAAGGTGATTTATATATTTATTTACATATTCAAATCCAGAGTCCCAGAATAGTATGAATAGCATTTTCATTTATATGGTAATATTTTAATGATATTCCATCCATTATACAGGTAGCCGAGTGATTGAAACCCCTTTTTACTTTCTCCCCCCTATACATAGTACATGGAGAAAGTATTGTTTTCGTCAAAATTTTCGAATTTGAGTTGTTAGTGGATATATTTAATTTAGTGCTCCCTGAATCCAAAAAAGTGGTTTTTGGCGTGGTGTCTGTCAGTCAGTCAGTCAGTCAGTCAGTCTGTGTGTGTGTGTGCGCGCGCGCGTGTGTGTGTGCGTGCGTGCGTGCGTGCGTGCGCGCGTGTGTGCGCGCGTGTGTGTGTGCGTGCGTGCGTGCGTACGTGCGTACGTGCGTGTGCGTGTGTGTGTGTGTGTGTGTGTGCGTGCGTGCGTGCGTGCGTGCGTGTGTGTGTGTGTGTGTGTGTGTGTGTGTGTGTGTGTGTGTGTGTGTGTGTGTGTGTGTGTGGATGTATGTGTGGATGTAAACAAAGCTAGAGACGACACCAGTGGACATATTTTCATGAAATTTGGCATGGAGGTATAAAGCCGTGGTATCTCACGATAGCCGGCCGGGTGTGATGTCCGTCTTTAGTTATTTTTGTTTCTGACGTCGGTGTATTAGTATTTGTTCCGTGTGTGCGTATGTCATTTGTAATTATTATTGTGACTATTTTTTAAAAAGTTCTGACAACTACATTTTTTTAAATGTGGACTTTTTGATGTAAATTGTGTGTACTGCCGCTGAAGATGAAGGGTAATGCCTTCGAAACATGTACGGCATAATTAGAAGATATTTTGATACCTAAAGGATATTACGTAAGTAACAAATTGAGATTAAATAAAAAGGTATCAAGGCTGTTAGAATTATTAATTATTAATGATTTTAGATGAAGCTTCATTCAATAGACGTAATTTGACAAAGGACAGATTGGAGGTGTGTTGCAGTTTTAGTCTTCGACATAAATCTAAATTACAATTTTCAGGTATTTTAGGGAAAATAACCTGTATTTTAGAGGTAAGGGAACAATAAATGCTTAATAAAGTTGCGAAGAATTACCGAGGTTAAATAATTAACGAAAAATTACCCATTAAGAAGCTTAACTCCACTTCTTATCTTGTTTCATTAAATGCATTTATTAAAACTTACAAAGTTTTTAAAAGGTAGCGTTTATTAACGGTTAAAAGGATTGAAAATACCTCTTTTGATCAATGTTGCATTGTGTTAAAATCTTGCTTAAGTGGAAGTGTGTGTGTGTGTGTTGTGTGTAGGAGTATTTGTTGTAAAGTAAATCCATAGTGAGCGTAGAGTTAAAAATATATTTTCATGAAAATAATAAGTTTATTATTAAAATAATTGTAACTTATGCCTCTAACTAAAGTAAACCAACAGCTAAATTTCAACCATAAATCTAACACAATGGAATTTTAATTGGCGACTCTTTGTTTTTAAGCTTTTTTTAGTTAGTTTCTAATTGGTTGGGCGCCATTTTGTAATATGGCAGAGAACTTTACTTTTTTGTGGAACATGATGGTATTTGATGTTTTTATCTTACAAATTATTTTAAGAAACTTATAACTTTAGTATTTTCCCCAAGACCTGTGGTTAAGGAAATATGGGTAGTAGGTAGAAGTTTGAGTTTACCCAGACGACATACATTGGACATTAAGATAAATGCTGCCAAAGTTTGGCTCGTACGTTATTTAAAAGAGGAACGTTCAAATTTACTCTTATCCTACTAATATTATAAGTGTGAAGGTTTGTGGGCTTGAGTATTCATTTATTTATTTGTTTAAAGTCCCACTAGCAACCTACATCACTTAGTGACTTAAAATCATAATAAAATAGCCTTTAGTCTCAAGTTGATTATTTATGGAGTTTCGCAGCGTAAAATACCTTTCAATGAGGAAGTGTGTTTGTTGTGATTATTTTAAATTCTTTATATAAATACATTTTTCTACTGTAATAAAATTATCACCGGCTGAACTTCTCATCAAGGCAAACTTTTAAAATAACTTATTACTTTAGTCTTGAAACATCAATATTAATAAGGTATTCCTCACGGAATTCCAGAAGTTCATTTATTTCATCTGCTTAAAAATTCTATGTATTCGTTCTACACTTTTCAGCTGTAACAGCTCAACGACATTCATTTTGCATAATTTGGATGTTAGGATCTTCTTTGCTCAGTGCATCTTGATACCTCTGTTTTGGAGTTTTCTTTTGAAAAATAATGAATATTAATTTTATTTCTACACAACATCTGCATGTCAGTTTCTTGCATTCATTTTTATTAAGCCTTAACAACAAACGACAAGAAGATGCGCAAACAACTGATCTACGAATAAACTAATTTCTAAATAATATTTTCAAAATGGCTATTGGCTGAAAAAATAAACTATTCAGCAATCATGACGGCCGAGAAATTACATTTTAAAGTCGACCTAGTTGTTTTTCACATATTAGGAATATGTTTGGCAAATTAATGCCCAAGTAAATATCATAACTTTCAACGATATGCACTCGACAAAAAATCAAAATAAGTAATAATATGTGAGTTTATTGAGTAATTAAATCTTTCTAAAAATTATGAAATGTACTTTTTGAATTGGAGCATTTTATTGGTGCATTTAAAAATCGAGAAAAAATAGGTAGGCTACCCGTCAACACTTAAATATCCTTCGAAGTCCAAGTAAATTAGCAAAATATAGGTTTTAAATTTAATGATGCGTTTATCATAACATTTTTATCTTTAATTTATATTGATATTTTTACATTTTAAACGTTGAAGAATGCATCAATAGTTTGTTGGGTAATCCCACCACCCGTAGGTAAGGTTTAATTTGATTATGCAGACTGTAACTTGTAAGACTAGTAACTTACTGTCCAGAAACCTGAAATTGCAGTGGGCCTGTTTTATTTTTAAGTCTTTTTAGCCTTCTTAGCTTCTCTTTTTAGCTTCTTTAGGCTTCTTAGAGCCTTTTTAGGCTTTAAGATACCGGAGTCTGCAGACTGTTGGTCTTGGTTTCGATAAGGTCTGGGACCTTACTCCTTCTTCCTTAAGGTGAGAATAGATTTTTTTCTGCTGACTTATAAAAACGTCTATATTAAAAAAAAATCAAAATCATAATGTGGATGAACGTAAACTGACTTTTGTTAGCCCTGCATTTTGTGGTATAGATATGTTAACTATTTCAAATCTTGACCACTTTTGTTATAAACAAATGTGAATTGGAAAACGTTCACAAGTTTTACAACAGATAGTACTTACGTTAGAATTTCAGAAGCCTCCTGTGCAGAGGCTTTTTTGAGATATTTTCAAACCCGCAAAAGGCACATCTATAGAGAGTAATAGCTTTAATTTCATACCAAATATGTATACAAAACTAATTATCTAGAAGTCTGTATGCTGTGGACAAAAACTCACATATTCTTTTAATAATATAGATTACGTCTAAACTACTAAACCAACTTACCAACTATATTGGTTAGGTAGGTAGCTAATTCATTCAAGCGTATTTTTTTTTTTTAATATTACTAAATATGAAAGTTAAAATTACCTTTGATTCCAAAACCACCAATCAATGCACCGTTGGTTCCAAAAGAAAAATTAAAGGAGTACGTCATATTGGAAAATGGCGGCTAGATTTTCAAATTCGAAACCACCTTAAAAATAATATAAAAAGGGGAGTCCCCCGTTAACAGTGCATTGTCAGATTATTAGTTAAAGAGCTGGCTAAAGGTTCACTTTTGGCAAGACACCCGGTTTATGACGGATTTTCACAATTGAACTTACACAGTAATTAATCGAAATGGTATATCCATATGCTCAGCAAAATTGTTATTTCCTTATTACTAAGGTATACTTTTATTTTTATAAAACTTAAATAATACCTAAAAGTTTTATATCAGAAACAAATTTTATCAATTCAAAATCACTCCTAGAAAGCAAAAATAATTACTAATATACAATGTAATCTTAAATCCAATTACTATGTTTAGAATATTTTTCACTAAAACCTACACTCAACCGACAAAGATTAAAGATAAATTATAATCTTTACTTCAAATCATATTTGTCCAGGTTGTTAATAATTAACTAAGTACATACAGTAATGTAAAACGTCTTTATGGTCCCAGGCCTAAGTTCCATTGGAACCAGTTAACGGCGTTCTGCTTCAACAAGAACTGTTGTTAATGCAAAACGTTTGGTTGCTGATAATGTTCCAGAATCTATTGATAACAGTTAGTTAATGAAGTCGAAGTTGGACTGTTTTTCCCCCGTTTGAACTCCATTAATTCAACTTGTGGGTGGCGACGCAGTGCACCACTGTTCTCTGCATTAGACAACTGTGTTTTACGAATTTATTCCGATTTCAAAACCATTTTAATTAGTCTCTCAAATTATACAACTATAGTACCAATTCGAGTTTAACGACGCTCGTGGATATGTTTATAAAAAAAGTATTAGTTAATTGCAATGGTAATCAGATCATCGAGAGTAACATTTAATCGAGCGGACAATTTCTGATATACTTAATTTATAAAAAGGCAATACTGAACAGGATTTATATATGCCCCATATTGTTGTTATTAACATCCGTCTCTCTGTTTGGAAATGATTTGTTATTTAATAAAGACATAACTAGTACATAGTAACTTCAGACGTTATTAAAGAATGAGCAGACTAAAGAATTAATAAGTTTTTCAAGGGAAAATAAAGTAAAACGTTTTAATTTCTTGAAACTGCGCTTCATCTTGAAACTATAAGACATGGTGACTCGGAAAATTTTGGATGTAGTCTCAAAATTAATCTTGTATATATAATTAAGGTCACTTATTCTAATACCACCTGACAATGTTTTACCACTGCCTTTGACTGTTGTTCATGCATGTATATGTCTATGACAATAAAGATATTCATTATTCATTATTATTCATTAATCATAAGGAAACTATCGGTAGAACTCTCAGCAATTCACTCATTGTACATCCTATTTGTTTTTTATAAGGAAATCCCATAAACTACAAATTTTCTTTCTATTATTAAACTGTTTGGAATAAAGTGAAAGGTACCCAACGGTGTAATGTGATAAAGCAGGAAATTAAAGCATTAGAGGAAAATAAAAACGCTCCTCTTTACCGGAGTGCGAAACCCTGATGAGTTACAAAGTTCAACCAGAACGCTCTTACCCACTTAAGTTTTTTGTTTTGGAATTTTTCAAGACTTGAATCTTTCTTTATTAAGTAATGAATTGTGTTTATTTTAACCAACCTTTATTACTTACAAAAAATAAACATAATAAATAAATAATAATAAATAAATAAATAATAATAAATAAATAAATAATAAAAAATAAATAAATAATAATAAATAAATAAATAAATAATAATAAATAAAAAGAAACATGAGTTAAAAGGTATGTAGTTTAAAGAACAGAAGTAGAGCATTTTCAATACTTTTGTATTTACAATAAACATTTAACTTAAAGGATACCGAAATAATTCCAATAATTTTCTTTCAAAAACCGAAAACAGACATTTCAAGCAGATCATTTATGGACATAATTCTTTGAGTACCCAATGAGCTGAGAGCAGTTTAAACACGGAAAGGCGGCTTAGCGCTCAATAAGTCTGCTTCTTTATTTTACTTTTAGGTTGGTTATAATTTCTGGAAAGGCTTTTAAGCATTGGTAATCGAAGATAAAATTAAATATCTAAATATGATTGTAGAAACCCGAAATAACGTTTATGGAAAACTTGCATCACAGTGATTGTAATGTGTCTGTAATTATAGCAAAATAACCTCGATGAATTCCATTTTATTGGTTTTCAAAAAACCATGTTGAACCTAGTCAACTTAAGTTGTATCAAAGGAATTGTGGAAATCACAAAACTATCCCTTTATCATGAGGAACATATTTGCACATGAACTACATAGAGTAAACATTTAACAACACTTAGATTTTGATGTGTTTTTATATTATTATTGATTGTTCACAGCCCCGACCTGACTTTTAAGGATACCAAGAAAGCACGCGTAACTAGTAACTTACTGTCCAGAAACCTGAAAAAATTGCAGTGGGCCTGTTTTATTTTTAACAGTTGGCTGTAAGATACCGGAATCTTAATAATATTAGAGCATATAAACTTTGTCCTTGCGAAATCCCTCTATACCGACCTTTATGTTATGGTTGGCATTTACAAACAAAATGTCCACAACTAGGCAAATTTATTTTTTATCATCGAATTTCTATCATGAAAATATTATTGTTTAAAAGATTCACGTCATCAAGATTGTTGATAAAGCCTCGCCCACACTTGCAGTTCGTCCCTGGAATCATTGTCGGCCGAATGTTTCCACGGTGTTTTTTTCTTTTTTCTTGATGTCTTTAGCGTTAGCGATGTCCGTCTTTTGTGTGCCGACAGTCGGCAAACAAATTTTTGTGTTTCGGAAACAAACTCTAACGTTTTCTGTTTTTCAAACTAATCGAAAAACTGAGTCAAGGTACAACCAAGTATTTTGTCCAAAGCCTGTATTTTGTGTGGACGTATCTTTTAACAAGAGACCAGATACGAAAAGCAACTGTCATAGATAGGACACGTAGAATTATTGTGGTTGCAGTGCGTAAATTTCTCTGATACCGTTGGTCCAACAAAGCTTAACGGAATATGAAAGTCTGGTGGGGTTATTCTTGCATTGCTCTTGAAATGTGAGCCATATTGTCATGAAAGGTCTGATAAACAAGTAACGGCAATCGTATGGACTTTCTCAGGAAAATTTATGTTCCCACCATATTCTTTTGCTCGGTAAGGTATCATTAGTAAACAAAACAAAGCATACTCAAGCTGCAACCATGTCCTCTAGTCACCACTTTGATAAATACTGATTCGCTAGTGTTGAGGAAAAATAATTCAGAAACTTGTTTATAAATAAAGCTGGGGGCGATCGTCAACATAGTGCAAACACTCAAGTGTGGATGAGAACATTATTTTGCAAACTACTTATTGGATTGGGAATAAAATAGACAATATAAGAAACAAAAAAATAAAATTTTATTACATCATATCTAACTTTTGAAACAGATGAGAAACGAAGTAAGTAATAACCAGCGTAATAACAAAGAGTGAAGCTTACTCTACCATACCTATTTTACTATGAAATAAATTACTATAAACAAATACGTAGCAGCGCTCAGTTATATTTGATAAAACAAACTATAACTTTATTTGACATCCATAAATTTGACTATACATAATTTGACATACATTACTTACTGATATAAACTATTTAACGCCCAAACTTCACTTAACAATTAAATATTTACAACTAACTTTTTAATAAGTATCCATTAAAATATAATTTTACTTCTTTGGTATCTGAAGGCATTTTTTATTTCTGCATCAATTTATAACAGGAATAGTTTATTACAACAGTTGTCGGGCGAAGGGGCGGGCGGTGAAATGCAGGCAGATGCATCGCCCGATGAGCGTATCTCGGTGACGTTGAGGGGTGATAAGCGCAATATATCACCCGCTATGGCCTACCCTAGCGCCGAATGATGGGTTTGACGTTAGGGAAAAAACAGCAGGTGATAAAACCACCATTTTTTCCAATCGGCACAGATATGTTATGCTCTGAACACTACCGTCAAGAGCGTTTGATTTTTCACAGCTTATGTTTTACAAAAAAAACCTGCTCTTATCTTATCAAAAAAAAATTATGATTAGAGCAAAGCAAAAACTCAAGTTTGTCGTTAACATCGAGGTGAACATCGAGGTTCGATAGGAACAATCTTGCTAATGCAAGCAAAATATAATAATGCACATTGTGGGTTATATGATTATGAAATTATATCAGACATATTTTGAACAGCATCCAAGGTCAAAAATATAATGGAAGTTTCTGATAAAATAAATTAGGTAATATAGGCTACGTTTACGCAATTATGTTACAGGCAATCTCAAACTTCCTAATATTTTATTTTTTTATTTTGTACCATATATATAAAAAAAGCTTGATAAATAAGATATTTTGCATACTCGGTAGTATAACTTATGTTGTACTTGGTGCGAATAAAAGTATTTTAAATGTTATAGTAACATATTTTACTTAATTCAAATAATAACACAGTTATTGCAACCTCACAAAATAATTGTAAACCTACGACTAAATTATTATCAATGAGTAAAAAGTTATTCGTGACAAATTACCTTATTTGAATATATCTATATTTAAATTAAGTAATGGATTGTAATAAACAGTCTTTCAACGAAGGCATTACTGTGAGTTAAGACACGTAGCGCCTGGAATGTAGCTGCGCCACCCGGTGTGCTCAGCTGCCAAGCGGGTATTGCCTACGTGAGAGGTGCAGGCGCGTCTCCCATCACACTGTTCATAACTATGTCTTTGGCTTCTTCGACCCCGCACCTGCAACATTCATCGGTTCTTTGAACAAGCAAATAAAAAATGGTGAAGTTCTAATTTAATAAAATCTTCCGTTTAACTTCTTTCGGTTTTTATCAGATTTGAAATCAACAGTACCTATGTTTCAACCAGCGCCTATGTTTTGAGCAGTTTTGCGACATAATAGCAATATTAATCTTTTACTTCAAACAGGAGTTTTAACCTCCTTAAACTGATTGTCATGCTTATACCTTTTATCATATCAGGAGCCAGGGGATTAATGTTTTTATCTAAATTTTTGAAGAAAAGAACAAGTTGAAAGTAGTTAAAAGAAATCTTGGGCTACTTTGACAATTAGTTGTAGATTTAGCTTAGTCTTTCAAATATATACTGTTTATAGTAGTACTTTAAAACAGTTCCATTACATTATCATAACCCCTATCATCTCTATTGTACTTTGAAGATAGTGAACTTGAAAGTGCGGTTCATCACAAGAAGACAATAGATGATTGATTAATTCTTAATTACGCAAGCAGCTCCTCGGGAGACAATGGCGTTAAAGAGCGGATGAAAGTCCCTATCAGCTGGCGGAAACAATGTTGCCAACAGCAGAGAGATAACAACAATGAGATTTTATCAGCTGGGAGAGAAACAAAGAGGTTGTGTCGCTGTCACCGACCACCGCCGTGCTGACGCTTTTATTTATTGTCCGGAGCATTTTCCAATACAGAATGAATCAAAACTATTATTTACGGTCATTGCCGCTCTGACACACTGGCAGAAGGAAATGGGCCACTGAAATTCTCTGCCTTTTATTTATTGCTAAACCGTACGGACACCTTTTGAGAAATCGGGAAACCCAACGTTCAGCGACCACATTAATTAAGATAGGGCTTGAAAGGAAATGTGCGGGTCGTGTTCAGATTGAGATGGCGTCGTATTAGCAAACGACAATAACTTTTACCTTTACATTATTTCCTTTATTATGTACATGTAAAATTTAAAGAAACTCTTTTGTGTTTAGGACCCCAAAACAAACTGTTAAGGTTGTGTTAGGCTCGGTAAGCCACTCTAGGATATAGCTAATTCCCTGCAAAGACATTTGATAAAAAAACGCCATTTAACTGTCTACAGATCTTTATATAATTAGTTTTGTATTAGTATTTAATTTATCAATGATATACAATCCCCTACAAGTTAAATAAATAGTTTTAAAAGTCATTTAAAGACATATACTAACAAAGTTTGATTGTCAGTGTGAACAGGAAATCGATCCATGCATCACTTTTAACGAAGTAAATTTTAATTATAAAAGCGTCCGATGCCTTGACTCCATAGTTCGTGGCTCCAACGATCTTAATATTATTCTTCGTTTATTTATTATATTAGATGCTTCAGTCTAGTTTGTTGCTGGTCACTCGACGGAGATCCATCGGCTGAATCTGCTACGATCGCCGCCAACTTGTGCATTAAATCAGAGTTTTCGACAATCCCGATTCCACCGATAAAATCGGCGGGAGTCATCAAGTCAATAAAACAAAAGTACATGTAATAAATGTAGGAACATTTAGAGATTCACGAATGGCTAGTGAAAACTAAATTTACGAAATTTATAAATTAGTCATTAAACAAAACTTATAGGTTCTTCGTCATAATTCCACAATCATAATTTTCTGGAAGGTGTTTCCAAGCAACCTATCAAACACACTTTTTTGGGACAGGAAAATTCGAGGGTTTAAGTATATTGCTCTTTTCTCTTCTGTTATCAATATGGAATTTTGACACGGTCCAAATGTTCGAGAGAGGAGAGTCGCTTTGGATGAGTTAGTGGGCCAGTGCCGGGTCACCGGGCACATTGTTAGCGTCAATAGTAGCAAAACAGACGCAGCACCGTGTCGCTCTTTCACTTCTTGCTCTGTGCAAAGTAAACAGGCCGTGCCGCTTCAGTGGGCGGCTGCATTTTAAACACGACTCATTAGTTTAAGTGTAGTCACTATCGTCCAGCGAAATCTTTCTCAAACAGTTTGTGAACCTTCGAGCATAAAAGTAAGTGGAAAACTGTGAAAAATGTAGTTGTTCTCCATTTGCTTGGCCCCGCTCAGATGGGCGATTTCATATTAAACCCAACTCGTTAGTCATTATGTGGCTAAATCATCTGTTCAAGCAAAAATACATCACCGTGAACATGTGTTGGAACCGGGGTTTCAACTGTTTACAGACACTATCACGAAAATAAACCACTGTTATAAATAAGAACCCTCCCATATAAATAGATGTAATTCATACTTTTGTGAACGTTTACAATTTTTATTGAGCTCTACGATATTTTAATTAGGTTTTGTTTTATAGGTTTTATTTAGGTGAATATATTTTTTTAATATCTGCACAAGAAACCATTTGTGCGCCATCAGTAAGAGTTTGGTTTCCAGTATAAAAATGTTTAAATGGACAAAGGTAATACATTATAATGTTACTAATAAATGTATGTCCTAATCGATTTAGTTTTTTACTACACTCCTGCACCAATGGCATTTTGCTAGTCTGGAGATTTTTGTCTAAACAGATGCTTTTAGAGAGCGGTCTAATCAAACAGGGTGTTTTATATAAAAGTACACAATTTAAATTTTACACGATTGTTTGAGTTGTTGGCGTTTTATGCCGTAAACAGCAATAACACAAAGCAAATTCATAATATGGGTTTTTAATTCATTACTAGGGTATAAGGGAATACATCCTATAGCTTAATGTGTGCACTTGATTTTTGGGTACGTTTCATAAGCTGTTAAAATTCGAATCCGTCTCTGCCACTGATTGTTCTGAATTAGTTTTAATGTTCGTAGTCATTAAATAAAAGTGTTTGAACACAATAGTTGTTTTGGGGGTTCAAAAAAGCTATTTTGAATTGAAAAGTTTGAATGGCGTGTCGAGAAATCCAAGATTCTCTGAAAGTAATGAGGATTTGTTGGGCGGCTACTAAATTCAGCGATTAATCTTGCAATGTTAATGGTCTGGATATTTTGATGTTACTAGCCGATTAAATGTGTTTTTAGTACGTTTTGAACTAAGAGAGAGCGAACCGACACAATCCACTACAATCTTCATTTAACTAAAAGAAAAAACAATTTGGCAGCCGTTGAACTTATTCATTTGGCAGCCGTTTATTCTTTTTCCAACAAAAAGAATACCTTCGCAATTTCGGCTAAAATTGAGGTTTTTAATGATTGCCACAATATTGATCCACTGTTCAATAACATCCTATTTCATTCCTGTTTCATGTGCCTAGTTCAATTTTGTTGTTGAAATACCCAGTAATATACTGTATATCAAATTAAAATTGTGAAGTAACATATCAAAAGCCCTTTACTATACAATTCATCAACAGCGACTGTTGATTGTTGGCCTTTGTGGGTTGTGATGTTGGTTCACGTTACTCTTTGTACAGCATTTTACGACTTTATCAGCAACAAAATGATTTTTTATTTTCAAATGGATAATCAAATTTAAAAGAGCCCAGATAACGGGAAACTTTTAGCACCGTTTATTTTATTTTATATTTTAACGATGATAACGTGCCGTTCATTGTCAGCGAGAACTTCAAAAACCCTTATACTGCTTCAGGCATAACAATATCAACTGAACGGATGCAGTTTTTAGAGCCTGGAGAGCTCAGAACAAGAGATTAAAATGTATGCGATTTAGGTTATACTACTGTATGTCTACTAAAAATAATTTCTTTTCAATTTAAGAAACATTCGTTTGGACACCGTCAAAAGAACGTGCTATAGTTTCCGTCCAAATTTTAATACAACTACTGTTTAACGTAAAACCATTGTAATTATGTTTCTCAGGGAAATGGGAAGCGAGGCTCTAAACCACCAGGAAACTATTAACAAAATATACGTTTCCTGACGCGAACGCCCCGGCTCCCAGAGCCAACTGAATAACACCAGTGCTGTGAAATGTGTCAAGACTTTCAACCGAGATGAATTCTCTCCTCATAAAATTTCCTAAACGTTGGAGCATTCCTGTTATAAGTTATTTGCAAACCATGCTAGGAGCAGTTGAAGGTTACTTTTATTTTCAATTATTTATTATTTATCTTATGTAAAATTAAAGTGTAGAGGAATAATTTTTTATAATGAAGATATCTATCTGCTCTGAATAGAAACATAAACTAATAAAGATTTAATTTTGGGAACAGAAACTTATATAAACAACTCTATTCTAGTCGTGTTCTAAAAAGGGCCCACCATGGAATAAAAATGAGCAAATAGTACTCGTACCGTAATTTCTTGTCGTTTACTTAAGGATATTCTATGTCGATGGATGATATAGAATGGTAGATTCGTTAACAGTGACGTAATTTAATTTTATGAAAATCCATAATTATAATCATTTGTTGAACTCAAGCTAAGATCAGGTATAAACATACAACTGCATGCGATTAGTAAAATTTAGATGATTCGTTTGTTCATAAGTCAATTTGATCAGCTTCCAGAAATATCAAGCGCAAAACAAGTTTGCTGCAGTCCGTCGGAGTGAGAGTGACAGTGCAACCCTCTGGGTTGTTCCGGAACTTCTCGGAGGGCGTTACACCGCCGCCGCCGACGGAGTGGATGCATCATGCTATGTTCGCAGAAGACCACGCGGGGAGGCGGGAATATTTTCGAAATTGACGGAGAAAGCGGTGGTTGTGGCGCAGGCGTAATCACGGCCTGAAATGCAGGAAACCGCGCAACCGATTGGTCGGGCCTTTTGTTTCTGACGCGAGCCAATTGTTGTTTTGGATAATCGGCCAATTCAATTTTTACAGTCCTATAGAAAGCAAAAGTACAAAGATATAACTAAGCTAGAGTGTTGTGCAAACAGCCAAGTTGCTAAGTCATCATTTTAATCATATTTTCTCCAGTCAAGTCACCAAAAATATACGATAATCACTAGCGTGGGAACTAATTTGAGGTAGGTTGTGGGAAAATATAAGAAAAATAATTGTTTACATGATTAAATATGTTTTGTTTGAATCTACGCAAACTCCAATAATCCCACATGATTATTCCTAGTTTTATTCGTGGATATTTGGTAAATATTAGTTAATTTCCGTTTCAATTTCATTCTAACAAGCAGACAAGCTCCCAACCCTAAAGTATTTTAAGTAAGTATTAGTCTCGTTGCAAAAACTACCACTATTCTTATCAATGTTTTGCTAAACAATCAGTGAGCACCTGGTGGACCCAGCCTTGCTCGGTATTAATTTCATATTGATCAGTTCAACCAAGTACTACAAAATATTTCGGTGTCGTAAAATTAACATCTTTATCCCTCGCACGCTGTTTTTTTTTTAGATGGCTGCAGTTAGCAAACAGCTGTAACGATTACTTTATTTGTTTACACTAACGTTGTTTATTTCGTAGCTATCATGGCAACCTCAAAGGCCAATGCCAAAATTTTACTACTTTAAAATTAATTTAATTACTTTATTAGATTTTCTCTGGCCAAGTAATCTTACTAGAACACGTTTTTGAGTAATGAATTGCTTATTTTAAAACTTTGAAGGAAATCCTCGGAACCGTTTTTGAGATCGTTGTGCAAGCAAGAAAGCACACACGATAACATTGCTCATGTAGGAGTACAGCTTTTTATTTAATAAATCTAGAGTATTGTCCATATATAACTTAAATTTTCACAATGACTGCAATCAAAGCAGCTGAAAGAAAGGCCGTATCCCAGTGGGAGAGATGTGGTTTAGTGGTACCATTACTCCAGCTCGGGTTGAATTACTTCCTGATTTTTTGGCCTCCCAGATTCTTTGAAATTTTTATGGGAGTGCGATCAAACTTACCGGGCGCGTGACGTACGATAGTTTACTTCAAACTACTCAGAAAAAACCTACTTTTTATTCAAAACGTATTTCTTGCATAAATTATTATGTCTCTCAATCCCTCAAAACCTAGTCAATAATAAACAAACAAATATTTGCTACTGCCACCAGTGCTGCCACTACATTCCTCAGAAGTAACCAATAAACACGCATTAAACGTCGCGTCGGTTTACTGCTGATAATTTTGATTGTTGACTTCCGTTATTTCCGTATCCTAGTGCTCGGTAGATTCACTGTGCAAATAGCAAAGTGTAACTTTCCAGCCAATCGCAAGGCACAGAAAACAGAATGATGTCTCTGTGTAGTATCAATATTGGTAGTATGATGTAAATATCTTTGTTTCATGATTTAAAGTAGAGCATGTTTTATAAGAGCAGAACTGCCACTTATACGGTTCTCTTCACTGATGTTATTGTTATTATTTTTTACTTACTTATTCAATATATTCAATTTGTCGGAAAACTAGTCAATGAAGTATAACGTAAAAAAATTGATAAAGCGATTTATTCGAGAACAACGACGTGTAAACCCATTTAAAGGAAACCAACAAAAACTTGTTTCCTTTTGTCAATAAGTTTTTATTTGTTTTCGTTTTGGGTGATAGTAAGCAAAAACCTTGCACCTCTGATTACGTCTGAATTCAAGTTTCAAGGCGCACTGTAATCAATCAGATCAGAGGCGGCGCGGCCCCTCCCTGCCATTCAGGAAGTTTCTCGATAATGCATCTTCGAGAGTGCCTCAAAAAACCACTTTCCAACTATTGATACCGAAACTGGCCGCGGATCAGGTCGGTTGCGCAACGTGCGAGGATTGGATAACGTTCCGTGTGTTGCCGGGTCCGCGGAGCGCGGGAGGTTAAAAAACCAACTGCGTTTTATTTCTGGCTTAGAATAAGATTACCATGAATATAATTTGTGATGAGTTCTCCCTGAAGAGAGTAGTAAATAATTATTTTTCTGAACGTCTCCGTTTGCATGTACTAGCTTTTGAGAAATGTGTAATATTGTTCGATTTCCTAAATTAACAACTAAGTTTTTAAAGAATAATAACACGAACATTTTGTTTCTATTGGAAAACATTATAAAAATGGTATGTATGAACTATGAGAATGTCTTATATGAATAATTTGTATTCATTTTATCGGATGGTTTTAAATTTTATATATTTTTCGCTTAAACTACGGTTCCTCTGCGATCGCTTCTAATCTCCAGATAAAGTAGACGAAACAAAGTGGTACATGTAGTTAATTTTACTTCTTCACAATACAAGACCGACCGAAGTCATCATTTAAAATATTCGCAAAGTGAACAATCACATCGTAGAAATCTGTCTCGACGTAAAAGCCTAAACAATTGATATGTTGACGTCCATTGTCCGACATTGTTTACCCTCGGCCGGTCGCGAGAAGTCGCCGCGCTCGGTGAAAGTGACGAAAGTGCGGCAAGGTCATGGACCGTGTCCCACTCCCACAACCACGCGTCGGTCGTCTCCTCCAACGCGTTCCGGGTGTTAACCTTAAAAGCAATGTTAAAAACTACTACACTGTAGTTATAATCTCCGCTTGTATTTCAAACTGGACCGAGGACCTATAAGTTTAAACTCAATGTTATTGTTGCGACTGTACGTTTATTGGAATGCCGACCACCAAAAAAGATAAGTAACGAATATGATACCTTGTGCAGTTTTGCTACTGCATATAAGACCAAATGAATCTTATTCTTACCCTTAGAAATCTTGCTTAGGAACAAAAAAAATCATCGGTAATGGTTGGGTCAAGCATTAACCCACCATAAGCTTCAAAGTTGTTATATCTATAGGTCGGCTTTTGAATTTCACCTTTCTAAAGTTATGGCTAATGAATACCCAGTTAGTTTTGGTGTTAAGTTTTCAAAAATGATTATGTAAAAATGTCAATGTTATTTACTCGGAAATTAAATACATACCTTCTGCGGGAAATTGTCGTTGAAATAAAACGTTGAAGGTTATAAGGTAAGAAGGAAACATAATGAACTCATTGAAATGTATGAGCTTGTAGTTTAAAACTCAACGTATTCTACTGAGAAATGTTATCTTTTCAATAATCCATTTCAACCGAATTGAATCCAATTTACATACACGATTTTTTAGATCATACAAGTGGGTCGCGCATGAGGGCCCAAATGTCCAACTGAAAGGCAACTAACGACTGCTGGTGATGGATGTCCTCGTCCCGTTAGGTCTTCAATAGCCGCTCAGACCGCTAAACCGCTGAACCTCTCAATCCGCTAAAGCCACTCAACCGCTCGACCCGCTCGACCGAGTCCCTGGCCCTCGCAACTGCGGAGAGAACAACTGCCAATGCACTCTTTGTGTTCTGTTTACATGAGGAGAACGTTTATTGCAGCGATGTAATGTAAATATTTCCCCCACATGCTATGTTTAGTCGCATGTTCAACTACGTTCTTTCTTCATGCTATGTTTATCTCCCAGTAGACAAAGTTGACCCATTAGAATAACATGGGAATGCTTAGTTCAAAAATCGAGTGTATTCAATTTTCCAAGCAGAAATTCAAATATTATGTTACATCTCAACGTTACACCTGTTTACTGCCGGCAGGAAACAACGGCAAAACCCGGGACAGCTGATGCTATGTGACAATGAAGGTTTTGAAGTAATGTCAATCAATACAATCATTGACATTGAAATACAATCAACTAGTGCTTTCTAAAGTATTTTTCAAGATAATACTATAAATATTTCTGTATTTTGAATATATTTTTTCGTAAATGTTGGGGGAATAACGTTTACTACGGTAGTAACTATTCAATCGTGCCCATTTTCGATTTTCGACACCATGTTGTTTAATAGTTCTTGTAGCGTTAAGGGGATTCACCCTAAAGGGAAGAAACTAATACACGGCCAGAATATAGATCAATAATAACGAATTGTGATTTTTTAAGTGGACACCCGAAACACACAAGTTTTTATATTTTTTACTCACTATCATACCTTAGTTAATCACTCCTAGTTTAGTTAAAACGCCCAAATACGTGAGAAAGACGCCTTCCTTGCAAAGGACCAACGTCAACAATTAACATTCTAACTCAACAATTTACATTTATATTGCATTTGAAATAATATATATAGCCGTTTCATAAGGGAATACCTATCTAACCGTTTCATAAGGGAGGCTTAACGGTATTTGCAATCCACACATTAAAGAGTCTCTTTTGATAAATGCCACCATTAACTTCCGTTTATAAAGTGTTTTATTCCCCCCATTACTCGGGGCGCCAGTCCGGAGCAAAGGTCGGTCATTACCGTAATTGTTGAGTTAATCAACGTGTAATGCCTTGTTTTATTCATAGCAAAACTTTATTGCGTTTAAAACTTTTTACGTTTAGATTGGTTACTTTTATGAAGGTGTGTGCAATTTCCCCTTCAAAATCAGCGTGATCATTAATTTATAAAATATATAAATTAATTTAATTAGTTCCTTTTTAGTAGATTAGTTGTTGAGGGTTGTGATGATTATAGTTGCCCGTCGCCACAATGATCGCGATCACGCTATATTAAGAAATACACCCTGTGAACGTACATCTGTTATTGGTAAGATTCCTATAATAATAATCTTATTATAAAATATGTTATTATATTACTTACACGTAAAAAACATATACTAGTAATCTTGAAGTATCGTCCAAATAATAAACTAAATAATCATAACAGCACCCCCAAATCTTTTGAGGGTAAAAATATATAAAACCTTCGTAGCCTGCATAGTAAGCGAATTTCAAATGTGGAAATGGATGATTCAGACAAAATATGAAATAAAAATCACCAATGTCTACAGATATTTCACTATAAAGACAACATGGGAAATGAGTATGCAGGTTTGATGCCACAGATATATAAACTGGACAATTTATGGTAATAGGCCAGTTGATCTTAACTAGATTAAGATATGTTTAGAAATTATCAATCCTGTATATATAATTTTTATTTATATTCCGTAAGGTCAACATTGATTCATCGTGCTATTACTGATATCTCAGTAACCGATGGACATAGAGAAATAAATCAGATTAATGAATTGTTTTTTAAACTAAATTCAATGATAAAAATAAAAATTCGTTCATTTTTTTCTATGTGAAAAGTCCAAAAATAAGTATGTAAGGAATTTCGGTTACAAGCCAAACATTAAAACCTAGGCACGTGGATTCGCTTGCAAATATTTTTTACCCAAGAATGATTTCAATATAGTTTGAATTTATACAAGGAGTTCGGTTTCCGAAAACAGTCCTGGCGTAAAAACAGTGGTCGCGACATGAGTCGCCGGCATTGCACCCCACCGTCATCGTCGGCCCGTGTCCAGCACGCAACTGAGGCTCCTCAGGTAAATAATTTTTCGTTCCACTTTCCCTATCGTGAGTTTCCTCATTACCTTACTCATGGTTTGAACTACCTATTACTTGTTGAATTAATCTTTAGATTTACCATATTCAAATAGGTTATGTTGCCGTTGGACGAAATGATACTACGGTGCTAAAAATTAACAGAAAAGATTTATCATGAATAAAAATTAATGATTTATATTAGGCCCCTTGCCTTTTATAACAATGCCGTTTATAAACTAAATTTCCAAGTCACCTGATTTTCCCTACTATTGGATCGTAAAATTACTCGTAAAAGGACCAAGTTGTCGATCAATTGATTCAGAAAGGGGAAACATTTTTGTATGTATAGTATATAAAATGAATGAATCGCAGTCTCGAATCACCGCGAGGCAAGGTGTCCACAGCGGACACTCGGGGGCGGTGACCGAGCAGCCAGTCACCCTCGGTAACTGTAGTGTCCTAACGGACTCCGCCACTTTTTGTTATCGGCAACAATCACTCCTGTCTGTGTGTAGATTGTGTCGTACTCGAGTGTGAGTGCGGCGACCCCCGCACTCACGTCCCAGTCGTGACGTTTGTATAGCGGAACTGCTCTCGACAGCCACCGCCAAACTTCCACTCTTTCTGCGAGTGAATGATTGATGCTAGAAAACCTTCCGTTTACTTTTCGTTTGGAATGGAAACGTGGAGCGTTTCACCTCTTTGTGATCGTGATGTCTCTTAAACAATGCTCAAACCCGGACTTCTCTATGTGACAAACAAATGTTATTGCATTGTAGTAAGACATTACGAATGTTTCATGGGAGAATTAAATGTTTTTTTACTGAGCAGTCTTGGGTTTCCTAAAACGTATATTTCCACAGGTAAATGTATTTTTATTAAAAGTATATTATTTTTGACACAATCCAGGAAAAGCATTTATTTTAATAAACCTCGTTCAGTGAATTGTAAATCTTTCTAACATTTTTATAACAGCGAACTCTCTAAAAAACCTAATGATATTCCATAGTAAAATCAACAAACCTGGAAAGTTGATGAATACACCGTATTAATTTGTGCATTAATCGTTCACTCATTGAGAAATTCGAGGTACAATTTTGTTACTCTACGTATAATTAAAAAAAGTAGAACAATTCAATATTCATGAGCTAATGATCTTATTGTAAGGTAATCAAGACTGCTAATTACTGTATAATGGATGTAGGCCTATAGGAGGCAATGGAGGAGAAATCAGTGCTCCTACGGCCGTAGTAAATGCCAAGGTAAAAATTTACACACTATAATGCAACTACCGTGCACTGAAAAACAAACGGTCTACAAACAACGATATAAACTAGTTTTTATGTTGATCATGAAATAATAGTACAGATACAATGCTAATGTTTCGACAGTCAATGAATACGACTGTATTTCATACAAGATATTGCGATAGTAACAAACTAGAACTGATTGTTATTGTGTACATGTACAGCGAACAAGTCGTATATTGTGCATAGCTCTGGTATTCTTAAAGCTAACTAAAAATAAACAGTATTTAAACATACTGTCATAGACGCTGAAATATAATAATTGATTGAACTTATGTATTGATATGAAAATAATATTTACGATTCAATTTTTGAATTTTAACTTGTATTCAATTTTAGCGAATTTCCCCTATAGGGAAGAAGCTGTTACCGTAGGTCTCATGGTAGGACCTAAGCCCGAGACCCTCATAACTTTTCTTTTTGAGGTCCCCAGATGCCAAAAACACCATTCGTTTATTTTTATAAATAAATAAATAAATAAATAAATATATATATAAATAAATATATATATATACTGTATATATGTTTATACAGGGCGTTCAAAAAATGTGGGGCAATAATTTACATGGTGATTCCTTGGGTGGAAATAAGCAAAAAAGTTTAAATAAACATAGGTCCTAAAGTGCTTCGTTTTCCGTCTGTGTGTCTGTTTATGATTTTTATAAATTTAATCATATCTCACGAACCACTTAACATATAAAAATCAAACTTGGTATATGGATAATCACTATTAAGAACTATTTTTGTAAGAAGTATCAAACTTCTACTTTGTACCATTACAAAATGGCGGCTATTTTTTGTTTTCAAAGCTAAATATCTTAAAAACCGTAAATTTTAGAAACATTATACCAGAGGCAAAAACGTTGCGAAATTTAATCTTATTAACAATTACATTAAGATTATAACAAGAGGACAACTAATAATTGAGAAATTTTAAATTTTCCGAATAAAAACATGCAATTTTTAGACAGAATGTTCTAAGGAACCATGTTTTTATGCAGAAAAGTTAAAATTTCTCCATTATTAGTTGTTCGATTAATCATATTCTTAATATCAGCATTAATTGGATTAAATTTTGCAACTTTTTTGTCTTTTGTATAATTTTTATAAAATTTACGGTTTTTAAGATATTTAGCTTTGAAAACTAAAAATAGCCGCAATTTTGAAATGGTACAAAGTAGAAATTTGACACTTCTTACAAAAATAGTTGTTAATAGTGGTTATCCATATAACAAGTTTGATTTTTATACGTTAAGTGGTTCGTGAGATATGATTAAATATGTAAAAATCATAAACAGACACACAGACGGAAAACGAAGCACTTTAGGGCCTATGTTTATAAACTTTTTTGCTTATTTTGACCCAAGGAATCACTACGTGAATTATTGCCCAACATTTTTCGAACACCCTGTATATATTTATGTGTGTATTTAAGCACGATAACTCGCGTAAAAATGGTCCGATCTTAAAGAAATTTGGCATGGATGTGTAAAGTAGTAATTATTCGTACAAGTTCGTAAACCAGCCCGATCGGACTACCGGAAGGGGGGGTAAAGGGGGGTAAACCCCCCAAAAATGGGTTTTTTGAGTTTTTTACATAGAAAAATAAAATGTATAGAATTTTTTATGGCACCATTGAATTCAGCTCAAAAAAACAAACAATTTAATATTTTGAATTACTGCTCTATGTCCATTAGTTAACGAGATATTGAAAGTGGTAAACACAGCACGTTGTCCCAATGTTAACCTAATGGGAATTAAGTAAAATTCTATATCTCGCTTATTTATCAACATATCTTGATAAAACTTGGTAAATGGCTTCTTCTAGTTCAGATCTACTAAATATTGAGTTAAAATCGCCCAGTTTTAATATACCCGTAGCAGCAAACCTGCATACTCATTTCCCATGTTATTCTTATGGAGCTTACATAAACATGTCAAATCTCGCTATGTTGAATTGAAATATGTTGTTTTGCACTTGAAATTCGCTGAGTATGCAGGTCTGCTGCAATGGGGGTATTTATTATTTATGTTTGCAATTCATACATTTAGTTTAATTTTTTTATGTTTTCATTTAATTTCCCAATTGCCACAGCTGTTATATAGGTATTCAAAGAACATTTTATACTCGGCGAGAATGTTTAACTTCCTTCAACTTCAATGCGGTAAGCGTATAAGAATATCAAATTCCCTTTAACCATGTACAGAATCCTAAAACAACATGAAATAATTCAAGAAACAATTGACTGGGTAGCCGAGTGGGTAAAGTGCACTTTATGAAAACCTGAGGGTCGCCGGTTCGAATCCTGACCAGGATCGAAACTGGGTCAAGATGCCATTTGTCATTGGGCTATGAATTAATGATGCTATCTAAAAAAAGGTTGCAGTTAGATAGTAACAAGACCCGGGTTTGGACAGTTCCCTATCAAAATTTAAAAAATGGAACTTGCGTAGAAACGTCTATTTAAATATTAACGATGAATATTATTTTCGCTTGTAATTTACCACTTGTAATCTCTAAAGTGGAAACCTAGATCATATCACCTTAAATTAACAGCATTGAAATGCATTTCTTGATGTTAATTGAGCGATTTAAATCAGTTCTAAAAAATACTGTTTTAAATCGCAAAGTCACAATAGATCAAACGAAGGAATAATTTTTTTATCTGACGTGCTTAATAAATTAAAGCGATAACCCATCCCTGGAAAAACGTTTAATGCAAAAAAATTAATATGGTTGGATGACATAGTAAATCGCTTTTGTCCAGGTGCTACGTTCAAGTCACCGCCAGCACCCAACGTTGTATGACTTTACATACCTGTTATGAATAAACTATACAAAACACTGTAATTTAAAACTTGCCACGAACTAAATACAAATTGAAGGAAACCCTTTTAGGTAAAAAGTCAACGGTAAAACACATTTTGTTAATAGTGTATTATATCTTGTCATTTTCTATCATTTCTGGTAAATATCAAAAGACTTCATGTTTCTGCAACTAATTAATTGTATACGCATTAAGCATTAATAATAGAATTTCATATGAAGTATTACATTAAAAATAAATTCAAAGCCCATATACCGTATTCTCAAAATAATAAAATAATTATGTTTTAATGTCATTGATTTCCAACATATTTTAGGGAAAAGAAAAGTTCCTCATTAAATTTACATTAACGTAATTCACGTCAAAGCTCATAATCAGGGTTCAGTTTTGATTTGAGCAAGTGGAATAATAGTTAACTATAGTAGATTTACTATAGTAGACGTACTCATTTTATACGTCTTATCAGTACTCTAATCTTCTCACTTAGTACCATCTTATCTCTGACACTCATATCGATACGGCTTATAAATTTGAAGCAGCTGTGAGTGGTTTATCCGACACGGCTGAGATACCTCTAGCGGCAGATGTAATCAGCTGGCGTCTATGCACTGGCTGCACCGTTAGACTACAACAGAGGGTACTCAAGACTTCACCTTGTACGGTACATTATCTAGCGATCGCATCAGGGATGACGAGGGAATGTCATCGCTAACTGCATGCCTGCTCGTTGTAGGAAACATGCGTCGAGAAGCGACGAAATGCCTACATACTTCCAGAGTTCGTAATCAATTTAGCGCATAGATTTAAAACTATATTAACCATATACAGTATTAAGTTTTAGCATTTTAATTATTTTGAATATGCATTAGATCGATTAATTTTAGTCATTGCACATCAAATTATCTTTCGATTAAGGTAATATCTGACAAATTGCAGAAAATATCTATGGGATTGAGAATGTTTGTCAAAAAATGACAATGGCTTCAATAATGTTAAAGCAGTTTAATATTTAAACACAAAATATATATAGCTAAGACCGAATTGGTATTTTCACCAGTTGTAATCTTTATTATATATGCAAATATTAGCGCTGAATCAAATAACAGGACCCTCACAGGAACATAACATTTTAGAATAGATTACCCTAAAAGTAGGTAGCACAATATTTTACAAGCAATGCTATTTACGTTATTTAAATCATTTTCTTGGATATTTCGTTTTGATGGACTATTTTTGGTTTGACAATGCCCATCTGTTTTTCCTCTGTTTTTTATATTGAACAGAACAATGTTTTGTGGTTTTATAATTTGTCCTTATGGTTATCTAAAAAAATGGCCTTATTACTAACAGTGTATTCTGATACAAGACCTTTGAATTAATTTCTTTGGTCCGTGAGATCGATCCTACGCGAAATTTAATATGCTATTTTTATTTTTCTTACACGTTCTATACAAATATATAAAATTTTCTTTGAGTAGTCAAGTGTTAATATTTTAAAGAGCTGCACATGCTTAAGCTCTATATTGCTGTCTAATTTCAGATGTTTAAAATTAAACACTAGGCCACAGTATTGCTAAATTTGGATACAGAATATTAAGGAAGGTGGCTCACCGTTTGGGTGATTATTTCAAAGGTCGGCTGATAGTTTTATTACGTCTAGTTAATTGAAAACTGATAGCGGATTACTCAAATATAATGCAGTTCTACAATTGTTGAAAAAGTCAAACGCTGTAACAAATGTTACACGACATTTTATGTTTAAAGTTTTATTTCAGATATTATTCGTTTCAGATATTAAACACAAAACATCATAATTTTAGGCTGTAAGCACTAGTAACAACCTTTATTTATAACTTGGTAAATTAAATCTGTTACTATGAGAAGTAACCTTTCTTCAACTCCCTCTATTTCCGCCAACCTCTATCGTGTCTGAACAATTGCTTGCCAACAAGTGACCACTTAGTCAGCATTTCAATATTAGCACATTAGTGCGGCAGGCTATCAATCCAGGTCGAGACAATAGGCTCGGCCACAGCTATGACCATGGATCATGTCATTAATATCGGGCCACGACTAATTGATTCCATTAATCGTGTAGCAGCAGGCTCTGCAGTAGGCAACTACGGCGATAGATGCGTCACTGACTACGGTGTCTGCTAGCTTCTGGTGCTGCTAGCCTACTGTGAAGCTGATAGATAGCTAACAAATAATAATTTGCTATCCATTGTGGAATGAAACTAGGATTAGTTGAAAAAGTAGGCTATATATTTCAGAAGGGCGGTGAGTATTTATGCATTTTGAGCGATTAAAATTTTCATCAGTAATTTTTTTTTACCAGTTATAGAATTAATTTATTAAAGTACAGAAAGATATAAAACATTTGCGGTTTACCATAAAAATAAGCCTTCTTAAAAATATATCCTTCGCACGGTTAAACTGGAAAATAGGGCCATACACATATTACGTAACACACTTAAGGGGGGGAGGGGGTATGGCGTAGCGTTACGCTGCGTTATATGGGGGAGGGGGGGGTTTGGCTCAACGTTACGTAACTCTTAAATTTTGTCCCTCTTCAAAAATACAAACATAATAAAATTGATATCTAAATCATAGTTACACTTAGTTAAATAAAAATATACGTTTGTCATACTACTTCTAATATCAGTAAAACTTAAAATAAATAAGTAACATGTTGAGTAAATTTCTGCTTTGCTTTATAGCTTTGTTGTTTATTGTTATAATGCTTTTTTTATTGCTGTAATGATTTTGGTTTTTTAATGTTTTGATGTTTTTGATGTAGGCCTAATGAACATTGTTTTTTTTTTTATTTTTTATTGGTGTAATGGTTGTTATTAATAAACCAAAGTCATTACAAGTTTATTTATTTATTTAAATCCATATTCCACTAGTAAAATTATGCTTAACCAGTATTCATTCCTACTACGATCGAGTTACGTAACGCATGGGGGTGGGGGGTGGGGGTTTGCTCAAGCGTTACGGTGAGTTACATGGGGGAGGGGGGGGTTTGAAATGACATAAAAATGTGTTACGTAATATGTGTATGGTCCCTAACGACAGTTCTCTTGGAAACGAAATAAAAACTATCAAAATAAAAAAGCACAAAATAATTATACAAAAGGTTTGAAGTGAACAGGCTTGTTTGATGCATCGGTTTAAAATCTACTTTTATGTAAAATTTCAGCCCGGCCAATTCAGTAGTTTTTGCCTTTAACCTGCACAACATACACAAATACATACTCTTCATACTCTTACAGATATAGTAGACGGATATGGATTTAAAAAAATTAACTGGGATACTCAGAAAAACATCCCCCCCAATTATTACCAAGGGGATAAGCAAAGTTACAGTACTTTTAATAATCAAGAGGACATTTAAAATTATATTCTATCAAAACCGAGTAATGGTTTGCTTTGCCTAAATAAATACATTTCAGAATTCTTCTGACGTCTGAATCCAACCATGGAGTATTGTTCACGACCCTCCAAAGATCGATGGTTGATAACTGGGGATGACTGTCCGCAAGAATGTGGAGACTAGGAGATGACTCGTCACGAGTGTTTAACTAAGCTGTTTGCCAAAATATTTTCTCTAGCAAACGTGCGCTGCCTGCAGCTTGAGTCTCAGTGCACGGACGGCTTTGTCTCGTAGCAACTGCTCGGACTCGTATTTTAATTGACTAAAAAAATTAGCTTTCCTTGCTTCCAATCAAAAGACGAAGCTGATCAGTTGCAGCGCGACAAAGCTGTCCTCATCCCGAGACCTCCAAAGTTTGTGCAGTCCCAGCGACAACATTAAGGGGCTTTGCTGATGAAAAACTGTTTACTCCAATCGGCGGTTTTACTTGATATTTCTATTCCCGTGTTAAATATTATGGCCAAATAAGAAACTTAAAGGGCAGCTTGGGCTCATACCTTGTGTGATGTAAGCTATACCAAAACATTAACACCACACTATTAAACTTTTGTAGGGGTTTGGATCACAAAAAAACCCTACAGTATTTCATAAGCATAATTAGATAGACTAGAGGATTTTTCCTTCAGTTTCTTCAACAAGACCTTTTATCCATCAAGTATAGGTTTGATGGATGTCAGGTTTATCGTTTTCGATCTCACAAATTACTGGGTAAATTAGGTTTTACATTATAGGTGCCGCAATGTAGAAGTTCATGTTTACATGCTTGTTGAAGTTGTTAAAGGTCAATTTTCTAACTATGCCAAGGTTTTCTTGTAACTTAATTTTTCCCAAGGCATCAGACCATTATTAAAATAGTAGTTTTCATCACTACTATTTTAATAGTTTTCATCATCAGGAGCGAAAGTGGCTCTTTTTGGTACGAGATCGTAATTTACAGGCGAGGCGCAGCCGAGCTTGGAAATGTGATCGAGTACCAAGGAGACACTTTTGCTCCGTGTGATGAACAACTATTTTCATCATTATGTATAAATAATCATTTAATCGTTAAAAAATTAGACTACATAATTTTGAGGTTATCCGAAATAGTCATCGTCATTTACAAATCTGTTAGTTGTACACAAACAAAAGTTAAGAAATCGTCCACCCTTTCAAACGTAACATAAAAAAATTTTGACATTAGAGTACGGAAAAATTTACCATATGTTTTTTCAGTACTCCTATTCGAAGTGATCCAAAAACGATCATTTTGCGTACGATTTAGAGAACTAAAAACGGCTGTTTTCAGGACAGTATGAAGAAAACTGCTATTTATTGTATTATTCCAACTATTTAATTCAATCAAAATTATATTGTTGTCTGAATTATTTGTAATACGTTGTTTTCCAATTTCCTTTCCCAGGTGTGTCGAGTTCCCATCACAACCCGGGTCAGCCTCATGTCGACGCCTTTCTCGCGGCGCGAGAAGTCGTGTGACTCTATGTGCGACCGTTTTTGTCAATGTCGCAATTAGCACACGTCTGGAAAGTGATGGGAAGTGCGGGGATCGTGCTGCGTGAACGTGTCAGTGTGTTTATAGCACATCGCGCCTCGCCGTGACATCGAGGAGCTGGAGCGAGGAGCTGCATCGACAATGCCGCCGAAATGGGACGGTTGGTTCCACCGCGGCGGCTGTATGATAACAAGGGACCTGTTACTCTCAGGTAATGGTCTCCCGTCGGGTCTATTGCTTCTTACACTCGTACGAGTATCTCCAACATTTGTATTGTCTCCATTATCTACTCCTTCCACTGGAAAGAGGTCTACAACCTGTGGCGTTTGTTATGGATCACAATAGTTTTGAGAAGAATGTAAATAAAACACTTCGTTCTTTTTGAGGCTTGGAAATAAAAATAAAAGGACTTTTGGTATGATATTTTTAAAATTACTTAGTTGATCCATGTTTTTACCATTTGTCTTCTTTGTGACGATTCTCTAAAGTCAACCACACTACTATACCATAACACTGGACCGGATGAGAAAAACTTAAATAAAAACTCAAACACGCTTCAACTAACTATAAACAGAATATCTCAAGGCGTAGCTTCATTTTGTGGTTTTAACAATGGAAAGCAAAAATGAAAAATAATATGTGTTGTATTAATTGACTTGAATAAAACTAACCCAAGGGTTGGCTGGTCAGTTATTGTATTACTGAGTGTGTATTTGTTTGATCGCTAGGATAACGGTTTTATCTCCTTAGTTGATTTTCGATTGAATTTATTCAGAAAAATACCAATTCTCAGCTACAATGTTAAGCCACTTTCATGATGTGAACCTTTTTAACAATAAAAACTTAAAACTAAAAATAAACGGTAAAAGATTAACTATTTTTTTCTTGTCAACCATAGAGAATAAAATAGTTTAATGCTTATTCTTTAGACTCTATCTAGAAATAATTAGTTTTATGGACAAATTTAGTATGTTTAAACTTTTCAGTTGCCAGGTGTTTTTGATGATGTAGTGTGTTCAGTTGTAACATTTTTACAGTTTTAAAAGGGGGTTCCCTCAGGTTCTCTCAAAAGTAGTAGTCCATCAAGACAAAAAAGCGATTTGGGCTGTTTTGATTGTTTCTTTTGTAGCAATCAGTTTACCTGTTGAATTATTTGACCGTTTTATTTTTGCTTTGTGTTAACGCTAATGCTTTATTGCAGATTTTAAAGATTATAGTCTATCATGACAAAGACCCGTTAGCATTGGAACTCGTATAATTTGGACAACTTGAACCAGGTTTCAGCACTTGAATAATGCATATAGTTGGTGCAATAAGTCTTCTTTTGACAGTTTCTCACTTAACACCGCACTTAGTTCGTATATGTTGTTTATGTAGGGTATGCAGACGTCCTGGTTTGCTCCAGAGAGCCCGGAGTTTGAAGCTTTTGTTCGGTGTCCGGTCCGGGCCCTGTTGCTTGTCCGGGGTTTTCATGACTTTTGCAGGAATATAAATTTTTCCTCCAAAGTTATGTTAAATTATTAAACATTCAAATAGGAATTGGGAGTGTCAATTCCAAATTTTAGAGTTTTTTTTTGTGAACGGAATAGTAAATTTAGCATTAAAAACACAAGTCGTTAATCCTGCAGTTGGCAAACAGGTTTTTACGTAATACCAAAACAGCGTAATTAATTAGAGCTGTTCAAGAACGAGAACAGTTCCGATTGCTCCGTACCGTCCGCGGAACATGTTCTTCTAGTTTCCGGACCGACTGTTGTTCCAACATTTCAAGGGAGGTTAATCCAAACGATCTAAACATTTGTACAAAGGATGAAATCACTCAAACTAATAGACTGACCGTTTTATTTATGTCAAATAATCTCTCAAATGTATTATATAGATTACTAGTGGCTTGAAGGGGCTAAAAGTCCCTAATGAGGGAAAATTAAAACAATCCTAATTAATTATAGTACAAAATACCTTTATAGCAAACTGAATTTACCTTATTTTGATATCTAGCCTACCACATGGGTTCAATCAAGTATCAGCACCACATGTTTTATGTAAACAAAGCAGACGTTTTTAAGATCCCAATGCTTTTTAAATGACAGATATTTTACGTTATTTCTCGTTTTCTGGTGAATTTCGAGCAAGTTCATTATTTTTCCCGCCGTCATGGAATAAAGACCTTTAATTTGAGCCCTCTTCCATATTTCTACGACTTGCCTGACGCCCAAAATTTTGACGCAAAGAATCGCCTTATGAAATTAAATATATGATTAACCATATCCTTGGTTATTCAGTTCAAACACTCCCCAAATGCTTCTCATATAAACAAATTTGAGGTAGAAAAAACTGTAAAACCCTTCATAATAGGCAAAAAACTTATTTTACTGTCTTATTTAGGGACTGGCGATGTCTTATTCGACCGCACCTCAAACTGTCCTGGGTTGTCCTCAGAAATATCTGGCAACCCTATAGTTAAGTAGGAAGACGGGCTCACCTGGGGAAGAGGCGGCGGCAGTCGATGGGCCGCCAGCCCGCGGCCGCCTCCGCCAGCAGCTGGGCGAAGGCGCGCTCCACCGGGAACTCGCCCATCATCATGCGCAGGCCCAGGCTGCAACAGACAGCGTCGGCGTCATTACTGATACCAAAATTTGAGCTGCGCCATTTTTTGGTGAGATTTAGACTGAAAACCCACAATTTAAAGCTCAAAAACAGACAAATTTACATAATAATTATATGTATTGAAGATTTTAGGAGATTGCTTTAAAAAGTACATTGAAAGGTTTGCGAGATAAACAAAAATAATAACCAAATTTTATCAGGTTCAAGTTGTGGCTTAATATTTTCAAAAAACAAATTTCAAGATCAGAAATTATAGACACATAATAACAAATATTCTAGATTGTAACCTTGAAGTGAAATTGTAATAAATATCATTGAATTTAAATCCGAAATATGTATAGATAGTATTTTTCTGACAGTATATACCAGTTATTTCGAATACTTTATTGATCGTGATATTTTACATAGCAATTTTCATTAAAGACAATTAAAACCTAACTAGTAACCGTTTGGAGTGCAAAAAAAATTCAGTACCATTTTTGTAGAAAATTAATAAGCTTAATTTTGTAAATTTAAAGTTTTTACCTCAGACCAACGGTTCTCGAGGTTTCAACAAAAGAAATAAAAAAAGTGCCCTATTTCCGTCAACTGCCACTGGAGCTCGCCACATATTTACGAGGACTTTTGGTATTTTCATTCTTAGGTACTTCTAAATAAGTGTGCAAAGTTTCAAAATTAACGTAATTTTTCCAGGCTGGGTAATTTATTTAAGTTTGTTGGGGTATATTTTAATTTCTATTTAAGTGTCTAGTTGTAAGTAATATTATAACATTTCCAACACCTCTAAAAACGAAATTCCTATCCTATTCCTATTCTTAGGTACTTCTAAATAAGTGTGCAAAGTTTCAAAATTAACGTAATTTTTCCAGGTTGGGTAATTTATTTAAGTTTGTTGGGCTATATTTTAATTTCTATTTAAGTGTCTAGTTGTAAGTAATATTATAACATTTCCAACACCTCTAAAAACGAAATTCCTATCCTATACTCTTGTATGAGCAATGTTTGCTTGATTGCCCAATTATCTCAAGAACGGCCCCGCGGTTTTCCTTAAAAGTCTGGAAATAACTAATTTCTGACTAAAACGTGTTCTAAGCTGGTCAATCGCCAGAAAAAGTCTGAATACGTTACAAAATGAATTTAAAAGTTGAAAAAATCAAAAACAGGATCATTTGGATTGTCATTTTAGCAACGAAATAAACAACGAAAATATACAGAGAATATATAAAAGCTGTTTGCAAATTCAGTCATCTGTAAAGAGAATGATCCAGATTGAAAATTGCATAGATTATGAAATGTCAACGATCAGGGCTCGGTATACCTGGTGTACCGGATGTTTATAAAAGAATAGCAGGGTTTTAAAGCCTTGTATTATCTACTTTTTAACCTAATTTTTACGAATAATATACAGGGTGTTTGATATGTAAGTACACAATTTAAACTGTCTAAGTTCTTAATGAATTAAGCCGTAAACAGCGTTAAAGAAGGCAAATTTCATGGGATTTCAACGGTATAAGGGAATATATCTTAGCTTGATGTGCACTTGGGTTTTTGGGTTAAGTTTCATAGGCTGTTGAAATTCGATTAAAATCTGGCAAAGATGGTTCACAATTAATTTCAATGATCGTAGTCGTTCAATAAAGTTTTTGCAGTCAAATCGTTGTTTCGGGCACTCAAACGTCCCTTTTGAACGCCCGAAACAACGATTTGACTGCAAAAACTGTCATTGGACGATTTTGATAATTAATCTATATAATTAATACGCCAACACGAAATTTGTCTTATGAACTCCTCCGTCATTTCTTAACCGATTTTGATCATTGACGGCTCATTGGAAAGAGCGTGTCGCGTAGATTTGCAAACTGGCCTTACATTTTTGAAAAAGTCCCTTGGGCTCTGCCCCGTTGGCTTTTAAAGTTCCCATGTTATCCTTATGAAGAACATAATTGTTTACATTTTGATCAGCTGGATAATTTAATTGCTGTTATTTTTTAATTTGTGTAAACATAACCCTCAAGACGGATCGTGTTAGCATGATTGTGTTTTAAATTTGTCGCCATTTGAATAATCGCTCTGCTAGAGTAGCGCACGATTCCGTGCGCTCGGATCCACTAGTAGTAAATTGTGAACCATCTTTCCCAGATTTTAACTGAATTTCAACAGCTTATGAAACCTATCCCAAAAACTCAAGTGCACATCAAGCTAAGATATATTCCCTCATACCATTAAAAATCCCATGGAATTTGCCTTCTTTTAACGCTGTTTATGGCTTAATACATAAAGAAGTTAAACTGCAGTTTAAAATTTAAATTGTGTACTTATATATCAAACACCCTGTACATAATTATAAATAGCAGCTCAAAAGATTTTTCCTACAGGTTGGTGTAATCATTAATTATTATTTATTACATGACCAAAAAATCTAATAGGTACCACCAGGTTAATTGATTAGTTGATGAACGAACGAAGTGGAGTGAATCTATATGTATTAGCGGAGTCAAAGATTCGCTGTCCGTCTGAGTGTATGTGTATGTACGCAACGCGATACCTCGAAAACGCTTCCACTGATCATTTTCAAATTTTGATCAAAAGTTTAATGGCTCACTAGAAAATATTATTAAATTTTGAAACAAATCCCCTGAACCATTTTTTAATCAATAAACAATTTCATTTAATTAGCATTGGCGAAAAACTGCATTTATTAAACAATGGAATGTTAATAAATATGATTTCACGTACAAAATAAACTAGCGATTAAATATGTGGCAAATAAATTTTTTTTGTAGAAGGTACTTCACATGCTGTGTGGTTAACGATTCTTCAGTTATTTTGAAAAAGGTTTCATAATTATTACTAGTGGAAAACTCAAAATTTAGAAGTGAATAATCCCGGGAAAATGTTCATTTAACGTCTATTACTGAATCGTACACAAGAAACCAGCAGCATCTAGAGCATCTAGAGAGCAGCATCTGATTCCCAGCAGATAGATCAAATTTCACTACTGCAAAAAAGACAGCATCTTAAAGTACATTTTAAGATTCAGTGAGCCTAAAACCTGGATTCTTACGCAAAAATGACTTTTCCTCCATATGCTTGTTGTCTTGTCAATAAATAGTTAGGCCTAATTAGTAAACCCATGCCACTACGTAAAAAAATGACCAAAATCTTATATTTAATTTCGCAAGGCGATTTTTTTGCGTCAAAACTGTGGGCGTCTGGGAAATCGGAAAAATATGAGAGAGGGCTCGAATTAAAGATCTCTATTCCGTGATGGCGGAAAAATACCGATATTGCTTGGAGTTTACTAGAAAATGGAAAATAACGTAAAATAGCTGCCATCATTGACTTTAAATCTGAAGCCAATTTGTTTTTATGATTTAATTATTTATAGTCAAACTGCTATTTAAAAAGCACTGGGATCACATAACGTTTGCTTTGTTTACATGAACCATCTGGTTTTGATACTCCAAACTATGTACTTTATATTAATACTAGCTGATGTTAACCCTCTTCGCTGGGTTAAAAAACACATTTAATTAATCTAACTATTGAATATTTAAGAGCATCAACTATATTAGTTAGAGAAATAAAAAATGCAATTTTGAGAAAACATAAGTGATTTATTTTAATTAGTATTATAACAATAAAAAAAGTTTTTCAGAGTAAGTTCCTATATACAATGTTTTTTGTTTTGTTTTCATAAGCGTAAACAAATAAATTTTCTGTCTGGCCTACTCTTGAAAGTGCTACATAAAGTTGTCCATGGGAAAAACATGGTTCTTCTAAATCGACTCCACATACACGGAATGTTTGTCCCTGTGCTTTGTTAATAGTCATACAGTATGCCAGTTTTATGGGAAACTGTAAACGTTTAAAATTAAAAGGCAAGTCGTTATTTGAATTTAAGGGAATCTTAGGAATGAATACTGATTTACCCTTCTCTTTTCCAGTTAAGATTTCAGCTTCAATGACATTGTTGAGAAAACAGCAGTTTTCGACAGTTGATTACATGATTGTATTTATTTTCTCCTTCCATTAAAAGATATGCATAGAACTCTTTTGAAGTAGCCTTTTTATTTGTCGTTTGATTAGTTTGAGGGTTTATTTGTGGTATGTTAAGGTGATAGCCATCTTCCCCTCGCCAAAAAATCAACGGATATTGCAAGGCATCATACATTCGGTTAGTTTCTGCAATACGATGTAGCTCATTGCTTCTTCGTTGTATTACTACGTCACGATAACCACACTCACTGTCAACTATTAAAACTGCTACTTCATTTGCCTGTGGTGCATTAAATCTTTTTTCATGCTCACCAACTGGTCTTTTATCGGCCCGAATTACTACCTTGTATTCATCTGATACAACTTTCTCCATTGCAGTCTTGAACATTCTTATCAAATCTTTATTTTCATGGAGGAATCTCTTTAGATCTAAAATTACTTCTCTGCGTAAACCTGCAATATTTGCTGATCTTTTATCCACTTCATTTTCTTCATTTCCAATAAAATATACTTGTAAAACTTTTGGTGTATCATTTGGTGGTGGTAACAATGAACCGATATTGTGGTGTTGTGGAAATTTGGTAACTGGAAACTGTCCTTGAACTTTGAAAATTGGGTTGAACCCTTCTTGTTCTATAATGGACGTAGCTCCAAAAGATGTCATTTGAAAGCACGCATTATATCGCCTAATGTTTTGTAAAAACTCCTTTGATTTTGACGTTTCTCCTTTCATGTATTCGAAAAAGTTAGGGGGTGGTATATTTTGTTGCGGCAATCTGATTTTTCCTTTTAAACAACACATATTTACTGTTTCACCTTTAAATTTTTTCGCCCCACAAAAACTGCAAATCTTACTAATTATTATACTTGGATGTTCATTGTGCTATAAATTTGGTTGGTAATTGAAAGCTTCATTTTCTAAATCGTAGTTTTCTGTCCTCCTCCTACGAATATTTTGTACAGTGGTTTAATTTAAATTAGCTTCTATTTGGTCTCTTAAACGTAGGTTTCCCATTCTTTCTCTGTTAAGTTCGATTCTTTCTTGTGCTTGTTCATGTGTCTCCCTTCCTCTCCGAATATTCTGTGATAATCTTTCTGCCACTCTTATATTCTCAAGCTGGTTCGGATTCAGGTTTTCTCTATATCGTTGAGAATTTTCCCGCAGAATCATGAGTCGCATTTGCCTTTCTTCTTCCGTTTCATTTCTTCTAGCTACTTTTTGTCTTTGGGGAACGATTCGTGATTGAGAAAATTCTCTTGTACGTTTTGGCATTTTTATATCATATTGGTCTTAATTATAATTTGAAAAAGGAATAAAATTGAAGGAAATAAAAAATCTAAATAAAAACACATCATTATCTTTCGAAGTTCAAACAAAAAATAATTAACTTTACATTTGATTGTAAACAGTATTCTGAACTAAATATCATAGAAGTAAAAATGTAAATAAATAAAAATGTTCGGCAAGAAAAATTATCTATATAAGGCTATAATCACCTGTATTGTAAAAATAATTGTAGGTGCTGCATTTTGTTGATAGCCATTCAAACTATTACGAAATGTCAAACCATTAAAACCTTTCAAATTAAACCATGTGATATGATATAAACAAATAAAACCCAAAAAAATCCTTGACATAGGTCCCTTTAGGACGATCCTGAGCCTAAGCCCTAAACGATATAGAAACCCAACTCTCATAGTGCAAATTAGGAGATTCCAAGCTTTATTTTGACACCAAGATCAAATGTCTACGACTTGTAGTTTTGGCTGTAGCACTAAATATACCAACACACAACTCTTCTTTTTTATATATATATATATATATATATATATATATTATTAACATACGGTGGATCTTAAAGCCAGTCCACCATGATTGTACGATAATAAGTAGGTACAATAATAAATAAAGATTGTTTTAATTTAAATTTTCCATTAGGGGCTTTTAACTCCTTCAAAGCATTAGTAATTATTGTTCATTCCAAGATGACGTTTGATGTTTTTAAGCAAAAGGCATTTACAGTTGTAAATTCTGAATTATTAGTTTCAAGTTTGAATTATTACACCGCACCGTATAAAATAAATTAAACCCACAAAGAAACATCTCTGACGCCACGCCGTACACAAACCCAGAGTATCCTCTACTTTGTCCGCACTAAATCAATTACTCTCAGACATAAATTTCAATGGAATGCTGGAAACTTTCAGGATCAACAAAAAAAATTTCAAATAAAACAACGTTGATTTTAAGATCCATGTAAGCTTACATAACGTCATAATGTTCATTTTAGAGACGCACTGATACAAACTGCAACCATTGACTTTAAATCAGGAGTGATTTAAAGTCAATGCTGAAACCCTTGATTATCAGTTCGAAAGAAATTTAATATAACCCAAGACGTACATCTACAGTCAAAATTTCAAAATTAATAGTATATTTCATTACAAGGACCTAAAGTGACGCTTTTCGTACAAGGTCAAGTTTTACAACCGAGGCTGTAAGCCGAGGTTGAAAAATGACCGAGTAACGAAAAGCAGCTTTAGGTCCGTGTGAGGAACTATATTTTTCGTTATATTGCTCAATACAATACCGTAAACTACTTAAGAAAACCAAAATGTTACAGCTTGTTTACCTTTAAAGATGCCTTCAAAAGATGCCACCGTCTTGTTCTTGCTATTTGAAGCAATCAGCTGATTGTGTGTTTCATTTGTGTTAGGGTAGACTGACAACAATGAACAACTATCGACGTATCGAACGCATGTATAATAATCGATTGGTGAAATGAGCGAGTTTCACAAATTGATTAAACTGACAACAATGAATGTTTCGATTATTTGTAATCGAATGAATATTGTTCGATTATTACGACGTACTCGGCACTTTTTGACTTTTATAGTCCTAGGACTATAAAGAGTCAGCTGGTATCGAGTACATCAGCTTTTAATTCCTAGGAATAAAAAGAGTGTATTTAGGTCCGGAAAACATGCATTAAAAACATCTGTTTTTGAAGCAGTATAACGAAAAAGTTATTATAGTTTGGTAAGCTTTATTACTTCTTAAAAAATATGAAGTAATATTACCAAGCGGGGTATCAAACGACTGAATTAACGGTGCATTCCCGCGATAACAATATCATTATGTTAACTATACTGGCCCGTCATGTATACTGGTCGACCGCAATCACCCCTATTCGAATAGAAAGTTTTATTGGGAGAGCAGTTTCCGCCGAGCCATGAGGCTGCATTGTCACCAGTTATACCCGCATATCCGCCGCCCGGCTCGGCCCGATTGTTCTGTTTCATTCATTAAAATCGCATTCTTGTTCTCATTTTACCTAGTCTTAATTATACTTCAGAATGGAGGTCATTAGCACGAGGGTGAACAACTGTTTAATCTAACGAGTTTATCAGGTGCACCGTGTCATGTCTGAAGGGGCTTTCGGCGTAGAGAAGAATGAATGTATATAAACCAAATATTAATATTTAACCGTCCCGATTCTTCAAATTGTTATAAGGTTCACATATTTTTATAAGAGTATCACAACTTACAGGTGCTACAAAGCTCTAGCTGATATAGTTACCGTATCTATATACTGATTAAAGCCTAAACTACCCGTAATGTCTGACACCCATCAACCCCATAATGAAATCAAAGGTCTCGGTGAGAAAATCCCAAGGAAATATTAGCTTTTTGATGAAATGTTTCTTAATGGCTCAACAAAAAAAACGGCGGAACAGCTTTTGCGTTACAATTATTTGTTTATTTTTTCCAAGCGAATCGGGATACCATATGCTAGTACAATATAAATTAAAACTCTTGATACGTTAGTACATTAGATTTCATTTTGCGATGCAGTGAACACTTAACTCGTCAAAAATTGAAAAAGCCTCAGAACATTCCACGATGTGACTTTCCTCTCTGTCGAAAGTAGTTAACAGCCGTTGTATGCCTGCGTTGCGCCGTGTTAAGTACTTGTACTGCTATATTGTGATGTAATACGCATACACGCCTTGTCCGCATTCACTTCTATTCCCTGAGTGTAAAGGGACAGCTAAAGAAACATTTTATGAATAAAACACCCCCGTTCCGTTGCAACATACACCATAATCAGCGAGTTTTAAATCCATACAGACATTTTTCATTACAACAAAAACTAGATGTGACATATTTTTGCAATACTGTATTTTGTGTAGTTTAACAAGCGATAGAAATAAATTAAAAATAATCTGCTTTGTAATAATTAACTGAAATGTAACACTCAGTTACCCACGTGTGGTCTAGCTACGAGGTCTAGCTCGTAATTATTAAATTGTTGCTAATTTCAATTATTTTAATCATTTCTAAATGTGTCTTTTGTAATGTAATATTGTTTGTTTTAATTTAATCATTATGATAACGGTTTTATCTTCATAATTGATTTTAGTTTTAGCAACCAGGAAAATACCTATTTTTGCAGCAGACCTGCATACTCAGCGAATTTGAAATGCGTAACTTCATAATTCAATCCAATGTAAGCGAAATATGACTTCTTATTGTAATATCCATAAGAGTAATGTGGGGAATGAGTATGCAGGTTTACGACAACAGGTACGTGGCAATTGGGAGATTTTAATATTATCCAGTAGAGCTGAACTGGAAGAAATCATATAACAAATTTTAACAGGATGTGTTAAAAAATAAGGAAGATATATTTCCTTCAATTTCCCATAAGGATGATTTGGGAAATGAGTTCGTAGGTTTTCTGCCATAGAAATGTAAAAATTAGAGATTATTGGCAAATAAACAATAGATTGATATTAACTATATGAAAAATACTTAGTATTTTTATACCAAGGTTTTTGTAAATACTGCATGTTAAAAAATAAGTGAGATTTAAATTTAAATTTATTTTACATAAGGTTAACATTGTGACAACGTATTGAATTTACCAATCTCAGAATCTCATCCAGTGGTCCTGGAGTAAAGATTCATACTAAATTGTTTTTTTCGAGCTGAATTAAATAGTGCAGACAAATATTTGACTATTTTGACTTTTTTTATGTAAAAAAAAAACTCTTTTTCGTTATACTGCTTCAAAAACAGATGTTTTAAATGCATGTTTTCAGGACCTAAATACACTCTTTTTATTGCTAGGAATTAAAAGCTGATATACTCGATACCAGCTGACTCTTTATAGTCCTAGGACTATAAAAGTCAAAAAGTGTCGAGTACGTCGTAATAATCGAACAATATTCATTCGATTACAAATAATCGAAACATTCATCGTTATTATCGAAACATTCATTGTTGTCAGTTTAATCAATTTATGAAACTCGCTCATTTCACCAATCGATTATTTCATGCGTTCGATACGTCGATAGTTGTTCATTGTTGTCAGTCTACCCTAACAAAAATGAAGCAGACAATCAGCTGATTGCTTCAAATAGCAAGAACAAGACGGTGGCATCTTTTGAAGGCATCTTTAAAGGTAAACAAGCTGTAACATTTTGGTTTTCTTAAGTAGTTTACGGTATTGTATTGAGCAATATAACGAAAAATATAGTTCATCACACGGACCTAAAGCTGCTTTTCGTTACTCGGTCATTTTTCAACCTCGGCTTACAGCCTCGGTTGTAAAACTTGACCTTGTACGAAAAGCGTCACTTTAGGTCCTTGTAATGAAATATACTATTACGGGGTAAACCCCCCCCCCCTTTCTCCCTCTCCCAATGGATCGATGAGGCTGATTTCCTAACTCATCCTTATAATTACTACTTTACACGTCAGTTCCAAATTTCGCAAGGGTCAGATCATTTTACAAGAGTTGAGCGTTTTGTAACTGCAATAAAGTATTCGTTCAAAATTCTTAAAAAAACACCAATATGGTAAATATACCTCATCTTGACAATGGAAAATGCCCGGTTACTTACCGAATCCACCGTAAACATTGTTCGGTGTATGTACGACAATGATCGGTAGGTGGTAAGTTCCGTTCACTTATTACAGGCTAGTAGTTAACTCTTCGGTGACGGCGGCTGTACGCACGGAATTTGTTTGCTGTATCTTGTTATAATTTACACAGTATTAGTTATTTTATATCCTGTGTATAATCGCATCCGATACAAATCAGGTTTGAGGATTTTCTCAAAAAATATCCTATTGCACGATAAATAAACGGTATCAGGAAACTGACACATACTTTCTCCCTTAATGTCTTTTAAAACCAGAAAATTTATATAGTGAAATAAAACAAATTAACAATTAATTACCACTCAAATACTCACCAAATTTTATCACAATCGGTTGATAAATAACGGAGATAGGTTTTTGAATATTTGTCATAAGAATAACATTGGACAACGTACTGCGTTTACAGCCGAACTAAAATATCAATTATCTCCGCAACCGGTTGATGTAAACTAATGATTCAAAATACTGGATTATTTAGTTTTTCAAGTCAAATTTAATGGTTTCAAGTATATTTTTATTAGAGGTTACGGATTTTGTGAAATTTGAAAAATATGAATTTGTTAGCACTCAAACCCCCATAACTTCTGAACCTGAATTTTTACAGACATGTGGTGTCATTTTGTTTGTCATCTTAAGAACTAAAAACCATGAAATTTTTATCAAAATCGTTAGAGCCGTTTTTGAGAAATTTGGATTTTTGTCATTTTTTATGAGTTTTTATGGGGTAAATACCCTTAAAAATCAAAAATTCAAAAAAATGAAAAATACGCCTGGAGATACCACGGCTTTATACCTCCATGCCAAATTTCATGAAAATCGGACCACTGGTGTCGTCTCTAGCTTTGTTTACATCCACACATACATCCACACACACACACACACACACACACACACACACACACACACACACACACACACACACACAGACTGACAGACACCACGCCAAAAACCACTTTTTTGGATTCAGTGAGCACTAAAACGAATATATACACTAACAACTCAAATTCGAAAATTTTGACGAAAACAATACTTTCTCCATATACTATGTATAGGGGGGAGAAAGTAAAAATGAGGGTAAAAGTAAATAGAACAATAGTGATTACGAATTACAATTGAGGGAATTCTAGCTTGTGTTCGTATGTACTTTAATTTGTTTTTCCATGCATGTCCTTTTCTCCTGGATACGATTTAGTTTTTTGTGAACAAAGGGTCTTCAAAATCTTTGCTGAATTTACCATACTTATGTTAATGGATTTAATCATTTAGGAATCAAAAGAGAAAAACATGTATTTTGCTAGACATAAAAGTACTTAGACATATCTAACAAGTCAGATAGCAATGATTTATGTAGAATCTGTTTGAGAATTGACTCCTCTAGAGCAATGGTAAACAATGATAATCTTCTGAAAATTGATAACCAGCCGTACTATTTGCTTGAGTAAACACTACTGGGATAATAATAGATGCCGATTGTCATAATTTAGGAATGTCAGCTAAACTCAGTTGGAATTAGGATAGTCTAGCTAATTCTTGTACCGGCGATTCCATTTTTGTAGAGAAATTAGTCAAATATTCTAAAATGTTAATTTTGACCGATTATAACAGCATAAAAATACAGAGTGTCCAGCTTCTACTGCCCGAAACATTTTCAGGTTAATTAGCAGGTCATGCAAAAAATATCGTTACGGATATGTTATATCTTTCTCCGGTTTCCGTCTGTCGGTCTGTTTGTATTTTCACTTAATCCATTATAACTTAAAAACCAATTAGGCTATCATATTCGAACATGGTTCGATTTGGTACATGTATGATGACTATTAGGGCCTATTTTTATGCGGAGCATCAAGTTTCTACTTTGTGCCAAATCAAAATAGCAGCCCTTTTTAAGTTTCAACCCCCTGAATATATTAAAACTGATCTTGTTATTAACAATTATAACCAAGCGAAAAAGATGCAATGTTTAATGTACTCTTTAATAACAATATATAATTTTTTGAGGTTTAAGTTACAAATAACAGAAAATCCTAATTTTTATGAGGCTGCAACAGCAAATTCGAACCAATTTCAGCATTGTTTCATGTTTTACCCTCATTAATTTTACATTTTATACTGAATTTTTGTTATAAACTTAATAAAACTATATATATTCAAAATTAAATCACATTTTTCATCTTTTAGCGAATTTCCCCTATAGGGAAGAAGCTGTTACCATAGTACTCATGGTAAGACCTAAGCCCGAGACCATGATAACTTTTCGTTTTGGGGCCCTCAGAAGCAAAAAACACTATTCGTTCATTTTCATACATATATATATGTACTGTATATATATATATATATATATATATATATATACATATATATATATACATATATATATATATATATATATATACAGGGTGTTTCGAAACTCTCTCCCGAAACTCCGTGGGCACGTTCCTTAGGTCAAAACAAACAAAAAATGTCATATAAGTATATGGTCTATCTCGCTCCGTTTTCGGTCTGTGAGTCTGTTTGTGTTTTTCAATTAAAACTGTATAACTTTGAAACGGCTTGAGTTAAATTATTGAAACTTGTTACGTAAACTATAGTTAGTATGGCCAAACTTTTTACCAATTTTCAATTTTTTATCTTTTGGAATTTCAAAATGGCGGCCTTTTAAAAAATTAATTCATTAATATCTAAAAAAGTTGACAAGTTAACACTAACCTTTTGATTGCCCATTTTATTTGCCATTTCATTACAAACATAACGACACCTTATTTATTAAAATCGGATAATAAATAAGCGAGATACAGGGATTTAAGTAAAGCATGTCATGGCATATTCCACGCGACTAGCGCGAGACTCATTGTTGCTGCAGCGCGGCGCGGGGCGCCACGGTCTCGCGGGCCGGCCTCTGGATAGAATATGCCATGACATGCTTTACTTAAATCACTGTATCTCGCTTGTTTATTGTCCGATTTTAATAAATGAAGTGTCGTTATGTTTGTAATGAAATGGCAAATAAAATGTATAATCAAAAGGATAATGTTAACTTGTCAACTTTTCTAGATATTAATGAATTAATTTTTTAAAAGGCCGCCATTTTGAAATTCCAAAAGATAAAAAATTGAAAATTGGTAAAAAGTTTGGCCATACTAACTATAGTTTACGTAACAAGTTTCAATAATTTAACTCAAGCCGTTTCAAAGTTATACAGTTTTAATTGAAAAACACAAACAGACTCACCGACGGAAAACGGAGCGAGATAGACCCTATACTTATATGACATTTTTTGTTTGTTTTGACCTAAGGAACGTGCCCACGGAGTTTCGGGAGAGAGTTTCGAAACACCCTGTATATACAGGGTGTTTCACGATAACCCTGACAAACTTAAGGATATGGTTCCTTGGGTCAAAATGAGAAAAAAATGTCCAGTAAACATAGGTCCTAAACTCAATCGTTTTCTATCTATGAAGGAAAATAGGATTTTTTCGGATTTCAGTGTACCTATTGCACATTTTGACTCCTAGATTGAAAAGTTGACAAAATATTTTGATAAATTCTTCATAGCTAGATAGAATATTAAATTTGAAAGAGATTTCATAACTATTTTATGCAAAAAAGATGAGTGTGACTGAGAAAACGTTGCCTAAAAATCAAATTTTTCCTTAAAATTCAAGAACCAAAAAATATGTTTTGTTTTTGACAGCGCTTCATACTGTAACCGTTCGAGTGTTTTGCTTGCAACTTTACCAAAAGTTTTATAATTTAATGGAGAACAAAGAAATATCAATTTAAGTATGCTGTATATGGGGAATATTTTTGTCTTAATTTCAAAATTTCGTGAGGTATCAAAAAATACTAAAATTTGGTGAAACTTATAAAAATGTATACTTTGATTATTTTTTAACATATTTGAATCAAACTTGGAATGTGGCTTCGACTAGCTGAGAGGTAATGGTTAATAGCCCAAAGTCCCCTCCTCTTTTACTTTATGGCAGCAAACCTGCATACTCATTTTCTAATGTTAACCTTATGGGGAAATAATTTATTATAATAATTTAGTTATTTAATTTCTCAACATATTTAAATAAAACTTCGTATATGGCTTCATCTTGTTGGGATCTACCTCATGATGGTCTAAAACTCTCCAGATTTACATTGTTATGGCAGCAAACCTGCATACTCACTTTCCATATTATTCTAATTAAGGAAAATTTTAACTTGCTTACTTATGGATGTTATATTGAGAAATAACTGAATTATCATATTAAATTATTTCCCCATAAGGATAACATAAGAAAATGAGTATGCAGGTTTGCTGCCATAAAGTAAAAGAGGAGAGGATTTTGGGCTATCAACCATTACCTCTCAGCTAGTCGAAGCCACATTCCAAGTTTGATTCAAATATGTTAAAAAATAATCAAAGTATACATTTTCATAAGTTTCACCAAATTTTAGTATTTTTTGATACCTCACGAAATTTTAGATTTTGACAAAAATAATCCCCATATAAAGCATACTTAAATTGATATTTCTTTGTTCTCCACTAAATTCTAAAATTTTTGGTAAAGTTGCAAGGGAAAAACTTGAACGGTTACAGTATGAAGCGCTGTCAAAAACAAAATATATCTTTTGGTTCTTGAATTTTAAGGAAGAATTTGATTTTTAGGCAACGTTTTCTCAGTCACACTCATCTTTTTTGCATAAAATAGTTATGAAATCTCTTTCAAATTTAATATTCTATCTAGCTATGAAGGTTTTATCAAAATATTTTGTCAACTTTTCAATCTAGGAGTCAAAATGTTCAATAGGTACACTGAAATCCAAAAAAAATCCTATTTTCCTTAATAGATAGAAAACGATTGAGTTTAGGACCTATGTTTACTGGACATTTTTTTCTCATTTTGACCCAAGGAACCATATCCTTAAGTTTGTCAGGGTTATCGTGAAACACCCTGTATATACAGGGTGAGTCAGACCACCCGTCCACCTAATGTAGCGGGAGAACGGTTTGTCATAGAAACGTCAAACAAAATTATTCCCCACTAATTTGCACACGAAGAATTCATTAAAAATATTTTCATCGCGATTCATGTACAGGGTGTTCCAGAAATGAAGGTCATGGGTTCGAATCTCAAAATTTTCTTAAGTAAACCTACAGCAAATATTATATCATTTTAAAGGTCTTGTTAAAAGAAACATTTTGGTGAAAACAGAACTAAATTATCTCAAGCCGTTTCAAAATGGCGGTCATTTTTGTGAAAATTTTCGATATTTACGGAACCCCCTGTATTTTTCAAACCACTCAATATTTTTCAGTTCTGATTAAAAATTCTTAATCCTTGGTAACTCAGCTTTACTATGATATGTCACATGACAATATTTTAAAAATTTTTAAATTTTGAAAAAAAATTATTTGCTGAAAATGTTGGCAGCCCTGAAAATAAAAAAAATCAAATAGCAACATATACCAAAAAGCATATAATTTTAAAGGTCTTCAAAATTTCTACAACTTTGTAGTTTACACAAGTATTCTAACTTTTTTAGTTTTTAAGTTATAGTCAAAAAACTCCATTTTCCCATATGAAGTGCATGTTGTAATGTCTGTAAAAATTCAGGTTCAGAAGTTATGTGGGTTTAAGTGTTAAAAAATTCATATTTTTGAAATTTCACAAAATCTGTGACCTCTAAAGAAAATATACTTGCAACCATTAAATTTGACTTGAAAAACTAAATAATCTAGTATTTTGAATCATGAGTTTACGTCAACTGGTTGCGGAGATAATTGATATTTTAATTCGGCGGTAAACGCAGTACGTTGTCCAATGTTATTCTTATGGCAAATATTTAAAAATCGATATCTCCGTTATTTATAACCGATTTTGATAACATTTGGTTTATATTTGTGTGATAATTAATTGTTAATCTGTTTTATTTCACTAAATATGTTTTCTGGTTTTAAGTGACTTGAAGGGAGAAAGTATGTGTCAGTTTCCTGATACCGTTTATTAAGTTTAATTCTGTAATTTAAAACAAAACCAAAAACATACAATGAAAAGAATTCTATTAAAACATCAAGATTTGTTTCTTAGGTTTATAGAACGATACATCGTAATTTATTCATATAATTTATACTTTCTTGCATAAACTATAATATTAGACAACTTATTTAACAGTAATATCTGGATAAGCCTAATACCATTTTGAATACTTTCAATTTAAAATTAGTTTTTTTTACAAATTTTCAAACTATTTAATTCATTTTTAAGATTCTTAAGATTTTTAAAATTGAGTTATTTCCGATAAACAGAGAAAGATGATATTATCTGAATGTCGTTGAACTCCCACCAGGGCAGGAGTTGCCGTTATGTTGTGATGTTCTTTGTTCGTGACCTTTCCTCCTACGACTTGGAGGAGGAAACTGGATCAACCTGTCATCTTTTTTCTAGCAATAAATGCAATCAATTGATTCTGCCAAACTATGAACCCAAACAGTTTTATCGTTCTCTCTGTACTGATTCACGTTGATCTATATTATTTTTATTATAGTCATAGTCATAGTCATTTATTTTCTGATTAGATACAAAGTTTACATTTGTATATCTCAGTCGTTAAAATAAAATACAAATTGAAACAATCGATCAAATAAAGATATAAAATTATGTCGCAATCAGGCAAATAGAAATTCATCGACTTTTTATTTTATTTCATTCAGAAACTTTTTAAACGAATTAAAATTAATTATTTTCTTTATCATTATTTGGCAGTTTGTTAAAAAATTTAACACCGGCATGGAGCGCTTCTCTTTCACTCAAGCATAGACGGATTTGAGGGAGAAGGAGGTTTTTTGTTCCATGTCGTGTGGGATACCTGTAGCCTTCCTTCACGGTCGGAAGTGACCCAGCTTTGAGTTTGACCATCAGATCTACTTTAAAAATATATAATGAAGAAAGAGTTAGAATCCCAAGGCGTTTAAAAGCTCCTCTACAAGACTGAGAGGGAGCAAAGCCAGACAATATCCGAATTGCTCTTTTCTGTTCTAATAATGCTTTATTGGCATGAACAGAACCACCCCAAACCTCTATGCTGTAGGATAGAACAGATTGAAAACAACCATAACAAACCTTTATCAGGTCCTCTACGTTTAATAAAGGAAATAACGTTCTCAGAGCAAAACTCACTCTACTTAACCTTTTACAAAGAACTGAAATATGATGATTCCACGTTAGTTGAGGATCCAGCGTAACGCCCAAAAACCTAACAGTAGAATGTTCTTTTATGGAAGACTGGGGAATGTTCAGGTCCAAAGGACTTTTATTTCTAGTTAGAAATTGGATGTAGTTAGACTTATCATGGTTCAAAAGAAGATTATTACTTAATAACCAGGCCTCGAATTCGGATATTGAAAAAGACATGTTTTCTTGGACGTCTTGGGATGGACCTCGAAATAACAGTGTGGTATCGTCCGCGTTCAGGGTTAAAGAAAGCGGAATGAACGTGAGCACCTACATCTTTGATATATAGGATAAAAAGCATAACGTGAAATATCTTATACAGTAATCAATCAACCGATAGTTCAAACCACAACCGCTTAAACTGTTCAACCTCAGTAAACGATGCCCTGAAGATATTAGATTCTTTCTAAACGTCTTAAAATATAAACTGAAGTGAATTAGTATCTGTAGTAAAGATCACCTATTAACCATCTCAACTTTTAAGTAGGATATAAAAAGGTTTTTAATAGCCTTCTCAAACAATATACGGCAATAATCTTAAAGCAATAATCTTTTAATTCCTTAAACAATATACGGCAATAATCTTAAAAGATCTTAAGCCTAATTAATCATCATTTTAATAAGCTTATCACATAGTGGTATCTTAACGAAGATGCAAATTCCAGTAATTTAAGAAAAGTAGAACAAAATACCCTTTTTCATGTTTTCTTTTTATGTTGTTAAATTGATTTTGTTCTACTTTATATCATAATAATATATCCCTTACCAGTGTATCGATCTACAAATATATATATATATTTGAAGTCGATAGACTCGGGCACCACTGGACTGTTTGTCATGAAAATTGGTAGATATATGTAACATTTCACGGTGAAGTTCTTTAAACGCTCCATTTTGAACTACCTCAATTAGTTCTTTCCCAGAGGTCCAAAAGAGTTCCCATATTAACCTTATGCAAAGATATTGTTTATATAAAAGCGAATGAGCTGTGTATTTGAACAGATGATCTTTTGTAAATAGACAAAGTCATAATGTCTGTAGGTTTCAGCTTTTCAAAAAATAAATGAGGCAAACGAAATTTTAATTTTATATGGATATATTATATTACCTCAAAGTTGTCATTTCCACTCTCACAACTTAATATTTCCCTAATAATGATTGCTACTACGTTCAACGGTTAAATTTGATAAATAACGGTTTGTGAAATTAAATTAACTTTCCTGAAGATGTTTGAAAATGAGTTGAGTCCTAACTTGCACTCAGACTCACAGTATTCTTTTAAAACAAAACAAAAAAAAACAATTAATATATCAATTAGTCAAGGTTTTCTTGCAACTAATTTTTCCTATTTAATTTAAGGTTTTAATTTTTAACCTAATTCTTACTTTATGTACAATTAGTATCATCAACAATATTTGTTTTTATCTTAACTCTTTATAAAATATTAATAAAAACCGCTTAGATTTCCGCTTACCGGCCTTTAACGTTTCAATGACTGATGGTTATGGTATTTGTCGCATAAAGAATAAAATTAATAGTATATCTTTTACATATTCTCGTTTTTTTCATCGCACTAACATCTGTCTCAAGTGATGTTTTATTTTTAACTTTCATTCAATTTTTTCAGGCAATAATTAATCATCGAAATTTTTAAGAGTATGTTGGTTTGTATACAGGGTGTTCTAAAAAAGTGGGGCAATAATTTACATAGTGATTCCTTGGGTGAAAACAAGGAAAAAAGCTTATATAAACATAGGTCCTAAAGTGCTTCGTTTTCCGTCTGTGTGTCTGTTTATGATTTTTACATATTTAATCATATCTCACGAACCACTTAACATATAAAAATCAAACTTGGTATAAGGATAACCACTATTAAGAACTATTTTTGTAAGAAGTATCAAATTTCTACTTTGTAGCATTTCAAAATGGCGACTATTTTTCGTTTTCAAAGCTAAATATCTTAAAAACCGTAAGCGTTAGAAAAATTATACAAGAGACAAAAAAGTTGCGAAATTTAATCTAATTAACGATGATATTAAGATTTTAACAATCAAACAACTAATAATGGAGAAATTTTAAATTTTCCGAATAAAAACATGCAATTTTCAGACAGAATGTTCTAAGGAACCATGTTTTTATGCAGAAAAGTTAAAATTTCTCCGTTATTAGTAGTCCGATTATCATAATCTTAATATCAGCAAATTTTGCAACTTTTTTGTCTCTTGTATAATTTTTCTAAAATTTACGGTTTTTAAGATATTTCGTTTTGAAAACAAAATATAGTCGCCATTTTGAAATGGTACAAAGTAGAAATTTGATACTTCTAACAAAAATAGTTCTTAATAGTGGTTATCCGTATACCAAGTTTGACGTTTATACGTTAAGTGGTTCGTGAGATATGATTAAATATGTAAAAATCATAAACAGACACACAGACGGAAAACGAAGCACTTTTGGACCTATGTTTACATAAACTTTTTTGCTTATTTTGATCCAAGGAATCACTACGTAAATTATTGCCCCACATTTTTTGAACACCCTGTATGCAGGGTAGGCCTATTCATTGATCAGGGTGTACATTATATTGTATTGTTGTATTTAGTTTAAAGCGATAATTTTAACACAATGTAAATTATTTTAATACGTTCACTAAGAATTTAAAGCCGTTACAGCAATTAAATTCAGTATTTTTGCATCGAGGTAGAACCTCTTCCTCAAGACAAGTTAGGCTCGGGACAGCTAGAAGTGGCATTCCCGATGTAGTAAACTAATACATTCGCGATACACAACTATCACATAAAACCCCGGTAAAAACGTGTCATTTTCATCGCTTTGCTCACCTGTTCATCTTGGCGAGGAAGCCGTAGGGGCCCTGCAGCCTGGCAGTCTTCTCCAGGTTCCTGCAGTACAGGGTCCAGATGCAGTCCACGGTGCTGGGCCCACCCGCCCTCGCCCTGCCGGCGCCGCCGCCGCTGCTACTACTGCTGCTGCGGAACGCCTTGTTCAGGTTCAGGATCGCCCTCAGCATGCTGTTGACGAACTCCAGCGCCTCCGTCAGCACGCTCCTGCCGCCCTCCTCGGTCTCCGCCTTCAGCACCCGGGAGCCCTTCTGTCGCAGCTGCTGGAGGCGGTCCGGCGACAGGAACAAGGCGTTCATCGCCACCACTTCCGGGTCGTCCAGCATCCGGTCGCCCAGCTGCGCCTCCTCGGTCCACGCGATCTGCTGGACGTTGTGCAGCAGGAACAGGTCCACGGCTAGCAGGCCGAAGGACATGAGGCTGGAGCCGTTGCGGTCGGGGTACAGGAGGGTCGACACCGGCACGTCCGCCACGTCCGTCGCGTTGTACATCTCCCTCAGCTTGGACATGATCGTCGTCAGGTTCCTCTGGGCTATCGACTGGTTAATAGCCGATATTAACTGGACCCATTCGGAGTTCGCTTTTTGATCGCCTCCCGTAACCAGCCAGTCTTTTACGTCCGACAACTTCTTGCGCAAAAATCCCATTAAATTATTTTCTGTTTCGGCACCTTCCTCGATTTCGGTGTCCGGGTAAGAAAAGTAATTGTTGACCGCGCTGTCGATTCGCTCTTCTAAGCCGACAGCGGGATCTTTGATATATGTGAACGGTGGTATTTCGGATTCGGTATAATGCACAAAATCATTTGATTCTTCTTTTTTAATATCGACGGGATTAAAATTACGAGGAGGAAGGTAAAAGTCGGGATCATAACCGGAGGGATACACCGCCTCGCTCTTCTTCTTTATGTTGCTGTCCTTGACGCCGGTCTCTCTCATGAGGTCCTCGCCGCGGTCCAGGGGCCCCCGGTACACCCGCACCTCCTCCTCGTCCCTGTGGACGACCGGGCTCTGTGGTATCGGCAGCTTCAGGCGGGTCGGTCGCTTCTCCTCCTCGTCCTTGTGCACCTTCTCCACCTTGCCCCGGCCGGGCCGCGCGCCGCTCCCCGGGTCCTCCGGGCGCCGGGGCACGGGAGGCGGCCGGTTGTAGCCGAAGTCCGCGCTGGTCGGCTCGGCTCTCCTCGGCCCCTCCGTGCCCAGCCACAGCGTCAGCGCCACGAACGCCGCGGTGACCACCAGGCCGCAACAGCCCGCCGCCAGCCACCACTGCGCCGTCGTGCTGTCGCGCGCCCTCGCCTGCGCGTACTTGCCGTGGTACATGTCGCTCGCACTGCGCCGCCGCACTGACTGACTCTGACGTCCGCCGACCGCTTCTAGGTCACTGCCTCGCTTCCCGCCCCCGCCCCCGCCCCCGCCGCTCCCGCTCTACATAAACCTCGCTAGGTAAATACGGGATCCCTTCCTTCTCACGCTAAAAAGTCTCGTCTTTTTACAGACAATGATCGAGACACGGATCATTTTTTGGTCCGTAAAACAGCGGATTTGCATCGCTGATTTTCTCAATAGCAAAGAATTACCCATCCGGAACTTAATTTATTAATTTTTGGGTGATTTTATTTTAAATTTCGCTGTTGAAAGAGATTTTCATACTCGGCGAATGTCTAGAATCACATTTCAACCAAACGCTTGTGATATATGACTTTTTTATTTTACTCTTTAAAAATAACACGGGCATTGGAAATGAGTATGCAGGTCAGCTGCAAAAATGTGAAAATTGGGTGGTTTTCACATGCTCAATTAAAAAAACACATAATATAGGTTTTTCAAGATATGTTCAAAACTAATTAAGATATAGAATATGATTTATTTCTTACAAGGATGACATGTGAATAGTTTACCGCTTTTAAGATCTCGGTAACCAATGGATAAAAAGTCGGGATCATCTACGGACTTAAATTTTTGTCACAATTTTCTACTTTAGCGCAATTAGCTTACCTGAACCGAAGTATAAAACTTGTATTTTCATTGAGGATAAATTGTCTACAATGAAAACTGTAATTTAAAGTTTTTTAATTTCATTTATAATTTTGAAAAATCCCCAAAACTTTCATAACCGTACTACTCAACTGTTACCATTGTAGCATAAAGTTTATTTACTTTTACGCCTCTGGAATTGATTGCAGGCAATAGGAAATAAGGTAACATGCCTTTAAAAGTGTCATCAATTTTTATCTTGAGTACTGCATGGTGATTTACTCGAGTTTTGACATACAAGATGTCATTTTCGAAATCATCTACATGAATATTCTTCTTTCTTCTAGTCTTCATTAATTAAAAAGTACCTACTTTGGGATTATATACCCATACTTGTCTTATGGAGTACCCATCTGGGGTTGTGAGAGTAGTCAAACTCAGCTAATTTTCAGGTTAGAAAAAAAGTAATTAGAACAATTTTCCAGTTGCCCAAGCGAACATTATGTTCAGACTTATTAATCAACAACATTCTTACTTTTCTTTCAATTTATATTCTGGAAACGGCTGCATACAAACTCGCCAACATTTTTGGGTCTGTTTCTAATATTCAAACTCGCCAACTTTTAATTAGGTGCAAAAACTAGGGTCAGGAATCCGGCCGGCCATATTCAAACTCGCCAACTTTTGACCGCGGGCAGGTACCTCTTCCCCTCCCCCGGCTCGGTGACAATTGTTTGCCGGGACCCCTGCGTACAGGCCTCCGCTACTGCATTTGCATTCAAGTCTATATTGCTTAATAACTACGCTTAACATTGCTACTCAAGAACTACTCGTTTATGGTAATAAACGTTTAAAACCATATAAGAGAATGATAAATACAGTACAGATTATTTACTATTAATTACTACATGTTAAGACGCCGATGAAACTGTTAGGTGACTAGTCGAATATATTTGTTGATTTTGCAGCAGTAATCTTCACTTGTCGTTTTGCGCTAAGACTCCGTATCCACTCATACATTGCTAGAATGATCTGATAAATATACTAATCAAATCTAGCAATGTGATTAGCGGATTTTATTTATTTTCACATTTTCCCCGTGGATGAAGGTAGGGCCTACGTCTAATTACATTCTTCCATACAAAGAGATAAATATTAAAGAAAAAAGTTATTCTCCTATATTAAATTTACAGAATCTCTAAACAAAAAACAAGCTGGCCTATTGTTACTTTTTTATTATTTGGACTTTTCCATCCGCGCCTTTAGTGTTTAAACTATTCCTTTAACAAAATTAATGTAATTTAAACTCTAGAAGCGGAAGAACAAGTCCAAATAATTAAATAGTAATAACCAATCCTCCGCTATAATGAATCTTAAAAATACAGGTATATTGTGTAACTTTAATGTACAGAAAATTAAAAAATCGTAATTCAAAATAAACACTAAAAATAAATCCTATACTATTTGTAAGAAAATCACAGTTCGGTCAAATTGTAAGTTAACGATAAAATAAAACAAAAATAATATTATTTTCAAATGGAAAATATGTTAATTATTAAAAAAATATGAACAAGGTAACTTATACATAATTTGGTAACTCCTATCGAAAAACTTTTATCGGATACAAAAAAGTCATAAAAAATCACAGGTAGGTTGACTGACACAAAATGTGAAAATAAATAAAATCCGCTAATTAATTAAATTGCTAGATTTGATTTGTATATTTATCAGATCATTCTAGCAATGTATGAGTGGATTCGGAGTCTCAGCGCAAAAAGAAAAGTAAAGATTACTGTTGCAAAATCAACAAAAATCGACGACTAAATTAGTCACCTGTTACAGTTTCATCGGCGTCTTAACATGTGGTAATTCATAGTAAATAAACTGTACTGTATTTATCATTCTCTTATATGGTTTTAAACGTTTATTACCATGAACGCTTCAAAACCAACATGTTTCAAATGCTTAATATTTATTTAATTATAATTAATTTGACTAACATTTTTATTCGAATTGCTCGAACTACAGGTAATTTCAATGTAGAGAATACAGTAGTTCTTAAGTAGCAATGTTAAGCGTAGTTATTAAGGAATATAGACTTGAATGCAGATGCAGTAGCGGAGGCCTGTACGCAGGGGTTCCGGCAAACAATTGTCACCGAGCCGGGGGAGGGGAAGAGGTACCTGCCCGCGGTCAAAAGTTGGCGAGTTTGAGTATGGCCGGCCGGATTCCTGACCCTAGTTTTTGCACCTAATTAAAAGTTGGCGAGTTTGTATATTAGAAATAGTCCCAAAAATGTTGGCGAGTTTGAACGTACCCCTGGAAACATTGTCATTTATTCACAAGAATTCCCCACTAATCCAATCTTTATCCTTCTTACGGGTTTGAAACAAGAAGTAAACCTAGATGTGTACTTGTATACCTCTACATCATTTTTGCAAAACTTCTTAAGTACTCAGGTGTAAAATGATTTAACAGTCTGCTATTGGGTTTCAAAGAAGAGCATGATTATGGCATGTTTAGGACAAAGTTAAAGAGCATGCTTATTGTTAAGGCATGCTACAGACTGAATTATCTATATTGTTAATAGAATTTCTGGGATTTTGTACAGAGCAAATCGACCCCTAGAAATTAATTTTTCTACACAAATTTGGTATCAAATTAAAGCTATTACTTTCTAGATGTTCCTTTTGCGGGTTTGGAAAATATCCCATGAAAAGCCTTCACACAGGCGGCTTTTGAAATTCCAGCGAATGTTCTACTATCTGTGGTAGAACCTGTGAACTTTTTCCAATTCATATTTATTTGTAACAAAACAGGTGACCATGATTTGAAATAGTTCCAGAGATATATCACAGAATGCAGGGCTAGCAAAAGTCAGTTAGCATTCATCCACATTGTGATTTTAATTTTTTTTTAGTCCTAAGTTTTTTAAGACAAAAGAAAGTATGGAAGAGGATTTGCCCTACAATTGAAACTAAAACCAACAGTCTGCAATCGTCTTAATTTACTGTATTTATTTTCTTAAAAAGGGAACTTAAAAAAGAAACACAAGTAAACTTAGGAGTGCTCTGGAGATGGGTTTTCTACCAAACAATTGACAGTGAATAAACATTGATACACGTTTCAACACATTGATGCATGTTTCAACGTTTAGAGTTTTAAAATATCAATAACAGTTTAATATTAATCTAAAAAAATCAAGTTATAAAACGCAATATAAATTTAAAACCTGTACTTGGAATGCGAAGGATGTTGAAGAGTTAACGGTTAACGGTTAGCCTGCCTCTTTTACTCGATTTTCAAATTTACCATTAACAATACGTCTACTTAATGAAGGAATTTCATAGAAAGTTGTGATATTTGCTTGGGTATAAATTTGCCAAACATTTATTTAAGATGCTAAACAAAAAAGGGGCAATTTGAAAATTTAATTCCTTGGCCGTTATGAGCGTTGAATAATTCGTTTTTACGCAAATGGTTATTTTATAAAGAGATTAGTTCATCAGGAGATAAGTGGTTTGCCCACCTTCTTACCGTTTGTTGTGAAGACCTAACAAAGATACATTAGATACATTAGATACATTAGTTGAAATGGCGACCTACCCAGGTAGGTATTTTAAGCCAAGAATGAAAGATGAGTGAAGGATGATTGTGGCGCGATCTTGTAGTCTTGTTACTGACTAAGGCCGACATATTCCTTAGACAGGACTGTCAATTAATAGCCCAACAGCCAATGGCAACTAAGGGACCTACATTTTAACGTGGGATCCGAACCACGATTTCGCCTCGGTTAACAATTTACGAACTGGTCTAGTTATGAGGATGATCCCATGAACGAGTACTCAATAGTGCGGACGTTAATCCCCACTAAGGAACACCGCGTCCACAAGCCATCGCTCATAACTATCCACAATTCGTGACCTCCAAGTAGCTGGATTACAGGACACGCCACCGTCCCAGTCAATCTACAGATGAATGCAAGAAACCGACGCGACGCGTAGATGTTGTGTAGAATTAACATAAAAATTCAACACTTTTGAAAAGAAAATTCGAAAACAGAGATGTGAAGATGCTCCAAGCAATGGAGATCCATGTAAACTAACCACCATTTTATACTAAACTAGCTGTTCTACCCGTTCTTCGCACGGATTCAGAATGAAAGAGAAACAATGGTTTCTATGGAAACCAAATAAAAACTGTCAAAAACCAATAAATTGGCATAAAACATGAACGTAAGAAGCCCACGGGGCGGAGCCCGAGGGGATTTTAAGGAAGTGAATAGGCCTATGTGTTTCCCGGGTTCAAGACCTACCTCTGTGAGAAATTTCAACCCATTCGGTTCAGTATTTTTCGAGTTCACTACGTACATACATACATACAGAAACCCCCTCTTCTTTATAGTAGTATAGATAAGATAGGCAGATGAATGTTATCGCACTGTCGAAATTTCAAAAGTGTAGAACAGACAGTTTTAAAGAAGATTTCAAATTATGTAAGGAATTTCTTACGCCTATGGACGATTCAAGTCTAAAGTAATAAGTTATTTTTGAAAGTTTGCCCCGACGAGAAGTTTAATTAATAACTGACCATTTTATTTCAATTCTAGGACTCAAAAAATTAGTCTAGGATATTAAAAAATTACAAAAATTCACACACTTCCTCATTGAAGGGTATTTCACGCTGCTAAACTCTATACATTATCATCATGAAACTAAAGCCTATTTTACCAAGTTGTTTTTAAGTCACGAAGTTACGCAGGCTGCTAGTTTTAATTTAAATCTAACTATTTTAATAAAAAAAAGACTATAATATGCCGAGTTTTCTTATTGACTAGTTTTTCGTGATTAACTATTTAAAATTGTACCCGCAATTCAGATCTAAGTTCAAATTTCTTTCGCATAATTTAAAATTTGTTTTTGTTTACCTGTAATTGCTGTCGTATTCCGACAAAAATTTCTTCCCCGAGGCAGAGCTTAGTTCGTGAAAGTGTAGACGACTTGTCGAGTGTCCCGCCTCTCGCACGGCTAATTAGCGGTCGGCTGACTTATCAATGAGCGGAATTAACGTTTGCACAGGTTAAGGTAGATTAACTATCTCTAAAAAATTCTATTCAAATTATGTGGGTCCGATTTTTTATTACAATAAACACAATTAATTGTCCTTTTTTTAATATTTTTTTTCTACTGTAATTCAATATGAAAACCTCAATCAATTGAGTATTCTTCTTCAAAATAACCAACGCTCAATGTTATAATGGTGATATACTTAGACAACACGATGACTCAATGCAAAATATCTTGAAAATATGAAATTGAAGTTTGATCTAATACATAATATATTTAACAAGTGTATATAGGTATTATATTTTCAACAGCTATCTATACACTTACAAAATAGAGGGCGGTTTCTCTATTACTTCCCTTTTCAACCGCCCTCCTTAACCGATTTTTACGATTGAGTTGTCATTTTAAAGCTTATAATGTAGCGCATCGGCGACTGGTAATTAAATTGGCCAATTCTTTTACGGTTTCGACCCCTAAGCCTTTGATTTATTTCTAAAGGGCCAATGTTCCAGTGCTGACCAACTTGTGTTACAACGGTTTTAAAATGTTATTGTAATTTAACAGCTGATTACCTTAGGAGGAATTTTTAACCAGATCCTCCTCAAAAAATAGAAGATTCATGACCACAATTTACAGAATGAGAGTCGGCCGTACGTATACAAACCTCCATCTTTCCACAATTCATGTGCTTCAAAATTCAATGTGTGATTGTAATAACGATTCGGCCGGTCTAGACCATATAATTTTTGCGTGTCCTCTGAGAGGTGGCGACTCAAGAAATATCTTCAAGGAGGTTGCTAAATGAAAAGTGAAATTTCTAGTGAACATACTATCATTATTGGAAGAAATGGATGAAAATGTATTGACCTGATTTTTTACTTTGTAATTGTTAACATTATTTCGATTTAATCAATTTGAATTTGTACCTTAAAATTAATTATAATGATTATTATAAATAGTTGTAGGCCTTTCTTGGAAAAATCCCTAGGCCGTAATAAAAAATAAAATAAAATAAAAGCATTGTAAACGAAAATTTATTTATTTATTTATTTATTACAGATGTCTTAATTGCCATATAAATATGGTTAAAACTGATACATTACAAAATATAATTTAAATTAATTTTATCCGTAGATATAAACCTTCTATTTAAAATCTTCATTTAAAAAATCTTCAATTTTATACATTCATTTTCTTGTTAGTTCTTCTTTTAATACAGACTTAAAGTTCTTCAGGTTCGATAATTGTTTTATTGAGATAGGTATTTTATTATAAATTTTGATTCCCACGTAATCCAAACTTTTTTGTCCAAATGCTGTGTTGCAGGCTGGTATATCAAATGAATTATTATGTCTTATAAAACGGCCATGTTTAATAATTTTGTTTTCAAAATTGGTTTTATTACAGCGAACATAAATTGCTACCTGAAAAATATAAAGAGCTGGAAGTGGAAGAATATTAAACTTTTGGAATATTGGCTTACATGATTCTGTTCTTGTCATATGCCACACATTGTACGTAAAGCCCTGTTTTGTAGTTTAAACACCTTTCTTCCTCCCGGACTTCCACCCCAAAATATAATTCCATATGACAGGTGTGAATGTACATATGCATAATAAACTAGTTTTACTACATGAAAATTACAGCATTTTGAAATAATTTTTATCATAAATATTCCAGAAGAAATTTTCTTACACACTTCTTGAATATGAGGTGTCCAGGATAAATTAGCTGTAATTGACATATCAAGGAATTTAGTTGATTCACGGGCATGGATTAAATTATCATCAAGGAGCATATAATGATTTTTTATACCGGGCAATGTTTATGCAAAACTCATCAATTTAGTTTTTGAATTGTTAATTAATAGCTCATTGTTATTAAACCATTCTAGTATATTTAAAATTTGAAAATAAGAAGAAATTTCTAAATCAGAACTATTGATATTTGAATTATAAAAAGTTGTATCATCTGCGAATAGTACTAATTTTCCATTATTTGTTATATTTGTTATTTCATTGATGTAAATTATAAATAGCAGAGGACCAAGAACTGTTCCTTGAGGTACTCCAATATTGGTTTCATGAAAATCAGACTGATAATTAGAGTTGGTCCTATCTCTTGTTTCAGTAAAATTGTAGCGGTCAGTCAAAAAAGATTCAATCCAACCAACAGCCTCTTGAGTAACTCCAATATTTTTCAATTTTTTAATTAGAGCGATTTGGTTAATGCTATCGAAAGCTCTAGTTAGGTCCAAAAATATGGCTAGGGAAGACATATTTTTGTCAAGATCATTTATTACATTTGTGATCAAGTTATATATTGCATCCACAGTTGATTTTCCTCTTAAGAATCCAAATTGGGATTTTGAAACTATAGAGTTTTTATCCAAAAAGTCTAATAGTTGATCATGAACAATTTTTTCAAAAATCTTTGAGAAAACAGATGTTATGGTAATTGGTCTCATATTATTTATCTTACAGCCTTCATTTTTCTTTTTTATAACAGGAGTGATTTTAGAAATTTTTAATTTACTAGGGAAATGTCCATGTAAAAATGAATTATTTATTATTAATCTAAGTGGAGTAGCAATAAAATCACTGATATGCTTTAATATAAATGGAGGAATATCATCAGGTCCTGAGGAGTATGAATTTTTAATTTTTGAAATAATAAATTTGGGCTACGTTTATTGGTAATTGTAGCCTAATTGAGGTTGGTAAATCATTCCCTATGGTAAAGATCCACAATCGAGAGATTATAAATAAATATCGTAATCTAAACCCTGAAATATAAAGAAAATAAGGCATATAAATAAGTCGACGAGATTAGGGAAAATACTCGCAAACTTCGGAAAGAGCAGAGAATTGCCGAAAGACAAAGATTGATTGAGCATTTATTAGAAAAAAATATTAAAATGCGCAATTTTTGCATGGGTCCCCAGTATATAGAAATTCCTTTTGTTTCATATAGTGTACAATGCTCATGAAGAAATATTATTTAGAAACCTTAAAACATATCACACGTTTTTATTTTGTCTCGTTTGTTTGAATCTCGGATATACTCAGAACATAAATTCTAACGCTTAAGTTATAAGTTTTAGCAGTTTTAGTCAGTAAACCTTGTTTAAGAAGTCGTTTGTGAATTCAAAGGGCTTACTATTTACACAAGATAAAATTATTGTATGAATCGTAAAAACTGTTTCGAAATCAGGTGAATTTTCAAGGTATTTTTGGGTTCATTACATTAGAAAATAGGAACGTCAAAATATAGTTTAAAGAAATTCAGAAGGTAGTCGGGAAGGATAATCAAGTCTAGTCAAGATATGAAATAAAACACCTTAACCCTAAAAAAATTGCTTTAAAAGTTTTTTAAGTGGTTTTTACTTCCAATAAGTGTGTTAAATAATATACTAAAAGTCTAATAAAACCGGAGTCTAGGAAATAGGTTTTTCCAATATGGCGTCCTGCAATTTGAAAAAAATATACTTAACTTTATTAAATTTCATCATTTTTACATGCATTTTTTGAAATATTGACTCGGTACCAACACGTATCATTGCTGGGTGGCTAATTCTTTATTTCAACAGGATAATAATTTTTCGGCCGCCATCTTGGATCCGCCATATTGGATATAAACTTTATTTTTTTTTATGTAAAGATGATGATGTGACACATCATTATGAACTAGATTTTTACGCTGATTAAAATGCTGAAATCCGTTTTTGAAAATATGCGTTCGTTAAAAAGATATGCACAGATAAAAATTTATCCCTATACATTTCTTATGGACGTTTAATTTTTTTAAAGATTTTTTAAGAATGATCTCTTATATCTCTGGTTCTAATTAAGGTATGTAGTTCGTTTTCGTCTTAAAATACTCAGTCATTTAACGGCTTTTATATGAGCTATTGATCATTAAAATCGGACGACTGCTGGACGAGCTATAAGGCTAAAATCGACACGAAAATCCATTTTTTAGAAATTTGTTTTTTGTCAAAGATTCATAGCGCAGGTCCTAAATGGATTAAAAAGCTCGTTCTCCCCTCAAATTATTCAGACGATTCTGGGCTTTCATATGAAATATAGCTCATTAAAATCGGACTTATATAATTTGAGTTATGAACCTTCATTTACCATAAAATCTGTTCACTTTCGTAAATTGTATATAATTAATGACTCATACATAGAAAACTAACAGAGATTCAAAACAGTTTTATGTTTTAATTAACTCAGTACATTGTTGGGTTTCATTTAAGCTCTTAATCATTTAAATCGGTTGAATGTGAGGTGAGATATAGACCTCAAACCAACATAAAAATCAATTTTTTCAAAATTTCATAATTATTTAAAGTTTTGTATCTCAAGTCCCAAACATGGCCTGCAAGTTGGATTGGTTTTGAAACACGCGCTAATCTACTAGCTTTCTTTTATATCATCTACTAGCTGAGTTATATTCTTTTATATCATCTTTGACAAAAAACAAATTTCTAAAAAATGGATTTTCGTGTCGATTTTAGCCTTATAGCTCGTCCAGCAGTCGTCCGATTTTAATGATCAATAGCTCATATAGAAGCCGTTAAATGACTGAGTATTTTAAGACGAAAACGAACTACATACCTTAATTAGAACCAGAGATATAAGAGATAATTCTTAAAAAATCTTTAAAAAATTAAACGTCCATAAGAAATGTATAGGGATGAATCTTTATTTGAGCATATCTATTTAATGAATGCATATTTCCAAAAACGGATTTCAGTATTGTAATCAGCGTAAAAATCTAGTTCATAATGATGTGTCACAACACCATCTTTACGTTAAAAAATAAAGTTTATATCCAATATGGCGAATCCAAGATGGCGGCCGAAAATTATTATCCTGTCAAAATAAAGGATTAGCCAACCAACAATGATAGGCGTTGGTCTCGACTCAATATATCTCAAAAAAGTATGTAAAAATGATGTGAGGTAATTTTTTTCAAAAATGATCCCTTGTTAATTTTTTCGACTATTTATCAATGGTATTTTTGTTTTTCCTGGGTTATGCTGTAATTTTTAGGTGGCAAACAAGCAAAATTTTAAAGTGCATGTCAATAGCAACAGAAAAAAATATGTGTCGAAAATTACCACGGGGAGGGAGGGTTTCATATTGGCGGCCCATGGTCTGCAAGTGTTTGACAAAATATTAATATTGGACGCCATCTTGAATTTTAGACTTCCGCGTCTCCGATTTCATTAGACTTTTTTTCCTGGTAAATACACATATTTTTTAATCAAAATAACCAATCAAACAATTTAAAGCAATTTTTTAGGGTTGACATACGGATTTACTCGACTAAGAATAAAGATTACTCTATATACCTTCATTATAACCTCATTAGTTTTCGTCAAATTCGTTGGAAGATGCAATAAAGATGCAAGGTGCATGCAAGGTGCAGGGAAGATGTTAAAGGTGCAATAAATTGTATTAAAAAGGTTTTAGCACGGTTTGTTTTTGTTTTACGTGGTTATAATCCAAACAAAAATGAATAACTAAAAAAAATTATTATTTTCAATTATAACTCTTTTCGGAGGCATCGGAAAATCCTTTAGCGCATCTTTTATTGAATTTTCTTAGGTTGACATTAAACAATATATTGAGATTCCTACAATTGTCATTAAGACGCCATTTATCGATGTTATTAATTAATTTACAATTTACTTTCACTGTAACTGATGAAAGAACAAATTTTTTACGCGTCTTTATATTACAAAAAAGGGCCATGCGCATCATGGCTGGAGTTTGCAGGAGAACACCATGCCGAAATATTTTTAAATCTCTAGAAATCTTAACATTACCTTCAATTTATATTTTTGAAATTTTACTATATTACAAGTTTAAATCAACGACATCACTGATTGGCGCGGACATTCATAATTATAATACTAGGTACAGGCACCATCATAGACAAACTCCCCATAGATTAGAATTAGCCGCTACGCTACCAAAAAATATCGGGCCCAAATTATTAAATGAAAAAATTAAATCAGTGAACTTCGAATCAAAATTCAAAGTAATATTAAAGAAATACCTTTTGAAGCGTGCGTGTTACTCTGTTCATGAGTTTTTTTCTATAATCTAAATCACTCACAGCGAAGAAAATATGTTTTAACTCTAATTAGACTATATGTTTAATGTTTATTATAATTATATACAAATTTAGAACCAAAAACAGAACAAATTTACAACAAATTTAGTTTTATTCTGACGTTTGTAATACAATTAGTATTGTCTTACTACAATAAAAGATTTTGATTTTTGATTTTTTTAAGTAGTACATGGATGTTGTGTAGCGTTTGGTATGTGCAACAATGAAAATTGCCTATCGTTGTACAGAGCTACGCATTGACATAGGCCAAATTAGCTGCCTCATTAGCTAAAGTGAACAGAAATGCAGTTGTTTATGAACCGATTTTCAAACTTTTGGCGTCGTTATACAGGAAAAAACCTCTTTACATATTGGCCTTGATAATGTTTTGTAAAATTTACCGTCTTCCCTTTATTCCAATTCAAAGATTAGGCGCCATTTTGAAATTTACCATTGGATCAGATCTATGGTATTTCTAAACTAACCTTTACTCATTTAGGGTTCATAACGAGTTTCAAAAGCATCGACACAAAAACTTCTGAGATAAAAAATATTCTACGAAAAATTAAAAACATCGGATGTTTGGTTAAATATGCATTTTAGAGCATACCTTCAGAATATTATATTTCGCAACTATAGATAAGATTTAATGTCTGAAAAAAGTGTTTCGTGTTAATAATGACTAATCGCTAATTCAAGACTTCAAGCCATTTTTTTGTTTGTCTTACACCATTTTTACTTATTATGTATTAAATAGATTGTAAAATAAAATTTGTTACAAAAAAAGTAAAACAGCAATGAAAATCTTATGATTGCAACCAGCCTGCCATTGGAACTTATTAATGTCGTATAATTGTGTGATGTACACACGTTGTTTCAAGCAATAGACGATCAGCTGACATTCGGCCTTGAGGTAATGTATACAGAACCCTTCAAGTAGGGACACCTTATGGAATAATGAGTAGTTCCATAGCCATCTCTAGTAACAAGGCCGCGGGGCTAGTAAATGGCAACAGCGCGCCTAAGGGTTCAACTGATTTGTTTAACCATACTCTCTTATGGCACTATCTTTTGTTTATATGAAATCAGCTGGCTCTGTAAGGGTTTTTAACATGCAAAAAAAACCTTGGAGAGCAGCGTTGCCAGGTCGAAGGCCGCGGACTTATTACTAGAGATGGCCATGGTAGTTCCCGCCGCCGAAAAAAGATTGTGCCACTTTCATTTTTTAGTCCGATCGGAATTGCTATAGCAGTTTACGGATCGAGCTAACTCAGAATTCAAGCAGCTGGTTGTAATATTTTGACATTTGTTTGTTATTGTTTTGTAGTGTTGTATCGTTTACCATAGTTTAATCTGTTTTTGTTTACAAACATTCTCATTTTGACATTTTGGATCGTGAGTAGAAGCGCGGACGACGGAGCCAGGTTGAACTATTCCATGCATCAGTGCTAATTTCTCTTCTGCTTTTCGGTGGCGGAACTCGGGCGGAACTAAAAAAAAACTTAACATTGGATGTCCCTACTTGTGGTGTAGAATATCTGGTTTCGGCCTCCATATGACGTTTTGTAAAGAAGGTGATTACGACGTAGAGTAGTGGAGAAGAGCTTTTTTCTTAGTTTGAATACAAGTAATCACATTCCAAAGTTCTGCAACGTTTTTTATGAAAATTTTGTATAATATATAAAACGAGATTTGAAGATCCGAGCCGCACATTAGAAAACGCTAAAAAATCTTTCAAGATCTTTATGAACAACAAAGATTCAACAAAAAGGCGTATATATAGATTATTATGATCTATATTAACTCTGATGAAGCAATAGCCTATTTTAAACATCATACATTAATTAATCTCTAACATCTGGCGCCTATGTGAACCTTTTACTTATCATTGTTCGGTTCAGAGCAAAATGAACTGTTCTCACATTGGCCTCCAGCCGCGGCGCTGTAGTTGTTGGCTATGGTCGCAGCCTCGCATAGTCACTACACCACGAGAACGATCGATATAGGACGGAACAATCGATTGTGAGAGTAGGACATCCCCCGGTCCAGATGTAAATAGCTGAACTGGTTGTCTCAGAGTTGCTCTCTATTGCTGCACGGGTCATTACCATCTCCGTGGCTTAGAAAGCTCATGACCAAATATACATATTTACACTGAATTACTTTTTCTTTTTCTCTTTCAAAAGCCTGGCGAGTAAAAATAACAAATACTGAGTAGAAAAACTTACTCTTGGTAATAATAGCAAGGTCCAATTAGGCATAGGCCTAAACCTGGTCATCCAGAAATAAAGTTTCTAACCAACGCCAGCAATGCACTTCCACCAATATGTAATGGTATATTACGTTACTAGACCGGTAAGTAGGGCCTACTGTTTTACCGCTCGAGCATGATAGTTTTCGTGAGTGAGACGGCGTATTTTTCTTAAAGTTATTAACTCTTATAGTTACATAAAGTGTAATCTGCATTAACTTCTAAACAAAATTATACCATTAATTAAATAGGCTACATCGTTACTATTTCACCGAATAAAATGGAAATCAATCCTTTAGTTGGGTTAGGATACCATGTGTAAGATAAGTTCTCACGGGCCAAATTTTTACATTATCACACATACAAATTTTGAAATAGAACTTATATAGTAAATAAATGTAAAAGCACAGCTGCGATAAATTGCTTCAGTCTAAATTTCGTATTGCAATGGTGAATTTCATTGATTAATAAACTTATGGAGCAATTATTTGTTTCTGAGGCAAGCACTTATGAATTGTACTATAGCATGCTACACAGTAAAAGTCTTGTGCTTTGTTACGATAAAATTTTATTAACTTTCCACCTAAAAAAGAGTGAGCACGTCTACATTTAAAAGTGTTCAGTAACTCGATATTAAGTGCAAGTAACTATTTCCGAGTGCTATGTCACACCTTAAATACAGAAGCAAAAACACCTTTTACAGTGTAGTTCTACACTATATTTTGTTTTTCCCGCCCTCTCCCGCAGGCTTCACCCTGCCCAAAACTGGAGGAAAGATTAAATGTAGGTATGTATGTTTGTATGTATGATGTATGCCATACAAAACACTAATGCACTTACTTGCTCAGTACTGTTTACACGAATATTTCAATCAAGTACACTGATCAGATATCCAGCGCCCGTGCAAACATCTTCCCCTTCCCCCCGAACTCATGGACCTGATGGAACCCCCCAAGAACAAAATAATGCAGCTTTCGAAATTTGGATTTTCGTCCCCTTCCAGACCTCATTTGAGTACCGCCGCCGTACGCCACTCTGGCAATGATTGATATGAAGTGATTATGTGACAAAAAGTCGTGAAATGGAAGTCAATGTGTGAATATTTTTAGAGGAAAACATTAATATTTCTTACTATCATTAAATGTGTGTTTGCAATCATATTTTGTTGGTAGCTTATTGTATCTGTCGTGAATCTTATAGTTAGTATATTTCTTTATTGTATGTCTTTAAAATTCATTTATCTGTGTTTAAATTTTGACATCGATATTTTTATAGTATTGATAATCTTTATATTAATAGGCAAGCATTTTTTCTCATAAGGTTTTTGTGCTCCTTTTTTCTCAGCCTGTGTGCAACGTAGCAAAAAACTAAGAACACCGATAGTACTGTATTTTCCTGTAGATGTGCAGAATCCCACTGAAATTTATATTAGTCTTTTAGAAATGTAGAAAATTGAATTTAAATTTTCAAAAAAAGTAACATTAGCCTTATGAGTTGCTTTTTTGGTGATATTATAACAACCAAATATAAACAAAGTTAGCATCATATGTAGCTGTTATCACATGCTATTTCTCGTAGAATAAAGATTTGATGTAGAAACATTAAGCCACAGTTAATTGGGGCATGGAGTGAAAATATAGAATTTGATCGAAATCAGGACTACTTAGAGAATATTAGGGATATTATACTCAAATGTGTTCCATTTTACATATATATGGAAAAATAAAGTTTACTTGCTTAAATAAGATTAAGAGATAACAATTTTCTGATAAAAAGGGAAGAAAAAGTACATTAAGTTAAGTTTCTACCATCCAATATACTAACTGACATGCAACCGGCAGGGCCGGCGACGGAGGGGGGGGCTTATGCACAGGGGCCTGGACTCACAAGGGGCCCGGATCCATGCGAGATTAGTAAAAATGGGGCCCAGAATCGAGATGAGTAAAAAAAGGCGGGTTTCTCAATTGCACAGGGGCCCGAAAATCCTGTCACCGGGCTTGGCAACCGGAGTATAAATGGACACATTATATTCAAATTTTATTTTATTGGTGAATAATGGGTAAATATATATTACATTTTAGTGATAATAACAGGAAGGGAGGGAAGGAGGGAAAACGTACCAAATGGTAGGAAAGAAGGGAGGAGAGATGGTAAGAAGAGAAGGAAGGAGAAAAGGAGGGAAAAGTGGAAAGAAGGTCGGAAGTAGAGAGTGAGGAATTAATGGAGGGAGGGAGAGAACTGTGGTAAGGGGTGTACAGGATAAACTGATTTGATGACTGAAGTTTCACTTTCCTGTGATTCAATAATTATTCTTAAAAAAATAAACATTAAATCTTAATAAAATAGTCATTATATTAATAAAATACTAATTACTAAAACCATGCCATAAGCCAGAAATGAAGTAAAATAATTAGTCAAGGACTGATTCTTTCGCTTATGTTTTTTGGCCCCCAGTTTGGTTATATTATGTGTTTACATGGAAAATATGTACTATATGAAATGTATTTAGAAACGCATTGGTTTAAACGCATAATTATGCGGGGATTGTTTATAAAATTAGTTATCCCTATTTGTCACTTTGAAAATTGGTCGAATTTTCGACCACTGGCGATCTCTAGTAATGTTTAATAGCAGCCTGCGTCACTTCGTGATTTAAAACAACTTGGTAAAATAGGCTTTAGTTTCATGTTGATTATGTATAGAGTTTTGCAGCTTAAAATACCCTTCAATGAGGAAGTGTGTGAATTTTTTTGATTTTTTAAATTTCCTAGACTAATTTTTTGAGTCATTGAAATAAAATGGTCAGTTATTAATTAAACTTCTCGTCGGTGCAAACTTTCAAAAAATAACTTATTACTTTAGACTTGAAACGTCCATGTGGGTAAGAAATTCCTCACATAATTTGAAATCTTCTTTAAAAGTGTCTGTTCTACACTTTTGAAATTTCGAAAGTGCGTCAACATTCATTTAGCAACATTCATTTGTAAATGGTGGTTAGTTTACATGGATCTCCATTGCTTGGAGCATCTTCACATCTCTGTTTTAGAATTTTCTTTTCAAAAGTGTTGAATTTTTATGTTAATTCTACACAACATCTACGCGTCGGTTTCTTGCATTCATCTTTGTTAGGTCTTAACAACAAACGGTAAGAATATGGACAAACCACTGATCTCCTGATGAACTAATCTCTAAATATCACTTGTAAAATAACCATTCGCGTAAAAACAAATTATTCAACGCTCATAACGGCCAAGGAATTAAATTTTCAAATTGCCCCTTTTTTATTTCGTATCTTAAATACATATTTGGCAAATTTATACCCAAGCAAATAACACAACTTCTATGAAATTCCTTCATTAAGTAGGCGTATTGTTAATGGTAAATTTCAAAATCGAGTAAAATAGGCAGGCTAACCGTTTAGCCGTTAACACTTCAATATACTTCGCATTCTAAGTACATTTACAAAAGGTTTTTAATTTATATTACGTTTTGTAACTTGAATGTTTTAGGTTAATGTTGAACTATTATTGGTATTACTAATTCTGTAAGCGATTTTTTAAAATCAAAATTGTGAGAGTTTGACAGCTCGCAGGATGATGGGAGAGGGCTCAAATTAAAGGTCTCGGCTCCAGGGGGTCGGGGAAAATATCAGATTATGTCCAAATATACCAGTAAATGAGAAATAAAGAAAAATATCTTCCATTTAAAATGCATTGGGATTGAAAAACGTCTGCTTTGTTTACATTAAACATGTGGTGCTAATGCTTGATTCAAAGCCATATGGTAGATGTTGACATGTGGGATTTTTTTCAAAATGCAGCTAACTATGCACGTTCAATGTACTATAACAAAAAAAATTTTAAATTTAAGATTTTCTGATTTTATAATAATTAAGGGTTTGAGTTTTTTATAACTTAAAATTATAAAAAGTTAGGTACATTTGTGTAGTTTATGTTTTACCGATGCAGATTTAATACCAAATGATGTAAATATATATATATATATATATATATATATTTACGTAAGGGAAATTTTTGCGCCAAAATTGTGGGCGTTTGGAAGGTCGCAGGATGATGGGAGGGGGCTTACATTGAAGGTCTCCCATCCCAGGGACTCTGGGAAAATACTGAAATTGCTTTAAGCTTAATATAAAACTAGTCGTTTCCAGTTAATGAAATTAACTACTTAAATGATGAGAGAAAATGTTGTCAACTTTGAGCAGGCATATATTATATAGTTTGCAAAATATTGGATATCATTATTAGTTTAATTCTTATAAGTTTATGTTAGCTTAGCGTTATTATGATTTTAGTTTGGTTTTCTCTTTAATTTTCATATTTTTCCTGATGATTTCTAGAAGTATAATAATCAATATTTGATCTCCACTGAGGTACAGCATAGTTGTTGTGTTTATAGATTTTCCATGTGTGAATTTCTTCGGGCTGTATAGAAGTGGTCTCGAACCTGAATGTGAGATTAACTACTCGTATTAAGCCTTTATTTGTTCCTTTTGATTTTCGCATCAACTTTTCCTCGAACTCCCAATATCCTAAATGCATACTTCTCCTCTTCATATGGTTCACAGTTTTCTTTCTTTAATTTGTTCACATACGCATTCTAATGTCTGCAACAATTTTATTAGGCCCTCTGGCAACCTTCACCTTTACAGTCGTCTTCATGCAATCCCGCCATTCCCTGGATTTAGTTCATACTTCTTCAACACTTGACATTTAGGACTTGCTTGTACATAAAAATATTGTTTTCTCTTTTTGTGGCTGGGAGGCCCATAGTTAAAACTCTGTCTCCTTCAAATCTTGAATAATTGGTTATGGATAACTAATTACTTCTATCCTAAGGTATATTTCCTTTTTAAGCGAACCAGTAATCATATCTCCCAAGCTATCCTCCTTATTCCTAATCCTTCATATTCCTTGTTGGAGTGTAAAATCCTTCTTGAAGTACCACTTGGAAGTTGGAACACTTTTTTAAATAGAACTTCTTATTCGTTTGTCTCCGTCTTTAAAGAACTGATCAGCAATTTCTTTTAGACAGACAGGTTGAAGAGAATATAGTCTATTTGTTTGGTATTGGTGAAATGAAATTTATTGGTTTACTTTATTACGTTTTTTACATCCACTTTTAAAAATTATTTTATGTGAGTGATTCTCTACAACAGATTTATTTTCTACAACAGATTTAAGTTTTATTTGAATATTATATTTCAGTGTTAACAAGATATGAATGCTTTCACAAAGTAGCTGTTGTAAACTAAAAAATAACCAAAAAATGTAAATAAATATCAATGTGACAGAAGGGAGACATTAAGGTTTTTCTCAAGACAGCTGTTAATTAAAATAAAAAGAGTTTATATAAACCATATGTTTTGGTAAAATATACTTCCATTTAAAATACATGGGAACTTTAAAGTCCTGTGGGGCAAAGCACATTGAACTTAGGATTACAAAAATTATTCCATAGCCTCTACAGAAAATTCCCTTTAATTTGACACCTCAATCATCAAAATCGGTTCATAAATAAAGGAGTTTTGCTGTACACAAGAAATTCCTTAGCAAATTAGTATAATAGATGAGAAATAACGTAAAATAGCTGTAATTTAAAAACCATTGGGATGTTAAAAGGTCTGCTTTGTTTACTTAAAACCAAATGCTAGATATAGGCCCTAATCATAATTTTGTGGATCCAAAAGCCTATTTTCTAAGAAGGTATTTTGTACTATAGTAAAGAAGGATTATGCTTAGGGGCTATTAGCCCCTTCAAGCCTCTAGTTAAAACTCTAAACGTTGAAACATGTATCAGTGGTATTCACTGTTGTTCATCAGTTAACTATTCAATGTTATCAGTGATTCACTGTCAATAGTTTGGTAGAAAACCCATCTCCAGAGCACTCCTAAGTTTAATTATGTTTCTTTTTAAGTTCCCTTTTTAAGAAAATAAATACAGTAAATTAAGATGATTGCAGACTGTTATTGGTTTTAGTTTCAATAGAAAATGCTCTTCCTTACTTTCTGTTGCCTTAAAAAATATAGGCCTAAATATGAAAAAAATTAAAATCACAATGTGGATGAATGCTAACTGACTTTTGCCTTAGACTAGGGACGTCCCTAGTCTAAGCTTTTGCTAGCCCTGCATTCCGTGGAGTGCCATGCATTGTTCCGAAATTCATAACTCCGAAAGGCGTGCCTCCGAAATAAAATATGTATTTTTTACGGCATAGTTCCGAAGGGCAAAAACTCCGAAATTCACAATTTCGAAAGGCACAGCTCCGAAAGCATACTTCCGACAAAGCAGATCTCCAAAAGTCTTTACTCCGAGTCGTTTCGAAACAGTGTCCTTCGGAGTTATGATTTCGGAGTTGTGCTCTTTTTGAGATATGTTTCCGGAGTAGTGTTCTTTTGGAGATATGCTTTTTTGACCATTATATTTAATTTGTAACTAGCCTTTGGAAATTTTTCTTATAATAACTTTAAAATGTATTTTCAAGAGCACAATTCCGAAAGGCACGACTCCGAAAGTCGTTACCCGAAAGAGCAAAACTCCCAAAAGCATATCTCCGAAAGAACACTACTACGAAAGCATATCTCCGAAAGAGCAAAACCATTAACACTCTAACAAATCGGCCATAGAGTTTGCTCAGGCGTCGAGGCGTCACTCAGTACGTCGTATTTCCGAAAGGCACAACTCCGACAGTCGAAACTCCGAAGAGAAAAACTCCGAGAGCATATCTCCGAAAGAGCACAACTCCGAAAGTCATAATTCCGAAAGGCAGTGCTCCGAAAGCATATGTCCGAAAGGGCACAACTCTGATTGCTAAGACTCCGAAAGGAACTATTCCGAAAGAACTCGGTGTTAAGATTTTCGGAAATGTGCGTTTTCGGAAATATGTTTTCGGAGTAGTGCCTTTCGGAGTTATGACTTTTGGAGCAATGAGGGCTTCCGCATTCTGTGGTATATCTCTGAACAATTTCAAATCTTGATCACCTGTTTTGTTACAAATAAATATGATTTGGAAAAAGTTCACATGTTTTACCACAGATAGTAGCACATTCGCTGGAATTTCAAAAGCCTTCGCTGTGTGAAGGCTTTTCATGGGATATTTTCCAAACCCACAAAATGAACATCTAGAGAGTAATATCTTTAATTTGATACCAAATACAGAAAAATGAATTTCTAGGAGTCGATTTGCTCTGTACAAAATCCCAGAAATTATTTTAATAATATAGAAGATAATAACATGTCACGAATATTAGTAAACAAAAGTCCTCATCAAATGAAACAAAATACGGCATATCAATCTCCTATGGAGCCTGTACTGAAAGATGATCGTGGAGTTATAGCATAAAATTTAAATTTATAACAAGCGTAGCTGCACAGCTGCATGGCAGTCCAATTCAAGAATACTACATAAGCAAACAATACTCTGACAAAAAGAACAGAATAAAAACTAAACATCTGGGTTTATGTTGTTTGTGTCTTTAATGCTTGGGGTTAATGCTTGTGGTTTGTGTAAGTTAATTTAGATAGATATCTTTCTAAAGCCTACAATTTATAATGTCTAAATTATTAGTTAATACTATTGAAAATGGATTGGTTCACTTGAAGTTAACATCTAGCTTTAGAGTACTTGGGAAGCCTCAGTCCCCCAGTTCACAGTTAGCAGTAAGATGGTACAGACCAAGGAAACCATTTTGGCTCCCAGTAGCAAAATCCAAAATGTTCAGGATACCAAAGCAACCAGAGATACCTAAAGAAGAGCATGATGAAATAGTGCGGCTCTATAATATATACAGGACTCAGATGAAGTCACTTCGGTAAGTTTTAGGCTAAAATGTTAAAGCTTAAACATGCATAGGCGCTGGTAGGTTAGAAAACAAGAGTTGGGTTTAACTTCCGCAGACGTCTGGTGAAACAATTGAATGAAAATTATATATGTAAAATATCGATATAAGCAATCAATTATACTCATTCGTTTAATATCGTTTTGCAATAAACGCCAAACTAATGCTTGCACTCAGGACTGAGCCCTATATAAAACTATTATCCTAACCTAACTAAATCAAAACTAACTTCAAACTGATTAAGAAAATTCAACAGTTTTTCCTTCATTACCATATTTAAATCTTATAGGCTAACACATTGTTCGCCATCTTGCATTTGATTCATTGTCATTAGTTGTCAGTGTCGTGTGTTGTATATCGTCAGCAAGGTCAACTGAAGTGAGGATTGCAGCGAGTAACTGACATATACTAATCTCTAAATAACATTGATAAAATGGTGATTCTACGTTTGAAAAACAAATTATTCAGCTCTCATAGCGGCCGATAAACAACATTTTTTAAGTGACCTGGTTTTAGCACATTCGCTGGAATTTCAAAAGCCTCCTGTGCGAAGGATTTTCATGGGATATTTTCCAAACCCGCCAAAGGCACATCTAGAGAGTAATAGCTTTAATTTGATAGTTACCAAATATGTGTAGGAAAATAAATTTCTAGGGGTCGATATGCTCTGGACAAAATCCAAGAAGTTCTGTTAATAATATAGTTAAGGACAATATGGGGAGTGAGTATGCAGGTTTGCTGCTGCAAAAAAGGAAATATAGGTGATTTTAGACCAATATAGGTAGATTAGATCTCATCTAGATGAAGCCACAATCAAGTTTTAGTAAGATATATTGAGAAATATAAGCAAAATATAGAATTTTACTATTTCCCATTAGGTTTAATATTGGGACAACGTACTGTGTTTAACACTTTCAATACAGTAGAACCTTGATCAACGGTCACTCTTTTAACACATTCGCTACGTGTGTCCCGATATCGGGACATGTGCGGTGATTCCCGGGTGCGCGTGTCCCGTTCTCGGGCACGAGGTCGGCCGACATAAAAGCAGCTGCGTGGCGGCTAGTGATCAACTTGAAGCGTTGCTATTGGGTGTGCCCCCTCTACAGTAACTCCGCCCACCTGTCACATGGTCCGTTTTGCGGTCTGGGCGCACCTTATTTTTTAGCGGGGTTTTAATTTCGCGCTTGTGTTTCCGACGTATATTGAGGCGGATTCCCGGTGTTGTTATTCTTGTGCAGTATTGAATTGTACTTTTCTTTGATTGTTTTTATTATAATATATGTCAGGTTCATTGAAAAATACATAAAATTATTATGTACTGGTATTACTGGATGATTCGAGTGTCAGTGACCTTGATTACCGTTCTTTTAACAACATCCCGGTAAGTGTTTACTTTCCAGTTGGCTACTCCTCCCGAAATCGAAAATTTTTTTCTTCAATACATAGGAAATTTTGCGCTGATTCCGGAAATGACAGCCGTTTTCCGCGGAAAACGTCGGAAAATGCCGGAAAATCGGAAAAACCGGAAAAAACGTTTTTTGATGGAAATAGGTCATGTGTGTACTCAAATTAACCGGGAGAGTGAGCTGAACAAGAAAATGTAAGAACTTTCAAGAACCGATGCATATTAACCAAGATACGGCGGGAAAAGTGTTGGAAAAGCCGAAGAAAAACTTTGCCAGAAATATGTCATGTGGGTACTCAAATTAACGGAAATTGAGAGGTGAACAACAATAACAGAGAATTTTCATGATCCAACATACGATAACAACAAATATCATAAAATATCAAATAAGTTGATAAATTATTTTTGTAAGGTTGTTTTAGGTTATATAAACATTCATTTTGTAGGAAATTAGGTTTATTATGTATGGTTATGATAGTTAGGATTGGATGAGGTCAGGTTTAGTTAGGTAAGGTTAGGTTAGGTTATATTATGTTAGGTTAGGTTAAATTGTGTGAGGTTACATTAGGATTTGTTTAAAATTCTCTAGTAAAGTAAAGATAAGGTTGGGAAAGTGAAAAAATTACATAAAAATATAACTATATTAATAACAAATACAAACTTTGCCATTAAAACTAATCTTATTTAAACCTAACCTAACCAACCTTGACCTAACCAAACCAATCCTAACCTAACCTAACCCTTACTTATCTAAACTAACTTAATGTATCACAGCCTAAGTTTAGCTACCACAAATTAGCAAAATCATAAAATATTAACCAAAACTAACTTTGTTGTCCAAATCTACCGCTTTTCTGAAACTTTTTTTGCTGTAATTCCTTTAATATACATCGGATCTTAAAAATTCTTGCATATTCCTATTTAGCTTGTTCTCCCGGTTAATTTGAGTACCCACATGACCCATTTCCGAAGTAAAATTTCTTTTCCGGTTTTTCCGATTTTCCTAAGTTTTCCGCGGAAAAAAATTATCATTTCCAGAATCAGGGCATTATTTCCTACATTTTGGGAAAAAAATTTCAGTTCCGGGAGGAGTACCGGAAAGTAAACATTTACCAACATCCCTGACAGCGATGAAACTAGAGCTGAAGAGTACACCGAGGCGCTAATTTCGCGTTTTCGCGCTAGTACAGCACTTTCAAAAAAACTGAATGAGTTGTGAAATTGACAGAAGCGATAAAATGCGTCAAAAATCACGCCGGATCGTTCCCGGGTGCTGATGCTCCGATCTCAGGCCACAAATTTATTACGTCACAGATGACGTCATAGGCCAAGGGGATCTTTTTGGACACCTTTTTGCGGCTAAACAACATCATAGGTACCGGTAAATGATTCTGTATATAAAAAATTTTCAGCATGGCTGAAAGTTTAACAATTTTTTCCCCGCAGCGAATGTGTTAACCATTACTCTGTTATCCGTCACCGCTACTTTACTTATAATGTGTCGTAATAGGTGCTGTAAAAACACTGAACAAGTAGGCCTACTACTTACAGTAGGCCATAGCAGTTCTTTTAGCGAATTTCCCCCTATAGGGAAGTAGCTATTACCGTAGGCGGCATGGTGAGACTTAAGCCCAGGACCATGTTATTTTTTCGTTTTGAGGTCCCTAGAGCCCAAAAACAACGTTCGTTCATTTTGGTATATATGTGTATATATATATATATATATGTGTCCGTAGGCACGATAACTCTCGTAAAAAAAGTCCGATCTTGATGAAATTTGGAACAACCATTTATAGTGATATTCATGACTTTAAGTTCGAAAACCAGCAAGATCGGTACACTCTAAGGCGGTTTTTTTGACTAAATAAAATTTATTTTCAAGATTTAACATATTTCTATTAATTTGATGTAAATTTAATGGTCAGAATTGAATTCAGCTTAAAAAAATAAACAATATAGCATTTTGAATTATTACTCTACATCAATCGGTTACTGAGATATCGGATCTGCAAAATGCAGTACATTGTCTTTTGTTTTTCCCTGAAGGGACATAAACTGTCCAAATTCTGGTATGAAATACCCAAATTTTTCATTCAATTTCCCAAAAATGGGATTTAAAAAATAATAAAACAAACCACATGACTGAATTTAATTTGTTCGTGTGACGGTTTGATTTGTTTTTATTTCTTGGATCTGAGTAGATTGATAATATGTTTGCTGACATTTATATACTATAACAAGTAAATTTATTACAAATTATCAGAATATGAATAATTACTAAGAAATAAGATCATGAATGATAAAATTTACTTAAGTTAGATTAATATTTACACAAAATATTCAAAACAGCAAGTTCCCTAACTTATGTAGGATATGCCCTCATATAAAAAATTAATCCTTTAGAAATTAACTAAGCATGCAAGTTTCCTGCAACAAGTTTATTTAAATTTTAAGATAAATCATATGTTTGGATTCAATTTTTCATGTGACTATTTTATTTGTTTTTATTTTGACTGATTTTAAATCATTGATTGTATGTTTGCTTAAATTTTTATTATACTATAACAAGGATACACTTATAAAAAAATATTACACTAATAATTATAAGAATGACAAAAATAATATTGTTGGAATGGATACCGATGTGATTCCCATGATCATTTCCCTTATATCTAAAGCTCTTGAATTGATATGTAATATACTTTTTGCATTAATTACATAAAATGTTTGAAACATTTTCCTGTACATAAGTAAATAAGCTCCCATATAAAAATTAAGTCTTTAGAAATTCACTGAGTACGCAGGTTTGCTGCGACGGGGGTATTTTACCCTTATAGCCTATGTAGCTTATGTAATTTAATTAGAAATACGTATGATCTAGTAACATCCAAACCTTTTAAATCAACACACTTAAAGTTTATTATGAAATTTGTGTTATTCGTCTATTCTCTTAATTGTCACACTCTCAGGGGCGCTTTCCCCAAATCTCGTTTAACTCCGAATCTAGTTTAAACGCTAGTTTAACCCACGGATTCACTTTCTCAAAAAAATCTCCGTTTAAACTTAGTTTAATTTATCCCACGCAGTTCAGATGAGAAACATGGTTTAACTGAAGGACATAGAGAAAGATCCTTTGCACAGAGAAGTAGAACTGCTGTTTGACAATGTAAACTATTCTTGTTTACTTAACAAATAAGATTTTTATGAATGGAAAAATAATTTGGGCTTTGTTACGACGTTCGTAAAAATAGCTCCGTTATTAAGTAACCTCCATTCCAGGTTACTTTAAATTTGTATTAGGCCTACTCTATTTTGTTATTTTTTATTTTGTTTTTTTTACAGGCAATTTTTTATTTTTTATTTATTGAATTTAACCATTAATTGAATTTAACTAAACGATCTTTCAGTTTTTAACCTTAATTTAATATGGATGATATAATTTCACTACTAAATGAAGTATTTGAAGAATATTTTGACAGATAGTTTCCCAGAACCAGAGGTCCCACGAAAATAAGAGACCGGGCCGACCAATTTACAAACAGGGATGAATTCAAATTTTCCAATCGTTTCATAAAGCATAAAAGAACAGCTAATTTGGTCCTAGACGCCGTTACAGACAACCTATTTTCCTCCACGATTGTAAGGGAAGAGTAACAAGGTTCCATGATTCAAAATCGTTTCTATTATAGTATCGATAACTGCCAAACATACAATATCAAGTTAGCAGAAATGAGGAAAAACAAGAGGAAAACCCCAATTTGTTAAATCAGCTGAGACAAATCGTAGTTAAACTAAACCATCTTAACTATGCGTTGGGGAAAGTCATTCGTAGTTTAAACGTCCGATTAAACTTAGTTTAGTTTAAACGCGTTTAACTTAAACCAGATTTGGGGAAAGCGCCCCTCAGTCCTAGAGGTGACAAATTAACAGAGGTTCCACTGTATTTAATTAACCAATGGACATAGATTAATGATTAAAAACAAATTAAATTTTTTTTAACTGATTTCAGTGGTGCTAACAAGCATTGGATTATTTTTATTTTCCTACTATGTAAAAAATTCAAAAAACCCATTTTTGGAGGTGTTTACCCCCCTTACCCCATCATCCAATGGTACGATGGCTAGTTTTCGAACTCATGCGAATAATTACTACTTTGCATGTCCGCGCCAAATTTTGTCAAGATCGGACCATTTTTGCAATAGCTGTCTTGCTCACAGACATATACATTTTTTTATGTAGGCTACATTTCAACTAATAAATGGTATTTTTGGCTTCTGGGGGCCCCAAAATGAAAAGTTATCATGGTCTCGGTCTCAGGTCTTACCATGAGACCTATGGTAATAGCTTCTTTCCTACAGAGGAAATTTGCAAGGCCTAATTCTAATTCGCTGACTAGCTAATTCTTCCCTATCCATATAGAGAAAATTCGCTAAAAAAATGGAGAATAATTATAAGAATTTAGAGGTATACCGTAAGTGCAATTGTAATTTGACTGTAATTTACAATTTATTTTGATTTTTTAGAGCCCATTTTAAAGAGAACTTGATGTCCCAGATAACTGGACCAGAGGTTATTGCAGAAAGAAAGCATAAAGAGGCAGAACAACATGCATGGTGTATTCAAGAAAATAATAAGTGGAATGCCGAAGTTGCCAAATCTAGGGAAGAAAGATTGGCCCAAGAGGCAATTATAAGAGAAAAGAAAATATTAGATAAAATACTAACTCATGAAACGAAACAAAAGGAACTAGTTGAACAATTAGATAAACATATAAGGATGGAGAAGGTAATATTTTATATTTAGGAATAAGCTAACCAGATTTGAGAGAAATTAGTTTATTTCAAGAACCGGTAGGCCTTAATAGGTTTTAAACTTCAAAAACTAAAAATTAAAAAAGCAAAATCATACCGTGACGAGTATGATTTTGCCTTTTAATAAATATTTTTATAGTGAGACCCAGGGTCACTATTGCATTTTGCTCAGATTATGTTTTTTGTGATGCCTTATTGGTAGGTATATAAAACTTGAAATAATTTTGATGCCAGCCAAATAATTCTTAGTTAAGCTTCAAATAAAATGAAGTACCGTATAATTTTTCAAGTTTATTATATATGCAGATTTTTTTAATAAGTCATGAAGGCAAAAAATAACTTCAAATCTTTTACTATATGAATCATAATAGTAGTGGCCCATGGTAGCTAAGGGCTGCTAATTCAGAAGGTTTTACAAGTTAAAAGCTTATACTTTTTATTTTATATAGTAGCTTTTTATTAGATTTATCAGGGGCAGGGAGGGTCATTGCCCCAACTGGGAAAATAAAAAATGCCTTAGAATAGAACAGAAATTTATTGCAGCAATACAATATTAAGTAATTGTGAAGCCAATGCCAATAAAGAGTTAAAATGTCCACAACATGTGCACCACACATGTCCACATGCACACATGGACATGTGCATGTGTGTGTGTGTGTGTGTGTGTGTGTGTGTGTGTGTGTGTGTGTGTGTTTGTTTTGTTTGGAATAACAAGTTTAGCGTTCTAAAAAAACAATACCCTCCATTGTGCAGTAGATCTGCATAGGCCTTCTCAGCGAATTTCGAACGCAAAAGAACATATTTCAATACAGCATAGCGAGATATAATATGTTTTTGTAAGCTCATAAGAATAACATGGGGAATGAGTATGAAGGTTTGCTGCAACAGGTATGTTAAAACTGTGTGGTTTGAATTAAATGTTTAAGATCTGAACTAGAAGAAGCCATATGCCAAGATTTATCACACGTCCAAAATAAATCTAGTACATACATATGATCATAATAGAGTGTTTATCAGTCAGGAATTTGGAAAAAAGTCAGGATTTTAATAAGTAGAGAAAAAGAAATCAATTTTTAGCCGGGAAATTCAAATTTAGTGATAAAACAAAAAAAAAGCTGTTTTTGATGTTACTATCATTAAAGGGGCTGGCATATCTCCCAGTCAAATAATGGCAAACATATCTCTCAATTGTATTTTGGCTGGAAAATTTCTCCATGGTAGCAACTTGCTCATCACTTTGTTGTGTTTGTTGTGGCTGGTGTATATGTAAATCAAATTGCTGCAGACAAATTTTGATAGTATCGCGGCTGGAAAATCTGTCGTTTATACTGAAAATCTGTCTTATCTCCCAGTAGTATTTCAGCCAGAAGATCACGAGCTCGTTTTGGGACGGCCAGATCTCCATCATATCACAGTCATCAGATCTTGTGGTCAGTCTTGTTGTGGCTGACAGACACTCAGTCTTTTTGTGGCCAGAAAATCGCCTGCCCTTTTCATGTCCATCAAATCTCTCGGTTGTATTGCGGCCGAAAAATTGCTCGATTGTTTCACGGCATGCGAATCTCTTGGTCGCATTGTATCCGTCAAATCTCGGCCCTATCGTTGCCTGCATTTTGGTTGTATCACTGCTGTCAAATCTTTTGGCCATATTGTGTGGCTTGCAAATAATATTGTTCAAATCATGGCAGGCAAATGTTGAAAATACATGTTGCATATTAATCTTTTTGCTGTTTAATGGTAGAAGTGGCATGCAGTTGTGGCGGTCAGGCGGTTTTATCTAATATACCAATTAAATAAATAGTGATAAAGTATTCATAACTACTACACGACTACGGACTACTTTTAACAACGGAGTTTCACCCCTGGATTTGTACTCCCATGAAAAAAAACACCTCCATCATTTTGAGTTAATAATCTGCGGTACAATTCCGGCTGCAAACTTTTAGGACAGATAAATTATTATGTAAAGGGTGGTTTTTTTAGTGGTGCGATTTTTAAAACGAAACAAAACAATGAAAAATAACCTGTATTGACATAAAACTGCATTTATTTTAACCACAGTGTTATGACATTAGTGTTCAAAAATGAATTCTGGCATATGGGCTCCATTGCGTTCCCGTAGAAAGCCCAATCTAGCAGTCCACTTTTCAAATACCCTTTGCAAGTGCTGGGGGCGTGTTCCGTCCATAACTCAACGAATGTTGGCTTCCAAGTCACCCCATAGCAGAACTACGGGCGACAGTGCGACATTGTAGATAGTTAAAACTACAATCACATGTCCACATTAGCTAGTAGTTAAATTTAAATCCACATGGATAGTTAAATTAGCTTTCTAGCATTTTCCTCATTAAAATTAACACATGATTTAATTCCTATGGTTATTACACACACCGGGGTCGCATGGCTGCCCTGGTGTGGCATTCGGGTGCAGCGTGCGGGGTGGCACGCCGTGTGGACTCCGCTAACATGGAACATGCAGCATGACAATGAAGTGGGGCTCACAAGTCAGCTGATTTATATAATATCAATTTTGACACTATGCTGTGGCTCGATGCAAAGTGCTATGGCGCAGCAGCTATGCCATTCCGCAAAATAAAGTGATTCTGCAGGTTTTAACTTTCAGGATCCTTACATTTTCCACCTTTCTTTTTTCAGGAAGCAGCCAAGTCTTTCATTACTGCCGCGAATATTGATGAAGCAATAGAAAATGTGTTAAATACTGTAGTTGATCACAACTTCTGCATTGATCTCCAAGGCAACATTTACAAGGGGCGTTACGGCAGACCATCGCCTTCACCATCTGGCCCAAGACCTGGTGATCCCTCACCACCAGCTCAGCAGAGCAAAGTCAAGGTTGAAGTCAGGAGTTAGTGTTGAGTCATTGTACTGATAATTGTTGTAAATTATTTAACTAATAATAATAATGTTATTTTTAGTCTTTTCTTGTTATTTCTTGTCTTGCAGCCCCAACCTTGCTCTGGCCTCCCCTACTTTTTAATTACAGTACAAATTAAAAAGCCCTGGTTAACCGAGTCTTCTGTTAAATGAGGTCGTCCTAAGCAAAAATACATTTTAGCTTTTTGGCGCATCTCAATTTTAATCAGATTAATGTATTTAGTTTTTACGAATCAAAATTATATGCAGACAAACTGACAGTCATCTGCTGAATGTAATGGTGGGAGTTTAATATCGTTAAAAAGGGCCGAATCTGATTTGCCCAAGTACTTACTAAACTATGTCTGCTACCTGTCTGATTCTGTTTGAATTTTGTGGAAGTGTATGACAACATTTGTAAGAGATTTGTATTAAAGTTACTGTACTTAAATAATTTTTTTGATTAGAAATTCTTTTTCCCAGTGTCAAATATTCTATAAATTGATAAAACAAACATTTAACTATCGTTAGACTTACAATTGTGGCCTGGTAACATTCTAACGTTAAAATTTCTTATCCGAGGAACTTGGTATCCAAGACAGCCTTGGTCCTGATTACCTCGGATGATTGGGAGTGAACTGTATTCAAATATGTCTTCCAGGGCAAAATACAATCGACTTTTGACCAAATAAATTGAAATCCTAACTTCACTTAAGGATAGTTTTTTTTTTCAGGAAAGGCTCTAGGCCAGGGTTTTAATTTTTGGAAAAGAAGGATAGACAGCTAGCTTACCTTTGAAAGAGTTGAGGTAGGCCATAGAACACATAATACCCCCGTTGCAGCAGACCTGCATACTCAGCGAATTTCAAATGCAAAACAATATATTTCAATCCAACATACCGAGATTCAACATGTTTTTGTAAGCTCCATAAGAATAACATGGGGAATGAGTATGCAGGTTTGCTGCTACGGGTATATTAAAACTGGGTGGTTTTAATTCAATATTTAGTTGATCTGAACTAGAAGAAGCCATTTACCAAGTTTTATCAAGATATGTTGAGAAATAAGCGAGATATAGAATTTTCTTTATTTCCCATAAGGTTAACATTGGGACAACGTACTGTGTTTACCACTTTCAATACCTCGGAAACCAATGGACATAGAGCAGTGATTCAAAATAATAAATTGTTTGTTTTTTTGAGCTGAATTCAATAATGCTAGCAAAAATTGGGTAATTTTTAATTTTCTATGCGAAAAACTCAAAAAACCCATTTTTGGGGGGGTTTACCCCCCTTTACCCCCCCTTCCGGTGGTCCGATCGGGCTGGTTCACGAACTCGTCCGAGTGATTACCACTTTACACGTCTGTACCAAATTTCATTAAGATCGGACCATATTTACGGCCGCTATCGTGTTAACAGACATATATATATATAGATATATATATATAAATTCAAACGAATAGTGTTTTTTGCTTCTGGGGGCCCCAAAATAAAAAGTTAACATGGTCTTAGGCTTAGGTCTTACCATGAGACCTACGGTAATAGCTTATTCCTTTAAGGAAATTCGCTAAAAGTCACAAATAATTAGTTATCACAATATTTCGTCTCTCTTGGGGGGACTTCTTCAGGTGAAGGAGAGAAAGTTCAAAATCATTCATTCATTTCATTCATTTTGAACTTTCTCTCCTTCACCTGAAGAAGTCTCCCCCAAGAGCAGGGGTGCCTACAGGGGGGGATTATGACGCCAATGGCGTCATAGAATTTTTTGGGGGGGATTTTTTTTGTTTTGTTTACTGTACAGGTAAAACGAACTCCTACTAATTTTTACCAATAAATCGTCAAAAATAAATTAATTGTTACACTATTTAAATTTGTATATAAATTAAAATTATTATTTTCAATGTACGAAATAGGAAAATGCAACATGGACATGCCCGCACGGCACGACTGTCCAGTATGTACCGTCAGCGTTCCTGTACACTTGTTTCTTCCGTGGCGGCCGCGGCACGCAAGCAGCCGAACTGGCCCAGTCCATGAAACTCTCTCCAAACAAAGACAAAAAAATTAATTATTTCAACCTGTCCTGTTTCCTATCGATAAATTACTCAACTACTCCTAGGGGGGAAATGCAAATTTGCTTTGGTACACTTGAAAAAGTAAAATTAATAATTCCCCCCCAAAATAGCATTGACGATTTAAAACTTATTTTGAGGAGGGTGCATTGAAATGTATATAGTAATTACTTTTACCGGCGAAATGTAAAAGTGGCAACACAGCAAAATCTTTATTCAGAAATATATAATAGCAAAATGAACGATTCCCCCCCAATACTGCATTGACGTTTTAACGATTATTTTTAGGGGGGAAGATTGCGTTGAAATGGACAGTTACTTTTTAGCGGGGAAATTGAAAACTGTTAATACAACAAAGTCTTCAAACGGTCACCTAATAGCAACATTAATGATTCCCCCTCAATATAGCTTTAAAGTTATAAAGATTATTTTTTGGGGGGGGTTGGGTGTGTTTAAATGAACAGGTCCTTTTTAGGAAGGAAATGAAAAAATGGTAATACAACTAAACCTTTTTATCTGTCAACTAATAGCAAAACGAATTATCACCCCTTTCATATAGCCTTGACGTTTCACAGGTTATTTCTAGAGAGGGACTTTGAAAAGAACCATCACACTTTAGGGGGGAAAAGTAAAAATGGTGATCAAGCAAAATTTTAATCGGTCATCCATTAGCAAAATTAATTTTTCCCCCCAATATCGCGTTGACGTTTTAAAGACTATATCTAGGAGCGAAGGGGGCGTTAAAAAGTTTTTAATGTATTTAGGAGCAGGGGATTGTAAAAATTGTAAAACTTCAATTTAAAAATGCAGTAATAACAGCATCATGACAGAATGACATATTTTCGCCAAAAAAGGATGAAATAATTCTTAATTATTCCACTAAATTATCGACCAGCTACGTAACGTGGAATGAACTCACAAAAATTCGGAATTTTAGTGCTTTTTGTATGTGGGAAAAACTTGGGATAGTATATAGTGGCAGGGTCAGTTGTTGTGGGTGTTGTTATGTTGACATGTTGTCAAGATGCCTGCTGTATAGGCCTACGGCCTACAGGTGATGGGTGTTTATGATTAAGGGTTAGATCATGGCCTTGTAGTACAAAAATGAGAGCGTCAGTCGTGTATTGGGACAGTGGTTTAGTGAACGGTTGGAGTGAAGCTTATGATAGAGGAAATATTGACTTTTTTTAGAGGTAGCTACCTAATGTCCTCGTTTACGTATTTTAGTATTTGTGATAAGACGAAATGCCTCGAGTTTTCAGGCCAAGGCTCAATGGTAAAAGGCTACACTTGTCTTCTTCCCCCAGACGATGTTCCGGAAACAACTGACGACTAATAAAATCGAAGTTTAATAAAAATAATAATTTTTAAGTAATTAATATTAATAACTTTTAGTCGGGAAAATGTTTAAAATTTGAAAGTGATGTAACTTAAATTAACCCAGATTATTTTTAATGTCCTCTGCTTAAATAGGATGTCATAAATAGATGTTGTGCGGAGGGGGGATATTTGATAGATTCTGGAAATTTTTGGGGGGGATTGGCGTCATAGCTCTTGGGGGGGATCGGCACCCCTGCCCAAGAGGGACGAAATATTGTGATAGTTATTTGTGACTTCTACGTGTTCTATGCCTACCTCAACTCTTTCAAAGGTAAGCTAGCTGTCTATCCTTCTTTTCACTTAAGGATAGTCATTGTAAGTTGCATTCTATTTTTCATCAGTTGCATACAAAAATTCCTTGATAAAAATTTACAATAAAAATTAAAATAACATAAATAAGAGTAGTTACAGTGCTTGGTTCCCTAAATAATAACCTTGAAACATTGAATAAATAATTTATCGATCTATATTCAATTATTAAAAACGGTAGGGCAGTGTTTCCCAAATGGTGGTACACAAAGGCCTTTCAGATAAAACGCAAAAAGATTAAAAAGTAGTAAACAAATTCTAGGCTTCCTAACAAATGCTGTGTTCTGTCTAAACTGTACAGCATTACACCTGCAGCACTGTCACACTTAATGTTTAAGAGGTTTAAACATTGTTAGCGAGCTACTTTTAAATTGTAGCTCGCTACAGCTACAGGTTTTAAAAAGTAGCTACCAGAACAAAAATGCTGTTACAGCTGCAGCTGTTTTTTTAGCTACTCTCACAAAATAATTCCAACTTTCCGTGTCTTTCGCAGTGGAGTATTAACTGGACTGAACACCCATCTAGCTTTTCAGACATATTACCCCGAGTGTAGTTCAAGTAAATAAATGGATAAATGAATGAAAATCAATAAACTTATATGATTTTTAAAATTATTAGTCATTGTGGGCCTGCTCAAAATAGACTGTCTAAGTATTGAATAAAATGATAGGCATCTAAGGAATAAACACTAAGATTTGGTTTTACAATGTATTTGTTTTTTTAATTTGAACATCTGAAAGGATATTTAAACAAATGTATAGCTAGAAAATTTTAGATCGTGCCCGTTTCCCGAGACCCTTAGGCTAAATCATTTTCCATTTCAGTATAAAGGGAAAATGATTTAGAAGAAGCGGAGTGGACTAAACTTGTAGAAAAATGGTCTAAGACAAATGAGAATAAGAGCAGAATGGACTAACCTAAGCGTTAAAACAGACTAACCAACATTGTTATCAAAGGTAAAATGGATTACTCATTTTTGGAAGCCATTTTACATACAAAAAAACAAAATAAAATAAAAACTTATTTATGAATAAAATTTAATGGATTTTATGTATCATACAGTGAAACCTATCATCCAAAAGAGCAAGTCCTTCACTGAGATATCTGACTTTACTTCACTTAGACTTTTTGCGTTAAGTCTCCACTTTGCTTCTCAGGGCCTCATATGAACACATGATCTAGAGTTAGTTGTTGCCAAACGTTTTATAAACATGACTGTTTCTAACCTACAAAATTTTGTAGGTATTTTTTAAATCAACAGACTGTAGAAAAAATACCCCAAGAGTGAATTTTTTATTTCTTTTGTGAGAAAGAGTGAATAAAATGGTTGTATATGATAGCCTAAATACCTTGTGTTATTTATTTATATGTGGTGCTAACCCAGTTTGCTGAAGCAAAGGATCATATGATGGAGGTAAATTTGTATTGTTACAGTTATAGTTATTGGTGTAGGTAGAGGAAAATTTGTGTGTGCATCAAGGTACTAAAGTAACTTTTCTCCCTCAGGAAAATTTGTCGCCCTCGGCTGCCCCATTGGGCGACAACAGTTTCCCTCAAGGAGAAAATTTGTCACTCTCGTCCTTAGATGCACAAATAACTATTTCAAAATACAATGTTGAGGGGGGGAGGGTGTAAACTGACTAGTGATGGTCAAATCAATGAAGTTTGATTCTCGAATCCGAATCTTAATAATTGAATCTCGAATCCCAAATCATGAAACTCCTAAGTTGCTTGCCTGTGTACTGGTTAAGATTATTCAAATTTAACTCGGCCACTCCAAATGAACCAGTAATTGTTATCAAGTTTAAGTCATATATCTCACTACCGGAATTACTCTTTTGAATGATAGTTGCACTGTATTCTATACAACACACATAAAATATTGTTAAATAAGTTTTTGATTTATTTTTATTTTTTTGTACCTAAAATGATTCCCAAAAATTATAAATTTGCTTTCCATTGGGATAGCCATATGGTTAAGTCCATTTTAGCTCTTAGGTTAATCCATTATGCTTTTATTCCTACAGGTTAGTCCATTTTTCCTTTAAAAAAATGAAAAAATTGTTTTACATTAATCAAATTGAGCTTAGTCCAAAATGTCACTTGATTTTGTGGGTTGGTCCATTCTGGCTATAACAGAATATGTGTGATTAGATAAGAAAGAGATAATAACCTCCCAATACAAAAATATCATAACCCAAACTACAGGTTGTATGAAAACCAAAAACATCTCATATTTTTCTTCTAATTTTTACAAATCAAATGAGACAAAAATGAAAGTTGAGCGATACTCCTTTCCAGAGATAAACAATGATTTAAAATCAGATAAGTTGTATGAGTGCAAGTTGAGTCAGAGCTAATTAGCTAATAACAATTTGTTTGATTAGCTAATAATATTAGCTAATTAAACAAATTGTTTGATCAGCTCAGGATTCAGAAAACAGGAAACAGCTATAATATAATCCTAAGTGTACTATAATTAATTCTAGCTATAATATAGCTGTGTTTCCTGTTTTCTGAATCCTGAGAAACAGTTTTTTATTGAAACCTGTCAACATCATTTCCTTATCAAACCAATATTTATTTTTATCCCTCATGAAGCTTAAAGACTGATGATAGTAGGCTTGTGAACTTCACGTTATTGATAGACACTGAGCGTGATTTTTGTTAAAATAATAACCGCGAACGATTTCAGAAGCTTCAATCGAATCTCGCCGATCGAATCTCGAATCCAAATCTTTTCTAAAGATTCGGTGGATTCGAGAATCAAGATTCGGATTCGACACATCCCTAAAACTGACCTTTCACCCTCACTTTACTCCCACTTTTAAAACTCCCATGCATTCTAATATAGCCTTCTATTTCCTTTAGAATTAATTATAGTACACTTAGGATTATCCGGATTAGTATGTGGCAGAACACCAATCCCGATAATCCAAGGTCATTAAAATATCACCTAAATAGCGATTGCGAACCTAACTCCTACTAAATCGATGCTGCAAACAGCGTATCAAGACTACATGGTAGTTTTATATCCCTTATTTTAAAAGTTAATGCCAGTTCACTCAAAGCTTCCAATCCTATAATGAAAACAAGTGACAGTAACAAATTAATCCCCAATATTGTCATAAGTTACATAAGTGTTGATTACTGCTAGCGCTCATTGCGACAAAACAAAACGCTTGAACAAATATGCTGTAAATTTCTGTACAAGTAATGGAGTGACTTTAATTTTAGTAGAGGTGTGCGGATATCCGAAAACTCGGATCGGATTCGGGTCGGATCGGATATCCGAATCCAATCCGAGGGTTTTATAACTATCCGGTAAGACTGACTAGATATCCGACTCTTCGGATAGACTGCATTTTTTAGGGTAAATTGTAAAGAAAGATCAAATTTTCAAGTAAGGAAAGTCTTCCAAACAAAAGAAGTCACTGCCGACGAAAGTACATTAGTGACAGAAAACATCGCGGAGCAAAAACGACGCTTTGAAATGCGATGGTTGCGATAGCGGCTAGAACAACGCCTCAACACGATGCGATTATGTAGTGGTATGTATCAAGCGATGTATTTCGGTTGCCGATATTGCGACTCGTGATTAGATCGAGATCGTTGTATATGATCAGATTACTGCGCAATACCCAACACGATAACAAACATTTTCTAAAGATAAATTCTTGTATCTTAGGATTAAATCAGTTAACAAATAGTAGTACATCCTGTAATAGTTCTGTCTCGATTAGTATCCGTTACCAACGAAACATCGATTGGTATGAGGAAGAATCGCAATCAAGACAAATCAGTGTTCGCCATTGACCGACAGTGTCAACAGTATCCAATCCAACAGTCGTCTTGAATTTCCAAAACGAAATATCCCGTAAATATCCCATAAATTAATAGTCGTGTTGATGTTTCGTACGACTATTTCAGGCCGTAAATATCTTAAGTGGCCTGTTGATACGATAAAATAAAAAGCCTACAATAATTTTGGGCTGTCAAAGATTTGGCGAACCTGTTCATTCATTGCTTTGTCTTTCCATCTCACTTCATTTTTGAATGTCGACGTCTGCTTAAAAGCTTAATTAACTCAATCAAGAACGTCTTTCTTTCAATCGCCAGATTACTTTATTTATCAATTAAACAATTACCTACCTAGAAATAGAGAGTTGAACGATCACAAATAAGTTTTTATTTTGCTGAAATATTAATCTTTGACGATTTAAGCCTCGTCAAAGCCGGCCGGTCGTATTTTCAATACGTGATTAAAATGGACATTCTTAGATAACAGTACAATGCGACTTGACAACCTACGTCAATGAAAATAATTAGTGAGTTTGCTTGTTGTTTGTGATATAAAAAAATACACCTTTGTTCTAAATGACCAAGCTTTAATACTGAAACTTACAACATTTGAAACTTATCTTGAAATTTAGGTTAAGTTTACTGCTCAGACTTATTTTGTTTTTTAGTATTATTGGGTAGTGAATCAAAATCTAGGTTGTCAGGCATCAATGCATAAAAAAAAATGTAAAGCTTTCTTCAAATATGAGGTGATTGGTGAATCAAGTTTTATATTTAATTCTTTTGTCTAGTCACTTAGGCCTAGTCTCTGATCAAATAAGGAAAAGAACAAAAAAGACAGGCCTAATAGTGAACAAATTTAGGTTGCATTGAAAAAGGATTTTTTAAGTTGCAAATCCTGAAATTGATTTAGGCCTAATAAGCTTATTCAATTATATACTACCTATGTATGCTTAAGGGGAATCAATGAATTTCTAAATTCTTAACAGATATTTAGTTGAACCTTTGCATACTTTGATAATTGACATTTGGCCTATATTGGAAACAATATATCACAACAATCAACAACTCAACCCTATCAAGGCAAATCTTACCTTACACATTAGGATAATATGGTAGCTCCTTGCAATTACCTTAGGCTTATGAGAAAACTTAAATCTGCTCATTACGCCGCGCCATAAATATCCGAATCCGGTATTATCCGATCCGAACCTGTTGTTATCCGATCCGAACATAAGCTATCCGATCCGAATCCGATCTGATCCAAAAATTCACTACCCGCACACCTCTAAATTTTAGTAATATCAAATGAGTACAGTGATGTATTGCAGATGTAATTTATTTTTATGAGGCACTGTTCACTTGTAAAAACAATATATATTAGAAAAAATCACACTAAAATCGCTAGTTAAAATCACGTTTTTCCGTGATTTTAATATTTGAACTTCACAGAAAGGCTGATCCAGATTGGCTACTTCGGAATCCGTGTAATGTGAGGTCCAGATAACCTGAGGTGGAATCTGTTTGACAGTTATATGGAAAACTAAACTACTTGTTCCTGATTTAAAGTTTTATTTTTACAAAAAAAAGGTACTACACATAATATTTTTACACAAGTAATTAACTTGCAGAAGCTGCCTGCTCTTCAAGAGGTACCTTTCCAACAATGCTGACTAGTTTACTGTATTCATTGCCACTAAGCTGGACTGAACTGATGAGTTTCTGGGCCATCTTGACTGTGTCTTCGAAACCAGCGTCACAGCAATACTGGATGCATGACTGCAATGTTGAAAACAATCGATTTATTAAAGTCAAAATTATTACGGCTACTCTCATGTTAAATATACATTAAGTGTGAAAAATAGAAATATAACAGTTAAAAAAATAGCATTATTGATTCAGACAATGAACCTTACTCGCATAACAATACTGATGCAACTGGTCAACAGCGGAAGATCTGTGGCACAAGTTACAAGAGTTTTTAGTGTACATAGACATAGACATACTTTATTTGCAAAAAACATTCTTTTCATGTGATACATACAGAACAGGTGCATCGTCAATGGTTGTTTTAAATCTATCTAAAAATACAGTAGAGCGCCGATTATCCGAACTAATTGGGGACAAGGGGTGTTCGGATAACTGATTATTCGGATAATCGAACATGAAAAGACAACATTTTAAAATTATATATGTAACGTAATTCTTAATAGTAAAAAGGCTAAAAAATGATCAAACAAAAATTATTCACTTAATTTTATTATGAAATTCATCAGAATACATTGATATCCCGGCGCAACAGGAGTTTCGGTTGGTGCGCGAATTTAAATTGCTTGAGAATCATGTTGAAAATATGAATTATTACGGCGTTCGGTTAACCGACGGTTCAGATGATCGACGTTCGGATAATCGGCGCTCTACTGTACAACTAAAACAAATAAGTAACAGAAAAACAAACAGCTTAATTCAATGGATTATTATTAAATCCTTGCAGGTCATAAAAAGCCTGTTCAAGGAGTTCATTTTTTAATTTTTCTTTAAATTGGTCTTCTCTCATATTTGTATAATGCAGAGGTAATTTGTTGTACATCTTTAAGCCTGCATACAAAGGACTTCTTTCAAATAATGTTAAGTGGTGATTTGGCAACCTGAATAAATTTTCATGTTGAGTACTGTAATTATGTTTAAATTTGAATGTGTCAGAAAGATCATTCTTAATATTATGTATGTAATTTAATAGTTCTAATATATAACTAGTCCAGTAAGTGTTTGAATCTTAAAATTTTGAAAGAGAGGTTACAAGAACTTCTGGGGTGGGAGTTAGTCATGATGCGGATGATTCGTTTTTGAAGTCTAAAAACAGTTTTTACATCAGATGCCTGACCCCATAAAATCAAACCATACCTCAAGATGGATTTCATATAGCATGATAAATCATTTTTAGAATTTCAATTGACACACACTCTCTTAAGTGAACAAAGATAAATGATGTGGACCTGATTTTCTTCTGAATAGCATCTAAGTGCACCTTCCAGTTAATATTTTCGTCAAGGTGAATACCTAAGAATTTATGGGATTGAACTAAATTTGAAAAGTTGTGTAATTCACTTTCATTTCTGGCTGAAAATTTAACTATTTGAGTTTTATCAATATTGAGTTTTAAGCCATTTGTTCTATACCAATTTTCCATATCTTGAATTACTTTAGTTAGGGATGCACTAAGATCCTCTCTGGTTTTACTTTTTATTATTGCTGTTGTATCATCAGCAATCAGAATTAGTTCTCTATTGATAGCTTTAGGAAGATCATTAATATAAATCAAAAAGAAAAGGGGACCTAAAAGAGAACCCTGAGGCACACAAACCTTAACACATTTCCCAGGGGAGACATGCCTGGTTCCACCATCAAAAATAATGGTTCTTTGCTTCCTATCTGAGAGGTATGATTTAATCAAGGAGTAACAACTTCCTGAAATTTTGTAATCATTAAGTTTCCTTAGTGATTACTTTTTCATTACTTTTTCCTGTTCAAAAAGGTTTCATATATTGGCCTCAATAGATATTGATAAGAAAGGTTTAAAATATAAATAATAAAAACGATTGATGAATAATATTGAGACTAAATTAGCTCTAGTTCTCTTGTGGATCAGGGTTGTTTAGCAAGGACAGCAGGCTTACCTGAATAAAGTATATTCAGAGTGATACGACACACAAAAAAACAAAACAAAAAAAGGAATTTTTTGTCTTATTCTCTTTGCACGCATTCCACTTTTGCATAATTTATTTGTGTGTTCTCTCACCATGATATACGTCATTCAGGTAAGTCTGCCATTCTTCTTGAACAATCCTCATATTATCTACCATCCTAAATCAATGTCCTTTTGTGGTGTTTAAGACTCTTATTTGATTTATTTAAAAAATACATATGGTAATAGGAAATGTCCTTTATGACAATTTATCACTTGTGGATCTGGTCAAATACTCAAATCCGATGTGTAATATTTGAGGCTATATTGCACTGTCTTAATGTTCAATTCCGATGAGGAATGCTCCACCTATGAGCAGTATTAAATAAACAAACAGAATTGGATGAGCGAGTCATTGGATCCACCTACCACATGAACACAGTCCTGAGCAGTAATTAATTAACTTAAATACCAAAAACACAGCAAACCAACCTCAGGTATGAATCTCAGTGGAGCCGCTCAAATCAGGCCTCGGTTTATCTGACAACTTCTCAGAAGCCATTACCAAAACATTTTCCATGGCTGACAGATGCGTAGTGTCTGTACTCTCTCGCGACATCTCTCTTTGTTTACATTGTGTTACCTAACTGTTGTTAGCACTATTTGTAGGCAAGAATACCATTTATCTGTGCCATCCTGTCTTAGTATTTTCCCAATTCAAAAATAAAGAATAAGACTAGAGTTTGGATGCTCTCCAGTTTGGCGAAATTTTAGCTGAAATACATTCACTTCCTGATGTACATGAGATCAAGAAAAATTTGAGTTGAATTTACTATATAAGGTCCTTTACTCTTTTGATGAGCTGTAACTTCAAACATCCTTTTAAGTATCAGTTGTAAATATTTCATTTTAATTGTATATCTGTTTAGATTTTGGCGCCATTCTTTGTTTTGTATATATTTATTATAAAATTCAATGAATAAAGTTATTCTGATTCTAATGTCTAGTTAGTTTCCCACAAGAGAAAACCATATTCTGAACCACTAATCATAATTTTAATCCCTCTGAAAGGGCTCACGACTCAGGTGCAGGTTGCTTCAGTTACAAACTTAGGTATTAAGGCAAATTTGTTATTAGAATGTAATTTTTATAAGCTGAAAGTTTTTAATGCTTAATCAGTAAAGTAACAAATGCTTTCCCTGTAGGAAACTTACAATTGCATTTTTGACTTCTTTTCTCCCAATGCTCTTATCCAAGAACGCAGAGAGGCTCTCGATGGATGGGACGCCGAGAACTTCATTCTGCCTCGTCTCCAGGCAGTGGAGCACCTCACAGGCCTGCTGATACCTGTCGGCTCTCAGCAACACTTCGAGGATGTCTCCCAGCATCTGGCCTGTCCAGCTGCAACATGAAAAGTTCCTAATATCTTTCTCACTAGTCATATCTATAACCAATTATCTATCCATCTTCCAGTTTATTAATTAATACGATGATATGCTGTATATCGACACCCTACAGATATATATTTTTTCTTACGGATTTCATATGAAATTAGAGGTATGTCTCTCTGGTCATGCCTTTTGTGGGTCTGGAAAATATAGCTTGATAGGCCTTTGTCCAGGAGTCTTAAAATTTCAGCATTTGTGTTACTATCGATAGATAATTTTTGTAACTAACCAGGGACTGGCCAGAATCCCCTGTAAGCCTAGGGATAAGGGAAGAAATTTGTTTTAAATTAGAACTTTGATTTCATGATTTTAGGCAATCTGGAGGCATGTGCAGGGATGTAGTGAGCTCCAAAAATCCAAGGCTAATTTAAGCTTTTCACTCCTAGAACTTTCACGTGTCGTACTTACGTGGAAGTTTACAATAAACATAAAATACTATGAACAACTACAAAAACACACTAATGCGCAGAAATCATAAAATTGCCAATGAGCACCGATGAACACATTCACACCCAACGAGGTGATCTGATTGTAGTACCAGAGATTTGCGTTAAAATTTATTACAATTTTGCTGGTTTCTGAGTTTAGGCATGGGAATAATTTGAGTGTTAACACATTCGCTAATAGCCGCTAGATGGCGCGACTGCGCCATGAGCTGAACTAGTGTGTGTGTCGCTATGTAATATTGCCTCTGTTACACTGAACTATGGTGAAAACAATGACAGTTATGTCGGACAGCAATGTTCACTATCAAACCGGTTTTAAACATAGTACTTGGTGATTTTGATAGATAGCAGAATTACCTAGGTTGCAGACGGTAAAGTAGTGTTGCTATTTAGTGGGAAAGAGGTGAGACAAGCCCTTTTATAAATGACCCTGGTGGTAATTTTTGGAAATAATGTATTTTATTGTGGGAAAAGTATGCTTCCAAGAGCTGCAAGGAAATATAGAACACTCATGAGGAGCTGGCTAATCCATGACAACGTTAAGCAACAATGAACGGTGCCGTTCCGGAATGTTCCTCCTGGCGCCATGTTCCCGATGACGTTCTGGAACGTTCGCAGCAGCGAATGTGTTAAAGTGAACCAGCAGAAACATTACAACGCCTTTACCTGATCCTGACACTGAGCCGGTCCGTGGTGCTGACACGGTCCTGCTGGGCGTCCACACGTTGGTACACGGCCCACGCCACGTCGGCCAGCTCGCCCGCCAGCCCAGGGTCCACCACCGCGCTGCGCTGCAGAGCCGACAGCAGCGCCACGAGGCTCGGCTCGCGCGACGCCTGGTCGAACATCACCAGGTCCGACCACAGCCTCGGCAGCAGCTCCCACGCCTCGTTCAGGTCCACCGTCTTGATCACCAGCTAGAATAACATTTACAGATTAAAACCAGGTCTCATTTAGAAAATATTACAACAAAGATATAAAAAATATAATTTTATGTATTATTAACAGTCATCTCTATTACATAACTAAGAAGAAGAAGAAGAAGAAGTGTGAAGAAGTGTCTAAATTGCCCATTTTAAACCAAAAAACCAAACATTTTGGGCTTTACGCCCCTTAAAAGGGGAAAAAGGGGCTTCCGATTCATACCTCCAATTACCTGGCCAATCGAATCATAGCAAATAACATCTCTACCAAATTTGGAGAGAATCGGAAGATAATAGGGGTCGATAGAGAGCAAAACCTGCTTAAGACAACATGCTGCAAGTAAATTAACATTTTTAAACATAGATCTTTTCTTTGACGATTTGGAAGGACTTACAATTTTATTTATTTTTATTGCCTTTAATACAAAATAGATAACAATTTCATAGGGGGTTTATGTTACCATTTTGGGGCCAAAAAACTCCAAATTTGGGGCGTTCATCCCTCAAAAAGTGGGGTTAGGGATGCTCCGATTTTTTCATTTGTAATACCATACTTTAAATATAAAATACATAACAATTACGTTAGGAGTTTATATTACCATTTTTGGGCCCAAAAAGCTCCAAATTTAGGGCATTTATCCCTCAAAAAGTGGGTTTAGAGATGCTCCGATTTTTTGTGCACAATGAACTTGACCTTGATATCATAGAAAGGAACGTTCCTACCAAACGTTTATGAAAACATAAACACACACACTCTTTAAAACTAATTAATTAATCCATGCAAAAAATATGAATAGTGTTTTGCCAAATGAGCTTTAAGCTCCAGCCCACCACTTAGTTTGGCCCAAGAAGGGTTATTGTAAAACAGTGGGCAAGATATTGAGATTTCATGACAGATAAGTGATTGGGGAAATCTGCTTAATGTTAGTGCTAGAGTGACGATAAGTGATTTAGGAATAGGATAAGCGAATGATTACTAAAACAATTACAGAGAAAAAAATAAAGGGTGCTTCTCAGGCGTTGCCTTGGGGGGGGGTAGGGGGGGAGCCTCCCCCCCCAGAATCTGGGAAAGAGGAAAGTTGGGAATTTCCTTGCCACGGGCTGGCAGGCCCGCGGTTTGCATGTAACCCGCTATGGGCCTGGGCCCGATCACCGCCCCTCCCCCTTCCATCAACTGGGTTTATAAAATGGGTTTATATATGAAAAAACATCAAATTCAACCAAATTTAGCCTTTATTTCAGGTGAAACTACAAACATAAAAACTCAAAACTTTACATGATTGTCGTTTCCTACATTTTTTCCGCTTTTTGGCCGCCCTCTTTCTAAATTCACTGCCACTTGGTTTTTTACTAATTTCAAAAGGCACAGAGCAAGCATTTTATTCTACTATTTGTACCATTTATGATAAAAGATCAAACCGAACATAAATACAAATACAATTGCATTAAAATAGTTAGCAAAAACACATCAATAAACTTATTCACAAGCCAACTAATAACATGTCTCACGCGATTGCACAAAACGAACTGACAAGGAAAGACAAAGCAAAGATCAAGTAGCAACATGCAGGTAATGGCAGTGATGAGTCATGCGTGAAGTGGGGGAGTGGGGGGAGGAGTGGAGAGGGTTGGTGGGCGATCCGTTGGCGTGTGATTTTAAAATATGGCGCGCGATCCATTGGCGCGTGATTTTAAAATTTTTTTCTCTTGCTTGCGCCCCCCTCAATCTTGCGCCCTGGGCCTGGGCCCACCGGGCCCATTTACAAAAGAGGCCCTGCGGGTTGGGACCGTTGGGAAATCAGTGATACCAGAAAAATATATTTTTAAATTAAATAAAATTAAAATATTTTTGAAAATCCATCAAAGATTGACGTATGTTGACTTGGACAAATAAACTTTGTGTTTCTTAAACTTACATTTACCTTTGATTTAACATCTTAGGCTAAACAGACCTTATTTTAAGAAATCAATTAGCGGTATACTTTGTTAGAATTTTGTTTGGGAGAAATTCCTTATTGTGCATAGGTTGGCTACCCTGATCCTGCCCTGTGTTGATAATTTGTCTGCGAGACTGCGAGTTTAAAGTGCAAGCGATGTAGCTTTACAAGAAATTCAAGAATATTTTACATGTAAGTCATATCAACTATATTTTATACATTTTGTAGCAGTTGGAGCTGGCTAACTGACAGGAGTACTTGCTAAAAAGTGATCAAAATAACATTAAAGATAGGTTTTACATTTCAAAATCATGTTTTAATTTCTTAAATGAAATGTTAATTCTCTAAATATATTAAAAAAATCTACAAAAATCATTTATCATTCCTAATTAAGGACTCACACAAATGAACCAACTAATCACTCTGAATCAGATCTAGGCCTACTAGAAAACATAACCTTAAATTTGATGTTTGAGTTTGTCGTCTCAGTTCACTTTTTGTTTCCTGCACTGTGGCACTTTAGGTGGAAGAAATTGGAACCATCTGTCAGCTGTATGCAAGGGCGGCCAGTGCCTCGGTGCCACGGCTCCGACCGATTCCCATTAATGTTGTTTCCACTACTTACAAAATTTCAAGCGAAATTTAGAATGTACAATTCAAAAACGTCCAAAATATTCGTGTTATGCACAGTGTATTAGTCCAAGGCCAATTTAAAATTCTGTTTTATGACTATTTATAATGTACACATCTTCACAAGAGAGAAAATATACTTCACCCTCCCAATAGAAGTGTATAATTAAATTTACTTGTAAATCACTATGGTGCACAGTGAACTATGGTGTTGGTGTTATTACAATAGTCCTACGAATGAATAGCTATTACAACTCCTCTGATTCCATTGTCCATTGTGACACCATTTCTTATGCTCAGACATTAAAATTTTTGAATTTTTGTTACGCAAAGTTGATTTTTCCATGAACTTTTTATGTAGACTTCATCTTATTTTTGTTAATGGTGGAACTCCGTCTCAGGGTCAAATAACAGCCATAAGTGTTTCTAACAAATTTTGTAGCATTGTGTTTCTAAACAATACCTGATTTTATACTATTTTTTACTTCGAATGATCAGTAGACTACAGAAGGGTCGGAATTAGGTTTGTAGAGAAAGGCCTAACATGAATAATAATATATAATAAAATCATTAATTTATTCTAATAAGAATAATAACTTTTATAAAAATCAACTTACTTAAAAATTACGGTAAATTATAATATCTGCGTTTGTTTTCAAAGCACTAACAATGAAAAGCAAGAGATACAACGTACAATGTTGCGTGTGCAAAGCAGTTTTTAATAATGACTATAAAACCAGTCATGAAAGATCCGTTCATGGTGATAAAAAGGTTCTTATACAAATAGTGGGAGCCCCATAGAATCCTTTTGTAGCCTCCTTAGCTTCAAAAAAACGAAAAATCGAACATCAGAATGCTGATAATGATGTGGAAGAGGGTGATGAAAAAACAAAGTAGACTGAACCTACAAACTTAGAAGACCTTATAATTAAACCATCAACTTCAACATGTGGTATATCCATAGAAGAATAAACAACATCTCCTGATAAAAAATTTGAAGAGGACGCAAGTGCAGAATTTCAAGATTCAAAAGGGAAAAACCCAGGTTATATTGCCATCCAGGAACAAGCAGAGTAATTTACAGATTTACATTCTGAATCAGATAATTTACCCCAGTTTTCTAGCAGAGAAGGAAAGGAAGACAAGAATATTATTAACTTGGACAATGCCGAAGTAAGCAGTGAAACAACAAATTGGCCTTCGCTTATAGGGAATTTGGGTGTTTCAATTGAGAATCTTAAAGAATGTAGTGACATTTATGAAAAATACTGTAAAGAAGAATTAGTAAATTAAAAATTTGCTGCGATTGAAATTGTGAATGCAACAAGTTTTGTGGTGGAAATGTCACAAATGTTATGGAAATGGGAAATGTTTATATTAAAAAACTCGATATCAAAGCTCAAAATATTATAATTGACAAATCAGATGCATCAGCATTGATAAGCCATGACCCAGGTTTACGTCCACATACAATTAAGGACAATCAAAAATCGTATTTACTCCAGTTAGGGCCACACCAACCAAAACTAGCTAGTTTCCCAAGTGATGATAAAAATAGATTTAATCCCCATTGGTATAAAGAGTTTGAACATTTAGAATACAGCACCGAGAAGGATGCCGCAATTTGTTTTGTCTGCTGCCTTTTTCCCGAGGATGTTGGAAAGAAAGGAAAAACTGAAGATGCTGGGATAAATGTTGGGGTAAGATCTTGGTCCAAGATGAAAAGCTATGGTAAAGACAAACTTGGGAAGCTTCAGACGCACTTTACCTCTCAAGCAGTGAATATTGTCACTTTCTTATGAAAAAGGGGCATATAGATCATCTTATCGATAAATCCAAGAGACTTGCTCTGATAGAAGAGCAAAAGATAGAAATGCAGAATAGAAAAACTATCGAAATTCTTATCGATATATGCAAGACTTCAGGAAGTCAAGGGCTAGCATTTAGGGTATCTGACAGTGCTCACCAAGGTAATTTTGTTGCAGTAGTGAATCTCATCTCTCACCACAATCCCACACTAAAAGCCTGGATTGAAGATAGAGCCCTTCGTCCATATAGAGTTACATACATGAGTCCATCATCTCACAGTGAAATGATTAGTTTAATTGCAACTGAATTGAAGAGTCAAATCATTGAGGAAATTAACAGCTCCAATTTTTTTTCTGTAATGGCCGACACTACTCCCGATTTGTCACACAATGACATCATGAGTATAGTTGTGAGAACAGCTAGTGAAAACGGTGAGATTCGGGAAAGGCTTTTTAAACCAGTCGAATGCACTGATAAGACTGGAAAAGGGTTGGCTGAGCTAATTTTATCTTCTTTACATAAAGAAGGCATCGACACCTCAAAGATGGCCTTTCAGTCTTATGACTGCGCCATTTCAATGTCTGGACAATTTAAGGGAGTACAAAAGTATATAACGGAGGAAGTTGGCCATAATGTGCCCTACATACCATGTCAAAACCACAGAATTAACACTGCTCTTGAGCATGCCTGTAATGTTAATACTTTAATACGAGAATTGTTTAATGTTCTCGAACAGTTGCATGTTTTTTTCACATCAAGCACAAAAAGATTTAGTCATCTAAAGGAAAAACTTGAAGACATTGACAATGCAATACAGCTTGTTAACCTATCCAGAACAAGATGGACCGCACAAGCAAAGTCTAAGGCTCTAAATCAGTGTTTAGAGGAGGTTGTTGGTCTTCTTCAGAGCAAGTGATTAAATTTTTGATACTAACACGAGAACTAAGGCAATGGGACTTCTGAAAAAAGTAACAACCTTTGATTTAATTGTTACTCTTTTCTTCATAAAGAATATCATTGAGAAGATCAAAATATTAACTGAAATCTTAGAAAGTCTGAACTTCAATGTCATTGACAGTATTAATGTAATTGAAAGCACTGCCAAGAACCTACAAAATTTCAGTAACGACACAGATGCTATGAATGATTTGATTGAAAGTGCGGTGATATTTTTTAGGAAACTCCACATTGATGCAGAAAACGATTACAGGTGACACCATAGATTAACAGCCCTGGAGATGAAAGCTTTTTACCGGAAAGAATTCAAAGAGGTCATAGACTCTTTAGCCATAGGTTTAAAGGAAATTTTTGCCCCCATCACTAAAATCTTTAGTTTTTCTTTGAATAAGGACAATTTGAGGGTTGAAACCTTGACACAAGCAAACAAACTTTTTCCGCCTGGATACAAGGATCAAATTCCAGACGTTCATGTGCTTAAAAGCCAGATGGTAATTTTGTTCGACATCTGTTTAGAAGAAGGTGGTGAAGATTTGAAGACATCAGGAACACCAGCTAGGACGTTGCAAGACATTTTGTGCCATGCTGTGAAATTAAAGGACATACTAAAAAGAGACCATAAACTATGTAATCTTATCATCACAGCTGCTTATGGTGTAGCATTAAACGAGTGTTCTTTCAGTCAACTCAAGATTGTAAAATCACATCTGAGAACAACAATGAGTGATGAGAGATTGGATAGTTTCATGCTAATGAAATGCGAAAAAGAACTTTGTAAAGGAATTAACCACGAACATCTTGTTAAAGGATGGGTTCAACTGAGAAACGTCATATTAAAATCAAACAGTAGACGAAAAATTAAAGACTGAAGAGCAAGTGTACACGTTACTTATCAATCAAGTTACAAGTTTTTATTTTGAGGCCTATTATTTTATTTTTATTATTATAGACTGTAATAATGTTAATCATAAGACTTGTACTAATACTAATATTTCAGCATTACAAATGTGTTTGGTGTAAGTTTTGTGAAGGTTAATTTGTCACTGTATGTCTATTATTTATCAAGTTACAAGTATGTATTTCATACTAGGCATATTTTATTTGTATTTATATCTATGGATTTTAATGTTATTCAAAACACTAATATAGTATTGTGTTTAGTTGCAAGTTTTATGAAGGTGAAAATTTTTATTTTATGTATAAGATATTATTAACCAAGCAAAGGGTTATTTTAGTTTTATACTTTTCTAGACTAGATCCTCTTATCTAGACTATAATAATATTATTCACAACATTTCATCACACAAACTTGTTTAGTTGTAGTTTTGTGAACGTTAAAATGTTGATCTTCATATCAATGTCTAAAAGTATTTTAGTTTCATTATTTTGTAATAAAATATTTTTCCCCATATTAATTTATACTATTTTATATCCCTAAAATTTTACACTGCTAAGTCTGCTACCACAATAGTTTATAAAGTTTATTGAATTTGGAACATTTTTTATTCAAGTTTTTTTAGTAATACAATTTCACTATGAATTGGTAAAACTTTGAGAGGTTTTTTTAATTGAACAGTTTTATATACAGGGTGTTTACGAAAAACCCTTACAGACTTCGGGATATGGTTACTTACATCAAAAATAAGAAAAAAGTTCCTATAAACATGGGTCCTAAAATGCGGTTATCCGTCTGTCGGTCTGTATGTATTTCTAACATGATTATGCATAACTTTGGAACTACTAAAGATATCAACTTCAAACCTGGTATGTATATGCTGACTAATGGGACCAATTTTGGTGCGGAGTATCAAGTTTCTACTTTGTACCATTTCAAAATGGCAGCCATTTTTATATTTTAAAACTTAATATCTTAAAACCGTAAATTTTACAAAAATTGAACAGGAGACAAAAAATTTGCGTAATTTTATTTTATACAAAACCATATAAGACAATAAAGATCGAATCACAAATAACGGAGTTTCTGCAATTTTTATAACAAAACAATGTGAATATTTGCTATAACTGTCATAAATTAGCATGTATTCTGTTAGAAAAATTGAAATAACTCAGTTATTTGTGATTCGATCTTTATGATCTTACAACCTACAATTTTTTTGGTTGAAAACATTGGAGTATCAAATTTTTACTTTGTATCTATCTACTATTTTTCGCAGTGCTTCCACTATTCTATCTTTGACGTCCCAATTTATTTTACTGCTCAAGTTTTAATTTTAATCTGTTTCTTTTGTCAATATTTCATTTTTCATTTTATTTATTTAGTCATGTTACACCATATACAAAGGTAAGAATGCCTTAATGGTAGATGACTAAGTCTAATTGAATAATATGTAAGAACAAGCTACATATTTAGTCTAATGTTTTAGTTATGTCCTTTTTGATTGTCCATATGTATTGACAATATGCTGAATTAATTAATAAAAAACAAGAAAAAGTGTCCTCCTTCTCTACAAGAGTAAAAAGAAGCAAAACATGTGTCCACTGCAATGCCTATTATATGTACAAATTCCGTCAGCTTTCACCCAAGCCAATCACGGTTTATTTTAGGTGGGCCCTCCCACCAACTTTAGTACACATTTGCAAGCCTAATAGGAATTGTGCATGGTCGGGAATCGAACCCATGCACCTCTGAACGACTTCAACGCTGTACTTGTCAGTATATCGCGTTAGCCAACTCAGCTATGGTGCAACCGTCGGCCAGGAGAACGACTGACACATAAAGCACACAGTCGACCCTAGCAGGAAATCAGTGGACTACTGGGTCAAGCCCTTACTTAAAGCACTTGTATCTCTTCGTCTGAACCGGGGGTCGGCGCTACGAGACAGTCTCGTATGTCTGGGCCAATGGGTTAGTACTACACACTACATTAAGATATTATTCCAAAAGAAATTCTGTATAGTAAGAGATGCATTCATCTTTGCACAAACTCACTTCCATTATTCCTGGTTCAGGAACATATATATGAGGCACTAGTTTGTTATACAGGTCCATAAATTCTTGCATAGTGCCTTTCTGACACACTAAAGCGAAAAAGTTGCGGCTGGAACAAACAAAAATATTGTGTAAAGTTTTGCTTCAACCTAATCAAACGTCACAGAGTCAAAAAATAACGGCACAAATCAAAAGTGGTATAGTAAATTGTTTACAATAATATACAGGGTGTCCCGAAATTATGGTAAAATATTTTAGTATATGATAGTACAGGTAAATAAGAAAAAAAGTTCATATAAACATAGGTCCAAAAGTGCTTCGTTTTCCGTCTGTGTGTCTGTTTGTGATTTTTACATATTTAATCATATCTCATGAACCTCTTAACGTATAAACTTCCAACTTGGTACATGGATGACCATTATTAAGACCTATTTTTTTATGAAGTATCAAATTTCTACTTTGTACCATTTCAAAATGGCGACTGTTTTTTGTTTTCAAAGCTAAATATCTTAAAAACCGTAAATTTTAGAAAAATTATACAAGAGACAAAAAATTTGTGAAATTTAATCCAATTAACGCTGATATTAAGATTATGATGATCGGATTACTAATAACGGAGAAACTTTAATTTTTCCAAATAAAAACATGGAAATTTCTGACAGTTTGATCTAAAAGACCATGTTTTTATTCAGAAAAGTTAATATTTCTCCGTTATTAGTAGTCTGATCATCATAATCTTAATATCAGCGTTAATTGAATTAGATTTCACAACTTTTTTGTCTCTTGTATAATTTTTATAAAATTTACAGTTTTTAAGATATTTAGCTTTGAAAACAAAAAACAGTCGCCATTTTGAAATGGTACAAAGTAGAAATTTGATACTTCATAAAAAAATAGGTCTTAATAATGGTCATCCATGTACCAAGTTGGAAGTTTATACGTTAAGAGGTTCATGAGATATGATTAAATATGTAAAAATCACAAACAGACACACAGACGGAAAACGAAGCACTTTTGGACCTTTGTTTATATGAACTTTTTTTCTTATTTACCTGTACTATCATATACTAAAATATTTTACCATAATTTCGGGACACCCTGTATATTGATAGGACCTCGATCTCTTGAAACTAAAGACAATTGTGAAAACCATTTGAGTTTACTATTACCAAATCTCAGACCATAGCCCACAGGTCTGGATGATTATGAGATTTAATTTTGATTTTTGCGGGCATTTGCCATCGATGATTAGTAAAACAAGAGATTGCAAATGTCTGCAAAAATCAAAATCAAAACATAAAATCACCATCACCAACAATGAATTTCAAACAAAGGAGTAAAATTTAAGTTTAATTTAAAATCAATAAATGAAATACATTGGCATATGTACACATGTTAGGAGTGCCAAGGTCATTCTCTCCCCGCCCCTCCTTCTCTCAAACCATACATAGTTTCCTCCTTCTCTCCCCTGCACTTCGTCAACTCCTGCCTGTCTTAAGCTTGTCAAGACTCGCGAGGAAACAATACACATGTATTGAAATGCACTTGATTTATAATTAAAATTTACTATTTTAAATCCCCATATCAAATGATATATAATAAACTATGGTTTTAAAGTATTCAGGTTTAAAGCAGCGGTAAATAAAACATAGATAACTTTCTATAGCATGGCTAATCCTAAACCTGAATAACCCACCCTGGTTTATCGGGATTAAACTGTATTGAAAAATTTGAAACACTGAGAATAAATTTACTTAAATTCTACTGTATCATTATTACTCTAATTAAAATTCATATATAAAAAAAGTAGGGGTGTGCGAATAGTGATTTTTTGGTTCGAATCGAATCGAATCGAATAGTTTATCACTATTCCGAATATCGAATATTTTCGAAACGAATATTTGTGTCAATGGTTATTCGTACAAATGAGATCAAATTTTAAATCGCAGCATGTAAGTATAAATACCCTTTCGCAGCAAATCTGTATACTCAGCAAATTACCAAGCATTTTTTAGCAACTATTCAATAATTAATATAATGTTATCAAGCCAAAAGTGTTATTTCATTGTGTTTTTTTACTCTTATCCTTACTTTCTCCCTCCCCTCCCTGTATTTATCTTATTTAATTATTAATAGCATTATAACCAGTCAAAATAATATAGGTCAAATATCAATTACTAAGGTACACAAAGGTACAACAAATCAATTGTTAAGAATTTAGAAATTTATTGATTCCCCTTAAGCATAGGTAATATTCGTTTGAATAAGCATAATTAGGCCTATAGTAGCAATTTCAGGATTTCGCTACTTAACAATTCCTTTTCATTTTACTGCAACCTAAATTTGTTCACTTTTAGGCCTCTGCATCCCTTTGTTCCTTTTCCTTTTAATGAACCAATAAATTATTTGATCAGGGACTAGGCTTAAGGGATAGACCAAAGAATTACATATAAAACTTGGTTCACCAACTACTTCATATTTGAAGAAAGCCTTACAATCTTATTTGTGCATTAATGCCTGAGAACAAAGATTTTGATTCTCCTAAAGTAGGCCTAATACTATAAAATAATATCAAGTCAGACCAGTAAACTTAACCTAAATTTTAAGATAATTTACAATTGCCATTTACTTACAACAAAGTTTATTTGTTTTACTTTATAAACAGCAAGAAACTCATTAATTATTATCACAGGCTTAAGTTGTCAAACCAACATTGTACCGTTATCTAAAAATGACCATTTTAATCACGTATCAAAACAAACACGCTCCGCCGGATTCGTCAGATTTCAACCAAATAAAACCAATTTTTGATCATTCAACGTTTCTATTTCTACGTAATTGCTTATTTGAAAAATAAAGAAATCTGAGTGATTGAAACAAATTCGCGATAGACGTTCTCGAGTTATTATTAACAATTAAACTTCAAAAGCAAAAGCAGACCAAGTTTCGAACGACGACGAAATTCGAAAACGAAAAGACAAATAATAAACAGGTCCGCCAACTCTTTGCCAGCCCAAAATTATTGTACTTCATCGTATCAAAGTTGGAAGCGATGGTGATCCCGGATTCCGTTTAAGATATTTACGGCCTGAAAAAGTCGTACGAAACACCAACACGACTATTTATTTATGGCGTATTTACGGGATATTTCGTTTTGGATTTTGGCAACTGAAGACGACTCTGGACACTGTCGGTCGTCGGTGAACTCTGATTGGTCTTGATTGCAATAATTCTCTCTTTTACCAACTCAACTGATGTTTCGTCGGTATCGGATACTGGTCGAGACAGAACTGATGAAGGATGGACTATTATTTGTTACATGATATAATGCTGTGATACTAGAATTTGTATTACGGAAAAATTCGTTGTCGCGTCGGGTGTTGTGCAGTATGTTAACGTAAGTACTGCACGACTGATCAACACGACAGAGGGAATTTGGTGGCAAAACTGCGATGTCAGTATTATTTTACAGCAGCTATTCATCTGCTGTCTGTCCACGTGAGGACGCAACTGTTTCTGATGTAAAAAATGGATTCGTAGTTGTTTGCAACTAAAAAAACGTACTTTTATTTTGAAAATGGGAACGTTTTCACCTACTTTTGATTTTATGCCAGTCCTTTAAATATTCGATTCGGTCATATCGAACTTCTTTGCAATCTCGAATCGAATAGAATATCACGATATTCGATTCGAAAAAGTTCGAAGTTCGAATATTCGCACACCCCTAAAAAAAGGTTGTGCATTGCTACCCAATATAATGAGTGATTTTAGATACCACAACTACATACATACAAAAAATAATAACACTAACAAAATCAAAACTTACTAATAAACTGATTCCTTAAAGCTGTCACCAATAAGATTGTAGTTTTCTCCAGTGTGGAGAAGCTTATCAAGCCTGTATGCTGTATTAATGTCACTTATATGGTAACGACAGTTATCCATAGCCTCAGTGAAAAAATAAACATCGCGAGGATCTCTCATGGTCAGCGACTTTCCCTCCAATATGTCCAGGATGTTAATGAGGATAGAACTTCGTAGGTTGTTTCCTATAAAAAAAATCAGAGTAGAGATATTGCATATTTACTCAATCAAGAATCAAAAAGTTATTCCAACAAATTCAAATTGTACAATTTGTGTAGTTAACATCAGATTCAGCCTAGTGAACAAAATGTACGCTTTCATAAGAAAGTATATGTTGGCACAGCAGGCTTTAATAACATTAAATACTTATAAATATTAAAAACTCAAACATAGTTGGTAACGAGTTAAAACGTTCACGGTGGCACGATTTTCTGTGTTCCTCGCCGCCATCCTGGTGCTCTGACTTATAGTTACTGTAACTGCCAAGCCTATCGTAGCAGCAGCACTGTCCAACAACGAAATAACAGACAGTCAAAGAGGCCACTGCGAGCACCATCCCGTGTGGTTGGCCTGAATAGAAAGATTTTGAGGTAAGTGGTTGGTTTCATCAGCGGCCACTGGGAATTACATACATAAAATGAGAATCCTTGTTGATAGCCTAATGTGTAGGAAGTGCAGTACTAGGAAATAACCTCCTGCTATTATTTGAGTGCCCAGCCCAATAAGATTTGCGTGCAAGATCCTTTGGTTTAGCAATCAGTGATTAAGAAAAAAGAGCAGGTACATCATCAAGAGCAGGGGTTCTCAACCTGGGGGTCGTGACTCCCAAGGGAGTCGCGAAGGCTCTGAAAATGAAAATTTGTTTTTCTCAAAATTTAGGCCCGACTTGACCAAAATAGATTTCAATATCTCATTTTAGCGAATTTCCTTAAAGGAATAAGCTATTACGGTAGTACTCATGGTAAGACCTAAATCCGAGACCATGTTAAATTTTCATTTTGGGGTCCCCAGAAGCTAAAAACACCATTCGTTCGAATTTTAGCGAATTTCCTTAAAGGAATAAGCTATTACGGTAGTACTCATGGTAAGACCTAAGTCCGAGACCATGTTAACTTTTCATTTTGTGGTCCCCAGAAGCAAAAAACACCATTCGTTTGAATTTATATATATATATATATATATATATATATATATATATATATATATATATGTCTGTTAACAAAATAGCGGCCGTAAATATGGTCCGATCTTAATGAAATTTGGTACAGACGTGTAAAGTGGTAATCACTCGGACGAGTTCGTGAACCAGCCCGATCGGACCACTGGAAGGGAGGGGTAAAGGGGATAAACCCCCCAAAAATGGGTTTTTTGAGTTTTTCACATAGAAAAATAAAATTTATCAAATTTTTGTTGGCACCATTGAATTCAGCTCAAAAAAACAAATAATTTAGTATTTTGAATCTCTGCTCTGTGTCCATTGGTTACCGAGATATTGAACGTGGTAAACACAGTATGTTGTCTCAATGTTAACCTTATGGGAAATAAAGAAAATTCTATATCTCGCTTATTTCTCAACATATCTTGATAAAACTTGGTAAATGGCTTCTTCTAGTTCAGATCTACTAAATATTGAATTAAAACCAACCAGTTTAAATATACCTGTAGCAGCAAACCTGCATACTCATTCCCCATGTTATTCTTATGGAGCTTACAAAAACATGTCAAATCTCGCTATGTTGGATTGAAATATGTTGTTTTGCACTTGAAATTCGCTGAGTATGCAGGTCTGCTGCAACGGGGGTATTTGTACTTTAAGATGGGAGTGGTAATCTCTTGAGCAGAAATATGTTTAAGAGATACAACTGATAATGGACACAACAAAATCTCATAGGTGGTATTGTTTAAACTTCTAAAAAAATAACTCTTAACAGAGGCAAAGCAACAGGCTCGTCGCGCGGGCGCGGCGAGGCGCAGTGGGCTATCAACATGCCGACAGCAACCTGTCGTGCTGACGCGGCGCCCGATGCAGACGCTCTTTTTGTCAGGTAGGCCTAAGTCAAAATCGTCATAGCAACAGGACCATTACCAATACCAACTGATAAACCTCTACCTAGACGCTTTGGGAACGGGAATGCAAATGAAAACTCTGAAGCCTCTATATAGTCGAGGAAAATTATGAAAAAAACACACCTAACCCTGAAGAAATTCCTATAAGGTAGATTTATGCGTTTTTCTGTCATATTTATGTGCTGATACTAAAAGTTTACCAAAGTTTGACCACCGGAAGTGCCTCATTTTCAAGATGACGTCCAAGAAGGTGACAAAAGCATTAAAGATATAGGAAACAAATGCCATAGGTGATGTATAAATGAATCTGGTATCATAATAACACTGCCGATAATTGAAGGGAGGTATGAACTTCAGTTTTCGTAGGTTAGAAAAAATCGGCCGCCATCTTGGATCCGCCATATTGGATGAAGTAATTATTTTCAAATGTAAACATAGTGTTGTGACACATCAATTTGAACTAGATTTTCACGCTGTTTACAATGCCGAAATCCGTTTTTGAAAATCTTGACTCGTTTTCAAGATATACCCAAACAAAGATTATTCCTTATATAATCCTTATGGACGTTTCGAGCTTGGAATATTTTTTGGGATATTTTCCTTATAGCCAGGGGTGGATTTACATATGGGCTTAAAGGGCTATAGCCTAGGGCGGTAGAATTCGGGGGGGCGGAAAATTTGAGAGAGAAATGACAATCGGCTTCTGAAATCGTAGAAATTGCCTTGCTTAGGGTCCGGAACAGGCAAAAACGGTCCAAAAGGACGACAACGGGGCAAAAAAGCACACGCGCGAGTAAAAAAAGGTCACCACTTCTGCCGAGGCGTAAATCCTGCCGTCGGGCGGCCTACTCCTCCTATTTAGCCCAGGGGCGCCAAATTTTCAAATCCGCCTCTGCTTATAGCTCCGGATGTAATCAAAGTACGTTGTTTGTTCTAGTCTTAAAATATTAGGTAGTATTTTGGCTTCCACATAAGCAAGTTATCAATTGATTCAGATTCATTAGGGGTGAGCTATGATACCTTTATTAACCATAAGATGAGATTTTTCTAAAACTATACTGTCAATAAAGGATTATAACTCAGGTTAGACCTGTCCGATTTTCATGATCAATAGTTCAAATGTTCAAATGAAAGCCAATAAATAATCAATTCATTTAAGACCTTAAAAAGGATCATTAACTCAAAACAAAGCCCATAGTTAACCATTTAATTTAAGACTTTAATGAGGATTATGTCTCACTTACAGCATGAGATATATGTCTTCAACTGAAGATTGAATGCTGAAAATGTTAAAATTTATGTTAAATAAAATAACATATCTCGGCTTAAAATTGTCCTATTTTCATGATCAATAGCTCAAATAAAAGCTAATATTTTACTGATCATTTTAAGACAAGAAAGAAGTTTATATCTTATTTAGAACCTGAGATATAAAATTTTTACTGAACATTGAATTTAGAAAAATCACATTTTATGGTTAATAAAGGTATCATAACTCATCTCTAATGAATATGAATCAATTGATAAGTTGCTTATATTGAAGCCAAAATCCTACCGAATATTTTAAGACTAGGACGAACAACGTACTTTGATTACATCCGGAGCTATAAGGAAAATAGTCCAAAAAAATCCCAAAAAATATTCCAAGCTCGAAACGTCCATAAGGATTATATAAGGAATAATCTTTGTTTGGGTATATCTTGAAAACGAGTCAAGATTTTCAAAAACGGATTTCGGCATTGTAAACAGCGTGAAAATCTAGTTCAAATTGATGTGTCACAACACTATGTTTACATTTGAAAATAATTACTTCATCCAATATGGCGGATCCAAGATGGCGGCCGACTTTTTTCAACCTACGAAAACTGAAGTTCATACCTCCCTTCAATTATCGGCAGTGGTATTATGACACCAGATTCATTTATACATCACCTATCACATTTATTTCCTATATCTTTAATGCTTTTGTCACTTTCTTGGACGCCATCTTGAAAATGAGGCACTTCCGGTGGTCAAACTTTGGTAAACTTTTAGTATGTTAATCAGCACATAAAATATGACAGAAAAACGCAGAAATCTCCCTTATAGCAATTTTTCAGGGTAAAACCCTCTTTTTCCTCGACTAATATAAAAATAGTAAGTCGACTTTTTTTGTGAACAGAAAACACATTAAATAAGTGTAAAGTAATTTACACTTACCATAACACCATATTACTGAACTCTTGAGCTTGAAAGTAAAATCTATGCTTGTTTTGTCAGTCCAATCTTAATTCAAATAGAAGGTAAAAATATGTATTTGTGAAATATATATTAGAGGTGGTACTTTAATAAGAAAAAAATAAGAAGGCCATTTTCTATGCTTGATAACTGATAAACAACGTGAATTTCACTCTCACTACGGTACACACCTAACAATGAAAGTTTAGGGTAGGATCAAGGTATAAGGGGTCGCCAACATTTTAATACCTAAAAAGGGGGTCGCGGGCTCGAAAAGGTTGAGAACCCCTGATGAAGAGGATACAATGATTTGTTAAGGATTTGGGATTTGACGGAGAATGAGAACCTGTGTTCGAGGGTGCAAAGTAAGCTATGATACAATCCCATGGTTAATTAGAAAGCCTGGCCCTCTTAAAAAAGTGGTGTATGTGGTGGCCAGTTTTGTTGTTGTTTTATAATGAAACATGTTTATGAGCTTTGTGTTTGGTGTACTGGACAATGATGACTACAACAAATTACAATGAAGATGATGTTTTAGCTTGGTGTCAACTTTATGAGCCCTAAAGACGATCAAAATTATTGGTAGGTAGATTTGCCAAATACCAAAATTACTGCACCGTATTAAAATGTAGTTTTAGACCTTTCCATTTATATTATGATTCAGAGGCTATTCTACGATATAAGAACTGATAAAAAATGTGTGCATGAATCCTTATAAATTATTCAATTATGACATATACTCACTCACCTTTACAGAAAAGGTTCAAAAGAAAGTAATAGGAAGCTAATGATGGCTCTACACCCAAGTTTCTAAATTCTGCCATTACTGATAAGGCATGTCTTTGGGCATTCTTCAGGGTGGGCATTGTGCTGATCACTTCCAGAACAGCATTCAAGGTGCCCAAGTCTGGATTCAACCCTTGCTGTTTGATGTTTCCAAGCATTTCCTTAAATCAATTATGAAATTAAACAAGATTAAAAAATTATTCCATGCATTGCCCACAAGAAATATGATCGCCATCGGAAGGTACATCCTTTTTTACAAAAATACGACAAGACATCGTGTCTATCAATGCAAGTTGTGATTAATTACACAAATAAAATTCTTTTACCCTAGACAACTCATTTGAATTGTATTGTCCTTACACAATGTCCAGATGAATACCAACTTCCTAACTTCAAAATTACTGTCACTTCACATTTGATTTCTAAAAGTTTTAGAGTTTCCAACTTCCTAATTATTTACTAGGATTAATGATAAGATCTCACTTTATGAAATTTAACTAGAAATCATATTAAAAATGGAATATTATTAAATAAATGTGTTATTAGATATGTGTCGCTAATGATCCACAAAATAACTAAGTCATCCACTATAATAGTAATGATAATAGAGTAAAAATAATATTGTGAGAAAAATCTAATTTAAGACCTGGACCTGGATCTGGTTTTTTAGTCACTGTGTATTTTAACCATCATGTGAATAAAAGATAAGTGTAGGATGAACTATATAAAAGCTTTGTTACTGGCAAAGATAAGCTGATTCATTCATCGGGATTATTAATTGATAGCCCGATAACTGATGTTGGCTGGGTCCTGATTCGAAACTGCCCCAAATTTTCTCAGGATCTTGCTTAGGATCAATCTGGCGACCTTTATCTTATGAAGAGAGCATTTTACCTCTGTGCTACACAACCAATTTGTAATTTAGTCACACACCAAACAAAGAATCCTGAAAAAGTAAAGTTTTTTTTATGAAAATGAAGAGGAAGTGTCGGTCGGCTCACCTCGACATACTGCCAGCGCAGCTCAGGGGCCTCCTTGAGCGTGGGTCCGCAGGCGATGAGTTTGTTGTAGGCCTGCAGCGGCAGCGCCAGCCCGCGGTCAACGGCCTCCTGGTAGCGCCTGTGCGCCCCCGCCACGTTTCCGGCCTGCGCCATGCCGCAGATCAGCGCTGCGTACGACGCGGCGTCCGGCGGCGACAGGCTCTCAAACAGCTTCTCCGCCGCTCCTCCAGCCCTGTGGATGGTTTACAATCATTGGCACTTTCTTTCTCTCATGGTAGTTTTTCATAACTAAAAATCTATCAAGAGTCCTAAAGTATACTAAAAACAGAATTATAAGAATTTATCCTTTAGAAAAGATTAACTTTAGATTCATTTTTTTTATAGAGCCTACCACTTCTCCAGTGCAATAAGATCAAGCTTATTCTCAAAAACAACAACAAAAAATTCTGGGGGAAAAATAACTTTTATGTGACAAATTTTTACATCATAAACTTTTTTTAATACCTTCTTCCAATAAAAACCCTTTATCTGGAAAATATAACTCATGCATTACCGGCTCTTCTGATTTTATACAAAAAAGTTGGAAATTCCTGATCTGTTAATTTCTAATTTCCTCCACATGCAATCAACTACTCCCGAGTTGTTTAGTCATCAATGAAAAAAAGCTTAGTTGCAATAAAAGATACAGTACTACTGAACTAGGCACTGAATTATACCAATTTACTAAAGATCTTGTGTGTACTTAAGATTTAGGAGGCACTGAAGACTAGGCACTGAATTATACCAATTTACTAAAGATCTTGTGTGTACTTAAGATTTACTAGTGTTTATTGTACAGTATTTTGATAAATAGTTGGTTTTGCTAAAAATTACAATAATGGTTATAGAACAGTAATGTTAAAAAATTTTTCCAAGTTGAGGATCATTCAGACTTGGCGACTTCACATAACAGTAAACTTTTTATTCCTCTACAGGGAACAAGCTGTCAACTGAATGAAACTTGGTGGTATACAACCACCAAGTTGCCACTGAAGTTGCCTTGGTGGTATCAACTTCATCTAGTTGATGAATGAATGAAAATACTTCTTTATTGAGGCGAACTTAGGACCACAAGGTCCTTTCTTACAGCTAACCTCTAATACTATATACTAAATCAAAATATGCTTACAATTTATAAAAAAAAGTTGGCATATATATACAAGTAAACAAAAAAATAACGTTTTTAACAATAATGATAATAATGCCCTAACATCCGCATGCACTCGCCCATTCATTCACTGCCACAGCTAGGCCTAACGCACGCCATCCCGCCACGCCACGGTCATCCGCACACGATTTTCAACGGATTTTATTTCATGGGGCAGAGAGTTCCAGAGGCGGCAGGCTGTTACAGTGAAAGATTTATTGAAAGTTGTGGACTTATGTCGGGGAATGCGCAGCGTTGATGAGCCAGAGTGGGTGTTTCTTGCGCCTCTCTCACTTAAGAATTCCAAATTTGCCGCAAGATAATTAGGGATTCCAAGGTTGATTACAGAATGAGTAATTTGAATGATTCGAATTTGCCTTAGATCAGAAAGTTTTAAAAGAGAAGAATGAATGTAATAAGGTGTGATGCGATCATCTCGTCGAAGATTGTATAAAAATCGGATGCAATAATTTTGAACGTGTTGTAATTTTGTCTCCAAGGCCACAGTCATATCATTAATTACAGTGCAGCAGTAATTAAAGTGAGGAAACACCAGTGATTTGATAAGTAGTAGTTTAATGTGAAAAGGTAACAGTCGCTGCATTTTTTTTAATGTGTGAATGGCGGCAAAAACCTTTTTGCATGTATTCACCGCCGCATCAGTCCAGTCCAGTGTGTTGTTTATCGTCAAACCAAGACTTTTAACTGTATTGTAGTATGGCAAAGGTAGGCCATTAACTGTAATTTTTGGTGCTTCATCTAGATGTAATCTGTTCAGTAACCGTGAATGTCCGAGAATGATTGGCTTTGTTTTGTCAGGATTTAATTTAAGTCCGTTCTTTGTTGCCCAAAGGACAATTCTGTCAATGTCTTCATTCATCAAAGTAATAGTTTCATTCAGTTGGCTGACTTTGAAGTGAGCGTATGTTTGTAGATCATCAGCGTATGAGTGAAACTTAGTATTGAGTAAAACTGAACTAATAACGTTTGTGTAAATAGTGAAAAGTAGTGGCCCAAGTATAGAACCCTGGGGAACACCAACAGGAAACATTTTTCAAGTCGGAAGTCATTTTGTCATGACACACACACACACACACACACACTGCTTACGGCCTTGAAGGTATGATCTCATCCAAGTTAGTGAAGCATTTGAAAAACCTAATAGATTGAGTTTAGCTAGAAGAATTTCATTATTTACTGTGTCAAAAGCCTTACTGAAGTCAAATAATGTGAGAACTGTACACTGACTACGATCCATTGCCAATCGTATGTCGTCAGTGATCTTTAATAGGGCTGTTTCGGTACTGTGGGAACGTCGGAAACCTGATTGAAATGGGTTGAGAATATTATTATGTGACAGAAAATCGGATATTTGGGATTGCACTACTCTTTCGAGGGCTTTAGAAAGAGCAGGGAGAATGCTGATCGGTCTGTAATCCTGTGGAAGGGAGGGGGATGAGATCTTATTCAGAGGGCGGACTAGTGCAAACTTCCATTTATCTGGGAAAGTGCCTGTTCTTAAAGATGTATTGAAAATGTGAGTTAAAGTGGGGAGGAGAGCAAACAAGATTCGTTTAATTAAAGAAATTGAAATATTATCGGACCCTGTAGCGTCAGACGTAATACGTCGTACCGCCCTTAGAACATCAATTTGCAAGACAGGTCTAAACATGAACTGAACTCGGTTACGATCTAAGTTGCTATGATCCTTAAGCTCAGTCAAATAATTTTGTATGGCTAAACTATTTGTTGTTGAAGAAAAAGATAGGAAGTAATCGTTTAAGTCATTTAACGGTAAAGAAATTGGAACAGCAGTTTCTTGCTTCCCAATGCCAAGTTTTTTTACATTACGCCAAAGAACAGTTGAATTCTGTTTTCTGTCAGAGAACAAGCTATGAATATAACGATGCCTGGAGTTACGGAGCTGCTGTTTAACTTGGTTACGCAACTGCCAATATTGGGCCATTAGCCCGGGATCACCAGACCTTTTAGCTCGGCGATGAACTGAATCCCGCCGAGCCATTAACCCAAGGATCTCGTTAGAAATCTAGGGGACAGGGTGTTTCTTACTGATTCTGCGGGTAATGATTGGGGCATGCTTGTCATACAGTTTTAAAATAAAATTATTAAGGGCGTCCACCATATCGTTTACTGACTCCAGATTGTGTATGGAGTGCCAAGAAATTGAAGTTACATCTGTTAAAAAATTTTCTTCATTTAAATTTCGAAAATTTCTGTGCGTGACAAGTTTTTGTTTGATTCTTGGAGCTCTCAAGGCAAGGGCACAATAAACTAGATCATGTCGAGAGATGGCAGGGACTGGAAGTTGCCCATGGTGGATTGAAATTTGAGGGTCACTAACAACCATTAGGTCTAAAATGGTATCGGTTTCAGCAGTTGATATACACTGGCAAAAGATATCGTAATATCAAATTTCCATGGCAGCAAACCTGCATACTCATTTCCCATATTATCTTTATGGAGAAAATTTGTTGAATGTTCATTTTAGGATTTAAGTTTATATTACTTTATTTGAGGATCTGTCCAAATGATTTATTTAAGCATTAGTAGATATACACGTGGCTCCATATGCTAGTTTGTGAATGTGTAATCCTTACTAATAAAAATGCCCCTGTTGCAGCAGACCTGCATACTCAGCGAATTTTAAATGGGAAAGAACACATTTCGATCCGTCATAGCGATATAACATGTTTTTGTAGGATCCATAAGAATAACATAGGAAATAAGTATGCAGGTTTGCTAGAGCAGGTAAGCAAACCTGGATCTAATCAATATTATTAATTTGATATTAATCAATATTTAGTAGATCTGAACTATTAGAAGCCATATATCAAGTTTTATTAAGAAATGTTGATAAATAAACAAGATATACAATTTTATTGATTTCTTATAAGGATAACATTGGGACAACGTACTGTGTTAACCACTTTCAATATCTCGGTAACCAATGGACATAGAGCAATAATCCAAGGTACTAAATTGTTTGTATTTTCGAGCTGAATTCAATGGTGCTAACAAAAATTTGATTATTTTAATTTTTCTATATAATAAGACACTAAAAAACCCCTTTTTGGGGGGGGGGTTTATCCCCCTTTACCCCCCTTACAGTGGTCCGATCGGGCTGGTTTACGAACTCGTCCGAGGTTTTACTACTTTGCATTTTGGTACCAAATTTCTTTAAGATCGGACCATGTTTACGGCCGCTATCGTGTTAACATATATAAATTTGAATGAATGTTGTTTTTTGCTTCTGAGGGCCCCAAAACAAAAATTTACCATAGTCTCGGGCTTAAGTCTTACCATAAGACCTATGGTAATAGCTTATTCCCCAAAGGGGAAATTCGCTAAAATGGGCTTATTTGGGTTATAGGCACGCAATTACAAGAAAAACGTGGTAGCTGGGGATTTCACCCTCCAAGCTAGGTTGAAATGAGAAGGTGAAACGTTTCCTCTAAATATTATCCTAAGATTAGCAACGGGTATGAATCAGCTTACAATTGTAAACACAATCTCATTTCGCAATTTATTCATAAAAATATTAAATTTTTCCTAATTAAAATATGAATATGGGGGGGACTCGACAGTCCAGTAATTACTCGAGTAGTTGCTACTACTCGAGGTCGAGTCGAGTAGTTCGTTACTCCCGCGTTTACGCGGTGGCCGATTTTACGTGCGATTTACGTTCGTGCAATCAAATTTTACAGCCGATCGCGAGTTACACAAAGCTACATCTGCCGTTTATCCGCAATCGGCAGATTGTTTATCGCGGCTGCCCGCTAGTTTCACAATAAGCAGCATTTTCTATTCATTTGTGGCCGGCAAATACGCGCGACTGTTTTTTACGGCCAATCGCCAGTTTCGCAAAGTTGCATTTTGTTTATTTACGATCGGCAAATTCACGCAGTCGTTTTCGCGGCTGACCTCGACTTTTGCAAGGCTACATTTGCCGATTTTCGGCGATCGGCAAATACGTGCGCTCGTATTTCACGGCCAACCGCGACTTTAGCAACGCTACATTTGCCGACTTTCGGCGATCGGCAAATACGCGCGATCACATTTCGCGGCAGATCGTGAGTTTTGAAAAGCTACACCTGCCGTTTATCTGCGTCTGACAGATATGCGCTATCGTTTTTCGGAACCGTCCATGAGTTTTTCATAACAATAACCTCGACAATATTTCATTAACTCATAGAAGAATAAATTTTGACAGTTATCAAGAAATATCAGATTCTGAGAGATGTATCAGAATCTGGAAATTGAAAATTTACAACTATATTTAGCTCTGACCTTACACTTAACAACTTCAAATTTGTAATCATATTTTATCTTTTGAATGATACACAGCCTTCATTTCTGTCTTATACAATTTGTAAAAATGAGGAGAAAATTGTGGACTTCATTGTTAAAGTGGACTTCATAAAACAATTAGTTAAGGTTTTGTAATTTTGTTATTGGGGGGTATCTTATTCTTATCTGGTGGCAGCTGTGTCACCTGTGCTCAAGTGATTGGATGTAAAACAAACAATAGATCAGCAGTCAGGCAAGGGGGTGGGGTTAGGTTTAGAAAAGTAAACAAATAACTAGGCATAGCTCTCCTCCCTGTTGTTTTTAATTCTTTCTTCCAAAATTTCTTGGCTGAGGTTTTAACCCTCCAGAGGTCGCTTAAAATTATAAATGCCGTCTCTCGCTCAAGGATGTTTCGTCCGGGTTTTAAATAATGCTCAAAATGTATTCTAAATACTTAAATTGTTTGAAATAAAAATAGAATATGAGAAAAAAAAATAGTTTTCACGCTATATCTCTGCAAAAAAGGAGTGAAAATTGCAAAGTTAGTATAACAATGTAACTATTATTATAAAACACATGGTAACACTCACGGAAGTTTCCTCAAGGCATCGATCGAAAACGCTCACGGAGGAATCCTCCGTAAAATCAGGACATCGCTCACCAAAACTGACCTCAGTCGGTAAAATTGGAGGGTAGGGCGGTCAAATGCTTTAGGAGGGAGGGGTAACAGCTACACAAAAGGACAGCGCTGCCAACCCCAAGATAAATATTTCCCACTACAACAAAAATTAACCCGGAGGATTCCTCTGCTTAGCGTCCCCTCGAGGGTTAATTATGGTCAACAATTATTGTTAGGGAAAATATATCTTAAACCTGTTTTTGATTGTTAAAATAATAGGCTAATAATTAAATCTTATTAATGCTTAAAGTTTACAACTATGCAATTATTCTACATAAATTTATTTTGTGACCTTGTTACATTAAGTGATTTGTTATTTTGAGTGATTTAGCACATGTAAGGTGCCTTTTTCGGAGGGGGGTAAAAAGTAAACGACTAAGCTGGTAAACAAACGCTATTCGACTCACCCGTATGTCTAGGCCTATAGGTTAACCTAGGCTAGTAGGAGCCTAGACCTAGGACTGCCCTAAGTTGCACAACACTGAATTACCACTCTACGAAGTATCCTGGGTAATAAAGCATTTACCAAATCACCGTACGGCATAAAACCACTTTAATTTCGATGACAATGACAGTTGTAAATTGCAATAGACCACTAAACACTTTGCTTCGTCTCGCATCACCCAAACATAACCCCATAGCGTTTGTTGACAATCATTGAGGGTAGCCATCTTGGGGCTTCTTTTCTCCGACTGGCTACCCAGCGATCAGCTGTCTCTTACGTCACGGGGTGAACAGCTGACTACCCCTACTTTGGGAAATCCAGGAGGGGAGAGGACCCGGACTGGGCTCCTCGTGGCGATTATTCGTTGACCAGCCACTGAGACGTTCACGACTCGAGACTCGGACGCTCGACTCGACCACGGTCAAACACGATACGGAGGTACGGTTTCCTCATTATTTCGTTTCGTTGCTTAACGTTTAACGCTACTAACACGTTTATCGAACCCGACTCACGGGAATATTTCGATAGAGACGAAATTACGGACTTTTAGACGACTTTACGCTCTCACGAACCTGTCCGAGTTTGTCGTAGGTGATTATTCTCGAATAGACGCATAGTTTAATTCACGTTCTTGTTAGGCCTAGCCTTTCTCTCCTTTACGAATTATCGTAGCATTAAATACTAGACGATTTAGTCGCATTTACTCAGTTACTTAATTTTTCGTCTACTCCGTACTTGCACTCACGTCGCAACAAGTCACGGAGCACGTGCTACGCCACGGCGCCCCAATTAATAAACTATTAATTGGGTGACGCACTGAGCGGTTACGAACAACGTTCGGTTAGGCCTTACGCCTACGAATAAACCCCGGAAAGATTTATTTGAATTTTCCCCGATTTCCGTGAAGAGTCACGGGTCACGCTACGGCTTTAAGCCTAGCCCGTGGTAACCCAAAACGTGTTGGGTGAGCCTCTTGCTCATAGTAACCCTTTATCAAGCGAGGGTGTGAGCAGGGGCTAACGTTAGAGCGATTAAGAGCGATTACTTCGCGCGACTTAGGCTTTTCGTCGTTATAGGCAAAATTATTCACTTTTACGAGGGCGAGGATGAGGCAACTCGTTCTTTGAATTGTATCGTTGCATCCGGTTGCTCTGAGCCCTGCGTAAAGTAGTAGCGAGAGTTGCCCCACGATTATTTTTTTCCGAAATTAATTATAACGAACCCTGGAATTAGCTCCTTCTGAGCGATTCTGAGGCATCCCTACGGTGACTAATTTCTCGGGGTGGGAGATCACGCACTATTTCCTTTGACTCCCGAAAATTACGTCACACACAGCCAACTTATTCATTTAAAAATAGGGTTTATGCACTGTAGGGGAATATCAGAGTTTTATTTTTCCAAGAAAAATATAAAAACAGATGCTTAAATAAAGTAGACCAATTCTATAAGTAAAATTGAAGAAAGATTTCAATTAACTTTAATTCAAAGACCTAAATACTTTTAAAAGTGAAGATTTCATAACTACTCGACTCGATATTCGAGTATTTGGTTTAATATTCGACTCAACTTCAAAATCCACTACTCGCCCACCCCTAAATATGAATGACCTCATAAAATTGGGTTTCTTGAAGTTTTTGAATAGAAAAAAGTATAATTGCCAAGCATAATTGGGATTGAGCTCGGATCTTTCATAGCACAGTGCATTAATCTTTTTACCAGCCAGCCAAACTGTAACTCATGAGGATGAAGCATAACCTGCTTAGGGCAGATTTTCGAGTTAACATCTGAATTCAGCATGGTTTTAAAGTACACTTTTTTTTACACTAAAAAAAAGAAAAAAAAAGAAACAGTGCAAACCCTAATTCCCAAGAGTCTTAGTCACATTGAAGATCTAAATCACTCATTTATTCGAATTGGATGCTGATACTTGAAATGCAATGTCCATACAGAGTTTGAGTGAGTCGGTGTCGCAGTTGGTAGCGCACTCAGCCTCGGAACTGTGGCCACAAAGCGTCGCAGGTTCGAGACTCGGGCCTGTCGCTTATTTTTATCAGCACTGTTCACCCTTGTACTGTTACTGGCTCACTCCTTGGCTTTGCTTGATAACGTCCACAAATAGATCAATAGTCTATGTGGGCGGGGCAAAGGCAAGGTGAAAAAGAGGCCGCCACCCTCTTTAAAATAAAAAAAAGTTTCAAGATTAAAATTTGAGTACTTATTTATTTATTTGATGGTTTGCCCATTTTACTAAATTGGAATACAATACAGTTCTTCGGGCTGTCTGAAAATGTGAGTAGCCTAATAATCCAGGCAATGAATACTAAAAAAAAGTATAGAGGGAACTGCATGGAACACAATTTTTGACTTTGCAGCTTTGTTTGGACTAGTTAGGAGGTGAACATATCAAAAGTCCCCGTCCACACCCCTTGAGCGGGGGAGGGAGGGGGGTCTAAAGGAACAATTTTTTTGTTTTTCCTAAATATCTTGAAAATTACCAACTTTTAGTATTACCTATTAAATTTGAAAATTAAAGAAAATTAAATTTCCTGAACGAAAAGTATATAATATGCCAACTTTGGTCCAACCATTTACAAGGTAAGCACAAATTTTTTTAATATTTAAACAAATATCCCTTCCATAAGAAATACACAAAAATATTTGTGGGTTACATACATGCCCAATGGGGCAACGCTTTTTTTTACCTAAAGGAAATTGAACAACATTCAGGTAATATTGACAAAATTTCCAGTAATTTGACACCTCAATCATAAGAACTGACGAGCCTCAATCATAAAATAATGATGTTGACGAGCTCACAAAAAAACGTTGTTTTTTAAGGAATTATTACAAATTGTAATCAAGAAGAAAAAACCGTTAATCAAGAGTTTACAGTATTTGAATGTGAATTTAAAAACTTGAAAAAAATGCAAAAACTTTCATGTTCATCTGAGGACTGTTTAACCCTTAACACGTTGAGTGTCACTGCTATGGTAATTAAATCTACCCAGGGGCCAAACCTAAAAAAGTGTAATAGCACATTCCTTTCATTGTATAATTTACAGCAGATGATTTTAAAGTTGACCATAATTAGTTTTTATGACATTTTATGACGTCACAATGCAGCGGTGCATTTGCACCGGTTGGCCACTATGCTAATCTGGTATAAGATATAGGCCTATTCCTTCTACTATATAAAATTGTTTATTGATATAATCTAATGAAAACTAAATAAAATTGAAAATTCAGCACGCTAATAATGTTAAAAACACACCACACTGCTTATAAACAATATCCCAGCTCACAATCATAACAAATACAGCAGAGTGCTATGCGCCCAATTTGGTAAACACCGTGTTCACGAATGGGATGCTGGAAAATGTCTAGCTCTCAATCATAACAAATACAGCAGAGCGCCATGCACCCAATTTTGCAAATGCTGTGTTCACGGATGGGTGCCGGAAAAAGGCCTGCTCCCAATCAGCAGCGCGCATTGCGGCCAATTCTGTAAACGCTGTGTTCACGAATGGGACGCTGGAAATATAAACCAAGGTCACCCAAATAACTATTAGAACCTTACCATGTGGCCAATACCGAAAATAGTGTTTTTATAAGAGGCCTCGTCGTCATGGAAGCTATGTTCTACAATGTGTATTAGCGGTGCACCTGCACCGCTCAGCCTCCGGTTAGAGATTTGGTGCGGTGCAAACGCACAGGTTGGCACTCAACGTGTTGAAATATTGTATTTGAATGTTGAAAAACAAACTTCATTAAGAATAACATCGTTGTTACCATCAATTGTTTCACTTAGTTGGTGTAATATTTCAAATGAACATAGGTCTAGCAATTAATTTTCTGGTATATAGGTATCACTGCCTATGTTACAGGAGTCGGCGCTCCGCAAACTGACACCGCATCATGCAATTGCAAATAACAAGGTAAAAAGGAAGGGGTGGGGAGTATAAACAGCTTTAAGGGATTCCTGGAATGAGGTGTGTGAGTTACGGAGCCGGTCATAACTGCCGAACTCACTATGTCTGTTTATTTGAATAAAAACCACAAGTGCGGAGGGAAACTCCGAAAGCGCCTGCTCAAGGGTTAACGTTTGACAAAAACAGGTACTTACTTCCAGGAGTTCATTTTTCTTTCTTTGCCCCTATTATCCTGCCTGAACCATCGCTCTTCAATCCAATCTTCTTCTACAGGTTCTTCATTATTATAATAGCAAATCAGTTCTAGCAAATTCTGTTTTGTTGATCTTGATATCTCTGTAAAAGAATGACTTTATAGTTACAGAATATCTCCTAGGCCTAGTTAAATTTCATTAAACTTCTTAATTAAAATGTTATGGTGAAACCCCTTTAGTTAAGATTTCATTTTCCCAAGGTAAATATTCTAATGCAAGTAAAACTGTAATAATGGATATAAACTGAACCAAAGGAAAAGGGTGTTATAAAATTATGTAAGCAACATTTAATTATCACACCGACTTGAGGGGTGTGCAAAGTATTCAAACCATCAAGCTTTATAGATTTCTGCTCAGCTTAAAACTTTTTTAAAAAGCTCGGAGTTCAAGCCTAGTTACTAATAACAGGAACTCCACTAAAATGTTGAGTTGAATATGTACTAGCTTGATACATGACTTGTAATTCTTCTACAAGAAGCCCTGCTATGCAGTGGTTGTCATGGATAGGCCTATCTTCATGTGTTTAGAAACTCCTCTATAGAGTACACAGGCCTCTGGAGTAAATATTCTTTCAATTTATACTTGAAATTGGTGTTGCTTCCAATACTTTTAATTCCAGATGGCATATTATTGTGAATTTTACTTAACATGTATTTTGGTCCATTGTAAGTGAGGCTTAGAACTCTTCTGCCTTGCACAATAATTATGAATTTCATAATTTTTAATGAAAATTTTGGGCTTCCTTTTGGCCATCAGTGCTGCTTCAACAATGAATACTGCTGGAAGTGTCAAAAGACAAAAAACAGTCAGCTCCACGAATACTGGCTTACAATGGGCAACATATTATGTACTTTGCATACTATTTTTATTACTCTCTTTTGAAGAAGAAGAACACGTTGGGCCAACGAACTGCTTTTCCCCAGAAGACAGTGCCATAACTCAATCAGCTAAGAAAGCATCCAAAATAAATTTTCATTATTACCTCTCTCTCTACTACAGGTTGTAGCCTACGGACCACGTAGCACACAGCAGTTAATCTTGTTGTTCAATATATACATGCTAAGTGCAGGTCATCGCAGATGGTGAGGCCTAGGTACTTTTCAGAGGAGTCTATGGGTATACTTTGCCCTTCAAGGTGAAGTAAAGGAGGCGCTGTCATGTACTTTTTAAGTACAAAATTTCAAGGCTTAAGTTTTGCTTCTGTTCAGTAATAATTTATTCTGGAAACACCAATCACTTCCTTCAATTAACCCCTTTTGCGCTTTGACCCTAAGCGACCGCTCATCTTGCATACCAACCAAATGGCTAACATCATCGGCAAACATACGATCACACCCCGACACCGACATCCGAACACCCAACTGAACATCCGATCTGGTACCTTATCTTCAGTTATGGTATCACATAGTTAATAACATAAAGTAAAAACAGAACTGGGCCTAGATTTGAGCCTTGCGGCACGCCTGTAATAATGGGGGGGGGGGGAGAGTGATGATCGGTAACAACGAGTTAGCCCGTCCTGCCCTGAATGCCTAATGTTGACAATCTGTTTACGATCTCTAAGATAAGTGTAGATCCACTCCAAAAATCTATCTATAATGCTCATCATCCTCAACTTATCCACGAGCACAGCAAGTGACAAGTGAACAGTTTTAACAGTTTTTTTGCTGACACAGCGTTACACACTGATGTACCAAAAGCCTCTGTGCAGGGTGTTCATTAGTCTGTTAAACAATTTTGTGAAGATGAAGGGGTTTCATTATGTAATCTACAGCTGACTTGCAATAGTGAAGTTGAAAAAATAATTCTTTCACTCAAGAACAAAACTTCTGTGGGTTGGGATGAAGTACCAATAATATTAATTAAAGCTGCTGTAAATTTAATTTCCGAACCCTTAGCTAATATTATTAATCAGTGCTTAACAATTGGAATTTTCCCGGACAAATTAAAATACTCACAAATATTGCCTATTTTCAAAAAAGGTTCTAGGGCAGATATCGACAATTACCGTCCAATATCGGTTTTAAGCAACTTCTCCAAAATTTTTAAAAAAGTTATTAACAATCGATTGGTGAATTTTTTTGAAGATAATCATTTGTTCTATCATAAACAGTTTGGTTTCTGGAAAATTTTTTGTAAGACTCAGCCCTCACACACTTCATTAATGAGGTATCAGAGGCTTTGGATGGGTCACAGGCTACAGCTGGTGTTTTCTGTGACTTGTCCAAAGCCTTCAATTGTGTTGACCATTCTGTCTTGCTAAGGAAACTTAATGATTACAAAATTTCAGGAAGTTGTTACTCCTTGATTAAATCATACCTCTCAGATAGGAAGCAAAGAACCATAATTTTTGATGATGGAACCAGGCATGACTCCCCTTGGAAATGTGTTAAGGTTGGTGTGCCTCAAGGTTCTGATTTAGGTCCCCTTTTCTTTTAAATTTACATTAATGACCTTCCTAAAACTATCAATAGAGAACTAATTCTGTTTGCTGATGATACAACAACAATAATAAAAAGTAAAACCACAGAGGATCTTTGTGCATCCCTAACGAAAGTAATTCAAGATATGGAAAATTGGTTTAGAACAAATGGCTTAAAACTCAATATTGATAAAACTCAAATAGTTAAATTTTCAGCCAGAAAGAAAGTGAACTGCACAACTTTTCAAATTTAGTTTAATCCCATAAATTCTTTGGTATTCACCTTGACGAAAATATTAACTGGAAGGTGCACTTAGATGCTATTCAGAAGAAAATCAGGTCCACATAATTTATCTTTGTTAACTTAAGAGAGTGTGTATCAATTGACATTCTAAAAATTATTTATCATGCTTATGTGAAATCCATCTTGAGGTATGGTTTGATTTTATGAGGTCAGGCATCTGATGTAAAAACTGTTTTTAGACTTCAAAAAAGAATCATCCGCATTATGACTAACTCCCACTCCAGAAGTTCTTGTAAACCTCTCTTTCAAAATTTCAAGATTCAAACACTTACTGGACTTTACATATTTGAACTATTAAATTATGTACGTAATATTAAGAATGATCTTTCTGACACATTCAAATTTAAACATAATTACAGTACTAGACATGACAATTTATTCAGGTTGCCAAATCACCACTTAACATTATTTGAAAGAAGTCCTTTGTATGCAGGCTTAAAGATGTACAACAAATTACCTCTCCATTATCCAAATATGACAGAAGACCAATTTAAAGAAAAATTAAAAAATGAACTCCTTGAACGGGTTTTCTATGATCTGCAAGAATTTAATAATAATCCATTGAGTTAAGCTGTTTGTTTTTCTGTTCCTTATTTGTTTTAGTTGTATTTTTAGTTAGATTTAGAACAGCCATTGATGATGCACCTGTTCTGTACGTATGACATGAAAAGAATATTTTGAGCAAATCAAAGTATGTCTATGTCTATGTCTATAAAAAATAAAGTGTTGCTCACCACCAGGTCAAGGCTTTAAACAGCCTTATATAAATATTTAATAACAGATCAAATATTGCATCTGATGTAGAACTGCAATTTCGAAATCCAAATTGCATATCATTTACAATCCGTATTGTCCAAGTAGGGTATTAGCCTTTTCAAGAATATAATTTCAATTATTTTGGAAAATACACTTTCACCACCACCAGCCTGTAGTTACTAACTAATCCTTTTCTTTGCTTTATGCTCAGGGACAACTTTTGAGGTTTTAATTCTACAAGGAAATAAGCCTTGATTAAAGATTAATTTATTATTACAGCTAGAGGTTTTACAATTATTTCTTTGCAAACCGGCAAAATTTGAAACAGGCCAAATTTGTAGGAGGTTATAAATTTGCTGTTTATTGGCTAGAGAAAGTAATTTACCACGGCTAGCTAACCTACCCAGCTGTAGAATTGTGGAAGTTTCCTGGAGTAGGCTAAACCCGGTTAAGGACAGCATGTAAATACTGATTATCGTAGTGACACAATGTTTAGATGCCCTACTAATCACTGCTTTAACCAATCTGCTCTGGACTGATATAACCTTCTCAGGGCCGAAGACCATTGTATGGGCATTAAATTGCTTTTATTTGCTTGCAACTGTGACATAACACATGTTATCTCACACCCACTGGTGACCACTGGTGATCAGCTGTTCTCCCCTCTTTTTCCTTTCCCCAAGAGGAGGTTAGGAGGGATGAAATCCGGAGGACTAGCGGGTGGGTCTATTGTGTTCCTAGCTCTTAATCTGTGCAATCAGAGTCTTGGTGCAGTTCCACCGTGAAGAACTTAACATGGGTTGGTTGTCAGAAAACTTGTGTTCAGTGTCTTACTGGATTGAGTATTTTAGTTAATTTTAGTTATTACTGCAATGTCTAGAGCCGTTTCGCACAACGAATCTAATGCTTGCTATGTATGTCACAGGGGGATTTAGACCTTGTTTGCCACTTAGACGTAGGATGGTAGGGAGCGTGTCAGAAGAGTAACTGTGTGGCATTAGTACCTGAGTAACTGTGGTTTGTAAAACCATGATGTTAGAGATTCATGGAGTACAGTAATGTGAGTACCTTATTACTGATATGTTAATTACTTAGAAATGTTGTGGAAAGTAAACTTATCCTTTCCATTAGTCTTTACAGTCAGGTGTGAGTACTGATAATAGTACAGACGTATCCCATTTGTAGGCTCTGAGTTCACACCTAAATCATTTAAATAATTTTTTTTGTTCAGAGGTCTGTTCAAATCCATGATTTTAGCCCCTGAGCTGCAAATATGATTGTAAGAATATATTACTTAAGTCTAATAGCTCAATAATTTTCAGATGTGTTCACATTGAAACATGTTTTTACCAAACGAGAATATTATTTATTGAGCTGTTAGACGTAAGTAATATACTCTTACAATTAGAAGTTTGTACCTTGTTAAAATTTGTTTTAAATAACCCCGGAAGACCCAGCTGCCAGATTAGAGTGATAGGTCTGAGACAACTTCCCTTGTTGGTAAAATCAATTTTATTAGTTTTGCGAGAAAGTCATCACAAATAGTTAATAAATTAACTACTTGGTAGTTTTATTGGAAGGATAATTTCTGCACTTATAAAGGTTGCTATTTAAAAAAATCAAAAACTAACAGTTTAATTGGCTTACTTGTTTAGACAAAAGAGAAAAAAATGTACAATAAGTTCAGTCCAAAGCTTCCCCCTTGCACAACCCCCTTTAAAATTTTAGAAAATACGATGCCTGTTTTTTCTAGGATGAATCCCCATACAAAATTTTAGGCTGGATCAATTAGTTTGGGCTGTGCAATGATATATGTCTGGGTTGGTGATTAGATAGATATATAACAACTGTTATTCATCAAATCACTCGCCATTTAACTAATGGCTAAATGCTTAGCTACAAATTTAGTTATCAACTTTTTAAGGGCTTTCTCTTTATTTTTTAAACTTTTTTGGGGGTGATTTCCAATTTGAATAATATAGCATTTTTTTCTTAATATGGCAGACAACTTTGATTTTTCTTAAGACACACTTAATTTCTAGTGTTTTTGAATTCTAAAACAGGTAATTTTAATACACTTTACAATTTGATATTTTTCCTAAAAATGAATGATGAAGAAGATATGGGTAGGCCTAATTAATTTTCCCCATACCTAAGTTTTTTTCTTACATTATTTGAGCGAGGAAAATTTAACTTAAAGCTGCCCATCTCAATAACCACAGGTTTTGGAAAAAACTAAATTGCAAAGTGCTTTAGAATATAACATGTAGAAGCCAAAACCCCAATTGAATACAGGGTGTTCCATAAGGAAAAACCAAAGTTGTTCGCCTTATTAGAAAATGACAGCCCTAATTTTCAAATCGGAAACCACCCAAAAAAAAAGTTCCTTGTCAGATACAGTACAACCTCACTACTCCAACCTCGATAATTCAAAAACCTCTACAAATAGTAGATTTTGTCTGTTCCCTTAAAATATTAAAAAAATAATACACCGATAATTCAAAATTTTTTTACACAAAATGTAGTCTCTGAACTTTGAATACTTGTTCTCTCGAGTCCTCTCTACAATTCTAATTTTGTTCCTGTAATGTGAAATACTAACTCTTCAATTCAAAACACCCTCTACAATTCAAACTTAGACCACTGCAAGCCTCTGAAATTCAAATTCAGCAAAAAAAATTGTTGAATCATGAACAATGTTGTGATCAGAATTCTTAGGTGTTTTTTTTTTTTTATAAAGTTGAACGTGCTTGTAAACAGACCGACTCTATACTTCATTTGCAATGACCTCTAAAATTCAAACCCTCAATACTTCAAACTTCCTTTGATTCGAAATAAATTGGCTCTTCCCTGAATTCTGATTAAGTGAGGTTCTACTGTATATAGTTTAAAATTTCACCCCAGTACACAAAAAAAGTACAGAATAAAAACAAAGTTTTAACTTACCAACTTCTTTTTTTTCTAATAACCCATAAACACTAAGAGAATCAAACACCAAATTTTGTTCAATCAATTTCTGAAGAACTCCTTCGTCCACTTCCGAATTTTCACTGTAGACAGCTTTTGGAAAGTAAGGCTGAAAAAACACCAAATTAATTTTTTGAAGAAGTACAGTATTCTCCCGAGTATCCGACTCCAGGTTATCCAGGGTTGTTCTAAGCTAAATTTCTTTTGGTCGGAACATAATAATAACGTTTCCAACATGTATTTTGTTTTCTTCAGTAAATTAAATATAAAATTATCAGCAATTTGTTTGAGTAGAGTGTACGGAATAGGGCGGGCGGCAAAAACTGCTAAGTCATCAAATTGTCTGCCAAACCTCAGCTGAAATTACTAAATGAAATGTTTTTGTTGAACTTTCAAAACTTTGTTTATGTTTTTCAGAGCCTTTACATGTACATTTGTGTTTGCTTTAACATATGATCATATAGTTGATCTACTTCCCAAGCAAATAACAAAAATAATTTCGCCAGCAGCGCACTCACCCACCTGCTCTATTTATTGCCCACAGTTATAGTTTATTCATTTATTCAAGTAATAATTTAAATAAACATTCAATGAATTATTTCATGATTCGAATAACACATATTAACTTAGATTTGTGTTTGGAATTAAAATCACAAGGAGACGAACTGACCAAGTCCTCTGCTGGACCTAACATGGAAATTCGTTTTCACTGATTAATGGCAAGAGTATGTATCTTTTTTAAACTTGTCCAAATATTTGGCAAACTATTAGCCACAATTCGCACCAGTATACAACATTCTCGTATTGGCCTAGAGTAACCCTTGTTTGATGGTAGCATCGACTTTCAATCTGAAGCAGACCTTCCATTGCATTATCAAATGTGTATCAGGTTTTGAGTGACCCAGGATTAAAAAATACCTAATTATAATGAATTATCAACAAATTGTACTGATCTCACCTATTAATTTATCAGGAGGAGGTAACATATCATTTAGTGATACAGAAAATAAACACTAGTCAATTAATTATTGATTTATAAAATGAAGAACACAAAATTTTAAGTAAATAGCTGTAAGGGGTTGACAAAAGCACCCTCAGTTAGCAATCAATGACATCTATGTCATCTTTAAATTCTGAATCACCTGAAACTAGCTACAACTGGGCCTTAAGGATGGGAGGTGTATCAATTATTTACAGTCAAAGACAGTAGAGAACTCCCACTAAAAACAATTGATTTTATGAATATAACAGTCATTAAATTACGAATGACAATTTGCCTAGACAAAGTGTATTTTGTCGCATTGTTATTTTTTAGTAAAGGTTCTGTGTTTAATTAGTTTTTAAACTAGAAATCCTTTTTTACTGGCCTAAATACTTATATTTTGATAAACATTTTACTAACAGTACACTTATTATTGTGGCCTCACTAAACTCTAACCTAAAAATATAAGCATCCTCCATATTATCCAAGATTCTCAGTACTCGAAGCAGCCTTGGTCCCGGCGACCTTGGATTATCGAGAATGTTCTGTAAGGTTTCACATTTTCAATAATCATATTAATCTTGAGCGCTTGGGAAACTTTTATAAAAATGCATACCATTCAAATACGGATTTCTGATGTTTCTTGGAATCAACTCGATGGCAGTATTTTCCTTGTATTTTATTTTATTAATTCATATTTGCATATATTTATTATGATCAATTCAAAGGTTTTCAACTGTGGTGTGTGAGTACTCGAGTATTGAGATTTTTTTAGCCGAGTTTGTACTAATTGACTTAAAGTTTCACAAAATACTAAAACATTCGAGACGGGTTACTGCCACATTAAACTGGGGGTTTACCCAAAATTAAAACGTGACTCTAGTTTTGCGGCGGCCGGTTTCTTTTACAGCTAATTTAATATTTAACTAATTTAAATACAGTCATAGTCCAGGCAATGAATGCTTAAAAAAAGAATAGAGGGAATAGCATGGAACACAATTTTCGACTTTTCAGCTTTGTTTGGACTAGTTAGGAGATGAACTTATAAAAAATCCTCGTCCGTAGCCCTTGAGCAGGGAGAGGGAGAGGGGTCTGAAAGTACTATTTTTTTTGCGTTTTCCTAAATATATTGAAAATTATCATCTTTTAATATTCCCTATTAAATTTAAAAATTAAAGAAAATTAAATTTCCTGTAAGATAAAATGTGTACCATGTCTATTTTGGTCCACCATTTATAAGATAAGCACTAATTTTATTAATATTTAAAGAAATATCCCTTCCAAAAGAAATACATGTAAATTTGTGGGTAACATACATGCCCACTGGGGAAACCCTTTTTTCACCTAAAGGAAAACAATCAGCATTCAGGAAATATTGATGAAATTTCCAGTAATTTGACACCTCAATCATAAAAATTTGTCTAAAATGAAGGTGTTAGCGAGCTCACCAAAAACATTATTTTTCAAGGAATTATTAAAATTTGTTATAATTCCTTGAAAAATAAAGTTCTTTGTGAGCTTGCCAACACCTTTATTTTGGACCAATTTTTATGATTAAGGTGTCACTGGAAATTTTGTCAATATTTCCTGAATGCTGTTCATTTTCCTTCAGGTGAAAAAAGCGTTGCCCCATTGGGCATGTATGTTACCCACAAATTTACATGTATTTCTTTTGGAAGGAATATTTAATTAGGAAGGAATATTAATAAAATTAGTGCTTACCTTGTAAATGGTTGGACCAAAATAGACATATTATATATTTTTCTTGCAAGAAATTTGATTTTCTTTAATTTTTAAATTTAATAGGGAATACTAAAAGTTGATAGTTTTCAAGATATTTAGGAAAAACCAAAAAATAGTACCTTCAGACCCCCCCCCCCCTCCCCCGGACGGTGACTTTTGATATGTTTACCTTCTAAATAGTCCAAACAAAGCTGCAAAGTCATAAATTGTGTTCCAAAAAGTTCCCGCTATACCTTTTTGTTGCCTGGACTATCAGTAAAACTTTGTTTTAATTGAATTAAAGGGCTTTTGATTCAATTGTCTATTTGATAAATGATCAATTGTTGATTTGATTCAATCAAATCAAATCAAATCAAATCAAAATCAAAATAACTTTTGTCATATAACGTTTGAGAAAAATAAAAAATAAATACCCCCGTTGCAGCAGATCTGCATACTCAGCGAATTTCAAATGCAAAACAACATATTTCAATCCAACATAGCGAGATTTGACATGTTTTTTGAAAGCTCCATAAGAATAACATGGGAAATGAGTATGCAGGTTTGCTGCTATGGGTATATTAAAACTAGGTGATTTTAATTCAATATTTAGTTGATCTGAACTAGAAGAAGCCATTTACCAAGTTTTATCAAGATACATTGAGAAATAAGCGAGGTATAGAATTTTACTTATTCCCCATAAGGTTAACATTGGGACAACGTACTGTGTTTACCACTTTCAATATCTCGGTAACCAATGGACTTAGAGCAGTGATTCAAAGTACTAAATTGTTTGTTTTTTTGAGCTAAATTCAATGGTGGTGACAAAAATGGGATTATTTTTATTTTTCTATATAAAAAACTCAAAAAACCCATTTTTGGGGGGTTTACCCCCCTTTACTCCCCCTTCCAGTAGTCCGATCGGGCTGGTTTTCGAACTCGTCCGAATAATTACTACTTTACATGGCTGTGCCAAATTTCATTCAGATTGGACCATTTTTACGGCCGCTATCGTGCTTAAAGACACATAGATATATATATATATAAAAAATGATTATTGTGATTAGGGCTACTAATATGTTATAATGTTAATAAATTATGTATCATTATAATATATATATATACCCCCGTTGCAGCAGAGCTGCATACTCAGCGAATTTCAAGTGCAAAACAACATATTTCGATCCAACATAGCGAGATTTGACATGTTTTTGTAAGCTCCATAAGAATAACATGGGGAATGAGTATGGAGGTTTGCTGCTACAGGTATATTAATACCCCCGTTGCAGCAGACCTGCATACTCAGCGAATTTCAAGTGCAAAACAACATATTTCGATCCAACATAGCGAGATTTGACATGTTTTTGTAAGCTCCATAAGAATAACATGGGGAATGAGTATGGAGGTTTGCTGCTACAGGTATATTAAAACTGGGTGGTTTTAATTCAATATTTAGTAGATCTGAACTAGAAGAAGCCATTTACCAAGTTTTATAAAGATATGTTGAGAAATAAGCGAGATATAGAATTTTACTTATTTCCCATAAGGTTAACATTGGGACAACGTACTGTGTTTACCACTTTCAATATCTCGGCAACCAATGGACATAGAGCCATGATTCAAAATACTAAATTGTTTGTTTTTTTGGGCTGAATTCAATGGTGCCAATAAAAATTTGAAAAATTTTATTTTTCTATGTAAAAGTCTCAAAAAACCCATTTTTGGGGGGGTTTACCCCCCTTTACCCCCCCCTTCCGGTGGTCCGATCGGGCTGGTTTACGAACTCGTCCGAATAATTACTACTTTACACGTCTATGCCAAATTTCATTCCGATTGGACCATTTTTGCGCAAGTTATCGTGCTTAAAGACACATATATATATAGATATATATATAGATATATAGATATATAGATATATATATATATATATATTTATGAAAGTGAACGAATGGTGTTTTTGGCATCTGAGGACCTCAAAAAGAAAAGTTATGATGGTTTTAGGCTTAGGTCTTACCATGAGACCTACGGTAACAGCTTCTTCCCTATAGGGGAAATTCGCTAAAACTGGGTGGTTTTAATTCAATATTTAGTAGATCTGAACTAGAAGAAGCCATTTACCAAGTTTCATCAAGATATGTTGAGAAATAAGCGAGATATAGAATTTTACTTATTTCCCATGAGGTTAACATTGGGACAACGTACTGCGTTTACCACTTTCAATATCTCGGCAACCAATGGACATAGAGCCATGATTCAAAATACTAAATTGTTTGTTTTTTTGGGCTGAATTCAATGGTGCCAATAAAAATTTGAAAAATGTTATTTTTCTATGTAAAAATCTCAAAAAACCCATTTTTTGGGGGGTTTACCCCCCTTTACCCCCCCTTCCAGTGGTCCGATCGGGCTGGTTTACGAACTCGTCCGAATAATTACTACTTTACACGTCTATGCCAAATTTCATTCCGATTGGACCATTTTTGCGCAAGTTATCGTGCTTAAAGACACATATATATATATATATAGATATATATAGATATATATATAGATATATATATATATTTATGAAAGTGAACGAATGGTGTTTTTGGCATCTGAGGACCTCAAAAAGAAAAGTTATGATGGTTTTAGGCTTAGGTCTTACCATGAGACCTACGGTAACAGCTTCTTCCCTATAGGGGAAATTCGCTAATATATATATATTAGAGTAATTGTGGATGATTAGGGCTACTAATATAGTGATAAGATTAGTTTTCATAACAAGTACCCTTTTTTTATTTAAAAAAATTATTTTATTTATTTTTTTAAATAGATAAATAATTTTTTTGAATAAAAAAAGGGTACTTGTTATGAAAACTAATCTTATCACAATATAGATACATCTATCTATATATAGATATATATATATATATATACATATATACATATATATATATATATATATATATATATATATATATATATGAAAATGAACGAATAGTGTTTTTTGCTTCTGGGGGCCCCGAAACGAAAAGTTATCATGGTCTCGGGCTTAGGTCTTACCATGAGTACTACGGTAACAGCTTCTTCCCTATAGGGGAAATTCGCTAAAAAAACGTTAAAGGAATTCTTCCAATCTGCTTTTGAAGGTTGGGTACAAAATTATTTCCTTTAGGCGATTTGGAAGCTTGTTAAAAAGTTTCGGCCCATATACTGTGGTGTTTTTTTCTAGCAGAACTAGACGATGTATATTGGATACTGAAAATCACTTTTAAGTCTTGTTTCATATTTATAAATAAATTGTTCTTCAGTAAAATTATCAAAATTATTTTTTATTAATAAAAGGCATTTTTTATGTAAAGACATGGAATTGTTAAAATATTTAAATCCCAGAATAGTGGTTTACATGAATTTCTCTGACAGGTGAAAATCATTATTCGTAGGTACTTTTTCAGAATTTTGAAAATTTTAACTGAATCAGAAACCGGTCCCCAGAATTCAATCCCATACTGAACAATTGATGAAAATAATCCATGATAAACCATTAATTTAGATTTCTCATCAACTATATTTCTTAAAATTCTCATTTGAAAACATAAGGAATTGAGTTTCTTAGCAATTTTGTCTTTAAAAATTTTCCAATTAAAATTTAAGTCCACCTCAATCCCCAAAAAATTTACTGATTCACTACTTTTTATGGTTTCATTTTTAAAGTCCAAGTAATAATTAAATTGATTCTTATTTTGAATAGTATTGAAGGTTACAACTTGAGTTTTGGAGTGATTCAATTTTAAACCATTAGCTGAAAACCAGTCTTCAAACTCAGAGACCGATTGTTTGAAAAAGGCTTGCAATTCCTGAGGTGTTTTTAAAATAGCCGTCGTATCATCTGCATACATGATAACTTTGGATAAAACGTTACACGGTAAATCATTTGAATATATTAGGAAAAGTAATGGTCCTAATGCAGAGCCTTGAGGGACTCCAAGTTGAATTTTTCCCAATCGGTAATGAATTTTAAATTATTTTTAAAATTAGTAGGCCTAACATATTTCAATGTTAGTAGGCCTAACATCAATGACTTGATTGTATCACTCTTTCCAGAGTTTGAGGTTATTATTTGTTATTCCTTCTTTATTGCCATAAATTTATTTTTAAATTCATAAAAATATATGTTACGATCACAATTTGTTACAAAAAAACATATAAAAGAAGCTGGGTGTCTAGGTAAGTAACTCAAAGACAACATGTAGGCTGGGCTGATATTTTAATGACATAGTTGGACATCTAACCGTCATCTAACCATCCGTGTTTCATGGCAGGCATCTTAAAGACGGCAATGAGGAGTGTCCCATCAATTATACAGGGTCCAAAGGAGACTTAAAATAAGAAATGACACCTGAAGGTTCAAGTAAAAGAGTTCTTAATTTTGTTCATAAACTCCTCTAAGTTGAACAACTTTAAAAAATGTATTGTAGGTGATTGATGATGATTAAAAAAAATAATGTTATGTACAAGTACGTATTAAAGCTTTTATCTTTTAGTCTTGAAAGAAAAACTCAACTCGACTTAAAAAAAATCACTACTAGCACTACTAGGGCACAACCTCATTTATATGTGTTCATTTTAATGATTGGGTGTAGGGAAGGGGGATGCAGGGGTTTTTTTTAACATGGCCTACTCTTGTTCTAACTGGCAATGGCATAAACCCCACCATCTGGTGAGTCACTCTCACTCAACATATGAGAGATAAAACATGACGAGAGCTGTTTTGAATTAAAATTACAGTGATATATAAACTCCTATACATTGTTCTCAGAGATAGCATTTAAAGTAAATAAAATTTTATAAAAATGGTGTGGTTTGTTTTTTAAAAACAGCAGGGCAAAGTTACAAGAATAATTTAGGGTGAAGTTACAAGAATAATTCAAACTATAAACAAACGATTAATTACGTTTTATTATCAATAAATAAAGTTATAATCTAAATAAAAAATGTATTCTTGTCCCTTAACACATTCACTGCCGGTGGCACAGTACTGTGCCATGAAAATCAGAGTGCTCATGCTGATGGCACAGTACTGTGCCATGGTAAAACGCAGTGCTCAATCGCTCTTGGGTCAGGTTAGCCCCTGGCGGGTTCGGTCGAAACCTCGTTAGCCTCGTCTGTAGGTCTTGTTTGACCTTCGGACAGCTTGGTTTCCACATAGCTGTGATTGCAGCGCTGAAGCGGGTGGGACGGTAAAGTGCCATGCCGGTGTGGCATAAAAATAAAAAAATTAAAAGAAGAGAGGAAAGTAAAAGATGAAGGGTATGCTGACAAAGGAGGAAAGGAAAAAAGAACTCTGTATTTTTGCGCTCAATGCCCACGGAAGCCAGAACAGTATCCTCAGTACCCTACGCTGTGTTATGAAAAGTACTAGTGAGAAACAATGAGGAAATTTAGGGTAGCTGGTGTGTTGTAAACAGATAAAAAACCTTGAAATAGCCCTAAATTTATTTGTTATCATCAATTTGTTATTTCTGTGTCATTTTCCTATAATATATTGCAGATTCAGTTAGTGTTTTGTCCCCGAGTGTGGGTGGTACACTGTGCCATAAATATAAAGTCACAATATGATGTCATAAACAGGATTAATAGACTTTTTGGACCATTTTTGATTCACTGCCTATAAAGGTTTGTTTGAGTGTAATCAAACTTTTTAGCATTATTATTCAATTTTTTCAATTTTACTACCCGCAGTGAACGTGTTAACAAATTCAATGCTGATCCCGCACTTGTGCGGGATCCGGCCGGGGCCCAGGTGCGCGTCCCGCACTAACGCGGAGTCAGTACGCCGTGCATTTATTCACACGTGGAGCAGTTAGCTCGCAATGAATGGCTATAATACTGCATGAGCTATTTGTTGAATACTTCCTTTGTATGGGCCTACACATAGCTCCGAGCTACTCCACCCACAGCGCCACCTACTGGACCAACAATCAAACAGTGCGTTCTAGCGTTCTATTGTCAGTCAGCTGGTTGTTTTAACAGTTCCGAAGTGAGGTTATGTGTACGCGATTATTTGTTTTGATGTTATAAGTGTTTATATTGTGGTTTGTGCTAAACGATGGATCTTCCAGGTCCGAGTAATCAACGTGATGTGGACATGGACTTAGAGGACAAACGTGCTGTGTGCTCATCCCGTACATATGCGGACCGGAAATTAGACTACAGAAAAATGACGAAATCAACCTTTTTTCGAGAAAAAGAACATCATTTCCAGTCTTTATACACCAAAATGAGTGTGATTACGCAAAAAAACTTTTTAGCACATAGGGGACCTAATACCCTTAATTTCAGCAGTGAATGTGTTAAAGAGATAATCAAAGTTCCTAACCATAATCTACCTCAATAGGTGGATCTGCAACTCTGTGCTGAAACAAATCCGCATGTTCATGCCTAATCCACTGTGCCGATTTCCTTCCAGACTCCTGTGCCAAAGCATACATCCTCTTTGTCATGTTTGAAGTCGGTATGAGGAAAGGATCATCATGGTACTTGTAATGAGGTGCTAAATAATCCTTTTTCACAGTACTTGCTATTGCCTGTAAAAAAATTAATGACAATAAAAGCATCTCAAAACTTATTGTCTAGGCAGAATTTCAAAAACCTAAGTAGTTTTAAAACACAGTATGCTAAAACCATTGACTTTAAATACAGAAGGAGACCTACCATCCTTATGGGCCAGCTGTGCCTGTTTTTGTATCAGCCGGGATTTGAGGTGGATCTAGTTCAGCTATATACAACCAACAGATAGTGCTGATGTAAATGTTTTATTTCAGCTATTTATTTCAGTTTTAAGAAGTTAATATACTAGAAAACAATAGTTCTTTACCTAACAACTGCTCTCTGAATACCACATTGTCAAAATACCTCCTCCTGATAGTGTATAGTAATTGACAGCAGTGTACTCTGTTGGATAATGCTGTAATGAAGTCTTATTTTAAAACCTGGCTGACATAAAAGTTGGTTCACTATTTATAATGACAATGGAAAGTCTCCTTCTGCATTTTAAGTCAATGCTAAAACTCCACTAATCAAAACACACAGAGGGCTTTAGCAGTGGCGGCTCGTGAGTTTATGTACTGGGGATTCACAGTTAAAAAATATACACATGATATCAATGTATTATACTGGTGTTATTGTCTTAAAATAATTGGTATTTGAGTAGGTTACACACTTAAAAGACCGCAGCGCCTACATTTCTTGAGATACCTGTTGTTATACACGAGTGTAATGCTTAAAGTATTGAATTTAATAAGGCACCACCCTCCCTTTGACGATTATGAATTGTATTTTGCTACTATTGCACATTAATATGATATTAACCCAAAATTAAACATTAGATAATGCTTAACAATTTTTTATTGACTGTAATTTTTATTTTTAATCCTGCACATAAAAATAACCATAATTTTATTTTAAAAGATAATTATTCAGAGTAAACATATAAATAAGGCTTACACAGTTAATTTTGAACATTAATAAATGACTGAAACCAATTTTATTATTAATCTGTAATCCTGAAATATACTGAGATAATTAATATTATAACCATAAATCGGAAAACCGAACGTTATTTAAATAACTAACTGTGAACTGAGGCCTACAATTATTATCCTCCATCATTGATTAATGTTCTTCTTGAATAATCCTTCAAAATAAAAATCATGAACCTACAAATTACGACTATATCTTGATTACCGAAAGAAAACGTGGCCGCGATCACGCAGAACTGACTCCTTCTATTTACTGTTGAACTAAAATATTTCATTACAAGTTTTAGTAAGTTTGATTCGTTTAAAAATCACAATACAAGTTTTGCAGTAAGTTTTAAATAATCGTATACGCGGGGACAAGACAAATGACCAACTCGGCATTTGACCAACTGGGTTCCCCATCACGTAGGGACGGCTAGCTCCATAGACGCCGTTTGATCACAGCTGTCAGACAGGCTCCGGCCGGCGGGGCACACGGGAGACTTGCGGATCGCTAGGATGTCCGGCAGGGCACACGGGAGACTTATGGACTGAACAGCAGCAGGTGTGCCAACCTCATCAGAACATTCATGAATAATAATTTTTCTATTTTCTGAATGATAATGTTACGGTTTAAGCGGCTTGATGTTAATATTTAATTCGAAAAAGATACAATTACAGTAATAAAAAACTATGATCTTATCTGATGATCTTACTATCGTTATTTAGGGCCTAATGATTATTTTAAAATTTAAAGTTGTGTAGACAAAAGGGGAAACAAGGAATTAATGATCACAAAAAAGAAGATAGCGACGGAAAGAGCAAAATATTACAAACTTTGCATTCCATATTTATTTTATAGGAGAATTATTTATTTTCCATTTTTATTTTCATCGAAGGTAGTGAAGTGGCAGATTTGATGTTGTCAGCTGAGGGGCAATTTTAGATGTGTTCTTATGGTCAAGGAACACATTTGATTGCAATGTTTCACTGGAAACAGTTATTGTTTTAGGTTAAAGTGAAAATTTAATGAACAAAAGATTACTCTACCAAGAAATACTATAAACAACATCCTATGATATGCTTTTATATCAATATCAACAAACCGAAGCTGTGAAGATTCAAAAATCTTGTTTCCGCACTAAGGTTGAAATCTTGCTAATGCGGTGGCTCAGTGGTCAACGCATGTGGCCACTCACTCCGAGGTCCCGGGATCGATTCCCGCTTGGCTACGACATTTTTACATAGTAAGCGGCATAAAGAATTTTTTTGGGTGTAAGTAAATGACTCCACAATAAATTAAATTGAACTTAAATTTCAACCTTTTTTAGATTCGTTGAAGCCTCTATAATTTTTACTTTCCTTCTTTCAATTAATTTATCACCTAATTATTACATTAAAATTCCATAAATGAATTTCAAAGCTACATTATTGAAGTCGTACGATTTGAGTAAGTGAACGCTGAAAAGGCGGTAGGCCTAATTAAGAATCTAAAACATCCATTAACTTCAGGCATCAAGAAAAACTGTAAATGACTCCACAATAAATTAAATTGAACTTAAATTTCAACCTTTTTTAGATTCGTTGAAGCCTCTATAATTTTTACTTTCCTTCTTTCAATTAATTTATCACCTAATTATTACATTAAAATTCCATAAATGAATTTCAAAGCTACATTATTGAAGTCGTACGATTTGAGTAAGTGAACGCTGAAAAGGCGGTAGGCCTAATTAAGAATCTAAAATATCCATTAACTTCAGGCATCAAGAAAAACTGTAGGCCTTATATTATCTTATTAATTCAGTAAACCCTTGTACATAAAACAACTATATCTAAGTAATATTTTGGTAATTTTATTAGCAAAGAAATATTTTTCAAGAGCATATATTGATTAGGTAACCGTTAACTTAACCGAATACAGATTCCTTATTGCCTTCGGAAATCTCAATTACCCTAATTCAAAACATTTATCTATTGATTATAATGTTAATAATTATAGGCCTAAGTCAAAGTGTTGTTATCATTCATCGTCAAAAACCCGGTGAGCCTAACTTTAATGGATTGATAGTATTAAGGCATTCATTAAGATCATTCCTCAAAACCAAAGTCAACATGGCTTATTATGGTTCAGAGTGCCTACAAATGCCTTTAAGACCGAGACGTAGCTCGGGGATGCGTATTTAAACAGAACTACTACAGCAAGATACAAAATACCAGAATTATAAGTTTATAGATACGCCGACTATTTCAATAATTAGCTGTCTTTTCTAACGATTCTCCGAATTTTAAAACATTTTATTGAACAAAAACTTGGATTACGAAACATAACATTTTATTAGAAATAAACTTGGATTGATATAAGCCGAATCGAAGGTTTCCATCGTGTCAATTCTATTCTGACATCGAGTTGGCAACAGCAACGTCGTGAGTGAGTTCGTTTATCGTCTGGATGGTGATGAATGAATGAATTAAACAACCAATAGCGTTCGACGTTCGACGATAGTGTCGAGTGGTGTGCTCTGATTGGTCAAGCGCTGCGTTACAGTGATGGAGAGAGCCTGTTGGCCAAATGCTCTGTACTAGCGTCTAAGGGCGATAGATCACGCTGTGATGGGGAACCCCAGTCGGCCCAGTTGGTCAAACGCCGAATCGGTCAAATGCACGGATCCCGTATACGCTTTTAGTAAATTTTATTCGTGTAAATAGTAACATAAGTCTTTATCAGTTTGTAATAAATTCCAATCCCAAAAAATATAATTTTACATAGCCAGTTATGTTTTGACACGAATAAAAATACATTTGCAATAAATTAAATATGCCACTACCATTAGTCAGGAGTGTAATAGATATTTTTGTAGAGGGTCAGCTATCGCGCGGCCACTACGCCAATTGTTTTCTTTTAATAATCAGAGTATATCATAAAAAAACACACCAAACTAAATCACTAAAATAAACATATTTATCACTAAAAACAACATGGAAACACACAATATCATATTAATAAACTTTAACATCATCCGAACCGGAAAACAATAAATGTCAAGCCTCGTTAAAACGCACATGGGCACACTAGGAAGCAGCTCCGAGGGAAGCTCCATAAGGCACCATGCAATCATGGTTCCTCCCCCGTCGCTGCCACAAATGGATTTGCCCTACACCTATAGTAGCCATGGAGCTGTGCTCCGAACTCAGTTTCGCCTCACTGGCTCTAGTGACAACGTCGGGTGCGACGTGCACACTTCGCTGTTGCGTATTACTGTTATTTTTAATTGTTTAGGATATTCTGCATTTATATAGAAGTATTTTAATACATAACATTATTTGTGGTTTTTCATAGGGGGTTTACGTGCTCATGTGCTCCTATGCACGAACCGCCACTGGGCTTTAGTGAGACAGCTTTCAGACCAGGGGTTCAGATATGAGTGATATTGTCAATCTTGTTCTGCAACTTTGACATGATTAAAAGCCTGGAATATTCACAACTAGCTGATAGCATTGGTTTTTATCCAAGGAAAATTTTATAACATTTTTAATAGTATTAAATGAAATACTTAAAATGGAATTGTATCAACTGAAAAGAGTGGAGGGTTTGTTTTTATACATATTTAAGTTTATGGACTCGGATAATATTGCACCATTTGCTATGAAACTTGATACATAAATGTAAAATTTCATCGAGAAGATTTTTAGTTAATTCATTTCATTGAATTTTTGTTTTAGTCAATTTGGTTTTAAAGTTGGGATAAGAATGTGAATTATAACTCAATTAAGTTTCTCCCATCTTTCTAAGACTTGCTAAACGCCCGCAATTTTGACGCAAAGAATCGCCTTACAAAATTAAATGTATGATAGACTATTGTTTGTACTACGGTAGAGCGCTGATTATCCGAACTAATTGGGGACAAGGGGTGTTCAGATAACTGAAAATTTGGATAATCGGACATGAAAAGACAACATTTTAAAATTACATATGTAATGTAATTCTTAGTAGTAAAAAGGCTAAAAAATTATCAAACAAAAATTATGCACGTAATTTTATTATGAAATCTATCAGAATACATGGATATCCTGGCGCGACGGGAGTTTCGTTTGGCGCGACTTTGAATTGCTTAAGAATCATGTTCAAAATATGAATTATTACGGCATTCGGTTAACCGACGGTTCGGATGACTGACGTTCGGATAATCGGCGCTCTACTGTAGTACAAACAAGACATTGTTTGCACTTAGACTATTGTTGTAGTAGTAAGACTACTGTTTGTACTAGTATATACTTAGAACTTTTGACAACAATTATTTTAATCATATTTAACGCTGTCCTCTTCTTTCTGTAAATGTCCTCCTTTTTTAACAAGTTCCCTACCGCAGCCCCAGTACCACCATGTACCTGGCACTGTGACGGCCAGTAGTCAACGTGTTAACCTACGTGCCTTCTCTACAAACGTTTCCGTCTAGTCACCCTGCTTGCGTCTCTTGCCACGAAAAGTTTTGCGGTGTAATTGAAAGGAACAGAATATAGAAAAGGTTAACTCTTTCCACTACTGATCAAGAAAACTGAAACATTAAAATACAATAAAGCCTTCAACCAATTTTGTTCCAAGGCTTTTAAATCAAAGTATGATCCAGAATGAGTACTGTGTTTGTGTAAAACTAATATTAATAGTCTACATTAATATTCATCAAAGGCTCGAGGCTAATAATTCTGATCAGATTAACCAATAGTGAATAAAAAATTCAACTTACTTTCAAGATGTCGGTTGGTTTTCTTTCAATCCTTTTGGGAATAACAATTTTTTGGGAATTTTTTGCAGCATCCGAAGTAGCTAGGTGTTCACAGTTCCTTAACTGTTGCTTTGGAAGGTGATTTATAGATTTTGTCACTGAGAATCTATAACCATACATATTTTTAATTACATATACCTTGGGTATTTGGTTAAAAAAGCCATCAGAAGCCTAGCAGGAAAAAAAACAAGATAGGTACGATTTTAATTCTGTAAATTTATTGATGTTCCGAATCCAAAACTAATTTTTAGTTCATGGGTACTTCCGGGAATGCAGAAAATCTCTGGACCCTTGAAATTTCCCCCAAAATTGACTGTGACCTCAAAATTTCCAGTATTTTACGGAGGCCAACCTTATACAGCATGCTGCGACGGTTATGTTAGATCAGGTTAGCCAATGATAAATGTGTTAGTAGGACTTTCCTCATTTTGTTACAAATCAAATGTTACCATATGAGTCATACTTTTGTCCACCAAAACCCCTCCCAGTAGGTCGTCAGGTCATTGATTGGAGCGCACGCATCACTTGTCACACCACCTGTATCTGGGTCAGTGTCCTGAGTGATTAATTGCTGTGCACTAGGTTAGTTTCGTTTGCATAATGAGAGTGTTCTTTTGGTTTGGGATTTACCTCGAAATGAAGAGGAAAGTTTACGTTTTATTAAAGAAAGACATTTAAACTTGTTGCCTTCAACAAAATTGTGTGTTTAATAATCACAAAATGAAATTGTATTTTGTAAAGGAATATCCGTTCTGGCAGTGCAATGTACGATCGTGACGTAAACAGGTGTATCTTAGGGTCGGTACTTGGTTTAAACATAGCAAACTTGGTTTACCACAGTTGTTTGTTATATTTATTTTTGGGCAGAGGAACTGACATCTGTGAAATTTTGTGAGAAGCAGTTAGGCAGGGCCGGCAAAACTGTTGTGGACTGGAACAATTAAATGAGAGAGGTTTGTAATGTGGAAAAAACAGTGGAAAAATTGGGGGAAGGTAAAATCATTGAAATTGACGAGAACTTATTTACCAAATGTAAAAGTAACGCTGAGAGTGTAAACCTCAGCAATGGGTGTTCAAGGGGGGTTGCCGCGAAACAGGGCAGCCAGTTTTGGTGAAATTGCCCAACCGTGGGGCTAAAACAGTGCTTAGTGAAATAAAAAATCATCCAACCGGGAACTACCATAATTTCTGACTGTTGGTAGTAGTGACAAACTGGCAAAAGTTGGATTTTCGCATTTCATGGTAATCCACAAGTAGGTACAACTTTGTGGATCCCGAAACTGGGCCAAGTACTCAACAAATTGAGCGTATTTGGGGGAGGGCTAACTGGGGGAATAAGAGGCAACGAGGAACTGCGCATCATTATTTTGATACCTATTTGGCAGAGTACATGTGGCGATTGGGTGTGGCCGCTAGCGGCGGTGATGCTTTCAACTCAATCCTCGCTGACATCGCTGCCTTCTGGGAGACTGAACCCAAAAACCGCTCATCATAATTATGTCAAATTGGAGAGTAAGTCAATTAAAGTATGTTATTTCCAATTATGAAGTAATTTTTGGTAACCAGTAACAAAATCGCTAAAAATAGTGGCCTCCGTAAAGTACTAAGTACTTTGAAACCCGAATTATGATGCACCGAGAAAAAAATTTATTTTTTCCTATTTTTCTTTTATTTAGGGTCTAAATAACACATTAAAACTGTTTTTTTTCAAATTTTCCCTCACAGGTTAAAAAAAATCTTTTCTGTTGCTTAAAAGCAACTACAGGCACTTGTGGTTACATTGGGCTTGACCCTAATGCCAATGGCCCCTATGTATCCAACTTTGGACAGTTGTCATCAGGTATTAATAAAAACCGTTCTATTTCCTTTTCGTCAAAATATTCTTGGTCCATTGTGAAGTTTAAATCATGTCCTACACAAAATGGCCAAAAAACAAATAATTAACACAAAATATTAGCTGTAAATGAATTTAATATTAGCATGGGGTTATATGGAGAAACTGAATTAAACTATTGAAATTTAATGTCACATCCGCCCATAGTTGCTTTTTGGCAACACGGCGATTTACTCATATAAATTATGGAAATACTCGCTTAAATTACGAAAACGTATTAGAAACATAAACCAGAATAACTGAGGATTGATAAGATATTTTTCCCCACAATACGAAATGTCTAGAACTATAGTAAAAGATCGCTTGAAAAAGCACAACTTAACACTAACCTCCAAACCATGTGGTCGCCCTGAAGAAAATTCTCTAATGCAAAGGCAACTGGACTAAGCTCCCATCTAGTGGCCGTTTTCTAAACTAAAGGGTGTTGACAAAAGGCAACTGTGGGCTTTTGAGGTTCAAACAAAATAATTTTAGAGAAACATCGACAGAAACATGGCGTTGCCAAAAGGCAACACTGGGCGCTAAAGGGTTAAGTACCAAATTTCCTCTCAAAATTCCTATCTTAAGCCCCTATTACACTTGGCGGCTGAGAAGTGCAACTGAATCACCTAGGTTTGTTTTTGTTCACTGAGTGAAATGAAACTCAAACTGCGGCGCCGGAGAACGTCCTTCTTTTAAAACATGTAGGCGATTTAGGGGTGTTGCTGGTTGAGCCCCCTGGTTGTCAGGCACCTACCTAATGTAGTAGTGGATCTTTATATAAAAATAAAGATTACATTCAGGTTATTTTTCATTTTTTATTTATAATTACATAATATATTTTATACAATTATTTCGTAAAACAAGTTCATAAAGTAATGTAAATTAAGCTGCTGAGATGATAAAATATTAATTTTGAAGATTCAATTATATTTCTTATAAAGGTGTTAAATTTTAATTCAAATAATTGTTTGACATTTGACAATAATAGGGGCCTTATAGTCAAAGTTAAAATTAGGTTTAAAGTTTTAACACTCAAGGTCAGTTAACTCACATCAACTCACACTTATTTCAAGCTCTTTTTGTCTGTGTGCCCCGACAATGACAACGTGTCACGACGACTATTTTTGTTTGAAAGAATGATATGTTTGTTTGCCATGACAAAGATGATAATTTTCCACAAAGTAATTATGTTTTAAAAGGTTATATTACCTTGTTGCTGTCAGTGATCCTTTTAATTCCAATTTTGGATTACAATTGTTTCGGCAGTGTAAACCACCTTCTTCAGATCCAATCTATAAGTATAAAAGAGGATGTTGGTATATATATATATATATTTATTTATATATTTGGCATGGATAAACTCAGAAACCGCTGGACCGATGGCCACGAAACTTGGTACATACATGTAGAATTTCATGGAGTAGGTTTATACACCTTCAATTTTGTGATAACTTTCAGGGCTTAGCCCTGGGACCGTCTTAAAGGTACCCATGTCAGGAATTTTGAAAGAATTTGAGTTAGATTTGTTTACTAACAAAACATATGAAAGTAAAATTTAAAACAGGTGATGTAAATTAATGTTATTTCTTTCTGCTATTTAACTGTATTTGTTAAAATAAAGATTTGTTACTTGGTGCCAGGTGGTCAATGAATTAGACTTTTGCATTTTTTCAAAGTGCAGTACACTATATAAAATGCTGATATATAGTATAACATAAAATAAATAACTGATTACTGAAGGACTCCAGTGATCACTGATCACTTATACTTGAAGGACTTTTTTATGACAACTAACTGCTATTTAAAGAGGAAGAGTGTGCTACTGTAAAGAATTAATTTTATCTACAGCACTTTAAAAAAATTACCGGGACGGCTCATTCAAACGTTTTGCTCAATATAGAGTCAAAAAACCTAAGACAGCACTTTTTTAATAATTGCTGGAGTGGCATTGTAATTTTTTGTTCAAGGTAGACCCTAAAACCTTAAGAAAATGATCTTTTACAGTGAATAAAATTTCAAGCTATCTTCTTTGGTTCCTCTAACACGTATGCCTTCATGAAGGAAATAAATAGGATTTCTAATACGCAGGTCTGCTGCGACGGGGGTGCATAATAAGGTTTTAATTAAGGGTAACATATGCGAGCAGATTCAAAGTGCCGTCGAAAAAGCCAAGGGTGCCGTTCCTTATATTGTGCCCCATGATCATCATCAGGGCAACCTCAGGCACCGTGGAAACGACCATAAATGCTTCTCGGCATTCGTCTCTGTAAATTGGCCTCTTGAGTGTGTGAGCGCAATCCTCTTCACCTGATAGCACGATCGACTGGACAGCCGACACAAGCAAAACGCACTTGCAAGAGGAAGAACCGCCGATATTGGACATGAGCCTATCCAGGGCAGCAACACCATTTGGGGCTTTGTCGGTGGGGCGTTGGATATGGTCACATTTTTTAGATAGACATGCACTTTAGGCAGGAATAGAATACCCCCGTCGTAGCAGACCTGCGCACTAAGAGCGAATTTCTAAAAACTTTTGCTTTATGGAAGTACATTTGATATGTTCAAAGAAGTAGATACATTAGATTTTACAATAAGACAAATAAATGGGAAAGCAAAACTATATAATTCATGGGTGATAGTGTATGTTTAATTTTAATCGTGAGCGAAGCCACGGGTTCTTCTAGTACAATATCAAGCTTCACTCATGACGAGGTCGATAAATTTTAAAATTTTAAATAGACACACGAACATTGAACACAAAACAATTTCATTAAAATTCAAACAAACTGTGGCCACAGACCTACACTACTCAAAAGACATGTCCTGCCACACTGCAGTCCGGACATGTCTTTTGAGCAGTGTAGGTCTGTGGCCACAGTTTGTTTAAATTTTAATGTAATTGTTTTGTGTTCAATGTTCGTGTGTCTATTTAAGATTTTAAAATTTAACGACCTCGTCATGAGTGAAGCTTGATATTGTATTGGATCTGAAGAAGGTGGTTTACACAGCCGAAACAATTGTAATCCAAAATTGGAATTAAAAGGATCCCTGACAGCAACAAGGTAATATAACCTTTTATTTGTATTAAGTGATTTGGAAGCTACAAAAAAAATGTAATTATGTTTGTACACCAAACATTGTTCAAACTACTGAAATGTTTACATTAGCCAGATGTATCGCAAAATGGTGCCTGCCTAAGGTTCCTGAAACCACTTTCATCTAACAGAACATTGAGTTAAGTATTCAAGATAGGTTAGCTGTTGATATCAAATTACAGAAACATATGCGGAGCGAACATAGTTGTGCAAAAAGTGAAAACTTACTTAACCCATAGTAGATTATATCTAGATGTTCAATTACTAAAGTATCTCACACTCGGTAATTTTTAACCTTTCGTTCAAACTGATCATTGAAAACAGATACACAGAACTGACATTTATGTTTGAACTGAGCTCACGCTAGACAACCAGACTTCTGATGAAAATAATGAAAATTCATTTACACTAGAAATGCTGAACCGACCTCATGCTGAACTGAGCATCTGCAGGTTGTCGTGTCAGTTTGGTTGAACAGTCCACTGTTTGGGTACATGCATAAGGTGACCCGAGACATCCCCGTTTGTAGTATATCCTGTCGTCTTGATTTATCAAGACTTCCTACTTTGAGTTTTGAAAATATTTGTACTGGTACAACAAATAATTGTTATAAATTCCTTTCTATTCAGAATAATCTGTTGCTTAAAGGAATAGTCTACTATAAAAGTGCCTATGAAGCCACAAAAATGCTACTAGGCCTCAGCTTATTTTTGAACAAAATTGGTGTGTGCTCAGGTAAAACTGACAGTTAACTTTTAGGAATTGCTCAGTTGGAACTGAAAGTTAAAATGACCGTGTAGATTGGCCTTAAACCTGAACATTTAACCTGTAAAGGCAGAAAAGCAAATCAGATTCAAAACTTGTAGTTCAGTTGGTACTTTAAGATTATACGGAGGCCACCCTTATACAGCACGCTGCGGCGGTTATGTTAGGTTGGGTTCCCTATCATAAATATGTCAGTAGGTAGGACTTTCTTCGTTTCGTTATGAATCGATGCGTGCGCTCCTGGGTCAACCCATATGAAGTGGACCAATGATGGTTGATTGACCAATTCTAATATTTCTTATTTTTTTATATGTTGTTCCAACTTAAGTCAGCACTTCATAACAGTTTAAAAAAAATTTTTACCTCATTCCGTTTTTTCAGATACGGGCCTTTTTGTTTGGCCACTCAGGCTAATTTTGACATTTACAGTCATTAGCGAGAGAAATTAAATATCTCCAGATTGGTTTATGTTACAGTAATGGGATTCATACCATTCTTTTTAGAAAAGTTCATTCTACAATTTAGGTCCATAAACCCAAAGTGTTACTCTAACATAAATACCTCAAAATCACAACCAAAGTCCACGATCGAATTTGAACAAATTAGACTTTTTAAGGCTGAACATTTCCATGAAAGAATAAAATACCAAAGCAAATATTTGTATGTCAGTAAGATATAATGGAATACTTACCAATTTTAGGGAAATAAGGCCAAAATATTTCACCCTCAATTTTCTATAATTGTTCAAAAAACGTAATTTTGAAATTTTTGAATGTTTTGAAGGTTAATAACTCTGGTGGGACAAAATGTAAAAATCTGAATTTTTTACATAAGATGCACTTTTATGATAGTAAACTACTGTAAAAGTTTCAATCTTGGTATTTGATCCTGAACCAAGTTATGGATTTTTAAAGTTTAACAAAAACTCACATTTAATTAAAGAACGTGTATTTGTGACAAATATCAAGAATGACTTAAGTTCACATATAATGTTTGAAATAATTTTCTTCACAATATCTGTCCATTCAGTGGTAGCATACTTCGTATTTCTTCTGAAAGTTTTTGAGTTATGGCAAATGAAAAAAATCTGATTTTTTTACTCAAGACTTACTTTTATGATGGTAAACTTCTGAAAAGTTTCAATCATGGTATTTGATCCTGAACCAAGTTATGAATTTTAAAGTTGTGACAGAAATACACCTTTCAGTATAAATTAAACCAAATTTTTAACAAAAAAAAAAACTAAAAAACCACGCACATCTTTCAAGAAGTCTGCAAGTGAACAAGTGTGGATACCAATTTCAAACATGTTAAGGAAATTGTCGCCACTTGAACTGACAACAGCGACAGGAAGATCATTTGCTATAGGGCCAAACTCAAAAACTTTCAGAAGAAATAAGTATGCTACTAAATGGACAGATATTGTGAAGAAAATGATTTTAAACATTATATGTGAACTTCAGTCATTCTTAATACTTGTAACAAATGCACGTTCTTTAATTAAATTTGAGTTTTTGTTAAACTTTAAAAAATCATAACTTGGTTCAGGATCAAATACCAAGATTGTAACTTTTACAGTAGTTTACTATCATAAAAGTCCATCTTATGTAAAAAATTCATATTTTTACATTTTGCCCCACCAGAGTTATTTAACTTCAAAACTTTCAAAAATTTCAAAATTACCGTACGTTTTTTGAACAATTATAGAAAATTGAGGGTGAGATATTTTGGCCTTCTTTCCCTAAAATTGGTAAATATTCCATTATATCTTACTGACATACAAATATTTGCTTTGGTATTTTATTCTTTCATGGAAATGTTCAGCCTTAAAAAAGTCTAACTTGTTCAAATTCAATCATGGACTTTGGTTGTGATTTTCAGGTATTTATGTTAGAGTAACATTTTAAGGTTTAAGGACCTAAATTGTAGAATGAACTTTTCTAAAAAGAATGATATGAATCCCATTGCTGTAACCTAAACCAATCTGGAGATATTTAATTTATCGCTAATAACAGTAAATGTCAAAATTAGCCTGCGTGGCCAAAAAAAAGTTCCGTGCCTCAAAAACGGAATGAGATACAAATTTTTAAAAAACTGTTTTGAAGTGCTGGTGTAAGTAGGAACAACATATAAAAAATAAAAAATATTAAAATTGGTCAAGCAACCAGAAAACTTTTTTTGGGTCACTTCATATGGATTGACCCTCCTGTCAAAGACCTGACCTTGGCCTACTTGGAGGGTATTTGGCAGGTGAAAGTATGACTCATCTGGTATCGTTCGATTCATAGCGAAACGAGGAAAGTCCTACTAACATATTTATGATAACTTAACCTAACATAGCCTCCACAGCGCGCTGTATTAGGGTGGTGATCGGGTGAAGTTGCTAGCGGCGGCGTTGATGCGGTCAACTCAATCCTCGCCGACATCACTGCCTTCTGGGAAGCAAAAAACAAAGACCGCTCATCATAAATATGTCCAATTTGCAGAGTAAGTCAATTAAAGTATGTTCTTTCCAATTATGAAGTCATTTTTGGTACACAGTAAAAAAATCACTCTAAAAACAGTGGCCTCCGTATATTACCAAAGTACTGTTCAGTTTGTCCTTTTTATCTTGAGCTATAAACATTTATTTTACATGAAGCAGTTGGAGTGGATTGAAAGGTAACAGAGCATCACAGCTGATCTCTGAGTCGTACTAGCCTGACATTATTCTAACAGTTGTGTATTTATATATTTACTATAATTTGTAAACAAACACGGGAGATGTTTTTTGTAGTTAATTTTTGCAAGGTTTAGTGTCCTGTAAGAGTAAACCATGTTTGATAGCTACAGCAAAGGAGTAGGCCATAGCTCAAGCCAAAGAGGACAAACTGTAAGGGGAGTTAGCTTGCACAAGCAAGCATTAAACATAACTTTACAAACAAAAACTAACTAGGCTCTCACACTTAGTACTCTATCCAGATGCAGTTTATTAGCCGTCCCACATCTCATAACCTCTACAAGTATTGGAAAGTGAATAATATCTACTACAAACTCTCCAGATACTAAAAAGTTATACTATTGTTGCAAAATCAGAAGCAGTACCTCCAGTGCAGGATTTATTTAAAAAAATTTTTTTAGTCAATATACGTTTAGAGCCTGATCTGCCCCACATATCGACTCTCAGTGGCTTCTCGGACCTGGGCCTAGTGGTTAATCCGCCACTGAGTACCTCGTGGTTGACACCTAATGCCGCCTGCCAGCATATCTGTGGCTAACGCGTTCGGGAACGGCCAAGCTCTTTTGAAAGGAAACTTGCAGTCTGACAAAAGTTGATGGTTCAAATAAGAATAGGTCTTACAATTCCAATACCCTCTCCTGAAGAGCCCCAGTTCCAGTTTAGTTCCCAAGTTTACAGAGGTTATGAAAAGTGGACCGACAATCTATAGCCCTTCATCATAGGATCTAGACCTACCTGAAAGAAGCCACACTCTGAAGAGGATTCATGGTAAGGTAGGCCTTCAACATTCAGCCCTTACCCATTAATTTTTAAAAATCCAATGATAGATGAAAACTAAAGATAGGCCCCTATCCTAACATTAGATTCTAGCAGCGGACTGAATTAATGCTTTCACTAGTGGTGTATTTTACACTTCAAAATGCTAGTGCAATAATCGCGCAATAATAAATACCCCAACAACCTAGCCAACCTTCTGGACTACTTTTCTTAATCTTTAAAAAATAATAACAATCTTAACCTCAATCTCCCTGACACAGAAGACTTGACTATTTTAGATTTGGACCGAGTGGATGATTTTTTTTGTTTTTTAAGCCTAACAGGCAAGACTAGGTATATAAGCCATGAAGTCTAATTTTTACTGATTTTGGCACTGTTCCCTAAGTTTTTCTGTGATTGCCTGGGAAGTTTATTTTACCCTTTTTATCTGATAAAATTCATATTATTTGTCATTCACACACATTTATGTTAGAATATTGAATAATTGTTGTTTTTTTCTATTTTGTGTTTTTTTCCATGTATCTGTATTTGTTGGTACAGTATGTAGAAAGAGGGTAAAATCTAAGTGGATGAAGAGTTGTCGATTAGTATTAACCATATTTTTTATCTATGCATTAACCAAATCTACTGTTCTGCGTTTTAACCATGCAACTGAAAATTGTTTGTTTTAGTGAATACTCTAGGCAAGCTCTCTGTGAGGAATTTGAGTACAGTCTTTAGCTTTCTCTTTTAATCTTATTAATAACTTGTAGACCTACAGATCTAATTAAAAAATATATTTAATGTCTCTTTACTTTGCAAGTTACAATAATTTTAACACACTATAACAAATAAATTCGTACTCTACGTGATTCTCGAATTAAGAAGGCTGCGATTGTCAGGTTGGGCTCTGACCTGTCACTTTGTTTTTGTATTGTTGTTGTTTATCATTTTTTCATTCCTTCATGTGGGATCTACTAAGCTCGTGATTACATAACTAAATATACCTTAAAAATGCGGTGTATTTTAGTTTTTGATCATCTAAACGATGTCCTGTTCTCGAAATATGACAAGCAGTTTTGTAAACATTTTCGAAAATTGGCTAAGAATCAAGGATTACTTCAAGATAATGATAAGGTTAGCTTTTTGAACAAAACATTATTTTTTGTTTTCGTAGTTTATATTCTTGCTAATAGGCTAATTCTTTATTGAATTAAATATATACACATATTAAGTTCCCTTATATTCTTTACTCTAATTGCCACTCTTGTTTTACCAAGGGGGCGAGTAGGGATGAAATTTCTCTTTTACAAGATTAATAGTGATGTGCGATATGACCATGTATCGCGGCATAAAAATAAAATATCGCGTCACCATATTGTATTGCTGATGCGTATCTTAACATGCGTATCTTATAGTTGCCGCGAATCATGATATGCGTAATGCATCTCCAAACTTTGAAAAAACTAAACATATCGTATCATATTACAGATTAGGAGCCTTACAGTTATATAATGATGAAGACTGGTAGAGGCTCAAGGAATACCATTTTAATATATCCTCTGCATTGCAATATCTGAAAAGAAAAAAGGACTCAGTGGAGTTCTAAAAGGCATGAGTATTGTTTTATGATCTAGGCTACCATTTGGTGTTTTAACACTCAATTCTTGTACATTTTTAAACCTCTATTTGCATCAGTAAACATTAAATCTTCAATGACCGAGGTATTTATATTGTAATGTCCGATATATATATAAATAAATAAATATATAAATTTATATACATAAATAGCGCAGATAAATGAAGGGGTCCCCCGTAAAACATTCTACAAAAACCTTGTTTTGAGTAATTAAGCGTTGAAAATTGAATTTTGAAATTTACGGTTTCTTCAAGGTTAGAACTTTTTTTTTTGTTGTTATAATGTTATAAATTGGGTATTAAAAAATTATATATGATTTCAACATCATAATGTAGCCTTATGCTAAATTTTTACTTGCTATTACGTCTTTTAAAACATTTTTTGTGTATTTTTGGAGGCTATAACGTTCTAAATGACTGGCGTTTGAAACGTTTTCTGACGGACTGTCTCTTCTGCTTTGGTAGAAAACATCAGGGAGTGTAGGAATACCAACATAAACGAAAATAAAACTAAAGATAAAAAAATTTTATTGGTCTAAAAGTACAAAAACGTAACGTTTTTACATTACGTATTACGTCATTTTACTAAATGTTATCCAAAGGTGACATGTAAAACGTTATTCTACTAACCTCTTTTGTGCTAATTTTCAGGCCTTGGCTACTTAGTTTTTGAAATATAGGGCAATCCAGATTTTCTAAATTCCTTCCTGGTTTTATCTTCCACTTTCTTATATTTATTTCACCTGTTTTATTTTTATTTACACGATTTTGGTCAAGAGGCGACAACGCAACGACCGGCGAAGAGTTTATCTTTCGGCGAATATTCCCCAGAAAGTCCGTGCAGGCCCGCGAAGCACACCACTTTGACAGACGAAATCAGGGCTGCCAACTCAAATATCTTCAAAACAAAATAGGTATACCATGGTGTAGCTCGTATCCTAGAGAACCTTTTTCACTGAATATCTCCGATTTGATATTTTGTCGCTTAGAATGTTTTACGGGGGACCCCTTCAAATATATGTATAGGCTATACATACATGTAAGATATACTTATACAGGGTGAGTTTTAATTGTCCGCCCCCTTACTTTTTTTATATTTCTAAAAAATAACTATCCCAGACCCCGCCCAATCATTATTGGGTAGCAAGTACTCATTTTGAGGGGGTTCTCATTTTCGGCCGCCATCTTGGATCCGCCATATAGGATCCAAAATAAAATTTTCAAATGTAAAAGTGGTGTTGTGACCCATCATTTCAAGCTGGATTTTTTCACTGATTACAATGCCACAATTCGTTTTTTAATATCTAGATTTGTTCTCAAGATATAAGTACTTTTAGTTTATTTATTTTCAACCAATTTAAACATTACAAATTGATAAAATAGGATCATAACCACAAAATAATACTAGGTACCGTAGTGACGAATAACCACCATTAGTCATTGTTGACTTATTTCCACTTAACTTCCAACAATGTAAAATTTTGGGCCGCCATCTTGGATCCGCCATTTTGAAATGAGGTAAGTTTTTAAAATTAGAAGATGGTATTGTGACCCATCATTTAAAATTAACTTTTTACGCCAAATTCAATGCCGCGACCCGTTTTTAGCTACAAAATTTAGTTTTTGAAAAATTCATATTTTGTAAGATTTTTTAAAGAAATTTTTCAATATCTTGAAAACTAAACACAACAGTGAAAAATGGGTTGTGGCATTGAATTCGGTGTAAAAAGTTAGTTTGAAATGATGGGTCAGAATACCATCTTCTTATTTTAAATAACTTACTTCATTTCAAAATGGCGGAACCAAGATGGCGGCCAAAAATTTTACATTAGTGAAAGTTAAGTGGAAATAACTCAACAATAACTGATGGTGTTTATTCATCACTATCTAGCATTATTTTGTGGTTATGGGCAAGGGCGTAGCCAATGGGGGGGTTAGGGGGTCAGAACCCCCCCCGAAATAGTAAACCCCCCCCCCCCCCCGAGTAAATACCTAAATATAGTCTTTTGGTACAACTTTACTGTAGTTTGATCCACCGGTGGTTTGATCCTGAGGAATGGAGAGAGTGGTGCTATCTCAGTATGCTACGGTCGTTGGTCCCACCAAGCTCTCCAGGTCGCCCATGTCGCTGACACGCCGCGGCCGAGCGTCCGCTGACACCCTCACCAGCAAGCGCCCCTCCTTTCTCCCAGGCGAAGGCGAGTTGTTTGTCTCTGACCATCTTCTTGGCCATGCCAAGGACTGCCTTGGTGTGAGCTGTGAGTTGTTCATTGACGAACACGGGCCCTGGTGTGAAGCTGGAGCTGAGGTGGACGGTGTTTAGTTCCCTCTTCTGTCTCGCGGCGGCCAACCTGCGGCGCGGGTCGACCTGCTGATAAATCGGACGACAATATTTGGGTGACGGCCCTTCTGGCTGGGTAGACGATGGGCCAAGGAGATGTTGTTGCGCTGCCATGTCACATTAATACTTTCAGCGACTTTCTTTAGGATTAATTGAACATCTTCATTTCCGGTCAGTGGGACCGGAGCCCACTGAGATAGCACCACTCTCTCCATTCCTCAGGATCAAACTACAATCTCAACATTGCTTAGTCTACTATACTGCTGAATGTCACAGATTTGGGTTTTTAATTCATTTACAACTGTAGTAGTTAAATTAAGGTTATCTTTCAGGGATTTACACCTCCCCCTTAACTCCTCATTTTCATTTTTAAGAGAATCAATCAAATCTTGAAAGCTAGTTTTAATCTCATTAATTTCTCCGCGGATAGCGCTAAAACTAACCTCCATTTTATCAGTGATTTTCTTTTCCACGCTTTCAAGCTTGGACTCGATCATTTCTTGCAGGTCAGTTTTAAGTCCCGAGATTGCTTTTAATCCCTGTAGGTTACCTCCCAACTCTTCCGAATCACTGTTGCTGGCAGATGGCGGCAGCCCGTTACACTTCACGCAACGAAAATTAGTTTTTCGCGTCGATTTCTTCGATGAATCAAAACCAGCACAATTTTGATGATAACTGTCATTGCACTTAGCACATTTCAAAACGTCACCCGCACCGGGATTAGTAGCCAGTTTGCACTGAGCGCACGTGGACATGTTGTAGAGCAAAAATAATCACGGAATAAAATTAAAAGTCAATAATAAATTAACGTATACACGCAATTAGGCTTGAACTAGCACGGGAACGCAAGAGGGCAGGTCGGAACAGACTATCTGATAAAGAGCTCTGCACTCATCCACGTCCTGATAATGACTGACGTTAAATAAACTAAAAGTACTCATATCTTGAGAACAAATCGAGATATTAAAAAACGGATTGCGGCATTTTAATCAGTGAAAAAATCTAGCTTGAAATGATGGGTCACAACACCACTTTTACATTTGAAAAAAATATTTAGAATTCAATATGGCGGATCCAAGATGGCGGCCAAAAATTAGTATTCCTTCAAAACGAGGTACTTGCTACCCAATAATGTTTCGGTGGGGTCGGGGATAGTTATTTTCATAAATGTAAAAAAAGTTAGGGGGGGGACATTAAAAACTCACCCTGTAGGCCTATATATGTACAGCCTATGAAAAGTTATAATGGTCTCGGGCTTAAGCCCTACCATGAGACCTACAGTAATAGCTCAGGCCTATTCTTTTAAGGAAATTCACTAAAACTAGCATTGACATACTGGATATCTGTGCCATGCACCAGTACTAAATTTGAGAAATACAATGATATCGTATATATGTGTCGAGTGGTCACTTGTAAATATAGAGTATCTCCAAGAGCTATTTTTTCTTAACACCTTGGAACATTGTTTTAAAGCCATGCAATGCAAATGAAGTATAGTACCTATGGTAACTTTCAGACTAGGCGTATAATTAGAATACCTAGGCCCTACATTTAGAACACCAACTCCATTAAAGACCTCCAAAAATTAATAAAAACCTTTTTTTGTAAAATATGACAAAGGCCAAACTTCCAAATCAGTTATATCGAAGCCTGGGCCGCTGAGCGGCCCTCTCAGTCAGGTCTGAAACTTGGAGCCCATGCCCATGAAAATTCTGGGATAACCAGAATTTTTTTAGTTGAGATTTGTAGGTTTTGGTTTACTATGTTAGAGCATTTATTTTCAGCTGTAGAATTTAATTTTCAGATTTATTTATAGGCCCTAAAGTAGACTTTTAAGTAACTTGATTTTCTTGATTTTCAGAATGAACAATTTGGTGTGAGTAATAATGTATTGATTCAGCTTTTTTCACCGATTGTCACATCTCAACAAATTATGACCTCGCAGTTTGGAAATTCATACACATCAATCCAATGTTTTGATGGAACGAACATGGTATTTGACGAAGTAAGTATGATTTTATTGGTTTTTGACGAAGTAATTATGATTTTATTGGTTTTTGACAAAGTAAGTATGATTTTATAAAGTTCTAAGTACCATGCAAATATGTTTGTAAATTTATGTTAATTTGCATGTCCCTAGCAAACGGTACTTTAAAAAGGGTACCCTTTGGTGTTTTGTACTGCATAAATATCATGTACCGTAATTCAGATGGAAAAAATGGAGTTTTTCCACGACTAAAAAACTAAAAATATGGAGTACTTGTGTAAGTTACAAAGTTGTAGAAATTTTCAAGGCCTTTAAAATTATATGTATGGTTTTTGACATATGTGGCTATTTGAATTTTTTTATTTTCAAGGCTACCAACATAAAAAAATATAATTTTCTCCAAGATTTTGATGATATTAAAACATTATCAGGTGACGTAGTAAAGCTGAGTTTACCAAGGATTAAGGATTTTGAATCAGAACTGAAATGTTTAGTGGCTTAGAAAATACAGGGGTTTCCATAAATATCGAAGGATTTTCTCAAACATGTCCGCCATTTTGAAACCGATTGAGATAATTTAGTTGTTCTATTTTCACCGAAATTTTTCTTTTAACAAGACCTTTAAAATGATGTAAAATTTTTGCTACGCCTATACGTTCACATAAGAAAAATTTGAGATTCAAACCCATGACCTTCATTTCTGGTATACCCTGTAGACAAATTATGCAAATTAGTGGGGAATAATTTTATTTGGCGTTTCTACATTAAACTGTTCTCCCGTTACAATGGGTGGACGGGTGGTTTGACTCACCCTGTATATATAGGTTGGAAGGTAGTTAGTGTTAAAAAATTGTATGTAATAAACTACTTGGTATTTCTGACAAAATGGCACAAATATAAGTTTCCATATCCTTGAAATAAGTGAATAATGGATAAAATAAGATTTTTTCAAAATTTTTGTCCTTGCTCGGATTAAATTGCTATAAGTGCATCAAAGATTGTGTTTTTATGGATGTCATTCCCATATTTAGAATCCCCATACTTACTTACTTGTTACTTGTAGACTTCCTCGCCACAATTGTCGGAGATCGGGGAGTCGTCATTGGTTGTTTTAACACGTTCGCTGCTGCGGACGTTCCGGAACGTCACCGGGAACATGGTGCCAGGAGCTGGGAACGTTCCAGAACGGCACCGTTCATTGTTGCTTAAAGTTGTCATGGATTAGCCAGCTCCTCATGAGCGTTCTATATTTCCTTGCAGCTCTTGGGGACATACTTTTCCTACAATAAAAAACATTATTTCCAAAAATTACCACCAGGGTCATTTAGATAAGGGCTTGTTTCACCTCTTTCCCGCTAAATAGCAACACTACTTTATCGATTGCAACCTAGGTAATTCTGCTATCTATCAGAATCACTGAGTACTACGTCCAAAACCGGTTTGATAGTGAACATTGCTATCCGACATAACTATCATTGATTTCACCATAGTTCAGTGTAACAGAGGCAATGTTACGTAGCGACACACACAATAGTTCAGCTCCTGGTGCAGTCTCGGCATCTAGCGGCTAGCAGCGAACGTGTTAAAGTAATCAGTTTCTTGTACATTTATTTCTTACTCTTCTTTCCTGCTCTTAATTTGTTTGTCTTGAACTCAAGGTGGCCTGTTGTTTTGGTAGATATGTTCTTCCATGTACTCATTTATATTGTAATTTGGCCTATCAGAAAGGTATACTTTTAATTTTTTGATGAAGTTCTTCTTTTATTGATTTTTATTGATTTTTTTTAGTCTGTTATTGATTTTTGTTGTCTGGCAGCATGTTGAAGAAATGAGAGCCTGTATAGAGTGGTGTATTACTGAGCTTACGCAAACGGTGCTGTGGAAGGTTTTTATGGATTTCATTCCCATATTTAGAATCCCCATAAAATTTCAAATAAGAATAATACAGAAATATTGAGTGTCAACTCCCTTATAAACTCTTGTTTTCTAATTAAAGTCTAGCCTTATGTTTTTTTGAGAAAATTTAAATAAAGTTTGATGGGGTATTTCTATATTATACTGGAATGTAGAATGTGTCAAATATTATAAAAAACTTGTCCTTTTAATAAGCTTTAAAATGATGTATAAAAACCTACTATTGTTCTAATTCATTATTTTTAAATTCAACATTGTGTGGAGAAAAACAGGGTAAGGCTGAAGTTTCATTTCTAAAAAAAAAACCTGTATGTATCTTAATAAAATGACTATAACTGCACTAAACACCATGTTTTTGTGGATTTTATTACCATTTTTAGAGTCCTCGTAAAATTTTAAAGCAGAATATGAAAGCATAATCAGGACGAGTCATCATTTTGAACTTCTGTTTTATGGTTATATTTTGAAATTTTTTTAAACACAAATTATAGCTTACGACATTGGTTTTATGTCATATTTTGACCTAAGAGTGTGTGGAATATTATCAAAAGATTCTTCATTTAATAAGATTTCAAATGATATACTACACTTAAGTTACTATCCGCAACTAAAAGAAATAATTAGTATTTATATGAAAAAGAGTGAAAAACTGTATTCATTCACACATCATTGATTAAGCATGTGACTGGAACAAACTCTCTATCAGCTGATCAAGGTACCATATGTTTTACTCCATTGTTGCCTAGAAGGGTTTTTATTTCAAAACAAATGAGGCTAAATATTCCTTGCATTAGGTTCGTAAATTTTGAAAGTGTACTAAGTTAGTGACATCGACCAAATAGAAAGAGCATCCCTATCTTAATAGCATTGCAGCAAATGAAGCAGGGGCCGTCATATTGTTTTGGTATAGAAACAGAAAACAACGCTTAAAACCGCGTGATCTGACAGTGCTCATGTTTCAAATAACTCATAGTTTATACCACTTAGCATTGCAACTTGAAAGGTTGAAATTTTGCATGTGAAGATCCCTTTTGTTTTGTACAGTAACAGTACCAATCATATTTCCAAAATATTCTTTTTTCTATTTAAAATAATGATAAAATTTCAAAAGTTTTTAATCAACTTTAAAACATTACATGAAAAAAGTAGTCGGCTGCTACTTTTTTATTTTTTGGTCAGGTAAAATAAAAAACAGTGGAAATTGTTGCTAAAGAGTTGAATTTTTAAAATCATATTTTTCGAAAAAAATAGCTGCCATAGTTTGGTTGATAACTTAGTTATTGTGGGAGAGTTTATCTGTGCGGCGCCTGCAAAAAAACATAATCAATCCCAAACTGCTGTTTACAAAAATATAGTTGACTAAAAAAATACAAATGTGGTATCAAATTAAAGGTCTGAATCTCACAATTAATATGGTACCAATTATAAATGGTCAGGAGCAGTTTACATATCATAGGAACGTTACAAGTGCATTCCGTGGCGGCAGCTTCTCTTAAGTGTAAACTGCCTCTAAACAATTTGTAATTTGTGCCATAGTAATTGAGAGATTCAGATCTTTAATTTAATACCCTATTTTCAATCTTTTATGTAATTTGTTCCGCCATCTTGTCACCGACTAAGGACAATCTCAGACTTCATCGCGTGCGGGCCTATGCTCCGTCTATTTATACTATGTGTCGATGTTTAGTGATTACTTTTAGTTTGTTTAAATAGTTTTATTTTGATAGTTCTATTTAAATAGTTAAAACTGTGTTTGAGGTGTCTTGTGATATAAAGATACTGTGGATTCGAAACAAGTTATTTAGAATAGAATAGAATAGAATAGTATTTATTCTCTCATCACAGTATTTTACAATCATTTTACAGCATATATATATATATATTTCAGTCAATCAGTCCTCTTTTGTTTTCCATAACACTGCACAGAAAAAAGAAATATCTTAACTTGTCAGGCTGACTCAGGTTATATTATAACTAAAAATAAACTAAAATTAAAGAAAACAATAAGAGAATTAAACAGAATATTAAAACATAAGAGAAAATAAATAGGGCCTCTGAAGGCAAAGCCTGTGTAGAGTTTCCGTAACTTAAACTTCATATATAATCTGATAGCGTACAGATAAAACAAATGACTTTACTTCTAAAACAAAACAAAATGTCTCTTCTGATTTGATAATGGAAATAAGGATAAACATGATTTAAGGTAATATAACACAGTGCCATTTTTTTTTTAAATAAAATTAATCTATCTCTTATTTGGCTTGTTACAATGTCATGCAACCAAGGCTTGGAAACAAAAGAAAAGAAAATTAAAAGAGTAATCAAAGACCTACCTAAAAGTTATTGATGTATTTTAAATAAATGATCAATATCTTCCAAATTAAACAACCATTTTTTAACTTTATTCAAAAACTTATTCTTATTATTTGTAATTTTTTTAATGCTATCTGGTAGTTTACTGAATAGCTTTGTAGCAATAAAACTAAAAGTTCTTGTAAAAAATGTGTTATTAGGCCTTGACACTAAAAAGCGATTTGGATTCCTCAATTTGGTACTATAATCATTTTTAATTCGAGGGATGTTTCCACTTACTATATAAAAGAGACTTAGAACATTATAAACATAGAGATATTTAATCGGTAAAATGTTTTGTTGAATAAAAAGAGGCTTTGTATGTTCAAATCTATTTTTGTATATTATCAATCTTAAAATATGTTTTTGCTTTAAATATAACACTTTTGTGTAAGTCTCATAGGTATTACCCCAAAATGCTATTCCATACTGAAGTCTACTTTGAATTAAAGCGAAATATAACATGCGTAAAACTTGACTGTTAGTTAGATCTTTTAAAAGATAGAAATATCTTACTAAATTGTTCAGTCTATCCTTTAATTTATTTATGTGAATTTTCCAACCAAGTTCTCTGTCTACATGAATTCTCAAATATTTAACACTTTCAGTTTGATCCACTGGAGAAAATTGTACCGCACAAAAAGTGAGTTTACTCAGACATTCAGTGCATTTATGTTTCCTTTAATGAAATTGGTTTCTTAAGGCTAAAATTTATGTATTTAGTTTTTACAGCACTCAGAACTAATCTATTGACCGTGAACCACCATTTTAGTGCTTCTAAGTCATCATTCATTGCCAGATGTATGGATTCCCAACTACTTTGAATATAGCATAATGCTGTATCATCAGCAAAGGAGGTTAAATTTCCATGAAATTTCGCATCACACAAATCATTTATATAGATTACTAGCAGAACCCGTGGCTTCGCTCACGATAAAAATTATCGTCTAACCTTGATGTGAAGAATCTAGAGGACTGAATAGAAAATATTTATATTAAGGAATATTTAATGTAGAGATATGTTTGTTTTATGGCGGAATGTAGGATAAAAAATATATATGCCACAGTAGATAGTGGAGGTTTTCTTTTCACCGTTATAACTCGAAAACGCCCGAACTGATTTTAACTTCAAATGTGTCGATTTTAAAGTACTTCTTTGTAGATTTACCGTTACGTCCCTGGATTGCCTAGTAGGGCATCAATTAAGTACAGTAAAAGGCTGAATGTTCGAAACAGTTATGGTGCTATCCGCAGGCAGTATTTCAAACTCGATTCACTTAGTTTTTAACTTAAAATATGGGCGGGTAGTAATAGTTTAAGATCAACCACTGATTGCAGTATTTATTTTGCCGTGAAAAGCCGGGACACCGTCGAATTAGATTTGATGAAAAAGGAATTCGCCCAATTATTGTAACTGACATGATTGAAATTATAAACATGAAGGCCGCCCTAAGGAAATAACTATAGCTCCCGCTGCCTAAAAGATGATACCACATAATGAGCTTATGATTGAACGTATAAGGTACGAAACTAAACCAAATGTAACTTTTATATAGTACGAATGACCTAACAAAATCATCAAAACAACCATAAAACCATGATAAAAGGAATCAAATTATAAATCAGCTGTAACAACGTATCCGTTTGTGAAGCTAATATGCTTGATTGAATAAAATTTGAAATTTAAACAAAAGATCTTCCATTACATTTTAACATGGGGCATTTTCAAAGCTTCAGCTCCACCAAAAACCTCTAAAAACGTCAAATTAAAAAAAAATCCGTTCTTGGTGAATGCCAACACTCTTTAAGGAACGTCCAGCAAATTTTTAAGGTTCTAGGTTAAGTAGTTTAAAACTGCGTATGTCAAATTATACGAAACACCAAATCATCGGACAGGCATAGTTGTAATAAAAAAATTATTCGGAACGCCTCCAGGAAAAGCGATAACTCCCGCTACCGAAATATAGATGGTGCCACTTAACTAATTAATGGTGGATTTTATCTAAACTAAATGTAACTTTTATGTAGTACATAATTACGTCCTTGAAACAAATCAATAAAAATCAATGAAGCCATGATCAAAGAAATCAATTTATTATCATCTGTATCAACGTATACATTTCCGAAGCTAACTACCAGCTGATTGTTTTATGAACATTAAAAATGTAAACAAAAATCGTCCAACATACTTTTTAAATGGGAAAATTTGAAAACTTCGGTCTCGCCAAAAACCCCTTTATACTATGAATTTTGTAATTTCCGTTCTTAGCGGATGCCTACGCCCTAAGAGGAACATCCATGCAAAGTTTCAAGGTTCTAGGTCAAGTAGTTTGGGCTGTACGATGTTTCCACTGAGTGGTATTTGACAAATATATAGTAGATAAACAAGATAGCCCCTAAAACAGACCCCTGAGGAACCCCGCTTTTGATAGTACCCATATTACTGATTGATGAACTAATTTTGACACACTGCTTTCTGTCCAAAGTAACTTTTGAACCAATAATAGACTATTCCTCTAACACTAATATTGAACAATTTTTGTTGCAAAATGTTATGATTTACTGTGTCAAATGCTTTTTTTATGTCAAGAAATAATCCACTAACTATTTTGCACTCATTAGTGCCTTTGTAAACATCAGTCATGAAATTTAACAGTGCATTTTCAGTGTTCATACCCGCCCTAAAGCCAAATTGGTTTTTACTAAAAAAATTTGTGGTTTCTAAAAAAGTTATTAATTTTTTCTTCATTAATTTTTCAAAAACCTTTGAGAAACATGATAACAGAGATATTGGTCTATAGTTGCTGCTTTCTAACTTTGCTACATTTTTGAAAATAGGAATTACCACAGCATTTTTTAATTTAGCTGGAAACACTCCAGTTGTGAAACTAAAGTTAATAATGACTAAGAGAACATTTAATATTGAAGAAGAAATTACTTTGAGAAGAAAAGAGTTTATTCCATCAATTCCAGGGGAAGTATTATTTTTTAAGGAATTTATAACAGAAGTCAAATCTGCAGCGATAACAGGATCAATAAACATTGTTTTTACTTGGACTTTTTCCGGAAAAATATCCTTATATTCTAATGATGAAACAGTATTTAAAAGACTATCATCACACAGATAAAGATTACTTGTTATTCCAAAAAAAATTATTAAATTCATTTGCCACAGCCAATGGATCATCAACTAACGAATTGTTTATTTCCAATTTAATACTTTGATCTTTGTTCCTAGTCTGACCAGTTAACTCATTCGATGTTTTCCAAGTTGCCTTAGAATTCCCTTTACATTTTTCAAACCTTTCTTTATAAAAATTATCTTTCATCAATTTTATTTCATGTTGAAGAGAATTTCTATATTTTTTGTAATATTTAAAAAGATTTTTCATTATTTTTATGTTGTGACACAAGTCTAAAAAGATTACTTTTTTTCTTAATTTTTGTACAAATATAATCATTCATCCAAGGTATTATTGTTTTCAAGACTTTTTTATTTTCATTTATTTCAATTTTACAAACATTGAGAAAATTCTGCAATTGATCAAAAAACAATCAAATGCACTGGAAGCATCAGCAGCCCCATAAACAGCAGACCAGTCGGCATGAGTTAACAGCTGATTGAGCCGCGCGTAGTCAGTGCGGTGGCAGGGTGCGGCGGGGGGAGGGGACGACCCAGGATCGCCACTCGCCGCCGCCGCCTCTCCCGCCCCCGCAACACTCACCACGACTCTTATCATCGAATGATCAGTAACGTCTGCATGTATGACAATTGCTTCAACCTCAACTTTGTTCTTATCCTTATTTCTACAGAACACCTGGTCTATACAAGTTTTAGATTGCTCGCTTGTACGAGTAGGCTCATGTATTATTCATTCTAGTCCATTACTTGCTAACAGTGTTTTATACACATCAGTACAATATAAATTGTCTAATAAATTGATATTTACGTCTCCTATCCAAAATAAATTATTAGATTTATTTATTACACTAGTTTTCTCTGAGTACTGTATTTTTAATTCATTATTAAACTGATCAGCAGAAATAAAACTAAACCTATACAGAGCTATTAAATGAAACGTTTAATTAGAAAACTTAAATGACACGAGCACAGTATCAGCAGAGTTAAGTTCAAAATTTACCAAGTTTATGTCCAGAAAAGTATCTTTTAAATAAACAACAACACCTCCTGCTCTATAATCATCACTACATTTTGCATGCATTTTATAGTTTGGTATTTCATACAGACAAGTTTCATTTGAGTTAATCCATATTTCAGACAAAATTATTATCTCCGGAAAATTTGTAAAACTTGACAGCTCAGTAATAAAAAGGTCAAAATTCTTTCGGAGACTTCTACTATTTTGATGCATAACAGTAAAACTATCACTTAAAGACATTGTTTAAACAAGAGAAAAGTGGAACAAATTTTAAATTCATTAGGACATTATTTTTGTAAAACATATGCATTTTTTAATAGTAAAGAAAAAAGTGTAAGTTTAATTAATTATTATACGAAATAGAGAAAGAATTCTGTCATTTACTGTACATCTTTAAACAATTTTTTCAAGGTCAGGCTGGCAAGTTACCTGAATAACTGATGAACCGTCTTCCTTCCGTAGAAAGATTTTACCTCCGCGAACCCACAGGTGTTGAAAGTTCTTATCTCTTCTCAGCTGCCGCGCCGCCGCCAGGAGCCGACGCCTCGTCGGTGTCAGCGATTCATTTATGTAGACCTTCTGGTCCATTGCCATGCCCATGTGTTGAGTGGAAAGATTACTCTTAACTCGTCGCTTCTGAAGGAACTCTTCTTTATCAAGTCGACGTACAAACTTGACAATGATTCCGGGAGGAGCATTATTGGGACCCGGCTTGTTGCCCAATCGATGACAGGCGTCGATCGTCGTATCTTCAATTTGCATGTCAAGGGCTCCACCAACTGCCTTAACGACACCAATGACGTCGTCATGGCCATTTTGACAAGGCGTTTTCTAACCGTGAGTATGCTGATATACACTTCATTTACGGACTCTGTGACAGAAATGCTTTGGCCGTTCAATGCCAATATCATATAAGATTCCCTGGAAGAACAGTTCCTAGCTCTCAGGTATTCGCACACGTTCATCAACGCATAGCTAAAAGAGGTACTGTTGAAAAACAACGCAATGAGGTAGGCCCGGCTCTCGATGTCGCTGTTGAGGAGCAGATCCTCGACCGCGTATTTGAGAGTCTAGACATCAGCAGTAGACAACTTGCCAATGAAATAGGAACTAATCATAGAAAAATTCTGAAAGTACTGAAGAAAAATAGGTACCACCCCTATCACTCTATGAAAGTACAGGGATTAGAACCTGGTGATCATGCCCGTAGAGTTAAGTTTTGCTGTTGGCCCTTAAACAGTGATGTTGAACAATATCATTTCTTCAAAAAAATTTTGTGGACTGATGAGGCACTTTTTACGAGGCAAGGCATGTTTACTACACATAATATGCACGTATGGGCTACAGAAAATCCGAGAGCAACAAGAGAACGGTTATTTCAACATCGTTTCAATGTTAATGTATGGTTAAGAGTATTTAGGGATCAACTCATTGGACCGCACTTCTTCAAGGGAAATTTAAACCCACGTATTTGGAGGTTCTTCAAAACATCTTGCCTGAAATGCTTCAGGAAGCTGAAGAAGATCGCAGGCAGGAAATGATCTTCCAACTAGATGGGGCCCCTCCTCACTTTTCAGTTGACGTGCGAGATTGGCTGAATGCTGAATATACAACTTGGATAGGTCGTAGTGGTGTTGTTCCTTGGCCTGGCAGATCGCCAGACCTTACTCCAATGGATTTTTTTGTGTAGGGTTATATGAAGAGCTTGGTGTACTCGACTCCGGTGACCAATGAGCAGGACCTCCGGAACAGGATAATGGATGCAGCTGTACAAGTCAGAGAGAAACTGTCTTTTAAGGTTATAGTCCAGTGAAAATAGGTTTTAATAAGGAAAAAAATGCAAGCAAAAATGTTTTTGCTGGAAAATGTGCACCAAGACGTCCTGAGTCAAAACCCAAGTTTTCTACTTCGGGTCAGGTGAGCTAACTCCGCCATCTTGGAAAATGGCGGCCATGTTTGAAATACTTTTATCGACATAAAATCCACAAAAGTTATCCGATTTCGACAAAATTTGGTAGGGATGTGTAAAATTGGGTATTCTATTAGAAAACAATCGCTTACACTTGATTTTTTACTATTTTAATGGTTTTTTTGCAACTTTTATGTAAAAAAACATGTTTTTTTCGTTTTTCAAAAACGTTATGAGGTTAACAGTTACTATATGGATATTTCTGAAAAGTACATAAAATTACGAAATATTTGGTATATTCAACTTGTATTTTACTGTTTTTACTTTTTATATAATCAAAAAATTAGATATTTTTATGCAATTTTTTAAAAAGTGCTAAAAAATTTAAATTATCCAAATTTAGTTTTTTGTGGTAGAAAATGTTCATTTAGGGGCTCTGAGTCAAAACCCAAGTTTTCTACTTCCGGTCAGTTGAGCTAAATCCGCCATCTTGAAAAATGGCGGATATGTTTGATTTACTTAAATCATCATAAAATCCACAAAAGTCATCCGATTGTAATAAAATTCGGTAGGGATGTGTATAACTATGGCCACTACGTTATACTAAAGGAATAACAAGCATATTTTATCATTTTATATGTTTTTTTATAATTTTTATGAAAAAAATTTGGTTTCTTTACATTTTTATTTCGAAATTAACACCAAACATAAAAACCATGGATGTTTTTAAAATTACAAACAATTTGGTATATTCAACCTTTACTATGCTGTTTTTGGTTTTTGAATAACACAAAAAAATATAAATTTTAAAGAGTCTTTTTCAAAAAAACGTTAAAAAATGAAAATTTTGCAAATTAACGTTTATGTGGTAGAAAATATTCGCAAAGGGGTACTAAGTCAAAAACCAAGTTTTCTACTTCCGGTCAGTTGAGCTAAATCCGCCATCTTGAAAAATGGCGGATATGTTTGATTTACTTAAATCATCATAAAATCCACAAAAGTCATCCGATTAGAATAAAATTCGGTAGGGATGTGTATAACTATGGCCACTACGTAATACTAAAGGAATAACAAGCATATTTAATCATTTTATATGTTTTTTTATAATTTTTATGAAAAAAATTTGGTTTTTTTACATTTTTATTTTGAAATTAACACCAAACATAAAAACCATGGATGTTTTTAAAAAGTACATAAAATTACAAACAATTTGGTATATTCAACCTTTACTATGCTGTTTTTAGTTTTTGAATAACACAAAAAAATAGAATTTTTAAAGTGTCTTTTTCAAAAAAATGTTAAAAAATAACAAATTTTGCAAATTAATGTTTATGTGGTAGAAAATATTCGCAAAGGAGCACTAAGTCAAAAACCAAGTTTTCTACTTCCGGTCAGTTGAGCTAAATCCGCCATCTTGAAAAATGGCGGATATGTTTGATTTACTTAAATCATCATAAAATCCACAAAAGTCATCCGATTGGAATAAAATTCGGTAGGGATGTGTATAACTATGGCCACTACGTAATACTAAAGGAATAACAAGCATATTTAATCATTTTATATGTTTTTTTATAATTTTTATGAAAAAAATTTGTTTTTTTTACATTATTACTTCGAAATTAACACCAAACGTAAAAACCATGGTTGTTTTTAAAAAGTACATAAAATTGCAAACAATTTGGTATATTCAACCTTTACTATGCTGTTTTTGGTTTTTGAATAACACAAAAAAATATAAATTTTAAAGTCTTTTTCAAAAAAATGTAAAAAAATAAAAATTTTGCAAATTAACGTTTATGTGGTAGAAAATATTCGCAAAGGGGTACTAAGTCAAAAACCAAGTTTTCTACTTCCGGTCAGTTGAGCTAAATCCGCCATTTTGAAAAATGGCGGATATGTTTGATTTACTTAAATCATCATAAAATCCACAAAAGTCATCCGATTTGAATAAAATTCGGTAGGGATGTGTATAACTATGGCCACTACGTTATACTAAAGGAATAACAAGCATATTTAATCATTTTATATGTTTTTTTATAATTTTTATGAAAAAAATGTGTTTTTTTACATTTTTATTTCGAAATTAACACCAAACATAAAAACCATGGTTGTTTTTAAAAAGTACATAAAATTGCAAACAATTTGGTATATTCAACCTTTACTACGCTGTTTTTGGTTTTTGAATAACACAAAAAAATATAAATTTTAAAGTGTCTTTTTCAAAAAAATGTAAAAAAATAAAAATTTTGCAAATTAACGTTTATGTGGTAGAAAATATTCGCAAAGGGGTACTAAGTCAAAAACCAAGTTTTCTACTTCCGGTCAGTTGAGCTAAATCCGCCATCTTGAAAAATGGCGGATATGTTTGATTTACTTAAATCATCATAAAATCCACAAAAGTCATCCGATTGTAATAAAATTCGGTAGGGATGTGTATAACTATGGCCACTACGTTATACTAAAGGAATAACAAGCATATTTTATCATTTTATATGTTTTTTATAATTTTTATGAAAAAAATTTGGTTTCTTTACATTTTTATTTCGAAATTAACACCAAATATAAAAACCATGGATGTTTTTAAAAAGTACATAAAATTACAAACAATTTGGTATATTTAACCTTTACTATGCTGTTTTAGCGAATTTCCCCTATAGGGAAGAAGCTATTACCGTAGGTCTCATGGTAAGACCTAAGCGCGGGACCATCATAACTTTTCGTTTTGGTGCCCCCAGATACCAAAAACACCATTCGTTCAAATTTGTATATATATATATATCTATATATATATATATATCTATATATATATATATATATATGTGTCTGTAAGCACGATAGCGCTCACAAAAATGGTCCGATCGGAATGAAATTTGGCATAGGCGTGTAAAGTAGTAATTATTCGGATGAGTTCGAAAACCAGCCCGATCGGACCACGGGAAGGGGGCGTAAAGGGGGATAAACCCCCCCAAAAATGGGTTTTTTGAGTTTTTTACATAGAAAAATAAAATTAATCAAATTTTTGTTGGCACCATTGAATTCAGCTCAGAAAAACAAACAATTTTGTAATTTGAATCACTGCTCTATGTCCATTGGTTACCGAGATATTGAAAGTGGTAAACACAGTACGTTGTCTCAATGTTAACCTTATGGGAAATAAGTAAAATTCTATATTTCGCTTATTTCTCAACATATCTTGATAAAACTTGGTGAATGGCTTCTTCTAGTTCAGATCTACTAATTATTGAATTAAAACCAACCAGTTTAAACATACCTGTAGCAGCAAACCTGCATACTCATTCCCCATGTTATTCTTATGGAGCTTACAAAAACATGTCAAATCTCGCTATGTTGGATTGAAATATGTTCTTTTGCACTTGAAATTCGCTGAGTATGCAGGTCTGCTGCAACGGGGGTATTTATATATATATCTATCTATCTGTCTATCTATCTATCTATCTATATATATGTGTCTGTAAGCACGATAGCGGCCGTAAATATGGTCCGATCTTAATGAAATTTGGTACAGACATGTAAAGTGGTAATCAATTGGACGAGTTTGTGAACCAGCCCGAACGGACCATCGGAAGGGGGGGTAAAGGGGGATAAACCCCCCCAAAAATGGGTTTTTTGAGTTTTTTACATAGAAAAATAAAATTAATCAAATTTTTGTTGGCACCATTGAATTCAGCTCAAAAAAACAAACAATTTAGTATGTTGAATCATTGCTCTATCTCCATTGGTTACCGAGATATTGAAAGTGGTAAACACAGTACGTTGTCCCTATGTTAACCTTATGGGGAATAAGTAAAATTCTATATCTTGCTTATTTCTCAACATATCTTAATAAAACTTGGTTTGTGGCTTCATCTATATGAGGTCTAATGTATTTTAGTCTAAAACCCATGAAATTTCCATTTTTGTGGCAGCAAACCTGCATAATCATTCCCCATGTTATCCTTATGGGAAATAAAAAAATTCTATGTCTTCCTTATTTTTTAACATTTCTTGATAAAACTTGGTATGGCTTCTTCTAGTCAAGATCTACTAAATAATGAATTAAAACCAACCGTTTTAACATACCTGTTGCAGCAAACCTGCATACTCATTCCCCATGTTATTCTTATGGAGATTACAAAAACATGTCAAATTTCGCTATGTTGCATTGAATTATGTTCTTCTGCATTTGAAATTCGCTGAGTATGCAGGTCTGCTGCAACGGGTGTATTTAGTTTTTGAATAACACAAAAAATAGAATTTTTAAAGTGTCTTTTTCAAAAAAATGTTAAAAAATAAAAATTTTGCAAATTAACGTTTATGTGGTAGAAAATATTCGCAAAGGGGTACTAAGTCAAAAACCAAGTTTTCTACTTCCGGTCAGTTGAGCTAAATCCGCCATCTTGAAAAATGGCGGATATGTTTGATTTACTTAAATCATCATAAAATCCACAAAAGTCATCCGATTGGAATACAATTCGGTAGGGATGTGTATAACTATGGCCACTACGTTATACTAAAGGAATAACAAGCATATTTTATCATTTTATATGTTTTTTTTATAATTTTTATGAAAAAAATTTGTTTTTTTTACATTTTTATTTCGAAATTAACCATGGATGTGTTTGAAAAGTAAATAAAATTACAAACAATGTGGTATATTCAACCTTTACTATGCTGTTTTTAGTTTTCAAACAACACAAAAAATAAAATAAATGGGGCTTGGATGGTTCATTGTGACCTGTACATTATGGCACCCAAAAACGGACATATTTGATTATTGGGAAATTCAAAAATTCATAACATAGGATTTTAGGTATTTTATACCTAAAATCCTATGTTATGTATTTTTTCAATTCCACCGACTCCAGTGGTCGGTGGAATTGAAGTGACATCTCCCTCTATGTCGATCAACATTAATTAAACAGTTTATGTCTCTAAAGTCATTTTTCAAAGTGGTATTTGTGCTTTAAGTAAAATTTAAATTCTATTCATCAAGTGTATCCATTAGTTTCAGTGAGTCAAATACTAAATACTTATAAATCTCAGTTGTAAACTCTGCCGACATAAGAAGCAACAAGTTGCCGTTGTAGCCTCACCTCGGATTTTTAACATAGGCTTATTTTGTGATTTTGCTTTTTGAAACATGACTGAATGAATAAATTGTTTCAAATAGACTTACAGATTAATTATCCATTCATGTAAAGTGTAATAGTACCAAATATTTTATGTGAAACGCAAAATATTCTATGTGTATAGTCAGGCATAAAACAATAGACCTTTGACTACAAATAGACCTTACAGTACAAATAGACCTTACAATACAAATAGACCTTACGGATAGTCAGGCTTGTTAATGATAGACCTTTTATTTTCTAGTTTAAATTTGTTGTCTGCTTGGTGCCGTGGAGGAAGGTTATGTTTTCCTTGTAGTGCTGAGATAGTCTGATTCAACATGAGTGATAACTGTGCTGTGTGTAGTGATCCTGTTGGTAATGAGGATGAGTATGCAATATGCTCCGTAAATAAATGTAAGTTGCATTTTGAATGTGCAGGAATTTTAGAAAACACATGGATTAACTTGGGAGCAGGTAGGAAAAAAGCTTGGAAATGTAAAACTTGTAGAGGTAAATCTGTTAGTTCTGATGCAATTAGCAAAATGCATGAGGAGTTTTTGCAAAAAATGCAGGAAACAATTAAAGAGCAATTCTCTATCCATTGTGCAGATTTTAATAAACAAATTGCTGAGCTTACTAAGTCTGTAGAATTTGCTTCTGAAAAAATCCATGAATATGAGAAACGCATTTCGTTATTTGACAGTAAAGTAAAGTATTTAGAAAAAACCAATGAATCTCTCACAGCTCAAAACAGGGAATTGCAAAATAATTATTTGTTGCTGCAAGAACAGTTTGATAGACTCGAGCAATATAACCGTAATAGAAACCTACAGATTGACGGTGTGCCATACGATGACAATGAAACTGTCCCTAATATTATCTCAAAACTATCTGATATCGTAGGTGAACCAATAAATTATGACATAGACATTCAAGCAGCTCACCGTGTTCCTACTCAAAGAAAATCTGGAATTAAACCTATTATCGTACAGTTCTCGAACAGACAAAAAAGAGATAGTTTTCTGAAAAAGGCAAAACAGCTTAGTATTAAATCTACACAGATAAAAAAATCAGTCCCTGAAACATTTATTTATGTTAACGAACATCTTACCCCACGTAATAAAGAACTATTATATAAGGCGAAGCAATTGAAGATAAAAGGTTTCAAGTACGTGTGGGTCAAAGAGGGTAAGATTTTTGCCAGAAAATCTGACTCCCCAGACGACAAAGCAGTATGGATAAAGTCTGACTCGGAGCTGGAAAAAATCATGAAAACACTGGAAGGCTAAAGCAACTGTTTTGGATTATTGGCATAACTGTATGTCTGTCTGTATGTCAGTAACTAAAAATACTAATAGAAATAATTTAAGCATTTTTCATTTAAATATCAGAAGTTTAAGGAAACATTTTGATGAGTTCTACATTTATTTACAAAGTCAACAAAAACCATTTGAAATAATAATATTGACCGAAATCTGGATTAAACTTGGAGAAGAGGACCAGTACCAACTGCCAGGTTATAACATGGTGATTCAACCCAGGCCGGACAACCAAGCTGGAGGCGTTGCTGTGTATCTGACCTCTGGACTGCAACACACTTATCAGCCAATACTACTGCCCACTGCTGAGATTGTGCATGTTTCATTCAAAGTTGTCAGTGAAGATAAACTTTACTACAAAATATCACTATATGCCATTTATAGATGTTGTAAATTTACCTTTAACGAATTTAAAACAGATTTTGAAAATATATTACAGAAATCCTCAGACCCAACTCTCATCATAGGGGATTTAAATATATGTACATTAAAAAATACAGGGTCTAGTCAGAATTATTTAAGTTTAATTTCAGCTTATGGATTTACAAATTTTATTACTTCCCCAACGAGAATTTTTAATAACTCAGTAAGCTGTCTCGACCATATTTTAGTTAGGAATTCTAAGAACATACATATTGAGTGTGATGTTATAAAATTAAATATTACAGATCATTTTGCTGTAAGAGCTGAATTATATGTGCACACTTTCAGTCATAAGGTAGTTAAAAATAATCCTGATCTTTTTTATAGAGTTGTTGATGAAAATTTAATGCGCAGACAGCTACTTACATCTGATTGGAGTGAAATATACCTTGCTGAAGATGTAAACGAGTGTGTCAATAGTTTTTATAGTATTTACAATAAATGTCTAGACTCATCTTATAGATTAAAGAAGATTAATAGCAAAAATAAAAAACGTAGTCCATGGGTTACTGATGCGCTAGTCTCACTAATTAATAGGAAAAATAGTGTATTTAAGGTTTTTTCAAAAAATAGGGGGGATCAAAATATTAAGACAGAATACTGTAGATTGTCAAGGTTAGTAACAAAAAGTATCAGAGATGCAAAAATTCAGTATTATTCTTCTATTATTGAAAATAATAAAGGTGATAGCAAAAAGTACTGGTCTGTTGTCAGGGAAATAATGAAAAAAAGAAAACATGTATTAAAAAATATTAATATTAATAATGCAATTGTCCCAGTAAATGGTAATGAAGAAATTGTAAGTAATTATTTTAATGATTATTTTGTAAATATAGTAAATGATATGAGATATGAAGCTTTTGGATGTGACATGTTTAAAAATAATTACTTAGACAGTAATATTTATTTTGATAAGTTTACCATCAACATTAGTGATGTGTGTAGAATTGTTGCTGGTATGAAAAGTAAAAAAAGCTGTGGTTTAGACGGTATTAGTGTAATTACTATAAAAAATAATATTGATATATTGGCGCCAGTCCTTACAGTTATTTACGACAAGTCTTTGAAACAGGGCGTATTTCCTGCAAGTTTTAAGGATGCAGTAGTTGTACCCGTTTTAAAGTCAGGTGACGATATGTTGGTCTCCTCATATCGCCCCATCTCTTTGATAAGCACTCTTGCTAAAATTTTTGAGGTATTTATTAAAGAAGAACTTTTAAAATATTTTTTTAATCAAAATATTTTTTCTCCAAAACAATTTGGGTTTTTACCGAACCGTGGTACTGATTTAGCTATTGAACAGCACATAAGTGAACTTGCCTCCTTAGTTGATCAAAGTAGATGCACCTTGGCTGTATATTTAGATTTTAAAAAGGCATTTGATCTGGTTGACATTGACATATTACTGAAGAAAATTAAGGGATATGGAGTTGGTGGTCTTGCATTTAAGTTATTAGAATCTTTTTGTAGAGACAGAAGGCAAGCTGTTAAAATAAATAATGTACATAGCGAGTTGCGGCACATAAAGTATGGCGTGGCGCAAGGTGGGGTGGCAGGGCCGTTGTTTTTCCTAATTTATATTAATGATTTGTTAAGTTGTCAATTAAGTTCTTCCATCTTTGCCTATGCAGATGATACTGCAATTGTTTGTTCTGATGTTAACCGCCATGCCCTTAAAGCTAAAATAAGCAGCGATCTAGAAATAATATCAAATTGGCTGGTATCCAACAGGCTTTTAATAAATAATTCAAAGACAAAATGTATCTTGTTCTCTGGTTCTTCCAATGATGTTAAAGAACTCACTACTGAATTTAATTTGGTCTGCCATACCCATCAATGCTTGTATGAATGTGAATGTGAAAGTATTGAATTTGTTGAATCTGTTAAATATCTAGGAGTTTACATCGACAGTCAATTAAAGTGGAATAAGCATGTAGAATACTTAGGAAAAAAACTTAAAAAAATTAACTATGCTTTGTATTATATGAGAAGTTTTTTAAGGAAGGAACATTTAAAATATCTCTATATATCTTGGTTTGAGAGCACAGTCAGATATGGTATTATTCATTATGGCGGAACTTATCCTACTGTATTAAAACCAATCATAATGATTCAAAGGTTTGCAATTAGGACAATTCATTTTATAAAAAAATCTGAACGCATGTCTCATCTATTTTCAGAGAATAACTATTTAACTTTTGATCAATTATATTTAATGTCTTGTATAATGCATGTGTATAAATTTTTTAACAATTATTCTCTAAAACAATTCAATGCTGCTACACGTGCATCGCAGTTTGTTACCATATTAACTCCCAGATTTCGAAAAGAGTTATCTAGGAAACAATTCTGTTATCTAGGGAAAAATATTTTTAACATGATAGTAGCCTATTTTGGAAATAATATTTTAAATGAGGGGAAACCTAGATTTAAGATGAAAATAAAAAATGCAATCGTTAACAGTGAAATTGACATGCCTTAGTATTAATTTATTTCTTGTTCTAATTAAATGCTCTCAATCCAATCTCAACTTGTTAAATTTGTTTTAAACTTGTTATGTTTTAAAGAAATTTATTGACAGTTGATTATTAATTATTTATTATCCATCTTTACTTGTTGTTATTTATTTATATTTATTTTTATGCTTAATGTTAAAGCTCTAATAAAAGTTTTTGAGTGATGTAAATAGACTGGCCGACAACCTATTCTAAAATATATTATCTTCATAGCTTATTTCCGCGCGAGCTCTGTGAGCTCTTGGAATGTAAACATGTTTGCACATATTATTATAAATAAAGTCTTTGTCTATTGTCTATTGTCTATTGTCTATACATGTGTAATATTGTATATCTACTATACGTATAAGTATTTCGTTTTCGCTAGTTGGCCACACTGTCGGCGTGCAGTAATCCGGATCCGGCAAAGCATGGAAAACGAAAATGCTAATATCATCATGTAAACAATGGAGAGAACGGGATCTGTAGAGAGAGATAGATTGGACGTTTTTTAATGTAAATTATGTATACTTAATTGAAGTTCTTTTTAAGAATATTATTCTTTGTTGTTTTTCAACTTTAACTTGGTAAGTACCAAATCCAATCTGTTCGTTAATCTAGCTTATTGAAGCCAATCCAGTTCTGTACGAGGACCATTCTATTTTCACGTGGGCCTAAGGGATAAATTGTTAGCAATTTGATTTCTGGTTTCTTCCTATGCTATTCTTCTGGAGAATATTATCTTAGCACACGTATTTATGAATATGTTGCATTAAATTTCTTGCTGTACAGTAGACCCTCGTCAATCCGCACTGCTTAGTCCCAGTGAATGAAAACAAAAATGTTGTAATAGACGCAGACTGTCGTAATACTCAATCGTGGTTATTTGCCGATCGCTAGGTAAATGACGGTAAATAACTTTACAACTGCATTAACGGTAAAACAATGCTAGTGCGGGTAAACGTTTCGGGTGCCGTTTGCTGGTGAACGGATAACTTTACGAGAGACGACAGTTTTAATCTAGTAATGTAGCATTCTGTACTGTTTCTGCTTTTAATATAGGCCTATGCCAAATAAAAAAGAGTATATTGTGTTTAGGTATTTAATTAAATAATGATGTATTATATTGCTTTAATGGTGACATTTACTTTTTTTAATTTTTTGTCGATTTGGTCATGCCAGTTTATAAATTAAAAATGGCCTAATGCTTCTTTTTCATTAAATTATATTTTTTCCCGTATATTAGGTAACATTTTATACAAGGGTAACATTTTAAAACTAATCCTGATTACTGTTTTAAAATACAATATTAAAAAAGCTTACTTCACTTTCAAGGTCTTCATCAGTGGTCATCTTATTGCAGCTTTCGTCGGATCTCGATTGTAAAGGTTTCATCTATTTAATGGGGGTATTTTTATTTCACATCCTTGGTGTTTTCATTTAGGTCAGAAGAAAAATAATATTTTTTTTCGAAAATCACCTTTAAAGTTAACAATTTTCTTGTATTATGTATCTAGTAACAGACCTGTAACCTGAAATAGCAGTTTCAGTTCACAATATAGGCCTTTTAAGACACTGAGAAACATTATCTCGATATTGTTTATACTTAAATTATCTGTTTGGATTTATTGGATATATTTCAGAAATTTTCCCATAACACAATACTCACAACCTGCAAATCCGAGAACCATTAGGGTAACTTTCCTGAAGCATTTTTCTTCAGAGGGTTCACTTAATTAAAAAAAAACATGCCGAAAATCGCTCCGCGCGGAGTCAAGGTGTCATTTAGCGCATACAGTTTTCAAAGTAAAATTTTATCTAGTATACCAATCAAAGATAAAGAGCTGCTAAATGTTTGTTTATATTTACGCATCCTGAAAATACATTCCGTCGAAGTTGCCCAACTTTAACGCTATTTATCTTTTTAATGAGCGTGCAGAAACGATTTTAGGAAAGCAATAAACACTCTAAAACTCATTGGCTTTATAATGGCATATTCAGATAAATTTTATTTCAAGAATTAGGTATGCTAAATGGCACCGCGTTTATCCCTGCGCCGCCTTGCGCGGCGAAAAGCGGACAATTTTAACAAGGGCTCTCATGGTGCCGCAGTTTCAAAAAAACGTCGCCGCTAGTGTAGCAGAGAAACGAAAACGGCCCTAGGGAACCTAACCTTATTGATAATATTGGTGGGTATATGGCATGAAAACGCCCTTGTATAAAATGTTACCTAATATACGGGAAAAAATATAATTTAATGAAAAAGAAGCATTAGGCCATTTTTAATTTATAAACTGGCATGACCAAATCGACAAAAAATTAAAAAAAGTAAATGTCACCATTAAAGCAATATAATACATCATTATTTAATTAAATACCTAAACACAATATACTCTTTTTTATTTGGCATAGGCCTATATTAAAAGCAGAAACAGTACAGAATGCTACATTACTAGATTAAAACTGTCGTCTCTCGTAAAGTTATCCGTTCACCAGCAAACGGCACCCGAAACGTTTACCCGCACTAGCATTGTTTTACCGTTAATGCAGTTGTAAAGTTATTTACCGTCATTTACCTAGCGATCGGCAAATAACCACGATTGAGTATTACGACAGTCTGCGTCTATTACAACATTTTTGTTTTCATTCACTGGGACTAAGCAGTGCGGATTGACGAGGGTCTACTGTACAGCAAGAAATTTAATGCAACATATTCATAAATACGTGTGCTAAGATAATATTCTCCAGAAGAATAGCATAGGAAGAAACCAGAAATCAAATTGCTAACAATTTATCCCTTAGGCCCACGTGAAAATAGAATGGTCCTCGTGCAGAACTGGAATGGCTTCAATAAGCTAGATTAACGAACAGATTGGATTTGGTACTTACCAAGTTAAAGTTGAAAAACAACAAAGAATAATATTCTTAAAAAGAACTTCAATTAAGTATACATAATTTACATTAAAAAACGTCCAATCTATCTCTCTCTACAGATCCCGTTCTCTCCATTGTTTACATGATGATATTAGCATTTTCGTTTTCCATGCTTTGCCGGATCCGGATTACTGCACGCCGACAGTGTGGCCAACTAGCGAAAACGAAATACTTATACGTATAGTAGATATACAATATTACACATGTATAAAATACCTAAAATCCTATGTTATGAATTTTTAAATTTCCCAATAATCAAATATGTCCGTTTTTGGGTGCCACAATGTACAGGTCACAATGAACCATCCAAGCCCCATTTATTTTATTTTTTGTGTTGTTTGAAAACTAAAAACAGCATAGTAAAGGTTGAATATACCACATTGTTTGTAATTTTATTTACTTTTCAAACACATCCATGGTTAATTTCGAAATAAAAATGTAAAAAAAACCAAATTTTTTTCATAAAAATTATAAAAAAACATATAAAATGATAAAATATGCTTGTTATTCCTTTAGTATTACGTAGTGGCCATAGTTATACACATCCCTACCGAATTTTATTCCAATCGGATGACTTTTGTGGATTTTATGATGATTTAAGTAAATCAAACATATCCGCCATTTTTCAAGATGGCGGATTTAGCTCAACTGACCGGAAGTAGAAAACTTGGTTTTTGACTTAGTACCCCCTTTGCGAATATTTTCTACCACATAAACGTTAATTTGCAAAATTTTTATTTTTTTACATTTTTTTGAAAAAGACACTTTAAAATTTATATTTTTTTGTGTTATTCAAAAACCAAAAACAGCGTAGTAAAGGTTGAATATACCAAATTGTTTGCAATTTTATGTACTTTTTAAAAACAACCATGGTTTTTATGTTTGGTGTTAATTTCGAAATAAAAATGTAAAAAAACACATTTTTTTCATAAAAATTATAAAAAAACATATAAAATGATTAAATATGCTTGTTATTCCTTTAGTATAACGTAGTGGCCATAGTTATACACATCCCTACCGAATTTTATTCCAATCGGATGACTTTTGTGGATTTTATGATGATTTAAGTAAATCAAACATATCCGCCATTTTTCAAAATGGCGGATTTAGCTCAACTGACCGGAAGTAGAAAACTTGGTTTTTGACTTAGTACCCCTTTGCGAATATTTTCTACCACATAAACGTTAATTTGCAAAATTTTTATTTTTTTACATTTTTTTGAAAAAGACACTTTAAAATTTATATTTTTTTGTGTTATTCAAAAACCAAAAACAGCATAGTAAAGGTTGAATATACCAAATTGTTTGCAATTTTATGTACTTTTTAAAAACAACCTTGGTTTTTATGTTTGGTGTTAATTTCGAAGTAATAATGTAAAAAAAAACAAATTTTTTCATAAAAATTATAAAAAAAAACATATAAAATGATTAAATATGCTTGTTATTCCTTTAGTATTACGTAGTGGCCATAGTTATACACATCCCTACCGAATTTTATTCCAATCGGATGACTTTTGTGGATTTTATGATGATTTAAGTAAATCAAACATATCCGCCATTTTTCAAGATGGCGGATTTAGCTCAACTGACCGGAAGTAGAAAACTTGGTTTTTGACTTAGTGCTCCTTTGCGAATATTTTCTACCACATAAACGTTAATTTGCAAAATTTGTTATTTTTTAACTTTTTTTGAAAAAGACACTTTAAAAATTCTATTTTTTTGTGTTATTCAAAAACTAAAAACAGCATAGTAAAGGTTGAATATACCAAATTGTTTGTAATTTTATGTACTTTTTAAAAACATCCATGGTTTTTATGTTTGGTGTTAATTTCGAAATAAAAATGTAAAAAAAACCAAATTTTTTTCATAAAAATTATAAAAAATCATATAAAATGATTAAATATGCTTGTTATTCCTTTAGTATTACGTAGTGGCCATAGTTATACACATCCCCTACCGAATTTTATTCTAATCGGATGACTTTTGTGGATTTTATGATGATTTAAGTAAATCAAACATATCCGCCATTTTTCAAGATGGCGGATTTAGCTCAACTGACCGGAATTAGAAAACTTGGTTTTTGACTTAGTACCCCTTTGCGAATATTTTCTACCACATAAACGTTAATTTGCAAAATTTTCATTTTTTAACGTTTTTTTGAAAAAGACTCTTTAAAATTTATATTTTTTTGTGTTATTCAAAAACCAAAAACAGCATAGTAAAGGTTGAATATACCAAATTGCTTGTAATTTTATGTACTTTTTAAAAACATCCATGGTTTTTATGTTTGGTGTTAATTTCGAAATAATAATGTAAAGAAACCAAATTTCTTTCATAAAAATTATAAAAAAACATATAAAATGATAAAATATGCTTGTTATTCCTTTAGTATAACGTAGTGGCCATAGTTATACACATCCCTACCGAATTTTATTACAATCGGATGACTTTTGTGGATTTTATGATGATTTAAGTAAATCAAACATATCCGCCATTTTTCAAGATGGCGGATTTAGCTCAACTGACCGGAAGTAGAAAACTTGGGTTTTGACTCAGAGCCCCTAAATGAACATTTTCTACCACAAAAAACTAAATTTGGATAATTTAAATTTTTTAGCACTTTTTAAAAAATTGCATAAAAATATCTAATTTTTTTGATTATATAAAAAGTAAAAACAGTAAAATAGAAGTTGAATATACCAAATTGTTCGTAATTTTATGTACTTTTCAGAAATATCCATATAGTAACTGGTAACCTCATAACGTTTTTGAAAAACGAAAAAAACATGTTTTTTTACATAAAAGTTGCAAAAAAACCATTAAAATAGTAAAAAATCAAGTGTAAGCGATTGTTTTCTAATAGAATACCCAATTTTACACATCCCTACCAAATTTTGTCGAAATCGGATAACTTTTGTGGATTTTATGTCGATAAAAGTATTTCAAACATGGCCGCCATTTTCCAAGATGGCGGAGTTAGCTCACCTGACCCGAAGTAGAAAACTTGGGTTTTGACTCAGGACGTCTTGGTGCACATTTTCCAGCAAAAACATTTTTGCTTTCATTTTTTTCCTTATTAGTGTGTTTTTTCGCCTATCTTCACTGGACTATTACTGTTGGTGCCATGCGTAAAAGAGCTCGTTTATGTATCAGAGAAAACGGAGGTTATTTTGAAAATAAGCCGAAGTAACTGGCATTGAGGAGGAGACCATCACATTCTTTTATCAAAACTAGAGTACTTTGGCCTGGGAACCACGGCGCTTAAGTTTTTTGCGTCTTACCTTGAAAATCGCAAACAAGTAGTTTTCTTGGATGGTATTTCTTCCAATGAAGTATCAGTTAAGTTCGGAGTCCCTCAAGGCTCTGTACTGGGACCTTTGTTGTTTTTAATTACCGTCAATGATCTACCAAATAGTGTCTCTGAACCCGCAAAAACAATTTTATATGCTGATGACACTACTTTGATCTCATCCAGTATAACCTTAAATGAACTTGTACAGTTATCAAATAATGCACTGCAGGAAGTGTCTGCACGGTTTCAGGCCAATGGTCTTCTTCTAAATGGCAACAAAACTCAAAACATAATTTTTCTAAAGCCTATTGACCGGGTGTTTGACAACACACAATCGAGTGTCAGATATCTCGAGTAGTTTACCTCTTAAGAAGATTAAAAGAGGTGGTTGACGAAAATTATTTAATCATGTCATATTTTGCCTTTTATCAAAGTGTTTATCGCTACGGCCTAATTTTTTGGGGAAGTAGTACTAGAATAAATGACATCCCTCTTATTCAGAAAAAAATATTAAGAATTTTGTGTAATGCTCGCTCTGATGCCCATTGTAGACCTCTTTTTATAAAATTAAAACTCCAAACAGTGATTAATCTATACATTTATGACATTATGACCTATAGTTTGAAACATTTACCCTACCAAACTCTGTGCAAAGATGTTCATACATACAACACTAGAAAAAACTTTGACATAAATAGAACTTTCAGTAGATTAAGTAAAACTCCAAAAGGCCATTAAGTAATGTCACATAAGGTAAACAATAAACTAAGTAACACTCGTTATTTTTAAACAGACTTTATGACTGGCTTTTAAAAATCCCATTTCATTCTGTTTCTGACTTCATGGTAGAGAAAGATATTGTGTTTTAACTGCTTATTTGTTGTTATATTTCTTTGTTGTTGTTATCTGTTTCATATTTTATTCATATTTTTGTTGAAATCTATAGAAGTCTATTTTCATGTTATTGAAATTTTAGCTAGTTTTTATGTTGTTATTGTTAATCATTTTTTAAGTTAACCATTTTAATCTCAATCTTATTCAAATTTTAGAAGCCTAGGTTCAGAAATGTCGCTAGCCTATATTGATTTAGAATGAAAAAAACATATCACATAACCTCAATATTTATTTTAGTTGCTAGGCTTACAAATGCCAATTGTTTCACTTTGCCAATCCACAGAGCTGTATCTTTTAATATGTATACTTTGTTTCTTTCTTTTACTGACCATAGCCAAGTAGGCTAGACTAATTGACTTTGCTAATACATGTATATTTCAAAGGCAAATAAATTATTCTTGATTCTTGACAAGTTAAAAGTTAATTAAGTGTTATTTATCGTCCAGTTAAGTGTTTTATTTTTTTAAACTGTTATATTTTAATAAAAGTTACTGTGAATCATTGATATTAGGTATTTCTAATGTATCCTATACTCTTATATGAGCAATGTTATCATCCGGCCGTGCGTGCTTGCTTGTATGCTTGCTTGTATGCTTGCTTGTATGCTTGCTTGCACATTTATCTCAAAAACGGCTCCGAGGATTTCTTTCAAAGTCTGGAAATAAGTAATTTATGACTCAAAAACGTCTTTTACGCAGATTACTTGGCCAGAGAAAATCTAATAACGTAATAAATCGAATTTTAAAGTTGTAAAATTTTAACATTGGCCTTATGGGTTGCCGTGATAGCAACGAAAATAAACAAGGAAAGTGTAAACAAATGAAGTAATAATAACAGCTGTTTGGAATCTACAGCTATCAAGGGAAAATACAGCAGGTGGGATGAAGAGTCCATGGAGCAATAAAAAAGGTTTATATTGATACATTTTATGACATTGAGATATTTTATAGTAACTGGATGAACTGGTAAACATGAAATAACACCGAGCAAGGCTCGGTCCACCAGGTACTTACTAATAAATTGTGATGAGGCAAAATCATATGGCAGAGTTTATCTTTCATTAGCATGTGTTTTAGCCTACAATAAACTTACCTGCTTTTTAAAATGATATAATATTTTAGTTGTCAATAAAACCTGTTATATAAAGTGTTGTATATAATTTGAAAGATTATTAAATGGAGAATCTTTTGATAATATTCAACATACTATTAAGTCAAATATGACATAAAACTAATGTCATAAGCTTCAATTTGTGTTCGTAAAAAATCAAAATTTCAAACTTTAACCATAAAACTGAAGTTCAAAATGATGACGCATCCTGATTATACTTTAATATTCTTATTTATAATTTTACAAGGATTCTGAAAATGGTAATAAAATCCACAAAAAACATGATTTAGTGCAGTTATAGCCATTTTATTAAGGGACATTCAGGGTTTTTTCAGAAAAGAAACTTCAGCCTTACTCTGTTTTTCTCCACATACTGTTAAATTTACGAATAATGAATTAGAGCAATAGTAGGTTTTTATACATCACTTTAAAGCTTATTAAAAGGACAAGTTTTTTATAATATTTGACTTATTCTACATTCCAGTAAAACATAGAAATACTGCCTAAAACTTAATTTAAATTTTCTCAAAAAACACAAATCCAGGCTTTAATTAGAAAACAAGAGTTTATATGGGAGTTGAAACTCAATATTTCTGAATTATTCTTAATGGGAATTTTATGGGGATTCTAAATATGGGAATGACATCCATAAAAACACAATCTGTGATGCACTTACAGTCGACTCTCGCTAACTCGAATTTCCACGGGACTGCGATTTTTCTTCGTGTTACGTATAGTTCGTCGTAGGCATAGTTCGAGTTATAGAGGTGAACTAAATGAAAATTCGTAATACAGAGGTAAAGAAAAGTGTAGTTTATTCCCTACATCTCCGACAAATCTAAGCTTTTAACTTATTTAAATATTATATTTAAATGAAAAATACAATACATATTAATAATATAATAACCTGTAAAATACGAAAACAGATAATATCTTATTAATTCTGATTAAAAAGTCCGTAATCTTCCTCTGCTTAAACATGTAAAATCAATTAATTACAGTATCGATCATAATTTTTATTAAAACAATTGTGATGCGGACTATAAATTATATGTCAAATTGTTTGTAATTTAATGCAGAATTTCAGGATGTTAATAACTCAAAACCTGAAAATTCCGACTTGAGGTCCCTTCAAGGGAACCTCAAGGGACCTCAAGGGACTCAAGGGGGACCTCAAGTCGGAATTTTCAGGTTTTGAGTTATTAACATCCTGAAATTCTGCATTAAATTACAAACAATTTGACATATAATTTATAGTGCTATGATTTTAGCGAATTTCCCCTATAGGGATGAAGCTATTACCGTAGGTCTCATGGTAAGACCTAAGCCCCAGACCATGATAACTTTTCGTTTTGCAACCCCCAGAAGCAAAAAACACCATTCGTTCGAATTTTTAGATATATATATATATATATCTATATATCTATATATATATATATATATATATATATATATATATGTGTCTGTTAGCACGATAGCGGCCGTAAAAATGGTCCGATCTTGATGAAATTTGGTAAAGACATGTAAAGTGGTAATCGATTGGACGAGTTCGTGAACCAGCCCGATCGGACTACCGGAAGGGGGGGTAAAGGGGGATAAACCCCCCCAAAAATGGGTTTTTTGATCTTTTTATATAGAAAAATAAAATTTATCAAATTTTTGTTGGCACCATTGAATTCAGCTAAAAAAAACAAACAATTTAGTATTTTGAATCACTGCTCTATGTCCGTTAGTTACCGAGATATTGAAAGTGGTAAACACAGTACGTTGTCCCAATGTTAACCTTATGGGAAATAAAGAAAATTCTATATCTCGTTTATTTCTCAACATATCTTGATAAAACTTGGTAAATGGCTTCTTATAGTTCAGATCTACTAAATATTGAATTAAAACCAACAAGTTTAAACATACCTGTAGTAGCAAACCTGCATACTCATTCCTCATGTTAATCTTATGGAGCTTACAAAAACATGTCAAATCTCGCTATGTTAGATTAAAATATATTGTTTTGCATTTGAAATTCGCTGAGTATGCAGGTCTGCTGCAACGGGGGTATTTTGTCTTTGAATTATTGGCGTTTGAATTTTAAATAGTCAAAACGGGCATTTTAGGAAATCAAGGCCCAAAACTTCAAACGTTCACAGAAAATGTATTATTGATATTTAAGAAATGAATTTTGTATCAAAATAAAGCTGAAAACTAGATCTTTAAATCTAAACTGAAACAGACGTGATACACTCACAATTTCATTGTTAAAAAATTGAGAAAGTGAGAAGTTTAAAAAGGGACCTCAAGTCGGAGGGCAGAATACTGAAGAATAAAAGAGAAATACACTGTCAAGACGGTGATTTTTGGACTCAGACAATGTTCTTCTACAGCGAAAAACTTGAAGTAGTTCACTTATTCGCCGATAGATGTCAGGAGAGAGTAGTTTTGTAATGCCCCTGACGACACTGTCAGTACGGGTCTGCACATTTGGGAAATGGGACCTGAAGTCGCCCGCCATGTTATTTCCCATATAAGCGACTTGAGGTCCCTTTTCGTTTGCATGACATAGGCTGCTAAATCGATTATTTTTTAATATTTATCAGATTCTAATCGCTAAAATAACCGAATGAATATGTACAGGAAAGATTAAGGAATCGTATCCACTTGAAACATAAAAATCGATATTTTTGACCCGATTCGACTAAAATGCCCGTACTGTAAAATTTACTCCAGCGACTTGAGGTGCCTTTTCACTTTCCGCATCACAATTATTAACTTCACTTGCCTGCTTTTAAATTTTCACCTGGTTTTTTTTAATTTTTGATAGCGTACTACCTGGAATATTAAACCTGGCAGCGATGTCTTTCTTCTTTACCGCCCCGTTGTTCACCAACTTTATTATTTCTAACTTTTCACCATCAGTTAATGCTTTGGGTTGTCTTTTCGCACACATTCTCGAATATTTCATGTACAAACAGTCGTCACACACTCAAAAAGCCCCGCACAAGGTAAATATACTCGAGACTGCACAGTCTAAAGGCGCTTGACCTTTAGACATATATGATTCACCGACAGCTTACATCCTGAACACCTGGATTTCGTATTACAGAGGTCCATTCTGAAAACTTTGTGGTATCAAGGTTAACTTTGAGTTATGGAGGTAAAGCGCGAATCGAATTTGTCTCATCTACTGAACTTCGAGTTATAGAGGTAATTTTTGTGTCCCTTCGAGTTATAGAGGTAAAATATAACCGGAAAATTAGTTTGTGTTATGTACAGTAATTTCTTCATATTATACAGGTTTTTCCAAGGGGATTAAAAATAATTCGTGATATCGAGGATTTCGTGATATAAGAGAATAATATAAGAATAATGTTTATTTCCAAAAAAACATATACAAGAAATATACATTTATTATTTAAAAAAAAATCAGCAACTTTATCCAGTTCTGTTGGGTACAAAAAAAACAAATACATCCAAAACTATAGTCTACCTAAAATAACACTTAACCTAGGACTGACTACAGTAGACGCCCTCTAGTTCGGCCACTTCGGGACCGGACCACCGGCCGAACTACAAAATGGCCGGACTATCCGGATGTACTATTTAAATGTAAAATAACCATATTAAACTCATTACCTATGCTTAAAAATCAACAAAACACGTTATTTAAACATGTTTACAGTGTTTAATTGCCAAAGAAAATATTTTGACGTCTGTATGTTCATCTGTCATATTGCGTCACTCGTAGATAGGTACGTTTTTTACCAATACCGCACGGGTAATATAAAGTGAACAGAAAAACTCATAACGTAATGTTAAACACATATTACATATTAAAAATTTATTTGATCAAATTAATTTACACGTTTTACTTGAATCATAACCTATACAATTTAAAAGAAATCTGTTATTTTCTTTTTTGTGCAACAATTTTTTACTAAGCTTTTGTTTCATTACCACAAACGTGTGTTTACGTTTTCCACCCATTTTAGAAAAGATTTTTGTTAGTTGAGGTCAAGCGTGTCCATCAATTACAAGCTTGCCCGTAAACTAAACTTGACATGAATAGTTAAATTCTGCGGCCGGAAACAAAACATTCAAGATAAATCCTGCCAAAGGTAATTCTCCCACGGTGCGGTCTGGCGATATGACGGATATGAGTCACCCTCTTAGGACCGGCCGGACCATCCGGCGGCCGATCCAACCGAAGCCGAACTAGAGGGCGTATACTGTATATGGTGAGTTACAGCAAGTCATACATACCAGTGACAATGAATACATAAAAGTGACTCAAAAAATACAACCGGCTATTGCATTAAAACTAAAAAGCTAGGAAACCAGAAGAGATAGAAACTAAAAAGGGTTTATATTTAAACGTATAACTGTAAAAAGAGATGTTATGTCGATTTGTTCCAAAAGCCATGTCTTTAACTTTCGCTTAAAACCCGTTATTGTTTTGCATTTTTTAATTTCATTTGGAAGACTGTTGAACATTTTTGGTCCTAAAAATACAAATGATCTCCATAGAATACTTTTTTGAACTTTTGGTTTTTTCAATTCCCCTGCTAATCGACTCTTCTAGTATTGTAAGTGTGAAAAATTAGATTTGTTTCATTGTTACCGCTTCTATGGAAAAAAATTTGTAAAACTTTAAAAACAAAGAGATGTTGCAAAGGTAAAATCTGTAATTTTTGGTACAATGGAAATGAAGAATCCCACTTTCTTCTAAACATAATTATACGAATAAAATGGTTCTGAATAACCCTCAATTGTCCCAAAAAAAACTTTGAATGAACCGCCCCAACAATGAATACCGTACTGCATTTTTGAATTTATTAATGCAAAAAACAGAGAACGAAGCATATCAGTATCACACAAGTTCCGCAAATAATAAAACTTTCTAACACTACCCCTGACAGATTGTACAACACTCTTAATATGTTTTTCCCAAAACAACCTACTGTCAATTGTGATTCCTAGATACTTAAAATAATCAACTCTTTCAATCGGTTGACACTGACAATTTAGTCTATCAAAACACCTCTGTGAATGAAACCGAACTGTTTGATGAAAATCAAAACTGTTATTGCCAAAATTTAACAATTTAGTTTTTTCTACAATCATTCTATTCTCTGCGCACCATTGCTCCAAGATGTTTAGAGAAGAATCAATTTTATTATATAATATTTCTTTATCCTTGTGCCAAAAAAGGAAAGCCACGTCATCCACAAAAGCTGTTATGGATCCTGGTACATCTACTTCCAAAAGGTCATTTATGAAAATTAAAAACAAAGTCACAGACAAAACCGAGCCTTGAGAAACTCCCTTCTGAATTTTACCAACATTACTAATGCACGATTGTATTTTCACTACCTGTTCCCTCCGTGTTAAAAATGTCCTAAACCAGTTCAAGGCAATCCCTCGTACTCCTAAAATTTCCATTTTCCCCAATAAAATTTCATGATCGACCAAATCGAACGCCTTTCTAAATCCACAAAAATTGCCGTACATTTAGAGCCTACATTCATATTGTTAAATCAAGGTATATCAAGGTTTGTGTTAGCGAGAGTCGACTGTACATAGCCATTTAATCTGAGCTAAGACAAAAATTTTGAAAAAATCTTATTTTATCCATTATTCACTTATTGCAAGGTTATGGAAACTTATATTTGGGCCATTTTGTCAGTAATACAATGTAGTCTGTCACATAAAATTTTTTAACACTAACCCTGTACACACATACCTTCCACCCTGTATAGACATATTTTTTGCTTCTGAGGGCCCCAAAACGAAAAGTTATCATGGTCTCGGGCTTAGGTCTTACCATGAGTAATATTGTAACAGCTTCTTCCCTATAGGGGAAATTCGCTGAAACGCATAAACAAATTTAGCAATAGTTTCTGCCATCCTAAATGAAAACTTGCTTAAATTAAGGTTTATCACAGTGCTTAAGATAAAAGATGTGGCCAGTGAAAGTTATAGAGATAGGTCAGGGAAAGGTCAGGGTATTTAAGGGAGATATTATTGTGGAAACCATGTATTTAGTATTTTGTGTCTTTCTACGCCAGTGGCATTTTTTAACGTTTTGATCGGGAACGGTCCAAACCCGGGTCTTGTTACTATCTAACGGGGACTATAAATTAAATAATCTAAATAATAACCTATTGTTACGTATAAGAAGTATAGAATCAGGCCATGAATGCCTACTTCCCAAGACCAAGCCACGGTCTGCCACACGTCACAGTAACTGTACACGTGATGCCTCCCTTTCATATACCTAGGTTCATTCTTGTGTACCTTGCGTCAGTTTTAGGAGGGAGTTCACTACTCTGGAGGAAGTGAATTCTCATAAGCAAGTAGAGGGTTTTTAGGCCATGGGCGCAGTCTCAGCATTTTGAAAGGGGAAGGGAAGTGCAAGATAATGTAAGATCTTACCTTACAGTCCTTATTATCCCTATTATCTGAAGTAATACAGCTGTGGTGCTAGTAAATATTGGCAACTCTGTCTCTAAGGGTTCAGCTAATCGAGGTTGCTGATAGGCCCTAGGTATTATGTTTATTGTTGATTCATTAAGTATTACACTGAAGAGAATATTGGATGTATTTTAGCGAATTTCCCCTATAGGGAAGAAGCTATTACCGTAGGTCTCATGGTAAGACCTAAGCCCGAGACCATGATAACTTTTCGTTTTAGGGCCACCAGAAGCAAAAAACACCATTCGTTCGAATTTTTATATATCTATCTATCTATCTATCTATATATATATATATATATGTGTGTGTCTGTCAGCACGATAGCGGCCGTAAATATGGTCCGATCTTAATGAAATTTGGAACAGACATGTAAAGTGGTAATCGAATGGACGAGTTCGTGAACCAGCCCGATCGGACCACCGGAAGGGGGGGTAAAGGGGGATAAACACCCCCAAAAATGGGTTTTTTGAGTTTTTTACATATAAAAATAAAATTTAACGAATCTTTGTTGGCACCATTGAATTCAGCTCAAAAAAACAAACAATTTAGTGTTTTGAATCATTGCTCTATGTCCATTGGTTACCGAGATATTGAAAGTGGTAAACACAGTACGTTGTCCCAATGTTAACCTTATGGGGAATAAGTAAAATTCTATATCTCGCTTATTTCTCAACATATCTGGATAAAACTTGGTTTGTGGCTTCATCTAGATGAGATCTAATGTATTTTAGTCTAAAATCCCCGAAATTTCAATTTTTGTGGCAGCGGTATCATACGGTAATCATTCCCCATGTTATCCTTATGGGAAATAAAAAATTCTATATCTTACTTATTTTTTAACATTTCTTGACAAAACTTGGTATATGGCTTCTTCTAGTTAAGATCTACTAAATAATGAATTAAAACCAACCAGTTTTAACATACCTGTTGCAGCAAACCTGCATAATCATTCCCCATGTTATTCTTATGGAGATTACAAAACATGTAAAATCTCGCTAAGTTGGATTGAAATACCGTTTGTTGTGTTGCATCTGAAATTCGCTGAGTATGCAGGTCTGCTGCAACGGGGGTATTTATATTTTATTGTTGTTTATGAAAAAAACTTACGAATGATAACAATGTTTCTTACAGTATATGGGATACTTATTTGTTCACGTTGGTTATGAAGAGCCAACATGGTTAAAGCGAATGCTTAGTGTCTGCATCTGCCTTGTTCAGCATTTGTGTGGTCCCGATGTCACTGAGTAAGTATATAACTTATTTGTTTTATCAAATTTTAATTTTTAATAATATTCTATGAACATAAGACATAACTTAACAACTTAACTTAAAGGCCCACCCACACTGGAGCAGGACAGCGGCGGGAGCGGTGCGGCGGCGGGACAATATCCCGCCCGGGATTTTAAAACACATAAATAAATGTGAGCGCCCACACTAGAGTGGTACCGCTTCCGTCGTCCCGCGGCGTTACCCGATCGTCCCGCCATGTTGGATTTTCCCGCTCAAACCGCTGTGGGACGCAGTGTAATAATTAATTAATACACATTTATTTTACTTTAAATCTACATTTTCTCTTATGTTATGTTGTTTAGAACATCTTAATGATAACAAATAATTATTCCGAAAAAATTGTTTTTAACACATGTTATACAATATCCAAATTCTGTTCTGTGTTTGGAGTTCCGTTTGAATGCAAGTAAATAATACTAAATACAGAGTCCAATGAAATTTAATTATAATATTTTAGGTTGTATAATAATATCTGAAAAATAAAAAGACAAGCCAAGACACTAAAACAATGCTAAAACTTACAATTTATTACGTATTTAGCATAAATTTCCAAAAATCTTATTATTTATTTTTTTTTTATTTTTCAAGATACGATCTCGGACCTAATAATTATTATTGTTAGCGATATTTTTATCTTCAAAATGACGTTGTTACAGATTTTTATCTCATACTGTTAACGAGATACACCCGTTTGGATGCATAGCCTTTCCGCCATGTTTGCCCCCCACCACCCACGTTGTCTACCACCTGGAAATAGGCGACATTCGTAATTTATATCAACTTAGTCCATATTACAATCAATAAAAATATTGCGTTACACTCTTTCGCGACACAAATTAATCCTACTGTCGTTAAAACCCTACCTAAAAACCTCAATTTTTATATTTTATTTTATAACTCATCTATTTTTCTAGATACGACCTCGAACCTTTAACCATTATTGTTGGCAATAGTTTTGTGATTAAAATACGTTTTGACTGATGTTCTATCTTGTACCGTTTTCGAGATAACTGCGGTTTAACACATAGCATCCCCCACCATGTTTGACCCCCTTCCCCCACGTTATCGACGTTGGAAATAGGTGACCTTTGAAATTTTCATCACCTTGGTCCATATTACGTTAATCAACAAAAACATCGTCACCCTTTCATGCGTGCTCAACCCTCCTCAGCTCCTGGACGATGAAAAACTGAACTGAGGAATCGTCCCGCTTCCCGCTGCCTGCCGCTTCGGTTTGGGCTACCCCTGTCCCGCCACGTACCGCTGCCGCTAGTTCCCGCCGGTCACTCACCCCCGTACCGCTCCGGTGTGGGAGGGTCTTAAAATAAGACTGATTTCTTGTGACCTCCTTATTCAATGTTGTTATAAAGTGCATTAATAAATTATTTCACAGCACTATTTCAAAACTGGTCACTCACCCCCGTACCGCTCCGGTGTGGGAGGGTCTTAAAATAAGACTGATTTCTTGTGACCTCCTTATTCAATGTTGTTATAAAGTGCATTAATAAATTATTTCACAGCACTATTTCAACAATTAATTAATTAATTATTTAAACAATTATGGTCAACAGAACTATGCAAAAGTCATGATTACTATCTTTTTTATTAATTTTTTGGACATAAAAACGCAAATATTTGTTATAATTTCATGGGCCATGTAGCGAAAAGCATCGTTTAAAACACAAGTGAAAGTGGTTTACTATTCTCGACCATATGAAATGCGAGATTTATCAAGCAAACAAATGGTCTTGAGTATGTGATTACCTTTTTTCGACTCTTGTTATGAAATATACTATTGTTAAATATTTTAATTGTTTTAAATTAATTGCCTTGACCATGTATATGTAGTCATTGTTTTCAATTGCATATAATATAAATTCTTTTATATAGAATTTCCCAAACTCTGTAGCTGGTTTCGTATTATAAAAACAAAGTTTTTTTAAGTATTAAGAACTAAATTGATATTTTTTTTATTAGAGCCCCTCTTGATCCAAAAAATAAGCCGCCTAACTATGTAATAATTTACTTTTTGTATTGCCCCTGAACTGGTGAACTAATAAACATTATTGTGATAAGGCTTACCTTACGATCCAAATATTTTAGTCTATTGAGACCTAGGTTTCAGTGCCGGAGCACTATCATCAGTCTTTAGCTAAGCCACTTGGTATCATAATCTCTTGATTGAGATTTTGTCATTACTGTCAATGATATTAAAATGAACACTTATTTTACACATACTTTTATACTTAAGAAGACACAAAACAAAAAGACTAGATAGTATGATCATGGTCGCGACCTGATCCAACTTAACCTCAACGTTTAGAGAGAAGAATGATTGGCGCTTGCAGGATTGGTTGTTATCACTCCATAGAGTATTATATTTCACAGTCCAGGTGTTTGATATCAATTTATCATGATTTTTGCTTTTTAATTTTTATCAGTGAAAAAAATATTATGTTAGCAGCAAAGCTTTTTTGGTCATTCAAAATAAGGAATGGGTCATCTTTTGTGGCTTTATATATGTGAAAATATTCAATCGTATTTAATCTATTGCTTTTGGGGCTTTACAAAGGACTTCAAGATTGGCGTCTATTGATGAATAAGAATGATTTTCAGAAATTAAATGCTCGGAGAATGTTGATGGATTTGACTGATTCTTTTTAGGGAGGTGTTCTTTAAACCGTTGGTAGAAACTTCTCCCCGTTTGTCCAATGTAAAATTTAGGGCATGTGCTACAGGTTATTTTATATACACCTGTGCCTTTAAATTGGTTTGAAGTTATGGGGGATTTTTTACTCAACAGGCTTCCAAGGTTATTGGTCGATTTGTAGGCGACTTTAAATCCTTGATCTTCCAGGATTTTATGGAATGAATTGTTGATTTTGCCATGGTATGTTGTTGTTATAATATGACTTGGATAATTCATTCCATAAAATCCTAGAAGATCAAGGATTTATAGTCGCCTACAAATCGACCCAAGCCAAACTATCCATGCCACATCTTATCAACCGTCCAGTCACAAGATATCAGCCTACAATAGCATGATTAATAGACTAATTAAAGTGCCACCAACTGAGGATGCCTACAAATGGAACTAAACATAATTAAATATACTGCTGTTTCCAATGGGTACGATTCTAAAATGGTGGATAGAATTCTGCACAGAAATCTGAATGAAAGTTTGAAAAATGACACTAACGACGATCTTTCATCACCCAAATATATATGGCCACAGATTGAATAATTTTCTGAAGAAAGAGCTAAAACAATTTAACATAATCCCCGCCCCCAAAAATTCAAATAAAATAGAAAGCTTCCTTAAAACTAAGCCACAAAGCCATAGTCTGAGAATAATAAGTTAGAAAAAACTGGTGTATACAAACTAAATTGTAACGACTGTGATAAATTTTATATTGGCCAGACTGGGCGATCATTTACAAAAAGAGCAAATGAACAAAGCCAAATCTGAGAATCATTCCACAAAAATCAAGTTATGCACAACATCTTATGGATGAGGATCACAGCTGTTGGAAAATTGAAAATAACATAGAAATAGCCCAGGTATGCAACAAAGGTTTTATCCTCGACACTTGGAGGAATACCATATTTACAAAGCTGTAAAACAAAATAGTAACTTAGTTTTGAATGACAAATTGAATTACGGTTCTCATTTAATTTTTAATAAGATCATTGAGAACCAAATTAAACGGACGAGTCCACCCCATAAAACTCCTCACTCCCCTTGGACGAGTCCAAGGACAGTAGCACAAAGGTCAACTGATAGCAACCTTCGCCACTGCCGCCACCCCCCTGAGTGTTCTGCCGGCAGCCGCGACAGAGACTAACCAAGTTGGGTGTTTTGACCGTTCATAGTAGGCCTACTCATTTTTTAAAAGTTTTTAAATGTCATGTTTTATTATGTGTTTTGTGTTTGACTGTTTTTATCCGAAATATGACGACCTCAACCCAATCGGAGTGCAAAAAGCTTGATGTTAATATTGTTTCTACTTGATAATGACGCAAAATAAGCGTTGAAACTTAATTCGTAGTTTTTAACAACGATTGAGAACTGGAGACGGAAAAGGTAATATAAAACCACTAACTATGTAATTTTTCATTACATTTGAAAAGAGAAGAATTTATAGTAAGCATTTAGTAGGGAAAGACGGTTATATAGAAGTCATCTGGAGTGAAACTACTTGAGTCCATTTACTATTCTCTTGTTCCCAACAAAATCCTCAAAACTTTACTGAGGTTTTCCCCACTCTGAGTTTCCTTATGCTGGTATACATCATTTATGCATACAGTATTCCCTCCCTTTTCAGTGCTTTGACCATTTGGGCATTGGTGGAGTGTACTGAAATGGAGAGCAATGATTTGCCAAAGAAACATTCCTTTTACTACGACAGTGTTTGTCCAGGTTGAAGACCCTAGACGGGCGAGGTGAACTGCTCTCTCGTCTTCTAGACACGTGGCACTCTCTGGTGGACAGTGACCAAGCGTGTCTCGTGGAGGCGGTGGAGCAACTGACAGTCAACCCAGAGCTCAACACGACTGTCATCAAAACACTGCGAGAGGCCGCCAATAAGATGAAGTCTTCCATCGACCACTCCAGATGTCACGCTCTGATATTTGTTGAAAACAAACTACTATCGTTGTATTCCAGGTAAAATTAAAAATGTATTGAAACATTACTTAAAAATAAAGTAGATCTATAAACTATTTTGAAACTAAAATATTACAAATCATTAAAACCGGTATAAAATAATATATTTACAACATTTTTCTCAAAACCCTTGGCTTTAAAACGTAAAACACATTTACTGTGAGGGAGACCCTTTCATATGAAAGCCATGTTTCTCAATCTGTATCATAAAAACTTAACTTCAGCATTTGAATCACTCAAATGGTGTTTGTGTAAATTTGTATCCAAACGATGGTGACAAGTTTGTTGTTATGTATCAGCTACTGTGAGAGTGCTGATACCAGTGGCGAGGTGTGACATTTTTGCTTAGTTATCGTATAATTAATTTTACAATACAATTGGGTTGGAAAAAAATTAAGAAACCCATCATAATAAGGTAAAAGTTTAGAAATTAGTATTTGTTTATGAAACATATGCTAGATATTGTACTTGCTATGTTAATATCTTTTTGTTATTGTTGTTTAAATTAGTTATAAGACTCGCAACTTGTTTATCATCTGCTAAAACATTCCTCAATTAATTCCACTGTGGTCCTGAAAGCCATAACATTGTGAGTTGAGTACCGGGGTGTTGTCTGCAGCACTGGAATGACCTGTTTTAGTTCATCAGAAATTGATGAATAAATGAGTTTAAAGTCACAAGCTTGTGTTAAAATTGCTCATTGAGACAAATTACAAGACCGATTCCAATCAAAACTTTCACAGCTAAACAAGGCAAATCGGGACAAGGTTTCTCATTTTTTTTGGGCAGTTGTTTTTCCTCAAAACTAAGACTTTTTTAGGCTACCTAAGACTTTCTTTTACAGTTCCAAACTTATAAGGATTCCTTCGATCATTGTTACTTATTTAATTAACTTACAATAATTCTCAGTAGTGACTATCATGAGACCCAGCGCTGCATTTAGGCTACTGTGATGGAAAACCTTGCAATTCCAAAAATCCGTCTATTCTAAAAAAAACTTATGCTTAAGTGTAATTGCTCAAGTGACAATTGAAAAGAACATGTCGGCTACAATTGGTGGTCACACTGTTTTTTTTTTTTTTTTTTTTTTTTTTTTGTACACACAAGTGATGATCGCAAAGCATCACCGGTTGTATTAGGGGATTCATTCTGGAATCTTAGCTGCAAATGTTGATCATTATCCTTTGTCAATGCCAAAAATTACATTTGGTGTGCTTCCCCTCGGCTGGAAATGACAATCCCATTTTCTTATCTCCTATACGATGTCTGCACTTAGATTGCCGTTTTCATTTCCCAGTCGCTACCCATATCCTTTATTTTACCTTTTACAACAGTACCTCTTCAGTATCCTCAATATACATTGATTTGATTTCATTTTCATTTTTTTATATAGGGTGTTGATAAAAAACCCTTCCGGACTTCAGGATATGGTTACTTACATCAAAACTAAGAAAAAAGTTCCTGTAAACATGGGTCCTAAAATGCTCGGTTAACCGTCTGTCGGTCTGTATGTGTTTTTAACATGACTTTGCATAACTTTGGAACTACAAAAGATATCAACTTCAAACTTGGTACTTATACGCTGACTATTAGGACCTATTTTTGTGCGGAGTATCAAATTTCTACTTTGTACCATTTCAAAATGGCAGCCACTTTTATATCTTAAAAACCGTAAATTTTTCAAAAATTGAATGAGAGACAAAGAAGTTGCAAACTTTTATTCCCTACAAAACAATATAAAGATTATTAAGATCGAACAATAATTAACGGAGTTATTGTAATTTTTCCAACAGAATACATGCTTGTTATATGGTAGCTATAGCAAATTTACTTGAATTCTGTTAGAAAAATTGCAATAACTCCGTTAATTATTGTTCGATCTTGATAATCTTTATATGGTCTTGTAGGAAATAAAATTTTGCAACTTTGTTTTCTCTTGACCAATTTTTGAAAAATTTATGGTTTTTAAGACTTATTATTTGATTTTTCCCTACTCATCACTAAATATACAATATAAAATACAAATACAATATAAAATACAATATAAAAATACAAAAAAATACAAAAAAACAAATATAAAAACTATTTGTTTTTTTTGTATATTTAGTGATGAGTAGCGAAAAATCAAATAATAATAAAACCTTCACTAAAACATCATACCGTCAAGGGTTTTTAAGACATTAAGTTTTAAAATATAAAAATGGCTGCCATTTTGAAATGGTACTAAGTAGAACTTGATACTCCGCACCAAAATAGGTCCTAATAGTCAACATATAACTACTAAGTTTGAAGTTGATAAATTTTGTAGTTCCAAAGTTAGGCAAAATCATGTTAAAAACACATACAGACCGACAGGCGGATAACCGAGCATTTTAGGACCCATGTTTACAGGAACTTTTTTCTTAGTTTTGTGTAAGTAACCATATCCTGAAGGGTTTTTTATCAACACCCTGTATATTTAAAAAATGTTATATAACAGGCCAAGCCCAATTACAATGCAACAATAATAATTAAACATACAAACATATACTATGTTCAACAGTATTTTCACCTGCAGATATTACTGCTTAATGATTTGAATTTTTTCATTCGCTGCTATGGTTTAACCTAGCCCCAACTCCGTTTTGAGAGGTAAGGGAGTCACTCCTTTTATCAGGTTACCGTTCTTAAAATTTCATTATCCTACTTATTGATTTACAATTGATCTATAAATAGTTTTTTTATTTGTTTGCAGCCGAGATGCAGAAGATCTAGCAGCTTCGGACATTTTGTTTCTCAACATCTTGAATGAAAGCTTCCGCCAACCTCACGCAACCCTGACGGCAGAACCTGAGAGTGACCAGGAAGGCAACTCTAGTGAGGAGTTCTACAGCCCTCCCTCCACCCCTGTCGAGCGAACCATCAGCACCTCCAGCGATGTTAGTGAGTGGTACATTCACACTTACTAGCCCAACAAATGTTTATGATATGTTTCTTTCCCTAATAAAAACTAAATAAGGAAGTAGAATAAACTGTAATATACTTTGATTTTATATAAATTTTAATGTCAACTTTGAAAATGATTGCAATAACTGAATTATAATGCTTAACAAGACTAAACGAGTTATGATGTTAATTCATCCATCATATTGACCAATGAAACCAAACTTGATATTCTAAACAAGTGGGCTAATTCTATATATCATTTATCATAAACAATGGAAAAAAATTACTGTTATGAAAGAAAAATTAAGAATTGGTCATTGTTTTTTTAATAAGTTTGGAAGGGTAAATGGTCGAGAATAAAAGTTAAAGTTAAAAATGGGGAACTCAGCTATTTAATCAGAAAAATGCTTTGTTAAAGTCATGTGCAATTCTCATTTTAAATCAAGGCAGGTAAATGAGATTTGAAATAATATTACAAATAATATATAAATAATTAATTGCATCTTATTGTTAAATCATTCAGTAATTTGTTAAGTTCACTTTTCTTTATTTGCAAGTAGGTATTAAAAATTCAATTAAAAATTCATTCAAAGTTTTTTTTTAGACGAAGACAGTGTAAACAGTGACCTCGTGATTCTCTCTGGTAGCGGTAATTTCAGCCCTCACATTGTTCACATGTCAACACTCTCTGAAGGAGTTTCACTGCTACTTCTTTATCAGGTATCCTTTAATATACATTTAAAAAAAACGAATGTGCACTAGTTAATAATGTAAATTAGTATGTTAACTCCTGATTAACACGTTCGCTGCGTGCCACCCAATGGCTGGGGTTTGCGAAGTGCGGGCGTCGCGGGGGCAGCAGATTAGCAAACCCGATTTATTTCCATCCAACTAAACGTAAAACACTGCACGGTAATGGTACTGCGTAATCACGACAGTCGATGTAGTTCCTTGGAACACCACAGATAGCAGCACTGCCTGGATTGCACAAGTCCGCTTGTATTGCCAAAATGAGGGGAAAAATCCCAGAAAACCTGACAAAATGGTGGATTTTACAACATTGCCAGAGGGAAATTTTTCGGGGAAATTTAGTACCAACCTACACCAAAATAAAGCCCACATTCATAGCTACAAGCTGGCAACAAATAATTGTTCCCGAGCGCCAAGCTGGTGCACATTTAAGCGGTAAAGTTTGTGTGTTGTGACTGCGGGTAGACCCGTAATATGCGTCGTGAGAACAACCGTAACCTCGGGTATGCCCGTGCCACACACCAAACGTGTTAACCGAGGGCAGGTTAATCGGGTTCAGATTAACCATGCTGGCAAAAGGCTTATGTATTTTTTTTGGTGAATTTCCCCTATAGGGATGAAGCTGTTACTGTAGGTCTCACCGTAAGGCCTAAGCCCAAAACCATAATTACTTTTTGTTTTAAGTTCCCCAGATGGCAAAAATATAGTTTGTCATTTATATAAATATAAATAAATAATTAAATAAATAAATATATATAAATATATATATATATATATATATTGATTTATTTATTTATATTTACTTAAAATTACTTAAAAATTATCCAATCTGAATTAAACTTGGCATAGACTTGACAAATTTGAAAACCATCCTAATCGGTTCTAGTACGTGTGGTTAGCGTAAAAACCTTGCACTTTTTGATACAGCTTAGCCATTTGGTATGTGTATAGAAGGTACCTGTAGAAGTATTTTTGTCCGAAGATCCAACCTTGAATTCGTGTAGAACACCCCCATAGCAGCCATTAAAGATGGCCGCCATTACATTCATAAATTGCTATATAACTCCGGTAATAGTGTTCCGATTCTGATAAACCTTTTTTTGTTTGAAAGATAATTTAAAAATTAAACTTTTTTGTATTGAACACTTTTTTCTTAAGTTAATAGTTTTCATTGTATATTTGAAGAACGGAATTTTCCATTTAATTCTATTGGAAAGTCTAATTCCTCAATAAAATGTGTTTTGAGGGACTCAACAAGGCTATGGCTAAATTTAGAATATTCTCTAGGTTGAAAACTTATACTTATAGAAATTTTATTCCAACAGGTCAACTATTATCAGAATAATGGTCTCAAAAAGATATACGCACAGGCCATTTTCCAAGTTAGCCTAGTTTTTTCGGTATTTTATGGAGTAAAAAAAAACTATTATTGAGGTGAAACCTGAATAAAAACGAAGAAAAATAACTAAACGACCGAGAAAAATTAATCATTATAGTATAATTCTAGGTTTTCATCTATTTTGAAGGTCCAAAAGAAGTTTTTTGTCGTCACATGTTAAGCATAGGGCAAAAGGTCAGGCTCTGACTTTTTTCGTAATAAATACGTTATCCGTTGATAGAAATGAATATAAATTCATGAACATATTTAACATAAGCATTTGAACAATATAACATTAAAAAATATTAGATAAATAATCGCTAAACAGAATTTATACATGTTTTTAAATGAATTTTAGTGGTAAAATCAAGTCTCGCTGCTAGCGCCCCTGTGGAATTTGGCGCAATCGTGGCTGGTGCTAACCACGTGTATTTGAGTGAACTACGCCGAATCCCTTCAATTAAAAAAGCATAATAATTATGAAAATTATTTTTAAAGTCTTGAAAATGTTTAACAAAAATATCGTAAAGATATCAAACAAATATATCTAAAATAAAAATTATTTTTAGCAGTCAAATTGAAGAGATTTGGTGAAGTGCTCGCGAGCACGCATAGTCGGCGCTAGGCTCGCTTGTGCCAAGTTCCAAGGAGGGCGCCAGCAGCAAGGCTCAATTTTACTACTAAAATTCATTTTAAAACACTTATAAATTCTGTTTAGCGTGTATAATTTAATAATTAAATTTATCAGGGATGGACGGGTTTGGATTTTCAGTTCGGGACGGGACGGGACGGGATTTTTTTCTTCCCTCTTAAATTCGGGATGGGATTTTTGTCTTCCCTAAATCTTCGGGAAATGCTCGTTCACAAATTTATTGTCTTTGCTACATTAATAGCATTAGGTTAAAAACAATTTCTTATATATAAGTTTGTACCGTCCCAACTCAAAAAATTTCAAGAAATAAATTTAAGTGAAAAAATACCAGCTCATATGCAATTGGCAAATTAGCAAACTTAAGAAACACATTTAAAAAATTAGTAACTCAATGAAATTGTTAATTATAAATACAATACTAACTTATATAAAAGTGGTAAGTAAATGTATTGATTATTTATTATTATTTTTCATTAAATTTGAATTTTTATTCTTTCTAATTTGAATGCATTGGAAAATAGAAATAGTATAAAAATAAGAAATAAATAAATATAATATACATTTTTTAACGTTTGATAGAAACACAATAGTTTTTAAGTTTCTGCTTTTTGTTTTATTGTTTGGTTTCCAAAAAGTATAAAGTAAAATACTATAGTGGTTATTGCATGTTGAAATTATAATGTCATGTTATTGACAGTAAACATGTTATTGTATTTTTATAAATTTTGGGCTTCGGAGTTCTTGTTTTAGGAAATGACTATATATGACTCATAATTTTCCCAGCGCTTAAAACTTCATTAAAAATAAAAAAATATATTAACCCTTTGCGATCGGATTGAATATTTGCCGCTATTCCGTAGCGATCGTGAGGCCAGCTCTACTGGCCGCCACTATTAGCGTACAGAAGACGGATTTTTTTCCACAGCAGTTGTCATTTGCGATCGGATGTCCAGCAGGGCTGGCCAACATAAAATCCAACGAACGCTCGGGTAAGTAAGCAGGACAGGCCGTTAAGTGCCAATAACATATGTTTTTGTTTGTTTTTCTAAATTTTGCCTGATGCCTGTAGAGTGCTGCAGCCTAGTGAGGAGTTATTTAACTAAATGATTGGCAGGCTTGCAACATTGAATAGTGAAAATACCCTACGATAACATTGCTGGCTTACAATAAAAATAATCCCGAGCTGCCGGGCGTGAAAACAATTCCGAGCTGACGGGAGTGGGCCACCATGATGAATGCCGAGCTGACGTGGAGTGGGGCGTGGCCAGTACAGCTGGCCATCCGACCGGCGGAACCAAGCTGTACGGAAATTAATTCCGACTAGCTGCTGAGTGCGTTGTGGCCAGTCCTGCTGGCCTTACGATCATAAAGGGTTAAGTTTCAAGATGACAACCATAAAACTAGATTTGCCGAGCTTAAAACTGTAAATTTGAAGTTAAAAACTCCTAAACTTAATATTTCTTAAGTTACACAAAATATCATGTATTAGAAATATCTTTTAAAGTTTCAAAGTCTTTACTTTTGTCACTTATTTTTAACTTATTTATGAAAAATAATCATACTTTCGGCTGGGATTCAAAGACATCTGAATTAGTTCAGAAAATTGAATCAATTGGCAAAACCACAATTTGTAGCAGACCAATGTGGCCGACAATATGAACAATCATCACTGTCACGCCTTACATCAAGTTATTTCTGTCGATTAACCGCAATCAGTGAATAACTAAGATTGCTTTTCACACCCAATTGCGAGTTAGCAATCATAAATTTGCTGTTTTTCAACGATCGGCAAATACGCGCGATCGTTTTTCACGGCCGATCGCGAGTTACGTATAGTAACATCGGCCGTTAACCCGCGATCGGCAAAGACGCGGCCGTTCGTAAATTTCGCAAAGCTAGATTCGCCGTCGATTCGTCATCGGTAAATACGCACGATCGTTTTTCACGGCCGATCATGGGATTTGTAAAACTACATCGGCCGTTAATCCGTGATCGACAGATACGCGCCAGCGTATTTTACGGCCTTTCGCGCCTAGCGCTAATCTATTTTGCTGTTCATCCGCGACTGGAAAATACGTGCGATGGTTTTCGCGGCCGATCAAGAGGTTTGCAAAGCCGCATTTGCCGTTTATATACGATCGGCAAATACGCACGATAGTTTTTAACGGACGATCGCGAGTTTCGCAAAGCTGAATTTGCCGATGTTCGCGATCGGAAAATACGCGAGATCGTTTTCCACGGTCGATAGCGAGTTTTGCGAAGCTGCACCCGCTGTTCAGTTCCGATTGCTAAAACGATACCGTCCCGAAAAATTTCCTGAAGTAAATAAAATTCTGCCCGAAAATCGGGAATTTAATTTTCCTGAAAATTTCCCGGAATTTCGGGACCCGACCATCCCTAAAATTTATCTAAGATTTTTTTATGTTATATCGTTCAAATGTTTATGTTAAATATGTTCATAAATTTTTATTCATTTCTACCGACGGATAAAGTATTTATTACGATAAAAGTCTGAGCCTGTCCTTTTTCCCTATGCTTAACATGGGGCGACCAAAAACTTCTTTTGGACCTTCAAAATGGATGAAAACCTAGAATTATACTATTATGATAGATTTTTCTCGGTCGTTTAGTTATTTTTCTTCATTTGTATTCAGGTTTCACCTCACTAATAGTTTTTTCACTCCATAAAATACCGAAAAAACTAGGCTAACTTGGAAAATGGCCTGTGCATATATCTTTTTGAGACCATTATTCTGATAATAGTTGACCTATTGGAATAAAATATCTGTGCGTATAAGTTTTCAACCTAGAGAATGTTCTAAATTTAGTCATAGCCTTGTTGAGCCCCTCAAAACACATTTTATTGAGGAATTAGACTTTTCCATGGAATTAAATGGAAAATTTCGTTTTTCAAATATACAATGAAAACCATTAACTTTAGAAAAAAGTGTTCAATACAAAAAAGTTTTATTTTACAATTGTCTTTCAAATAAAAAAAGGTTTATCAAGATCGGAATACTATTACCGGAGTTATAGAGGAATTTATGAATGTAATGGCGGCCATCTTTAATGGCTGATATGGGGGTGGTCTACACAAATTCAAGGTTGGATCTTCGGACAAAAATACTTCTGCAGGTATCTTCTATACACATACCAAGTGGCTAAGCTGTATCAAAGAGTGCAAGGTTTTGATGAAAATTTACGCTAACCACAAGTACTATTCAGGAGAAGGTGGAGGTAAGAGGCAATTAACAAGTTGAAGGGCAATCAAAGATGAATTTATTTTATTTATTTATTTATTTATTAGTTTTTTGGACTTACATTATAACAAAATTTAAAAAATTTAATTTTTGTTTCCAGCATTGAATTTAGCTCGAAAAAACAACTTAGAATTCTGAGTCATTGCTCTATGGCTATTGTTTACCAAGATATCAGTAGTGATAAACCCAGTACATTGTCCTAATGTTTACCGAATGAGAAATAAACTAGAGGCTTGAAGGGGCTAATAGCCCCTAAGCAAAATCCTTCTTTACTATAGTACAAAATACCTTTTTAGAAAATAGGCTTTTAGGTCCACAAAATTATGATTATATCTAGCATTTGGTTTTAAGTAAACAAAGCAGACCTTTTTAAATCACAATGTTTTTAAATTACAGCTATTTTACGTTATTTCTCATTTTATAGCAAGCTTAAAGCAATTTCATTATTTTCCCCGAGTCCCTGGGATGGAGACCTTCAACTTCAGCCCCCTCCCATCATCCTGCGACCTTCCAAACGCCCACAATTTCGGCGCAAAAATTTTCCTTACGTAATTATATATTATATAAATCACTTGGTATTAAATCTGCATCGTTATAACATAAACTAAACAAACGTACTTAACTTTTTATAATTTTAAATTATGAAAAAACTCAAACCCTTAATTAATATAAAATTGTAAAATCTTAAATTTAAAATATTTTTTGTTATAGTACATTGGACGTGCATAGTTAGCTGCATTTTGAAAAAAATCCCACTTGTCAACATCTAGCATATGGCTTTGAATCAAGCATTAGCACCACATGTTTAATGTAAACAAAGCAGACGTTTTTCAATCCCAATGCATTTTAAATGGAAGATATTTTTTGTTATTTCTCATTTTCTGATAGATTTGGACATAATCTGATATTTTTCCCGACCCCCTGGGACCAAGACCTTTAATTTGAGCCCTCTCCCATCATCCTGCGAGCTGTCAAACTCTCACAATTTTGATTTTAAAAAATCGCTTACAGAATTAGTAATATAGATAAAATCGGATATCGCTTATTTATCAACATATTGTAATGAAACTTGGTCTGTAGCTTCTTATAGTTGTGATCTATTGGTTTATAGCCTAAAACCCTCAATTTTTATATTTCTGTGGCAGCAAACCTGCATACTCATTTTCCATCAAATCCTTATGAAGAGTATTGAAGTATGCTCATCTACTTGATTTTATTTAAGATGAGGCTTTATCTATCAGATTTGAAATTTGCTGAGTATGGAGGTCAGCTGCAACGAGGGTATTTTTTATTAAAGTCACGGTTTTAACATGAATATCAACTAAAGATATCTTTTAAAGCATTGGCTATAATACAAATGTATACGTTAATGTAAAGTTGAAAATTCCAAAAAATATAGTGCTTTGCAATCCGAGCATACTATGTCCTTGCAAGTCGTTAAGAGGTTGGGTCATCTCAGGAATTGACAGTGAGAGAAAATGGGGGCCAGCAGCCGATAGGATAAAAGGACGGGCGCTATGATGGATCTGCCAGTCTCTCGTTGGGCCTGATAATGATTGGTGTAACCAATCGAAATCAATCACCATTTTCCACCATTTGTGTATATTTACCTTTTTGTCTGTAAATGCAGTATAAGTGTAAATATATTTTTAAGTATACAAGACGTTTTTTATTTACATTAAGTAAATGCAACAACACGTATCATGCTAATCAAGAAATTATATAATAATTTGCTTATTAAAGGCATCCCTTTTGTAACCCTCCCATTGACAGTTGAGAAATCAAAACCAAATTTACATAATAACAAACATTGTAATCGAAAATTGTCCTACCTCCAAGAGGGCGGTTTCTTTTGCAGCATCAAATCGGAAAGTGAGAAAAACTAACTTTTACTTTCTTACCATTGATGGGGTGTTCCACTGCGGGGGAGTAAGCCTAACCTAAATAATGGACTCATCCAAATTTACCCGCGATAATGTTCGATTTTCAAACTATGCAAGAAAAATAAAACGTCACACGAAGATGCTGTTAAAAACGTTTAAGTGGTTCATTTGCATAATAGTAGAAATTGAAAATGTTGTTTGCTTTCAGACAAGTCATGAAGCACTGTGTACAGGACTACATGATGCCTTCTCAGCTCTTGTCTTGATTCAGAATATTCAGATGACTGAAAATGGAGAAGAAGGTATCCGTAAAGTACTAGAAATCCTTGAGGGAAGCATGAAAAAAATATTTGATGCTGTAAAAAAGAACAAAAGTCAAAACACTCCTCAGGTTGAAACCATAACAAAACAGCTCCATTCCAAATGGGATCAGTTGAAAAAGTAAGTAAATTAAAGTAAGCCATGTAAAGAGCCCATATGTTAATTTGTCTTGGAACTGGTTGACGCTGGATATTAGAACCACCCATAAAAATCTGAGCTAGAGCTAGAGCGGCTAGAGCTATCTCACTCTCTGCCGGTGGTTGGAGGGGGTGGGGTTTGTTTACGTCCTGTAACGAGAAATTAAAGAAACAAATATTTACCCATAAAAAACCTCCAAGCTTATTATTAGCGCTGAACCAAAAATAATTTTTAACCGGAAAATTCGGTTACCCTGAGTAAGCCTATGATGTACAAGGGCTTACTGTATGTATAATTATTATTAAATTGCCGAAATTAACAAAGCAAAAATAATTTTATAAATTATGAGATACCTTGAAAAATTATAATTTAATTTTGTGACATCTGTAGTTTGCAGTTCCTGAACACTTCTTAGAAGGCGAAAAAATTACTCATTTCCCATACATATATAACACATTTCACTGCAAACCTGTGTACTAATGAATGATGAAAGGTATTTCTTCTTTAATTAATGAAGTAAACTAATCTATCAAATATAAATTTAGTTTGAACAAGTTTTATAACTTCATAATTCTGTTTTAGCGAATTTCCCCTATATTAGCGAATTTCCCCTATAGGGAAGAAGCTGTTACCGTAGGTCTCATGGTAAGACCTAAGCCCGAGACCATCATAACTTTTCTTTTTGAGGTCCCCAGATGCCAAAAACACCATTCGTTCATTTTCATAAATGTATATATACAGGGTGATTGACATAAGTGTCTCACCTATGTTTTATGGAAAATCATAAAAGTTATCAAAAAAAGTTAAATGGCAACCCCCCTGGATTATTTGTCCTAAATTATATGGCTATTTCCATTTTTTTATATTTGCCGCCATTTTCCCAATATGGCGGCCAACTTGGAAACTTTAAATAGATACACTATAATTTTTGGTAATTTTTTGGTAGATTGGACTGTTTTAGACATTTTCGTCTTGTGCAATTTTTCTCTAAACCAAACCGTTTTCGAGATATATGCGTTTTAATGTTTGAGTTATTTGCATGACCCTGCCCAGGAGGACCACAATTAATTGGTAAAAATCCTTACACCTACGGTTAAATACAGCCATGAATTCAAATTACAACAAATTTTTCATCAACAATGGTAATTTTCATAAAAACACAACAAAGGTAAGATAAAAATTGAAATAGTTTAATAATAAGTCAATTGAAAGTATTTTCACGGTAGGTGTAATGATATATGACAATACTTTCAATTGAATTATTAATTATTATTGAACATTTAATTTTTATTTATCTTATCTTTCTTGTGTTTTTTATTAAAATGATTGTTGATGCTGAGAAATTTGTTGTAATTTGAATTCATTGCTGAATTTAACTGTAGCAAATACAAATGAACACATGATCATTGGTATAATGATTGTTACCAATTAATTGGGGTCCTCCTGGGCAGGGTCATAACTCACACATTAAAAACGCATATATCTAGAAAACTGTTCGGTTTAGAGAAAAATTGCAAAGAACAAAAATGTCTTTAAATGGTCCATTCTATCTATAGGGTAGAAGGGGGGAATTGGGTACCGGGGGTAAATGGGTACTACTTTTTAAAAAAATTTTTATTTAATCAACCCTTTGCGTTAGGAAGGATTGAAAAATATGTTTAGATAGCTAGTTATGTTTTTTACATCACCATTTTTTTTAAAGTTGTTATCCTTAAATATAAACAAGTTAAAAAATAATTTGTTCGACCCTTTCGTTTTTCGATTTACAAAGTGCCTCACGAACTTTGTCCGGGTAACTATAGAAACATTATAACAATTTTAATTTATGAAAAATATTTACACTAACCTCATACAACCAAAGTATACATCCTAATAGTAGTTTGCTAGAGTTTTGGAGTTTTTAAATTATCTTTAAAGGGTAGCTTTTAGGGGTTTTAGTAAAAACTTTTAGTACCCAATTGCCCCCCTACGGGAAAATGGGTACTATTTTTTTTTTAATGATTATGACAAAGTACTAGTTTTGAAGTGAAACCCCTAGGCTTAATTAGTTTTTCAGATGTATAGGCTACTTTCTCAAGTGGTTTGATTCTTGTTATTCAGCCATTTATGGATGATTTATGAAAAAAGAAGTTTTTATTTTATTGACTTATAGGTACCTAGTATTGAGGCCTAGCCTACAGTAAGCTAACTTATAAAAATAATTCATTAATTGAAGTTTTTTTTATCAATTTAACAGTGTGTGATTGTTCTAGGCATACAGGTTTTCGCAAATTTTTTTGAAGTTTTAACCTCTTATAAATTTTTTTCTGTAAAAGTTGGAAAAATCTAACCTGTATTATGTTAAAGTACTTCTTATAAACTACCTAAAATACAATTTTTACTATCCTAGGTCATGAGGACTAATTATTATCAATTATCTAAAAAAAACTGTAAAGTTCTCCGAAATTTAGTTTAACATTCTATAAAATTGTCAAAAAAATTATTTGTTCAACAAAACTTGTCTTAAAATGTTCCTTTATGTTTTCTTAATAACACCCATTTCCTCAATATTTTATATATGGGCTTTCTTATGTCTTACAGGTGTAGTCCCCAATTCTCCCCTTAGGGGCAATTGGGTATGAAAAATATTTTTATTTTTATTAAATAGAACTAAAAAGGTTGCAGGTCTTAAAGTTGGTGAAAATATGTCTATTAGAAGCCTTAATATGAAGGCATAAAAACTAGAAAGACATTCAATTTGGTTTAGCCTACAGAGTACATTTTCCAAAACCTAGTACCCAATTCCCCCCTTCTACCCTAAATGACAAAAAAACATAGTGTATCTATTTAAAATTTTGAAGTTGGCCGCCATATTGGGAAAATGGCGGCAAATATGAAAAAATGAAAAACACCATATAATTTGGGACAAATAATCCAGGGGGGTTACCATTTAACTTTTTTTGATAACTTTCATAATTTTCCATAAAACATAGGTGAGACACTTATATCAATCACCCTGTATATATCTATATATACAGGGTGTTCATTAAATGTGGGGCAATAATTTACGTAGTGATTCCTTGGGTCAAAATAAGCAAAAAAGTTTATAAACATAGGTCCTAAAGTGCTCCGTTTTCAGTCTGTGTGTCTGTTTATGATTTTTACATATTTAATCATATCTCACGAACCACTTAACGTATAAATTTCAAACTTGATATATGGATAACCACTATTAAGAACTATTTTTGTAAGAAGTATCAAATTTCTACTTTGTACCATTTCAAAATGGCGACTGTTTTTTGTTTTCAAAGCTAAATATCTTAAAAACCATAAATTTTAGAAAAACATTAGAAGTGACAAAAAAGATGCAAAATTTAATGCAATTTACACTGATTTTAAGATTATAATAATTGGACAACTAGTAATGGAGAAACTTCTAATTTTCCGAATAAAAACATGCAAATTTCAGACCGTATGCTCTAAAGAACTATGTTTTTATTCAGTGAAATTAAAATTTCTCCGTTGTTAGTAGTCTGATCATTATAATCTTAATATTAGCATTAATTAGATTAAATTTCACAACTTTTTTGTCTCTTGTACAATTTTTCTAAAATTTACGGGTTTTAAGATATTTAGCTTTGAAAAAGAAAAACAGTCGCCATTTTTAAATGGTACAAAGTAGAAATTTGATACTTCATACAAAATAGTTCTTAATAGTGGTTATCCATATACCAAATTTGAAATTTATACGTTAAGTGGTTCGTGAGATATGATTAAATATGTAAAAATCATAAACAGACACACAGACGGAAAACGGAGCACTTTAGGACCTATGTTTATATAAACTTTTTTGCTTATTTTGACCCAAAGAATCACTACGTAAATTATTGCCCAACATTTAATGAACACCCTGTATATCTATATATATATATATACAGGGTGTTTCGAAACTCTCTCCCGAAACTCCGTGGGCACGTTTCTTAGGTCAAAACAAACAAAAAATGTCATATAAGTATAGGGTCTATCTCGCTCCGTTTTCCGTCTGTGAGTCTGTTTGTGTTTTTCAATTAAAACTGTATAACTTTGAAACGGCTTAAGTTAAATTATTGAAACTTGGTACGTAAACTATAGTTAGTATGGCCAAAATTTTTACCAATTTTCAAAATTTCATCTTTTGGAATTTCAAAATGGCGGCCTTTAAAAAAGTTAATTCATTAATATCTAAAAAAGTTGACAGGTTAACACTATCCCTTTGATTATAAATTTTATTTGCCATTTCATTACAAACATAACGACACTTCATTTATTAAAATCGGACAATAAACAAGCGAGATACAGCGATTTAAGTAAAGCATGTCATGGCATATTCCATCCAGAGGCCGGCCCGCGAGACCGTGGCGCCCCGCGCCGCGCTGCAGCAACAATGAGTCTCGCGCTAGTCGCGTGGAATATGCTATGACATGCTTTACTTAAATCGCTGTATCTCGCTTGTTTATTGTCCGATTTTAATAAATCAAGTGTCGTTATGTTTGTAATGAAATGGCAAATAAAATGTATGATGAAAAGGTTAGTGTTAACTTGTCAACTTTTTTAGATATTAATGAATTAATTTTTTAAAAGGCCGCCATTTTGAAATTTCAAAAGATAAAAAATTAAAAATTGGTAAAAATGTTGGCCATACTAACTATAGTTTACGTACCAAGTTTCAATAATTTAACCCAAGCCGTTTCAAAGTTATACAGTTTTAATTGAAAAACACAGACAGACCCACAGACGGAAAACGGAGCGAGATAGACCCTATACTTATATGACATTTTTTGTTTGTTTTGACCAAAGGAACCTGCCCACGGAGTTTCGGGAGAGAGTTTCGAAACACCCTGTATATGTGTCTTTAAGCACGATAACTCGCGTATAAATGGTCCGATCTTAATGAAATTTGGCATGGATGTGTAAAGTAGTAATTATTCGGACGAGTTCGTAAACCAGCCCGATCGGACTACCAGAGGGGGGCAAAGGGGGTAAACCCCCCAAAAAATGGGTTTTTTGAGTTTTTTACATAGAAAAATATAAATAATCAAATTTTTGTTTGCACCATTGAATTCAGCTTGAAAAAACAAACAATTTAGTGTTTGAATCACAGCTCTATGTCTATGGTTACCGAGATATTGAAAGTGGTAAACACAGTACGTTGTCCCAATGTTAACCTTATAGGAAAATAAGTAAAATTCTATTCTTGTTTATTTCTCAACATATCTTGGTAAAACTTGGTAAATGGGTTCTTCTAGGTCAGATCTACTAAATATTGAATTAAAACCACCCAGTTTTAATATACCCGTAGCAGCAAACCTGCATACTCATTCCCCATGTTATTCTTATGGAGCTTACAAAAACATGTCAAATCTCGCTATGTTGGATCTAAATATGTTATTTTGCATTTGAAATTCGTTGAGTATGCAGGTCTGCTGCAACGGGGGTATTTCTTTTATATTCTATTGCTTGATCATGAATTGTTTTAAACATGAAAAGAAGGTATGACTATTTCTGAGTGTAAGATTTACTTGGTAAAAACTGTGCTTGTTAATATATTCATGCAGCACTTCTCTCGTCGAGTGGAAAGTGAGTAGTATTTAGTTGCTCGGTCGTCTGTCAGTGTGGTTGTCGGCAGGAAGCTGCAGGAGGTGGTGAGGGAGCGCGAGGGCTTGCTGGGCCTGGACTCGCTGGCGACGGGTCTGCACGCGCTGCTGCAGTCGCTGCTGCCGCTCACGTGTCTCGACCGTGCGGGACTCACTCGCTACTCGGTCGTCTGTCAGTGTGGTTGTTGGCAGGAAGCTGCAGGAGGTGGTGAGGGAGCTCGAGGGCTCGCTGGGCCTGGACTCGCTGGCGACGGGTCTGCACGCGCTGCTGCAGTCGCTGCTGCCGCTCACGTGTCTCGACCGCGCGGGACTGACTTGCTACTCCGTCGTCTGTCAGTGTGGTTGTCGGCAGGAACCTGCAGGAAGTGGTGAGGAAGCCCTCGGCTCGCTGGGCCCTGGACTCGCTGGCGACGGGTCTGCACGTGCTGCTGCAGTCGCTGCTGCCGCTCACGTGTCTCGACCGTAGCGGGACTGACTCGCTACTCCGTCGACTGTCAGTGTGGTTGTCGGCAGGAAGCTGCAGGAGGTGGTGAGGGAGCGCGAGGGCTCGCTGGGCCTGGACTCGCTGTCGACGGGTCTGCACGCGCTACTGCAGTCGCTGCTGCGGCTCACGTGTCTCGACCGTGCGGGACTGACTCGCGGCGAGGACGCGGCCGAGCTTGTCACTCACCAAGTCCGGGCCTCGCTCACCGACTTCACCGCCTTCCTCAAGGTCAAGGCCATTCGCAACTTCACGCTCGGATCATATCCTTTTTGTGCATATTTTAAATGTTTTTTTTAAACATTTTTCCTAGAATTGTCATTGTTTTTATGAGATTTCTAAATTTGTTTATGTCCACTTATGACTATAATAAGGTATTAATTGAAGGGATTGAAAGGATTGAATTTTTAACAGTGCAACTTGTGATATACTGTGGGGTTTTGATAATTAGAAATAATTGGTGCAGGGCCCATTTCGGAATAAGCAACATTATTACTAAGATCAAAATAATTACTATACCCAATGTGTAACTAAACATTATTCCTACCAACTATCCAAAATTGGCAAAAACGTTCCAAACATTGTATTTTACGGCCGGTTGTTTATTTTGCAAAGAGATTTGCCGAGTTACTTTTGCCATTTACTTGCGATTGATGAAGATCTTTCACGTAGCTTCTACTGTCGCTGACTCACTGAGTTCACTCGAATAGTAAAGTACATATTTCTTAATTGAGCAGTTCTTTGCTCTTCATGCAAACTTTTTCCTGTGGTCAATACATTTATAGGCTATTGAATTTCACTGTCATTCACTTCATATGCCTAAATATTCCTACTGTTACTTATGATCAATATGTTTTGTCTACCCACCCGCAGTCAATGAACCAGTGGGATTGCCTTTTGCAGGATTACTCCCGCTGTGTTTTAGCACAATCAAATTTAAAGCCATTTATTCTCTTGCATAGTTTCATGAAATTTTTACTCACAAACAAGAAAAAGTTCCCAACCAAGAAAAATTCCCAGCCAAGAAAAGGTTATACAACCATGTTATCTGCCCACAGGAAACATGGAACATGAATCATTTGTTTATTCCTGTATCAACAATTTTATATTTCCTTAATAATGTTTAGAAGAACGTCATTAACTATCAACAAATACTTGGAGGAGTTTCCTGGACTGGTTCACTTTATGTATATTGACCGAACAAATCATCGAGTAATAGCACCAAGTTTAGATTTCTCGTCAGAAGAGACTGTTAGACTCACAAAGAAAAAGGTATGTAAAAACATCTTATATATTAAAAAACTTTTGTAAAACTATTGACAGCGACCCTGGCCGTTCTACTGGACCGATTTACATGCGGGTTGTACCAAAACGAAGGTTGTCGGCTCTATATGTGCAGGTTTTATTTGAATTTTGAAATATTTATTATATGTTAACTGGGCCAAAAATGGAAAATAAACTTTTCTTATGGAGATTTAACATGGGAGAAAAAATCAACTTTGATCAACTTTTCCAATCCTTTGGACAGTTCGTCTGAGACTTCCACTGGACCCATGTTTATGCAGTCAAATAAAAGCTCAACTTTTCGATATCTGCAGGTTTTATTTACTTTTTTGTTATCTCGCTTTTTTAAACTAAAAAAATCCACATTTCCAAACCTCTGCAATGATATAATTTGACAGTCACTCTTTCAGCTGATTGTGAAGACACGAGGTACTTTGTCTAACGACAGAAAAAGAGCAAACGCTCAAGAAACATTTGGTTTATCATTGTCAGTATACATAAAAATGTATGCATTATCATGTATTATCATTTAAATTAAAAATACAGTTTTATATAATTTAAATTATAGAGTTTCATAGGTGGAAATAAAAAATAGGATTTGATTGCTAAATTGTTTAGTATTATAACTATTTAAATTATGTGAAACAGCTGATTTCAATAAGCGTTGATGGTCCAAATGTTTATTAAAATGGCATATTGTCAAAGATCGATTTTAATGATTCACACTCATATTGAATGTCATTTTGAGCCCTACGATGAATGCTACTTTTCAACACATTTATGTTAATTGGGTTCAAAGGAAAATGTACTTTACTTATGGAGATTTAACATAGGGAAAAATTAAATTTTTGACAGAGAGCCTGACATGGTTCTATTTGGCCGATTTACTCACGATTGGTACCAATTAAAAGGTAATTGTATCTATATTTGCCCATTTTGCTTCGATTTCAGCTTTTATTCCTCTAAATTGTCCAAAAACAGAAAGTAAAGTCACTTAAGATAATAACACGGGTAAAATTTTAAGCCTATTTTGAGTGAGATCTTGAGTTCTATGGGACCGATTTACATTTAGGTTGTGTTAAATGAAATGTAATTAACTCTATATGTGCCCATTTGCCTGAAAAGTTGAATATTCCTTCATTTTATATGTTAGAAAAGGAATATAAAATATTTTCTATTCATTAGTATTTTTTTTATTGATCAACTGAGTATAACAGCACATATCAGCTGATTATAAAGCTTAGTTTTTAAACATATGTTTTACTTTCATAGCATGGTTTGTTTATGTTGTGATTTTACTTTATTTTAAGTTAGTGGTACATACATTAGACACATTAGTTGAAATGGCGAACTACCCAGGTAGGTATTTTAAGCCAAGTATGAATGACGGATGAGTGAATTGAATGGTGATTGAGTGTGTAAAATTTGATTTCAAAGAACATGACAAATAACATATTTTAACTTTCTAGATGTTATACCATTGTTTACAGGTACCGATTATCCAGCCTTAAGTTTTCCAATCTAACTTTTTCATTTCATGTCTGACAGTAAACTTATTATGTGGAAACCCCTTATTTTTTACGCTGACTCCTTTCCATAGTACATGGAGAAAGTATTTTTTGTCAAAATTTTTGAATTTGAGTTGTTAGTGGAAATATTTTTTTAGTGTTCCCCAAATCCAAAGATATTGATTTTGGAGAAAGGATTGTTTTTGCCTAAATGTTTTAAATTTCAGTTGTTAGTGGATATATTTGTTTTAGTGCTCCCCGAATCCAAAAAAGTTGTTTTCAGATTGGTATCTGTCCATCCGTGTGTGTGTGTGTGTGTGTGTGTGTGTGTGTGTGTGTGTGTGTGTGTGTGTGTGTGTGTGTGTGTGTGTGTGCGCGCGCGCGTGGGTATGAGTGTGTGGATGTGCGTATGTATATGAACAGAGCTAGAGATGACACCAATGGTCCGATTTTCATGAAGTTTGGCATGTAGGTATAAAGCCATGATACCTCCAGGTATTTTTTCACTTTTTTGAATTTTAGATTTTAAGGGTATTTACCCCATAAAACCCATAAAAACTACAATAATCCAAATTTTTCAAAAACGTCTCTAACGATTTTGACAATACTTTCATGATTTGAAGTGCTTAAGATGCCAAACAAAATAAACCACCCTTGTGTCTGTAAAAATGAAGGTTCAGAAGTTATGAAAATTTCAGTGTTAACAAATTCAAAATTTTTTGTGTAGAATCCAAAAACATCATAAAATACAGGGTGTTACATTAGAAAAAATAAAGTTTTCCGCCATATTGGAAAATTAAAGGAAATTTCAAAAATTGAAATACATACCTAAAAGCAGCAAAAAAAATAATGGGTTTCCGCTTAAGAGGTTTAAGTCATACTTTAATTAAAATGTTAGCTGTTGGAAAACTTAGGCTGGAAACCCGGTATAGTGAATATTAGTCATATAAATAACATTTTTAAACAACATGTTGGAGATTATCATTAAGTTACATTTTTATTTGGTTAGCATGACTTGATTACAACTAACTACGATCATGACAACTTATAAACATTTCGACATAACTCCAATTATTTGAGATGGAAACTGTCTATTCAGAAGCGTTTCCTATTGCTATCTGGGCACGAAAAAAATCATTATCACCGAGAAAATCACCGAGATTGACCAATGGTGATAAAAGAGATTTGATGGCCAAATCTCTACGAAATAATCATGAAATCTACCGAAGAACACACAATTGAGAGATTTTCTGACCTCAATTTAAAAAAGTGTTTTTCGAATTCTTGCAAATTTTGCATGTTTGGGAGAAGCTCGATCTCCCCCTGGATTCGCACCTGCTTACTTCCTTGGTTCATGTTGTAATTGATTTCAGTTAAGTAGTTCAGTGGTTATTAAAAGTGTACAGTTGTGTTTCTAATTACAGAACAAATAGTATAAAATTTGTTTAATTTTTTAGAGGTTATATTATGCCAGTGTCTATGTAATGGAAAATAATAGTACAAGTATCATTTTTTTTGCGGCGCTTTGCACTGCACGGGGTTAGTCTAGTCCATAATTAAATTAGTTTTACAGTCCTGTCCTCTTAATCATATTTATACATTATGTTTTTGCCTATATTTAATTTATTACCTCTTAATTTTTGGATTTTGCCCCTGCTGGTAAGTTTAATATAATGCATTTAAATTACCTGGTTCGTGTAGGCTAAAACGTTTAATGGATATGATACAGCCTGGGATTCAGCCCTAAATTGTCTCTTGATCACACAGATGTAAGTTCAAGTTTCTGATATGAGATTAAAGGCATATACCTTTACTCTTTTACCTTAAAAATGATCTAGGTAACCACTGTGATCCTTGCCAAATTTTAAATAGAGAAACTCCTTAAGAACTATGAGTAAGTCAATTCTTATGACACTATTAAATGTGAAATAAATAATTGTAGAGTTATGGTCTAAAACAAATTATTAAATCAGCCTTTCATTGAATAGATATGGTCCATGGTGGAGTTCAGCCGCACACACCTTCAAGATGGCCACTTGGCAGTTATGTGGAAAGATACTACTTTTAACTACGCTTATTATTTATGGTTTGAAGATAATACAGTGAGTATTTGGATTTTTTCTTCACTTAATTAATAAGTTTGGTTAGCTCACAAATACAAAAGCTTTCCATTTTATTTTGTTTTCAGTAAAATTTTCAATTTTAAAATCTAATAAATAGAAGTATTAAATATTTTAAGCCAAGTATGAATTCCTTTAAGATTATATACAACTCAAACTTAAGATTCAAATATTTTGCGAATTATCCGTCTTGACCTGAAGAACACTTATTCGCAAGTCCCTAATAGTCAAGAAAGTACAAATAATACTGCTTAAAAAAGATAATTAAAAGTTTTTTTTGTGGTTATTGGGGAACCCGCCCACACTCTTCAGGGCCTCTCCAGATTGTCCTCCAACTCTGTCACTCGCACATTAACCCTGCTAATCAAGCACAACTCTAATCTAATTGCCAGATGATTGATGGGGCCGGGTCATCAGATACTGGATTAGAAGGCTTTTACTGAATAATTCTTAGGATTTGTTTCTGACTTTTGAATAGATATATATTAGGAGTGTGCGAATAGTGATTTTTGAACTCGAGCCGAGCTGAGCCGAGCTTTTTCAAAAGTTTTCGAGCTCGAGCTTTTTAACAATCACCAAATTATTAAGGAGTTATGAAGCTTGATTTTAATAATAACAAAAAACTCAAGAGACTAATGTTTGCATCCTTAAGTGATTGTCTGCTCAAAACTAGAAAGCTTATCTCCAAAACAAGTTACAGTAATGATCTGATAGGTTCATCAATATTTTGTATTATGCTACATAAAATTAATCAAACTGGCTCAAAAAATAATTTGTGAAGAAAAATAACAAATTTAAAACCTACATTTATTATTTAACTCCCCAATTCCACCATACTTTACTTTAAAATAAATACAGTACACCTCGGATTAACCGGACCCCACATTATCCGGATCCCGGATTATCCGGACCGGTCCATCCGAGAAAATCAAAAGTTAAAATCACGGCAAAAACGTGATTTTGGCGAGTTTACGAGTGAAATGCGAATTCTAAACGTAAATGCAAATGCGTTACATTACTGCATGCATTTGGAATAACAATAATTGAAAGAGTCGCTTTACCTAAACAGTACATTGCAGCATTTTCGTGAACGTAGTTTTCTGGTTTCCTAATTGGGGCGTTAGCAGTAATCAACAAAGGCGTAGACTACATCAATTTTGCGAGTTAGTTCATTGCTCACTTGACTTGTTTATAGCTGTAAACTCTTTGTATGAACTGATATTGAGTTTCTTATTTGAAGACTAACATGTTGTACAGTCTTGATACGCCGTTTGCAGCATCAATTTAACAGGGACTATAAAGCTTCGAGATCGCTAGGCGATATTGTAATGACCTTGGATTATCCGGATTTTTTGCTATCCGGATCGGTGTTCCGCCACATTAATCCGGATAATCAGAGGTGTACTGTAGTTAAAATTACATGATGAGACTAGTTACATATTGCCACTTAGTCAAACATAAGATTGATTTTTATAGAGTTCACAAAGTAAAGATGATTACAAATTAAACAGAAGTCCCAATTGTGGCATGATATTCATGGCTAAACTTATTATTTCAGAATTAAATATATGCATGTAATAATATTTAATAACATCAATAATTTATTGTAATCCTAAAAATAGTTGCATTTCTAAACTTTTGTGAAGAAAATAATGTACAGTTTATGAAAATTAGGAGGGAGAACGATCAGGAATTAGGACGGGATTGAGAGAAAGAAACAGCTACATATCTCATTCTCCTTATCAGTGGCCAGGGAGGGAGGGAGGGGGTTGTTTACTCCAAACTGTGCTCCCCCCCTGTCCCTGTGCACCTGTCCCTGTTTTTGTCATTGTTTGACTCACTGCGTGAGGTATGTCAGAGAGCTGAGTTAATTAGGAGAAAAGGAAGCCTTACTACAAAATGCAAAAATACAAACTACTTGTCATACATCTATAAATTACGGCCCATATTTTTTGTCTTATTTTTATAAATCAAATGAGACCAAAATGAAACTTGTACAATATATCGTTTAAGAGATAAGCTATGATAAACCAATTCACTTAAATGCTACATTTTGTAGTTCTCCAAGGTCAACTAAATATAGCTCCGATTTCCGTCTAAATGGAGATAATATTTCTTGGTACCTGTCAATGTCCTTTCGTTATCACGAGGGAATATTTTTTGTTTGTTTCTCGTGGAAGGGAAGCGCTCTTTCCGGTTTCCCGTGTTCAAAAATAGATCGCAATAATTATCTTTCCGATAAGAACTCTCTTATCAAAAGCTCGGCTCGAGTGTCGAGCTTTTTCGAAAAAGTCGAGCCGAGCCTCAATACTGAAAAGCTCGACCTAAAAAGCTGGACCGGTCGAATACTCGCACCCCTAATATATATTAAATAAGCTTTTTTGTCATACTGCACAAAAAGCAGCTCTTTTTTGTTCTGTCAATCATTTAAAAAATCTCAATTTTTAGTCCAAGTATAAAAAAGTCGGCCATAATTTTTTGTCAGTGCTCTAACAACAAACATTGTTATTGTTTCACTCATTTATGTATGATGAAATCACTGTTTGTAAGATGAAAAGTATTATTTGTTAACAAAAGAAATGCAAACATTGTAAATTATATTGTAACCTTAGAAATCAACTTATTGTGAAAAGTTCACTGACTAAACTCTTACTTCCGCAGTATGACAAAAAACATTGCTCAACACACGGTGCAAAAGAGTCTTTTTGTTGCATAATAGTTTTTTTTTTAAACCTCGGCTGTGCCTCACTTTTAAAACACGATTGTGCGGCAAATGAACCACTTTTCCTTCTTGTGATGAAAACTACCATTTAAAAACAAGTCAGATTCTATCTTACAATATTTTTTTTAATCTGATATTGTTGTGATGATGAAAAACATTAATTTAGTCAATGTGAATAATTTTAGTCTTATTTGCCCTAGGGTTCACCTGTCAAACCTAAAGTTTGCCCAACAACTGCAGTTAAAACACTCCCTGTCCCAGGAATCATTTGTGGAGATTTTTACAGGTAAAGGTTTTTATCTTTAAAGCTAAAATTGTTAAATAACAATTGTATATTATGATTTTCATAGATTCATATACAGACTGGAATTAAATTTTTTTTAAAGATAGTTACTCATTGCTCTTAGATTGCTTTGAACGTGGGTTGTTGTAGAATCAAGAATGTAGTTGTGCTCAAACATTCATTTACTGCTTGCACTTATCTGGAAAATTACAAAGAAAAACTACTATAATATCATTTACCATAGGTGTAAATTAGTTTAAATCATTTGGCTTCTCTTGTAATCGTACATTTTTCCCGTTCACATGAGCCTCACATAACACAACAGCATGATAGCATTAAAATATATATATCTCCATTTCTTCAGGAGAATGGTTCAAAAGCTATTTAACTAACAGATCCCAAGCAATAGAGGTCAAGAACTAAAAAACAGATGTCCTTGTGGAAACTAGGGGTGTGCGTGTATTCGACTGGTCGAGCTTTTCAGTATTCGGCTTGGCTCGACTTTTTTTGAAAAAGCTCGATACTCGAGTTGAGCTAAGAGTTGAGCTACTTGAGTTAAGAGAGATCTTATCGGAAAGATAATTATTGCGATCTACTTTTGGACACGTTAAACCGGAAGAGCTTAAACCGGAAGAGCGTTTCCCTCCCACGAATAACAAACAAAAAGTTTTCCCCAGTGATAAGGAAAGGACATTGACATGTAACAAGAAATATTATCTCAATTTAGACGGATATCGGAGCTATATTTAGTTGACCTTGGAGAACCATGAAATACAGCATTTAAGTCTATTGTTTTATAATGGCTTATCTCTTGAATGGTATATCGTACAAGTTTTATTTTGGTCTCATTTGATTTATAAAAATAAGACAAAAATATGAGCCATCATTAATTTATAGTTGTATGACACGTAGTTTGTATTTTTGCATTTTGTAGTAAGGATTCCTTATCTCCTAATTAACTCCCGCTCTCTGACATGCCCATGCACTGAGTCAAACAATGTCAAAAACAGGGTCACGTGCTTAGTTGGAGTAAACAACCTCCACCCCTCCCCCCTCTCTGGTCACTGATAAGGAGAGTGAGATATGTAGCTATTTCTTTCTCTCTATTCCGTCCAAATTTCTGATATTTCTTCTTTCTAATTTTCTTAAAATGTACATAATTTTCTTCACAAAAGTTTATAAATGCAACTAATTTTAGGATTATAATAAATGATTGTTGTTATTAAATATTATTTCATTCATGTATTATATTCTAAAATAATAAGTTTAGCCATGAATATTATGCCACAATTGGGACTGCTATTTAAATTTTAATCATCTTTACTTTTTGAACTTTAAAAAAATCAATCTTGTGTTTGAATCTTTATATTAATAGACAAACATTTTTTCCATAAGGTTTTTGTCCTCCTTTTTTCTCAGCCTGTTTGCAACATAGCAAAAATCTGAGAACACCGATAAAATTGTATTTTTCTGTAGATGTCCACAATTCCATTAAAATTTAAAATAGTCTTTTAGATAAGCAGACAATTTAATTCTAAATTAAAAAAAATTAACATAGGCCTTATGAGTTGCCATGGAGGAGATAGAAAAACAAAAACAAAAGAGAACTGTACATTTGTCATCTGTTGTAGCTGTTAACACATGTTATTTTTCATTGAGTAAAAATTATATGTAGAAACATTATGTGAGAGCGAAAATTGGGCAAAATGTACACTGTTTTCATTAGAGATATAAAACCAAAACAATAACAAATTATTATCAAGCAATAAATAAATTTAAGGAATTGTTAATGACACGAGTTAGTATTCGTCCAGTAAAAAATATACCAGAGTTAAGAACAAATTATTATCTTCAAACCGTTTCAAGCCACAAGTGTTATTGGGGCATGGAGTAAAAATACAGTATTTGATAAAATCAGGACTAAGTATTTAGAGAAGATTGAATATATCATATTCAAATGTGTTTCATTTGAGATGTAGGGAGAACATAAAGTTTGGTCACTTAAACAAAATTAAGAGATAAAAATTACTCTACCATCCAGTGTACTAACTGACGTGCAACTGGAATACTAATGGAAATTACATTCAAATTGTGTTTTTCTTTGGTGGAGAATGGGTAAACTATGTATAATATTTTAATGATAATGAGAGTAAGAGAGGGAGGGTGGGAGGGAAAAAGGTCTGAAAGGTAGGGATCAAAATGAAGAAGGGAAAAAGTTCCGAAGGGTCGGAAAGGAGGGAGGGGAGATGTTAAGAAGAGAATGAAAGGGAAATGGAGGGAAAAGTGGAAAGAAGGTCGGAAGGAAGGGAAGTAGAGAGTGAGGGAACGAATGAATAAAGGGAGGGAGGAGGGAACTATGGTAAGGGATGTATCCACGATCCTATGGTTTCCACGAAACCATATCCAAACCAGCGATAATCAAATTAGAAGTTCCCCAAGGCTCATTCCTGGGGCCTGTCTTGTATATAATTTTCACAAGTGATCTTCTTTGCTGCCTCGAAGACCACTGCAGTACAATCATGTGTACTGACGATACCTCTCTTTTGCTCAAAAATAAAAATTCCATTGATCTGGAAATACATTCTTTTATTGCTTTGGAAATACATTCTTTTATTGCTTTGGGAATGGCACAACAATATTGTCGTACTAACAGTCTGGCACTGAATAATTTTTCTAGCTTTGTAGCTGCGTTGATGATGTTGAGAGGTTGAGAAGTGTTTGAGTTCACAGTTTACCAAAATCATTACTATATTTTAAGTTTAATATAACGTTGATTTAGTATTATTCTGATTCTTGAAAATGCCACGTTACCCTTGACGCAACAACCTGGGCCGTATCGCCGTATCATATCTGGATGATGTAAAAGAGCCAGGTGATAGCTGAAAATGAGGTCTGGTGATAGGTGAAAATTTCAGTTGGGATGAGCACATGGATTAGGCTATATGTCAAAAAAGATTTCATGTGGTCTAAATGCTCTGCGTCAAATGACTGAAGTGTAAAATATTAATACTTTAAAAACTCTTTATTTTGCATTAATTCACTCTCATAGCATATGGGGTGTGCATTTACGGAGTTGCAACCAAAATAAATTGAGATAAAATACAGTTGTTACAAAAAAAGAGCTCTAAGATTTATTTTAAACTAGCTGACCCGACAGACGTCCTGTCGGGTCAGCTAGTTTAATAAACTACTACTACTGTGACTATTTTGATAAATATCAAAATAGTCACATCAACAACATAGCTTTTATTCTAAAGCTTTTTTAATATACAACATTGTTAGTTTTGTTTTCTTGTGCAAAAATTATTTTTTCAGTGTTCCGACACAGGAACAGTCGACATACAATTGGCCATGTGAAAATCACGGATTTTCAAGGTTGTTTCCACAAACATTCAACGACTGTCCATTTATTGTGGACATTGCAAATGGAAGCTGCTGGAAATTGTTGCCACTTAAAAGTCAAAGGGCTTATAGTTTGGAAATATTTGGGTACGTGGTATAAAAACGTCTTCACTTTTGTAGTTTCCTTGCGAAATCGTAATCTCAGTTTTGTTGTTCATTAATTTTTTCACCGTCAGCTGAGTGCCGTTACAAATAAGTAGTGAGTTAATGCTCCGCAACACAATTATTATTGAACCGACTTTTAGCTGAATGGATATTCTTCATTATATTAGCTGATATCACAAAATCAATTTCATTCGGTTTTATCCTCTCAACCGACCAAATAAAGATGCGTGTGCGTGTGGAATCCCGCGCTTTTGCCATTCTACTGAATACATCCAACAATCCGTCTCGCCGAACATGCAATGCTCAACAATAAAATCCATGAGCAACTTTGATTTTCTTTTAAAAAATTCTTGTGGTAATATGGCGATCAATGAGAGATTGGCCAGGAAATAATTCTTGTCGAATTTCTGACCAATTTGAATTGCACGTAAACGTAATAAACAAATCTGGTGTACCATAATGATGTACGTCCATAATGTACGTCATTGTCTGGTGTACCATAATGGTGTACATAATGACGTAAACATCCTGAGCGTACTCATGTGCATATGTCGCGGACTTCCGACATATGTTGCTGAGAGAATAGTCACTCTGCCGTCATTAAATGCATTTTCATCAGTATTGGTAGCATCAAGCCTAAAATCATTGCAACTATTGACACACAATGTTCATTGAGCCAATAACAACTATTGGCATAAACTGTAATCGATTGTCGCGTTATAATTAATTGAACGCAGCTCAATGGGGATTGAATACAAGATCTCCTCGTTGATGGTTTAGATTAAATAAAGCACATTCATCTTCATTTTGAGACTCGTTTTGCTTGTCATTTTGACTTGCCCGAAAGTGTCCTACAATCACAGCACTGCGTTCTCTACGGCCAGGTTGTTGCGTCGAGGGTAACGTGGCATTTTCAAGAATCAGAATAATACTGAATCAATACTACATTAAACTTAAAATATAGTCATGATTTTGGTGAACTGTGTGAACTCAAACACTTCTCAACCTCTCTGGTCAAATAAAAAACTGCAGTTTTTCACACACTCATATAAGGCTTGCAATATTAATTTTTCCTAAACCAAACAAAACTATGAGGATTTATCTTCATTTCTGAACATCCTAAAAGGTTAGTTAGATAAAAAGGTAGATTCACATGTCATGTAATCAGAATTCTTCAGATTCAGATACAAAAAGTAACTTTTGATTAGACCTTTTAATTTCACAAAATCCTTGAACTACAAAAGTAAATAATTCAAGTGTAAATAAATAAACACATACTTCAAATTCACATTTGTTTACATGTCAACATATGGTTATGATTTGAATTAGTTCTCCAGAGTTACTCCAACAGAATGCATACATGGTCAAGTATCTTTAAGGGCCAGTAGGTCAAAACCCTAAGATCGAATTAAAAATTTTATTTCACACATTCATTGTCCTAAAAAATAGAAGAAAACAAAAAAAAGAATTATCCAATTTGGTGCACAAATAAAAAAGTTGTTGAATTTGGAAGAAATAGGATTGTTTTTATTTATTTAGGTAAGATTAACATTGGAACAACGTACTGTGTTTACCAGTCATTGAATTGATTTTTATTTATATAGATTTAGAATGATTCATTTCAGTAAAACAACATTTCTCTAATTTTGGCATATTAACATAATGGGTTTTATATTTTTGAAACAATCATATACATTTAACAAAACCCAATCTCAGCAAATAGTCCCATAAACCCATACAACTTGAGATTTCACAGGGAGATGGAGAACAAAGAATACAAATTTTTAAAGAAGACTAATTTTATAGGTGATAAATTTTTATTCAATTTGCAAAACAGAATTTACTTGGAAGATAAGATGGTAAAGTTTAGAAAACATTTAAACAATTTTCTTTTACATCTCTCCTCTTACTTTTTTGATGATTTCTAGGACAGCAAGGATAAATTGATTACTATAATTTGATTTTATATATTTACAATATTTTGATTGAATTTAGGATTACCTAGATTAAGTACCTTTGTAAAACTAATATTTAATTATATCTAACCCTATTTTATGTATCAATGTACACTGTGGTGGATAAAGAATGTTTGAATTTGCCTTTGAGTTTTGTTTATCAATCTGTTTTTCAAACCTACTTCTTCTTCAAGAGTTGTCGTACCACTTGATAGGATGTCCGTTTGTTCTTGAAGTACGTTAAGGATGTGTGCTTTCAGGTGCGCTCTCTCTTCAAGCTGGTTGAATTTGTTTGAGGTTTACATCACAAAAACAGAAGGTTGCTCATCTGAAATTAATTTAAACTGAATTTTTTCAAGCTCGGATTATGATTCAGTCATTTCAGTCAGTCATAAGTCTCTTTTCATAGTCTAGTAATAGCTAGAGGTTTATTTCAGCTTTGAGCTTGTTCTCGAGCGCTTGTTGTCATTCATGAAAAACATTTTGGCTTCATTATAAGAGTTAGTTGTGACTTTCTTTAATTGTAGTGAATGTGAGTATTTGCGGACTTTTCACGAGAAAATTTTATTCAATACCTTGTGTATTGTGGACTTTAAGACATTTAAACAACTACAATGTAGCCTAGTAATAAGTTTGTTAACTCATGTGTTAGCTGGGTTGAACACCCTTTAATCAATAAAATTAGTTTGCTGTAGAAACTATGGTTCACCAAATATGCTGTTAGACTGATCTCATACTGACTGTAACAAATTAGTACTGTAGAGCTTAAAGTTTTATTTTATTTATTGCATTCATTTTAATAAGATGCACAAACACATTGTTTTAAACCTAAAGGGCTCACAACCTGTTACGAATACAACAAATACAAATATTCTTTATTGTCATACAAATTCATACAAATCATTGACAGCGTCATCTCAAAGCATATTTTCATAGCTGAGTCAATATATTCATTTTTTATTCAGTACAGTACTGTGTTAAATAATATCTTAGTAAAAAAGAAAATTACAATTTGACATTTTACAAAAATATAAAATTATTCTAAGATAAACATTATTTTACAACAAAATAAATAACTGAATAAGTACATAAAAAGAGCTTTCATCATATAGTTGCAGAACCCGTGCATCCACAAGTCAAACAATTCAGTCTCGGTGAAATAAAAAAGGTGTTTTTTTCATTTAAATGAACTAAAATTGAATTTTTGTAATTTTAAAAAATTCTTCTAAACTATAAAAAGGATTATTGGAAAGTCAGATATGTATGTATGTTGATTTGCATGCTTGTTGCAGGGCCTTGACGGAAGTCTGTTTCCCCAAGTCAGTGGTGGGTAAGATCCGCTGCTACGAGTTGTACTGCATCCACCTCGGTCTAGCCACGTCGTCCTGTGTGTTGGAGCACTCACGCCGCCTCGCTGCCACCATCTTTGAAGTCACTGGCCAGCCCAATCCTCTTGATATACTCTAGTCAGATGACTGCAGTACCCGCAAAACAACCAGTAAACACAAAACCGAGAAGCATCTAAACCCTGTTTTGCCAGATCGATCTACCAGGTGTTTGGTTAATCTTTCATAATTGCTTTGAATGAGTTGTATTTAGAACTGGTTTTAAACAAGTTTAAAATGATCTGTTTATGAACAAATCAGTGTTACTGTTTCCTCAGTTATTTTTAAAACTGTGCAAAATTATTACAGAAACCTATCTTTTGTGTTTTTGGATTCTATTAGAGTTAGGGGTGTGCGAATAGTGATTTTTGAACTTGAGCCGAGCCGAGCCGAGCTTTTTCAAAAGTTTTCGAGCTCGAGCTTTTTCGAGCCGAGCTTTTTAACAATCACCAAATTATTAAAAGAAATTATGAAGCTTGATTTTAATTTTTAAAGATACAATAGACTAATGTTTGCATACCTTAAGTGACCGCCAGCTCAAAAATAGAAAGCTTATCCCCAAAACAAGTGAATTATCTCATAGGTTCATCAGTATTTTGTATTTTGTTACATAAAATAAATCAAACTGGCTCAACAAATAATTTATGAAGAAAAATACCAAATTTAAAATCTACATTTATCTACATCATATTTAAGTAATAACCAATTCCAAAATACTTTACTTTAAAATAAATAGTTAAAATTACATAATTAGACTAGTTACATATAGGTACTACAAAATTTAATTTCAAGAGTAGAAAGAAGTAGTTGAAAGGTTTTAAAATAGTTATGTCTAGTAAAAAAATCACACATATACACCTAGTCAAACACAAGATTGATTTTTTTATGTTCACTAAGTAAAGATGATAAAAAATTAAATAGCAGTCCCAATTGTGGCATAATATTCAAGGCTAAACTTACTATTTCAGAATATAATATATGAATTAAATAATATTTAATAACAACAATAATTTATTGTAATCCTAAAATTAGTTACATTTCTAAACTTTTGTGAAGAAAACAATGTACAATTAAGAAGAAGACAGATCATAAATAAATAAGGAAAGAAACAGCTAACCCTCTCTCTTTCCTTATCAGTGGCCAGAGAGAGGGGGGGGGGGTGGAGGTTGTTTACTTCAAGCCCCTTCCCTGTTTTTTGCTCTTGTCTGATTCAGTGCGTGAGTTAATTAGGAGATAAGGAATCCTAATGCTACATAATGCAAATACTACAAAATGCAAAAATTCAAACTACTTGTCATACAGCTATAAATGACGGCTCATATTTTTTGTCTTATTTTTTTAAATCAAATGAGACCAAAATGAAACTTATACGATTTACCGTTTAAGAGATAAGCCTTGATAAAACAATAGACTTAAATGCTGTATTTCACGTTCCCCAAGGTCAACTAAATATAGCTCCGATTTCCGTCTAAATGGAGGTAATATTTCTTGTTACCTGTCAATGTCCTTCCCTAATCACTAGGGAATGTTTTTTGCTTGTTTTTCGTGGGAGGGAACCGCTCTTCCGGTTTTGTCCAAAAATAGATCGCAATAATTATCTTTCCGATAAGAACTCTCTTATCAAAAGCTCGGCTCGAGTGTCAAGCTTTTTAGAAAAAAGTCGAGCCGAGCCGAATACTGAAAAGCTCGACCTAAAAGCTCGAACGGTCGAATACTCGCACACCCCTAATTAGAGTCCATATTTAACTTGAGCTATCCATTTTTCCATGATGATGGATGAAAAATTAGCTCTGCCGCCCCTTTCGGATAACCGGCTTCGGATAATTGATGCTCTGCAACATCCATTTTTTTGCAGTTTTCTCTTAATTCTACAATCAATTGCTTTGATATTTTTAGGGCAGAAGGACAACTAACATTATAATTTTAAATTCTAAAATTTTCATGAATTTTAGATTAAATCATACAACACCTATTCGATTATTGCTTGATAAAGAGCACCTTACCAAAACAAAATTTTCTGAAATCAAAATTTAAAACATGCAATAGCTAAAGTTTTTTAAGTGTTAATAATACTTCTAAAATTTAAAAAAAATTAATAGAAAAGCTTAAGGTTTTTAGGAAAGAAGCCTTAAATGCAAATTCTATGGAACCTAGTAAATTAAAACTTCTGAAGTTCAAGCTATAAAAAGCTATTCAGCTATTTAGTTGTCCATAAGAACTTAGTTCCACTCTCTAATTTCTCTAATTCTTGGGAGATTCCTCTGAATCAGTTAAGAGTATTTAGAATGCAGAAGAGAGTAATGAGGCTGCCACCTTGTGTAAGGGGGACATGGGCGTAATTTCAGCATTTCGATTGGGGGGGCAAGATCTTCTAGGTCATTGCCTCATCCTGATTTGATTGCATACACTATATACCCCCCCCTTTGCACTAGCAGTTCGTACTGAAGAATATGGGTTGGTACTTTGGTATTACACGGAGGCCACCTTATACAGCGCGCTGCGGCGGTTATGTTAGGTCAGTTTATCATAAATATGTTAATAGTACTTTCCTCGTTTCGTTACGAATCGAACGATACCAGATGAGTCATACTTTTGCACGCCAAATATCCTTGAAATAGGCCAAGGTCAGGTCGTTGATCGGAGCGCTCGCATCACCTGTCAAGGGATTTAGCAGGCGAGAGTATGACGCATCCGCTATTTCGTTTTTTGTGTTCCACGTGTTTCCTGCTTGTCTCGTTATGAAACGAACAAGTAGGACTGCTTGTTCGTTTCATAACGAAACAAGGAAAGTCCTACTAACATATTTATGATAACCTAACTCAACATAACCGCCGCAGCGCGCTGAATAAGGGGGGTGATCGGGTAAAGTCGCTAGTGGCGGTGGCGACTCGATCAACTCAATCCTCACCAACATCGCTGTCTTCTGGGAAGCAGAAAACAAAGACCGCTTATCATAATTATGTCCAATTTGGAAAGTAAGTCAATTAAAGCACGTTCTTTCCCATCACAAAGTCATTTTTGGTAATCAATAAAAAATCTCTAAAAATAGTGGCCTCCGTATGATACCAAAGTATCTATGGGGTATATACACTGCCAATGCATATTATTTTCTTTATATCTAACTAGCTAGTTAATATCCAACCACGATGATATCACAACACAATGTGAACTTGTAATCACCATTCACTTCACTCAAAGCCGTAGCCAGAAAAAAAAATTGGGGGTTTGGGCTCCGCGGTTACAGGAAGTGAAAAAAATAACTTTCTAACCTTTCATTTAAGTGCAATTTTAACATTGGCTATGGCCTTAACTTCAGTCAGTAATTGTACTATTTATTTGTAAAACTGCCTCACTGCAGTCAAAGCAGGCACACCAACTGTGCTTCATACGACTGGCGATTGACTGGTGCTATACTCTTATCTCTAACGTCCAGTGTTGCATTACACAGGATTTGGCAGTTATTATTTACCCGCCAACTCCATTGATAATCCTCACTTTTACCCGGTTTTTTGGCACTAATCCCTGCAAAATCCCCCCCAAGGACCAAAATCCGGGTAGTTAGCCGAAAACCACCTAAGACTTTAAAAACACCAAATACCGGACTTTTTCTCACCTTACATGGACATTGAATATTTCCAAAGCAAATCACAATTCGAAAATCCCCGGCTTTACCCGTTTTTTATGTATTTAGGATGCCGCAGCTCAAGTCTAAAATCCCCGATTTTACTAAATTTTTCTTAATCATGTTAATTAAGTCCCCGAACGGCCAACAAAAAACCCACTAACCGGGCTATTAACCAGTTTCTGGTTACACTGCAACGAAATAACCAATACAGCAAAACCAAATGCATAACACCAACTTTCGTTTGAAAAATAAAATATCTAGAGTTCCAAAAAATCCTTGTACCTCGATCGTCAAAAATCCCCGATTTCACCCATTGTTTAATATCCAGGTTGATGAGTAAATTTCCTCAACCCAAGTCTTAAATCCCCGGTTTTTCTTAATCACTGCCAAAACTCCGCACGGCCTCCAAAATACCCGAAAACCGGATAAATACCCAGTTTTGGTAACATTGCTAACGGCTGTGTCAGACCGGGGCCACAGACCCTGTCTAACACTATGTCTTTTTTTTTGTTCTATTTTTGACTGAGCAGGCTAGGGTTTAAGAACCATGCAGCCTCGAAGTGCACTCATCTGGTTGCTTCCACTGTGTTATCTGAAAATGTTAACTTGGGTTAGTTGCAATATTTTGTTTGTATCAACTCTTTTTCAGTTAGTATGTTAGTTAAACACTTTTGACTATTTGAACTTGTGTACCTAACAGTGTATTAAAGATAGGATTTCTATGGTTCAGAGGAATTGTAGGAAGGAAAGGAAGGTATCTTCTTCGCCAGGGGCCCGTCAGGATGTCTCCTGGGCCCGATGTCAGACAGGGTTGCCAGTTCCCTTCAAAATAACTTAACACATGGATTGACTTGAAGATTCAATGGATGGTTTACATAGCAAACTTGAATATATGACGAGTTCAGTGACGGTAATCCTGATGAAATGGTTAGATAAATAAACAGTACTTTTAACTGTTGCGTATGGCTATGATAGTTTATTTTTTGTAATTTTCCCTTATTCGCTGGTTCGAAATTCCTCACAAAACCTATATCCCGCCCAAAAATTCATGCCCCCCCAACAATTTTGATGGCGCAAATTGCGCCATGCCCCCCCTTCTGGGCACCCCTGGTGAACAGTGTCTTATGGCAGGCAACTAACTTACACTGGCTCTGAACAGCACTACAGAGTTTAGAGGTTGGCCATCGTGGAGCGTTAGCTCATTGGTGGACGTGTCATTTGGCGTGGGAGTGGGTTCTCGTCGACCGGCGCGCCATAGTGGATAGCGTGTATGTCTGTATTCGTTCGCTAAACGTATCCTTGCAAATTTGCAATCGGACTTCAGACAAAACTACGCCACCAGCGTACTTATACGGCATATCGAAGAGACTCATATTAATGAAAAATTTATGTCAATAATAATATAATTTTACAACTTAAAAAAACATGATTATAGTCACTTTTCGTTATTTATACCTAAAAATTAATTTTAATTTTCAAATTTTTGGGGGGGCAACTGCCCCCCCTTGCCCCCCCCAAATTACGCCTATGAAGGGGGACCTAGAGACTCATGCAGACAATATTTCAAACAGCTCCGGATTCTACCGCTTCCCTCCTTAATCATTCTGTAGTGCCTTTTGTTCGTCAAATCCAACTCCCAAAAATTGTTCAATAACAATCATGTGCATCAGTATTCCACCAGAAATTCAAATATTCTACAGTATCCAATTCTATAGCAGCTGCCCGAATTATTTTAAAGAGGAACAGTCTGTATAAAAGTTAAAAAAACTGGTCACTGAATACTTGTCTCATAACAGTTTTTGTAGCCTATTTGAGTTCCTGAGTCACAACACTCAGGTCATGGATGAATTGTGCAGTCTTTTTAGCCAATTTTAGGTTTTACTGAGATGGTAGTTTTATGTTTTATTGTATATCCTGTACACAGTAGTTTTAAGTTTAATTTTTAATAGTTAATATTTTTCGACTAGTCTAATAGACACTGCATGGAAGGGCATATTTAGACATTGTAAATAAATTAATAACACAAATAAAAATTACTTCAGTAGAATATGATGAGGCCAAACATCATAGTAGAACTTCGATAGTTCGACACTTGACACTTCAACACTGTTTAAAACGCGGCTCATACTCAACAAACATTAAGATTACAAAACTTTTGTCCAGTGATTTTTACAAAATAAATCAGTGGAGCAATAGTTTTGCTTTAGTATTTTATTCATTTGGGAAATTTAAATATACAACCTGGATTTTAATGGTACTATTAATGTAAAATTCGATATACTTTCTATATTCCAATAATTCAACACCCCTCAAATCCACTAATTGTCAAACTATCGAGTTCTAGTGCAACACGTTCCCAATTATGTGGCTACTTTAGTAGCCCTCTATCAGTATTATAAATGCAGTATTAATAAACATTCTTTATGATTTCCCTATTTTACTTGCATAATATGGTTTGTTAGTGTCAATAATTTTTTAAGACTTAAATTGTCATGGTCAGGGTTTTTTACCTCCATTCCCAGATCAATAGTTACAACTACAACAAAGGAGGAAAGTAGTGATTTACAGCCCTTAGACCAAAAATAAGCCTTCATTTTTTTATTGACAATCATATCATTTGTAAAATTCTCATTGTTACTTAGCAATCATAACCACTTTATATCATCAATGATTAGTCAACCAATCTGTAGGCCGATTTTCTTAACGGGACCACTTTGAGATACTGTGCAAGAGAAATGAAGAATGTTGTGAGGGGAGGGGTTTAACCAATCACGGTCCTTTGTAGTGACTTGCTCGATCACTATTGGTTGAAGCAAGTATGCTTTTTTACATTTTTATTTAGCAGTTTTGTGACAACTGACACATACGTTACTTTGTTACGATAATCGGTAACGTCCTCCATGAGGTACCTGTCTTATTAAAGTGATTAAGTGATCTATGAAGCTCATACTTTGTAACTGATATAAGTAACAAATATTTGTTTTTATACTAAGAGAAAAATAAAATGGTTTTATGCATAAAACAGCTGTTGATAGATTTTAAAATGAAGTCTCTAGGCAAGAAAAGGAATCTCAGGATCTGTCAAACAATATTATTGAAAACTAAAAATATCAACAGTTTTTGGCTTGGTTATTTATAAACCTATAAAATATACATTTTAAAATGACAAAATTGTTATTGGAAATTCTACATACATTTATGACACCAGATCACACTGCTCTGTAGAGCAGCACAATATTTAATTTTTTAAATTAAAAAAAAACACTTGTAGAACACAATTTTTGACTGTTTACCAAAACAAATAAAACAGAAAAAATTCCAATAAATTTATAAAATTAGTGGAAGATTTTTTGTTACAATAATCTTTATATTTCATGAAATAGTTAAATCTTAAATAGGATTTTTCCCATTTCATAAAGTTATACTTACAGTTAAGTGAACATAATATATTCATGTTGTAGTGCTTGTACTGTCGTAAATTAATTGTAATTGTTAATTACTGTTTTCCTTGTTTGTAATTTGTAACATAATGTACTTTTATTTGGAATAAAATAATTTGCATTTTTTTTATTTGAATAAATTTTTTACCCGTAAAAAATGAGCCTGAGCTTTCCAAGTTAAATAATCAAAATTGGTTCACAAATGAAGTAGTCTTGATCACAAAAAAGCCATTAGCATATTGAACAAGTAGGCATACTGCTGCTAACTCGAGGGAACGAATTTCAATTTTAATGCTCAAGTTGCTCATTTTAGTCCCAAAGCCCCAGATTTGGGACATTTAACCCCCTAAAAGTTGAGTTAGCAGTGCTCCGACAGTTTTGCCTGAAGAACTTGTCCAAGATGCTAATAAGAATGGATTACTATTTGGACTAGTAATCTTAATGTTAAGCATTGAAAAGTAAATTAGTTGCCGTCATATGCATAGCAGAGCTAATGGTGGAAGGAAAAATACAGGTGATATTGCTCAGGTTATGTGATGTCACTCGGGAAGCAAAGGAGCGAGTCTGACAGCCAGCTGATTGTACCTGGCATTTGTATTATTGTCTCCATGTTAATGATTTTCTGTTTTGTTTTGCTGAAATCATTTAAAAAAAAAAATGCCGGTTGTGCAGGTTTTGGTTGCAAACCTACAATCAAAAAACTAAAGGTACTTGATAAAATATTACAAATTCCCTTCGAACAGAGTTGAAATCCCAGTGGATACGAGCTTGTAACCAGCAAGATAAGATCAATTATTTAAATCATCCACAAACCTGCAGTCAGCATCAGTCAAGACTGTTTTACAACACTGCTAAGACATCAATTTCTTGGATATAATCCTCTAAGTTTTAGAAATCTCATAGAAGATGCCGTGCTGACTTTAAACTTGCCTATAGACATGAGTATTGAGAACATTGATAGGAGTGACCGAGTAACGGCTATTATTGTAGGTTGGCCTTCGAGTCTGCCTAATCATGTAGACGAAAGTAATGAAGAACCTAGAGTCATGTGTGAAAATGAAAATTATGTAGTGACGCCTGCTGCCTCAACTTCTGATCTAGAGTATGTTGAAGAAAATCTCAAATTTAATGTCTGTAAAAATCATAGGCTTAAAAAAATTTGAAACTTAAATAAGAAATGCAAACTATTAAAAAGTAGTGATTATTTTGAAGATTGTGCATGCAATAAATAAATGATAAATAAAATGTGTTCTGGTAAATTATCAATCTACCATGTCATACATTATCTAAAACATGTTTCTGTTTCACTATATCCGACCTGGAATGAACAATTTCGATAGCTCAGAACTGATTTCTTTATTGTATTTACATTTTAGCTGTTAATCTCTTCGTACAAATTTGAACTCTCCAGTTTAGTCGTATCAATCTGGAAGTACTGCCCAAAGTAGGTACTGATTATACAGAGTGGAAGTTTCCACTTCCTATATAATCATTTGTTTTCTTATTTAATAGGGGATACAAATTTACAACACTTTTTTTATATTGGGATTACTTTTTTTTGATTGTGTGCCAGTGGCATTTTACAGAAGAGATCACAAACGCTTTTAGGGAAAGCGACCAAACCCCTCAAATTTGTTGTAGGCATGCCGGGAATCGAACCCGCGACCTCTTGAACTGAAGTCCAAGACGCTATTAGGCTAGCGACACGCCCAAAATGCTAAAATAAAAATTTTAACAGCAATTTTAGCAGCATTTTTATGAATGAGTTACTTGAACCCTAAGGATTTATTTAATCATTTTGCATCTGTGCAAATTTCTATAAAAATAATTCTTTATTTTTCTGCACATTACATAAGTACAATATTTCATATTATAAATGACAACAAAATAATATTATTTCCAAATAATAAAGAAACCAAGCTGACCATTCAATACAGGATATAGGAATGAATCAAGGATTGGAAGTAATGCCCGAAGTAGGTAGTGATTATACAGAGTGGAGGTTTCCACTTCCCATATAATCATGATATTTGTTTTATAAATTTAATAGGAGGATAAAAATTTACAACTTCAAAAAGTTGGATAAAAATGTATTTTATTCTTGACATTTTTTTATTTGGATTACATAATATTTAGTGAATGAAGTATAGAAACATATCTTCACCACAGAAATAGTATTGCTTAAAAAATAATAATACTTAAAAACTAATGTTTCATAATGCTGAATTTCTCGACTAAGGCAATACAAATCACTATATCAGAAATATAGTCCATTCACTGACTTATACTTCTAGTTTCCTGAAGTGTATAAATTAAGAAAAAAAATCAAAATCAATGTCTGATTTATCCCTTCTCAAATTATTTTGACCCCTAGCTAAAGTGAATAAGACTGTAAACAGTATACAAAATTTGAACAAACAGTACCTTGTATTATCTGGATCCAGTAATACATTATCTGGATACGTATGAGGTTGAGGATTAAAAAGAACTCCTGAATAACCGGGATGATGACTAAGTCGTAAATTTCGCTCTACAAGTTGGTTCCCAATTTCATCAAGACTTTTTATGAGAGATATTGTGCCTACGGACGCACACACACCAAAATGAACCAACGGTGTCTTCCCTCATTATGTTTCAACTAGAAAACATACAGTAGAACCTCTCTTATCGAAAATTCAGAGGGTAGCCAATTTATTTTGAATTGTAGGAAGTTTGAAATATCGAGGGTGAGAATTATTATGGTTATTTTACATGAAATTCGAATTAAGGAGGTTTAACTGTTTCCAAATCACGTTCAACAATGGAAAGAAATCTCGCAAATTGATTCAGACTACAGGGTTGCACTAAGTTAATGTTTTAACAGGACTTTTTTGCTTCATTAATATACACAGGCTTACGGCAGTTTTAGTTTGAACTTAAGATATTGACTTGGAATTTAAGAAGTAACGTTTTGAATAACAGCAACAAAATTTGAATCGTAGAGCTAACGGAGACAAAAATTTGAATGTAAGATGCTATATTAAGCGTTAAATCATTTTGAATTATTGGTGTATAATTTTTTTGAATATTAGAGGTTTTTTGAAGTGAACAGTCAATTTATACTACAGTAGAACCTTGATAAATAGGCACTCGATAACACAACAACTTCGATAAGAAGTGCACTTTTCAAGTCTCCTTAAAATTGTAATTGCACTGAAGGTCTTTATAAAACGAACCTCAATAAGAAGAGTCCCTTGATAACAAGACTAAGACAAAACAGGCCTAATAAGGACAAATAAGGTTGTGTTTTATCTCCTTGACAGTCTTCTTATCAAGGTTCTACTGTAGTATGTTTGGATTGTAATGCACAAGATTTATTATTATATATTGTCATTTGAAATTTTTATAATAGTCAACAGTCGCAAGTTTCTTTATTTGATGTTTATATTTAAACTGTGAGTAATAAAAAAATATAAAGAGTGTTGATAAAAAATCCTTCGGGATTTGGTTACTTACATCAAATTAAGAAAAAAGTTCCCATGATCATGGGTCCTAAAATGCTCGGTTATCTGTATGTCAGTATGTATTATTTTTAACATGATTTTGCATAACTTTGGAACCACTGAAGACATCAACTTCAAACTTGGTGAGTATATGTTGACTAATAGGACCTATTTTGGTGCGGAGTATCAAGTTTCTGATTAGTACCATTGAGAAATGGCAGCCATTTTTAAATTTCAAAACTCAATATCTTAAAAACCGCAAATTTTACCAAAATCGTACAAGAGAAATCGTAGAAAAGTTGTGAAATTTCATTAAAAAAAAAGTCATATAAAGATTATTCAGATCAAACTACAGTTAACAAAGTTATTGCAAGTTTTTAAACAAAATACAATAACTCTGTTAATTGTGGTTTAAGCTTCATAATTTCTATATGGCTTTTTAGGAAATAAAACTGCGCAGCTTTTTTGTCTCTTGTACAATTTTTGTAAAATTTACGATTTTTAAGATATTAAGTTTTAAAACATGAAAATGGCTGCCATTTATAAATGGTACGAAGTAGAAACTTGATACTCTGCACCAAAATAGGTCCTATTAGTCAACATATATGCACCAAATTTGAAGGTGATACCTTCAGTGGTTACAAAGTTATGCAGAATTATGTTAAAAACACACACATACTGTCAGAGGAATGACCGAGCATTTTAGGACCCATGTTTACAGGAACTTTTTTATTAGTTTTCATGTTAGTCACCATATCCCAAAGTCCTGAAGGGTTTTTTGTAAACACCCTGTATAAAACATGCCAGCACGGTTAATCCAAAACCCACTTAACCTGCTCCAAACTAATAAGGAGTTAACTGTGCAGGGAAAGTGCAGGTTGTCCAAGTCTCGGTCATAACTCAACTATCCCTCAGTCTCAACAGTCTACACAGTCTTAACAGACCCTAAACTAATAATAGTGTATAATATGTATAATGCGCGTAGGATTCTGGCCGAACTCGCCGTACTATTGTGTTCCAAATTGCAGCATAAATTTTGCAAAATTCTTGTATCTTGATGAAAAACATGTGATAATCCATCTAGACTATGTAAGCAATGATATGAACCACATATATATTTTTTACATATATTTTTTTATGTTTAATTATATTTCTTCTCGTGGACCGTGAGCTGGGAGGTCAAAATTACGACAAAAGGTGCATATGTAAAAGTTAAACCATTTTAAAGAGGCATCCCTGAGGGGTTTCGCAAATGTGTTTGTAAGCCCTTCATCTGGGGGCTTTCACCAAGTGGACAAACTTGAATGTGACTTTTGTATTCTCTTTAAGAATAACACGGGGATGAAGTATGCAGGTTTGTTGCAACAGATATGCAAAAATTGGGTGGTTTTAAGTAAATATCCAATAAACCTCTCCTAGAAGAAGCCATATGCCAAGTTTTATCATTATATGTTAAAAAATGAGGAAGATATAGTTTTATTTTCTCCCTACAAGAATAACATGCGGAAAATGTAGGCAGGATTGCCACCACAAGAATGCAAAATACCCCCGTCGCAGCAGACCTACGTACTCAGCAAATTTCCATCGGATTTTTTTTTATATATGTGAGCATTCAACATACTTAAAGGAAAATATTGTTTTTTCTTAATAATTCTTTTTGAGACAGGTATCTCATGGAGGACGTTACCCTGAATATGAGTTAAGTTTGAATATGTTTTGAAAATAATGTATTAAAAACGTATATTTAATCACTCAAGAGCTTTAAACATGAGGAAAATTTACAAGGGGGTCACATTGGTTTATATTAGTAATATATGCACTTTTTGTATTTTATTTAGTTCTGTCTTTTAGTTTTCAATAAACGTAATCTTTTTATGGTATGTAAATGTCAGTAAACATATAATCAATAAATTCAAAACACTGGAAACAAACAAATAATAATCTCGAATGAATTAAATTCAATCATACGGTTAGTTTTATGATTAAAATAACCCTATAAGTTGCAGCAGACCTGCATCTCCAGCCAATTTCAAAAAAGATATTATTCCTCAGAATTGTAAACATACTAAATATTATGCTACATTTTCAGGAAGTTTAGACCAAGACACCCCCCACCCCAAATGCACATAGTTTCTTTATAAAATTTAAAAATAATTTGTATTTTTAATACAGTATATATTTTATGCAAACTCATGATTAATGAACTCTAACTATTTCATATAAAGACAAATAAAATATTCAACTGAAAATTAAAATATAATCACATGTTCAGAGTTTTATTTTCAAAATACCCAACATCAGGGTAAATGCATAGGCGTGCGCACGGTGGGTGCGGTGGGTGCCCTGGCACCCATGGCTGGCCTAAGGGGGGCACCAAAATGGCAAAAAATGTATTTTTTTATTATAAAAATATAGAAATAAGAAAATAAGACAGTAATTTATAAAAATTATGGCCCTGTAAAAATATATATTTTTATAATGAATCAAATTTACAAACTATAGAAAATATTAGTATTTTGTGTGCAGCATGTTACTTTGAGCGACTAGACGACACGGCGCGGCGCCGGTCGACGACGGCGATGGCAACGGTGTTATCATTTCAGTCTTTCAGGCTTGTTCATATGCTAATCGCGATTTCTTAGAAATGAGAGGCCAGATGTAAGAACATACCCCTTCTCTCTCCAAAACATAAATATTATGATTGTAATATCGCGGTTGTCATTTTTGAGGTAGATAATAATTTAGATAAATTGTAGTCTGTTCTTAACATTTGTAGAGAGTACTCCCACCACGTAAATTTAGTCAGCGCATCACATTATCTTCTGATAGGGATAGTAATTGTTTAAAATTATTCAATTCAAACTATCCAGTCATCATTTAGTGATAAGTTAGCTACAGGAAATAGTCTAATTTTAATATGTCGAAAAACGTGCCAGGTTCTAGCTTTCAGAAAAAGGTCAAGGAAAGGATACGGACAACTCAACCTAGTTCTGAATCTAATTTACTTGCTTCGTCGCTTAAAAGAAAGTAAGAGGAAGTCAACAAAGATATAACCATAGGTAAGTTACAACGAGTGTTTTTTTTGTTTTGTTGAAAACTATTAAATATTATATATATTTTTTACAGTAAAATGATAGTCCAAAATGTTTTCAGTATGCACACCTTTTAAATGATGTCACCGAGAATCTCTTTGGTTTATATTTTATTTGTCACGGAACGATTTGCGTTGGTGTGCACCCTAAATCGCCCCCGTTATTTTATAGTCACACGTTGGGAACATCCTAAACAAAACAGGTCCATTTCGCTGGCCAGGCCAGCGAAATGGACCCAAACAAAACTTACGTCGCTCCTCGCTGCTTTTCGCATTCGCTGTGCCCGGGTCAAGGGTTTATTTTTCACGAAAATTTGAGTAACCAAAATTATGTTATTTTGACTAAAAATTAATTTATCAAAAGCCATTGACTTTGGTATAGCGTTGACTTAGACAGTCGTAAGATTTCTTGTTATTGCTTGTCACAACTATTAATAACATTGATTAATCACCTAATTTGTCAAAAACCCAATGTTGAAGATTTTTATGTTTGTTAATAGAGTTTGTCTCATAAATATCCGATATTTATTAAGCATACCTGTAGAACGTTAATAATAATATTGAAAACATAAAAAGGGAATAATATAAAATAAGGTTTCTTGAACAAAATTTAGAAAAAAGGCCCTATTACCTGGTCTTTATTCAGTCAGTCTGTCTGTACCTAAAGGGGTTTTAACATAATTTAACACTCATTTTGAACCTTTTAAGGAATCAACCTTAGACCTCACCAATGTATAGGGTCTTCAAGGACCTCTTAATAATTGTGTACCTATCAATTTTCTGTTGTTCGGTCAACGTTGAACTATTTTTGAAATGGAAGCCACTTTATTTTTCACTTTAACTCATGAAACACTATGAACCTCATTAAATTTTCTGAGAGGCCCTGATATTAATGCTGTTGTGGTTGACTTGTATAAATGATTAAAAATATGATTTTGTTTTGAGTAAAGATCAAAGCGAATAAATCTGAAAAATATTTAAAACATTCCATTATCCTCAGAAATCATGTGCACAGCGATCGCTGCACATATATCTAGTACAAGTTTAAAGTTTAAAACTACACAAGGTGGTTTGGACTTGGTGAATCAGTCTGTCGACTGTTTCGTTTGGGATACTTGTTCGTAAAATAAATTGTTATTTTACTTTATTATGTTGTACAATCGTCTTTTTAGTTCTATGTTGTTGCTTTTATCCTTTTTATTCCCCTCATGTCCTCAAATAAACCGTTATCTTATCACCTAGTAAAAAATCTGATTTTGTATACTCCTGATTTAGTCTGCAGTGTGAATTTGTATTGAATAGAATTTGCTAACTACATGCAAAGATGAATGCGTAGCAATAATAGAAACATAAATTTATAACATAAAAAAATATTTCAGTTGTTATTCTAGGCCTATGTATAACACAAGATCGATTGTCTCATTCATAACAATACATATTTACTTAAGTTGCTAAATTAGGAAATATGGCACAAAAGGTTGAAGTTTTCAAAGTGTAGCAGTGTGACGTTACGCCGCATAATCATAATTAATGGGTAGCAGTGAGCCGCAATAAGTTGGTGAGTGCGGGGGGGGGGGGGGGGGGTTGGACTGTGAGATGTGATGTTGGATTTTGGTATGGGGGGCGCACTTTTTGTGACCGGACCCTGCGCACGCCTATGGGTAAATGTAGGGATTTAGGGTAATTATTATGCAACTTTTGGGGATTTCTCAATGAAAACAGGGTAATTATAATTTTTTAAGGGAAAAACCAAAAATAACATAAGACGACGTACTGTGTTTATCACTTTAAATATCTAAGCAACGGTTTGACGTAGAATAATAATTCAAAATGCTAAAATTGTTTATTTTTTACGCTGAATCCAAATTTACATAAAATTAATAAAAAGGTATCAAATGCTAAATATAATCTTTATTGTAGCGAATTTCCCCTATAGGGAAGAAGCTATTACTGTAGGTCTCATGGTAAGACCTAAGCCCGAGACCATGATAACTTTTTGATTTGGGGCCCCCAGAAGCAAAAAAAAAACCATTTGTTTGAATTTTTAGATATATATATATCTATATGTCTGTAAGCACGATAGCGGCCATAAAAATGGTCCGATCTTTATGAAAGTGTAAAGTGGTAATCAATTGGACGAGTTCGTAAACCAGCCTGATCGGACCACCAGAAGGGGGGGTAAAAGGGGATAAACCCCCCCCCCAAAATGGATTTTTTGCGTTTTTCACATGGAAAAATTAAAGTGGTCCCATTTCCGATTTCACCATTGAATTCAGCTTGAAAAAACAAACAATTTAGTATTTTGAATCATAGCTCTATGTTCATTGGTTACAGAGATATTGAAAGTGGTAAACACAGTATATTGTCCCAATGTTAACCTTATGGGAAATAAGTAAAATTGTATATCTCGCTTATTTCTCAACATATCTTGATAAAACTTGGTAAATGGCTTCTTCTAGTTCATATCTACTAAATATTTAATTAAAACCACCCACTTTTAATATACCTGTAGCAGCAAACCTGCATACTCATTCCCAATGTTATCCTTATGGAGCTTACAAAAACATGTCAAATCTCGCTATGTTGGATTGAAATATGTTGTTTTGCATTTGAAATTCGCTTGAGTATGCAGGTCTAATGCAACAGGGGTATTTTAAATCTGTTGTATGAAAGTGTCTATGAAAATAACATATTGTTTACCTGCTAAACTCACCAAAAACAAAAACAAAAATATTTAAAATTAAGTAATTGTATAAAAATCAAATGTCTGGAATTAAGCACGAACAGGTATTGTTAAAAAACCCTCCTTAGAGTTAGCCAATCAAGCTGGTTTTTGAATTTGAAGAAATAAATGTCACTCTACATGTATGTGCCAAATTTCATCACATCGGATCTTTTTTACGAAATTTATTGTGCCTACGGACAGGTATATATATATATAAATTAACGAACGGTGTTTAAAAATTAACGAACGGTGTTTTTGGGGTGTAGAGGCATCAAAATGAAAAGTTATAGTGGTCTCGTGCTTAAGTCTTACCATGCCGCCTACGGTAATAGCTACTTCCCTGTAGGGGGAAATTCGCTAAATGGGGGATTTCAGACTAATGTACAATAGATCTTAACTAAATGAAGGCACCAATCAAGTTTCATTACGATTTATTGAGAAATAAGCAAGTTATTCAATTTTATTTATTTCCCACAAGTTAGCATTGGGACCTGTACTGAGTTTGTCACCCTCAGTATCTGGTATTCAATGAACACAGAGCAATGATTCAACATACCAAATTGTTTGTTTTTTAAATTGAATTCAATTGTGTAAGCTAAAATTAGATTTTTTCAATATTTCTACAGTAGAGTCCCGCAAACCCGGACTTCGATAACCCGGAATTCTGGATAACTCAGAAAGCCTGCCAGAGCAATAAAGTGCACTGAGATTCAAGGCCAGATAATGGTGTGACACATAAAACAGTTTTGGTTTTTCTCTAAGTTTTTTTGTAACTGATAATGTAGTTATTGTATTTTTTACTATGCAATAAATAAATGATTTCTGATAGAAATAACAGAAACTATTCTTAGTTTTTCTTATTTTTACTCATTTCCCGATAACTCGGAATTTTCACAAACCCGGACACCGTTCGGTCCACATTTGTCCGGGTTTGTGGGACTCTACTGTATATAAATACCCCCATTACAGCAGACCTGCATACCCAGCGAATTTCAAATGCAAAACAACATATTGCAATCCAACATAGCGAGATTTGACATGTTTTGGTAAGCTCCATAAGAATAACATGGGGAATGAGTATGCAGGTTTGCTGCTACAGGTATATTAAAACTGGGTGGTTTTAATTCAATATTCAATAGATCTGAACTAGAAGAAGCTATTTACCAAGTTTTATCAAGATATGTTGAGAAATAACCAAGATGTAGAATTTTACTTATTTCCCATAAGGTTAACATAGGGACAACGTACTGTGTTTACCACTTTCAATATCTCGGTAACCAATGGACATATAGCAGTGATTCAAAATACTAAATTGTTTGTTTTTTTGAGCTGAATTCAATGGTGCTAACAAAAATTCGATAAATTTTATTTTCTTAAGTAAAAAACTCAAAAAACCCATTTTTGGGGGGTTTATCCCCCTTTTCCCCCCTTGTCGGTGGTCCGATCAGGCTGGTTCACGAACTCGTCCGAGTGATTACCACTTTACATGTTTGTACCAAATTTCATTAAGATCGGACTATTTTTACGGCCGCTATCGTGTATATATATATATATATATACACAGGGTGTCCAACTTAACTGTGCCACCATTGGTACTTCAGAAATTATTGGATTTAGAGAAAACTTTAAATGGGGGACTTCACCTACTTTTTTAAGACATTTAAAAATATGAATTCCATTATCTTCTAAATGGCCGCCATTTTCCAATATGGCGGACAACTTAGATTTTTCTTATGGAACACCCTGTATTTTATGGCGTATTTGGATTCTACGCTTAATTTTAACAACTTTTTACTCTTTGACATTTTTTCCTAAACCCAATGGTAAAAGAGATATAAGCAGTAAAATTTAGATTTTTCCCCATTTGAAATGCATTGTGTCCATTTTAACTGTGCCATCCCATGCAATCCTTATGGAGTAAAAAATTATTCAAAATTCTTCATTTCCATGAGTAAATCTTGACTAAAAACTATTTCTATGATTGAATTTTGACTAAAATCACATTTTAAAGCACTTTAGCTAATAATTAACCCAACCGTTATCGATATACCAAGTACTGACAATAACGCAATGCATTTCTTATGGGGAAAAATCAAACTTTAACTGCTTATATCTCCTTAACCATTGGGTTTAGGAAAAAATGTCAAAGAGTAAAAAATTCTTAAAATTAAGCGTAAAATCCAAATACGCCATAAAATACAGGGTGTTCCATAAGAAAAATCAAAGTTGTCTGCCATATTGGAAAATGGCGGCCATTTAGAAGAAAATGGAATTCATATTTTTAAATGTCTTAAAAAAGTAGGTGAAGTCCCCCATTTAAAGTTTTCTCTAAATCCAATAGTTTCTGAAATACCAATGATGACACAGTTAAGTTGGACACCCTGTGTGTGTGTGTGTGTGTGTGTGTGTGTGTGTGTGTGTGTGTGTGTGTGTGTGTGTGTGTGTGTGTGTGTGTGTGTATATATATATATATATATATAAATTCGAACGAATGGTGTTTTCTGCTTCTGGTGGCCCCAAAACAAAATGTTATCATGGTCTCGGGCTTAGGTCTTACCATGAGACCTATGGTAATAGCTTCTTCCCTACAGGGGAAATTCGCTAAAATTGCAAAAAAACCCTGTTTTTTGGATTATTTTCAAGTTTGTCCACCTTGGAGAAGCCCCTGGGCTCAGAAACCCATTCTTGATACCCCCCAGGATGCCTCTAAAAACCGCCTTAGCTTGTAGATTTGCACCTTACGATGTAATTGTTGACCTCCCACCTCCCAGTCTATAGTGTTTAAAACTACTTAAAGATTCAGAGGGTAAAGAAACGCCTCTTTTTATCTAGTGACGCTACTTAAAATTACTTTTATCAGTAGAATGAATGTAATTTTAGTAGGTTCACTTGATAGAGTTCCCTCCTAATTTATCCTAAATTTTTCTTGTTCTATTTTTTATGCACTTAATTTTTATTATTCTTTTTTATTTGTAGTACTAGTGCTAAAACTGGTGCCTAGAGGAAACATGAAGCCTGTATGTGTGCGTATGTGCATACGCACACGTGTGTGTGTCATACTGTTGCTGGCTTAGAGATGTTGTCATCGGTTTAGGTATTTGTATAATTTGTTTACAATGTGTTCTAATGTATTGTAATATCTCTTCATATATTCTATGTAATTGTGTATGAGTTAGAATTCCGTGTTTTTTAATGACTGGGTGAGTGTAAATGTTGTGTTTAGAACAAATTTAGGGTAACATATTTGTAAGGAGGATAAATATAATTTTAAGTAGGGTCACTTGATGACAGAAGGAGTTTGCTATCCTTCCGAAAGGTTGTATAGTTTTAAACACTAGAAGTAAATGGGAAAGTCCAAACAATTAAACAGTCAATAGCAAATCCTTCGCTATCATGAATTTTTAAAACACAAATGATCTTAAACTAACATTTTACTATCCATATTTTTGGTTATCTGAATAGTATACTGCTACATCAATCCCATTAAACCAGAGGTTCTACAAAAATGATCCTTTAAAAAGATCAAACTTTTCTCAAAGAGACTTTTTCACTAGAAATATTTATAAATTTGTTTTAAAAATTAGCATAAATAATTGTATAATTTATTTGAGTTTAAAACCTTGTAAAAAATTAAAACTCAAACCACTATAACATTACTACACAACATTACACTTCATAAAATCATATTTCGTTGCGTACCTAAAATTAAAAAGGGTATCCTCATTACTGTGGTTACATTAGTGGCAGTGCATCAGAAAGTTTCAATAACAGTCAATAAATCAATGACTACCCTACGAAAATGTACAAAATATAAATAGATCTAACACATTAAAACTTCACATCAGCATCATTATTAAGGCCACAATGTAAATAAATTTTACTCTTATCATTGTTCATTATGCTACTCACAAATATGCAGTTTGCAGCCAATGGTGTCCTCCTAATTGTTTCCTTTTAGTGGGACCGGTATCAATTCATTTTCGAATTACCATCAGCCACTATTGAACTGTATATACAGTTTTATGGTCGTCATTAATTAAAACAGTATAAACACATTTTTACATCCTTATTAGTTGACTTTTGTAGATCTACAACAGTCAACAAATAAGGATCCCACAAGATAAATGTAAATAGTGGGCCCACAAGTTTTAACTTTTTTAATAATTTCTGTCAGTGTTCAGTGTTGGTAAAAATTTGTTTCTACTGTATTAATTAATGACGACCACAAAACTGTGTATATCGTTTAATAATGACTCAGATAATTCATAAATGAATTGAAATCAATCCCACTGAAAGGAAAAAATTAGGACACCGTTGGCTGTAAACTGTATATTTGTAAGCAACTTTTTCAGGTGTCAAGGCTTAAAAATAAAATATTCATTATGGTCACTTATATCAAACTTTTCATAGCACAGTTCCAATGGTATTTAAAAAAAGCTGTACAGAATGTAACGTTGCAGTCAGGAGACCACGAGAGGTAACAGATGAGAGTGGAGTACAAAGCCAATGTCAGTACTCCACAGAGAGTTCGTCTGGCTTCAATTTGGCTGACGTTGAAGGTATGCCTCCATCCCTTCTGGAACTTTTCTCATCTAAAATTAAAAAAGTACATCACCACCTTGACATTTTCCCACTTAAAAAAATATTAATGAGACTTTATTTTACAACTGAGAGATCTGCTTTAAAAGAAAAGGTAAAAACTTCAATGAACAGTTGCAGCCGATTCCTGGATCATTATAGAAATAGACAAAACTCATATCAGTTGATCAAATAAATAAATCAACCAGACTTAAGATTAAATAACCTCATCAACATTCATCTGAAGGTTGATCTAACAATCATCACTATACCCAAATGTATAATTAGTTCTTATTGTTAGGCCTAATTGAACACCCAATTAAAGGTCTGAAATGCAAACTAAAGCCTAAAATAACAGTTAAAAAGTAAGGTAAAAGTTCAAGCAACATTAACCAAAGTTTACCCTTCAAATCATTCTAGCAAGTTGTCACATCACATTTCACCACTATTCATAATTTACACAACATTAACACACTTAAAACAATCAAAAGTAACAATCCTTTTTGAGAAATTACAATTTCTTAACCCTTTGCAATCGGATTGAATATTTGCCGCTATTCCGTAGCGATCGTGAGGCCAGCTCTACTGGCCGCCACCATTAGCTTACAGAAGTCGGTTTTTTTCCACAGCAGTTGTCATTTGCGATCGGATGTCCAGCAGGGCTGGCCAACATAAAATCCAACGAACGCTTGGGTGTCCAGCAGGACTGGCCGATAAGTGCCGATCATATGTTTTTGTTTGTTTTTCTAAATTTTGCCTGATGCCTGTAGAGTACTGCAACCTAGTGAGGAGTTATTTAACTAAATGATTGGCAGGCTTGCAACATTGAATATTGAAAATACCCTACAATAACATTGCTGGCTTACAATAAAAACAATCCCGAGCTGCCGGAAGTGAGCCGCCATGATGAATGCTGAGCTGACGCGGAGTGGGGCGTGGCCAGTACAGCTGGCCGTCCGACCGGCGGAACCAAACTGTACAGAAATTAATTCCGACTAGCTGCTGAGTGCGTTGTGGCCAGTCCTGGTGGCCTTACGATCGCAAAGGGTTGAAAGGAAAGACACAACATACGAAGGACTTAATGGTACTTTTTCTACGTTTACACACATCAGACATTATGTCAACAGCTGGTAACCAGAGCGGAGAATAACAGACGATGAAACAGTTGATGTAATAATTGATGAAGTAAAAAGCTTACAAATCAATCAGAAATTCATTGAAAAATTATACCGGCCTGTACCGATCAAAGGTTTTTCTTTTGTAGAGCAGACAATGCTTCCACATCATAGGATATACTGAAACTGTTTCATTATTTTAGGGACCGAAAGTAATTGCGTTCTGCTACGGCATTACCTAACACTTTGTGACCAGGGGCTTAGCACCTGCGCTGAATATCCGGCACACGCCAGACTTAAGGTTAAATAATAAGAAAATTGACTTTCATTGATGACTTACCATTTAAAATGCAGATTGAAGAATTATTTCTCTGTAAGCAAGAGTCTGCTACTGCTTGCAGTTTAGAAACGTTATGTTCTAAAACATCTATATGTTTGTTCATTTCTGTATGTAATGTGTTCATGGCAATTTTAGAACTATTCACACCGCTGAAAAAAAAACATTATTTAAAATTTTGTGGATTAGTAATTCTAATTCATAATAGGCCTGCTAATTTCAAAAATCACTCAAACAGTATTTCAATTAGTTTTTAAATTATTTTTAGGGTCAATTAGTTTTTAAATTATTTTTAGCTTTCTAATTAAAGAAATCTGGCGTAGATCTCACGAATTCCGTAAGGGGCACTACTAGCACCAGCTGCACTTACATAGAATTCTAGAAGGGGCGCCACCAAAAGGTTAATACTAGAAGCGCTCCTTGTGGAATTTGCATAAACTGCAGCAATATCTTCATTAACATTTTAAATATCTTCATTTAGACTGCTAAAAATAATTTTTAAACTTCAAATTTCAAAGTTGTTAGCCTCCGAATCACGTTTGAATACTTATAATGGTTTAAATCCCTGCAATTCTGTAATCCACTTGTTGCTGGTGGCAACTAGTTTCGGTTCTTACAGAACCATCTTCAGGCCGTACAAGTAGTCATAATTTGTTATCTTCACTGTAGGTGAAGGTCGTCATTGTAGATTAAATCAACTATCTACTTGTACGGCCTGAAGATGGTTCTATAAGAACCTAAACTAGTTGCCACCAGCAACAAGTGGTTTACAGAATTGCAGGTATTTAAACCATTATAAGTATTTTAAAACTAATTAAATATTTTGGGGTTATTTATTTATTTTAATTAATACATGCATTACAATAACTTCCCATTTGCAAATAAAAAAATAGCTACTGGAATAATCATTAACACGTTCGCGGCGGCATGATTTTCTCTGTTCCTTGCCGCCATCCTGGTGCTCTGCCTTATAGTTACTGTAACTGCCACGCTTATCATGGGGGAACACTGTCCAGAGCGCAGAATGCAATATCTATTCAGCAGTGCTGTTGAAGTTTCAGATTTCAAGCTCAGATCCTGGTTTAAAAATAAATCATACTGTACCAAGTTTCAGCTTGAGAGCGATCGCTCTCCCACCAGGATGGCATTAGGGTTCTGCATGGGAGCGATTGCTCCCATGCCGCCGCCAACGTGTTAAACAGCTATCATGGAAAAAATGTACACTAATGATAAACACATAGACCAAGAGCTAGGACACATTTTATTTACCCGAGTTTACCATGATCTTTGTTATGTTCTTAAGTAAACCCATAATCTTGAGACTCCAAAAAGGCAATTCTTAAGGTTGGTGAGTGGTGGGTGTCCGAGTAATGACGTCATCAATATGGCTGCGCGTAAAAGTGTAACACTTTACAAAAACGAACGTAACTTTGCAACAGAGTAACGTAGAGCAATGATATTTTTTTTAAATGGTTGGTAATAAAATTGCCTTTATTTTATGTCACATCAATATATATCGTAAGTCTAATGGTTTTCCTGATATTTAACCTAAACTTTACTTTTTGTGAATTTTTAGTATAAAAGTAAATGTTTAAGGCCCAATAAGTCCTTTACTGTGAAGAAATAGACAAAATATATAAGAATAAAAAAGGTAGATAATGTTATAAGGGTTTTGAAAATACCATTTATGTGGGCTTTTGATGGTGGCTTGTGTTAATGTTTAGCATTCAACAAATTTATTTTGCCCTGCAACTTCTGTATACATTGTGCAGTAAAATAAAGTGATAAAATAGGTGGAGGTAGAAATAATTGAAACAAAAATGATTCTTGTTTTAAATGGTAGGTAATATGCTCCTAATTGGCATACATCCGTAATGTCGCGGGAAACCCCTCAAAATCAAGTTTAAAAATGGGGGCTTTTCCCGCTATAAAAAAATCTTGAAAATAGTCTGTCGACTGCATTTTTATCAATTTTTTTTTCAAGATATTGACTTTGGATTACCACCAACCAAAAGCCTATGTTGGGTGATTGGTTCTCAATTTGACAGGGTACTCATTTTTGGCCGCCATCTTGGATCCGCCATATTGGATATAAATTATTTTTTTCTCATCTAAAGATGGTGTTGTGACACATCATTATAGACTATATTTTTACCCTGAACTCAATGCTGAAATCCGTTTGAAAAAATTTTGATTCGTTAAAAAGGTGTGCCCAAAAAATGTCACATAATATACATATACAACCCTGTTAAAAAAAATCAGCCTTATGCATTTCTTATGGACATTCCGTGCTTTGAATATTATTTTTGATTATTTATCTCATATCTCCAGTTCTAAATAATATATGCCGCATGTATTAGTCTTAAAATACTCAGTGATTTGATGGGTTTCATGTGAGTTATTGGTCAATAAAATCGGACAAGTGTTGGACGAGCTATATAATGCTTAAAGCAGCTTGAAAATTTTTTTTTTCAAAATTTATTTTTGGTTGAAGATTTATACTTTATCCTAATTTTGTCTGATTTTCATTATTTGTAGCTTAACTAAAAGCTGATAGTTCACCTGTTGTCTTAAAACCATTCTGACCTGCAGGTCATGGCTTGGGCTGGGGATATAAATCTTTAAATAATTATGAAATTTTTGAAAATTGAATTTTTAGATTAGCTGGAGGTCCATACCTCACGTCAACCTAAACCGATTTAAATAAATAAAAGCTTAAATGAAAGCCAATAATATATGGAGTTAATTAAGACCTAAAACCTTCATGAGTCTCTGTTAGATTTCTATGTATGAGTCATTAATTATTTTCAGTTTAAGAAAGTAAACAGATTTTATGATGAAATCTTATATGAAAGCCTATAATTTACTGAGTAATTTGAGACCAGAACGAATGTTGTGACCCATCTTCAACGAAAAAACCAAATTTGAAAATATTAATTGTCTAGTTGCTTTAAGCATTATATAGCTCGTCCAACACTTGTCCGATTTTATTGACCAATAACTCACATGAAAGCCGTCAAATCACTGAGTATTTTAAGACTAATACATGCGGCATATATTATTTAGAACTGGAGATATGAGATAAATAATCAATAATAATATTCAAAGCACGGAATATCCATAAGAAATGCATAGGGCTGATTTTTTTGAATAGGGTTGTATATTATGTGCTGTTTTTTGGGCACACCTTTTTAATGAATCGAGATTTTTTTAAACGGATTTCAGCATTGAGTTCAGGGTAAAAATATAGTCTATAATGATATGTCACAACACCATTTTTAGATGAGGAAAAAAATAATTTATATCCAATATGGCGGATCCAAGATGGCGGCCAAAAATGAGTACCCTGTCAAATTGAGAACCAATCACCCAACATAGGCTTTTGGTTGGTGGTAGTCCAAAGTCAATATCTTGAAAAAATTGATAAAAAATGCAGTCGACAGACTATTTCCAAGATTTTTTATGGCGGGAAAAGCCGCCATTTTTAAACTTGATTTTGAGGGGTTTCCCGCGACATTACGGATGTATGCCAATTAGGAGCATATTACCATTGACTTTGAATCTTTTGAGACATCTCATTCTGTACAAAAATCTGTCGTCAACAAGCGTAGCGGATTTCAGCCGAACTAGTCGGGTAAAGCCTCCCATGCAGTGTCGCTCCTAGCGGCCATAGCTTGAAGCTCGCCCGGCTCCGCCCTCAGTGCAGCGCGCGCACACGTGGCATGACGTAACTGACGTGCGTAACCCCTCTCTCCCCCCACCCCGCTGTCGCTGCCGCAGCGCCAGCGCCGTGAGCTCACCTTTCACTTCGCCGATGTATCTGTTTACGATTCTGTCACCGCCTCTGAATCACAAGCCTTGCGCTCGGAATTCATAGAGTAGGACAGAGCCCAAGAATAGGAAACGATTAAGAGTTTATTTATTCTTTCCTATTTATGTTGGTAATCATTAGAAAAATTATAAAGCTTGTCATTTTCCTTTGAGGGTGTTATTTTAAACACAGCTCAACCATCATTAAAGGAACAACACCAACCACAAACATCTTTAGAATAATAGTTGTTTATTGTTTAAGAATACAATTAGTTGTATTTGTAACTGAATGAAATCCCCCAAGTAATCTCTATACCTTTTTATAAAACCAAGCAAGAACCGTTCCGATGTAGATACAATTTTATTGACTTTACAATCATAAGCTGGGTAACTGTATTTATAGAATAAAATACACTGGCAATCAGTGTGACTATTTTTAAATAGCCGATGATAACTAGCTTTAAAAGCAGTCAAGGGGCTACGCCGTAAAGCCCTACCCGGAACTGGGAAAACTTAAATTTATGTATAACTGGCGCCAATTCTTGGGGCCCACGCCGTCCATAAGACTAATGTTAATTTTAGCATTGGGCTTATGGACGGCGTGGGCCCCAAAAATTGCCGCTAGTTATAATGCATTATGTCTAATGGAGGTAAGTAAGAATGTAGTTGTATCAACATTTTTGCAATATTATATACTCATATTTCATTTGAGAACCAGAGGCGCAATATGGCAAAGTGCAAAGCAGTTGTAGCAGGTGAAAAAAATTTACCTCCACGGCTTGCTAAAATCGCTTGCGCATGCCAGAACTCTTGGCCTTGAAACTATTTCAATTCACCCCCTCCCCAAGAAATGTGTTGATGAAAAAGGCGGGAATTGACACCACGGTCTTGACACTGTTGACAGTTGCGTTGGTGTATTGGTCGGCTTTGGATGTGAGTGATACTTGATACCTGAAACATTGATCTTTGTGAGGCGTAGTTTTATTGTTGTTTTGTTTCACGTGATCTATTACGTCTGCAGCAGTAGACTACATTGTTTTTTTTCTGCAATGGATATTAGGTAGGTATTAGATTTATTACAATGTTACTGAAATATTAAAGATTTTTGTTAATTTTAATAAGCGCACTTCTCAATGAATAGTTCCTCAATTGGGTCTGAAAATTTGGGTCAACCCCTTCCCCCCAAAATACTAATTTACATGTCTATAATCTCTACACGTCAGTAGACATGTAGCCTAGGGCAAAAATTGTGTTTTTCAGAGCTGTTAAACAGAAATATTTTTAAACAATCAAACTTATATACTTTTATAACTTTTTATACTCTTCAGAACTATTACTTGAACTGGCCCAGGACTTTTGGGACACGACTTTTTATATTAAAATGACCAATTGTCTCGTTTTGCGTTTGAAACTCCCGTTATTAGGTAGTCCTGTTGTCACGGCGAACTCTACCGACGGCCATTTTGTCCTGTTATGGCGTAATTGTAATTTTACGACGAAGTGCATGGGTATGGGTATAGGACCAAGGCCGTAGCCAATGGGGGGAACAAGGGGTCAAAATCCCCCCAGAAAATGTTGAAATTGTGTTTTAATGAAAGGTTAGAAAGTTATTTTTTTCACTTCCTGTAACCGCGGAGCCCAAACCCCCCCCCCAAAAAAACCTCCTGGCTACGGCTTTGTATAGGAGGTACGTCAATACAATGACAATAAAACCAATACCATCTATACAGTGTGTAAAACAAGTCCCGGAACGACTTAATATTTTTTAACCAAATCGGTTTGAGAAATAAAACTTTGCTCAGTCACTCCTATGTAAAAAAAACTTCTTTCTGAGGTGTTTACTGACTCTTGGCCCCCAGTGGGGGACGGCCCACAAGGAGGCGGTACAAAATCTTAAATGTAAGCACAGGTCGATATGTACATCATTTTAAAGGGCTATTCAAGTAGAGTTTTATGCTTCAAACCGCACTTCAAAAGGTCCATTCTTTACAAAATGGCGGCTGATCAAAAATCTAATAGAATTACAAAGTATTCGCCTAAATATCGTATACAAAATTGTTCACAGCCTATGTCTGGAGAATCAAAACTCCGGAATTGAATGTCAGACCTAAAAACCTACCTTTTAGGAAGCTATCTTTTAGGCCGAAGAGGATGTTAGCTCCAATGGGGGACGGCCCACGAAGAGTCGGAACAAATCTTAAATGTAAGCATGGGTCCATATGCACATAGGTCTAATCAAATAAAATTCAATGCCGCAAACCATATTTCAAAAGGATTGTTGGTTAAAAAATAGCGGGCGATTTAAGTTTTCAACAAATTACATAGGCTTAGGTTTGATACGCAATTTGATTAATTATATACTTTTATTCCAAACCCCAAGGGCAAAATGTGGGGAGCATCGTGACAGATAAAGGTAATAATTATTACTATAATAATATCGTGCCACTATAAACGTTTTTTAGCTACTATTGGTCGGCCCAAAGTTTCAACGCGAACGGCCATACCAACGGATTGATGACAGAGGAGGGTACTTTTCCAAAATTAATATTAAGTCAAATCTAAATCAATAATAATAGATTTATTTGGCCAGATTAACAATAACTTGCATTAGCCATGTCAAATTATACTAGTTTACTTAACAAACTAACAGATTTCTTCATCACTTTAAAATAAAACCTCTAATTATTTTAGGAATAAAATAAACATTACAAAACAGGAATTTCCATTATAGAAATACATTTCTGCTGTGAAAAACATTTCTACTGTAGGGATAAGGAAAACATTGAAACCAAATAAAGGGGTCCCCCGGAAAACGTTCTAAGCGACAAAATTTCAAAATCGGAGATATTCAGTGAAAAAGGTTCTCCAGGACATGAGCTACACCGTGGTATATTTTGTTTTGAAGATATTTGAGTTGGTAGCCCTGATTTCGTCTGTCAAAGTTTGCGTGCTTCGCGGGACTGCACGGACTTTCTGGGTAATAACGTTCTATTCGCCAAAAGATGGAATCCCCGCCGGTCGTTGCGCTGTCACCCAAGGACCAAAATCGCGTAAATAAAAATAAAAGACGTGAAGTAAATATTGGAAAGTGGAAGGATAAGACCAGGATTGAATATAGAAAAGTTGGATTACCCTTTATTCAAAAAATAAGAAGCCAAGGCCTGGAAATAGCCCCCAAAAGAGGTGGGTAGAATAACGTTTTAAGCACCACATGTGGATAACTTTTAGCAAAATGACGTATCACATTTTATTAACAACATTACGTTTTTGTACTTTTACATAAATAAAATTGTTTTATATTCAGTTTTATTTTTGTTTCTGTTGGTATTCCTACTCTCCCTTATTTTTTTCTTCCAAAGTAGAAGAGCAGTCCGTCAGAAAACGTTCCAAGCGCCAGTCATTTAGAACGTTTTAACCCCTAAAAAAAACGTAAAATGTTTTAAAATACTTGATGGCAGGTACAAATTCAATATAATGCTACATTTTGATGTTATAAATAGGGTGTTAAAAGATTATACATGATTATAAGTTCCAACCTTAAAAAAACCGTAAATTTTAGAATTCAACTTTCAACCGTTGATTACTCAAAACTAGGTTTTTGTCGTTTAGAACGTTTTACGCGGGACCCCTTCAAATGTAGACAACTAATTTTTAAGAACGTCAAAAATTGGATGAAGTGCGGCAGCGATTGCTACCCTCACAGAATGTTCTTGATCAGAAAAATTTTAACAGACAAATTGCTTTGGAAGGTGAAAGAAATTTCAAATGACATTCGTCAACCTGGAGGGAAGCATGGCGGGTATCACAAGAAAGTGAGAATTTTAGAGGGAAAATAAATCCGTGTTCACACATCTTTTTGTACTTTATTTTTCCTAAACACACATTTTAATCTGGATTTGTTAATCACGTAAGGCAAATTTTCGAGTCAATCGTCCTTCCGGACTACCAGACGAGTTTCCTTAATAAGCCTGATTTGTTTTATGGTTATAAAATTGTATAAATGATTTTGAAATCCACAGGTAAACTCTCTTAACATTACGCAATTTAATTTAATTTTACTTCTCAATATTGTCTACATATATTAGAACAAAGGATAAAATGACCGTATAACTCGATAAAGCCTATTTTATTAGGTTTTTAATAAGTGACGACACGGGCCAGTAACTTAATAAACAGCTAAGTCACTTATAAACAGCTATGTATCATTCATGTTGTGGACAAATTATAAATAACATAATAAAAACTACCATTATTTCAAAACAAACCGTTGTACAAACTGTTTACTACAAAATAATTATATACTTTAAGATTGTATAACCGAAACAGGTAGATCAAGTATTAAATATTTGTTTCAAACTATTTCCCGTTGTTTTCAAAACAAACCGTTCTACAAACAGTTAACTAAAGAATAGGTAATTATTTACTTTAAGATTGTCTAACCGAAACAGAGAAAAAATCAACTATTAACTATTTTTTACGGATTAGTCATTAAGTCACTAAATGAACAAATGTTTTGGGGTCACCTCCGACCGGACAGCCTCCTAGTCCTCGTCGGAATGGTAGCTCTAAAAAGAATTAATTCACATTCTACGGTGGAAGGTGGTGGGAGGAACATGAGTGTACGGCGCCGGCGGGTGCAGCGGCAGCGGAAGCGGTGGTCGTGGAGCGGGGAGTAAGGGGGGACTGACAGCCGTAGAGGGCGCTATCTTGTGGCGATGCCATGAACTAAGACCGTCCGCTGCGCTGTCTCGCGGAGGCTCAGACGAACTAACTGAACCAACCGATCCTGGCTCAGGTCCGATCGCTACAGCTGCGCCGTATGAGTGGTATGTCTCAAGAGATTCAAAGTCAATGATATTACCTACCATTTAAAACAAGAATCATTTTTGTTTCAATTATTTCTACCTCCACCTATTTTATCACTTTATTTTACTGCACAATGTAGGTATACAGAAGTTGCGGGGCAAAATAAATTTGTTGAATGTAAAAACATTAACACATTTATCGTACAAGCCACCATCAAAAGCCCACATAAATGGTATTTTCAAAACCCTTATAACTTTATCTACCTTTTTTATTCTTATATATTTTGTCTATTTCTTCACAGTTAAGGAGTTATTGGGCCTTAAACATTTACTTTTATATTAAAAATTCACAAAAAGTAAAGTTTAGGTTAAATATCAGGAAAACCGTTAGACTTAAGATATATATTGACATGATATAAAATAAAGGCAATTTTATTACCAACAATTTAAAAAAAATATCATTGCTCTACGTTACTCTGTTGCAAAGTTACGTTCGTTTTTGTAAAGCGTTACACTTTTGCGCGGCAGCCATATTGATGACGTCATTGTTCGGACACCCACCACTCACCAACCTTAAGGTCTTGTTTGCACGGCGACCAGACAGTAGGACAGTAGAAAAAAATTCTTTTGTTCTCTTTTGTTTAAAGGTGTTACTGTCCACTGTACTGGGCGTCGTGCAAACAGGCCCTAAGAATTGCCATTCTGAAGACTATATGTTATGACTAACCCTAAATTAACAACAAATTTGATGGTAAATTTGGGGTAAATAAAAGTGGTCTATCTCTTGGTCTAACAAATATTATAAAGGGAATAGGCGTCACAAAATTATGACATACAAAACTTCAAAACAGCTGGCTTTTTCTAGTCAATAAATGTAAAAAATGTAAAATAGTCATATGGAAAAATATGATAAGTAAGTTTTGAGGGTCACAATTTAGTGACGACTAGTATAACAGTTTGCAGGCTTGAAAATTAAATAAACAAAATTGCTGGCTACAAAAAAAGTAAGTTAAAAATTAAGATCATCATGGCACATTAACTAAATGACAAGATATGAAAATTAGTGTATCAATCATAAGGGATTATAAAACATTCTTTGTTTTGTGTAGAGTCAAAATTCAGTTAGCTTGCCTGAAGAAATAGTTTTAAAGTCAGCACTAAGAAACAGAAAATATTTATACATTATTTTCACTGATATTTCGTCCCTCTAGGGAACTGCTTCACGGAGAGAAGACTGTTATTTTAAAAATTAAATTCTAACTGCCCACTGCCCACTGCCACTGTTGTCAACTAGTTTACTGGTCACTTCATTACACATGATTACATAAAGTGTATAATATAAATAATTAATGTTTTTGTAATGTTAAATCATTCAAGTTATTTACAATTTACTTTTTTGTCCATATACACTTTCACTTTAATACTTAAGCCAGTCGATGTTTGGGTTAAGGTAAGAGCTTTGACTTAAAGATTCTAAGTCAATGGTAAGAGTTATGTATGGGGTAAGTCTATCTGATATTGCGGTTAGGGAGATTTCTTCAGTCTGTTACATATTAATAGGCAATTCCCTTCTTCTTAAAAGATAGCTATTGCATTAGTTTTCAAGGAAGAGTTTTTTGGGAGAACATGAATGTCGCAGGTTTTACTGTTCTTCTCATTACAGGGGTAGGATCAAGACGGTAGTTTGTGAGATCGTTCGAAGGAAGGATCAGGCAGTTTGGCGTGGGTATGTTTTCAGGTTGATTAACTGCAAAGAGCATTTTAAAACAGATAAAATACTAAATAGAAAATTAATAATCACATATTTCAATGAACTGCTGATTTTGGAGAGCACAAAGAAAGAGTATAACTGTCTATAACGTCAGATGGATGAATGATAATTGAATAACATATTTCAGTCGCCAGTAGCGCATTTTTTTCCATTCACCTGCCTAATGCTATGGCCGAACTTTAATTAACTATCAAGATTTTTAATGTTAGGCCTATATCATTGACAGTTTTTTACTAAACAATATACGATTTTTTTATTCCTACTGATAGAAAAAAAGTTATCATGAAAATGTCATAGCCTGTTCATTTGCTCTATTTATAAAAGAATAATTTAGTGTTAATAAAAGAATACCAGATTTTTGAACAGGCGCGACAGAGAGAATTTTCAAGATACTAAACTATTTCAATGTAAACCTGAATTTAAAACAAGTAAGTTTTTTTTGTTTATTTACCAATTAGCATGTGGTAAAAGTAATGGTGTCCCGTTTCATCACCGTCAGGGAAAGCACGACACACTAAATACCAAAATCCCAAATACTTGACGAGGCAAGGATGCCCTATTGCCTCCCATGACTCCTGATTCTTTGGACCTTTTTTGGGGTTGCTATGTAAAAGAACATAGTATATGCAGGGAAACTAAATAGCATGAGACATCTGCTTGAGCCAATTTTGATATCAATTACGACTATAAAACCAGGTGCTACAAAACACTTGATGAGAAATGGTGGGACAATATGATGTCTGCAGCGAAACTAAAGGAGCTCACATCGAAACTTACAGATGCTCTGTCATCTGTTTTGGATGAAAAAAAAGTCGGCACTCCTCTTCAATTTAACATTTTAATTCAATACAATAAAAAAATATCAACAAAACATTGACAGTTGCCCTTGTTTTAAAACCTGGCATTCTTTTTTTAACACCTTGTAATATTTGGAGGCCAAAAACATTTCCAACCCTCTCAAATAAGTAAATACCCCCGTTGCAGCAGACCTGCACACTCAGCGAATTTCAAATGCAAAACAATATATTTCAATCCAACATAGCTATATTTGACATGTTTTGGTAAGTTTCATAAGAAAGGCTAAATAATATGAGGAATGAGTATGCAGGTTTGCTGCTATAGCAGGGGCGTGCCGACAGGGGGGGGACGAGCGGGACCAGACCCCCCCAGAGCTAATTTTTTTATAAAAAAATAAAAAACCTATAAATATTTTGTACAATATTTATTTAATGCCTCATTTATAGATATTTTATGGCATTTCTGCTCAATTCCCGCGTCATTCCTTTCGATTTGGCCAGGAATATTGAACACATAAAGGCACCTTACACACCGATGTTGCGGGCACGATGTCGCTGACTTTTATTCTATTCAGGCAACCGTCTGTTCTCTTTACAAATAAAAATTATGGTATGATACTGGTGTTCATCGTATATGCGGATTGCAATCTAAAGGGATGCAGGAAACCATTCTTTGACTTTGTGGCAAGAAATATCATGCTGTTTCTGTAACGGCAAATCTTGGCCGTGACATCGTGTCCGCGACACCGGTGTGTAAAGCTCCATTTGATATCATTGGTTGGTTTTCGAGTGGCATGTCAAGGACAAGAAAATACATCGTGCCCATGGGGCCGTCCATAAATTACGTAATCGATGATTGGTCATTTTGTGACCCCCCCTCCCTACAATCATCTTACCGTCATAATTTGCCTGACCCCCGCTGCCATTCAAAATTGACGTCATAGGGTTCAAACTCCTAAAACAATACTAGTCTTTGGGAAAGCCCAATTAAAGAGTTCTTCTATTGATTTGTTAAAACCACTAAATTAGGTTTTAAACTCATTTTCGGCTAATTTTATGTTAATCAACGATTCAAACCAGATTTTTTTGAACTTTGTAGAACTACATTTGCTGTAGAGATAGACGCTGGCGCTGCCTGCAAATCCAAAAACATATTTATCATTGCACTTACTGTAGCTTAGTTCTATGACCTGAAGCTAAAATGACCATTTTAACGGATATTGTAAAAATCGAGGACATATTTTCCAAACCGTTTTTCTTTAGCTTAATGAATTAACATGCTTAGAATGTTTACAATTAGAGGTGTGCGGATATCCGAAAACTCGGATCGGATCGGATATCTGAATCCGATCCGAGGGTTTTATAAATATCCGGTAAGACTGACTAGATATCCGACTCTATCGGATAGACTGCACATTTTGGGGGAAACTGTAAAGAAGGATCAAATTTTCAAGTTTGGAAAGTCTTCCAAACAAAAGAAGTCACTGCCGACGAAAGTACATTAGTGACAGAAAACATCGCGAAGCAAAAACGACGCTTTGAAATGCGACGGTTGCGATAGCGGCTAGAACAACGCCTCAACACGATCCGATTATGCAGTGGTATGCATCAATCGATGTATTTCGGTTGTTGATATTGCGACTCGTGATTAGATCGAGATCGTTGAATACGATCAGAGTATTGCGCAATACAAGACACAATAACAAACATTTTCTTAAGATAAATTCTTGTATCGTAGCATTAAATCAGTTAACAAATAATAAGACATCTATTATTAGTTCTGTCTCGATCATTATCCGTTACCGACCAAACATCATTGACTGGTATGAGAGAGAATCGCAACCAAATCAAATCAGAGTTTGCCATTGTCCGACATCCGACAGTGTCCTTGGAACAGTCGTCTTCAATTGCCAAAACGAAATATCCCGTAAATACCCCATAAATAAATAGTCGTGTAGATGTTTCTCACGACTATTTCAGGCCGTAAATATCTTAAGCGGCCTGTTGATACGATAAAATAAAAAGCCTAAAATAATTTTGGGCTGCTTAAGAGTTGGCTAACCTGTTCATTTCATTGTTTGCCTTTTCATCTCATTTCGTTTTTGATTTGGAATGTCGTCGTCTGCCGTCTGTCTTCTGCTCAAAGGCTGAATTAACTCAAGAACGTCTTTCTTTATATTGACAGATTACTTTATTTTTCAATTAAGCAATTACCCACCTAGAAATTGAAAGTTGAACGATCAAAAATAAGTTTTTATTTTGCTGGAATATTAATCTTCGTCGAATTAAGCCGAGTCAAAAGCCGGCCGGCCGTACTTTCTATACGTGATTAAAATGGACAATTGTAAGATAACAGTACAATGCTGAGTTGACAACCTACGCCTATGAAAATTACTAGTGAGTTTGCTTGTTGTTTGTTATCTAAAACATACAGACCTTTGTTCTAATTAAATGCCCAAGCTTTAATACTGAAACCTACAACATATGAAACTTATCTTGAAATTTAGGTTAAGTTTTACTGCTCAGACTTATTATTTTGTTTTTATAGTATTATTGTAGTGAATCTAAATCTTGGTTGTCAGGCATTAATGCATAAATAAAAATGTAAAGCTTTCTTAAAATATGAAGTGATTGGTGAATCAAGTTTTATATTTAATTCTTTTGTCTAATCACAGGCGTAGTCACTGATCAAATAAGGAAAAGAACAACAAATACAGAGACTAAATAGTGAACAAATTTAGGTTGCATTGAAAAAGGAATTTTTAAGTTGTAAATCCTGAAATTGATTTAGGCCTAATAAGCTTATTCAATTAAGTACAATTAAATACTGCTTTAAGGGAATCAATAAATTTCTAAATTCTTAACAGATAATTAATTAGTTGTACCTTTGCATACTTTAATAATTGACATTTGGTCTATATTGGAAACAATACATCACAACAATAAACAACTCAAGCATATCAAGGCAAACCTTACCTTACACATTAGGATAATATGTGTAGTTTCTTGTAATTACCTTAGGCTTATGAGAAAACTTAAATCTGCTCACTTCGCCGCGCCGTAAATATCCGAATCCGGTATTATCCGATCCAAACCTGTTGTTATCCGATCCGAAACCGATCCGAACATAAGCTATCCGATCCGAATCCGATCCGATCAAAAAATTCACTATCCGCACACCTCTATTTACAATATTCCTATCTAAATTGGTATTAAAACATAATTTGGAAAATGACGTCATCCCAGCGTTTACCCTCTCCCCATGCACATCATCCTACCGTCATTTCCATTTTGGACCCCTCCCCCAATTTTCAGATGACATAATTTATGGACGGCCCCCAATTTGCTTCTGGTTTGACCCCCCCCCCCAGGGCAAAATCCTGGGCACGCCACTGGCTATAGGTATATTAAAACTGAGTGGTTTTAATTCAATATTTAGTAGATCTGAACTGGAAGAAGCCATTTACCAAGTTTTATCAAGATATGTTGAGAAATAAGCGAGATTAAAAATACTAAATTGTTTTTTTAGAGCTGAAATCAATGGTGATAAAAAAATGGATTATTTTTGTTTTTCTATATTAATAACTACAAAAACCCATTTTTGGGGAGGTTTACCCCCATTACCCCCCCCCCCCCCCTTACAGTGGGCCGATCGGGCTGGTTTACGAACTCGTCCGAGGGATTACCAGTTTACATGTCTGTACCAAATTTCATTAAGATCAGACCATTTTTGTGACCTCTATCGTACTCACAGACACACACACATATATATATAAATTCGAACGAATAGTGTTTTTTGCTTCTAGGGGCCCCAAAACAAAAAGTTATTATGGTCTCGGTACTATGAGACCTACGGTAATAGCTTCTACCCTGTAGGGGAAATTCGCTAAAACATTTGCTCTAAGGAATTTTGAGAGTTGACAGAGGTGTTTTTTTGCTCTTTATTGTTTTTATCTTTTATCATTTATCAATTCTATACAACCGGGAATGTATTATTTTATTGTGTAATTGGAAAAAACTCCTTGATTATTGAACATTTTCCTGGATTTTCTTTAGTTATTTTACTCTAATTTTATTTAGGTTTAAGCTCCATTATGGTTATTGTACTCCAAAATGTTCTGAAAAACTAGCCCAACTCGGAAAACAGCCTGTGTGTACATTTTATGGAGGGTGTTATTATGATACAATAGCAAAGTAATTGGAACAAAGTTCCTGTGCAGATAAATTTTCATCCTAGTGACCACAATAGATTTAACCTTATTAAGTCCTTACTAAGCCACTTATAACGCATTTTATTGAGAAATTTTACTTTCTCATGGAATTAAATGTAAAATTTCATTTTTCATATGTACAAGGAAAACTACTAACTTTAGAAACATTTCTATTACAAAAAAAGACCTCTAAAAATGATTTTATAACGATCGGCTTCCACATACCAGAGTTATAGAACAATTTATGATTTTAAAGGCTGCTATAGGGGTGTTCTACACAGATTCACTTGTCAAAAATAACCACACGAATTAAAATAGATTTTACAATAACGGTTGAATTTAATGATAAGAATGCTATTAAATTGTTGATGACTTACTTGAGGGAGAGAAGCACTTGCTGAAGATGCTTGAAGGAGGAGTCAACAGCGGTGCTTCTTCTGTAGGCGCAGTCCTCTGCCTCCCCCAGGTTGGTCTCCGACACTGCCACGGGACTGAACATCCTTCAACAAATAATATCCGGTAACATAAGGATGCTAAAGTAAAGTTTAAGTCTTTTAACATTTAAAGGCCTGTGAAACAACTTGGTAAAATAGGATTAAAAATGATAATAGATTTAGCGTATTTCACACAAATTCCGTAAGGAGCGCTATTAGCACCAGGCGCAATAATGAAGAAAAGGGGCAACATTGCATTTAATGAATCAATGCATTAACCCGGCAGAACTGACTTTGATTTGAAAACGCGATGACTGACTCACGGTCTTTTGGACCAGGTTCTATATAAAAATTAGTATATTGGAAAATTATGAGTTTATTTGCACAAAAACTCCACAAAAGTCTTTTACATTAGTTTTGTGACTACTTTATGTAGGATATATCTGCGTACAAAATATTCATGTATTATAAAAATATATATTTTGAATTGCTGTAGGTACTTCAATAATTATTGTAATTGTGTTAAAAACGTCTGTATGTTGTACAACGATGTGTTTATACTGACAAAAACCCCACAAAAGTATTGTACATTAGCGTTTTGAATATTTTATATAAGAAATATGTGCACACAAAATATTTATATGTAACATGAAGCCTTAGCTGACTCACGGTCGAAAACACCAGACCTCTAAAGAAATTTTTATTGAACTGACTGTAAGGGTTAGAGAATGACGGGAAGTGAGTCATGATGTTCCTGGAAAGACGTATGAGAGGTATAGTGACGGCCAGCCCTGCCGACACCTAAGAAATATTATTTTTATCAAAAAAACTACTAACCCGGTCTTTTAGACAGGTAAGTCAGTCCTCGCGGGTTAAATTAGACTTAGTATATGACATCATTGTATTTATCCGTGAAATATGCATAAATATATATGATTATGACTAATATACATGCATACTTCCCACCAATAGGTTTAATATTGCAGTTTGTACAAAGGTTTGTTGATTAAATAAGAGCCTTTTTTACAGAAATAAAATGCAGATGAAATTTTTTCAATAACTATTATTTATCATTTAGCACAACGAAAGCCTTACTTTACTCTTCATGGAAATTCATTACAAGATCTGTTACATTTATTTAAGAGAATGAGTTGTCCAAAAAAGGGAGAAAAGAACGAGCTCTTGTGCTTGCTTATTGGAATGAGACCAAAATTCAAGGGCAGTATCAGTAAAATGATGCAAAAGGAAGAGTTGACAGAGGTGTTTTTTGCTCTTTATTGTTTTTATCTTTTATCATTTATAAATTCTATACAACCGGGATATAATATTTTATTGTGTGATTGGAAAAAACTCCTTGATTATTGAATGAAAATTGGGCGGAAAATTACTTTCATTAAACTAATTACATAAATAAATACTGTCTAAAAATTCACAAAAAATTACTAAAAAATATTTGCAAGTGTAATTTTTTTAATAAATGGGATATTGCCTCAACAAATTGAAGTACTTAATTACATGAGGGATAGGGCTGCTCTGAGACTGGAATTTTGTGATTGATTTAGGGTAAGACAATGGGAAATGTTGCCTTTGTGTTTTAATGATTGTTTGGTTTTTCTATTGACAATGATCATGAAACTTTTTTTTCAAATTAATTTAAGAATTCTCAACCAAACAGCATGTTATTTACTCTTTTTGAAATACAGTACACCTCGGATTATCCAGACCCCACATTATCCGGATCCCGGATTATCCGGACCGGTCCATCCGAGAAATAAAAAATTAAGATCACGGCATAAACATGATTTTAGCGAGTTTACAGGTGAAATGCGCCTTCTAAAAGTAAAATGCAAATGTAAGACATTACTGGATGTAAATAAAAAACGTCTTACAACACTAAACAATATATTTACACTTATACTGTATTTACATACAAGATGGTAAATATACAAAAATGGTGGAAAATGGCGATCAATTTCAATTGCTCACACCAGGGGTGGATCTAGGAAGTTGTTCAGGGGGGGGGCGCATTCCGGGGGGTCTGGGGGGTCCGGGTTAATTTTAAAATTTAGACTTAAATGATATGGGTTTTTAAGCATTTAAGGCACTAAATTTAGAGTTTAGTTAATCATAATACAGTACGTTATTTTCTTCAGCTTACAGTATTAGAAACGTTTTAGTTCATCGCGATCGCGGGGGTTAGTGAGGTTCATTGTATGTGATGCGGAAAGTGAAAAGGGACATCAAGTCGAGATTTTCCGGTTTTGAGTTATTAACATCCTGAAATTCAGCATTAAATTACAAACAATTTGGCATATAATTTATAGTGCTATAATTTTTCGCCTTTGAGTTGTTGGCATTTTAATTTTAACTAGTTAAAACGGTATTTTAGGTAATAAGAGCCCGGAACTTCAAACATTCACAGAATACTTATTATTAGTCTAGTACAGTGGAACCTGGATAATTCGAACCTCAAGGGACCAGCTAAAAACTTCAAATTATCCATAAATTCAAATTAAAGAAGTTCTAAAGAATGGGGCTAAAACATTAAAACTCCACGTTGTGAATTTAACCTCTTTATTAAATTGACACTCTAAAAGAATAAATTCATCAACAAACGCTAATTATAAATAAGGGTTCAAAAACTGTAATCATCAAACAGAAATAACTACCTTAAAGTATAAACTACGTACGACGCGACGTACGATAACACAAAGAAACATTTCTGCTAGAAAAAATACAGTAGGCCCCTACGTTCTGCTACTTCTGAATAGTGTTCGGCATCGAAGATCGATGTTTTCAAAATATCGATATTCGGAGGTCGATAATCGATGTTTTTACCATCGATGTTAGAAAGTCGATGTTTTGGTATCGATGTGTTTTAAATGGAATTTTAAGATTGATTTTGTCTTTTTTTGACCTCTGAATATTGATATTAAATAGACCTTAAGTTAAATTTCCATTTGATTTCAGATACGGTCATATACTTTTTTGAAAATGAATAAAGGTTTATCGAGATTAGAAACTTCGATTTGATTTAGTTGAAAACATCGACGTTTTTCGATTAAAAACATCGATGTTTTTGAACCGATGTTTTTGCAACATCGATGGTGTAAGTTTGATGTCAATATCAAAGGTAACATCGATGGTAACATCGATGGTGAACTATCGATGTCCGAACACTACTTCTGAACTTGATACAAGCTACCAACTTAACTTCGTGTAACATTGACAATTGCACGCTCATTGTCTTTCCGCTAAAGTGAGTGTTTTATAGGTCCGAGATTTTGTCGACATGGTCACTACACTCATTTAACGTTACGTAAAAACTTTTAAACACTTCAAAACAAGACACTGCAGAAATAAAAAAAAACACTTTGTTTGAAGAACGATTGAAAGAAAATAACGGAATGCTGCACTGGAATTTGGAAGTTAGTTTGGCAGGTAGGGGGAGGAAAGGGGGTCGCAGTGTTGAGTAGCCGTATTTGTGTCGTCACAGAAAAACTGCGCATCAGGTCTGGGGCATGGCTCGTCTGCCGGGAGCCTTTCTACACAGAATCAAGCGCGAAAAGACTAGTGGCGCTGCCACGGCGAGCGCAACCCTTTCCGAACCCAGTCAGCGTTCTGTACTGTTTTAGTTTACATTATTGGTGTCACGTTACAAGCGATGTTGGGGCGGGTGGGGGAGGTGGAAGGGATGAGTCATTTGAACATAACTTGACACGCCATACGTCTGGCGTTGAATTTTTATTGAACGTCGTAGTAAAACGTGTTTTTCAATGAATTTGTAACTATTTCCAGTCGTGGAATGAAATTAATGTACTTTCATTTGGCACTTCAAAATTCGAATTATCCAAAATAAAATTCGAATTGTCCACGATTTTTTAGCATTGTTTAGATTCAAAATGCTAGGGACCAAGAAAAATTTTCGAATTAAAGAAGATTTCGAATAATACAAGTTCGAATTATCCAGGTTCCACTGTATTTAAGAAATGAATTAGGTATCAAAATAAAGCTGGAAACTAGATCTTTAAAACTGAACAAAAAGAGACGTGATACACTTACAATTTCATTGTTTAAAAAACAAAAAAGTGAGAAGCTAGAAAAGGGACCTCAACTCGGAAGGCAGAATACTGTGGAATAAAAGAGAAATACACTATCAAGGCGGTGATTTTCAGACTTAGACAATATTCTTTTACAACGAAAAACTTGAAGTAGTTCACTTATCCGCCGATAGATGTCAGGAGAGACTAGTTTTGTAATGCCCCTGACGACTCTGTCAGTGCGGCTTGCACATTTGGGAAATGGAACCTGAACTCGCCCGCCATGTTATTTCCCATTTAAGCGACTTGAGGTTCCTTTTCGAATGCTAAATAGACATAGACTGCTAAATCGATTATTTTATATATTTCTCGGTTTCTTATCACTAAAATAACAGAACCGAACCGAACCGTACACAAAACAACTGCGTTGTGTTTCGTCAAATTGCCGATTAAAGGTAGAGCATGATGCCAGAACGAAATTACCCCTCCACGCACTACCACGTTTAGCTCCACAATTTAGTAGGAATGCAGACAGTTATTTAGTTATTAGACAATGTTGAAATGGGATGGTTGGATTGTATATTAAGAAATAACTCTAATACATTAATCTGAATAAGTGCAAGCCCTATGCATTGTGTAAGTGAATCCCATTTCAGGCCCCAACTATTAAAACGTAAAACAAACTCTGGACCTGAGGCGGGGGGGGCGACCGCCCCCTCGCCCCCCCTCTGGATCCGCCATTGGCTCACACCAAGGTCGTAGTCAATGGGGGGGGGGGGTTAGGGGGTCGGAACCCCCCCGAAATAGTAGAAATAGCCTTGAAATAGTAGTAAATGGGAGTGTTTTGGAGGTGAAACCCCCCCGAAATTGTTGGAACCCCCCCGAAACAGTGGAAAACCCCGCACAGGGGTCGGAAAAGAGTAAAACAACACCGTGAAATGGCAATAAAGGGGCTGAAAAGCACACACGTGAGTAAAAAAAAAGGTCACCACTTTTGACGACCCGGAAATTGAGCGCCGGGCCAGTCCAAACCCCCCCCCAAAAAAATTTCCTGGCTATGGCTTTGGCTCACACCATTTTTGGTTAGATATATATACCATAAATATATATATATATCTATGTGTCTTTAAGCACGATAGCGGCCGTAAAAATGGCCCAATCTGAATGAAATTTGGCACAGCCATGTAAAGTAGTAATTATTCGGATGAGTTCGAAAACCAGCCCGATCGGACTACCGGAAGGGAGTAAAGGGGGGTAAACCCCCCCCAAAAATGTTTTTGAGTTTTTTACATATAAAAATAACCCAATATTTGTTAGCACCATTGAATTCAGCTCAAAAAAAACAAACAATTTAATATTTTGATTCACTGCTCTATGTCCATTGGTTACCGAGATATTGAAAGTGGTAAACACAGTACGTTGTCCCAATGTTAACCTTATGGGGAATAAGTCAAATTCTATATCTCGCTTATTTCTCAACATATCTTGATAAAACTTGGTAAATGGCTTCTTCTTGTTCAGATCTACTAAATATTGAATTAAAACAACCTATTTTTAATATACCCGAAGCAGCAAACCTGCATACTCATTCCCCATGTTATTCTTACTGTATGGAGCTTTCAAAAACATGTCAAATCTCGCTATGTTGGATTGCAATATGTTGTTTTGCATTTGAAATTCGCTGAGTATGCAGGTCTGCTGCAATAGGGGTATTTTTTTATTAATGGAGATAAAAGAATAATATTCAGGGAATGTTTATATGATCAAAAAAGAAAGTTTTTTAGGTTGTAAATTTTTCCCCCTCGCCCCCCAAAAGGGGTAGTTTGGGGCTAAGTAAAAATATTCAAATAAAAACCCCTAACAACTTATGCATAATTTTAAAGGTCATAACCAAAGAAAAGGAATGGTGCAAACTAGATGTCTTTATGTCAATTTTATCAAAAGTTATGGCAGTTAAAAAATACAGATGGCAGATAAATGGGTATTCACGATTTTTAATTATTTATCTAATATATATATTGATTTTACTATAAAGTATATACTATAAAATAGCTAATAGTGGTCTTAACTTACCTTTGATTGAAAGTGGCAAATGTAAACTTATGAGAATATGTAGCATTTCCATCAGTATCTGAAGTTGTAATAATACAAAATAAGAAATACTGAGAAGGGATATGATTGAAAGTCTTGCATAGTTCTTTATGAAGAATGGTTTCTCGCATTGTGGGTCTCTGATTAGAATTTCTTCTAAAGCTGTACCAACCTATCACATCCTATAAAAAAAAAAACTACTTCAATTTATTTAACAAAAAAGTCATGCCAAACAAATTAAAATTTGGAAACACAAATGTTATAAGAAAACATGGTTTATAGTTACTATGAGGACCAAGAGGATTACAAACAGGAGTTCAAAACTGTATTACTATAGTGAGTTTTTCTGTGCCTATATCATTTAGGTGAATAATAAAATTTATGTGTCGCCGTGTCTGCCACGGCATGACCCCAAAAAGTTTTCCGCGATGCAACTGAGAGATTTGTTTACTGCAATTTGAACAAGGGATTTACAGGCCACAATTTGACCAAGAGAGTTGTCTGTCATGATGCAGGCTACTAGTGCAAACCATCAGTGCAGGATAATGACAAACTAGTTTATTATGCTATCAATAAGTTTGAATACAGATCAAGAAAATTTAGATCACACGACATCTTAGAATTTAAACTGAAAGGTGATTCCTGTGAGTAATAACGCTAGTACTATCTAGTAAGTGCCGATGGCCGGCCCATTACAAGGGCCTTGGAATCATTTTGAGGCCCCCTTATGCTTTTCTTATAATCAAGAATAAGAAAAAGAGTCACTTTATTGTCAGCTTATCCTTGCAAAGCTAGCAAGGCTAGCTCAGAAAGATTTAAGTGTTTTATATTTAACAGGTTGGCTACCGACCGTCACACCTACTAAGATACACCCTATGATGCGTTGGTAGCGGTGTGTTAACAGGTTGGTTACCAACCATCACACCTATTGTGATACACCCTGTGATGCATTGGTAGCGGTGTGTTAACAGGTTGGTTACCAACCATCACACCTACTGTGATACACCCTTTGATGCTTGTTGGTAGTGTTTGTTAACAGGTTGGCTACACCTACTTTAATACACTCTGTGATGCTTGTTGATAGTAAGTGTGTTAAAATGTAATTAAAAAAAATTTATTTAGTTTAATTTTTTCCCCTTTATTTAATGTTTTAATAATTGTGGTACCGTCTTTTGAAGTCGCTATGTGTTTCATATGTGTCGAAATTTCTTCCGTGTTTAACCTTATATAAGAATTGGTAGTTATTATTAGGTTTCCGTAGGAACTATTGTTAGTTTTCAAGTTATTATCTAATGGTTTGGCTTGATAAATAACTGGAAAACTAGAACTGTAATGGTCTTTACGGTTGCAGCTATTTACATCCAGGAAGTTCTGATGCATGTAGTAAAAAATAACTTTACCAGGAGTGATGAAGCAAACCAACTCAATCTCAAGAACATATCACGTATAACCCTCCACAATAATGTATGAAACAGCTTGAAAGAAATCCACATAACATGTGGATGAGACTACCACATACCTACAGATTTTAGAAACAAAAATGATCGTCCATTCTATTCCTTGGATGAATACCATCAAGGAGGAACTGTCAGATTTTTTACAGTTTAAAAACTGCCCTATAGACACTAACACTATTCTTAATGAATATGTATTTGGGAGTAATAAATACTTCTTGTCAATTATTTTATGATGTATAGTACAAATGAATAGATAGATATTTTAGTTGAACCAATTTAATTTTAGCAGTTTTTTCATGATCAGAACAAATACACACAGTTGCTATGGACTACCAAAACAAATAAAGTAAAAAATAATTATTTACAAAATTCTCTTCAGATCAACTATCAGCTGACTAACTTAAAAGAAAGAAAATAAGAAAATATTAAACATTTAGTTAGTCACTACAGAACCCCCCTACCAGTGATTTATGTGAATCACGATACAAAATCTTGGAAACGAACGGGGAAACGGACTTTCCGTCCAGAACTTGTAGTTTTCAAGGCAGGTTTCAGTTTTGATGAATTACTCGACGTCGACTTGTCATGTATCTTCAAGACAGGAGAAGGTCCAAGCGTAGGATTGTTTGTTTCCGTCGAGTCGTGAGATGCCAAAAGGTACGTTGGTTTAAGACGGTCCATCGACACTGTTAGGTCAGAACCATGCATCTGCACCACTGCGGTCTTGTCGGATCTACTGATGACAGGATAAGGGCCTGTGTATGGTGGATCAAGTGATCCTTTGGAGACATCCGTACGCACGAAGACGTGAGAACATGTCGCTAGGTCCTTGAACACGAAAGGTGTCTTACTACCATGTCTTGTTCCACTGACAGGGCGAAGACCATTAAAATGTCGCCGAAGGTCCTTAGAAAAATTTGGAGGATCTAGCTTGTGATCGATTTGGCCAGGTGCGAGGAATTCCCCCGGCAGTCTAAGTGATTGACCATAAACCAGTTCGGCAGAAGACGCTCGCAGATCCTCTCGCCAAGCAGCTCTCACGCCCAGTAGGATTACTGGGAGTACTTCCGTCCAGCGACCGGTAGCATGACATCTGATGGCCGCTTTAAGTTATCGATGGAAAAGTTCCACTACACCATTCGCTGCTGGATGAAAGGCAGTTCTCCTCAGACGAGTTGCTCCCAACAATTTCCCCAGTTGCTGAAAAAAACTGGACTCAAATTGCCTACCTTGATCTGTGGTGATCCGCAGCGGTGTTCCAAACCTTGAAATCCAGATAGTAAATAATGCACGTGCTACAGTTTCGGCCTCTATGTTTTCAAGTGGAACCGCTTCTGGCCACCTTGTAAAACGGTCAACACAGGTCAAACAGTATCTGTACCCTTCAGAAACAGGAAGTGGACCGACCAAGTCAATGTGGATGTGTTCAAACCTAGAAGATGGAGGAGCAAACGTACCAATAGGAGTCCAATTGTGGCGTGTGATCTTGGATTTCTGGCAAGAAATGCAGGAGCGAGCCCAAGAGCGACAATCAGACTTCATGGAAGGCCAAACAAAACGTTCAGAAACTAGTTTTGTAGAAGCCTTTATACCTGGATGGGAAAGGTTATGCAGGTTGTAAAAAACAGCTTGTCGAAATTGTTTAGTGAGAACAGGTCGGGGATTAGGGGTGGAGAAATCACAATAAAGTGAGACGTCTGAACCTGGAAGTGATACTTTCCTGAGTTTCAAATTGGTTTCACTTTGTAGATAGTGTTGTAGTTCCTCATCCTCTGCCTGTGACAAAGCTAAAGTTTGGTAGTCAATGGGAATGGTAACTGCCTCTATCCTGGAAAAGGTGTCAGCAATTGAGTTGTCTTGTCCAGAAACGTGGCGAATGTCCGTTGTGAACTGACCAATGTACTCCAAGTGACGGAATTGTCGAGGTGAACACTTTTCAGACTTTTGGTGGAAAGCAAAGGTGAGGGGTTTGTGGTCTGTAAAAATGGTGAAGTGTCTGCCTTCTATCATGTGTTTAAAGTACTTTACAGCCAAGTATATAGCTGTCAACTCTCTATCGTAAGCGCTGTACTTTTGTTGAGCTGTACTCAGCTTTTCAGAAAAGAAAGACAGCGGTTGCCAACTGCCTCCTACTTTTTGTTGTAAAACACCGCCTACAGCATAGTCAGATGAATCGCAAAATATTGCAAGCTGAGCATTAGGTGCAGGATGAGAGCTGAGCATTAGGTCCAGGATGGGACAGCATCACAGCCTCGCTAAGACTTTTTTTACAGGCTTCGAAAGCTTGCTCACTCTCTTTAGTCCAGTTAATGGGAGCGTTTCCTTTAAGTTTGATTTTCAGAAGGTCATTAAGTAAACTCTGCTGCGATGCTGAATGAGGCAAGAATCGCCGATAGAAATTAAGCATGCCCGTGAACCTCCTCAACTCCTTGGCGGTCTTAGGTTTCGGATAATTCATAACAGCATCTACCTTGTCAGGTAAAGGTTTAGTACCTTCCCCAGAAACCTCATACCCGAGGAACTTAACAACTGAAGCTCCCAAATTACACTTACTAGGGTTGACAAGAACTCCAAACGAGGTCAGACGGTCAAATAGCTGACGCAAGAGGATAAGGTGTTGTTCTTCAGACTCGGAAGCTACAAGAATATCGTCAATGTAGGCGTAACAGAAGTCAAGGCCCCTGAGTACTCCATCGATGAAACGCTGAAAGGTTTGAGCGGCATTACAGAGTCCAAATGATATGAAAGGGAATTCGTATAGTCCAAAAGGTGTTGTTAAGGCAGTTTTGTGAACGTCTTCAGGAGCTACAGGGATCTGGTGGTAGGCACGGACAAGATCTATAGTGGAAAAAGTCGTCTTACCATGTAGATGGTGGGTGAAGTCCTGGATGTGAGGAATAGGGTAACGGTCAGGAATGGTTCTCGCATTCAGTCTCCACATGGCCTCCATTCGTCACCCTTTTTGGGTACCATGTGTAGCGGAGATGACCAGCTGCTGGAAGAAGGTCTCGCTATGCCTAGCTATACCATAACCTCGAACTCCTTCTTAGCAAGTTTTAATTTGTCGGGGGCTAGTCACCGAGGTTTGCTGAATACTGGCGGGCCTGGTGTACTTTGAATGTGGTGTTCTGTATTATGTTTGATTGAAGTATTTGGTTTACCTGCAGGTCTGATGAGAGTTGGGTAGGATTGGAGTAATTGAGTGTAAATGGATGATTGGTTACCATTAATAGTTTTAATACTGCTCACCAAACTGGAGCAAGCCGTGCGACCTGTGGAAGTGAGAGATGTTACCTGGTCAACCAAACACTGACGACGGACATCCACTAATATATCGTAGTGATGTAGAAAATCTACCCCAATTATGGGCTTGGCAACGTCAGCTATGATGAACCGCCACGGAAAAACTCGGCGCAGGCCAAAGTCTAGAGATAGATTATGTAGCCCATATGTAGCGATTGCAGTGTCATTGGCTGCATACAGGGTAGAGGTGTGCGGATATCCGAAAACTCAGATCGGATTCGGATCGGATCGGATATCCGAATCCGATCCGAGGGTTTTATAACTATCCGGTAAGACTGACTAGATATCCGACTCTATCGGATAGACTGCATTTATTGGGGTAAATTGTAAAGTAAGATCAAATTTTCAAGTAAGGAAAGTCTTCCAAACAAAAGAAGTCACTGCCGACGAAAGTACATTAGTGACAGAAAACATCGCGGAGAAAAAACGACGCTTTGAAATGCGACGGTTGCGATAGCGGCCAGAACAACGCCTCAACACAATGCGATTATGTAGTGGTATGCATCAATCGATGCATTTCAGTTGCCGATATTGCGACTCGTGATAAGATCGAGAATCGAGATCGTTGTACGAAGATCGTTGTACGTTGTTGTGAAGATAAATTCTTGTATCGTAGCATTAAATCAGTTAACAAAAAAATATTAGTACATCCTGTAATAGATCTGTCTCGATTAGTATCCGTTACCGACGAAACATCGATTGGTATGAGGGAGAATCACAATCAAGACAAATTAGTGTTCGCCATTGACCGACAGTGTCGACAGTGTCCAACAGTCAGTCGTCTTGAATTAGAATTTCCAAAACGAAATATCCAGTAAATACCCCATAAATAAATAGTCGTGTTGATGTTTCGTACGACTATTTCAGGCCGTAAATATCTTACGTGGCCTGCCGATACGATAAAATAAAAAGCGTACAATAATTTTGGGCTGTGAAAGATTTGGCAAACCTGTTCATTCATTGTTTTGTCTTTCCAAATAACTTCATTTTGAATGTCGTCGTTTGCTTAAAAGCTGAATTAACTCAAGAACGTCTTTCTTCTTACTTTATTTTATTCATGGTTTGCCTCCTGGATTGATAATTGACTTATAATAAATAGGTAAAGTGATTATTGGATTGAAGACGGAAGGTTAATAACCTATTTATTATAAGTTACTTTATTTATCAATTAAACAATTACCTACCTAGAAATAGAAAGTTGAACGATCACAAATAAGTTTTTATTTTGCTGAAATATTTATCTTTGACAATTTAAGCCTAATCAAAGCCGGCCGGCCGTATTTTCAATACGAGATTAAAATTTTAAAATGGACTTTCTTAGATAACAATGCGACTTGACAGCCTACGTCTATGAAAATAATTAGTGAGTTTGCTTGTTGTTTGTGATATAAAACAATTAGACCTTTGTTCTAATTAAATGACCAAGCTTTGATACCGAAACTTAAACATTTGAAACTTATCTTGAAATTTAGGTTAAGTTTACTGTGGACTTATTTTGTTTTTAGCGAATTTCCCCTATAGGGAAGAAGCTATTACCGTAGGTCTCATGGTAAGACCTAAGCCTGAGACCATGATAACTTTTCGTTTTGGGGCCCCCAGAAGCAAAAAACACCATTCGTTCAAATTTCTATATATATATATATATCTATATATATATCTATATATATATATATATATATATATATCTATGTGTCTGTAAGCACGATAGCGCTCGCAAAAATGGTCCGATCTGAATGAAATTTGGCACAGGTGTGTAAAGTAGTAATTATTCGGATGAGTTCGAAAACCAGCCCGATCGGACCACTGGAAGGGGGGGTAAAGGGGGGTAAACCCCCCAAAAAATAGGTTTTTTGGGTTTTTCACATAGAAAAATAAAAATAATCCAATTTTGTTTGGCACCATTGAATTCAGCTCGAAAAAACAAACAATTTAGTATTTTGAATCATTGCTCTATGTCCATTGGTTACGGAGTTATTGAAAGTGGTAAACACAGTACGTTGTCCCTATGTTAACCTTATGGGAAATAAGTAAAATTCTATATCTCGCTTATTTCACAACATATCTTAATAAAACTTGGTTTGCGGCCTCATTTAGATGAGATTTAATGCATTTTAGTCTAAAATCCCCGATATTTCCATTTTTATGGCAGCAAACCTGCATACTCATTTCCCATGTTATCCTTATGGGAAATAAAAAATTCTATATCTTCCTTATTTCTTAACGTATCTTGATAAAACTTTATATGTGGCTTCATCTAGTTGAAATATACTGGATTATGGCCGAAAATACCCTATTTTACATTTTCATGGCAGCAAACCTGTATACTCATTCTCCATGTTAACCTTATGGGCAATAAAAAAAGTTATGTAGTTTGCTCATTTCTCAAAATATCCTGATAAGAACTGGCATGGGGCTTCATACAGTTAATATCTACTTGATTATGGTTTAAAATACCCAAATCATCAAATTCCTGAGGCAGCAAACCTGTGTACTCTCTTTCCCAATGTTAACCTTATGAGAGGTAAATAAAATTGGATAGCTTTCTTATTCCTCAACATATCTTGATAAAACATGTTATGTGGCTTGATATAGTTTAGATATATTGGATTGTAGCCTATGATAACTCATTTTCAAATTTCTGTGGCAGCAAACCTGCATTTTTCCATACTAATCTTATGGAGAATAATTTATTTTTGAATAGCAATTGTGGGCATTAGGCAAGTCACAGGATGAGGGAAAAGGGCTCAAATTAAATGTTTTAATATCAGGGACTCAGGAAAAGTACTGTAATTTCTTAAAGTTTGCTGGAAAACAAAAAATAACATAAAATAACTGCCATTATTTAAGTAGCATTGGGATCTAAAACGTCTGCTTTGTTTACATTAAAACATGTGAGCTGATGTTTCATTCAAAGCCATATGGTGGATACAGATATGGCTTATTTAAAGGCCAGATAACTAAATATGTCAAATAAATGTACTATATCGAATACAGATTTTTACTGATGATGTTTATGAAATTTTTTACTCAAACTTAAACAGCTGGTCATTTCTCTATATGATTAAATTGGAAAAGCCAGCTGTTTTGAAGTTTTGAACATTGCATTTTCGTGCCAAGTATAGGCTATTATTTTTGTATAGCCTTTTGCTCCTAAAAGCCACTAGGAGAGTATTTTTGCACGCTTTCTTTTGAATGTATATTGATTTTACTTTTTGCGAGACTTCATTTAAATTATTTATTTATGCACTTGAAATTCGCTGAGTATGCAGGACTGCTGCAACGGGGGTATTTTAGTGTTATTGTAGTGAATCAAAATCTAGGTTGTCAGGCATTAATACATAGGTAAATAAAAATGGTGATTGGTGAATCAAGTTTTATATTTAATTCTTTTGTCTAGTCACTTAGGCCTTATCAAATAGGCTAAGGAAAAGAACAAAAAATACAGAGGCCTAATAGTGAACAAATTTAGGTTGCATTGAAAAAGGATTTTTTAAGTTGCAAATCCTGAAATTGATTTAGGCCTAATAAGCTTATTCAATTAATTATATACTACCTATGCTTAAGGGGAATCAACGAATTTCTAAATTCTCAACAGATATTTAGTTGAACCTTTGCATACTTTAATAATTGACATTTGGCCTATATTGGAAACAATATATCACAACAATCAACAACTCAACCCTATCAAGGCAAATCTTACCTTACACATTAGGATGATATGGTAGTTCCTTGCAATTACCTTAGGCTTTTGAGAAAACTTAAATCTGCTCATTATGCCGCGTATCCGATCCGAACCTGTTGTTATTCGATCCAAAACCGATCCGAACATAAGCTATCCGATCCGAATCCGATCCGATCCAAAAAATCACTATCCGCACACCTCTAATACAGGGTATAATCTGTTTTGGACCACTTACCGGACAGCAATTTTCTTGGGTACACGCTTACATCCGCCCCTGTGTCTACAAGAAATTGTAGTCGGGTTACCTTGTCGGTGATGAAGAGGCGGCGGTTTGACTGCGGTGTGGAGTCGCTAGCCGCCATTAGTGACTCCCAAGGTCGTTTCCCGAATCGTTGGCGTAGAAGCTGCAGGGTTTTGTGCATCTAGTTGCTGCATTGCCAAATCGTCTGTGATACCAGCACACACCACCTCGTGAAGGGCTCCTGGAGCGTGACCGTAGCTTACGATGAGGACTCGAAGTAGACTGGCGGGAGCGGACATCTCGAAGATCTTCTTTGATGGCTGTTATTTCTTGCCGGAAAGTCTGAACAATTTCACCCATCTTTGATGATACTGTGACAGCTAGTCGTTCCATCATGGCTTCCATATTGCTAGCAGGGAGAGTTGTTTCTGCAATATGATGCCGAGGACTTGTTTCAAGAACTGCATCTGCCAACTCGGCTAATGCATCGAGCTCCGCTGATTTCTGCGTTGCCAGTATAGCCTGCGTAGACGAAGGGAGGCGACCTAACCACAGAGATTTCAACACGGCTTCAGATACAACGGTCCCAGCTAGAGAGCGAAGGTGCCTGAGAAACTGAGATGGCTTCCTTTCTCCCATTTCTTCATGTTCTAGTAGACGTCTGGTCTTCTGTTCTTGCGTCGCACTCAACCGCTGGATCAACTCTGTTTTAAGTTTTTCGTATTTTCCTTCATGTGGAGGTTTAGTTAGAATGTCTCTGACTTCAGCGGCATATTTAGCTTCTAAATTACTACTCACGTAAAAGAACTTAGTGTCATCTTCTGTGATACGAGCCAAAGAAAACTGTATCTCGATCTGGGCAAACCAAAGTTCAGGATCTGCTGGCCAAAATGGGGGAATTTTTACTGCAATACGATCCACTGAGGTTCCTTCGAGTGACATTGTTATTTTGATATTTTTTACAATTTAAATATAATCACGTCGGTTTGTCACCACTTTGGGAGTAATAAATACTTCTTGTCAATTATTTTATGATGTTTAGTACAAATGAATAGATAGACATTTTAGTTGAACCAATTTAATTTTAGCAGTATTTTCATGATCAGAACAAATACACACAGTTGCTATGGACCACCAAAACAAATAAAGTAAAAAATAATTATTTACAAAATTCTCTTCAGATCAACTATCAGCTGACTAAAAGAAAGAAAATAAGAAAATATTAAACATTTAGTTAGTCACTACAATGTAAGTAAAGATTCTTTGTCTATTGTCATCTTGTGTAGATTTGGTACACACACATATCGGTGTGATACAAGGCCAGCACCAGTATTTGGCATGCAGCAAATGCATTAACATGTTCACTCTAGATGATATTAGTCACAAAAGTTATCAATATACCATCAGCACTTATAGATCCTAAATGAGGATGAAACATACTTTTATTGCAACACAACTGTACCTTTTCACAGCTTTCTAGAATTTCCTTTAACGACTCTTCTTCTATTCTTCCAAAAGAATTGCAAAACAGCAATGGAAGCCCAACTGTGAAAGTTCCATTGATTTCTGAAATAAATTAAACAGGCAAATGAGATCATTCAATTGTCAATTTAAAGAACATGTACAAGCGTACAATTCTAAGAATAAAACCACTATGAAAAGTAATCTAGCTGAACATATGCTCAAAGAAAGACATAGGTTTGAAAATATTGAATCTGATCTACAAATTTTGGATTATGGTATAAAGAAGCAAAACTCGACGCAAAAAAAGGTTATAATATATATTCAAAATATAAAAAAGATCCAATCAACAAACTGAATACCATGCAAATAAATAAACAAAATCCTATATATATATACGAAACATTTTTACATTGGGCAGACAGGAAGATCATTTCAATCAAGATTTAAGGAACATATTCAAGTGCTTAAAAGCAATAATCAAACATCCATGAGATCTAACTTCACTGAACACCTCTTGTCCACAAACCACAATTACAAGAGCATCGAAGAAAATTTAAAAAATAATAAACTGCATGCCCAAAGGAGAAAAAATGAATGCTGAAGAAGAATTTCAAATATATAATGCATACAAAGAAGACCCCCATGAACTTCTAAACACACATATATACGACAACAACCCGATATTTATGAAAATAAGAAATATAAAATTAAATAAATAAGAACAATCAAACTATAACAGTACACCAGGTGGATTTTGAATGAAATGTTTACTACAAAATATTATTAGGTTAAGTATTTATATTCTGACCATGAAGATGGGATAATACCCGAAACATGTTGTCAAATTAAATAAAAATATTATAAAAAAAGGGTACTTTGTTAATATTATGTTCATTTCAATCATAACTATAGTAGCCCTAACAAATGAATGTTTTTTAAATGATATATATATATATATATGACAAAATATTAAATCTTAAAAATACATACCAAAGACATTAAAAACGAAAAAGAAAGAAAAACATGATATTTACATCTGCAATTTTATTTATTTACAGTTCTAAAAATTTTATTTCTGTATATATTGAGGTTAGGTTTAATTTAATTTTACCATTGACAATGGCCTAAAGGCAATGAATACACAAACGTTGAGAAGGTCAGGTCTTATGGACAAATTCTGATAGGTTTTTTAGTACCGATTCTGGAAATCAGACAGCGCTTGCCCGCACGAAATAAAGAGAGATAGGCAAACACTGTTTTCGTTCCGTCTCTCTCCTGAGCATGGCTCGTCAATGATAATTTCTGTGAGAAAGAGATGGAGATAGTTGAGAGGGGAGGGTAGTAACCAATCACAGACCCTTCTAGCGTCGTTTCAGATCACTATTGGCTGAGGCAAATTTGTTGCTTTCGGTTTTTTTTTATTTAACAGTTTCAAGTCAGCTGTTGTTTACGTTACAGAGCTATGATATTCTTTAAACCTAATACTTTGTAACTATTATTAATAACATGTCCAGCGAGTCTGAGAATGCAACAACAGATAAATAAATCGCAGCTGTTTCAGCAAAATAATTTAGATTTCGATTTGTTCTTGAGTTTCCCTATGTTTAGTCGTTTGTGTAACTCATAAATTCCCTAAAAGTAGCATAAAATGGTATTAAAAGTTTACTATTTTGAATCATTTAAAATGGCTCTAAGAGCACCGGCAAACGCCATTAAATGCATGTTTTGCACGTTGAAAATTTGTAAATGGCTCCCCGGACGCTGGCAAACGCCGGCCATTAAAAGCATGCCTCAGTATACTTTTAATTTTAATATTTGCTTGGGAGTGCACACTCATACAGCTTGCGTCCCTAATCCCGGGTCTACTGGGTCTATTGAAAAATACGACCCCCCTATCCATCGTAAAGTGAAAGGAAGGATGAATGTAACGTGATAAAAACTATCGAAAAATATTTAAAACCCATGAAATCCTGTTTAATTGTTACAGATAATTATACAGGTAGAGGTGATAAAAATCATGAGGTTTTTGCAGTTTGACGAGGATATCCAATACATTTATGGGATGGCCCGCGACGAAACCGGCAAGCTAAAAACAGAGAGAGAAGGGCCGATGAGAAAGATACATAGACGCTCGCCGCTCGCCCTTCTCCGAACCCAAAACAGTGAGCCAGTACTTTTCAAATGTGATTTATAAATCAGCGACACACTCCATAAACGATAAAAATAATTATTAAGGGTGAAAAAATAAATTCAAAATTAATCTTTCATATAGTATGTAAAAAAGGCTAGTTGTTTGCTTTTGAGATTGTAATCAGTTGGTCTAAATAACAAGCCATAACAATGTTGCACAGCTAACTTAAAGATAAATAATAGTGAAAAGAAACTGTTGCAACTGTAATCGGTGAAGTCACAGTTTAAGTTATAAACAAGTATCTTAGTAGCGGTTGCATATGGAAAAGAACAGTTCCCCTTTCCTGTTCCCTAAATCCAACGTGGAAGGGGAGGGTGGGAGAGAGAGGGCTTTATATCGCCCTCTCTCTCTCCATACCACAAGCGCTGTCTGATTTCCAGAATCAGTACTAAAAAACCTATCAGATTTTTTAACACAGGACCTGACCTTCTTAACGTTTGTGTATTCATTGCTAAAGGTCTGAAACATGTTGGGTTTTTAAAATAAAAAATTAAACTAAGGGTACTGAGTTAAAATGTTTTTTATTTTACATATATATAAAACATATATATTAAAAAATATATTGTATAGCCCATGTATTATATGTATACATTTATAATAAAAATTATATATTTAAATAACCAGCAGATCTGCATACTCAGCGAATTTCAAATGCAAAGGAACACATTTCAATCCATGGGTGTCCATCAATATGGGCTAAGGGGGGCCCTTTGTCCCCCCAGAATCAGGCTTTTTTTATGAAATATGGTAGTTTATCAGGTTTTATCATTTTATTTATATTTTGATTTTATTATAAATATTATGAACTACAGGTTAGAACAGAAAATGCTATAAAATAGCCAGTCAACATCATTTTAATTTCATTTTTGTTATTTTAGCGAATTTCCCCTATAGAGAAGAAGCTATTACCTTGGGTCTCATGGTAAGACCTAAGCGCGGGACCATCATAACTTTTCGTTTTGGTGCCCCCAGATACCAAAAACACCATTCGTTCAAATTTGTATATATATATATATATATATATATATATATATATATATATGTGTCTGTAAGCACGATAGCTCTCGCAAAAATGGTCAGATCGGAATGAAATTTGGCATAGGCGTGTAAAGTAGTAATTATTCGGATGAGTTCGAAAACCAGCCCGATCGGACCACCGGAAAGGGGGGTAAAGGGGGATAAACCCCCCAAAAATGGGTTTTTTGAGTTTTTCACATAGAAAAATAAAATTTATCAAATTTTTGTTGGCACCATTGAATTCAGCTCAGAAAAACAAACAATTTTGTAATTTGAATCACTGCTCTATGTCCATTGGTTACCGAGATATTGAAAGTGGTAAACACAGTACGTTGTCTCAATGTTAACCTTATGGGAAATAAGTAAAATTCTATATTTCGCTTATTTCTCAACATATCTTGATAAAACTTGGTAAATGGCTTCTTCTAGTTCAGATCTACTAATTATTGAATTAAAACCAACCAGTTTAAACATACCTTTAGCAGCAAACCTGCATACTCATTCCCCATGTTATTCTTATGGAGCTTACAAAAACATGTCAAATCTAGCTATGTTGGATTGAAATATGTTCTTTTGCACTTGAAATTCGCTGAGTATGCAGGTCTGCTGCAACGGGGGTATTTGTTTTTATTTGTTTTCAAAGATGTCATAAATTCATTATCTGAGTGAAAAAATTAATGTATTGTGATTTATATTTTCTTAGATTACATCCGGGAAGCCTCAAAAGTAGGCACTTGGCTGGAACCTTTATTGCAATCATTTATTATAACCATTGGAGATACCCTTTATCGCTCCAATATAATTTGATTTGTATTTTTCAAAGTAAAATGACTCTCAAAAAGGATCACACAGTTCCCATTTTACAAGGGTTTTAGGGGTTCAACCACCTCCTAAAAAACATAAATACCCCCGTTGCAGCAGTCCTGCATACTCAGCGAATTTCAAGTGCATAAATAAATAATTTAAATGAAGTCTCGCAAAAAGTAAAATCAATATACATTCAAAAGAAAGCGTGCAAAAATACTCTCCTAGTGGCTTTTAGGAGCAAAAGGCTATACAAAAATAATAGCCTATACTTGGCACGAAAATGCAATGTTCAAAACTTCAAAACAGCTGGCTTTTCCAATTTAATCATATAGAGAAATGACCAGCTGTTTAAGTTTGAGTAAAAAATTTCATAAACATCATCAGTAAAAATCTGTATTCGATATAGTACATTTATTTGACATATTTAGTTATCTGGCCTTTAAATAAGCCATATCTGTATCCACCATATGGCTTTGAATGAAACATCAGCTCACATGTTTTAATGTAAACAAAGCAGACGTTTTAGATCCCAATGCTACTTAAATAATGGCAGTTATTTTATGTTATTTTTTGTTTTCCAGCAAACTTTAAGAAATTACAGTACTTTTCCTGAGTCCCTGATATTAAAACATTTAATTTGAGCCCTTTTCCCTCATCCTGTGACTTGCCTAATGCCCACAATTGCTATTCAAAAATAAATTATTCTCCATAAGATTAGTATGGAAAAATGCAGGTTTGCTGCCACAGAAATTTGAAAATGAGTTATCATAGGCTACAATCCAATATATCTAAACTATATCAAGCCACATAACATGTTTTATCAAGATATGTTGAGGAATAAGAAAGCTATCCAATTTTATTTACCTCTCATAAGGTTAACATTGGGAAAGAGAGTACACAGGTTTGCTGCCTCAGGAATTTGATGATTTGGGTATTTTAAACCATAATCAAGTAGATATTAACTGTATGAAGCCCCATGCCAGTTCTTATCAGGATATTTTGAGAAATGAGCAAACTACATAACTTTTTTTATTGCCCATAAGGTTAACATGGAGAATGAGTATACAGGTTTGCTGCCATGAAAATGTAAAATAGGGTATTTTCGGCCATAATCCAGTATATTTCAACTAGATGAAGCCACATATAAAGTTTTATCAAGATACGTTAAGAAATAAGGAAGATATAGAATTTTTTATTTCCCATAAGGATAACATGGGAAATGAGTATGCAGGTTTGCTGCCATAAAAATGGAAATATCGGGGATTTTAGACTAAAATGCATTAAATCTCATCTAAATGAGGCCGCAAACCAAGTTTTATTAAGATATGTTGTGAAATAAGCGAGATATAGAATTTTACTTATTTCCCATAAGGTTAACATAGGGACAACGTACTGTGTTTACCACTTTCAATAACTCCGTAACCAATGGACATAGAGCAATGATTCAAAATACTAAATTGTTTGTTTTTTCGAGCTGAATTCAATGGTGCCAAACAAAATTGGATTATTTTTATTTTTCTATGTGAAAAACCCAAAAAACCTATTTTTTGGGGGGTTTACCCCCCTTTACCCCCCCTTCCAGTGGTCCGATCGGGCTGGTTTTCGAACTCATCCGAATAATTACTACTTTACACACCTGTGCCAAATTTCATTCAGATCGGACCATTTTTGCGAGCGCTATCGTGCTTACAGACACATATATATATATATATATATATATATATAGATATATATATAGATATATATATATATATATAGAAATTTGAACGAATGGTGTTTTTTGCTTCTGGGGGCCCCAAAACGAAAAGTTATCATGGTCTCAGGCTTAGGTCTTACCATGAGACCTACGGTAATAGCTTCTTCCCTATAGGGGAAATTCGCTAAAACTGCTTTGCGCCTTGCTGCAAAGCTGCTCCCATCATCTGCCCGCAATTGGTAATTCGGCCTTAAACGCGATGTTTTTTTTACCAATAATACTCTATGTCTTTCGTGATAATATTAATCCGCTCACCCAAGATCGGAAAAACAATCTCATTTCAAAATATTTTTAAGTTCAAGTCAAAACAAATAATGCCCAACAGACAAAGAGTTTTAATTTTTCAAAATATCAGGAACCAATTCAGTTTTTAGTTTATTTCTGATTCATAACCTAAATTTGCTTTTACTAATTTAAACAAAAATATTTAAATTACTGTAAAAATGGGTTCTGATTACACAGAATTCCTAGTTCAGATTCATAAGGTTCACCTGTAGATTTAGATTGGTGAGTTGATGTTGTTATAGATCGATCGTATTTTCTAGAGCATAGTTACAAGGCTACAAGATCGCGCCACTATCATCACGATCATCACACTCATCCTTCACTCATATTCAGGGTAACGTCCTCCATGAGGTACCTGTCTCACAATAGAATGATTGAATGATTATACTTGGTCTGAATTGGTTGAATTTATACTTTCAGCATACAAACAATTATTAAGTTTTGATTATGCGATAAGCCAATCAATATAGTCTGCATGAATTAACACAATAAAAGTTACAAATATATTCACATTTCAAAATAGTTAGGCTATGTTGGAAAACATTTTTATGCATCCTGATTCCTGATTGCATAGAATTGTAAGTTTACAGTCAGTGCCGGATTTACAGATGATCTGGCTAAAACTAAAAACACCTTATATTGTACCTTGTGCGGCCCCTCCATCCACGTCCATCGGATCAGGTCTGTGTGGCCTGTTAGTAAATTCAACAATGTTGACAGTTCTGATCTTTTAAAGTTTTCGGGGGGACTCCCAAACCTCTTTGTTTGCTGGGGGGGTTATCCACATTTCCCACATTTGTTGCGTAGTTGTCCTTCCCACCCCCACCACCAGGTCATCCTAGTTGAGCCCCCCTTGGAAAAAGTATGATGGACGCCCATGTTTGAATTTATCATAGTGAGATATGAGATATGTAAGCTCCATAAGAATAAGTATGCAGATTCGTTGCAACCCTGCTGGTTAAACTGAGTGGTTTGAATTTTTAATTTAATATTCGGTAGATCTAAATTAGAAGAAGCCATATACCAAGTTTTATCAAGGTAAGTTAAGAAATTAGGAAGATATCGAATTTTATTTTTTCCCCTTAAAGATAACATGGGGAATGAGTATGCAGGTTAGCTGTCTCACAAATGGAAATATCGGGGATTTTAGACTAAAGTACATTAGATCTCACCTAGATGAAGCCACAAACCAAGTTTTGTTATGACTAGGTAGCCTGTTGCTCGAAATCAAGCAATATTTAGGTACTGATAGGATCAATTTTAGTAATTAATATATTTATTTGCAGTTATTAACGATAGTGCTTCAAGATTAGGAAGTTGTGCATGGACATGATCGATACCATCGACTTCTTGGATTCAGTCTTGTTCATCCAAAGTTAATAAAATACGTGCATGTCGTAATCCACGTTTCTGAAACAATATTTTGTAGGATATCAGCATCACACAATAAATTAGCATTTTCAAATAAGTGTTTTTTTTTATTCCTGGTATTAGCTCCTTTAACTTGCTGTGAAAAACTCTTGCTATTAAGTCAGGTTGAAAATGTACTGAGCTCCAGGTTCCAAATTTCAGACCACTTAAGATTACATGTCGTTGTTACGAATAAAAAAAGGTATCCCAAACCGTTGAACGATAGCTATTACGTCCAGGTAGTTTTAGTTCATATTTTGTGACGATCCTATAAATGGAGAAGGGAGGATTACCCAATTAATTCAAATACGTCAGTTTTAGTGGTTAGCTTGCTGTTTGACAAAGTTCATTTAAAATCATATCCACAAGCAGTTGGATGATTCCGAATTAAAGCCAAGACGAGTGCCTTCTATCCTCACATACATAATATTAATCACCCAATGTAAAAGAAGCTTTTCGGACCTATGCAGAATACAAAAAAATTCCTGTACAGCAAGTCGAAAAGAGGAATACTGCAACATGTGGTTGCGTACCACAAAGGTTCCTTGAGCATGTTTCAAACCTACATGCCAGCCATTATCTCCATTTGGAAGTGTAATAACGTTATATAAATATACCTGAGGGTACTTAAATAGATGGTTTTCTGCAGAAAGTAAAGTCTCAATTCGATTATAAAAAATAAGTGAATTGGAAAGTTATATACACCTCCTACAATGGATTAATCTATATTTGCTTCAGAATTCACCATCGCAAATGCGGAGTTGTAGGATCTGATGTTGTTTAGGTAGTTTTTATTTGTTTTTTTGTTTCCCAGTAATTGACTCTCCGTCAATGAGATGTTTAGTACATTTTTATTGGGTGTATTCTTCTAAATTCACTTCACTTTTATGGCAACACAGATTAAATGTCCTTAACGTACCAGTTTTTTCACCTTTAAGTGTTTTCCTCTGCAATGATTACAAAGTAAGTCATATTTTCTAGTGAGAATGGTAGTTCTTCGACTTTCCCCTATTTCTAGGAATCTATGTCGTGTTGTTCATAAATCAGCAAACGAAAGTTTCTCATATAGTTGAAATTATTAGTTCTTAAAAGCGGATATCTCTTTTTCTTCTAATTGGTGGAATATGACCTTTCTAAATATCAAGTTTAATTTATTTTTAATATTTTTCCATTTAATTAGTTGGCTAGAACTTGTTTGCAGAACTAGACATTTATTTGTGACAGGTTAATAAAAACAAACCTTTAACACCAGCTGATTAAATGTGACTGAAATTCTGCATGTGATCAATATGTAAACAAATATTATCTGCCATAAGAATTATATGGTAACTTTAAGGGCCACTTGTGCGAAGCCCTTAACATACATTGAGCTCATTTTAAGGGAAGCACAACTTCAGAGAGAGCTCTTTAAAATGACACCAAACACATTAAAATCGGTTAAAAACTCTAGGAGGAATTCTACTCACAAAATAACCCCTAGCAAATTAATTATGTATAGATAGATTGAGAAATAAGCAAGATAGAATCTTACTTCTTTCCTATAAGTAGGGTTACCAGATGTCCTGGTTTTCCCCTGACATCTGGGATTTGAGGGTATTGTCCGGTGTCTAATCCGGGGCTGCTACTTGTCCGGAGTTTTCATGATTTTTGTAAGAATTTAATTTTTCCTCCAAATTTACGTTACTGTTCAACATTTAAACTGGAATCTTGGGTGTAAATTCCAGTTTATAGAATATTTGGGAGAACGACATGGTAAATTTAGCATTACAGAGGGTCAATTCAATCAAAGACTTGGGCCTACACTTCACCCCTGCTCTTGACCCAGGCCTTCACATAAGCAAGATCTGTGCCAAAGCAAACTCCTTGCTCGGATTCATCACCCGCATATCCAGATACTCCCTCTCACCTGATACTCTTAGAACTCTCTATGTGTACACTTGCGGGTACTGGAATACGGTTCTGTAGTGTGGGCTCCTCACCAGATTGGACACAAAGACTATCTTGACAGAGTTCAAAGACGTTTCTTTCGGCTGCTGGGGACGAGAAACGGCATCCGGTACCGCAACGTGGACGTGCTAGAAATTGCCAGCCAGTACCAACTCCCATCTTTGTCCTCTAGAAGATTGGGACTTGATCTCATTTTCCTCTTCAAGATCGTCAATGGCCTAGTAGACTGTCCCAAATTGCTGCATGGAATTGACTTCCACGTGCCTTCCGGGACCCGCCAGACCCAACCATTCTCCAGACATCACCATCAGACGGTCTACGCTTACCACAGCATCCTGCCCCGCCTGCAACGTTTGGGAAATGCTACTGGGCTTGATTTCTTCTGTTCTACCCTCCAATGCTTCCGTAGAAGTGTCTACTCTTGGGCAGAGGTGCGGGAGTGATCTTATATTATGTGATATGTTTTTCTCAAATGTTCTTGTATGTTGCACAAGCATGTGTTCATTCTTTTTCATGTATATACAATTTGTTCAACATACCTCATTTTTTAGGATATTATCTTTTTATGTTCTGTTATTCAATGTAGTATATTGTTTGTGATGACCAATGTAGTAGTTTGTAGCAACCTCTGTCATATATGTAGCATCTCTTTCTACTTTGTCTTGTAATCAGAGCTCTTTGTTACACAATATGTACCCCACGTGTTCTAGTCATCAATTTGCTTAGCATACCTTCATTTTCTTGTGCAATGATTCTGTGTTACATCTTAGTTTAAGTCAGAACCTTTTCATTTATTATTGTCAGAATCTTATATTTATCATTAGTATTAGTGGTAGCAGCATCATTTTTCTGCAGCAGCTTTGCACTGGCAAAATGGACTTTCGTTTTTATGTATATATCTGTATAATGGCGTTTGCCGTATGTAATAAATAAATAAATAAACATTAAAAACACAATTGGACGATCCTGCAGTTAGAAGACAACTTTTTAATAGTAAACTACAATATGCCTTCTAGGCAGTTCAGTAACAAGAACAGTTCTGATTGTCCCGTTCCGTCCTGAACCTCCTGTTCCAACTGTTGTTCCAACATTTCATGCGCCGTTTGATAACATTTTTTTTTATTTATGATTAAACTCTACTTCTTTACAATAGAATTGCCTTCCGAAAAAGTAAGCTGTTGATTTTTCTTGTTATTTCGATGGGTAAAGTATAAATTTGACTTATAAATAGCTTTAAACATAACTGATAGAAATTCACTTTTCAGTTTGTGCCTCAAAAAAGTGATTGAATGGGGTGGAATAATTAATATGTATATGTATTAACCAAACCATATCCTTGGTGATTTAGTTAAAACACTCTCTGTTTGCTTTTGTGAAAAGAAAATTTGAGATAAAAATAAGTAAAAAACCTTCATAATAGGCTAACAAACTTATTGATCTCTTTATTTTTCTGTGTTATTGAGCGACTGACAATGACTTGTTTCACCGCATCTGAAACTGTCCTGGGTTGGCCTCAAAAATATCTGGTAACCACATTTCTTATCTGGACCATATTTCCATACACTTATCTGGACCATAAGTAGTGTTTATCACTATCAATATCTCGGTAACTAATGGACATAAAACAATGATTCAAGATACTAAATTATTTGTTTTTTCATGCTGAATTCAATTATGTAGCCCAAAATGAGATTATTTTAATTTTTCTGTGGAAAAGACCAAAAAAACCTTATTTTTAGGGGGTTTATCCCCTTTTGCGCTGGTCCGATTGTGCTGGTTTTCGAACTCGTCCGAATAATTTCTACTTTACACACCTGAGCCAAATTTCATTCCAACCGTACTCTTTTTGCAAGTTCTATCATCGTGCTTACAGACGCACACACACACACACGCACACACACACACGCACACACACACACACAATGTATTAAGATTTAAAAGAATTGTGTTTTTAGTAACTGGGGGCCACAAAACAAAAAGTAAAGAAAGTCCTCACTTAGGTCTTACCATGAGACCAACGGGAATAGCTTCTGCCCTAGGGGAAATTCGCAAATAAGCCTAGAGATTAACTTATTGGCATCTTAAAATAGAGATACAGTGATATGAAGTAGGTTTACAATAAAAGATACAGTGATATGAAGTAGGGAAATTTTGTAAAATTTTACCAAGGAAAAGGAAAACAAAAATAACTTTAAATGGTGCTTACCTATTGTGGTAACTATCTTTTCTTCTTCCATATCTGCATCACTAACAGACTGTGTTGTAACACTGTACTTTTCTCCAATTAAAAATCCTATCTGTAAAAATAATATTCAAAATAAATACTGTGTCCATAACTCTGGTTTATTTATGTTTAGATTAGGAATTAAAGTCTTAACCCTAACCTTAATGGTGACATTTTTGTGACACAGCATCATTAATTCATAGCCGATGACAAATGGCAAAAGGAACATTAAGAATATAAACATAAAATAGAATAGGTCTACTTTAACTTATGAACATACACCAACTAGGCCTAACTAACCAAACAAATATCATTGGGCCTTTATTTGTTATTATATACACTGTGATATATTATTTGGTAGGCTAGGCTAAGTTTTTTGGTGTATGAAAACAAATATACACTGTTATATTAGTATGGTGGGTAAATTATAATATCACTAATATAGCAAATCACAAACTGTAGACAGTAAATTGTGGTTCAGCTAAGCAACAGCATGTTATATCAAGTGAGTAGATCAATGAAAAATTCTGCAAAGTTTCAAGACTATTAGGTAATTATTATCTTTATATTAATCAGAGCTTTGTTTACTGATTTGCTCTGTCACTTCCTTTTTGGATATAGCTCTAAGTTTAAATATGATCTAACCCAGTGGTTCCGAAACTTTTTGGCAGGCAACCCACCAATGAAGCTAAAGATTTTTTGCGACCCACCATTGGTAAAAATTTATGTATACACCAAACCTAACAAAAAATAGACCATTGTAAAACAATAAAATTTATAATATTTAACGTCATTTGACTATTACATCATAGTCAAATAAGAATGTCGTGTTTTAAGGTTATCTCATTCGTATTACAAGAAAAATAAATCTAATTTTGGACAAATCTGCAGTGTATACAGTGAAATTTTGGCTTAATATAAATTGAGCTTGAAATATAACAAACAAGTGCCAACTATTGCAGTCTTTTAAATGTGTGTTTATTTATTGCAAAATGGAATTTAATTCCATAAAATCTGTAAATGGATCTTCTAAAAACGAAATAGTCTGCTTTAGAAAGAATAATAATGTAGGCTAATGAGATTTTTTTATTACATTAAGGATACAAACGTAATAAACACAATTTTATTATGTTACAAAAGAAAAGATTAGGCCTAATCCTGAAGGAGAAAAATTCCATTTTTATCTACTGCAGATGATTTTTATGTTCAGTTTTGGAATTAATGAATGATAAGAAGAATCTTACACGGATTTGTGCCGGAATGCATCCAAAAGGACATTATGGTTTTTTTCCCCTTTTACATACTAGGGACTTTCATAACTTCTCCGCAAGATAGTTCTAAAAGCACCTCTTAAAATAAAGCTAAAAACCAATCACTCTGGTTAACTTAAACTTTATGGTGTTTTCAATAAAAATAGTATAGTATAGTGTGTAATAGTATAGTGTGGTGTGGATGGGCTCAGCATGCATGTCCTAAAATTCTGTAAGGAGGAAGTGGCAGTTCCTCTAACCCACATTGTAAATTTTTCTTTAGCTTCTGGAACTTTTCCCCAGAATTGCAAAATTGCAAAAGTCAAACCAATTTACAAAAAATCAGATAGGACCGACCCAGGAAACTATCGTCCAATCTCTCTCCTACCAGTTGTTTCCAAATTGATTGAAAAAGTTGTTTCGGAGCAACTTAGTAACTTCTTGGAAAAAAATGACATACTGTGTGACAGACAGTATGGTTTCAGACGAAACAAATCAACTAAATTGGCACTCGTTGATTTTATTAACAGCAGTATTGATGCAATGGAGGCTGGAGAAGCAGTGGTTGGCTGCTTCACAGATCTTTCCAAGGCCTTCGATTGCTATTTTATTGGAAAAATTGGCTTCAATTGGAATTTTGGGTTTGGCTTTGAGGTGGCTCTCTTCATATATGAGCAACCGATTCCAAATCACCGAAATCCAACAAAAATCAGACTCAAAATTGAGCAAAGTTTCTTCATCAAAAAAACTCATCACCAATGGTGTTCCGCAAGGATCTGTCCTTGGGCCTCTCCTTTTCCTGGTTTACATCAATGACATAACAGACTCTGTTCCGAAGAGCAACGTCTACCTCTTTGCGGATGACACAACATTGTTCGTAAGGGAAACAATGCGACTATGCGGTACTAGAGGCAGAGTCAAATGAAAAGGCAAACAATTTGGCAGATTTCTTTTCCTCAAATAAACTGAAATTAAATTCTCAAAAGACAGGGTACATGTGTATCCAAACAGCACAGAAACAAAATTCTAAAAATAATAGGACTCCGAACCTATTTATTGGAGAGGATCAAATCAAAATTTTAAAAACCGCGGACTTCCTAGGGGTGAGATTGGATGATAGACTGGGTTGGGAAGAGCAAGTTAGGAAGTTGGAGGGATCGCTGGCCCGAGGAGTCTTTGTCCTGCGAAGGATAGGGACCTTTGGAAGCCTCGACCTCTCTAAACTTGTTTATTTTGGGCTAATTGAACAACATATTTCATATTCAATTATTCTGTGGGGAGCTGTTAAGAAAAACCTCGACCAGATCTTTATCTGGCAAAAAAAGGCAGTTCGAGCAATGTTAGGTATGTCACCGCAAACCAGTTGCAGAAATACTTTCAAAGAACTTGGCCTGCTCACAGTTCCCTCACTTTTTATTTTCGAATTAGTTTTACATAAAATCCCAGAACATCACACCAATTTTTACAAATCATAATTACAACACCCGGAAAAAGGGCATGCACGCAATTCAGCACAGACTAACTGCCTTTGAACACAAACCAGATTACATTGGAATGAAGCTGTACCAGGCCTTGCCAGGAAAACTGCTACAGATAACAAACATAAAAAATTTTAAATCAGAAGTAAAGAATTACCTGGTGGAGTCAAGTTTCTATGACGTTGACAGTTACCTCAATAGTAACAAAGTTAGTAATTAATTAGTCTAAGTTATTCTTTGTTCTATTACCTTGACCTATCCAATTCCTTACGGCAAAGGACTACGGATGGAAAAATCATGTATCATGTATCATGTATGTATCATGTATATCTTTCAGGATCTGGAGGGGTCTAACAAATACGACCATCACGAACTTCCAGTGGTTAGAACCGGAGATATAAGAAAAACAAAAATAAAAAACCAGATTAATTTGGAAATGCCTTTTAAGAAATGAATAGAGAAGGATTTTTATTTGAGTGGGGCCTAACTTATATCTCGATAACGAAACAATATTTTCAAAAATGGATTGAAAAAATATAAAGTAAATTTTTTTCTTAAACTATGCAAATTTATTTTTAATCTCGGGAACAACAGAAAAAACCGATTTTTACAAATTTAAAATGTCTTTAGGCCTTTTAAAAAACCGTTTGAGATAAGAAACTTACATTTAGTATTCTTCCATAGGTAGGGCATGTAAAAAAATGTAAAATCACCAAGTTTCATTAAACTGAGATGGTGGGTCACATGGCCTGAATGACTTGCTATAGACTGACCCAAAGTTTAATACAGTTTCATAATATTTAGATGATTAGATGATTTAGATAATATTTAGATGATGATGTCATACGTAAAAAAACCGTATGTTTTCCGGTTTGTTTTGTTCAAATTGATGCTATAGAATAATCTTCATTTCAGTTATTCATGTACGGCTAAGTTAACGGAGTTTTAGTTCGATATTTTCAATCGTTAAAAAGTAGACACCGCATATGGAACAACTGCAGCCCTTCCGTTCAAATTAATAACCGAAATTGTTTGTGTGGTTAAACAAAAATGGTCAGATAAGGTAAATCTACCACTATCACTGATAGGTTAGTTACTCACCAGTAAGTGTGGCTGCGCTTATTGTAAGGCGCTGCCACACTTACTGGTGAGTAAATAACCTATCAGTGATAACGATAGATTCACCTTTTACCTATTCTGACCATTGTTGTTTATCCGCACAAACCATTTTGGTAAGTAACTTGAATGGAACATAAGATACTTTTGACCAAAATAGGAAATTTTCCTTTGCCAACCAGTGACCAAATTGAAAGCCGATGTGGCAATATTAGATTCCCGGCTTGCATACTACTAGGATTTGTTCTGGTTGTATACAAATACACTTTCTAAAGACTTTTTCATAAATAGGTCTTGAGACAAGGGAGGGGGGCTGCGTATTTTAACCAGAATGTGAGTGAAAGATGAGTGTAGGATGATTGTGTGATCTAGTAGTCTTGTAACTGACTAAGGCCAATATGTTCCTTAGACAGGACTCTTAATTAGGCCTATATTAAATTACATTACATTGCTTGAAATGGCGACCTACCCAGGTAGTTATTTTAAGCAAAGAATGAATGACTGATAATTGAAGGATAGTTGTGGCGCGATGTTGTAGCCTTGTTAAGTTACTGATTAAGGCCGACGTTCCTTAGGCAGGACTGTTAAGTAACACCTACACCAAAACCCTCACTGTGGGACGTTAACCGAAACCCTCGGTCTGTGAGACCCCCATATAAAATAAAGGACAGCAAATAAACAATCAATAACCGAAACCCTCGCTCTGTGAGACTCCCACATAAGAAACAATAGACAACAGACTAACAGAAACCAAAACCCGCGGTCTCTGAGATCGGCACCTGACTGAAAATCGTGAAGTCGAGTACGGAAGAACCACTCAAACTGAAAAAAAACTGTGTGAATGTCAAGGGGAATAATTGAGTGAAGGTTAAGGGGAAGGGGAGGGAGGTATTGGGAAGGGTAGTGCCAGCCTTCTAGCAGTGTTGCCAATATTAACGATTGAAATTCCCTGAGGTCTGTACGACCGGGGGTTTCAGTATAGGTGATAATAGCCCGACAGCCAATGGCAACTAAGGGACCTACACTTTGACGAGGGATCCGAGCCACAATTTCCGCCTGATTTACAATTTTACGATTTAATCTATTTTAACTTATAGGTTAGATTAAAGTTTAGGTCTACTACTTGCCTGGTCTGAAATGCTGCATTCACAATCTCGCAGAAGCAGTGACAGACATGGGCCTGATATTCTAAAATTAACATCAGTTTTTACAGTCATCTGGAAGTCTTCCACCTTTCAGCATCAAAGATATCACGTGAAATCCTCAAATGTAATTTAACACACAGTTCGCCGTTTAGCGTCTGGCGTCTAGCTGGATTGTTATGAATTATAAATCAGGAATCACAAACATTGAACATGACATGAACATGAACAAGGATGCCAATTAGGTTAGATGCTCTTTTGCTAGAGGCCTAGAGGCTTTAGGCCTTGTTTGCACGACGACCAGACAGTAGGACAGTAGAAAAAAATTCTTTTGTTCTCTTTTGTTTAAAGGTGTTACTGTCCACTGTACTGGGCGTCGTGCAAACAGGCCCTTAGGCCTTGTTGGCACGACGCCCAGTACAGTGGACAGTAACACCTTTAAACAAAAGAGAATAAAAGAATTTTGTCTACTGTCCTACTGTCTGATCGTCGTGCAAACCAGGCCTTAGTCTTAAGGGCTTTTGCCACTAGTGCAAGTTGTTTCGCGAAATACTGTACTGCATAATTCATATTGTGCTTAAAGCGACTGATAGTAATATATGCGTAGATGTTCAATGTAAAAGCACCTAGTAAAATTAATTTAGTTAATTTTTATTAAGTGCTTTTATGTAAACATCTATGTATGTATTTTCTATCAATCGCTAATGAGGATAAAACGTAACATATCACCTGCAGTCTTTCAAGAAATATGCCGGATAACCAGGGTCCTGTCAAGTCGCTTGGGTTTGTGCTGGACAGCAAACTGGGTTGGGCAAACCATATTGACCAGACGAACAATAGGCTGTCTCGGATCTGTTACCTCCTGCTCAAGTTGAGGAACTGTGTGACCGAGTCTTATTTAGTAATGGTTTACCATGCTCTTTTTCATTGCCATGTGTCTTATGGTTTGCTACTGTGGGGGCACTAATCGAGGGTTCAGGATGTGCTCAAGCTCCAGAAGCGTGCCGTCAGAATTATAACGAGAAGTGAGTTCCGTGCCCATTGTAAGCCTCTGTTCGCACGGCTTGGACTTCTCACGGTTGTCGGCCATTACATCCTGTTCTGCTTGCTGCACGTCAGGAGGAACATTGACGACCTTGCCACTCGACAGGATGTGCATTCCCACTTTACTAGACACTGAGCCCAGCTGGACATCCCAAGAGTGCGCCTGGCCAGGTCCCAGAGCAGTTATAGTGTGTTGTCTGTGAACCTGTTCAATAAACTGCCCCTCAGAACTAGGCAGCTGGATCTAGACACTTTTGATAGGGTCCTCTCAAACTTCCTCAAGAATAGGGCTCACTATAGCATCAACGAATTCCTTGAGGATGACCTCTCAGTGTTGTAGTCAGCCCCCGCCCGGAAGTCAAAAGTATTTTAAGTTAAGTTTTAGTCTTTGAACTTTTAGTGTGTTCAGTGTTTTGTTCAATTTAAATTGAAGTATGTTTATTTTCTTGACGCCATCAATCCCACGCAGTGGGTAAAAGATGAAGACATCAGGTATCAGGTATCAGGCTTTAAAAACAATATGAATCAAGCAGAATAGTATTTCGCGAAACAACTTGCACTAGTGGCAAACGACCCTAAGCTAGAGGCAAGGAGCGGAAGCCCTCATTGCTCCGAAAGTCATAACTCCGAAAAGCATATATCCGAAAAAATTTCGTAATAGTACTCTATCGGAGTTATGCTTTCGGAGTAGTGCTATTTCGGAGTTGTGCATTCGGAATAGTGACCTTTCGGAGATATGCTTTTCTAATAATGTATTTATAACTTCTCGGCATTGATCTCATTTCTAATTTTCAAACGTATTTTTGAGGCATAATTCCGAAACACACTACTCCGAAAGTCATAAATCCGAAAGGCACTACTCCGAAAATTTATTTCCGAAAATGCACATTTCCGAAAATATTAACACCGAGTTCTTTCGGAACAGTTCCTTTCGGAGTCATGACTTTCAGAGTTGTGCCATTTCGAACATATGCTTTCGGAGCACTGCCTTTCGGAATTATGACTTTCGGAGTTGTGCTCTTTCGGAGATGTGCTTTCGAAGTTATGCTCTCTCGGAGTTATGACTGTCGGAGTTGTGCCTTTCGGAAATACGACGTATTGTGTGACGCCTCGACGCCTGAGCAACCTATGGCCGATTTGTTATAGTGTTAATGGTTTTGCTCTTTCGGAGATATTCTTTCGGAGTTGTGCTCTTTCGGAGATATTTTTTCGGAGTAGTGATCTTTCGGAGATATGCTTTTATGAGTTTTGCTCTTTTGGGTTATGACGTTCGGAGTCGTGCCTTTCGGAATTGTGTTCCTGGAAACTCATTATAAAGTTAGAAGTAAGAAACATTTCCATAGGTTAGGTACAAATTAAAAATATGGTCTAAAAAGCATATCTCCGAAAGAACATTACTCCGAAAGCATATCTCCGACAGAGCACAACTCCGAAAGGCATAACTCCGAAGGACACTGTTCCGAAACAACTCGGAGTAAAGACTTTCGGAGATCTGCTTAGTTGGAAATATGCTTTCGGAGCAGTGCCTTTCGGAGTTATGAACTTCGGAGTTGTGCCCTTTCGGAATTATGCCTTAAAAAATACATATTTTGTTTCGGAGATATGCCTATCGGAGTTATGACTTTCGGAACAATGCATGGCACTCTAAGCTAGAGGCAAGGAGGTTGAAATGTAACTGGGGGCTGCTTCTAAACGCGTTTCACAACTACTAAATGCTAATCACTAATTACTAGTTACGATCCATCTCCATTGTATCTTATGGCTTTGAAAGGGAATCTTAGTATTACAAATTACAAAGTTAGTTTTATTAATTCACCAACATCGTTAAGAAACAGCCCCCTGGGGGTGTTTCTAAACGGGTTTCACAAGTACTAGCTACTAATCACTAACTACTAACTACAATCCATCTCCACTGAATCTTTACGGTTTTGAAACGGAATCTTAGTATTACAAAATACAAAGTCAATTTTATTAATTCACCAACATCGATTAGAAACAGCCCCCAGGGGAGTGTTTCTAAATGGGTTTTACGATTCACTAACTACAAGTTATATCAGTAAAGATACAACGGAGATTGCTTGTAGCTAGTAAATTGTGAATCCCGTTTAGAAATACCTCCCTAGTGGTGGTAGGTCGCCAGGGTCGGTGCTCTGCAACCTTCAGGAAGTCGAGATGTAAACAAACTGAAAGTCACGTGATCATAAGACACCATTGGTCGGTGCAGTTACAAAATGACCAGTTTTGCAACAAGAGTCGCGGTAGAAAAGGCGAGTTTTGCTAAAACCACTATACTTCATTCAGTGAGAGTGTAAAGTAAAGCCACACCATAGAGTAATAATGAACTTCGTAAAAAGTTGGCACTTCTATGTTAACTCGGTGATAAGGGAACAATAGCGCTGTCTGATAAAAGTGCTACGAACTAAAAAATATCGATGCGATATATCGATCGTCGTTGAGGATACAATATGTCAAATTTAATGAAACATATTCAGGACCACTAAATGTGGATTATGGAATACCACAAGGATCCTCTTTAGGACCTCTCCTTTTTAACATATATATAAATGATCTACCAACCAACATCTCAAAAAATGATGCAGAAATTTTTGTATTTGCTGATGATATTGGCATTAAAATATCTTCAAATAATTTAGAAAACATTACAGAAAAATTAAATAAAGTCAATGAACAAATGCAAGATTGGTGTAATGCAAATAGGCTAAAATTCAGTATGAACAAGACCCAAGACATTCAGATTAAGTATTCAAACAAATCAAACATAAATCATCATTCAAAGCCTTTAAAATTTTTAGGAATTATTTTGGATTATAAATTAACATGGTTAGATCATATTAATTATCAAAAAAAAAAACTGAACAAAGGAATATATTGTCTGAAGAGATTAAAGTTCAATGTGAACAAAGAGGTATTAATTCAAACTAGATAACACGTAGCTCGAAATCGAGCAAAAATAATATGGTAATAGAATGAAGAATAATCAGCCTACTTATAAACTTTTAAAGTTTAATCAAAGAGCTAACTTCGTTAAAAAAAATTATGGCATAACTACTGAAACTTTTTAAGTTAATTTGATCTACCGCAGGAGTTTCTGGTAAACTTAAACGATTTTTTAGCGAACACCTTCATTTCCCCATGTCCTCTTTTTTCTGAAATGTATATTTTAACACCGGCAAAAGATCATGCTCTGCTTACAGCAACATGTAGCTGACCGAGAGCAAAACTATGGCGCCATGAGCAATGACTTTAAGGGATTGCCGCTGCACCTAATTGATAATTATCGCCAAAACAGATATTGAATGGAACGGCTGTCTTTATAGGCAACATTTACTTTCTGGCAAAAACGCGTTAATGACGCACTTCTCTACCAGTCTTTTCATTCATGCATGAAATGCAACCGACTGCTATGAAAACATTTTTAGTTCATTGGTCTAGGGTTGGAAGGAGCATCAAATGTTACATCGGGAGGGCGATGCCAGCGGTTCTTTCCTATTCTTTCGACCGGTCAAAGTTCGTCTTCTTCTTATCGGTGGCATTATAAATGCACCAAATTCAAAAATAGATTTGCTCAGGTTGATATCACTTTAAAAAAACACTATGGAATATCGTAAAATACATTGTAAAGCTGGTAAGTGCAATGTTTAAGAGCTTTTAAAACTTCATAACATAACCTAAATTACATAATAAATCTTTTAAAAAAGAAAACTGTTGAAAAACAAAGACAAACCAGCTGTAAAAACTGCTCTTTTCGAAAAATTAATTATAATTAATTGCTGCAATCTGTGGTTTACCTGTAGAACTATTTCCGAGCTTGGCCATGTGTTCAGTTTCAACAAAGTAAACTGAGCTTGATCAAATGTCGATGAATAGCGCCACTGCTCCGAAACTTCAGCCCCTTACTGTCCTTTAGTGACGCCCTTTTTAAAAATTCTGAGTCTATGACAAATCTACATAACAACCCCTTTAATTTGACACCTCAAACGTTAAAATCCGTCCAGCCGTTATTGCGGTTGGACTGTGAAAAGAAAACCGCTTGCGTATTAATATATAGATTTACTATGCTTATATTCACTCAATATTAAGTTATGGCACATTAATATTGGGGCATTCAAAATATGCAAAACAAATATTCAAGATACAAAAAAAGCAATCAGAATTATTAGTGGAGTAACGTCAAGGACACACTGTAAACCTCTCTTCACCAAATTAAGAATTATGTCACTACCATCGATTTACGTCTTACAATCATTACTATATACAAGAAAAAATTACAATTTGTATGAAGAAAATAACACTACACATGACCATGGAACAAGAAATATGGATAAATTGAAGTTACAACGAACAAGATACTCTAAAACACAAAGGGCATTTACATACACAAATATAAAGCTATACAATAAGCTACCATCAAATATAAAAAATTACGTGATGACAAATTTAAAAAATACATGAAGACATTCTTAACAAATCATTGTATTTATGATACAAATGATTTTTTTAACCTAAAATTTTAATAATGTTATACTATATATATAATGAATATTTTATAAAACATTGTAATGCACCAAATGGTGCCATATACAATAAAGAATTATTATTATTATTATTATTATTATTAAGTGTCAGACCGGTGGTAGCCACACCACCGGTCTGACACTTAAATGGAGCCAAGTGGTAAGCTTATTGGAGCGGGTTAGTTCGATGCACTTTATTCAGATGGCGTTGTAAAAACATGACTTTCTTCTTCTTCACTGATTCAGCCAATCAGAACGACGATAACGATCTGCTAACTTCCCGTTCCGTTTCCCCTGATTTTCTGTCACGACGCGACGTGTACACAACCATAACGAGTTAGAATTAATTTGAGTGTGGGAAAATACCTAAGTACGTTTGCAGAAAGTTGTTCTAGTGTAAGTTGTTTCGCGAAATACTGTACTGCGTGATTCATGTTGTGCTTAAAGCTATTGATGGAATAAAATACGTAGATGTTTACATAAAAGCACTTAATAAAAATTAACTAAGTTAATTTTTATTAAGTGGTTTTATGTAAAGATCTACTATTTATTTTTTATCAATCGTTTTAAGCACAATAAGAATCACTCAGTACAGTATTTCGCGAAACAACTTGCACTAGCGGCAAACGCACATAATCTAAACAAACCGGTAAAGTCATTAAAATTGAAAGTCTAGCAAACAAAACAAGAAAACGAAAATATAAACAAAGCAGACGACGACGATCGATATGTTGTATCGACGACGATCGATATGTCGCATCGACGACCATCGATATATCGCATCGATCTTTTTAGTTCGTTGCACTTTATTCAGATAGCGCTGCTGTTTCGTTACCACCGAGTTAACATGCGGGGGAGTGCCATCTCTTTACGAAGTTCATTATTACTCTATGGCCACACCTCCTGCATCAGCTGTTATGTGGGCAGGCTGTGTCACATGAGTTCATGAGTACCTGATGTTATAGCTACAAATCTCCAAAAAGAGCTTTAGTAAAACCTCGAGCTAGAACTGGATGTCTGTTGACAAAGCCAATTATGGTTATGTTTGTTTGCAGTGAATGTAAAATGGACATGAGCTTTACAATAAGTATATAAATTGTCCATAAGACAAATTAATGCATACACACATGCTTTATTTATTATTCATGTCATAGAGTATTCATTCATATGACATCACCTAGGGGAATGAATGGCTGTGAACCATCCCTTGGAACACATGGACTGCCTCTTCTCTGATTAGTTCTTTTCTATACAAATGTTATTTATTTAAGGGGAGTGGCTTTACTTTACACATTCTCAGAATGAAGTATAAACTTTTAACTTTGTTTTTGGATAGGAAAAGTCGGTATGCCACTAGTGCAAGTTGTTTCGCGAAATACTGTACTAAGTGATTCATATTGTGTTTAAGGCGATTGATAGAAAATAAATACATAGATGTTTGCATAAAAGCACTTAATAAAAATTAATAAATCAACAAAACGGAAGTTTAGAGTGGTTTTAGATTACTCCGCTATACATTTAATGAATATTTCAGTTCGTTTTTGCACTCCGTCGTATAGATTTCGTCTGCAATACTGCACTAGTGGCATTCGTCCTAAATAGCCAGTTTTGATAAAATGTGAGCAAATAGTCTGGTGTTTCAACTCCAGTAGAGTAATATAACATAAAAATCTCAATTTCGAAAAAAATGTCACCTAGCCAGTTTTGCTAGGCTGGGATAAAAAAATGTTATTTCTCTTTGGCCCTTCAGAGCTTCCGTATGCTATGACCCGCGTCACTTTTATACTAATAAACTTGAATGTTGTACGTGAATGTTGCACGAAACCAAGTTGCTCTAGTGTCAAACGACCCTTTTAACCGACCTCTTTGGCTCCTTAGATTTCAACCTCCTTGCTCTAAAGGGCGTTTGCTACTAGTGCAAGTTGTTTCTCGAAATACTGTACTGCGTAATTCATATTGTGTTTAAAGCGATTGGTACGAGATACAAAATATAAACATATATGTTTACATAAAAGCACCTAATAAAAACTAATTTAACAAGGTGCTTTTTTGAAAACATATATGTATTTATTTTCTATCAATCGCTTTAAACACAATACGAATCATACAGTACAGTATTTCACGAAACAATTTGCACTAGTGGCAAACGCCCTTAACCACGTGTGTCAATTTCAAAAATATATGCCACTGACGACGAGACTGACGAGATGATGTTTAATTTTAAATGAATGAATTAGGTTATGTCAATGCCATGCCGTATCTCTTTATGTCTATTTCAAGGTGTACCCAATAACTAATGTAAGTTATTCGGGTTATTCGTGTCTGTCTAAACATTATTTTTCAGCTAATCAAACTATTAAACACCATGTCATCCAACTTTTTCATAAGAAAATCCAAACAAGGTAAAAAGAGAAAACCAGTCGAACCTCACACACATGCTTCCAAATTCAAGAAGGTTAAAGAGAATTTCAATGGTAAGTTAGTGGGTAGTGAAGAAATTTCAAGCGACGAAGATAGTGTAAATCATAACTCTGATGTTGAGTCTGATGAAAACTTTGTTAGTGCACAAGAAAAGAAAGTATTACTTGCCAAAAAGTACCTTGAGGAAATTGAGAAAGAGGAAAGGCATAGGTCAGAAACTGGAGACATACAAAGTAGTGTTGTTAATAGATTGAAAGAAGACCTGTTAGATCAAGCAGGAAAATTAACTAAAAAAGTTGCTGATAAGCTATCAAGACCTGATTCTAGTGACATCTTTGCATTACGATGTAAGGAACACAAACTGTCTGTTACATGTATTGTTATTTCCCATGATAACAGTCACTTGTTCACTGCCTCCAAGGATGCAATTATTGTAAAATGGTCCTTGAGGGAAAGGAAAAAAGTTGGTGTAATTCTAAGCAAACACACAGAGAAAGACGAAAGTCGCAAACAGTTTGCTCATAGTTCCTCAATCCTTAGTTTAGCAGTCTCTTATAACTCCAAATTCCTTGCTTCAAGTGATGAAAGTAGCATAATACGTATCTGGGATTCAAAATCTTTAGACCACATTCATTCTTTCTCAGGTCATCGAAGCACTGTTACTGGGTTGGCATTTTGTTCCGAAACAAATAACTTGTATAGTTGTTCTAAAGATCGTTCCGTAAGAATATGGAATTTAGATGAAATGTCTTTTGTGGAGGCGCTTTTTGGACATCAGTGTAGTGTCACAGATATAGATGTGCTTAAAAAAGATAGAGCTGTAACATGTGGTGGTATTGACAACACATTACGGGTGTGGAAAATCCAAGAAGAATCCCAGCTTATATTTAATGGCCATTTGAAAAGTATTGACAGAGTGAGGAGGCTTGATCAGCAGCATTTTGTATCATGTGGAGATGATGGGCAAATATGTCTATGGGGAATACTGAAAAAGAAGCCATTATGCACTATTTCTGAAGCTCATGGAGTTGACTCCTTTAACAAAGAGCCAAATTGGATTTCAAGCATAGCTTGCCTTCCAAATTCAGACTTATTTGTATCGGGGGCTAATGATGGACATCTTAGATTCTGGAAGTGTGATGACAACTTCAGAAATGTTACTGAAATATTTTCTATCCCAATTGTAGGGTTTTTAAACAGCATTTCATTTTCTGACTGTGGAAACTACGTTCTTGTTGGTGTGGGCCAAGAACATCGGTTAGGAAGGTGGTATAGAGAAAGCAAAGCAAAAAATTCAGCACTCATCATACACTTGAAATCTAGTTAGGAGTTGATAACGGAAGTTATTTTAACATTACCTGATCTACAAAAAGGGTTGACCTATTCAGGTGAGAGGTTAGTTAGGTATTTGTAATTTTTTAGGAATTAGGTTGTTTTAAATAATAGAGAAGAGGAAGGTTTTTGTAAGGTAAATCTGCCAATCATCGAACACTGCCAAATATAGAACTCTGTGACTTTGAACTGAAATAATAAGCGTCTACTTCAAGAAATTGCTAAAGAGAATACACAAATTTGTTCCGTGGTCTTTAGTTTTTGAAAAAGAACTCAGTGTCAGACGTCATTGAAAATAATTGTAATTTATGTGCCCGTAATCATTATCGGCAAAAAAGGTTGATTTTGCCAATTTTGTTAGCGTTTTCGCTGAGGAATCAAACAGTCAAGTTCAATAAGTTTACATTATTAGTTTGAGGAGTATTTCATCGACATAAATATTTTACATATAACCTACTGTAAAATATATGGAATAATGTTTGGTCAAGATTAATATTATCTTAGTGGTTTTTGAAGAACTTAATTTATTTCCAAGGTGTTCCACTTTTATTGTCTGCAATAGGGCCTAGTTTGCATTAGCCTGTATCGAACGAGGTGTTAAGACTTTTCTCTATGCTGTGCATAGCATAAAATAAAAATTCAGTCAGTAACAATGAACGCCTAGCCATTGTTGGTCAAACAGTGAGTGACCTGACGACAAACTAAGCAGGCCTAAGTTAATCAAGAATTTTTTTTAATAATAGACCCTAAATTGATAGGCTATTTGGAATATAACTAGGCCTAATCTGTTTTGAGTTTATATCTGGTTCTTAAACGTGATTTATAATGCCAAAAGTGATTTAGATAGACAAAATCTTTCTCATTTTACCGCCATTCGGTCAAAATATTCAACGAATAAAAATATGATGCTCGAGTAAATGCTGTTCGATGAGCCATTTGATCCGATTGTGCAGGATGATGAAAATATGGGTATTTTAAAATATTCACAGTCTTTTTTTAGTTACAACACATTTAATTTATCCTAAGATTGATCATGGATAAAAAATTTATAGTTTTCATTGAAAAAATGGCAAACCTAAAGCTATCTAAAGTACCTCAACCTAAACCTTACTAACCCTTAAGTGTTCAGTATTTGGTAGGTTTACCTTAAGACCTCACTTAGGGAAGGGGTGATCATATTTAAGTTATACAACACAATAAGTCTTTTTGTTGTCCACTAAACCTGTCTGTTGTGGTTAATGATCCAATTCAAAGTAATGGATGAGAAATTTTGTTGAAGATTTAAGTTTTGAAATTTTTTTGAGAACCAGGCGACATATATGGAAATTAGAATTAGGCTAGCTATTAAGGATAGTGAATCTCTTATGTGGAAATTAGAATTAGGCTAGCTATTGAGGATAGTGAATCTCTTCGTCATGTGATCGAGTCGTCTGTGATTTTATAAGTCCTTTATAGGCTAATGAATTACCCAATTATTGACCCTGAACTTCGCAATTGAAATGTGGCGATTAAGAAATGCAAAACTTGATCTGTAATCCTGTAACTCTCGGTGTTGTGCCTCTGGATGGCCTTTTTAAACATTAAAATATTAACCAATACCATACACAATACATGCACATTTTACACGGACAGAGGTGCCCACCCCCCCCCGTGGGGCAATGACTCACCCCCCCTTAACTGCGACCAACCCCCTCATCACATCCGAGATATTAGTATTCGGAAGATAAATTCATTGTATACATAAACTTTAGTTTATTTTTAACAAACAATGTTCATTATATATGTATATATTATTCTTTACCAGTTTTTCCTATCAAGGGTTTCCAAGCGGACTCGCCCATTTCCTTTTCCTCGATTATTTAAAAATTTATATTCAAGCCATTCTTAGTTTTGTACACATGTTTCTTTCTGCAGTGCTCTGTCCATTTAAAATGTTGTACTTACTGCCTTAGCAATCCGAAGGGCAGGCAGTAAGTACAACATTTTAATTGTATAAGCAATCCTGTTACCAGATCATCCCAAAAAACTCTGTCCATTTATCGTGGCGCACTTTAGCTTTACACATAGGTTCCAAACACTCACATATTAATAGTTTTTGGTTTTTAGGCATTTTAAATATCTAAACTATAAGCAAAATACAAATGTGTTGTGATAAAGCCCGATGCACTTCACCGTGATTACATCTTGCAATAAAATACTGTAGACCTAAACCACAAACTAAATATTTTAAAACATCTATGATACTCGAAAGTCACAAAACAGGCAGGTGTCAGGTGTATCGGATAGCAAGAACTAACCAGTAACCACTGACAGACAGTGACAACTGCAACTGACACAAGATCGAAGGGGTGGGAGTGAACGCATGCGCCGAAATTCTCCGAACTACGAGTACATGGCGCCACCGCGTGAGTCTCATTATCATAGCAACCACAAGCTCAACGTTGCCAAACTTACATTGTCACTGCCCACTGCTCAGAGCCCACACTACGTTTATACGCATACATCCAAAGTTCTGGAAATATGGGTTTTAATTTAATACTGAAATTGAATTTCTTAATTTCACGTTTTTTAATTGTTTTATGATGCCCCCCCCAGGCTGGCGAAAAAGTACTATTTTTCACCCCCCCCCCAGAAATTTTAATACGCAGTTTGCGTCATGATCCCCCCCTGTGGGCACCCCTGTACACGGATAAAATTTTTTTTGTGATTTTTTGTGTAAACGATGCGTGTAGGCCCTGCTATGTATGGTATTGTTTTATCTTTGAATGTTTTGACAACGCTGTTTGGCGGAACGTCTGTCTGAGAATGGCACGCTGATGCTGAAACGGCCTCAATAAAAAATCAAAAAATTGAGCTGACGAAGATGAAATATTAATAAGTTAATTTAGTCATAAAACAGCTCAGGGGCTAGAAACATCATAGATTTTAATATTTTAATTGGGTGTAAATGCAAAAATGAAGGATAGTTTGAAATATGCAGTCAGGAATTAATGAAAACTGATTAGTAGTCGAGGAAAGATAGGGTTATACCCTGAAAAAATTGCTATAAGGGAGATTTCTGTGTTTTCTGTCATATTTTATGTGCTGATTAACATACTAAAAGTTTACCAAAGTTTGACCACTGGAAGTGCCTCATTTTCAAGATGGCGTCCAAGAAGGTGACAAAAGCATTAAAGATATAGGAAACAAATGCCATAGGTGATGTATAAATGATTCTGGTGTCATAATACCACTGCCGATAATTGAAGGAAGGTATGAACTTCAGTTTTCGTAGGTAAAAAAAATCGGCCGCCACCTTGGATCCGCCATATCGGATGAAGTGATTATTTTCAAAAGTAAACATAGTGTTGTGACATAGCATTTCAAACTAGATTTTCACGCTATTTACAATGCCGAAATTCGTTTTGGAAAATCTTGACTCGTTTTCGAGATATACCCAAACAAAGATTATTCTCTGTAGGCCTAAAATCCTTATGGATGTTTCGAGCTTGGAATATTTTTTGGGATTTTTTTGGACTATTTTCCTTATATCTCTGGATATAATCAAAGTACGTTGTTCGTTCTAGTCTTAAAATATTCGGTAAATGTTCACTTTCCAATGGTTGTCTAGAAATTGAAAAAGTTTTTTCAAAATGTAGGAAATTTTGCGCTGATTCCGGAAATGATAGGTTTTTCCCGCGGAAAACGTCGGAAAATGCCGGAAAATCGGAAAAACGATAAAATAATTTTTGGCTCGGAAGTAGGTCATGTGGGTACTCAAATTAATCAGGAGATTGAGATAAAGAATAATATGCAAGAATTTCCAAGATTAGATGCGGATTAACGGAGTTATGGCCGGAAACGTGTCGGAAAAGTCATGGATTTGCACTAAATGGGTTAGTTTTAGGTGAGTTACGCTAAACTGTGGGATCTTAGGTTAGGTTAGGTTAGTTTAGGTTAGGTTAGACTATGTTAGGTCTAGTTAGGTTATGTTAGACTATGTTAGGTTTGGTTTGACTAGGTTAAATTAAGTTTGGTTAGGTTATATATTGAATTTGGTTAGGCCCTCCCTAGATTATACCTATTAGGTTTGGTTAGGTTAAATTAGGTTTGGTATTGTTAGATTAGGATTATAATATCACATTCTTTTTACCAACCCTTCTTTTTTTCTTATCCTTGCCTAACTTAATGTTTTAAACCAATCCTAATATAACCTAAAATAATGCAACTTTTATCACAATCTAACATAACCTAACCTAACCCAACCTAACCTAACCAAACCAAACCAAATACAACCTAAACTAACATATAACCAATCCCTATCTAATTTATTCCAGCCAAATCCATCTTCACATAACTTAAACAAAAGTTGATTTAAAATTTTTAATGTTTTTTGGCTTTATCTTTTTTTACGTACTTTTGTTCGTCAGATCGTGAAAATTACTGCTGATTGTTGTTCAGCGTGCAATTTCCTTTAATTTGAGTACCCACATGATATGTTTTCGACAAAGTTTGTTTTTGGCTTTTCCGACGCTTTTCCGGCCGTATCTCCGTTAATATCCGTCGGTTCTTGAAAATTCTTGCATATTCTTGTTCAGCTCGTTCTTCCGATTAATTTGAGTAGGCCTACCCACATGACCTATTTCCATAAAAAACATTTTTTCCGGTTTTTCCGATTTTCCGGCATTTTCCGACGTTTTCTGCGGAAAACGACGATCATTTCCGGAATCAGCGCAAAATTTCCTATAGTATGGAAATAAAATTTTCAATTTCTAGACAACCATTGGAAAGTGAACAATTACCAAATATTCAGTAGTATTTTGGCATCCATATAAGCAGCTTATCAATTGATTCAGATTCATTAGAGATGAGTTATAATCCCTTTATTAACCAGAAAATGTGATTTTTCTAAATTCAATATTCACTATAAATTGAATATTTCATAGCCTATTCTAAATAAGATATTAAACTTTTTTCTGGTCTTAAACCTATTCTAAATAAATAATATTCTTAAGCCTATTCTAAATAAGATATTAAACTTTTTTCTGGTCTTAAACCGATCAGTAAAATATTAGCTTTCATTTGAGCTATTGATCATGAAACAGGACAACTTTAAGCCGAGGTATGTTCTATTTAACCAAAAAATTAACGTTTTTAGCATTCAATATTCATTTGAAGACATATATCTCAAGCTCTAAGTGAGACATAATCCTCATTAAAGTCTTAAATTAAATGGTAAACTATGGGCTTTCTTTTGTGTTACTGATCATGAAAATCAGTCAATTCTAAGAAGAGTGATAATCCTTTATTCAGATTAAAATGTACCTAATTATTTTAGAGTTTTGTCCTTAAGTAAGGACTCGTACCTCAAGATCTCAAAGAGATTCAATCCTTTTTAAGGTTTTAAATTAATTGGTGACTGATTGGCTCTCATTTGAACTAGGCCTATTGATCATGAAAATCGGACAGGTCTAACCTGAGATATAAGCCTTTGACAATATCATTTTAGAAAAATCTCATCTTATGGTTAATAAAGGTATCATAGCTTGTCCCTGATGAATCTGAATCAATTGATAAGCTGGTTATATGGAAGCCAAAATACCACCGAATATTTTAAGACTAGAACGAGCAACGTACTTTGATTACATCCGGAGCTATAAGGAAAATAGTCCAAAAAAAACAAAAAATATCCAAGCTCGAAATGTCCATAATGATTATACAGGGAATTTTTTCTCACGAAAGCCGCTGTTCCACTTTGTTATTAATCCGGATTAATTACAAGTAGATTTGACCCAAAACAAATTTTACATAACTCTGGCTATGAAAAGCGGCTTGTGCCAATCAGCACCCCACGTACAACCAGCACACCCCCTGTTTAGATTGCTGCAGGCTAGACTAAATGTCATGTTTCATGGTAGATCACAGCGCTGCACAGAAAAATGTAGGTCTACAGAAAAAATTCTCTACAAAAAAATCGTGGCCAAGGGAGCCCACGAAAGTTTTTAAGTCTCCCTTAAGCCAGCATATAGAATACATCCTAAAATTCCTTCATCAACCTCGCTGTGCTGTGTGTGTCATCAAATCACTCCCCTTTTAATGGTCTTGAATGTTAACCTTATGGGAAATAAGTAAAATTCTATATCTCACCTATTTCTCAACAAATGTTTAATTGAACTTGGTTTGTGGCTTCATCTGGATATGATCTAATGTAATAGACTAAAATATCCAATATTTCCATTTTTATGGCAGCAACCCTGTATACTCATTCCCCATGTTATCCTTACAGGAAATAAAAAAATTCTAATTCTTCCTTATTTTTAGCGAATTTTCCCTATAGGGAAGAAGCTATTACCATAGGTCTCATGGTAAGACCTAAGCCCTAGACCATGATAACTTATCGTTTTGGGGCCCCCCATAAGCAAAATACCCCCGTTGCAGCAGTCCTGCATACTCAGCGAATTTCAAGTGCATAAATAAATTATTTAAATGAAGCCTCGCATCAAGTAAAATCAATATACATTCAAAAGAAAGCGTGCAAAAATACTCTCCTAGTGGTTTTTAGGACCAAAAGGCTATACAAAAATAATAGCCTATACTTGGCACGAAAATGCAATGTTAAAAACTTCAAAACAGCTGGCTTTTCCAATTTAATCCTATAGAGAAATTACCAGCTGTTTAAGTTTGAGTAAAAAATTTCATAAACATCATCAGTAAAAATCTGTATTCGATATAGTACATTTACTTGACATATTTAGTTATCTGGCCTTTAAATAAGCCATATGTCTGTATCCACCATATGGCTTTGAATGAAACATCAGCTCACATTCACATGTTTTAATGTAAACAAAGCAGACGTTTTAGATCCCAATGCTACTTAAATGGCAGTTATTTTATGTTATTTTTTGTTTTTCTAGCAAACTTTAAGAAATTTCCTGAGTCCCTGACATTAAAACAATTAATTTGAGCCCTGTTCCCTCATCCTGTGATTTGCCAAATGCCCACAATCGCTATTCAAAAATAAATTATTCTCCATAAGATTAATATGGAAAAATGCAGGTTTGCTGCCACAGAAATTTGAAAATGAGTTATCATAGGCTACAATCCAATATATCTAAACTATATCAAGCCACATAACATGTTTTATCAAGATATGTTGAGGAATAAGAAAGCTATCCAATTTTATTTACCTCTCATAAGGTTAACATTGGGAAAGAGAGTACACAGGTTTGCTGCCCCAGGAATTTGGTGATTTGGGTATTTTAAACCATAATCAAGTAGATATTAATTGTATGAAGCCCCATGACATTTCTTATCAGGATATTTTGAGAAATGAGCAAACTACATAACTTTTTTTATTGCCCATAAGGTTAACATGGAGAATGAGTATGCAGGTTTGCTGCCATGAAAAAGTAAAAATAGGGTATTTTTGGCCATAATCCAGTATATTTCAACTAGATGAAACCATATATAAAGTTTTATCAACATACGTTAAGAAATAAGGGAGATATAGAATTTTTTATTTCCCATAAGGATAACATGGGAAATGAGTATGCAGGTTTGCTGCCATAAAGATGGAAATATCGGGGATTTTAGACTAAATTGTAATTAGATCTCATCTGAATGAAGCCACAAACCAAGTTTTATTAAGATATGTTGTGAAATAAGCGAGATATAGAATTTTACTTATTTCCCATAAGGTTAACATAGGGACAACGTACTGTGTTTACCACTTTCAATAACTCGGTAACCAATGGACATAGAGCAATGATTCAAGATACTAAATTGTTTGTTTTTTCGAGCTGAATTCAATGGTGCCAAACAAAATTGGATTATTTTGATTTTTCTATGTGAAAAACCCAAAAAACCCATTTTTGGGGGGGTTTACCCCCCTTTACCCCCCCTTCCAGTGGTCCGATCGGGCTGGTTTTCGAACTCATCCGAATAATTACTACTTTACACACCTGTGCCAAATTTCATTCAGATCGGACCATTTTTGCGAGCGCTATCGTGCTTACAGACACATAGATATATATATATATCTATATATAGATATATATATATATAGATATATATAGAAATTCGAACGAATGGTGTTTTTTGCTTCTGGGGGCCCCAAAACGAAAACTTATCATGGTCTCAGGCTTAGGTCTTACCATGAGACCTACGGTAATAGCTTCTTCCCTATAGGGGAAATTCGCTAAAACACCATTCTTTCGAAATTTTATATATATACCGGGTGTCTCACCTAAAGTGAACCAATAGCTAACTGTTTTATTATAAATATGACAATAAACTTCTTATGGGGCAATTCCCTTAATTTTTAACACCGCTTTTTGGAGTCACTTTGAAATTTAAAAATATGCCCCCATTTTCCAATATGGCGGACAATTTTGTTTTTCTTATGGAACACCCTATATTTTAGGGCGGTTTTGGATTTTACGCTTAATTTTAGGAACTTTTTATTCTTTCTAATTTTTTCCAAAAGTCAATGGTTCAGGAGATATGAGCAGTTAAAGTTTCATTTTTTCCCATTTAAAATGCATCGTGTCCATTTAACTGTGCCATCCCAGGTAGGGGCCTACTTTTATTCTTTGGTATCTTTTATTGAACCCAACCGTTTTCGATATACAGACTACCAAAAATGTCCCAATGCATTTTAAATTGAAAAAAAATCAAACTTTAACTGTTCATACCTCCTTAACCATTGGGTTTAGAAAAAAATTATGAAGGATAAAAAGTTCCTAAAATTAAGGGAAAAATCCAAAAATGCCCTAAAATATAGGGTGTTCCATAAGAAAAAGCAAAGTTGTCCGCCATATTGGAAAATGGCGGCCATATTTTTAAATTTCAAAGTGACTCCAAAAAGTGACGTTAAAAATTAAGGGAAGTGCCCCATAAGAAGTTCTTTGTCAGATTTATAATAAAAACGTTAGCTATTGGTCCACTTTAGGTGAGACGCCCCATATATATATGTGTCTGTGAGCACGATAGCGGCCGTAAAAGTGGTCCAACCTTCATGAAATTTGGTACAGACATGTAAAGTGGTAATCCCTCGGACGAATTCGTAAACCAGCCCGATCGGTCCACTGTAAGGGGGGGTAAAGGGGGGAAACCCCTTCAAAAATGGGGTTTTTGAGTTTTTTTACATAAAGAAGTGAAAGTAATCTAATTTTAGTTTACACCATTGAATTCAGCTCGAAAAAACAAACAATTTAGTATCTTGAATCATTGCTCTATGACCATTAGTTACCGAGATATTGAAAGTGGTAAATACAGTAGGTTGTCCCAATGTTAAACTCATGGGAAATAAGTAAAATTCTGTATCTTGCTTATTTCTCAACACATATCAATAAAACTTGGAATATGGCTTCTTGTAGTTCTACTATGTATTGAATAAATTCCACCCAGTTTTAATATACCTGTTGCAGCAAACCTGCATTCTCATTCCCTATGTTATTCTAATGGAGATTACAAAAACATGTCAAAAGATATGTTCTTAAGATAATGTTCTTTTGCATTTGAAATTCGCTGAGTATGCAGGTCTGCTGCTACGGGGTCATTTGACATGTCTTGGTAAAACTTGGTATATGGCTTCTTCTAGTTCAGATCTAGTAAATATTGAATTAAAACCACCCAGTGTTATCGTACCTGTTGCAGCAAACCTGCATACTCATTCCCCATGTTATTTTTATGGGGCTTACAAAAACATGTCAAATCTCACTACTGTATGTTGGATTGAAATGTGTTCTTTCGTATTTGGAATCCACTGAGTATGCAGGTCTACTGCAACGGGGTATTTCATTATAGGCTAGGTTGAAGTATAGGAAACATAGGTTATGCAAGGAATACATTATGATTAAAAAATATGGTTTTTTTCTTAGTATTATGATGTAAAGTATCGTACATCGTACATCTGGTAAGTTTTACCGTGCGAGCTTAATAGTTCTTGCGCGAGCCGCCAGGCGAGTGCAGGGATTTTCATGTGAGTATAATGACGGGCTGGGCTAGTAACGTAATATACTATTAAAATATCTAATAAAATTAGGGAATATTGAATCAGAATACCTTTAATTGTAATTGAAACACCTTAATTTAAATTGAAATTTTATGCAATAAGTATTACAGTAGACAAGTATAAAAATAGTAAGATGAAATTACAATCATTGCACAGTTCTAACCTTTGCTCCTAGAAGCATAAGAATTTGCATGTATACCCTCATATTCCCTAGCCACCTATTAAGAGCTTAACTGTGTGTTATATTAAGGGAGTATACTTTGTTTTCAATGTTGTCTTCATAGTTCCTTTTTAATCAACAACTGTTATTTAATGTGCATATAATTAATTTTGAATGTTTATGTATTTATATTCGGTGTATATAATATATTTCTGTATGTATGTATCTGTAATACCAATGATTTATTTTCAGGATGATTGAAAAAATTTAAGCTGAGGACAAATTTTTGAGGAAAAAAACTATTTTCATCTGGCGGAAGTTGTATATTTCTGTTGCTTTAAGGTAAAGTGTGTTTTTTTTTACAGGATTGTCAAATTTAATTTTTTATTTCAGCTCTAAAATTCCTTGGTATGCATAGATCTATATTTGTATCTTCATTGTAAAAGGTTTCTTTTGTAATTTTTATACTAATATATCAATATAATGCTCTGTTTATGATTCTTGTTATATATTGGTTTATTCACAATCCCTGTTGCCTATTAGATACTGCAATCTCCTTGTCCATGATAGTAAAGTACATTCCCGACTATCCTAGCCCCAGTTATCCGAGAATCCAGGTTATCCGAGGTCGCTTTAAGCTAAAATACTTTTTTTCAGTCAAGACATAATAATAAGTGTATTTGTTTTAAGTAAAAATAAAATCACCAGTAATTTGTTAGTTTATTAAAGTTCATAATTATTTAGATTACCATTCAATGTTTTATTTTATGATACTATTACTCCACAAATTGAAAAGCTTCTCCCTAGATATGACAAGTGCCTAAATATTGTGGGAACTAAGTAGAAAAGTAGATTAAGGTACGCTCTTTAAGATGTTTATAATAATAATGTTGTAAATGCATTGAGAACTGTTTTACTTCCAAATGGAACTTACTTACCGAACTTACCTCATATTTGATGTACCACAAATGAGTTGAAAAATTCATTTAATAACCTTGCTTACAAAGTAGGTGTGGCCATTTGCTACTGAGTGCCAGTCATTGAAGTTTGCCCTTTTTAAATGTCTACCATTTTCTTACACGTGTCAATTGCGCGGTCCAACTCAAATAAACACTATATTCTTTTACTAGCACTTGGCATACAAGCGTTTCAATGGCGTGAATTTAAAAAGAGAATGTCAAAGATTTTGGAAATGTGTGTTTTCCTTTTGGCTCATGCTGCCTGCTGCCTGTTTAAAAATCAGTATTCTTTTTGGCACACCTTTCAGTTGACTATTTTACCATATTAGAAATTACCCAGTGGTAAAACATTTGACTAAACCCTGTTTCAGAAAAAAGATTGAATACTTTTAACCACCACTTTTACACAAACCATTGTGTTTGTGTAATGCAATTTGTACAGCTCATGTTTTCCATGAAAAGACTTTTAATGTAACTCAAAATGAACAGGAACCAAAATAAAAAAGAAAATGCTAACCCATCTTCCCATCCACCCGTACCATATGACTAAATTTTTCCAGTTTTTATGTTGTTTATTATAATTAGTTATTACTTTGTATCCAACATGGCAACACAATACAAATATTAATATCTTTCAATTTTTTTTGCTCTTAAGACCGCTGCTTATATTAAGGGAAACATTTACAGAAACATGCTTTTCTAATAGTACAGTAAAATTGGGACTTTAGATTGGCAACTGATGTCCATTCACGAAAATTTTATCAGAGCTTCTTTTGAGCTCTATAATTAAAGATCTGATGAGTCCCCAAAAAATAAAGTTGGTTTACACCTTTGAAATCACGTTTCAAAATAGCTATTTTTTATAATGAGATAAATTTTGTAAAAAAGTTTCCCCTTTTCATTTTTTACCTCCATTTATCTATTTAATGTCTAGGGGACCACCTCCGATACTTTTTGGGTGGTAAATACTTCATTTAGACCAATTGTAAATTTTTTGCCGCCATCTTGGATTCGCCATATTGGATATATAAGTTAATTTTTTTCTAATCTAAAGATAGTGTTGTGACAAATAATTTCAAAGTAAATTTTTACGCTGATTACAACGCCGTATTCTATTTTTTAAAATCTTGATTCTTTTGAAAGTTAAACTCAAATTAAATTCATCCCTCAACATTTCTTATGGACTTTTTGCACTTTGAATATATTTGTATTACTTTTCTTATATCTCCGGTTCTAACTGAGGTATGCAATTAATTTTAGTCTTAAAATACTCAGTATTATACGGTCTTTAATTTGAGCTATTGCTCATTAAATTTGGATGAGTAAGAGATGAGTTATACTGTTCTATTCAACGTAAAGTCCATTTTTTAAAGATTCTATTTTAGTTAAAGATTGAAATCTCAAGTTCTAAATAAGACATAACATTCATTCTGGTCTTAAATTACTCGTTGAATCATTGGCCTTCTTTGGAGCTATTGATTGTTTTAATCCATTGGATATTAAGTGATTTATGATTCTCTAATCAACATAATATTTATTTGTTGCTGGAATTTGTTTTTGATTTAAGAGTTAAACCTCAAGTTGTAAATGAGACTCAAGGTTCGTTCTGGTCTTAAATTAAACAGTGTTTATGCTTTATTTATAGCAATTGATTATTAAAATCGGATGAGTTTAAGATGAGCTATAATACACTGTTCAATACGATTAGTTGTCATTTCTTAAATTTAGGTAAAGTTTTAATCTTATAAATCGCTCCAAACCCACCCAATTCAAACTATCAATAGCTCCAAAGAAGGCCAATGATTCAACGAGTAATTTAAGACCAGAATGAACGTTATGTCTTATTTAGAACTTGAGTTATAAATCTTTAACTAAAATAGAATCTTTAAAAATTGGACTTTACGTTGAATAGAACAATATAACTCGTCTCTTATTCATCCGAATTTAATGAGCAATAGCTCAAATAAAAGCTCGTATAATACTGAGTATTTTAAGACCAAAAATAATAACAAATGTATTCAAACGTATAGGGATGAATTTAATTTGAGTTTATCTTTCAAACCAATCAAGATTTTTAAAAACGGATTACGGCGTTGTAATCAGCATAAATATTTACTTTTAAATTATGTGTCACAACACTAGATTAGAAAAAATTAACTTATATATCCAATATGGCGGATCCAAGATGGCGGCTAAAAATTTACGGTTGGTCAAAATGAAGTATTTGCCGCCCAAAAAGTATCGGAGGTGGTCCCCTAGACATTATATAGATAAATGGAGGTAAAAAATGAAAAGGGGGAAGCTTTTTTTCAAATTTTATCCCATTATAAAAAAATCACCATTTTGAAATGTGATTTCGATCAATCAATCAAATCTTCATTGCCATTGATCACAGTATAAATTAAATAGGCATTGTCAATCATTTTCTAAGTTGTATTACAGCAGTATGTAACATATGTAAAATATTTGTATAATAATTTTACAATTAATTTGTATGATAATTGTAAAATAATTGTATAATTGTAAAATAGATTTTCGTATCTAAAGCTAAATGTATAAAATAAGTAAATCAGTAAGTAGAGTTATATAATCCAAGATGATTCTTAAAATTTCAAAATTTATTTCACAATTTAGGAATTCATCAATTGAATAAAACGGATTAACCAAAAGCCATTGAAATAACTTATTCTTAAAAATGCCAATTGAAATGGTTTGTGCAGACTCGTCCAGCTTATATTAAAAAAATGTATACGGTTAAGTTGATGAGTAGATCCAATTTTTGTCACTCGGTGTTGGGGAATATTTAATTTACTGTTATTTCTTGTATTGTGAGTATGGATGTCTTTTCTGGTAGTAAATAAATTTAAATTAGTTTTTGTATATACCAATATTTGAAAAATGTATAGATTTATGACAGTTAGGATTTTAGCATCAATAAATAAGGGTCGACAATGATCTAAATAACCTGCCCTGCAAATAGTTCAAATTACTTTCTTTTGAATTAATAAGATATTTTTTACTAAGGGTGAATGATCCCAAAGAATTAAGCCATAGGAGATATGTGATTGAAATAGCCCAAAGTATGCTATTCTTAAAAATTCAGTTGAAATGATATCTCTTAATTTCCAAAATAGGTAGCTTGCCCGAGAAATCTTTGTACTAAGGATATTAATATGGGATGACCAGTTTAATTTGGAATCTAAGTTTATGCCAAGAAGCTTGACTGATTGTAAATCTTGAAACTGTGTAGATAGACTGATTACAGTACACCTCGGATTATCCGGACCTCACATTATCCGGATCCCGGATTATCCGGACCTCACATTATCCGGATCCCGGATTATCCGGACCGGTCCATCCGAGAAATTAAAAAATTAAAATCACGGCAAAAACATGATTTTAGCTAGTTTACGGGTGGAATGCGCCTTCCAAAAGTAAAATGCGAATGAAATACATTACTGTATGCATTTTGAATCATAATAATTGAAGGAATCGCATTGCCTAAACAATACATTGCAGCATTTTCGTGAACGTAGTTTTCTGGATTGAAATGCTTGTGGCGTTAGACGTAATCAAAAAAGGCGTAGCCTACGGCAATCTTACGAGTTTGTTTATTGCTGTCATTTGATGTGTTACACGTTATTTCTTAAGGAGAGTTAATGTAATAATTTTTGAGTTACTTTAAGTTTCGTCAAGATTATTTCAAGTTTCAGTTATTACCATAAGTTTGGGAAAAGTTAACATTATATTCGTATGATTAATAATAAAGTCTATTCCTTAAATGTTTTTCAAAATTAAACCCTCATAGAATTTGAAAGAGTAACATAATGTACTTTCTTGACACGCCGTTTGCAGCATCAATTCAGCAGGGGCTATTAGTACGCGATCGCTGTTTTGCCAATATTGTAATAACCTCGGATTATCCGGATTTTTTGCTATCCGGATCGGCGTTCCGCCACATTAATCCAGATAATCCGAGGTGTACTGTATAATATTTTGGGGTTTTTCTTGATTACATAGAAGTTTGTTAGAAGCAAACCAATTTAAAGCATAATCCTCTGCAGATTTTAAGGATTGATCAAGGAAAACTATATTTTGATTGCTAGTAAAAAGAGAAGTGTCATCTCCATAAATTACAGAGCCTACTGGTATATTTTTAGGCAGGTCATTGATAATTATTGTAAAAAAGAAAGGGCCAAGAACAGAGCCTCACGGTACTCCCATTTTTATTTTTTATATTGTTGAGTTTAAGCCTTTAATTGAAACAAATTGTTGCCTATTGCTTAAGTAAGACTTTATGATATTACATGAGTGATCTGATATTCCATAAAATTTTAGTTTTTCTAGAATTATATTAAAAGGGACGCAATCAAAAGCTTTGCTTAAATCCAACAGTGATAAAGCAATAGATTCTTTGTTATCAAGGGCATCAAGGGAGTGGTTAACAACTTCCATAACACCAGATGTTGTTGATCGTCCTTCGTGAAAGCCAAACTGTGACTCAGATAAGAGATTATAATGCTCAAAATGAAGGGAACGCTGCTTGTGCATTAAGGATTCAAAGATTTTAGAGAAGATCGGTACTATGGAGATTGGTCTGTAGTTTTGAGGAAGCCTCTTGTCTCCTTTTTTATAAATAGGGATTACTTAAGAAAGTTTAAGCGAGTCAGGAAAATATCCTACCTCCAGGCATTTAGTGAGAATGAATGAAAGTGGCTCTTTAATGGCATAGACTGTCTTTTTAACTATGTAATTTGATAAAAAATAGACATCCATACTCTTGGAGTTAGACAATTTAGACACAATTTGAACTACGTCTTCTGATCCAAATTCTTGCCAATGAAATGTATCAGGAGGAACAGATCTCTCCCCTAAAAGGTCATGAATCGGTGTATTAGTTTGAGGTATGTTATTTGAGAGTTCCATAACTGAATCTAGAAAAAAACTATTAAGTTGCTCTGGGCCAAGCATTATTTCTTGTGGGGCAACTGTGGAACTTTCCTGTTTAATGATGTCCCACGCCGCTTTGCATCAGTTTGGTGCTGACTCAATAAAATTCTCACAAGCCCGTCTTTTTGCTTCCATAAGGTGATTCTATAACTACGTTTACTGCCTAGATAGGCATTATATGCCTGTTGACGGTGCACAGAACCATTATCTCTAAGGCTTTTATAAATATTAAATAAATTTAACATGTGATTTCTTTCCCTAGCAAGGTCTTCAATGTACCATTTAATTTTTTTACATTTGCCCTTACAACTATTTGATCTGCTAACTAAAGGTGAACAGTAGTGCCTAAGAGCTACATATTGTTTAAAAAAACTATCAAATAATTCTTCAGCAGTTATAACACCAGAGTTATACTCATCTATCATTCTCCAGTTTTAATTAATAAGATGACTGATAAATAAGTTAATTTTGGAATCATTTTGTTTTCTAATGTATGTTTTAATGCTATTGTTATTACTGTTACTTTTATTGCTCGGTTTGTAATAATTGTTACTATTTATATATTCCATTATATGGGCATTATGATCAGCAAAATGACCCTTAAAAGTGGTAATCTTATACAAACTGTCATCAAAATTTACTAAAATATTGTCTATACAGGATTTCCCACAGGCTTTGATTGAACAAGTTAAGTTAAGGGACCTACGCAAATTAAGGAAATCTATTGATTTTTTATCTTTAATATTGAGCATCTCTATATTGTGGTCTCCACAGATGGCCACTGAGGTGCCATTTTTCATTATTTTCTTGACAGCTAATTCAAAGTTTTGAAAGAAAAAATCTATATTACCATTTGGAGATCTATGTAAACTAATAAGTGAGAAACATATGAACACATGTTTTTCCCAACTTAACCTTGAGTCAATGTAGAATCCCAAGAGTTTGACGGTGTTTGCTTCCTCAACCCCACACTTCAGTGTACACAGGAAGGTCTGCGTTTTTTCTTCGTTTCTTTTAAGACAATTGGCGATGAACCAGTCCTTGGCCCTCATGAGTAGATCCTCCGCCTCCAAGCGAAGATGGTCTAGGTCCCCTCCTCTGGACAGCAGTGTCGTGTCATCTGCAAACAAGAGTGTACGTCCATTTACATCAAGGTCATTAACTATTATAGTGAACGGGACCGGTCCCAGTAGCGAGCACTGTGGGACTCCATGTGGTATGGCCCACCCGGGAAACCCTCCCATCCAAAGAAACCACCTGACAGCGATCTTCAAGAAAGCTCACGATGCTACTCAACACCGATCCACCCAGCCCATACATCCTTAGTTTTTGTTAATTAGTATTTTGTGTGAGACATCGTCAAAAGCCTGCTTAAATCACATAAGCTTAATAAAACAGACTCTTTACTCTCAAAAGCATCAGATATTGTGACTATCAGGCTAAGTAGGGAAGCGGAGGTGGAACGCCCTTTCCTGAAACCATGCTGTGCTTTAATGAACAAATTGTTACTTTCAAAATAGCCAACGAGCTGTTTCTTCATAAATGTCTCTATGACCTTGGAAAAAAATCAGAAGTATTGATATGGGTCGAAAATTTGATACAAGCGAAAGGTCTCCCTTCTTGAAAATCGGCACAGTCCTAGCAACTTTAGCACTATTTGGGGTAAAACTATCGAACACCGGACCTATTAGGATTTAAAAATTTTTCCATCTTAACACATGTAGAATTTTACGCTGATTCCGAAAATGACAACCGTTTTCGTCGGAAACGACTGGAACACTGATAAAGATGGGATTAAAAATTTCGAAAATCAGGATTTAGTGGTCATTTCACGTTCTTTAAGGAGAACCGGACGATCCTATTGTCTGACGGCGACTAACGCTTTCGGGGGAGTAAGAACGAAGTTAATCATCTGTCCCGAGCAGACGACAAGCAAATGCCGTCATAAGAACAAAACGAATATCGCGCAACGACCAGTATCTTCTATCACTGTCTTCTGTACTGGTCACTTACGTTCGTTGCAGACGAAACAAGCGGATTCAAATGACATCAAATCTAATAAATGTAGTCTTTTTAAAGCAAATGCCGTTATTTTTACTATTAACGCATCTTTTTGTAAATTTTAAATTTAAGAATGGTGATCATATTAAAATTTTACGTTTAAGAATAATGATTATATTCATGCTTTACCTATTGTCCAGAGTAGTATATCTTAAGATCAGTTATGCTAACGATATTAAATTAAGATAATCGGCAAATTTATTTCAAATGTTTTGATTCTCTCTTTGTAAAACCTTAACATAAGTTATAATAGTAAAAACAATTTTATTGACATAATGAAACAATTATTAACGAGCAACTTACTTGCCGACGACATGTGAATGAAGAAAATAAACTTTTAAAACAGGTGTGCCAACGATGTAAAACAATTAACTCATTTTATTTAATGTGGATACTTTAATCAGAATGTAATTTAATACATGTTACTCGTAGAAAACCAATTGGCTCTGTGAAGAAATAGTTGAAATCGGCTAGAAACAGTTTTAATATATTATTTTGTGAGTTTAAATATTTATTTTTTGCGAAAAAGTCTGATATTGGCGATCTTTGTATTGTGCGTTACAGCAGTTGGCACTGTTGTTTCAATCTCGTATCCACGAAAGCTACTTCCGCTTCCGCGAAAATGTTTAAATCGAAGAGACCGTCTTTCGATGGCTGGAAACAATCTACCTAGATCGTTAAAGTAAAAGTTTTAAATTGATAGAGGCGAAAGGTTTTATAGTGTAATTTTATTATGTGAAATTGTGTAACATAATGGTGTAAAATTGTAATATAAAATGCAGATAGAAATGTTTAGTGATATTGTGTGTGTGCGTGTTTGGCTTTGTTTATAGAATGTGAAATGGTTGATGATTATTGTTGTACTGTGTGTGAAGTGAATTTTTGGGATGGGGCTAGTTTTAAGGAGGACAATAAGGTTAAAACTATTACTAATAAATTAATATTATTATTAGAATTATAGAACTATTTTAGAATTGCCCTATTAAAAATACCTTTCATATCCTAACCTATCCTAACCTAACCTAACCTAACTTAACCATCCTCTCTTGACCTAACCCATTTAAACGTACTCAGTTATGAAGAAGGTAAAAGGGACGACGGGTTAGGTCGTGTTAGTTAGGTTAAGATAGGTTGGGTTAAGTTAGGTTTGTTAGGTTAGTTTAGGGTTAGGTAAAGTTAGGTTAACTTAGATAAATTTCTTAATTGGTCATGCCGGAGGCTGAGGGCCGGAGGCCCTTTTACCTTTTTCATAACTGAATACGTTTAAATGTGTTAGGTTGGTTGGGTTGTTTAGTTAAATTCTCTAGTTTAGTTTTTAGTTTTTTCTGTATATATCGCTTATACATGGTTTAATAGCAAAACAAATTACATATTCGTATTCAGGACGAAAATTCGCTTAATCTGAGTACCCACAGTCCAATATTTGAGACAGGAAAAAATTTCCCGTTTTTCCCGATTTTCCCCGTTTTCCCGGTCTTCCCGGCGTTTCCGACAAAAACGATCGTCATTTTCGGAATCAGCGTAAAATTTTGAATATTTTCAAAAAAAAAATATTAAAATCGTGATAGGTCCGGTGTTCGATAGAATTACCCTATTTGGGAAATTTTCAGAATTTAGGCACAGATTGAGAACTCGGGCAAGAGGAGTTGCAATTACTCTATAACAGACTTTAATACAGAGCACAACATGCCATGGTGGTCCTGACTCTTGGACAGTGGCGGCTGGTGGGTTAAATGAACAGGAGGACTCACTTACTACTAATTACTAAAATAGTGTTACAGATTTTGTGTATTACACCTACCTTCGATTGCTATTCACATTTCATGGTCTGTAATATTACCAATATCTGCTGAATTCACTATTAAAATAATAACTATCACTTATCACCATTCCTGATTACCAACTCATTGGAGTAAAATAGATAAATGAAACACAGCATGTAAACAAATAACCTCACTTCAGCTCCCTTGCCTCACCGTTTAGGTTAAGGTTTGGAGGTTAAAAACATTGTTAAAACATTTATTTATTGTTATAAAACATTTTTACAAATGCATTAACAATCGTCAATATACATGTGCATTACATGGTAAAGCAACATAACACAGGTGAAGCTACAATAAACATATACAAATAAACACATAGGCCTACATGAAATAGAGAAATCACAGATAGACTGTCCAACTAATATTTAAAAAATCGTCAATTTTATATAAACATTCATTTATTAATATATTTTTGAGCTTACTTTTGAAACTATTGTGAGGCATTAATTTTAGATCTAAAGGAACTGAATTGTAAAGTTTAATTGAAGCATGATACCAGTTTTTCTGAGAACTACTGTAATGATATTGTTGAATTCTTAAGCTATTTTTATACCTGGTGTTATAAGAATGATAACCTGCATTGATCTGAAATTCTTTAATATTTCTATGAACATAAGAGAGAACATTAAACACATAAAGAGAATAAAAAGTTAATACACCTAATTTAACAAATAATCGTCCACAGGAAGCTAAATATGTTACAGAGATTGGAGGGTTGCTATGGTTACTAAAACGAATAAACAACAGGTGCGCCAACATGAATCGTGCAATCACAACGGCAGCAAGGGTTCAGTTTCTTATTGCCCTAAAGAGATTGTGGTGGCTGCACTAATTACTGATGTGCGCGCACAAGTTCGGACGCTGCCTGAGACGCCCTATCATAGACTAATAATGAACTTCGTAAAGAGATGGCACTCCCATGTTAACTCGGTGGTAACGAAACAGCAGCGCTATCTGAATAAATTGCAACGAACTAAAAAGATCGATGCGATATATCGATGGTCGTCGATGCGACATAGCGATCGTCGTCGTCTGCTTTGTTTATATTTTCGTTTTCTTGTTTTGTTTGCTAGACTTTCAATTTTAATGACTTTACCGGTTTGTTTAGATTAAGTGCGTTTGCCGCTAGTGCAAGTTGTTTCGCGAAATACTGTACTGAGTGATTCTTATTGTGCTTAAAACGATTGATTGAAAATAAATAGTAGATCTTTACATAAAAGCACTTAATAAAAATTAACTTAGTTAATTTTTACTAAGTGCTTTTATGTAAACATCTACGTATTTATTTTCCATCAATAGCTTTAAGCACAACATGAATCACGCAGTACAGTATTTCGCGAAACAACTTACACTAGAACTTTCTGCAAACGTACTTTAGGTATTTTCCCACACTCAAATTAATTCCAACTCGTTATGGTTGTGTACAGGTGAGCACTTTTTCCCCACCTAAACTTGAACGTTCTTTGCGAATCGATTCGCGTGACTCACTCAGTTTGGAATACGGACCGACTCATATCGTTCTTTCATCTGAATCGAATTCGAAATTTTCGAATCGCTTGGCGTGAACACTTTAACCACTTAACACTTAAGCTTCTCAGAACTCGTTGCTCAAGATTAATAAAAAGTATAAACTAGTACATTTAATATTTATTTATTTATTATATTATTGTAGGAAGTTGATTTCCAAAGTCAGTCCGGAATTGCGTAGGCCTACTATTACAGTTCAATAATTAAGTTAAATCATGCGGATTAATATTATAACCTTTAACAAACTTGTCTTTAATTAATTATTTATTGATAACTAGTGTATGACATATAACAAGTCATCGTCTGTATTGTTTATTCAAATGTAAAATTGGAATGATATAAATTATTTCACAAGTACAAATTAGGTTACAACTGAAAGTGTATCTATAGGGCCTAAGTTAACCTTTTAAAACTTAATTTTCACTAAAATTCTTAGTAATCTAAATAAGGTAGATAATCATGTTTGCTTTGTAAAAGACTGCCAGATCGATCTTATTGAGCAAGATAATGACAAAATTTTGTGATGTTTCAAATCTGGGCCTAGCTGCCGTTGGTTATTGGGCTATTAACTTAATCATAACATAAGTCAGCCGTTCTTTGTCAGTAACAAACCTTATCAGTTTCTGACCGTTCTTTGTCAGTAATTTATTTCACCCATTATGATACTTCAAGTTCTGATTATTAAAATAGTAGCCTATGTCGCATCCTGGTATCCTGGTCTCAAGGCTCTTATGGGCTAGGCTGGTTGCCAGTGTTGATGAGAACCTGGTGTGAAAAAGCCGTTACCTGTTGAAGGTTTAGCTATAGGTATGAACGCACAACATTCACTTCTGACATAGAAACATATACACAACCAGCGTTGATGCAAGCCAAATAGATACTTTGTCTACTAGATATGGACCTTTAAGCAGGTATAAATGACTAGGTCTTTATATTAGACATATTTTAATTAAAAGAGCCTACATCTCCTGGTTATTCTAAATATATGAACTTATTACAAAAGTAGTACAGAAATTCTTATTTTCTATTACTTCAGCACACTCCATCTTCTCTGTGTAACGAAACAAGAGAGAGAGACTTAAATCTTAAAAGAGCAATTGAGTCAATTGAGTCGGCTTCTGTTCGGAAGCCCAACCGTTTCTGATTCTTTGTACTGAGTGAGTCACGCGAATCGATTCGTAAAGAACGTTCAAGTTTAGTTGGGGAAAAAGTGCTCACCTTGTGTACACGTCGCGTCGTGACAGAAAATCAGGGAAAACGGAACGGGAAGCTAGCAGATCGTTATCGTCGTTCTGATTGGCTGAATCAGTGAAGAAGAAGAAAGTCATGTTTTTACAACGCCATCTGAATAAATTGCATCGAACTAAACCGCTCCAATAAGCTTACCACTTGGCTCCATTTAAGTGTCAGACCGGTGGCCCTATATCACAACATGGCAGTGACGTCAGAGCACCCTCACGACTGTCTGCTGGATTTGCCATAAGATAGCATGCGTTAGGATTGGGACGCTCCGGCCAGCGTCCGCGGGATATACGCGCAATAGCAGTTGCCACCTAAATCAACATATTTCGATGCCGGCCGCAAGCGAAAGTGCGGCGCAAGGTCAACCAGTTGTATTGCTAACTGGTCGGCAACAAGCGAAAGCATGCGAGGTCAAACCCGGCCCACTCGGTCTCGTTTATCTTTTAAAACTCGCATGATAGGGTTTGCAAACATATTAATTCAAATATGTTGTAAAAATTTTCTTACGATATTTTGTTACAAATCTTTTTAAGGCAAATGTTAAGAAACCATGTTTCTATTTTAATCGCAACTACAGTTTCGATTTCTTTAACTAAATATTATAGCTAAGTATTAAGGTAATATAATAAAGTAGCATCTTTAAAAAATATTGTAATTTGTACAAAGTTAAATAAGTATTTTAAGCCAAATGTTAAAAACAATTGTTTAGTACTGAGATGTTCACCCTACAACACCTACGTTAGAACTAACATTACAAATCCAAAAATTGCGAGGAGTCTCTCATGGTGGTGGGGGGAGGGCAGATGTTCCGAGCTGCACATGTCAAGGGAGGTTGCAGCGCCGATACTGACACATCAGTTTGCTAGTAGAACTGGCAGAGTAAACATCTAAATAAACATGAGTTCTGTTTTATATGTTTCTTTTATTAAAGATGGACTTTGCATTGAAACGCAAAGTTTTCCTATTGATGCAGATCCTATACAACAAATTTTAGTACATCCTCCAGAAAGTTATGATTCCATCTACATTTCAGTGCAAGGAACAAACGACCCCCCACCACCAACAACTACTGATGCACAGTAGGACACGGCTACCACACGTCATTAAAGCTTCAGCTCTTTACCCGAGCACACATGGACTCTGAGCTTCAATATAATACTGTTTCTTCTACATCTACACCAACTTCCGAACAATTACCTACTACAAATGAAACTACTACAAGTCTACAAGTAAATGAAATTTCATCAACTGTTAGTTCTGATGCGCAAGCAATAATGTTATCATTAATTGGTTTCGACTAAAAATTCAACAATGGAAGAAGAAAGAAACTCGCTACTTTACAACTTGGTTTTTGTGAACCCGTCGAAATTTATTATTTGCCTACTTTCATTTTTATGTGGTTACAATTTTGGTTACCTTGTTCAGGAAATGCTAACAGATAAAAAGGAAGAACATTCGCTATATTTTAAAGTTTATGTTTATGTAATTGCATCTTTATTTGGATACTTTGTAGCAGGATATTTTCTTGTTAATTTGTCAATTCCATTTTTTACATGGTATTTTAACAGACGTGAAAATCAACAAAACAACAGTTTGTAAAAAGAAACAAAAATTATCTTGCATTTTCGGATTTTCCGAAAATGCAAGATCTTTTTTAAAAACACCCCCAAAAGACCTTGACACACTTCCGGCCATTTAAAATTTAAATACCCAGCACAGCAGGGCATTTAAACTTTAAATACCCACCAACAACACGTCACAGCTACGTCACAGCTGATGACGTCACTTCCGGTCACGTGACCGGAAGTAGCTGTCAAAAAATTGACTGCCTGTCAAAGTTTGATTGGGCCAGCAGCCCCAAGTGCCCACTACTCATATAGTTGAAATTGATTTATCATTAATGGTCAGTATAATGAAAATTAGTAGTTTTTTACACATTTATCGGATACATATGTAAACCAATTTTAATTCAGTATGTTTGAAAATCTTCTTGGGGGGGCGGCGTCCGAGAGTCCTTATGGGCCGGCCACCACTGCTCTTGGATTCCTTAAAGTCACATATTTGGTAATATACAATATTACCAAATATGTGATGCGGAAAGTGAAAAGGGACCTCGAGTCGCTGGAGTAAATATTACAGTACGGGCATTTTAGTCGAACCGGGTCAAAAATATCGATTTTTAGGTTTTGATTGGATACGATTCCTTAATCTTTCCAGTACATATTCATTCGGTTATTTTAGCGATAAGAATCCGAGAAATATTAAAAAATAATCGATTTAGCAGTCTATGTCGCGCATACGAAAAGGGACCTCAAGCAAGGCCACACTACTCTACAGGCCGGAGTCCTTTTGTGGTGACGTCACATTATCAGACGGAATCGCAGACGATTTTATAATGTACTCTTATGGCGATTCACTGTCGCACTCGTAAAACTATCGTGCCCTAAGTAATTCAATTAGTTTTCGTTTAGAAACCATTATTTTTTTCGAACCTGCATTAATCAATGAATAACTAAATGCGGTCGAAAATACTTTTAAAGAAAACAAGACTTTATTTCATAAACTCAAAAACCGGTAAACATTACAGGCAAGTAATTTGTTTACTTTTCATCAGATGATTTATTGGAAATTTGACAGTTTTGTTTCTAATTGTTTTCATTTTGATGTTCTAATGTCATAATTTTTTGGTAAATGTTTACGATTTTCATATGATTTTAGAGTTAGAGTTATTTCCAACACAGCGCTAGGAGTTCGGCCGATGTTGTGACGTGGCATCAGGGAAGAGGGGGGAGACTCCGGCCTGTAGTGTAGTGTGGCCTTGCCTCAAGTAGCTTAAATGGGAAATAACATGGCGAGTGACTTCAGGTCCCATTTCCCAAATGTGCAAGCCTGCACTGACAGAGTCGTCAGTGTCAGTGGTATTACAAAACTAGTCTCTCCTGACATCTATAGGCGGAGAAGTGAACTACTCCAGGTTTTACGTTGTAAAATAATATCGATGTATACAGGACCTGTATACATTGATAATATTGTCTAAGTCCGAAAATCACCGTCTTGACAGTGTATTTATCTTTTACTAGCAGTTGCCCGTGGCTTTGCTCATTGCTCACGATAAAAACTGTAACTCCCTCTGCCTAAATGAAGATAGGGCCACATACTGAGTTTATGATTAAACAGATAAGGTACAAAAAAAATGACAACTTTAACTTAACTAACTATGGTATATTCAACTTTTATATAGCACATATCATCTGAAAAATCAACAAAAAACCATATATAAAGAAAATTTATTTACAATAAATTACACCTTCACATTTGAAGCTGCTGTTAACAAAGTACTTTTACATACAAATTTGGTTATTTTTGTTAGGGTTGGTGGTTAATATATTGATGATGACTATGTCAATTATTGTTTAGTTGATACAAGTGATTTCTTAAAATAGCTACGCTGAATTTTGTTGTAGTGTTTGCCAATTCTTGAAGTTTTTCATCATTTAATTTAATTTTTTTCCAAATGTCCATCAAAAATTTTGGGATTGTGCCTCTGGACCCTATTAATAAGCCATAAATATCAATATTTTCTAAATTATACTTTTTTTGTAATAATTTATTGTATCTTTGTAGATCATTACTTTCTCCTCATGTACTTCTAGAGGTTGTTCTTTATTTTTTTCAAATCGGATTGTTGGGTCAAACATATAACCTCTTTTTAATTTTTTATTAATTACCAAAATGTCCGCTCTTCTTATTGATCCCATGTCAGCAACTGATTTTATTTCCTCATCTATAAGTATAAAAGAGGATGTTGGTATATATATATATATATATAGCATTGATAAACTCAGACACCGCTGGACCGATGGCCACGAAACTTGGTAGATACATGAAGAATTTCATGGAGTAGGTTTATACACCTTCAATTTCGTGATAACTTTCAGGGCTTAGCCCTGGGACCGTCTTAAAGGTACCCATGTCAGGGATTTTGAAAGAATTTGAGTTAGATTTGTTTACTAACAAAACATGTGAAAGTAAAATTTAAAACAGGTGATGTAAATTAATGGTATTTCTTTCTGCTATTTAATTGTATTTGTTTACATGAAGATTTGTTACTTGGTGCCAGATGGTTAATGAATTAAGACTTTTGAATATATTTCAAGTGCAATACACTATATAAAATGCTGGTATGTAGTATGTAATAAAATAAATAATTGATATTACTGAAGGACTTCTGTGATCACTGATCACTTATACTTGAAGGACTTCTTTTTTATGACAAACTACTGTTTAAAGAGGAAGAGTGTGCTACTGTAAAGTATTAATTTTATCTACAGCACTTTAAAAAAAAAAATTGGCGGGACGGCTCACTCAACCTTTTTGTTCAATATAGAGTAAAAAACGTAAGTCAGCACTTTTTAATAATTGCTTGAGTGGAATTGTAATTTTTTGTTAAAGTTAGACCCTAAAACCTTAAGAAAATAATCTTTTACAGTGAATAAAATTTCAAGTCATGTTCTATGGTTCCTCTAACACGTATGCCTTCATGAAGGAAAGAAATAGGATTTCTAATACGCAGGTCTGCTGCGACGGGGGTGCAATAAATTCAAATTAAGGGTAACTATGCTCAAGGCCCCACAGTGAGGCCTTGCTATGCTACATATGCGAGCAGATTCAAAGCCGACGAAAAAGGCAAGGGTGCCATTCCTTATATCGTTCCCCATGATCATCATCAGGGCAAGGTCAGATACCGTGCATTAAGCAGAAACGACCATAAAGTCTTCTCGGCGTTTGTCTTGGGTGAGCCAGTCTCTGTAAATTCGCTTCTTGGGTGTGTGAGCGCAATCCTCTTCACCTGATAGCAAGATCGACTGGACAGCCGATACAAGCAAACAGCACTTGCAAGAGGAAGGACCGCCGATATTGGGCATGAGCCTACCCAGGGCAGCAACACCCTTTGGGGCTTTGTCGGTGGGGCGCTGGAAATGGTCACATTTTTTTATATATAGGCAGGCACTTTAGGCAGGAATAGAATACCCCCATCGTAGCATAAGCGTATTAAGAGCAAATTTCTAAAAACGTTTTTGTTTTATCATGTTTTATGGAAGTACATTTGATATGTTTAAAGAAGTAGATTTTACAACAAGAAAAATAAATGGGAAAACAAAACGATATAATTGATGGGTGATAGTGTATGTTTAATTTTTATCGTGAGCGAAGCCACGGGTTCTTCTAGTAGACATCATATCCTTTGTCTCTAAAACTGTCTGCTATGATTTTTCTTATTTTGTTGTGGCGTTCATTTCTTAAAAGCGCTCCAAATGGGCGGTGCCACATCTCCAATCATTTTTAGCATTGTTCTGTAATCAGAAGAAGTTAGGTTCTTTAATTTGTGAAAGTTTAGGTTTATCTTTGGACATTCTTGAAACAAACATATGCCTCTACCTTTAATTGGTAAATTACACCATTTAATGTATTCCATTTCCTGGATATGATTTCTTAGAGCTTTTGAAGAAACTGATGGTATACAAGGGATAAGTTCATCTATGTTTAATTTCTTGAAGCATACTTCTTTCTCTTGCTTGAAATCTCTAAAAAGAGCAATATATGGATCATGAATTCTTTCAAGAATATTACATATATTTATATGTTGTATTAATGCTTCCCACTCAGCTTTAAACAGTCCTAATCCTTTGTATTTCTTTGGCGAATATATCATCGGGTTAGGAATATCAAAGGGCAAGTCTAGTATTTCTTTTACAGCTGATTTTGTGAGAAGATCGATATCATTGAGAAAGTTTTGTGTCAATTTGTTCAGAGGAGCGGTCTGGAACGGATATATTAAACTGGGCCAGATACATTTGTTTAAAACATACAGTTTTTGCTCATGTTTTAGGAACGAAGATGCAGTAAGTCTTTCAATTTTTTTAATAAATGATCTAAGAATGTTTGAGGTATCTAGGACTATCTTATTTTCAAAATTTACTCCAAGGTATTTAATTGTATCTCCTTTTTTCAACGATTCTAATATGTGTCCTTCAATACAAAACTTATCTGAACGCAAATCACCATTTGTTACGTTTATTATTTTAGTTTTCTTAATATTTAACCTTAGACCAATTTCATCAAATTTAAATTTTATATAACTGTATAACTCCATAATAGATTCTTTATTTTTTGCAATCAGTACTGTGTCATCGGCAAAGCCTAGGACACTTAAGGCAGGCAGAGAATCATCTATTTTGTAACCGTGTGTTTCACGCCATGATGTTGCCGTTAAGTCATCCAGGATATGGTTAATGCTCAGGTTATAAAGTGTTGGGGACAAAGGAGCACCTTGTAATACACCTCTTTTTATTACAATAGGTTTTGTTTTTCCTTCACTTGTTTCAATTTGGGTATGATTATTGATCATTAGTTTTTTTTTATATTACTAGCTGTTGTTAACCCGCTTCGCTGGGTTGAAAAATCTTATGAAGGCCTATATAGTAGCCCAAAAGATGTAATTTGTAAGCAAGAATTTAAACGTCTAATGTAATCTAAAATTCAATATATTATGATGTTTATCCATACATATTATATTTGATAAAGCCGGGGGTTGCATATTTGTTGGTAGCAATCTTATTTTCCCTTTCAAACAGCACATAATATGCGTTTTCTTTTTGAATTAATCTTTGTGCTATGCAATAACTACAAATTTTGTCCATCTTGCAAATTACAACATTCGGGTGTTCAATACAATCTACATTTTATTGGAATAATGTGTACTTTACAGCCAAAATCATTGTTCATTGTCCTTTTGTAAACAGCTTTTAAACTGTTTAATTTAATTCAGCTTCTTCTGTTTAATTCCTTTTTCGAAGGTTCTCCGTTATATCTCTGTTCTGATTATTTCTTTCATCACCTTGTGCGTCCGTCTCCCTTTCTGTTCCAAATCTGCTACGACAGTGTTTTTTGATGTCGCTGTGAATTTTCCCGTGATACCCTTAGATGTTTCTTTCTATTCGTTGTTTCATTTTTTCTTGCAATCGTTCATTTACGTGATAAGATACGGAATTGCAAACTTTTTCTCCTACGTTTTGACATTTTTTCGTCTTATTTACCACTACAGTATCTTTGAATTTAAAAACAAAAAATATGTATCTCTACATTTTAGTGCACTTCATGTTTTTTTTAATAACATAACCTATCAGTAAAAATTTACTAAATAATTGAAAACGTAAATAAAAACACATTTGCTAAATAAGACTGTATTCACCTGTTGTACAAAAACAATTGTAGGTGCTGCATTCTGTTGGCAACCACTTTAACCATGGTTACCTTTTCAAATTAAACCATGTGTTTTGATATAAACAAATAAAACCTCAAGTACTCACAAAATCCTTTAGGCCCCTTTCGGACGATCCTGTGTCTACACCCAATAAGATATCGAAACCCAACCACCATAGTGCAGATCATGAGATTTCAAGCTTCAGTTTGATACCAAGATCATGGGTCTACGACGTGTAGTTTTGGCTGTAGCACTAAATATACCAACACACAACTCTTCTTTTATATATATACTAAATATACCAACACACAACTCTTCTTTTATATATATAATATATATTGATTATTTAAACTAGTTGGTGCCTCCAATTTATCTAAAACACTGAAAAGATGTCAATGACCTACATTGTCATAGGCTTTTTCTATGTCAAGGAACATGATGCAACAATCTTTTTTCTGTTCTTTAGCATTGTTTAAAATAGAGTTTAAAATATTTGAATTCATATGGGTTCCTGGTACCATTGTAAATCCTCTTTGAACTTCATTAAATTGAATGCATTGCTTTAATCTAGCATCAAGAACTCGCTCGTATATTCTTCTAATAATTGAACAAATTGATATTGGTCTCCAATTTCCGATTTCTTCTTGCATTCCTCCTTTATCTAATAGAATAGTTCTTGCTATTTTCAAATTATGTGGAACATTTTCCATATCTTGCAATTTATTGAATACTACTGTTAAAATTCTCGGAACTTTAGCATTTTTTTATGCTGCGCGTAATGATTCTATCAGGACCTCGTGCAGTGTCTTCTTGGATTCCTTTTATAGCCTGGAAAATTTCTTTTTCTGAAAATTTATATACGTATTCTTCATTAATTTGTTTTCTTACTATGTCTTCTGGTATTTTATAGTTTTGTAAAGGCATTGTTCTGTTATTTTCGTGTGAGAATCTTTTGCTAAAAGCTGAAAAAAGTTCATTTATATTGATTTTGCAGCTTTTACTATTTCCTTCTAGTACTTTTCTTATAGCCCGTTTCCTCTGATTATAATACTCATACTGAATTAAGTCATACATATACTTCTCTTTCCTTTTCTGTCTATTAATTCTGGTTTTTCTTTCAGGGTTACTACTTTCTTTAAATGCACTGCCTAATTTGATAGTTTTCTTGGCTTTCCTCATCTCATAATATTTTCTAGCGGGGTGTTTTGGGCCTGGTAGTTCATTGATGGACTCAGCAAGGAACTGTAAAAACTCAGTAAGTTGGTAACTGAATTCAGTCTCATCCAATTCCATACTGAATTTTTGTATCCAATCATTATATGTACTTTTCTTCTAATACATTTGTCTTATTCACATGGTTGCTTGTTTTGGCATGACCTTTATTGTAAATTGCTTCAATGGTAGGTTCATTACAATTTCCATCTCTACTTACTTTTTTAGAGTATTTATTTTCAATATTTACCGCAGTATTTCAGGATGGGCTTTAGATATATGTATTTTTAAACCACCATTGTTAGCAAAATGCTTGCCACAGCTTGTACATTCAATATTTTGGGAATCTCTCTCATTGTTTTGTAATAGTCGTTTAGTATTACTTTTTGTTTTTTTCCCTAGATTTACCTATAAAATTTTCATTAATTTCTTTGTAAATCTGATTTACAGAAAAATCTTTTATGTATATGTTATCATGGCTAATATCTAGTTGTTTATATACACGCTCACAAACCAATTTTAAATTGTGAAGAACATGTATTCCACATTCCAAATTATTTTTTTGACGTATACATGGTATATATACTAATTTAAATTTATCAGAGTTCAGTAGGTGATTGGTTATTTTTTGTGCAGATTTATGAATTATTTAATGGAGAGAGAGAGTCAAAATGATAAAACATCATATTTGTTTGGTCGAAAACCAAAAGTGACCAATGAAAGCAGCCATTATTTTGATCTATTAATGAGTTTTGACAATCGGTGCTATTAATCGGTGTGATCATAATACCATAGTCTTTGACGTTTAAATAAGCATTTTTAATTATATTAAGATCATTAACATTTATTATTAAGTTACTCACAGAACAGTCCATAAAATAACAATTTTTAAGTAACTGCACATATTTTCTAACCATGTTTTTATCTCATTGTCATCAAGTCTATGCCAATGCGCATTCGATGGTTTACCATGTTTAAGGTTTACGTCCTTGTGGCTTCCTCTAATATGAGAACTTAGTCTTTTTATATTTTTCATACCATATGGACACTCAGGCCCTGGGTTTATCTCTTATTTTATCTTGAACATAAAAATACCCCAGTTGCAGCAGACCTCCTGACTATGTGCATGACCTTATTTTATTTCTTCCATGAGAATAAGATGGGGAATGAGTATGCAGGTCTACTGCAACAGTCATGCAAACATTTGGTGGTTTTAAAACAATATCAGGTGAATCTGAACCAAAAAAGCCACATACCAAGTTTTATCAAGATATGTTGAGTAATAACCGAGATATAGAATTTTTCTATAGGGACAATGTACTGTGTTTTCACCTTTAAATAGTGTTTTTTTTGCTTCAGGGAGCTCCAAAATGAAAAGTTATCATGGTCTCGGGCTTAGGTCTTGCCGTGAGACCTATGGCAATAATTCCATCAATGAAATTCGCTAAAAGATAAAGGCCAAGTATTTTTTCTAATGATGTAGATAAAATAAATGGTTTAAATTGTACCTCTTTCAATACCATCTGATACAGGGAAGAAACGTCTTATAAGTATCTCTAATACCAAAAACTTAAAAACCCATTTTTGAGGTGTTAAATCCCCCCTTTGAACCCCTTAGGATGACACGATCGAATTTATTTTTTATGTAGTGTTAAAATATACTGTTTTAAAAGCCCACACCAAATTTTAAATGGATCGGACCTTTTTCGCCGGAGTTATTATATTTACAAAAAAATACAACCTTCCCCCCCCTTCCCCCCTCGAAAAAGGGGCCTTCCACCCCCTGAATTCTTATGGACTCTTCGGATTCTTCAATTAGAGCCTAAAGATGACCTGTATACCAAGTTTCAAGGTGGGGCTAATTTTTTCAGTTTGGTCTTTTTTTGGACAAATTTTACTGTACTATGGTATCAACGCCTTTATACAGCCTAGGGTTACCATATGGGGGAGGGTGAAAAAGAGGACACATCGACATATGGACCCGGTGGAAGGGAAATGAAGAGTCCTTCCCCACCCCCATAATTATTTTGATGGTTAGAGATTTTTATATATATTGTTGTGAAAGTTGGAAACGTTTTTCAAGCTTCTAAGAATCAGTTATTTACATCAATTAATATACCTAAAGCTTGTAAACTGTAGGAAAAACATGTAAGCTCTTAATCAAAACTACTTTTGATTAATTTATTTTGATACCTATCAATTTTGAGATAAGCAAAAATTAATTAATCCGTAATTAAATCAATTAAAAACGCCTAAATAACTTTTCACAAACTATATAATTTATTATTATTAATACAGTTAAACAGAATATCTATTAAGTTAAATATTCTAAAGCAATAAATATGTTATCATTATCATTATCGGCAACAGAAACATAAGTGCCGGCAGGTCACACTAGACACTCGGCTTCAAATTCATTTCTTCCAATTTCAAGCTATTAAAGCGTTTTTTTCAGATATTCATTAAAAGTGCACTTCCTTTTAGGCATTACGTTTACTTGAACAGCTTTAAATAGGTCGGGTTTAAACAACTTGACATATGTTTAACTTGGAACATAACAACAAAAACATAACCTCTCCGGCTGTGCCACCGCTACCGCGCTGATTTCAATCTCAGACGTCAGATGTCAGACGGCAGACAGTTGTTAGTAGAAAAAAAGGAAAGGATGCAACGCCAGTGCTTGTGCATAAAGTAATAACTATTGCTTTAAAGAATAACGAAATGACAACAGCTATAAAGAATGAGATTTAAAATTAAAAAATGTTATATTCCAGAACACAAAAATAACACGTAGAGTATAAAAAAGTTTTCTTAAATAGGTACTGCATTTGCATAGGACAAACATAAAAAACATCTTTTACTCTAATTATATATTCTTATATTACGTTACTTTAAAACCCCGGACATTTAGCAGCTTTTACAGAAATCCGCCCGGACGCCCGGACATAGTCTCAAAAAGAGGACATGTCCGGGGAAAAGAGGACGTATGGTAACCCTAAAATACAGCCGCGCCTTCAGCTTTTTTCTGTTTTTGTAAAAAGGAGTTGATTCGGTCTCGTTCAACACTGATAAAAATATCGATGACGTACTGTTGTAATAAACGGCCACAGAAGGGAAGTGTCGTTAAATTTGGTCGTTATAAATATAACGAAAATTCTGTCGCTTCGTTGGAGTGCAGCAGTCTTGTGATTGCTGGTCAGAATGCTAATTGACTCTTCACGAATCCAAGTTTTGATATCGTAGAGCAACGGTTGGTAGCAGTAGGCACTATGTTAGTCGAGAACCCCAAGTCTCCTTTGTGGGTAAAAGAGACGATACGAGAATGGCTCGATGCGGTTGTCTGTACTGCTCATGGTGAACAGTTGTTTTTCTAGTTCTTTCACGACACGATCGAAATCCGCGTAGGTCTGGTCGGTGTTGAGTGTGATAATAGCTGATATTTCATTCAACGTTGTAGCGGTTTGGGTCGAGGCCGGTAGTGCGAGAACAAATTGACTTTCGGTGGCTGAACTCCTGTAGCGTCTTGAGCTTTTTCTTCTTATATGACTTCGCACCACCATGGGTAGATTGGTTACTCTCCCGCAGGATTCCCTCGAGTAACTATCAATTCTAGGTTCATGTCGGCGTTGGCAGAAATTCGTTTGTTGACGGCATCGGTAGGGCCGAGAAGAATCATCTGCCCGTTGCACAGTCGTTTGTACTCTCCTTGTGCATGTTGCGTCGGCTGAGCAGCGATTTTCAGCGTTGTTGGCGGTTGATTAGCGCAAGTTCTTTTAGGAAACTTGTGTTTATTCGTATTTCCCGTGTAGACACCAATCGTTTTTATTCTTAAAAATTACTCTTGAAAACATTTAACACTAATCCGTACAAAATCTAACCAAACTATATATATAATATAAGTATTCCTTCAAACAATTCATTCAAAATAACCTTTAAACCATTATAAGTTAGCTATTTGATTTTTTTAACCTGCATATAAATAAAAACAACCTGAATCAGCAGTTTTTTTATTTATTTTCTATCAATCGCTTTAAGCACAATATGAATCACGCAGTACAGTATTTCACGAAACAACTTGCACTAGTGGCAAACGTACTTTAGGTATTTTCCCACACTCAAATTAATTCCAACTCGTTTTGGTTGTGTACACGTCGTGACAGAAAATCAGGGGAAACGGAATAGGGAAGTTAGCAGATCGTTATCGTGATTTTGATTGGCTGATTCAGTGAAGAATAAGAAAACCATGTTTTTACAACGACATCTAACTAAAGTGCTTCGAACTAACCCGCACCAATAAGCTTACCATTTGGCTACATTTAAGTGTCAGACCGGTGTTCGTATTGTAGCCACAAAAAATCACTCTGTGTTTCTTTGACCAGCAAATCTCTTGGTCTCATTGTGGCTGTTAAATATGTTGGGGCATATCGCGGCTGAAAAGTCTCTCTGTCGCATTGCGGCCGTCAAATAATATTTGTATTTTACTTTACATAGATTGGGCTCAAGTATTTGTTTTATGAGGCAACATGGCCGATTTCACTGTTCGGGAATTGTTTTGAAATAGTTGGTAAAGGTCAGGAAAAAAGTCGGAAGTTTCATATATGAAATCTGGTAAGACTCCTTGCTTTGGTTTCACAGCGGCTGACAAATTTCTCGGTCATATTATGGCAATAACATCTCTCCAAAACTCTGATTTTGCCCCGGGCAACAGTAAGCTTGTGTAGTGGACCTCAGTGGGGCCACCGGTCTGACACTTAAATGGAGCCAAGTGGTAAGCTTATTGGAGCGGGTTAGTTCGATGCACATTATTCAGATGGCGTTGTAAAAACATGACTTTCTTCTTCTTCACTGATTCAGCCAATCAGAACGACGATAACAATCCGTTAACAACTTCCTATTCCGTTTCCTCTGATTTTCTGTCATGTCGCGACGTGTACACAACCATAACGAGTTGGAAATAATTTGAGTGTGGGAAAATACCTAAAGTACGTTTGCAGAAAGTTGTTCTAATGTAAGTTGTTTCGTGAAATACCGTTCTGCGTGATATTGTGCTTAAAGCTATTGATGGAAAATAAATACGTAGATGTTTACATAAAAGCACTTAATAAAAATTAACTTAGTAAGTTAATTTTTACTAAGTGCTTTTATGTAAACATCTATGTATTTAATTTCTATCAATAGCTTTAAGCACAATAAGAATCACTCAGTACAGTATTTCGCGAAACAACTTGCACTAGCGGCAAACGCACTTAATCCAAACAACCCGGTAAAGTCATTAAAATTGAAAGTCTAGCAAACAAAACAAGAAAACGAAAATATAAACAAAGCAGACGACGACGATCGATATGTCGCATCGACCATGGGCGGATTTACGTCTTAGTTTTTGGGGGTGCCAGGTCACCTCACTAATGAAGTATTGTATGCTCAAATTCAAACATCAAACTCATACTAAAATAGTCCGTTTGCAGGCATACTCCAAAAAATATCTCTTTATTTTACTCAACAACAACCCTGTTGTAATTTATGTAATAGCTTAATCAAAATTATGTTGAAAATTGATTTCCCCTTTTTTTGCCAAACAAAGCAGCAAAAATCAGGGGGTGCCAGGCACCCCCTAGCACCCCCAGAAATCCGCCTATGGCATCGACGACCATCGATAAATCGCATCGATCTTTTTAGTTCGTAGCACTTTATTCAGATAGTGCTGCTGTTCCCTTACCACCGAGTTAACATGGGAGCATAGATAAATCTATGATGGGAATCCATACGAAGTTCATCTTTACGAAGTTCATTATTACTCTATGGTGGGGCCTTGCCTCAACAAGAAAAGTTATGATGGTCTCTGGTTTATGTCTTACCGTGAGACCTACGAGCTTATTAATTTTAGGTAATTTGCAAAAAAAATTACTAAAGCGGCATAATTAACCCCACGAAAAAATTTGTGATTTTCAGTTTTAAAAAATATCAAAGTCAATATTATTAATTATTTACCAACATCAATCTTTTTGAAGAAGCCTAGTCTATTCATGTAACCTGAAAACCAATGTCATAATATATCATGGAGTCGTCGTTCACTATGTTATATGAATGAATCCATTGAATTTTCCGTATCATGTTTTCTCTCTATGTAAGATGGCGCCCCTCAAGTGGAAGTGTCAGCCAGCTGTCTCAACAATATTTTTCGATTTAGATAATACATTAATAAGTACGAGAAAAGGAGATAAGGAAGCTTGTGCTAAGGTATGTTACTACTTGTATAACAATAAATTAATGATATATATTTTAATTTCAATTGAGGTAAATTTAAAATGAAATGAGGAACTAGGTCTGACGTCAACCGGAAAAATCGAACTCAGTGATTTCCGCGTCTGCGCACGTTTGTTAGATTAGCAGACGGCAGACTAAGTTTTTTTTTGGTGAACGTAGTGGGCAGTGGGTAGTCTGGGTAGTTGGGTTGTGGAGTGTTCTTGTGTGAGTTTGTGTCAAGTCATAGGATCAGAAATAGACTTTGTTAACCTAGACGCTGCCTGCTTTGTGAACGTTCATGGGTAACCCTAGACGGATCCAAATTTAGACTTGGCTACGTCCGTCGTAGAATCGTTGAACGAGTTCAGATGCTCAGTGATTAGAATGTGAAAAGGTGTTCCAAAGAAATGTGAGTGATAAACTTGTTTGTGGTCAATCTGTGAACAACCGTGATTATCTTTGTTGTGTTGTGTATGAAAATAATTTATTGAGTTGTTTTACTGTTCAAGAAACCTTTTGTGAAACTTAAGTAATTAGTTTCTCTTCCTCAAGCAAAATGGCAGGCATTCCAGAACCAGTAAAAAAGTGTTTGGCTATTCTTTCTGCTGCCTCCAATGATACTGAAAAGTTTGCTGCTTTGTTTATGGTAACTAAACTAACTAAAGGCGACCAGTTAAGTTCAGAATGTAAAAAACTTCTATTTGAAGCCATCGGATTTAATTTTTTAAAACGTTTGTTGCTAAGTAATGATGTGCCAGCTGATTGCCCTCCTCTTGTTTATAAATCTGTTGCAATTTCAGTTGTTTCAAGCTTTTGTTCTGATGAAGCAGTTGCAACACATCCAGAAATGCTGGCTAATATTCCTGTTTTTCTAGAGATAGTTCAACAGGCCGATGAGGATGATTATGAAGACAATCTCATGGTTATAAATGAAACATACCAATGTTTGCAAAGCATTGCCTCTTACCCAGCTGGACAGAAAGCATTACTTGACACTGGAGCTATCTCAAAGCTATCAGAAATATATTCTCAGCAGAGTTTTCAGACTGATGAAGCTCTCAATATATTGGTGATGTTAGCCGAGAGATTTGGGCCTGCGGCTTGGGATGCAAATAATCCTAAACCATTCCATGGTTTAGTTCAAAAAGTTGCCCTAGATTTTGAAACAGATAACAGCGAAAGGAAATTTGAATTATGTTCCATTCTGTTTGGGCTTCTTCGTAGCTGTCCTCAGAGTAGTGTTGCATCTACTGCAGGTGATGAGATATGGCCAGGATCTATTCATAAGGGACTGAGTGACATTTTAAAGAGTAAAATTGGTAAATCACAGCGTGATCCAGCCTTAAAATTGGCGTCAGTGATGCTTGAAATCCTTGGTGCAGAATGGTGTCTCACAGATGACGAAAAGCCAAAAATTTTCTTTTTACTTCTAATTCAGTTGTGTTCTGTTGAAGTACGAATGCAATTGGAAGACAAAAATTTAAAACAAGCTATGGCAAACGCTGATTTAATCACAGCTTGCTTTTCAATGCTGGAGATATTCGTAGTTTTTATAGCAAATGATACCTTGGACCTGGAACAAAAAGAGAAACAGCAAATTTATACAGCTTTCAAAGGTGCCTTTGCAGCCATCATTAATCTGTTGAGTAAAGTATCCAAAGATTATCCCAAAGTGAAAGATACAATGGAAGTAAAAGAAAAAGTTTTTATTTGTGCTATGGTGCGTGTTTTATCAGCTTGGTTGGCTCAGGAAACGTCTGCAATGAGAAACGCAATATATGAACTCTTGCCATTTATGTTAACCTTGGCAAATGAGACATTTTATGCTTTTAGATCACAGTACTTTGCAGATAAAGCCCGTACTGATGCTAAGTCAGTCTCAGCCATGGAAGTTGAAGTCGACCCATTAAGTAAAGTTGACATCTTGAGAATAATGTTACCTGCCCTATGTCACTTGACAGTTGAAGAAAAAAGCCGGCAAATTTTGCTTCAGGTCAAACAAGATGAAGTTTTGCTGGAGTGTTTAACATTCCACTGGTCAATTGTGCATTATAAGAAACCCCCTGTACCTAAATCCGAGCGGAAGAAAGTTCGTACAGAACCTGACCCTCCTCTCCCACCTAAATTGTTAGAAGATATGAAGGATTCTAGAGCAGCAATGATAAGTACTTGCAATATATTTATGAACATAACTGTGCTAGAACCTAAACTGGTTGAAGAGAGTCCATTGTTTGAATTGCTAATGAAGTTCACTTTTAACAATTTACCAGAATTGAAAAACACTCAAGATAACCTTGTTCTCTATGGTAACATGGCAGTTCTTGGGTTGTTATTGCTAAAACAACAATCAAAACGTGTTAAGAAGAATGATTTCTCTATTTGTCGATACATTCAAGCAACAATACGTTTTCTGTGGGATGCTTATGTCATAGATGAATGTAATGATCCACATGCTCTAGTGGTCTCAATAGAGTATAAGAAGAGTTGGATTGAATTAATGGAATTATGGTTCCTTGGAATGCAAACATTGAGCGCTGTCCTTGCATTGGTACCTTGGATTTCAGAGTTTGCAATTGAAAGTGGTTGGGCTGAAGGAATCATTGATATGTTACTCAAAGTTCGGTCAGGATCTTTACCCGCAAACACAAAATCCGCCTTTGAAGACTTTCTTTGTAATCTTGTTGAAGCTAACAATAGTGTCACCCAAGTTTTAAAGAAACGTGACGCACTGACTGTTTGTCGCAACCATAGGTTGATGGAGCTTGGGAAAAAGTTGTTTGGAGATTAAATCACTTTTTTAGATCTCAAATCAGTTTTGTATTGTCCATTTTATTTAACCAATTACTCCACAAATTAAATTAGGCTTATGTAATAATGTGTGTTGGTTTTACAATTGAAAGAAAAGACTTTAATATTGTACATAGCTAAACCAGACAATTAATTGTAGTTGCCTTATGCTACTCTCTTAAGTTGTGTTTTACAAGATTGCTTCGACTACTGTGTTTTCTGAGCTGAAATAGCCATATCAAATTAATGAAGAGAAATTTTGTGGATCAATTTAGAATTATAGTCCTCAAGTGCTCTATTCTTCCCGTCCTCCTAAAAAGGTAAGGTTTAGTAACAAATAGGCCTATTAGGTCTACAGTTGTCTCTCGCTAACTCTAAATAACCATGGGGGCTCGATTTTTGTTCGAGGGAGGCAATTCTTAGTTAATTTTGACTCACAGAGGTAATTTGAACAAAATTTGAGATAATGTGGTAAAACAAACAAAAATTTGAGTCGGAGAGGAAAAGAATAGCGACATATGACTCATTGACCAGTTGTGACCTATAGGCTGGGGTTTCAACTTAGCCTACAGGGGCATATTGAGTAAACTTCGAGATATAGAGGGAAATTTCAAATTGGAGGGTTTAAATTTCAAAGTCCACAACTTTAAATAGACTTACATCTACTGAACTTCGAACTATGGAGGTAATTTGCTTTGACTTTTAGGGGTAAAGTAGGCTACCAGTAAAATTACTTTTCCTCCACCTACTATCTAAAGTCTTGTTAGTCCCTGGATTAGAATACTAAATACTAGTTTATACTCCACAGAATATTTACCGTACTTTTTCTCCCATGGGACTAAAAGTGTGTCCTTTTACTCCCATGGAACTAAAAGTAACTTCATAAGAAATATATGGGAAGAGATCTGGCAATGCCACGATGGACAGAAGTAAGAAAATGTGGCAAAACTGCCTATTTTCATTTGTGTACCGTACTCTAAATTAAATTTAATAACTTAAGTGTTTCAATTTAAAAACATATAACAGTAGGCCTATGCATTTATCAGCCAATTAATGTTTTTGTATGAATCAAGTTGTTATACTGAATATAAAAACATGATCTAGGTTTGTTGTTGCCGATATGCTGAACGTTTTATAAACATAATTGTTTCTAATTTACAAATTTTGGGAGGTAGTTTTGAATTGAAGGACTGTAGAAAAATAGTATTTAAAAAAATAGTGTGAATAAAATCATTGTATATAGGCCTAGTGCCTCAGGAAAATTAATTGTCACACCATGGTGTGCTTACCACAGTTTTCCTCAGGGAGAAAAAGGTGCACTTTAGTCCCAAGATGCATAAATAACAATTGAGTTATTTTGACCTAGGCAGGATTTCCCTAGGGGATCAGAATAGTTCCAAGTTATTGAGAGTTGAGTGTACATTGCAATTAAACCTAAGCCCAAGGCGAACTCAATTTTTTAGTGCATTAGTACCGGTTTAGTTTTCTACACATGATTTTGAATCGGTTTTGCTCAAATTTTTTGAGTATCAAAAGAGCGCAAAAGTTAACTTTACTGTGCTAACTTACCTCTGAAAATGATTTTTTTCAAAGGTTAGCAAATGCTTTGATTTTTGAGATGATACTTAGTTGTTTTCAAAAAGGGGTAAAGTGCTGAAACCCCGGAATATCAGAACAAATATTTGTCTTGGAAGTCATGTGAGTTCTCAAATTAAAAGTGAAAGCGAGCTGAACAAGAATATGCAAGAATTGATGAGAATAGATGTGTATTAACAGAGTTACAGCTGGATAATGGGTAGATTTGCAGAAAATAAGTTATTTGTAGATGGTTTTTGGTGAGTTTGGCTACTTTGTGGTGGTCAAGGACAGGTTTGAAGTTAGTTTAGAAGTAAGGGTAAGGGTAGGTTAAATGAAGGATTTGTGCTTGACATTGTTAGACTTGGATTCTTCTGTCACAAAATCAATGTTGAAATAACATAGTATTTTAAGTTGTAGTTATTAGCCATAACAACCCTCACATTATACATATGTTAATCCTTATAGGAAACAGTGACGCCCCTCCAATTCTCCAGGAATAAAGATGAAGACCAATAAGTTCAAAAGTAATTACAAAAGTATAGAGGTAAAACAAAAAAAGGTATAAAACCCTTTCGACCGGTCATTTGATTGTCAGCAATCAGACTGCTCGTCAACGAGCGACTGAATCGCCTAAAGTATGCCCGGCTTAAGATTTTCTTTCTGCTCCTATGAGGTTTTATTGGTAACTTCTTATTGCCTTTTATCTTGCAAATGATGTTTTATTGTTAAATTAATTAGTCTAATAATTGACAAAGAGTTTCTTCAGTAAATAACCAAGTGGCAGTGAGAATTATTAAGAAGCAATTTTATGATAATTTAGGGGATAAATATATGAAATATCTAAAAGCTACAGACTATAAGGAAGAGAATGTTATCATTGTGGGGTTATTACATGCTAAAAATATGAATTACTAGCTGAAGCTTTTAATTAGAGAATCCTTTCCTCTTGTTGCGGTACATGTAATTTTTTAATTGGTATGTTATTTTTCCTACCTAATTTTGCTATTACAAACCAAAGAAAATGTGGTAGGTTGATCTACGTAAATTGGGGTTTGCTAACTCTTTTGTTTGATGTTACAAGTGCATGTTGGTGTTTAGGATGTTTAATTGTGAATTTGTCTTTCAGCTCCCTTTCTCCTCGGTTGGCCCAGACATGCATTCGTGTCATCATCTCTGACCAGGTCAAGTAATTTTAGTAGTGGAATGTACTAACTTTAGACAAAAATGTGTTTTTTTTGCTTACGTACATTAAATATCTATTTCATGTCTTAATGCTTATGTTCTTGAAAAGGCATGGTACCTTTTTTTTATAGGGCCTGTTCAAGCTTAGGACAGTGGTACCTAAACCAACGGACTACCTAGTGTTGGAAAATAGTGTTGGATTCTAGAATTTTCATTTAACAGGCTGGAAATTGGTGGAGAGGTCGTTCAAACAGCTGGGATCATCATATGAAAATTCCCAAAAAGTCCAACTTTTGCAATATACCGCCACCTTGAAAAAAACAATTCCGGTCCGTGTCTCCCTAACCCTTGAGCGGGCGCATGCGGAGTTTTACTCCGCAACACTAGATAGCACAAATTTAACCCATTTTACCTGTTTTATAACGAAATATTGTATTTAAATGTTGATAAACTTCATTAGGAATCACATTTCATCGTCGATTCAATTAAATTGTAAAACTTAATAGGTGTAATATTTCAATTAAACAGTAAGTAATTTTTTAGTATAAAATATATATTAATTATTTTTCACATTTTTGGACTTTTCCTTTCGCTTCTTTTTTTCGAAAGCAAAAGGAAAAGTCCAAAAATTAATAATAATTACAAATCCATTAATATTATGAATTTTAAAAATAGGTATCAGTGTCTGTGTAACAGGAAAGGGGGCTCTGCAAACTGAGATGGCATCTCTGAATTGCATATAACCAGGTACCAAGGGGGGGTGGGGGGTATAAATAGCTTTAGGAAATTCCTGGAATGAGGGGCATAAAGTACGGAGCCGGACACGACTGCCGACACCCATTATGTCTGTTTATTTTAACATAAAAAACACGTGCGGAGGAAAACTCCGCGTGCGCCCGCTCGAGGGCTAAACATTTAACTAGCACAAAAACCATGAGAGATACAAACAAATTTTAAATTACGTTTTTTGTAGAAAATGAAAGTTCCAATAAAATTATTATAAATATGTAAAAGAATTGTTAATAATAACTGCAGATGTCATTAATTTTCTAAAATGTTGTAATTTTAATGCCCCTGCCATAAGGAATACCTGTAAAATTTGATGGAAAATATATTCCCAGCGGGTCGAATTCCTTTGACCGTAATGATTAATAAATTATATCTATATAATCCTGATAAATATTTCAGTTTTTTGACGCCTCAATCATTAAAACTGGTTCAATATAAAGGCGTGGGTAAGCTCACAAAAAATGATTCCTTATAGTAAGTAATATTCATGCAGATTCCTTAAGGAATATCTTTTTTTGAGCTTACCAAAAAAACTAATAGCTTACCTTTATAGTGAACCAGTTTTGATGATGAGGTGTCAAATCACTGAATTTTTATCAGGACTTTATGGATATAATTTATTATTCATTGAGATCAAAGGGGTTCGCCCCCTTGGGAAAGTATTTTACATCAAATTCTACTTGTATTCCTCATAGCAGGAGCGTGGGAATTAAAAAATTTTAGAAAATTAATAATATCATCAGTTATTATTAACAATTCTTATCCATAGGCTATTTATACTCATTTTATTGGAAATTTTATTTTATAAATAAAAACATAGTTTACACTTTTTTATCTCTTTTGGTTTTTGCCCCTAATTAAAAAAATGTTTAGAGAGACACAGACCGGAAACGGTTTTTTTTCTTTTTGAGATGGTGGCATGTTGCTCAAGTTTAATTTTTTGGGAATCTTTGTATGATGATCCCAGCTTTATGTATGACCTCTCTACCAATTATCAGCTAGTTAAAATGAACATTCCGCTATTACGCGGAATGTTTATGCATTATTTTCCTGCACTAACCAGTTTTGCAGTATCTGTTGACCCTTAGGAATCACTATTATTAATCACTATATATTCTTGAATCTTACAGAGAATGTCACGTGTAATGCATATTTACCAAAATATGTAGTAAAAACAATGGTAAAATAATTGTTAGTATTTGAACGATCAGTCAGCATTAACTTAACAGACTCACTTTTCTCAGAGTCAGGCCTATCGCCTTAAAGAAGTCTTGGCAATTCAATTTCATTTTAACTACTGTTAGGGTTACAAGATAGTTCTGAGGCCAACCCAGGACAGTTTTGGGTGCGGTAAAACAAGTCATCGCCAGTTGCTCAATAACGACAATAACGGAGTAAAAGAAGTTTCTTTGTCTTTATGAAGTTTTAACTTATTTTCTTTCTCAAATTTGGTTATATATTAGACATACATACAGGGAGTGTTTGACCAGAATAACCAAAGATTTGGAATACATATATAACATTCTAGTCAGATTAACTACCATAACTAATATACAAAGCTGTCTTTAATTTTAGACCTTTTAACTGATTTCATCTTTAGTACTATTAAATACAATTGGTCAAAATGAAGTATATTTACCACCCAAAAAGTATCGGAGGTGGTCCCAAAGACATTATATTAATAAGTGGAGGAAAAAATGAAAAGGGGAAGCTTTTTTCAAAATTTATCCCATTGTAAAAAAACCACCATTTTGAAACATGGTTTTAAAGGTGTAAACCAACTTTATTTTTTGGGGACTCATCGGATCTTCAATTATAGTGCTCAAAAAAAGCTCTGATCAAATTTCCGTGAACAGTTGCCGATCTAAAACCCCAATTTTACTGTACTACCATGCCAGTTCTTATCAGGATATGTTGAGAAATGAACAAACTACACAACTTTTTTATTACCCATAAGGTTAACATGGAGAATGAGTATGCAGGTTTGCTGCTATGAAAATATAAAAATGGGTATTTTAGGCCATAATCCAGTAAATTTCAACTAGATGAAGCCACATGCAAAGTTTTATCAAGATATTTTCAGAAATAAGTGAGATATAACATTTTATTTAATTCCCATCAAGTAAACATTGGGACAATGTACTGTGTTAACCACTCTCAGTATCTCGGAATCTAATGAGCATAGAGCAATGATTCAAAATTCTAATTTCTTTGTTTTTTCGAGCTGAATTCATATTTTATTTTTCTACGTAAAAAATTTTTGGGGGTTTATTTCCCTTTACTCCCCCCTTCCGATTGTCCGATCAGGCTAGTTTTTGAACTCATCCGAATAGTTACTATTTCACACTAATAATTACAAATTAGCCAAATTATTAAGATCGGACCATATTTGCGAGCGCTATCGTGCTGACAGACACATATTTATATATACAGGGTGTTTTTTTTTTTAAACTTGCTCCTTAATCTATTCAGAAACAAAAATAAATTTTATTATTCTGTTTTCTGGAAACGTTTACCAACGCAGGGGGAAGTCAATTTCACAGGAAAACTTTATCCCCCCAACTACCCCCTTCTCACCCCAACCCCTAACTTAAAATTTTCAAATGGCAACATACCCTTTGTGACATATCAAATTAAAGAGCACAAAAAAAGAAAAATTTTGGTGGAAGAAAAATTAAAATTGCCTCATGCGTTCTCGAGATATTCAGTTTTTAAGGGTGTTTTTTGTTTAACTTCAAATTGTTATCATTTAAAAATTAACAGAAACATAAATATGATATTAGCGGGAAACATCTAATTAATGACAGGGGAATGTGTGGTGAACTCAAAATCAACCCTTCTTTCATCCCCTTCCCCCAAATCCTATGTTGAAGATAGAGACTTACCCCAAGTGATATATCAAATTAAAGGGTATGAAAAAACTAGATTTATTGGAAAAACTAAACTGAGATCCAATACAGAATTTTTGATATCCTCGTATTTTTCAATCTGACAATCAATTTAAGTGCAAATTATTTTAAATTCTGTAGCTATCCGGTATCAAAGAGATTTATCTAGCCAGCAATAATTTGTTTGCAGGAAGAACGAATTTAAAATAATTTGCACTTAAATTGATTGTCAGATTGTAAAATATGAATATATCAAAAATTCTGTATTTGATCTCAGTTTAGTTTTTGCAATAAATCTAGTTTTTTCATACCCTTTAATTTGATATATCACTTGGGGTAAGTCTCTATCTTCAAACATAGCATTTGGGGGAAGGGGGCGAAATAAGGGTTGATTTTGAGTTCACCACATATTCCCCTGTCATTAATTAGATGTTTCCCGCTAACATCATATTTATGTCTGTATTAATTTTTGAATGATAAAAATTTGAAGTTAAACGAAAAACACCCTTAAAAACTGAATAGAGAACGCATGAGGCAATTTAAATTTTTCTTCCACCAAAATTTTTCTTTTTTTGTGCTCTTTAATTTGATATGTCACAAAGGGTATGTTGCCATTTGAAAATTTTAAGTTAGGGGTTGGGGTGAGAAGGGGGTAGTTGGGAGGATAAAGTTTCCTGTGAAATTGACTGCCCCCTGCGTTGATAGACGTTTCCAGAAAACAGAATACTAAAATTTATTTTTGTTTCTGAATAAATTAAGAAGCAAGTTTAAAAAAAAAACACCCTGTATAAATTTGAACAAACGGTATTTTTGGATTGTGGGGGCCCCAAAACGAAAAGTTATCATAGTCTCTGGCTTAGGTCTTACCATGAGACCTACCATAATAGCTTCTTCCCTATGGGGGAAATTTGCTAAAACTGCTTAAAAGGTTGTCTGTTAACTGCAGGATAGGGATAGCCCATGTGTGTTTTTACAACTACATTTATCATGTCGTTCTCAAACTGCAGACTCTCTGGGGAGAGCCAGACTTCTGGTCAACCTAACTATTGTATAGTATACCTCGGATTATCCAGACCCCATATTATCCGGATCCTGGATTTTTCGGACCGGTCCATCCAAGAAATTAAAAAATTTAAATCACGGCAAAAACACAATTTTAGCGAGTTTACGGGGGAAATGCGCCTTACAAAAGTAAAATCCAAATGTAATACATTACTGTATGGATTTTGAATCACAATAATTGAAGGAAATGCATTGCCTGAATAGTACATTACAGCATTTTCGTGAACATATTTTTCCGGATTGCTACTTGTGGCGCTAGCTGTTACCAACAAAGGCGTTGCCTACGGCAATTTTACGAGTTTGTTTATTGCTGTCATTTGATGTGTTAAGTTATTTCTTAAGGAGAGTTAGTGTAATAATTTTTGAGTTAGGCCTACTTTAAGTTTTGTCAAGATTATTTCAAGTTTCAGTTCCAAGTACGGGAAAAGTCAACATTATGTTTGTATGATTAATAATAAAGTTTTGTCCTTAAATTTGTTTCAAAATTAAACCCTCATAGAATTTGAAAGAGTAACATAATGTACTGTCTTGTCACACTGTTGCATCAATTTAGCAGGGGCTATTGTACACGATCGCTATTTTACCAATATTGTAATGACCTCGGATTATCCAGATCGGTGTTCCGCCACATTAATCCGGATAATCCGAGGTGTACTGTACCTGATTCGCCATAATTTCTTTATTACTGTTTCTTTAATTTCTCTTACAACCTATTTAGTAAAATACCTCAATATTGGATAAAATTTTACAATTTTTGGAAAACAATTTTATGTCCTAAAAGACTTTAAAAAATTTTTCCTAAAATTCAAATTTAATTGGTAGTTGATCTCCCAAGTGATTACCATAGTTCCTTCAGTCAACGTGATATGTTTGATTTTTCTGACCAAATTATTTTCTTTGTACATTGCACTGCATCAAGTAGGAACATGAAAAACCTTGCTTCACAAGGTTTATTTGGTCCATGTCTTTCCTCAGTGGTGTATATTTAGCTAACGGGAAGAAAGCCAATTTCGTTCTTATTATATCCTCACTCTTTTCCATGTTTGTTTGAATTCAGGTCAGAATCGTAATGATACGACACAATCCTTGGCCCTAATACTAAGAGGATGATGTTTATTTATTTCAGTGGTTTCCCAATTTATTACATATCACACTTATAAATAAATACTATAATAATGCAATAAATTGATCTACTTGGAGTTAATGTATGCTACCATAAACTTTTCATGCAAAAAAATATATATACAGTACACCTCGGATTATCCGGATTAATGTGGCGGAACACCGATCCGGATAACAAAAAATTCGGGTAATCCGAGGTCAGTACAATATTGCCTAAATAGCGATCGAGTACCTTAGCCCCTGCTAAATTGATGACGCAAACGGCGTATCAAGACTTTAAAACATTATAGTCTTTCAAGCCTATTCTGCATCACATTTTTCTAACTGCGCTCAATTCTTCTTCCAGTCACTGACTTATATTCCGGACTGAGGGCCACTCTCTACTGTACATGTGAGCAGATTCAGTTTTACCGTACTTATCCCAACACCCAGTTCCTTAGCTGATTCTATACCTGATTTTCCCGCGTCAAGTCTTTTGACAGCATTCAATTTCTGTTGTAAAGTTAAAGCCACTATTTTCATTTTTCAATAACCATTCATTTTTAACTCAATATCGGTTCACACAAAGAATTCACAGCTGTAAACAGAGTGACAGCAATAAACTAACTCGCGAAATTGCCTTAGGCTTTGTTGATTACTACTAGCGCCCCAAATAAAAATAAAAAAGCAAATAAGATAATATGTCCACAAAAATTGCAAAAATGCTCCTTCAATTATTGTGATTCCAAATGCTTTCAGCAAATGTTTTGCATTTGCATTACTTTTACTTTTAGACAGCGCATTTCACTCGCGAACTCACTAAAAATCACGCTTTTGCCGTGATTTTAATTTTTTTATTTCTCGGATGGACTGGTCCGGATAATCCGGGATCTGGATAGTGTGGGGTCCGGATAATCCGAGGTGTACTGTATATATAAAGCCAGAGGCCATGATATATTTTCGTTTTGAAGCTCCCGGAAGTCAAAAAGACAATTTGTTCAAGTTTACATATTTATATCTTCTATCTATACTATTATAAAAAAGAGGTAGTTTCTGTATGTGTATTTGTATGGGATAAGTAAACTCGAAAAATACTGAACCGACTGGGTTGAAATTTCATAAAGCGGTAGATCTTGAACCTGGGAAACATATAGGCCTATTCACTTCCTTAAATTTCCCTCGGGCTACGCCCCGTGAACGTCCTTAGCTTCAATGTTTACATTTTATAAGGATGTAAACATTCAAATACCGAAATGTAAACAGCTGTGAGTACTACAGTTTGACAGTTCAAAGAGCAGAAATAAGATCAGATGTAATTTTTATCGTGAGCGAAAACACACATATATATATCTTTGTATATGTTTATGAGCACGATAGTGCTCGCAAAAATGGTCTGATCTTAATGAAATTTGGTACAGACGTGTAAAGTAGTAATAATAAAGACAACTTCAAAAATCAATCCAGGTGGGACCATTGGACGGGAGGGCAAGGGAATGCTCTCCTTGTTTGGGATCAAATGCTGTTTTAAATGTAAAATATATTTACTAACAGGTGTCCAATGGTACAATGACGAAACAATCTATTTTTTTAGACTATATTCCACTGTTGAAGAATTTAATTCTATGGTTGATGTTAATTCCAATTTAGATGAAATGATAAATGACATTGCTGAAAGGGAAATAGTATGTATTAAAAATAGAAATGGTGAAATCGTTTAACTAGACAAGATATGGATATGTGTTGAGTAAAATCCAACAAACCTTTTGTTCTTTGATAAAAACAATTATTGATTACTTATTCAATATAAACAGTATACTATTGGGAATGTAATTAAAGACGGTATGCTATATTAAATTTGTTTATTACAATTATAAAACATTATCTTTCCATTTAGAACTGGAGTTGTCAGCAAAATACCAAAATTCTTCTTCATCTTGTGTGTTGATCATTTTTTTCCAAAATTTCCTATCTTCTTTTGACTTCTTATCTATATTTTTTCCAAGGAAGGAAATACACTTGAAGAGCATGAACAACTTAAAACAATCAAACAGCCTTTTACTTTTTATTTCAACTGGCAAACTGGTTTTGTCATCATATAATGTCTTTCCGTCTCTGGATAAATGAAATGGTTTATAACCCAATTTAAAATATATTCTTGGTAATTTCAGTATCCGTTCAAACCAGTCAAGTTCAAAACAAGCCAAGTGTGCCCTTTTTTATCAAAATATTTGAATTCTCCTCTAGGTATATTAAGAAAAACTACTTTTTGTTCGTTGTTAGTTTCATGAGTCCACCCATATCTCTGTGGTCCACCTGATTGGAACAAGCCTATAGTCGACCATTTCTTCATTTAAAGACGTTAAGATGTTATGTTCATGAACAACATACTTGATACAAAAACACTACTATACAAAAGTTGTCTTCTTAGAACTTCCATATTCATTTAGTATGTAAATAATTCTTCACAAATGTTAAATGTCATCAATACTTTTGGTTCCTAAGTGAATGAAATGAAACTGACTCCTGTGTTTAGTAGTGCATGCTTCAAATCCCAAAGAATTATTATTCATAAAACACTTGATATTACTTTTATAAGTGTTATAATCGGTTTCGTTACATTCATAACTTTTAAGTTCTTTAAAGTTTTTTATTCAAATGGGAAGCCAATGCAATTATTTAATCTTCATAACAACGTAAAGTCATAATGGTTATTGAATTTAAATTATTGTTAACCTTACCTCTTATAGTGAACTAAACTAGAATACTAGTTTATGTATTAAGTATTTCACTTTATGTACCAAGGAGATACATTACATTAGATACATTTGCGTGACATCATTATAAACTCCATCTTTGTCAATGCCATTTCGTGAGATAAGCTTTCACATGCGCCCTCGAAAAAATAATGCCTCAAAAGGTACCAAAATTGAATTTGAAATGTGAGGGAGGGAAATCAAAAACCTTGTTAGTTTAAATGTTTCGAAGTCATTCTTAGCACTACACTCTGCATCGTGCAATTTTATGGTAACGTGGTTTGAATTTACTTAAACATTGATTCCCCATAACTGAATTTGGTTCATTCATACCCAGTGTGCTACTATCTGTTGAAAATTATGTTCAACTACTTACATATGTAGAACAGCTTAGCTGCCTGTAGCATCTTGACTTGTCATTTTACACAGCTGGAGTCTCCTTTTTTTGCCACCCGCCTAATTCTGTGACCAGAACAATAATTATAATATTTTTTTCTTTCATCTGTCGTCAAATATTATAATTAAAAAAATGTCTACCTAACCAATTTGTACAGTTGTTGGAATCTGTCATATCTGTAACTTGTTTGGAACAGGTCCTGTTCAACGACCTTGAATATGTTGCAAACAAAAGATAATCAGTTATTTATGGATATGGTATTTTAAGCAGGGTAATGTTTAGCGAGTGTGGAATAATTTAATATGACTATCTTATGAAAAGAGAGTCATTCAAGTTTTTATTCAAATCAACCATGATTTTTCTAGCATTTTTAATTGGGACCAGAAGAAATATTGAAATTAGAAAGGATTTCAAACTGAGTCTTTAAGATTGTTTTATTATTTAATGAAATATGATATTAAATTTCAATTTTCTTTACAGCTTTGTACCTTGTTGGTATCAAAATTTCACCTGCCATCCTCAGATGCAGAAGTGGCAACTGCGAAATTCCTTCAGAGCTTCGTGTTGTGCCCTCACAACCCTGACTATGACATACAGGAGTGGCGAATTCTACTGTGGTCTCAAGCGTTGAAAGAATATGCTTGCAAAGCTGGTAATTAAAGAATTTTTCCAGTAGGTTATCTTAAAAGAATCCAGATAATTTTAGGCCACGTCGTCAAACACATCAAAGACGGACAAACAACACATTACATACGGTACGACGAATAAACAAATAAATAATACGGAAACGTTAGACAGACGAGTCGCAATTTCTCTTTACTTTACTTGACACTACTATCGTGGCTGCCGGCACGGAGACACTGAGCCAAATAAAAAGCAAAATACCCCCGTTGCAGCAGATCTGCATACTCAACGAATTTCAAATGCAAAATAACATATTTCAATCCAACATAGTGAGATTTGACAGTGTTTGGTAAGCTGCATAAGAATAACAGGGGGAATGAGTATGCAGGTTTGCTGCAACAGGTATATAAAAACTAGGTGGTTTTAATTCAATATTTAGTAGATCTGAACTAGAAGAAGCCATCTACCAAGTTTTGTCAAGATATGTTGAGAAATAACCGAGATATAGAATTTTACTTATCTATATAAATAAAATTAGAGTTTTGTCTGTACATTGCTTAGAATAACAGAATTTATGATTATTTTTGCGTTTTGAAGGTTAGAGAATCCGAATCAAGCCTTATCTCAGTTTCTTTCACTCTGTTGGTAACGCTCAACATCACACCTTAGACCGCTTTTCACGCCAAAACTAGAGTACTGTTATGGCTGAAACCTAATTTGTGTATTGTATGCACATATGAGAAGGTTTTAGATGAATAAAACTAGCGTACATCTTTTTTATATTAAACAGCAAGCACCTAAAAAATGAATTATATTTTATTTTTCTCTATGTTGTTTTTAGTTTCCCCATATAATTCAAGTTAATGATGTTTTGTTTACATTTTTAGTGTTCCAAGCAGATGGTAGTTCCGTTCTCTGACGGATTCGTCTTTACAGATGTTTTATAATTTCATTTAGTTTTATGTTTTGGTTTCTAATTTTCTTCTCAGTCGACATGTACTATATAAAGTTAAAATTTAATTTGATATTAAATGTTAATTGCATTTAATCCATTCTTAGTTTTCACTCATTATCCATTTACTCATGGATTCAACTCATTTATACCTATAAAATGCAAAGCCCTCACTAACTCACTCACTTATCACTAATTCTCCCATTATCCATGCACCTACAAAGCTAAAATGTCGTACACTCATTCTTTAGGCATGAAATAGGACAACTAAATGATTTTCATCCTGATCTGACCCTCGAACTTCGCCACAGACCAAGGCCGCACACAGACCCTCTCAAAGATCTATATTACCCTTATGCCAGAATATAAAGTGATGAAATGTTATATTCAAACAGATGTTAAAAGCAAGACATTTAGTAGAATGTGAAACCAACTGTCTGGGAAAAAATTAAATAAATCACTGAGTAGAGATAATTAAAATACCTTCCCTCCTTATAACAGCTGTTAATAAAAGAGCTAATGTCAACCATTTATTTTATCTACAGCATTTTCAAAAATTGTGGGACGGCTTTGTCATTTTTTTGTTGTTCAAAATAGACCCTTAAAACATTAGAAAATATTTTGTTGACATTTAATCAAGGCATTTTCTATTCTACGTAGTCTACATATGCTTTCATGAAACAGGAAACCGCTTTAAGATTCGCTAAGTATGCATAGTCTGCTGCGAAGGGGGTCTTTCTTGCCACAGGGCCACTCTACTATAGCACAGATTCAGCGATAGGGCAACTAAGTATCTGACTAAGTATAAGCCTTCCCAGACAGCGACACCCGGGGTTTAGTCGGCGGGGCGCTGAATTTGCTGGCATGTATAGTATAGAGAGGCCAAAATAATACCTCATGTGGGGGGCAGCAATAGTTCTAAATAACCCCATCGTGGCAGACCTGCGTACTTAGCGGATTCCTAAAACATCTTTCTGGCTCATGAAAGAATACTTACTTTATATTTGTCAAATACCACTGACCTATCATCGCACAGCCCAAACTTCTTGAACTTGACTTAGAACCTTGAAACTTTTCATGGACGTTCCTTTAAAGTGTGAGCATCCCGTGAGAATGGATTTTTTAAATTCAAAGTTGGGTCAACGGTCTAAATTTTTCCTTCATAATTCAATGGATGATCTTTCGTTTAATTTGTCAATTTTAATTCAATCGAGAGGGTGGTTTAGGCTTCATAATGGATATGTCTTTATAGCTGATTTATGATTTGGTTCCTTTTATCATGGTTTTATGTTGTTTTTTTTTCTTTTAGGTGATATTCACTAGGCCTATATTATAGTTCAATTAAAGTCATCATTAGTTTTTGTACCTTATCTGTTTGATTGTAAACTCAGTATGTGGCACCATCTTCATTTAGGCAGCGCGTGTTATAATTTTTATCTTGAGCGAAGCCACAGGCAACTGCTAGTTTCCTATAAGGTTTAACATTGGGACAACGTACTGTGTTTACTATTTTCAATATCTAAGTCTAATATCTAAGTATCTAATGGACATAGAGCAGTGATTTAAAATACTTAATTGTTTGTTTTTTTGACTGAATTCAATGGTGCCAACAAAAATTTGATAAATTTTTTTCTATGTAAAAAACTTAAAAAACCCATTTTTGAGGGGGTTTATCCCCCTTAACCCCCCCCCCCTTCCGGTGGTACGATCGGGCTGGTTCACGAACTCTTCCGAGTGATTACCACTTTACATGTCTGCACCAATTTTCATTAAAATTGGACCATTTTTACGGCAGCTATCGTGCTACCAGACACACACACACACACACACACACATATATATGTTTTAAAAACATATATATGTATATATAGCAACTAGCAGTTGTATAACTAGCAGTTGCTCATGGCTTTGCTCACGATAAAAACCTCCCGCTGCCTAAATGAAAATAGGCCCACAAACTGAGTTTATGATTAAACAGATAAGGTACAAAAATGAATGACGACTTTAATTTAACTAACTAAACTAAATTTAACTTTTATATAATAGCCTATATATCACCTAAAAATCAACAAAACAACCATAAAACCATTATGAAAGTAACCAAATTATAAATCAGCTGTAAAATTGTATCCTCATGTGAAGCTGAACCACCTGCTTGTTGAATGAACATTGAAAATTAAACAAAAGATCATCCATTCCACTTGCGTAGGAAAATTTATAAACTTCGACCCCGCTAAAACCCCTTAAAACTTCTAATTGAAAAACCGTTCTTAGCGGATGCTTACGCCCTTCAGATCGTCCAAGGTTCTAAGTCAAGTATTTGGGCTGTGCAGTGATAAGTCAGTGGTATTGGACAAATATAATGAAGATGGACTTTCATAACCAGAAAGATGTTTTCAGGAATCCTCAAAGTCCGCAGATCTGCTGCAAGTGGAGTTATTCTATTGCTGCCCCCGCAGGAGGTATTTCTGTTTGGCCTCCTTGTACTATACAGTAGAACCTCGATTAACCGTCACTCTCGGGACCGGGAGTGTGACGGTTAAGAGAATAGACGGATAACAGAAATGTAGCTGTAAACCTATTCAATACGTAGATTTTAAATATTTTTGAAGAAATTAAACCCTATATAAGTGGATAATACAAAAATGTATATTAAAATTACATTCAAACAATGGTAATTAAAATCTTTCTAAACTATATGTTGTGCTCATTCAGTGTTCGTAAGTGAATTACATAACCTCACATTAAAATATAGTCCGCCAACGCCATAAATCAGCGCGATACTTGTAGCTGTTTCGCCCTTCCTCAAACGTTTAATAAATTTTATTTTTTGGTCAAGCCATAGTACGACTCGTTTTTGTTTTTCAGCCATCCGTTAAAAATCAACAGTTACTGTACTGCAGTTGATTCACAGTACGTATCTAGCTACACACTGTGTATCAGCAAACACTATGCAACGCTGAACTACGAGGTGTGCCGTATAACCAAAAAATCAACATGCCAATGACTAATAAAAAACTCGCTCACCCCCATATTACTCCTTGCATGGGAGTGGTGATTTTCGGCGGAAACTCAAGGTCATTAGCCGCGGACAGTCGCATTCGATCACAATGGCGCTTGCACTTTCTTCCATGCTTTGCGCGACGCCATTTTACAACATATTGCGAGCTCAGAAGCAGTGACGGATAACAGAGAGTGGCGGATAAAAGAGTGACGGTTAATCGAGGTTCTACTGTACATGTAAGCAGATTAAGCGCCCCGCCGATAAAGGCCTCAAGGGTGCCACTGCCCTGGGAAGGCTTATGCCCAATATCGTTGAATCTGCTCGCATGCATGGTATATAGTGGCCCTTAAGCAGGAATATAAATATCTCCGTCAAAGCAGACCTCCAGACTGGGTGGTTGGGTGAGTGGGTGAGAGTGTGCGCGCGTGCGTGCGTGCGTCAGTGTGGGCTTTGCCTTTTATGGGTACCGTATAGATAATGTAAACAAAATTTTTGCCCAGAAATTTTGGGCGTTTGGCATGTTGCAGGATGATGGGAGAGGGCTTAAATTGAATAAATGAATTTATTTCCCACAGTAAATAACATATAATACAATCATTTTACTATTTGAGAAATTAAACTGGCCACTAAACAAGTTGTGTGGCAGTTGCAAACAGTATAACTTTCAAACTAAAAAACTATAGAGTCTAGCATTATTATAATAACATTTTATCTGCCTGCTGTAACATCGGCGGGTTCTGTTTTTTAAAGATGTTCATGCCAGGGTCTCAGGAATAATACTGGAATTGCTTAGAATTTATCAGAAAAATAAAAATAACGTGATATAACTACCATTAAAAAGGCATTGGGATCTAAACCGCCTGCTTTGTTTACATTAAATCATATGGGGCTGGAGCTTGATTCAAATCCATCTGCTAGATATTAACATATGGTAGCAGATGTCCCACAGTTTTGTCCCTTAGCTTTCAAACAATCTGGTCACCTTATTTGTTATCAAACTAAATGGGTTACAATTAATTCTTGCACTCGCTGCTGAAATATCACTCTAGGAATAATTTTTGCTGTACTTGAAGCATATCGTGCTTTTTGTTTCACCACAGGCACATACTACATTTAGCTAGATTTATTGTAAACAAGTACATAGTAATAAAGGTATTCTAAGAACTCAATTTAAATATTGTGTGATTAATGAAATGAATAATTATATTTTACAGAGGAAGTATATTCAACCTGGCTTAAGCTTCGATATGAGTGTCTAGCCCTCTCTCCTGATGTCACAGTTCTGCTAAAAAAGTTGCGGCGCAACTACACACTCGCTCTGATAACTAATGGCACATCAAGTTCTCAGTGGGAGAAGATAAATTGTCTGAAACTTCGTACTTACTTTGATTGCATTCTGGTCTCTGGTGACCTTCCCTGGGAAAAACCAAACAAGAATATATTTCTACAGGTAAATCAATCAATCAATCAATCAATCAATCAATCTCTATCAAGTTACATAAGCTTGAGTAAAGTATGAGTTTTTTAATCAAGTGATCAATTTGATAGTGTATTTATGAAGCCCATTATTTATGAATATTTATTTTTAAGTTGTTTGCAAACAAAAATTATTTAATGTGGTGGCAGTCACATTGCACAAATAACAGCCGCTTTTACCCCATAAAAACACATAAAAAATTATAAAATTCCAAATTTTTCAAAAACAGCTCTAACGATTTTGATAGAAATTTCACAGTTTTTAGTGCTTAGGATGACAAACAAAATGACAGTAAAAATTCAGGTTCAGAAGTTATAGGGGTTTAAGTGTTAAAAAAATTCATATTTTTCAAATTTCAAAAAAACTGCAACTTCTAAAGAAAATATCCAACCATTAAATTTGGCTTGAAAAATAAATACCGTAATCCAGTATTTTGAATTATTAGTCTACGTTAACTGGTTGCTGAGATAATAGATGTGTTAGTTTGGCGGTAAACGCAGTATGTTGCCCAATGTTATTCCTATGGCAAATATTTAAAAACGAAATATTTAGAATATTTAAAATATTTAATATCTCTGTTAATTAATTACTAACCGATTTTGAAAAAATTTTGTATGTATTTGTTAGATAATCAATTGGTAATCTGTTTTATTTTATTATTTAAGTTTGCTGGTCTTAAATGACTTTAAGGGAGAAAATATGTGTCATTTTCCTGATATCGTTTATTTATTTCTTGATTTCCAAAACAGTGAGCGGGGAGAGGCAACTTTTGTCTTAGATGTAGACATATTTTATGAACATGTTTGATTTTATTTTTGAATAATGATTTTACCATTTCCAGAAAACTATTATTATTAAAAAGTATTACTTAAAGCATAATAATAAAAGGATAAAGCAGGACAAGCTTAAAATGGATTTCTGTCACGGTTCAAATTGGTCATTGGTGTATTAAAAACTTGATTTAAGGGGTTAATTGAGATTTTAAGAAGCTTTTGATGAATATCCATTATTCTTAGTTCGTAATTTATTTGATTGTGATCCTTTCTTTAATAATAGAAGACTTTTTAATGAAAGCTTTAACACATTGGCTACCAATCGTCCTGTATATGTGTCGCAATTTTTAAGAAACCTTTAAAATAGACCAGCGTCCCATATTTGTAACACAGGCTGAATCCAGTGGACCGACGACACGTATATGGGATGCAGTCACAGTTCAGTTACATGACTTCTTACGTACATTCGGTAAACTACATCGATCTGGAGCCTCTTAATCGGTCTATAGGAATGTTTGACACAATTGCGTGTCGTTTGGTCTCTGGGTAGGACCTTAATTCTTTTTTACAGATTTCATAAGTTGGCCATCATGTCTGCCCACATGTTTCAGTAGCGTTTGTTGTATTTACTTACCTTTTGTTTCCTATTTCAGTTTATTCTCTAAAGAAAATGTAAAAAAATTGATTTTTTTCAATTTCTCATCTTGAAAACTTAAGTCACGTATGTGAGGCAGTCGGTCTATCGCAAAACATATCACAAAATGTTACTATAGACCGATGTCACAAATACGTGACACAATAAAAAAGCTAATTTAGGACTGAAATTATGTTTTATTGCTACCTGAATGAATATATAATGTTCATGTGTTCTACTTAAAAAAAATAAAAATACCAGAAAAAATGTTTTGGTCTGCAGGCTTCCATAGGTCACAATGTCTTGGTCTTTGGCGAAAGTTTTGTGTATTGGGTTCGGTCTGCTGGCAACTCCTGCTGCCCCAAACTCTGGACTGTCGGTAGCCAATGTGTCGGTATGAGGAAATGGGCAAATTTGTGCCAAGTCAGATTAATAACTGTATTAATTCTATTAAGTGATCATTTAACACAATGAGATCAGAGTTTTATTTAGTTAGATCAACTGGAAATAAATAACAAAAGACATATGATAATCAAAACACATTGACTGGATAGCCAAGAGGATAAAGTGCCCCCCACCTCCCCGGGTGGTGGGTGCCCGGTGACTCTTATAACCTAAGGGTCGCCGGTTCGATTCCTGACAGGAACGAAACTGGGTCCAGTTACCATTTAATTTGTCATTGGACTATGAATTAATTGTGCTAAATAACAAAAGGTCACCATTAAATAGTAACAAGGCCTGGGTTTGGACCGTTCCAGATCAAAACGTAAAAAAATGCCACTGGCATTGAAATGTCATTGGGCTATAAATTAATGATGCTATCTAACAAAAGGTGGCCACTTGATAGTTACAAGACCCAGGTTTGGACCATTCCCGATTAAAACATTAAAAAATACCACTGGCATGGAAAGTCACAAGACACAAAAAATACACAAAATAATATAAAATTAGAATGACAACTGTCAGCCAAACATAACACTCCTTCTTCAAAGGTTAAGTTTCTGGTGAGATGAGTTAATTAGTAAGATTAACTAGAAGGATTATGATAATATAAGATTAGAATGACAACTAACTGTCAGTAGAGCCAACCATAGCAAAGACATAAACTCATCATCACCAACAATGGCTTTCAAAGTATTTCATATTTAAATTATAATATTGAGAGTTCCTCGTAAATAGCCTTGCTCAAGTTGCAGATGCCTTTAGAACAAAATATCTGATATTTAAATTCTGATTCTGATTATTTTTTACCAGTACCAGGAAACCAAGCTCTGCTCGAATACGATAAAAACAACCTGAATAATCGGCTGTTTTGGTCCATATTGTCTACAATGATAACACAAGCACTTGGAAGAGCTACAGAACAGAAACCGGATTTTTCCTAGTCTTGTGACCAACTCCAATTGATTTCTCATTGCTAAAAACCCTACATGAAACAAAAATCCTTGGTAAAATAAAAACATAATGTTTGCCTATACAAGTGTTTGTTTTATAGTATAGGATTCTTATATTATTGTCTGAGAGATTTTTAAAAAACCTGGACAAAGTTAAATTTTATGATTTGGATTTGTGTTATAAGTGCGTCAAGTTATAAGATCCCATCGATCCTTCACAGAAGTTTATGCTTAAACGGGACCTGAAGTTAATTCCTCCCAACTTTAGGGCCACGTCACATTGGTCAAGTAGGAGGGCGAGTTAGACTCGACCTTCTACTCGACCAATGTAAATCTAACTTTTTCAAATGGGCGAGTCGAGTTGACAATTTTAAACTGTAGGAATCAGCTGATGCTATAGCAGTGTGATGAGGCCCTTAGGAAAAAATAAAACCTGGAACTAAAATCAGCCCTTTTGCTTCAATGAATAACATAATCTAATGTGTATCTGATTTGTGAGATAGTGACAATTGCCAGGAATTTATTAGGTAGGAGACTTTTTATACATATATCTTATTTAATAACATAATGTGTACTTTGTTTTTGAATTCAACAATTACATATTTTTGTAGGATCTAGATGAAAGTTATATTTCTCTATTTAAAGATAAGTTTTTTGCAACAGGCTTGTGAGATTCTCGGTGTGAGGCCCAACAATTGCATCATGGTGGGGGACAAGCTGGAGACGGATGTGCTGGGGGGCAAGGAGGCGCAGCTGGCAGCCACTGTGTGGATCTCGGGCCCCGAGAGTCCCCGACCCTTCCACTACCACCCGGACTTCACCTTGACCTCTGTCCTGGACTTGCCGAGGATATTCCCACTCCGCAAGCCCACAGTTCCGGAGATCGATGACATCAACAGCAACAGCAGCGACGGCAGCTGATCCCTGCTACTTGTGTTCTTCTCGTACTACCATCGGAGTAAGAACAAAGTTTTTGTTGTTGCAACGTAAAAGCAGCACAATTATGAGATACCTGAGGTTGTGCTATTTTACCTTTCTGAAATTGCAAAAAGTCAACAAATTTGAAATATAGGAGGGCATCTAATCCGTATCCTCATGTTTTTAGTAAAATTTCATTGATTTGTATGTTTAACCACTAGCAAACCTTTAGCGAACTTTTTATGTTTTTTTGAGTGGCGATAAACCACTAGCAATAATCACAATTTTCTCAAAATGTTTCAAATTATAAATTTGTGTATCCTCTTCATTTGATTCTGTTCAAGATTTTTACTTTTTTAGGATTATTTGAAAACATATATTTTTACACTCGAATTCTGTGACATAGTGTTTAACCTTATTATGTATATAAGGTAACTTATTTTTGTCTATTGTAGCAGTATGCATTTTTTAGATTGTGAAAAGTAAATTGTATTTATATTCTTATTTATTAAATTTAACATTCAAATTGCACTGTGTTTTCATTTTAGTTTCAAACCAGGGGTGTGCAAGTACTCGATTATCGAGCTTTTTTCGAGCCTTGTTGACACTACTCCACTCGACCTGAAGTCTTGAAAAATACACGGAAGTTCAAGTTGCGTAGATACTCCTCCAGCCGTTTACCTGGCGCAAATTGGTAGGCGCGATCTCATTCTACGGCCGTTTTTCACACAGTCAACACCAGTCATGAACAGCCACCATAAAACTTTTGTTATTTTACTTAAATCAAAGTGGTTTTTGAGTCATTAATATCAGTATATTTAGTTTTGTCTTTTTTCCTTTCTATAATTTGAGATATTTTCTTACTTATGCTCAATGAGACTAATTTAACTTGAATTTTTTAAACCGATAAAGTGTGTTACAAAAGCTCTTTTTTAAGGCAAACAAGCAAATTTCCCCTACAGGGAAGAAGCTATACCGCAGGTCTTATGGTATGACTTAAGCCCGAGATCATGATCAATGTTTGTTTTGGGGCCCCCAGAAGCAAAAAACACCATTCGTTTGAATTTATATATATATACTTAGCAATATTTTGATTTTACCTTTTTCAAGCTAAATATCAAACAGAATTATCAATTTACGGCTGAGGTCAATTTGGTTGGCTGGTCCAGTTGGTTTGGGACAGTTGGCAGGGAATCAAAACTATTTATTAAAGTATTAATTTTGAAGAAGTGATAATTATTTAAAATTCAACGGATGTTGAGTTCATGAGGTTGTTTTGACCTTAAAACTGCAGATAAGCCAATTCATGTGTCCTTAAATTAATTTCGTTGACATCTTTGTTCTCAGTACGATTAATTTTGTGGATAGCTTGAAGATAAAAACAATCTTCAAACTCAGCATCATGTTGGACAGCGTGTAAGCCCACATGCTTTTTTGTCTCTCTGTGGTTAACTGAGAACCGATGTCCTCTCATGCACACTCTTAGAGAGTTTGAGGTTTGTCCAACATAGTGTTTTGGACAATGTTTACACAAGGAGGTTATATTACTATACTGGAGGTAGCACTGTCTTCACAAACAGCATTGGAAAGCGTGCCGCAGTTGGTACTAACTGATGTACCGTTCTTTGAGTCGATTCAACTGATTCAAAAACTGATGTAATCATTTCGGAGAATTGAATCATGTTGATCTGATTCTCATTATGATTGAACGGTTTCTTTGCCTTGGAACAGGTAAGGCCAAATACGATATTATATAATTAATAGAATAGAATATGTTATTTTTTAAAACCTATGAATAAAGAGTAAAGTTCAATATATAAGTGTTAGTATCCGGCCAGTAAATGACAACTTCACTCCTTATGTACAATTTTGCCATCAGCCATGTTATTATACAAACATTACTGTCGCTCAGCAATATTGTACCACTAAAAGAAAATTGTCCTACTATTTATGTTGCTTACCTGCCAAGTTTCTACCATCATTCTCGTATTTGCATAGTGACTGATTATATCAATTACTTTTAGCCCAGGTATCTTAATCACTTAATCACTTTAATAAGACAGGTACCTCATGGAGGACGTTACCCTGAATATGAGTGAAGGATGAGTGTGATGATCGTGATGATAGTGGCGCGATCTTGTAGCCTTGTTACTGACTAAGGTTGGCATGTTCCTTAGACAGGATTGTTAATTAATAGCCCAACAACCAATGGCAGCTGGCTCCAGAAACAACATTTTGCTATTTTTACTTTATTTTGCCATTAAAGATATACCCAAAAATAAATTAGGTGAAGTTATTTTCAAACAAAAATCACCTAATAAGTACTCGTTAGCAGTTTATTATGAGTGTTTAGTTCGTTGTTTAAAATATTATTGATTTCCGGTTCCGGAATGAACCAAGCTCAAAATTGAGTCGTGACTCGACTGAATCACTCGATTGATTCGTTCATTTTGGGAAGTCGGTGAAATTGAGGTATTTTGCAAAGGTTGGTACTGACTGATGTACCATTTTTGTGATATTTTGTTCTAAACAGCCGGCACGCTGTTTTACTATGGAGTGCTGCCTCCAGTATAGTAATATAACCTCCTTGTGTTTACACAATAGCTGGTAAATCACATGGTTTGACAAACAATCCATGCGACCAACTATTGAAGAACAGCTGACCACTGCCGTACCGATAACACCTGTGATAACGCAGAGGGGGGGGGGGTAACACCAGTAGCAGTCCACTAGTCTGCTACCAGTGCTGGGCTCGTCGGTCCGTCATGATAGTGCTTTCAAAAACATTTTGTTTTGTGTTTTCGTTTATTCGTGTGTGTCTGTGTTGTGACTGTCCTTTATTTTAATGTTTGACGACGTTGCAAAGCTTTGATAATGTTGTTTTTGCAACAAAACATGTAAGCTGATTTACATTTGATTTGGACTAGTGACGAAGGTAAGAAAACCTATTATTGCAGTTTTTTACATGTTTCATATCCATGGTTGGAACTGAGACCTGTATTAGTGTCATTTTCGAGCTTGGTTTTTACAAGCATGTTTTTTTTTAATTTTGAGGTTTTTTGAAAACCATTATATGTGGTCTAGAAAAAAATATTTTCTCTAAGAAGAGAATTCTTAAGAAGTTCATACATAACCTGTTCTTTTTATATAATTGATTATATGAAGGTCAGGAAAGTTAGAGGTTATGAATTTAGGGTCGTTTTTGAAATCATTGGGCTTGGTGGAGTTCTTTCATTTTTTCGAACTGTCTTTTATTTTTTTTGGATAACCTCTGAGTGAAAGCATTGTTTAATTTGATCAAATAAGAATTATAGTCTTTAGGTTCAGTAAATAAAGATTTAGCTTTGACTGAAAGGCTTTTAGGAATAGACTTTTTATCTAAAATGGTATAAAATTACCTCTGATACTGCCAAAAGATCCATCCGATGGATTGGTACAAACTACCAATGGTTTCGGACGGCTAAAGGGTCCATGTTCAAGTTGAAAAACACTTAGATAAAACATCCTCTTCTCTGCAGTTGTATGAAGCATCGTCATGATCCTAATAAATACACATTAACACAGCACACTTGACTATTGAGGACATGTCAACTTGCAACTTGCAACTTGTCCACATTATCCTTATGGGAAATAAAAAAATGTTATATCTTCCTTATTTCCTAAAATATTTTTATAATACCCCCGTTGCAGCAGACCTGCATACTCAGCGAATTTCAAATGCAAAACAGCATATTTCAATCAAACATAGCAAGATTTGACATGTTTTGATAAGCTCTATAAGAATAACATGGGGAATGAGTTTGCTGCTACAGGTATATTAAAACTTGGTGGTTTTAATTCAATATTTAGTAGATCTGAACTAGAAGAAGCTATTTACCAGGTTTTAACAAGATATGTTGAGAAATAACCGAGATATAGAATTTTACTTATTTCCCATAAGGTTAACAAGGGACAACATACTGTATTTACCACTTTCAATATCTCGGTAACCAATGGACATAGACCAATGATTCAAGATACTAAATTGTTTGTTTTTTGAGCTGAATTCAATGGTGCCCACAAAAATTCGATAAATTTTATTTTTCTATGTAAAAAAACTAAAAAAACCCATTTTTGGGGGGGTTTATTCCCTTTGATCCCCCCTTCCGGTAGTCCGATCGGGCTGGTTCACAAACTCGTTTAATTGATTACCACTTTACATATCCGTACCAAATTTCATAAAGATCCGACCATTTTTGCGGCTGGTATCTTGCTAACAGACACACATATATTTATATATAAAAATTCGAACGAATAGTGTTTGTTGCTTCTGGGGGCCCCAAAACAAAAAGTTATAGTAGTCCCGAGCTTAGATCTTACCATGAGACCTACGGTAATTTAGCTTCTTCCCTATAGGGGAAATTCGCTAAAACTAGGTATATGGCTTGTTCTAATTCGGATCTACTAAATATTGAATTAAAAACACCCAATTTTAATCAGTTTCAACATACCTAATGCTGCAAACCTGCATACTCATTCCCCATGTTTTCTTATGGAGCTTTAAAAAACAGGTCATATCTTGCTATGTTGGATTGAAATTTGTTTTTACGCATTTGAAATTTGCTGAGAATGCAGGTCTGCTGCACAGGGGGTACGTACCTGCTATGGCTGAGAGTTTAATAAAATATAGAGAAGTATATAAAGCTAAGTAAAAGATGGCCCAAATTATCGTTTCATCTCATTTGAAAACAGGTTTTCTATATGACTCATAGGAAAACTTCCCAGTTTACTAGCAAAAAAATATTATATTTTATGTGATCAATAACAAGTATGATAACTATTCACTTCTACTATTCAAAATACTCAACTCGAAAAAACTCAAAACTTGCGAATATTTTTAAAACTTGACTCAAATTCAAAAATCACTACTCGCACACCCCTATTTTAAACTTAAACCTAGGCTAAATGGAAGTCAGTTTCACTTAGTGACAAGGCAAGGAATTTTACTGCGCATTGGTGTTTCCAGCTAGTAGTGTGACACAGTCAATTAACCGTGTTTAAACATACCAGTCCAACAAAATGTTTGAAATACCATTTCCATAGGTGTCGCGTGAAATAAACTTTTGGGGGGCACAACTGACCAGGGGGTCTGGGGGGTATGGAATCTAGCAGGGGGTCTGGGGGTCCTCTCCCGGAAAATTTTGGGTTTTTCGTACTCAAAAGTGGGTTTTTTTTTTATTTTGATTAGGATTTTTGCGGACATTTGCCATCACTGATTAGTAAAAAACAAGTGTTTTTTCCAGGTTTTCTCCAGGTTTTCCTGGCTATGTGTTACTAATCTTGTTATGTTCTAGGTTTTCTTCCACCTGAAGACGGGATCAGATTCCAGATCCCGAAACGTCGTGAAACTTGTTTTTTACTAATCAGTGATGGCAAATGTCCGCAAAAATCCTAATCAAAATATAAAATCACCATCACCAACAATGAATTTCAATCAAAAGTGGGGTTTTAAGCCTTAAAAACTGGGAAATATACAGCACTAAAAAGCTTTGTTTATATACGATTTTGAAAGTAAATTTGCGGCAAACGTTCCACTACATACTACTTTGATTTTATTTAACTCGTGACTATTGAAGAATGTTGACCTGAAAACCATTGCAGTTATTGTTTTCTACGTTAAGAAAATAGGCTGTCGAAAAACATCTCTTATTCACAATTCCCTTCTTTCCTGGCTGTTTCATTGCCGTTAATATCATTCTCGTCTGCAGCTTGCAGATTATAAACTCAAGGTCTGTAGAGAAGAAGTGAAGAGAAGAATATCTCAAGTTATCTAAGCCAAAAATGTAAACAAACCGTGATAATACCGGAAACGTATCGCGGCGGGTCTTTAAAGATGTCTTGATTTGTCAGCCTCAAGCTGTGAGAAAAATAATCTCTGCCGATCTGAGGAAGCATATAACCGACACCTCAATTGAGGCTATATTTTTACCCCATGGGCTAATAGGCCAAGACCTTGCTTGTAACCGGATATTGGGTTTCCAATCGAATTAGTTCCACAGGCCTTATGGGATTTAGGCATCCAGACGGTATAATAGTATTATTATTATTATATTTTTTGAAGTAGGCGGTTGTACAAACAGGTGGAGTGTTGTGGTAGGTTAGTAGATGACAGAACGACAGGTTCTAGGTGCACAGCGCACAGGGTCACCAACCCTCGCCCAGTCAAAGAACGGGCCTACTTAACAATTGTATATCTCTTCATCCATCCTCTTTGTTTAGCCAAATGATTAATCTTATATCAAATTAATGTAATAATGATTAAATATAAAAATGAAAATTCATGTGAATGATTAATAAGGTAAAAATAAACATATAACTTAAATACAATTGGTTAAAATTATTTGTGAGTAGACAACAACTTTAGAGAATAGTAGAATATAATGTTTATTTGGATTTTTAATGTTGGTTGGCGGCTAAAAAACTAAACTTTTCTTTAAGTTGGGGAATGACGAGCCCCCCCCCCCCCCCCCGGCGCGACGCCTATGACTATTTCAGTTTTACAAAAAATAAAACTTCAGTGTCTGATACATTTTTTGTCATCCATTCATTTACGTGTCCACACATTGATGAAAGCTTCAGTTCAACATTTTATGAATTGAACATAGATACTTAGGGAATAATCAATTCCAATACAGTAGAGTCCCGCAAACCCGGACTTCGATAACCCGGAATTCTGGATAACTCGGAAAGCCTGCCAGAGCAATAAAGTGCACTAAGATTCAGTGCCAGAGCACGGTTTGACACATATAAAACAGTTTTGGTTTTTCTTTAAGTTTTTTGTAACTGATAATGTAGTTTTTGTATTTTTTTCTATGCAATCAATAAATGATTTCTTATTGAAATAACAGAAACTAGTCTTATTTTTCCTTATTTTTACTCATTTCCCGATAACTCGGAAATTTCACAAACCCGGACACCGTTCGGTCCACATTAGTCCGGGTTTGTGGGACTCTACTGTATTTTCCTTTTTAATCTGATGGTTGCTATACCAAGCAATCCAGTTGATTTACTAAGGCCTCAATCAAGTACGATATGAGCGGTGCATGGCAAAACACACACACACACACACACACACACACACACACACACGTGGCGTCACAGGTGGCAACAAAGTGTTGAAAAATGGTGCCGCTTCTTCTTGCATTTGTTCCTCATTGTATTCAAGATGGTGTTAAAGTGTAGAAAAGTTAAAATCAATGTTGCTAATTGGAAACTCAACAAATTCGGTACATTCTCTCTATACAAAAGCCTAATGGTTGGGGGTTATTTATATCCGATTAAAAAAAGGAAGAAATTTTGTACTTTTATAAATGACATTTCTCTTTTTATGTTTAACAAAAATTATTTTTGTAAATTTATAATGTCAAATGTTGCAAAAATATTAATTATTATTTTTGCAAACTGGACCCATTTTATTTTGAGTCAGCAGAACGTTTTAGTAGGTTATAAGACAATTAAGAAACTATATCTTCCAAAAACCCAATGGTACTTTATCATTTAAGCCCTAAAATATTATTTTGGTTATCATGTGGAATGTATATTTTAATGTTTTTAACACACTGTAAAACTTATATGGAAGATGTTAAAAACTATAAATACGTGATAAAATAAATATTTGCGTATTTTTTGTGAAAAAAGTAGGTTGAATGAAGCACAACAACCGTCCAACAGTGTTTTTAGGTACACTGGAGTTTTTAAATTTCATTCAGTTTGTTCCCAAGGCCTTGTTTGTACTTCATAAATAAAAATCTCACAAAGTGAATAACTTATTGTTGACAGGTGCTCAATCAATCTTTTTCTTTGGCAGTAGATGTTATTCTTGCCCTTGCTAATGACATTTCCTTCGATACATGTGATGAGTAGCAAGAGGTGCGAAAAAAAAATTTCCAACCAGACCAAGTGTTGAATGCAGCACTGAGTGACGCCGCTGACTTTCGCTCGCCGCTTGGGGCAATCATAGCCCCTGCCTTCTAAATTACCAGCTGAAAATTCTACCCAAAAACCGAGCGGTGTTGTTCGTAACTTATTCGAGGCCTAAAACAAACACAGTGGCACATATGGACATGAAGCAGAAATCATCAAATCATTAACGTTTTTGCTCATATGGGATTGGCAACGACTGTAAACAACCTATTGAGGGGAACTTACAGAGGAAGGGGGTATTCTCCATCTCTTGCGCTACCGCCCCAGCAGGACTGCATGCCCTGGTCCAATCGCCCAGATACCTGGCTGATTGGACCTGTACCATGGCTTTGCTGATAAAGCTGTATTTACTCAGCCATTGGGTTGAAGTATTTATTCCTATGTTAAATCTTATGGACAAATACAAAACTAAAAGGGTGTCTTGGGCATTCCCTTAAGATTACCTTCATAAATTTTGTTTTCTGCAAAACTTCATGTTGAGCTTTTTTTGACGTTCCTCATATTATACATAATGTAGGAGGAGTTTCTATCACAAAACCCTTTGCGTATTAAATGTTTTCAGATGCTGAAAACATCTTATTTTTGCCTATAAAACGTGTTCTTTACAGATCATATTGCCAGCAGAAATTTAATTACATTAAAAAGGGAATTAGAACGTTGTAAGAGTTTAACATTGAGCTTTTTATGTTACCATGATTTTGCAAACTCAAGCCATCTGATAAGAGGCATGCTATGGATGTAAGTTGAATTTGCATGGAGTGAAACAAAGTGTGGAGCAGAATTATTCCTGGTAACGACACAGAATTTTTTTATAGCCTAATGGAATTAAATTGTGAAAATCAAACATTATTGAGCTTCAGGTCCAATAGGAACTATTTTTACCTGTTCAGACATCATACACATTTCTTTAAATTACAATTGTTCATTCATAAAAACAAAATTTTCTTTGTTTTGTTAATATATGAAATTGGTAGTTTAGGCAGCTGTTTTGCTGATTTAAGGTTCCACGCATGTACAAACAGTTGATCGAACTGTTGGGCTGGGTGTCGGGAAACCGTTAAGATCAAGCGGCTCGACCAACCATATGAACATCTCAAAATACAAGCAGCCAATGGCACTTGTATGGCAACATTTTTGGCAAGCAGGTTGGGAAGAAGTCCATAGCAATAGCAACTGAGTGTGTCGTCGAGACACCCAGATCGACCACCTGTTCGAACATGGATGGAGGCCTTTAGCATTCATTCATCTGGTAAAGGAATATACAATTGAAACACATATAAAACTATGAGATCACATTTATTCATAGAAAAATATGTGCTTATTACACTTAAAATATAATACATATATAAATATTTTAACATAACCCAAAAAGCTGAGAAATGCAAGCTACAGGGCACGTCTGCAAAACAAGTTTATCTGAGTGTATGCGGCGGCATCGATAACGGAATATGCTGCTTACCAAGCCAGGCCAAGTGGTGTTAGAGGTCTAGACTCTGATCCTTCACTCAACATCTCATAGCTGTCATCGTCACTCTGTGGGAACTTCTGACGACCAAACTTCTCCTTCTGATTAATATCGTAAATTACTTCCAAAGGAGAGGAGAATGTCGCATGTTTATTGTTCCGAGCGTGTTTGATGTTCTCATCTGAACTTCTATCACTGTTTAACGACCCACTTTCACTTGTTGAGAACAGTCCAAGAGAGCTTGCAATATCTGCTTTCAATGAGGAGCTAATATTCAATTGACTTAGGGCATCTAGAAGTTCTTTATCTTCAATTTGGGAGCAATCGTTTTTCTTTTTTGAAGATATGTAGTTTACACAATAATCCATGTTATCTAAGTTATCATCTGACGGTATGCCAAGTTCCAGCTGCAATTTCTCCACTTCCTCTTGCATTCTTCTCTTTACAAAATGAGAGAAAATTAGCAAAATGTTAGATGAAACATATCAGTAGTTAGCATACAAGCAACAGCAATTCCAAAAGCATATCAAAAATTATAGTTTTATAATTTTACTATATTATGCAATATTATACTCAGATTATTGAAAGAAAGTCATTGGCTTAGTATAGTGGTAAATGAGTTTTCATAAAATCATTTACTTGAAAACATTGTAGAAACTTAAAACACACATATATAATTCCCAGTACATTTTATGTGAACAAACAGTGATAAATAGAGAAACATGTGTAATTTGTTGTTTTTTGTTTGTTAGTTAGGTATGTCTAAGAAACATAAACTAAAATGTTTATCCTTCATTTTTAATTACATCTCCGCATCTACCCATCTAGAAAATGTTATCTGTGGAGAAATGTATGTCGATAGAATTAGGTACAATGTCGAAAATTAAGACCATTTAATTAATGAATTATTTTTATTTATTTCAAAAATATTCTGTTAGAGTAGAGTGCACAAAATAGGGCGGGTGGCAAAAACTGTAAACTCATCAAAATTGTCTGCTAACCTTCAGCTGAAATTACAAAATCAACTATTTTTGTTGAAATGTCAAAACTTTGTTTACATTTTTCAGGGCCTTTTACGTGTAAATTTGTGTTTGCTGTAACATATGATCATATAAGTTGATTAACTAACCAATCAATTAACAATAATTTTGCCAGAAGCGCACTCACCTGCTCAAATTTGGTGCCCGGGACTAAAATATTAGTAATAGGGATTTTCATAATTCATCTTATTCTTATTCCTTTTCTCTACCATATAGTTTGGTTTATTTAAAACATCAAAACTAACTTCTATGCTTTATTAAATATCACTATTTATCATCAGTTAATAAACAAAAAATTAAGTTGTATTAACATCGTTCAGAGGTGCATGAGCCAAACAAGTTACATTTGGCTCAGGTATAACTTTAACAAGGTATAACTTTAACAGTTATAGTTTGTCCGTTTTATCTTGACTTATGGCCTACTTTACTTTAACAATGTAAAAATCATATATTTAATTTCGTAAGGCGATTCTTTGCGTCAAAATTGTGGGCGCCTGGCAAGTCGTATAAAGATGGGAGAGGGCTCAAATTAAAGGTCTCTATTCCGTGACGGCGGGAAAAATACTAAAATTGCTTGAAATTCACCAGGAATCGAGAAATATCGTAAAATATCTGCCATTTAAAAAGCATTGGGATCTAAAAACGTCTGCTTTGTTTACATTCAAACACGTGGTGCTGATGTTTGATTCAAAGACATATGCTAGATGTTGACATCTGGTTTTTTTTCAAAAGGCAGCTAACTATGTTCAATGTACTATAACAAATAAATATTTTAACTTTAAGATTTTCAGACTTGCAACTACGGCTTTGAGTATACATTTATAATTTAAAATTATAAAGAGTTAAGTGCGCTGTTTCGTTTACGTTATAACGATGCCGATTTAATGCCAAATGGTCGATATAAATATATATGTAGTCAAAATTTTTGCGGCGAAGTTATAGGAGTTAGGCAAGTTGCACGATGATGGGAGGGGGCTCAAATAGAAGGTCTTGATGCCAGGGACTCGGGAAAAATACAAAAATTTCTTAAAGTTTGTCCGAAAATAAGATATAACGTTGAGTACCTGCCATAAAAATCACTGTAATCTAAAAACGTCTGCTTTGTTTACATTATAACATGTGTTGCTTATACTTGGTTTAAAACCACATGCTAGATGTTAATATATGGTTTATTTAAAACCCAGCAAAATAGGTTGAACACACTATACACATGACTGTTTTTTTACTTTTAAATTTTTCGTTTTTATAATTTAGGGATCTCAACCTTCAAAAGCAAGAGGAATTAAATACGACTTTTACATTGTATCTTGTAGCAGTAGCTGATGCTGATTTAAAGCCAAGTGATTCGTAACACGCAATCAAATAAGACTTGCGACCTAGTTTCAGAGAAGACCTCATTCATCACTTTTAGCGATGAAAACACTTTCATCACCCCAGCTCTACCAGTTTTATGAGCGGTCGGAAATAGTCATGGTTTTGACTGAGGAAGAACAGTGTGCTGCACTAAAAGACCAGAAGAAGAACAGTGGCTGCACCTTGGGCAACCATAAAAAATCCTTAATATTAACTATTTACCAAACTCATGGTCTCCAAACCTAACTTCCTTATGAAGTAGAGCCAAAGTCTCCAACGTGGAGCGTGGAGTCGTCAACGGGAGACCATTTTCTGATTTCATCCCCATTTATTTGCTTACCTTTGGGAAATAAATTAAGTGCTACAGTCCGTGGTTAACCTTAAGAATTTCTGTAAACCATGTCCATATGTTTGATTGTAAGCAAAATGGACTGAGTTTGTTTTGAGAACGGCGGATGGCGCCACTGTTCCAAAAAAATTCAGCCCTTTACTGAAGTAACGCCCTTTATTAAAATTCTGATACGTACTAGCAGATGTCAAAACATCTTTAACATTACTCTTTAAATGTTTAATTCCGTCAAACTGTTACCGAGCTGTGAGTGTGAAGGAAACATTAAATATCCAGCATTTGTATTTTATTTTTAGGGGCTTTTGCCCCTACAAGCCACTAGTTAATTTAAACAAACATCAACTGTGTTTACAAACTAATACAAATATATAAATGGACAACTGTTAACATGCCAGGCTAGTACAACTTCAGAGATCAGCGGGGTTGCGGGGGGTTCAGAGAAACGGGTTGCGGCATTGATTTCGGCGTAAAAAGCTAGTTTGAAATGATGGGTGATACCATCTTCTTGTTTGAAATAATTTACCTCATTTCAAAATGGCGGATCCAAGATGGCGGCTAAAAAATTTACATTGGTAAAAGTTAAGTGGAAATAACTGAACAATGACTGATGGTGGTTATTCATCACTATCTAGCATTATTTTGTGGTTATGGGCCTATTTTATCAATTTGTAATGTTTAAATTGGTTGAAAATAAATAAATTAAAAGTACTCATATCTTGAGAACAAATCGAGATATTAAAAAACGGATGGCGGCATTGTAATCAGTGAAAAAATATAGCTTAACATGATTGTTCACAACACCACTTATACATTTGAATAATTTATTTTGGATCCATTGTGGCGGATCCAAGATGGCGGCCGAAAATGAGTACCCCCTCAAAACGAGGTACTTACTAGCTAATAATGTTTGGGCGGGGTCTGGGATGGTCATTTTTAGAAATGTAAAAAAATAAGGGGGGGGGGGGAAGAATTAAAACTCACCCTGTATAAACATTGTAGTTTTATATAAAACATATTTATTTAAAGTGGCTTATATAAAAATGTATCAAAAACTTTGTTTCAACCATTCAACTATGATATTTTAGTATAATGTTTAAATCTTTACGTAGAAAAAAATTATTATGAGGATACATATATATTCTATGATCGTGTATTCGCTGAGATTCGCAGTTTCCTCATAAATAGGGCAATCGTTACCATCCATAAACTCATACAGTTACTTTACCATAAAAACAACAATATATTTTGAAGAAACACAACTCATTTTACTAAAAATATACGATTACATATCAGAAAAAATGTTAACACATCCGAGCTGACTTTAGAGGTTACGATGAAGCTGCTCAAACATCAACACTGCCACCAAGTACGGCAGGCTTTATATTGAGCAACAATAAAGGCACTAATAAAACAATAAAATGAGTCTATAAACAACTAAAAGAGTTACATAACATGTAGTGTCAATTTATTTGTCAACATAATTAAACAATAATACAGTTATGACGTATTTAAAAAAACTTGCAAAAACACGAGATATCTCGGGGTTGCGCTTATGGACCGAAAATAGTGACCACGAGATATATCGGGGTTGTTAGCCATTGGGTTAATCTGGAGATAAATGACAGTCTGAATAAAGTCAATCAGAAATTTCCTAACAAGTAAGTTTTCTAAGTTTCCAAGGTTTCTAAATGTTATGACAAAAGACTTTTATGAAAATTCAGTTGCCGCAATGCCACTTCATCAAGCACTTCAAGTTTAAAACCACATAAAGTTTTTAAAATCAGAGTTTACTATTACTAAAACATAAAATATTTATCATATACTCTTATATGAGCAATGTTTGTTTATTTATACACGCTAGCTTGTACAGCTCTCAAAAAGCAGGTCAGAGAATTTCTTACTAATGTTGGAAACGGGTATTTTTGGCTCAAAAACACGTCCTAAGCAAGTTACGTAGCCAAACAAAATCTATTAACCAAAAAAATGAATTTTTAAGTTTAACAAAATGTGTAGCAGGTTGCCTTGTTTGCAATGAAGTAAATTATGAAAAACAAACAAATACATGAACGTAAAAAACAAGTGTTTGTAGATTACAACCATATGAGATTGCCATTTCAGCATGTGGGATGATGATTGCAGGAAGCAATAAAAAAGTGTTCTGATAGTACTTAAATTTTTTGTAGTAATTTGCTGAACTGGTAAACATAAATATTACTAAATAAGACTTGGTCCACCACTTACTTCCATATAAAAGGCTGCACTATTCTTAAAAAAAAGTAATCACTTCCAAGAAAAATAGTTTTAAGGACTTACCATAACAAATACCTAATTGAAGTTACAACACTATTTACTACTCACATAACCACTCATCTATTATTGGCTTTTAAATAGGTACTAAGGGAGCACTGTAAAAATATATTTTTTTAACACATTGACTGCTACAGTAGTCCCGCAAACCCGGAATTCGATAACCCGGAATTCTGGATAACTCGGAAAGCCTGCCAGAGCAATAAAGTGCACTAACATTCAAGGCTAGAACACGGTTTGACACATATAAAACCATTTTGGTTTTTCTTTAAGTATTTTTGTAACTGATAATGTAGTTTATGTATTTGTTACTATATGCAATAAATAAATAATTTCTTATAGAAATAACAGAAGCTATTCTTATTTTTTCTTATTTTTACTCATTTCCCGATAACTCGGAAATTTCACAAACCCGGACACTGTTCGGTCCACATTAGTCCGGGTTTGTGGGACTCTACTGTATTAAAATATGGAGAAACTTACCCGAGTGCTGAATTTTTTTATGGATATTTTTTAATGATTATGCGTTAGGAATGTTAAAAATGAATATCAAAATTGGTTTCCATAACAAACACGTGATTTTTATGACGTCATAATACATCGCGGGAAATCCCGCGCTCAGTACTCGGGCAAGGGATAACGAAAATTCTCGGCCCGGATCACTGTCACTAGGAGGGACTATGCTTTGCCTAGATGTAGAGGCAGCCATTTTTCACTGAATTACGACGTGAAATAAAAAAACTATTTATACATAATATATAATATGGATTGAAAAATCAATATAAAAATCGACACATTACCAAAAAAAATACGAAGGCGCGAACCGAAAACTGACGCCGTCAGAATTTGAGGTTAGGCCTAATACAGTGCTACGCACGAGAGAAGGTTCCCGGAGCAGTGCTAGCCGGTCACTGAATCAATAGAGAATCCATATACGCAGTATGGGAAATCCCGCGGGCAGCCCCGCAGTACTTTTTTTTTTTTAAAGAGGGTGGCGGCCTCTTTTTACCTTGCATTTGCCCCCCCCCCCCCCCCACATGGGCCTCAGGCCTGTGCGTGGAGGTTATCAAGCAAACCCAAGGAGTGAGCCGGTACAGTACTTACTTACTTGGATACTTAGAGATTCGCCTCGTTGGCAATCTCCTCGGTGCAGGTTCGGCGTGCGGGATTTCCTGCGCGCAGCGTCGAGTGTGTTAAACTTTAGGATTGGTAACTGGGGTATGTAACCATTACAATTCTAATGGCGACCAATATCCCAAAACAATAGTACATTTGTCAATATAAATTTGCCAAAATTCAAACAATAGTCTACATTAAGTCATAATGATACCTTTTTGTAATAACAAAATTATAAAATCATTCAGAGGAGTTAAAACTAAGACACTAATTCAAACTTACTATAGTTTTTTAGAAATATTTTAACATGGTACTTACTACATCAAGAAATTGTTTATTAGCCTCTATGTGGTTATGAAAAATCTTTTTCAGTGCTTTGTTGGTAAAAACCCCTTTATCCAACACTTCCTCTGTAATGTCTCGAACAAACTTAACATACATCAAGTTTTCTGAGCTGAAAAAAATTATATGGTCAAGCTTTATGGTTTATATAATAAAGTTAAACAAGCTCTACATTTTATAACTCAAGATTCCGAATATCTAGGCAATCCTGACAGGTTAATTCGAGTTTTATACCTAAAATTAGCGAGGTGCACAGAAATTATGTTAACACAGATATAAAGTTGGTTTATTATTCTAATATACTTAAGATATCCTTTATTTATGAATACTAGTAGATCATTACAGAATCCAGTACATCTGATCACATGTTCTTTTGTTTACATTTTCGCTTCTGTCAAAATCAACTTAATTTTATTAGGTCCCATCGGTGCGCCTGGCTGGCTTCAACTATTAAGTGTTATTGTCAGTTTATGTTATTCTTTGGTCACTACCACACCTGCAATCAGGTTTCACAGGCTAGTACCACCATTTTACTAGTTTAACTAAAGATCTACCCTCCATGAGAGGCTCGATAATAATTATATTACCTTAAATTACCGAATCATGAGTTGTATGAAAATGTCAAGATGTTTAAAATCACGGGCCTACCTGGAGACTGTCTGAGTATCAGACACAGGAGTAGGCCCTCTACTCTCACCACCAGACCACAAGCCTTCTCCTTCTTCTGTGTATGCAGAGTCCTACAAGAGAAATATCTTAATGCACATAAATGTAGTAACCAACATATTTTATCGGATAAAAGTAGTACAACAAAAATAGAAAATCATAATATAATCTGTAATCACTCATTTGCTCTCTGTTCTGATGGAGTTCCAAGACTGAACTAATCTGAAATCCACAAACACAAACTGATATAAAAAATTCATTAATAAAATAATAAAACACTTTACTTCAAGGAGAGGCGTCAAAGTAAAAGGATGGATTCATAGGCAGATGCAGGTGAGCTTTCTCTAAAGGATATTACGGATAATATAAATGAATTTTAATCTAATCAACGTAATAGGGACAGGATTTCAACAAATCATACCGATCACTACAGGAACAGTTAGAAGAAAATAATGAAGCTCTTAGTTCAAACGTTCACCTTGTATGGATGGCAAGAGGTACTGCATTTCGTGTAAAATCTCCAATTTTAAAATTTTTACAAAAGAATCCTCAACAAATTTGAAAATTAGAGCCACTGATCAGCGAAAATTAGAGTCATTGGATGTTTCCAAGGAGAAAACGCCAGACACGATACTGGCATTTATGATATGAAGCAGCGGTCCACACAACGATTGGAAGTGTTGCTTTAAAAAGTCGGCCGATATGCCGTCGCAGCCGGGGGCTGAGCCGCCACGGAGGCCCGAGACGTAGTGCAGTAACTGGTCTTTAGTGATGGTGTGAAAAGTTAAGTTATTGTCAATCGTATAGTCTGTGTCGTTGACGACAGGTGGACCGGTCGAATTTATTTTAGAGGCCAAGTTGCTGCCAACCTGGGAAAAATATTCATTGAATTCGTTGGTCACCTGCCGCCTTAAGTCACCTTCCTGCATGTTTTTATTTGAAGTAAATTTTTCTAGAGGAAAAGTGTCTTTTTTTGTAATTCTACCGGAAATTTCATTTACAGTGCTCCATAAAGTCTTGGGGATAATTATTTTTAGTGTTGTGAATAAGAACGTTGAGTCTATTTCTGTAACTTACGTAAAAACGCCTCAAATCAGCATTGAAAGGTTGAGTTTTTAATCTTTTACTTAATTTATCTCGAGTTCTAATTGATTTTACCAGTCCCTCAGTAATCCACGGCTATAATTTTTTTAATTTATGATTTTTTTGGATTGTAGTTTACGCGAGCTTTCACTAAATTCATTGAGAAGAGAAAAAAAAGTATTACAGCTTTGATTTATTTCACAAATGCTTGTAACTTGGGTCCAGTCACAACTGTCAACTAGTTTTCCCATTTGAATTTTGTCAGTGTTAGATGAAGTAACATATTCTGTGTGCACATGCGCTTATGTGGCACTTCCAGAGCCACGCAGTAATGGTCAGTAACGTTGGTCGTGATCACAGCGGTCTTCAAATCGTCAGTATTTACATGATTTACAAAAATGTGATCTAAACACGTCGAGCTGTCAGCAGTAACTCTGGTGGGCTCATTGACCCCACACACAAAGCTTCTTTAAAAAAGTACATCTAAGTAGCGCTCTGTTTTTTTTATTCGTCACAATCAAGTTGGCATTTATGTCACCCATCAATATATAATTCTTGTCCCTGGTCGTATGGTCATAGTATTGTCGCAGCGCATCAGTAAAGTTGTCAAGGTCACTGTCGTGAGTCCTGTACACTATCAGCAGGTCAGATCGCCTGCCGTGATAAGTAATGTCGAGACTCAGGCCAAACACGCCGCCCAGCTCCAGCTCTCTACATTCGCTCACATTCACTCCCTCCCTCACATACACAACCATGATAAGTAATGTCGAGACTCAGGCCAAACACGCCGCCCAGCTCCAGCTCTCTACATTCGCTCACATTCACTCCCTCCCTCACATACACAACCATGATAAGTAATGTCGAGATTCAGGCCAAACACGCCGCCCAGCTCCAGCTCTCTACATTCGCTCACATTCACTCTCTCCCTCACATTCACAACCATGATAAGTAATGTCGAGACTCAGGCCAAACACGCCGCCCAGCTCCAGCTCTCTACATTCGCTCACATTCACTCCCTCCCTCACATACACAACCATGATAAGTAATGTCGAGAATCAGGCCAAACACGCCGCCCAGCTCCAGCTCTCTACATTCGCTCACATTCACTCCCTCCCTCACATACACAACCACACCGTCATTACGATTCGCACCCCCATTTGTTTTATACATTTTATACCCTTCCAGTTGCACCCCACATTTTTCAGAATCGAGCCATGTTTCCCCCAACATAATCAAACCCCATTTAATCGTCCAGCTTTCTAAGTACAATAAGAAATTATCAAAGTTTTTATTGTAACTTCTTATATTCAGATAAATACATCGTAGAAAACCTATTCCATTTGAGAAAAACGTGTCAACAAGGGAACTGCTTATAGATTTACAAGTAATGTTTCTAAAATTGCCTGTGTAATCTGTATTGTCATGCATCGGCTAGCAATTAATTTTATTTGAATAAAAAAAGAAGAAAATAAAAGAAATGTGAAAAAATAAATGTGATTCCGGAATAATGATTTCCTTCTCTGCGCCTCCCCCGGCAGTATAAAGATGTAAGTTGTAGTTGTATAAAGTTGTTATTTCTTATGACGTTTTTTACAATGCGGTGTGCTAATATTAATAAATAGTAATAATAATATTAATAATAATAATAATAATAATAATAATAATAATAATAATAATAAATAATTTGCATAATAAGGACACTAAATAACTTACTTAAACCTATAATAAGATATGCAGCATTTTAAAAGATAAATTAATTCTGTTAACAATTAAATCCACTGCACTACGTTTAGATAGAATGCAAATAAATAAAATACCGCAATTCTTAGTTATTGCATTTGCCGATTAAAAATACCCCCGTTGCAGCAGACCTGCATACTCAGCGAATTTCAAATGCAAAACAACATATTTTAATCCAACATAGCGAGATTTGACATGTTTCTTGTAAGCTCCATAAGAATAACATGGGGAATGAGTATGCAGGCTGCTACAGGGATGTTTAAACTGGTTGGTTTTAATTCAATATTTAGTAGATCTGAACTAGAAGAGGCCATTTACCAAGTTTTATAAAGATATGTTGAAAAATAAGCGAGATATAGAATTTTACTTATTTCCCATAAGGTTAACATTGAGACAACGTACTGTGTTTACCACTTTCAATATCTCGGTAACCAATGGACAAAGAGCAGAGATTCAAGATACTAAATTGTTTGTTTTTTTGAGCTGAATTCAATGGTGCCAACAAAAATTTGATAAATTCCATTTTTCTTTTTGAAAAACTCAAAAAACCCATTTTTGGGGGGGGTTTACCCCCCTGTACTCCCCCTTCCGGTGGTCCGATCGGGCTGGTTCACGAACTCGTCCGAGTGATTACCACTTTACACGTCTGTACCAAATTTCATTAAGATCGGACCATATTTACGGCCGCTATCGTGTTAACAGACATATATATATACAGGGTGTTTTTTTTTAACGCAACCCATTTTTAAGATTGAACAATGCACATGTAAATATGAAATGAGTATTGTTTTATTGATCTTTACATTTTATACAACCTATTATTTAAGTTTGATCCCATTTAGTTAACATTATGTGCTCAAACAGTCTGCCATTGGCATTTGTATAAAGTTATGCTCTTTCAATCAAATTCCCGAAACCGTGTTGCAAGGTGCCTTTTTGAATTTCTTGCATTAAATTTGTTATGTTTGTAGGTGCTGAATATCCTATCATGTATCATGTATCATGTATCATGTACTTTTAAACAAGCGAAATAAGAACATCGTTGATTACCGTACTATTATTTGATAAAATGTGGAAGATTTACAGTTTGAGTGCCATAAATAATTGACTTAAATAACAATTATAGTGATTGAGTTACACAAAATAAAAAATACGTTTTACTAACCAAAATAATGAAATCAAATTAAATAGTTAGTAGGATTTTTAAGCAGCATGTTTTGATTTGCATGCGTTATCAAAATAAAAGAAAACTTTCTGTCTGTACAATACACAATAAGTGATTATAATTATGAATGAAGAGAGAGAAAATAATCTAATAATAATAAATAAATCAAAATTGTGCCTTTAATTCATTTCCTTTTAATGACATGCAAAATAATTGTTATATCCGAGATTAATTAAACATATACCCTGTACATAACATTTTGAGATTGTTTTTTTTACTGATATTACATTCTAGGCAATTAAGTTGCTGGAGAGTAGTATTATAAATTGTAATGAGAGCTTTTAGCATAAATAAAACTTACACCGTTTGGACACTCTAAAATAGAACTTCAAAGAGAGAGAAATATATATAAATAACATATTTACGATCATGCAATGTTGCTACCGTAGGCATTAGTTTTTTATTGTAGTCAGCGACGATTTATGCATCAGGTGTTAGTGTAGGGCCACGTCACTTGGTGTTGCTCTGGCTGTTGGGTCGTGGGCTCCTCATCCTCACCAGGTCGGCGACATCGCTGATCCGTCGCGGCCGGGCGTCCGCCGTAGCCCTGACCAGCACCCGTCCCTCCTTCACCCAGGCGAAGGCGAGCTGCTGATCGCGAACCATCTTCTTGGCCTCGTTGAGAATCGCCTTTGTATTTGCAGTCAAGTGTTCATTAATGAAAATCGGCGAAGGTGCAAAGGCGGAGCTCACGTGGACGGCATCAAGGGGCCTCTTCTTCCTTGCGGCGGCTAACCACGCGGCGCGGGTCGACCGACTTATGAACCTCACCACGATGTTCGGATGTCGAGACTTGTTATTGTTCGGGAGATGATGAGCGACGGATATTTCGCCGCGTGACCACGTGGCGTCTAAGCTTTTCGCGACTTGCTCGAGTAAAGCATAAATGTTCTCATTTGTTGTGAGTGGTACACCCACAATCTCAATGTTGTATAGCCTACTATATTGTTGTACATCGCACATTTGTCCTTTTAGTGCTTTCACCTCAGTCACGGTTTCAGGTAGTTCTGATTCCAAACTCTGACATTTTTCTTTTAACGCAGCATTTTCGGACTTTAACGACTTTATCGATTCATCAAAAGAAGATTTTATATCACTAATTTCGTTACGTACGGTAGTGAAACTAACCTCCATCTTCTCCGATAGCTTCTTTTCCACACATTCGAGCTTACTATCAAACATATTTTGGAGGTCAGTTCTTAGTCCAGATATTGCTTTTAAAACTTGCTGGTTTCCGCTGGCATCCTCAGAGTCACTGTTGCTTGTCGAAGGTGGAGCACCAGAGCATTTCCCGCACCGGAAGGTGTTTTTCCGCATCGGTTTTTTTGTGACGTCCAGACCCGCACAACTGTAATGGTAATGATCGCCACATTTCACACATCTAACGACATCGGGCGCACTAAGGTTCACGGGCACGTTGCATTGAACACACGAAGACATGGTAGGTTGGAAATATCCGGCGCGAAAGCACTAAAATAATTAATTCTGATGCTATTAAACATGCACTGCATTGAAGAGCGGCAGGGCAGGTCGGAGCGGACTAGCTGATAACGAGCTCCACACTCATCCACGTCCTGATAACGACTGACTCTTGAAATTGTAGGGCAGTCACATGCAACATCTGGATATTCTAAGCAGCTGTGAATTTTGAGTTCCTTGTTGAGTGTGTCACTACGTGTTCTCAGTGCGAGAGGCATAAATTTAGTTTTTGTGACATTTATAGTTAAAATATTTTGATTGAACCATTTTTTAATTTTTGTCACACCCCTCTCGGCTTTCCCAAAAGCAATGTCCCAGTCTTTTCCAGTGAATATAACCAATGTATCGTAATAATGCAAATAAGTAAAATAATTTACCTTCAATATCTAATTTAACGAGGTTATTTATGTATATTAGGAACAATAAGGGTCCTCAGGTGCTGTCTTGGACAACTCCGAAATCAACGGACTTCAGATTACTCTTACACCCATTAATTGTTACAAATTGATTTCTGTTTTCAAAATATGATTTAAACCATTGCAGTGCTTGTCCTTTAACGCCGATTAGATCAAGTTTTTTACAAAATAAAGATCTATCCACTGTGGGATAATTGTGAAAATAGCTCAGATTGAAAAATGGCCGTGAAAGATTAATCAGTCATTAGACCTATGCTACTAGATTTTTAGCGATTTTTAGCACTGTATTAATAAAAGTTCAAAATGAAGTGTTGTCACAGACCTTGGATGACGTGAAGCAGTAGTCGGGGTACCCCACCTGAGCAGATCGTAGATCCCGAAGCGATGTAGATGTCTGTCCATTTTGTTGAATCTTGCACTACACTTAAACATTGTCCGTGAGCGCGACCGAAAATAGTTCAAATAAACTTCTCCTCGTACAAAATTGAACTTAAGCACTTCTGATTACTATTTACAATGACTGATTAATAAAATTTAAGAAACGGCATATTATTTGCGGTTATTTGCGGGTAGCAAAATGCGGAGCGGTAAGAAGCGGGATGATTTGCCGGTGACATTCGGCAGTGGACTGTGTCGTTTGCATGGACATCAGCTGTGAGTACAAAGGTCGCATACCTTCCTTATCGCAAGGAGCAACTGTATAGAAGAAATACGACTTGGGCTATGGATTATTATTTGAAATTGAGTGTGAAAAATATAATATTGGAAAAGTAATAATAAAATAATAAATATATCCAATAATCCACAGAATCAAAGGCTTTAGCGAGATCGAAAAATACCACGAAAAGAACACGATCACCTTTACTAATTGCCGCATTAATATCTTTATTAACGTCGAATAGTGCATCTGAAATATTTCTCGATTTTTGAAACCCTTATTGATGAATTGTTAAAATGTTGTGATTGTTTAAATATTTAGCAAGTTGATCCTTGACAATTTTCTCCACAACCTTTGTGAACACACTCAACAAAGAAATAGGTCTAAAATTAGAGGGAATTGTCATGTCGCCTGTTTTGAAGAGGGGAACAACTTTTGTGATTTTAAAAGCATTTGGAAACTTACCACTACGGATGCTGGCGTAGACGACAGTGGCAACAGTGGCTCAAAAGGTCTCCCAGTTTTCCTTCTATAGATCAGCTGATACACAATCATACCCCGGAGCTGAGCCACCACGCAATCCAGTAACATAGTTAAAAAGCGCTGTGTGGGAACGGAATTGGAAGCAAAGTCAGAGTCGTTCACCACAGATGGGCCACCAGAATCGATCAATGCAGCTAAACTAGGACCAACTTGAGAGAAATACAGTAGAGCGCCGATTATCCGAACGTCGGTTATCCGAACCGTCGGTTAACCGAACGCCGTAATAATTCATATTTTGAACATGATTCTCAAGCAATTCAAATTCGCACGCCAACCGAAACTCCCGTTGCGCTGGGATATCAATGTATTCTGATAGATTTCATAGTAAAATTACCTGAATAATTTTTGTTTGATCACTTTATAGCCTTTTTACTACCAAGAATTACGTTACAGATATGATTTCAAAATGTTGTCTTTTCATGTTCGATTATCCGAATATTCAGTTATCCGAACTAACCTTGTCCCCAATTAGTTCGGATAATCGGCGCTCTACTGTATTTATTAAATTCGTTGGCCACCTGTGGTCTCAAGTCTATTTCGTATGTCGCGTCATTGTCTAGTCTGTTTGCCGTGAACTGTGCAAGTAGAAAAATATCTTTTTTAGCTCCCCGGCCGGCCTATTCGTTTAGAACCCTCCAAAACATTTTTGGATATGATTTGGAATCCAAGATTTTGCTCCTGTAATAATTATTTTTTGCTAATCTAATATCGGCCTTTAAATTATTCTTAATCCTCTGAAAATTATTTTTAAGCTCAAGATTAAAAGGTTGTTTTTTAAATTTTTTACTTAAATTATCTCTTTCTCTAATTTTACAAATTAAATCAAAAGTGATCCATGGTATTAGCTTTTTAAACCTCGAACTGCGACTGCACGCCTCCCTCTTTGATTTATTGACACATTCCTCCAATTTTTTTAAAAAAGATATTAGCACTTGCATCAACATCATTCGCTTGCAAAGTATCTGTCCAGTCACAGTCTCTGACGTGGGCACTCAGTAACACTTTGTCAATATACGTATTGGTGTCGCTTGAGGTGCGTCCGGTCAAGTGAGTATGGTTTATTTGTAAACAAACACTGAGTGATCTATGATATCCGTTATCACAACCACAGTACGTAGCTCATTAAAGTTGTTGTGTCTTATAAAAATGTAATCAATACATGTTTTACTATTTCCCACCACACGGGTTGGAACATTTATACCGCACATAAAACCAGATTCGTACAAGAGATCCAAGTAACGTTCTGTCTTATTGTTTGTCTGTAGTAGGTTGGCATTTATGTCTCCTATTAAAATGTAGGTTTTCGAGTCTTTAATATTCTCATAATATCGTTCAAGTGCGTCAGTAAATCTGTCTAGATCACTGTCGTGTGTCCGGTATGCAGATAAGAGGTTAAACCTCTTATCGTGATAAAAAAATTCCACAGTCAAACAATGTATGCCGCCAGGCTCCAGTTCATCACATTCATACACATTCACTCTATCACTCACATACAAAATCACCCCATCTCAAGACTACAAAATCAAGATCAAAAATCAAAACAAGACTACAAGTTCGTGCCACTCAGCTCTAATTCATACTTGGCTTATATTTTGGGCGGATACGGACTGCTCTCCCTTAGCAGGTAAAACAGAGGCATACGGATTGCTCTCCTTGCTAATTCTAGTAATCCAGAAAAAAATATTGTAATGTCCCTAAAAATTGTAATAAGTTACGCAATTGCACTTTTAAATATAGAGTAAAGACATTAAAAATAAATGTTATGGCTGGCTCTTGGAATTGCTTTTGAAATAAAGGTGGATTTTTTATGGGTTATGTTGATTTTTGCAATTTTATGTTTTTTATTTTATTTGTAAGTGTACATTTCTGCTTTAAAAATATATTGCTGTTTAATTTTGAACACTTTTTAGCGAATTTCCCCTATAGGGAAGAAGCTATTACCGTAGGTCTCATGGTAAGACCTAAGCCCCAGATCATGATAACTTTTCGTTTTGCAACCCCCAGAAGCAAAAAAAAACCATTCGTTCGAATTTTTAGATATATATATATCTATATATGTGTCTGTTAGCGCGATAGCGGCCGTAAAAATGGTCCGATCTTGATGAAATTTGGTACAGACATGTAAAGTGGTAATCGATTGGACGAGTTCGTGAACCAGCCCGATCGGACCACCGGAAGGGAGGGTGAAAAGGGGGATGAACCCCCCCAGAAATGGGTTTTTAGAGTTTTTTACATAGAAAAATAAAATTTATCCAATTTTTGTTGGCACCATTGAATTCAGCTCAAAAAAACAAACAATTTAGTATTTTGAATCACTGCTCTATGTCCATTGGTTACCGAGATATTGAAAGTGGTAAACGCAGTAAGTTGTCCCAATGTTAACCATATGGGAAATTAGTAAAATTCTATATCTCGTTTATTTTTCAACATATCTTGATAAAACTTGGTAAATAGCTTCTTCTAGTTCAGATCTACTAAATATTGAATTAAAACCAACCAGTTTAAACATACCTGTAGCAGCAAACCTGCATACTCATTCCCCATGTTAATCTTATGGAGCTTACAAAAACATGTCAAATCTCGCTATGTTAGATAAAAATATATTGTTTTGCATTTGAAATTCGCTGAATATGCAGGTCTGCTGCAACGGGGGTATTTTACTAATGCTGTTGCTGTTATAATGAATTAATATTGTCAAGGAACTGTAGTTTATTAAGGTCCTCTTTTTGCGACCGAGTTTGCAGCGTTTGTCTTTAAAGGATCTTTTAAATAAGGTGAATCTCAAGGTGAGCTAAGTTTTAAGAATATCAAGTGCTATATTTTTTATTGTGTAAAACACAAAATTATCAAGTTTCATTATATTTTGATTAGGGACCATCCATAAATCATGTAAAGCCCCTTGGGGGGAGGGGGGGTTTCGGCAGCATTATGAACCCTTACGAGGGAGGGTGGCGGGGGGGGGGGGGGGGGTGGTTAGACGCAGCATTATGTAACTGCTAAACCTAAAAAATGTATGTCTTATTTTATTTAAAATTAGTTTTTCTTTAGTTAAAATTCAAGTTTTTAAAAATTGTTAAATGTCAGTATTATATTTTTTCATAAGAATGCAAACAGAACTAAGTTTAACTAAACAACGTCTAGTTGTGTAAAAATTTGAAAAAATGAGTTTTGAATGAACTTGGTTGGAACAGATGCCCGGTTCGAACTTAACATTTCTTGCCCAATTAACAAAAAACCCCTGAACAGAGTGATCCACGGAGCCAATCATGACAGTGTCTGACCACATGACCACTCCATAGGAGGACGAGTGAGGATTATTTTTATTTATTCAATTTCTTCCCTTTTACTGTGTGGAATATGATGTGATGCAATACATTAAGATTTGATCAAATAATTGTATTTGTTATATCAATAAATTATCTGTTTCTTTTGAGTTTAAATTTGTTTTGTTATATATTACGATTTTGAGAATAAGATAAATCGGGGGGGTATGGCACTACGTTACGTAATTTTTAGGCGGATTAGTGTCCCCGTTACAGTTCCATCACAAGGGGAGGAGGGGGGTTTAAAATGCAGATTTTAGCGTTACTTAATTTATTGACAGCCCCTTAGTATTTCAAGATATTCCAAATTTTGCTCAACCTGTATATGACTGACGGGCTTAGCAAAGAATATAAGGTACATCAATAATAAAACAAATATGGGCATTTAAACAGGTGGCACTGGAAACGTAGGCCTCTAGAAATGTTTTACTATCAATCAATCGACTAAACGGTTAACACAGACTGTCTTGTTCCCCATCCGCATGTTTGGGTGCCTGAGTGACTGTATACACTAACAACCTTTAAAATATATAGATTGCTCATAACATTGTAAAAAAGTCAAGCTATAATTTTTTGTTAAGTATCTTATTAGCATTATTCAAATGGAGAGGATTTGAAAAACTTACTGAGCTGCTGTCTTTTGAAGGTGGGGTTTTAACGTCTCCCCTTCCTCTAATCCATGGTATGTCAGGCACTGAGACTTCAGGGCTACTTTTGATCTAAAAATAAGAAACAGATTTAAAAGTTAGAGACAATGACTTCTTCAGCACTGAGAATAACCACAATATGGCCTATGTGACTAACGCTGTTATGTTACCTCGCTGTCTTCAGATCGACACACAGACTTATTTGCTCACTGCAACAAACAGTTAAGGTTAAAAAAAATGTAAATTGATGTTTTGTCTCCAGAAAGTGATTTTAAGAATTTTGCTACGAATGTAAAAATACATAACTTTTTTGAGTGATAACTCATTTTGAAGAGCTTAATTCAGAGCTGTTTTCAACCCCTTAGGCGCTATGGGCAAATCTCATAAGTGCAACCCCCCCTTCAATCCCCATTATACCTTTTCCACTTCAGGCAACTGGTTGTAGGATTTCTTCACAGAGTCCTGTCGTTTTCATTGTTGATACCCCAAACTCTGAGGTCATCGTCTCTGTGTGAGCAGTTGAATTGCTATTGTGTGAGCAGCGACAGGGCGCAGAAATGACACAGCGACCAATCCTTGCCAATGCCGGTTTGGGAGAACTTTTTCTTGATTCTACCTTATTTTAGCAAGTTTTAACATGTGTCCATTTTGGACCCACCGTGTCCCAAACAAGCAACCGGTAAAAGCTACGCTGCATCACGGACGCAACGCACTAAGGCATCAAGGACGGACAGTATGGAATGGCCATCACAGCATTTTTCAGAGGTGGTATTCACACTGAATTGAGCGTTCTGCCATGCGAAAACCAATATTTTTTATAAAAATGGCAACCATTTTGGAAATAATGTAGATAAGAGAGTTCTGTTTCCACCAAAATGTCCATCTTGTTTACAGGTTTAAAAATATGCTTAACATAACATATGTTAACATTTAAACATTCTGAGATTCGACTCATGACCTTCGGTTTTTGGAAACCAAAGCTCTGAGTTAGAGGGGAAAAGCTTTGTTTTATAATTGTATGTCAAGCAATTCGTCTACAATCTGTAATGGACGGCTTAGAAGACTCATCCTGAATATTAATTTATTAAATGCGGGTAGGCAGGGTTAATTTGGCATAAAATATGGATGAACTTTTTCATGATAAAGTACTCGTTGAAATAACCCTCAATAGGGATATAAACATGTGCATTAATGAAGATATATGTAATTTAAAAATTTTCTCTGAAAAAAGTGTAGACACATCTGTAAAAATCACAAAAAAATCATATCTGTAGTAGCATTAGTATGCTGAGCTTAAATATTCGTAGCTTAAGGACAAATTTTGACACATCAATCATTACTTTGATTAGGCTTCATCATCAGTTCAACATAATTACTTTAACAAAGACCTGGGGGGTGTTTCTAAACGGGTTTTACAAATCACTAGCTACAAGCTATCTCAATAAAGATACAACGGAGTTTGCTTGTTGCTAGTAAATTGTGAAACACGTTTAGAAACACCCCCCTGGGCGCAGTGGTGGCTCGTGAGTTCATGTACTGGGCAGGCGCATACCCAGGGGGGGGCTCAGGGGGCTCAAGCCCCCCCAACCATATGAAAAATTGCAAAAAAAATCGTAAAGAAGTGTTTTTTTGGATGGGACTGGAAAATTTCTCGCGCATATGGCATTGTTGGGAAATTGCTCGGTCATTGCGTACCCGTCAAATATCTCCAAGGCCTCAAGTACAATACGAACGGCGGGCGGTGAGCGGCAACGTTTGGTTTTCCTATAGTATTTATTTGTCGACTGGTAATTTTGTGGCAATGGCTTCGACCGTCCTAAGCAGCGAGCGGAATTCAGTGACGTCGCTCAGTGTCGCATTCGTCGCCTGGACAGGTTGGACATTTTTTCGCATCGCTAGCCGCTCGCCATATGAATTATTCCTTGTTTGAGATTAGAATCTATAATGGAGATACCGCGACAATGCTTTTTTGATGGAAAACTGGATTTAATACAATTCTCCTAATTGAATCGCACAACAATATCTCGAGTCTATATCACGACAAGGAAAACTTTCGTTGTATTTCAAAACCATAGGGTCAATCGAGGTCAGAATTTACACGGTCGAATTTTGAGTTTATAAATATATCGCGGTTGGTATGATTTTTATTTCAGTATTAGTTTTGCCAATGGGGTTGAATCCAGCCATCTGATCGGCTGAACTGGAGTTGGGGGCGTCTGCATCTGAACTACGGATCTTCGTCATGACATTTTGTCGCCTGTTGATCTGTCATAAGTCAGTGACATCGATGTAATACATCGATGGTCGGTGATTGGAGTTAATTGTCTTGTAATGTAATATACAGCTGCATTAAATAAACATCTGTGCACCTATTGTACCATAAAAATACTATATGTATATTCACTTTTAAGATCACAGACTTAATGTGATCCACTTGATTTCTCTCAAAATCGTAACCTAGAAATACACTCCGCATCAATAAATTTCCTTAGAGTCGTAGACCCTTCCTTAGAGATTCCTTACAACAAAAACCAACCTCGTACAACCAACAAACCAACCTTAGAGGTGTATTAAAATTCAAATTGGTTATAAATCAATGGACCCAGATATTTTTTTAAGATTTGGGGGTTGAAATAATTAGGCTATAGGGTGTAAGGCCTTAGAAAAATTTGCCCCGCAATCGAAATAGCTGTTCCAATGGCCCAGGACCAATCTTCAAGCTTATGAAAATCCCCCCTCCCAGGGTAGCGAGCCCCCCCCCCCAAACACTGACCCTGGGTACACCACTGGTACTAGGGGTTCACAGTAAAAAACCCCTATATGATGTAAATGTATTATACTATAGTTATTGCCTTAAACAAATCCTTATTAAAGTACATTAAAGCTTAAAAAGCCCTAGCCCTTGCAGCTGAATTGTTTCCCTAAATGTCTTAATCCATTGCAATCTCTAGTAACAAGGCCTTGAGACAATGTCGCACCTAAAAGTTCAAATAACACTCTCTTCTGTTGTTTGCATCAGCTGACTCTGAGGATGGGTTTTTCTATGTTAACAGCCCTTGCAAAGTGATGTTGCCAGTTTGCAGTATTTCTTGAGACTGCTATGATCCATCTCATGATTCTTTAAACTTAAGTAAATGCTGTGCTTCCAAACATTTGCGAAGTTCAGAAAACTTATCTATGTTATTAGGGTAACTGTTTTGAGCCTAGTTCACAAATTTCTCAATGGAAATTGTTAAATCCCTTCTAAAAAGAGCTTCATGAAATCTTACCAACTGTATGGAAAAAAACTTACCAACTGTATGGAAGTATCTGATGAAGTGTAAACTCGTCTACGGGGAGGGTGATATACTCTTAAACTACGCAGTTTAGATTCTGCATGAGTTTTGGATATTTGAGGCTTAAAAGTGGGAACTGTTCTGTCTCCACAACCCTGCCTCTGAAAAACAAGACAGTACCTATGCAGATAAAAAGTAATGTTACTACTATGCTGATATCTCAGAAAGACAAAAGCAATTTCATCCAATTATTTAAACTAAAATTCTCCTACATTATTTTTAAGATGGTAACAATCTTTACCATTACCACAGTGATGTTCAATAAGAGGCATATACAGGGTTTGACAAAAGTATGGAATATTTAAAATAGCTTTTATATTATTTTTCAGAAAGTAATGAAACTTTACAGTTGAGTATCTATTACAAATAGAAATATTTTGGCACTTTGTGTATTTTTTTCGTGGGAAGGACAAACTCCTCCGGTTTACCGTGTCCAAACACCGCAACAATTATTTTCTCGATAAGACCTCTCTTATCACAAGCTCGGCTAACAGCAGTTCCCTGGATACGAGGATACGATATTAAGCAATAAGCGTACGATAATTATGAGTCAGCAAGGAGATGGCTGGTTGTCTGAGTGAGACGTACAGTGAAGATTGCTTCTAAGCTTGACATCGCGATCACGACCATCTTTGTTCGTCACTGTTGAGTTAATTTTATATAGTATTTTTTTTGTTTGTACCAAAAAAAGATGGCATTGATTTTGTTCTTTTTTTGTTGTTGTTAAATTCAAATTTTGCATGTGTCCAACAATGGATTATTAAAAGTGGCAAGTTAGATGAAGCCTAGAAGAATAAGGAAGATCCCAAATCTCTCTCTTTTAAACAATTTTTGTCATCTATAATAAAGTTTGTTGTAATCAAAATGTCTATTGAATACTCAATATGTTCCCCCTGCGCCGGATGATTGAATGAAAGCTCTTTTGGATTTTACAGTCTACGCACTCAGAGGTAAAACAGTATCCATTCTTAACATCATCATTCAAAACAAGAAGTCAGAAGACAAGAACTTTGGAATATCGAATAAACATTTATATACTTCAATTTTACTCAGACTTTATTAATTTTGTGAATTTGTTATTTTAAATGAAAACAAAATACTTTGTAGTTCTCAAATCCACCACTAAGCGCTATTGTAACAATGCCATCTGTTAAGTCAATTTCGTATTGCAGACGAAAACTACCGAAACTCACGTAAACAAAGTAAAGTAACCTCAAAACTTTACTAGCTCAAACAAATTAAAGATTTGCAACTTAAAATATAATCGTAAGTAATAAATACTGTTTATTTTGTCTTACACCTTCTCCAATTTGAATCACTTTCCCAAAGTAGGGTATTATAACTTAGCCTTTTCGTTTTATAACAAGTCCTTCTATACCGTACTTCATTCTGAAGTTTGTTACTATTTCAAGACAGTTTAGTACCATCTCAAATCGTCTATCTAAGATTAAAACCAACATTGAGGCCTTAGATACAGTATCTGAAGGTAGTAACTTGTCCCCAGAACAGATTAATAAGTTGGAATTGCTTAACACTGAAACCCACAAAAAGTACCTAGAATTTGAAACTTCTCTCGAAAAATTATTTAGTAGTGAGGATCTACCCGATGATTATGATGAAGATACTCTCTCTCAACTGCAAGATTCTATCTCTGACCTGTATGTAGGGATCCAAACCCTTGTTAAGAAACACTTAGGTTTGTCTCAAGATCCAAAATCACCTAGTCCTAGGCTTGTCCCAAACACTGACTTGAACACAGATAGCACCCAATCTACTGACCGCCCACAAACGAGTAGCCTATCTCATAGGCCTAGCACCTCTTCTTCTAACATAGATAGCCACTCACTAAAGCTCCCTCCTCTATCTCTCAAAACATTCAATGGTTCACCAGAACAATGGTTGTCCTATGTGTGACGATAATCACCATTTTCCAAAATTATTTATCTAAATTTATTGGTTTATTAGAGATTGAGACCTGTTACAGGAGTTTCACAACTCCCATACCAGTCTTGTGTAATTGGCACATAGAGTCCGGTATTTGATGATACTCAACAGTTATTCTGCTGATTCTGGTTGCTAGCTCTTTCGACAGGGCCTAGTTACTAGTTCAGAGAAGCCAGTGTTGCCCCCGACTTCCTTGGGGGCACAACGACCATCTGTTTTGAGGTCCCAAGGAAGTCGGGGGCAACACTGGCTTCTCTGAACTAGTAACTAGGCCCTGTCGAAAGAGCTAGCAACCAGAATCAGCAGAATAACTGTTGAGTATCATCTATCATCTAAGCCCCCATTAAGCCTAAACCGCACCAGCCTACTCGCTTCTCGTGATGTGAAAGCCACATGCGTATTTTGTAGTAAAACGGATCACAACATTTATCGCTGTTCAGAATTTAAAGATTTGTCTGTTCAAGAAAAGTACAATTTTGTGAAGAAAAACCATCTTTGTTTGAACTGCTTAGGAACATCTCACTCTGTTAAGGATTGTAAGTCAAATAAAACATGTTTTGACTGCAAGCTAAAACATCACTCTCTCTTACATCAAACTAGTAGGCCTAGTAATGATAGGTCTGACCTTAAGTCCACAAGTAATTCTCCAAACCACAACGAAATGAACAAAGCTTCATTGTCAGTTTCTGATCACTCTGAGCCTCCCTTTGTAGCTGTTTCCTCAAACTCCAGCACTACTATATTGTTAGCTACTGCTTTAGTACACTTGAAGTCTGATAGCGGTAACACAGTAGTAGCCCGAGCCGTTATTGACTCTGCATCTATGGTAATTACCATAGATGCAGAGTCAATGGTAATTACCTATGCATCTTGAAGTCTGATAGCGGTAACACAGTAGTAGCCCGAGCCGTTATTGACTATGCATCTATGGTAATTACCATAGATGCAGAGTCATTCGGTTATGCAACTTAAGTTGCATAACCGAAAATGTTGCTAGTCTACTTAAGGTAAAACGAAACTTTCTTTGTAACTCCAAGCTAGATGGCCTATCCTCAGTAGAAGTAAGATTTAAAGGACTGTCGAATGTTGACATCTCATCACTTAGTGGAGACGTTATTGCGACTAAACATCCAGTTGTAATATTGGATCGAATCACATCGAACTTACCCCACACTGCAGTCCCTGTAAATGTTAAAGACTACTTCAAACATGTCGTCCTTGCTGACCCAACATTTCATATTCCCAGTAAGATAGATATGCTTATCGGTGCTGACCTGTTCACCAAAGTAGTTACTGGAGAACGCATTATCATCAATAAGAACCTTCCTGCTGCTATGAATTCTGTATTTGGATATCTTATCATAGGCTCTGCCCCAACCCTTTCTGCTGTCAATTCCAATAAAACAGCCTCTCATGACAATGGCAATGTTTCTCTTCTGAGCACACAGGATATTGACCTGCATAATTCTCTACAGAAATTTTGGACCCTAGAGGAACCCCCACACAAACTTCATGTAACATCTGAACAAGAAATTTGTGAGAATCATTTTTTAAGCACTGTCTCTAGAACTTCTGAAGGTCGATATGTTGTTAGGCTTCCTATTAAAGACAATCACCCACCTCTTGGTGACTCATCAACTTGTGCTCGCAATAAATTTTTATCGCTTGAACGGAAATTAGAAAGTCAGCCTGAAGTAAAAGCTGAGTACAGTAAAGCCATACATGACCTATTGTTATCTGGACACATGGAACCAGTTGACCCTCTTCCTAAAAATGATCATAAACAATTTTATTTGCCTCACCATGCAGTAGTCAAAGCAGAATCCTCATCAACAAAACTTCGAGTTGTTTACGATGCCAGTGCTCGTAGCTCCTCAGGTGTCTGTCTTAATGACATTCTCTATACAGGGCCTAAACTACATAATGATCTGAATGATGTTCTGATGAAATTTAGGTTTTCACCGATTGTTTTCTCATGCGATATAAAACAAATGTTTCGTCAAATCATGATCCATCCAGATGACAGGAACTATTAACTGTTAATCTGGAGGGAAAAGAAAGATATGCCTCTCTCAGTCTATCGATTAACTACGGTTGTATTTGGTTTCAACTGCTCTCCATACTTAGCCATAAGAACTTTACACCAACTCATCAATGATGAAGGCACAAACTTTCCGCTAACAGCTGAAGCTCTAAAGAAACAAGTGTATGTAGACGATTTAATCTTAGGTGCCAATAACACAGATCAAGCGTTGCTATTGAAAGATGAGGTGGAACAAAAGGATGTTTCGATCTTAGGAAATGGACTAGTAACAGCTCTCAACTCATGGAAACTCTGCCAGATTCTTATAAAGAGACACCCATGTACTTTAACTCCTCTGATCAACCTTATTTCAAAGTTTTAGGCATAAAATGGTCCCCAACCTCAGACAGCTTCTCTTACCAACTAAACATACCAGACACTCCACCCACCAAACGAGGTATTCTCGGAACCGTAAGCAAAATCTTTGACCCAAATGGATGGTTAACTACTGTCACCCTTTGGGTGAAAGCATTGATCCAAGTTTTGTGGGTTCTTGGTTTGTCATGGGATGCCCCTATACCCCTAGATCTCAATGAAAAATGGTCAAAGTTCCTACAACAACTCCCTTTCTTAAGTGAACTTAGCTTACCTCGGTACGTTTCCTTAGCTGATGCTGTTCATATAAGTTTACACGGATTTTGTGATGGATCGGAAACAGGTTATGGAGCCTGTGTCTATTTGCGCTGTGTAAGCTCTTCTGGAGAGATAAACATACATCTCCTAATTGCTAAAGGGCGAGTCGCTCCTCTTAAGAAAATATCCATTCCCAGACTTGAGCTCTGCGGAGCCCACCTTTTGTCTAAACTCTTGAACTATTCCAAGTCCATACTTTCACAAAATTACCTAGTGAATGAAGTACATGCTGGGTGTGACTCATCTGTAGTTCTTTCATGGATAAAAACTGTACCCTTTCGCCTAAAGATTTATGTCGCAAATCGAGTCAGAGAAATACAAGAGCTCACTCCTACTCATATTTGGAAACATGTCTCAACACACTGTAATCCTGCTGACATTGCCAGTAGAGGAACTCTTCCCTCATCAATGAAAGACAACCGTTTATGGTGGAACGGTCCCGATTGGTTATCTTTGGAGCAGGAGTCATGGCCTATTCCTCGCTTTATCCCTCTCGAAAAGGAGCAATTACCGGAACTCAAAGCCGAACCACTACCAATAATGGTAACCACCCAAGAACCTTATTTTCTTGTAAAGTTTTCCTCATGGTCAACCCTCCAGCGAGTCATCGCCTACATTTTACGATTCAGATACAACCTATCAAATCAAACGAAAGAATCAGGATTTTTAAAAGTTGAAGAGCTTGATAAAGCAACAGTAACTATTTGTAAATTGATTCAACAAACAGTCTTTTCCGAAAATATTTCTCGATTGAAAAAGGGCAAATCTTGTTCTCCACAATTGGCGTCACTCTCTCCCTTCTTAGACGAGAGTGGATTGTTTCGTGTAGGAGGAGGCATTAGGCACTCTCAAGCGTCTTACGCTGCAAAACACCCAATTATCTTGCCTAAGTCGCACCATGTAACAAATTTGATCATTGATTATTATCATGTTAAACACTTACATGCAGGACCACACTATCTCCAAGGAATTATTTCTCAAAAGTTTTGGATTCTCTCCGCTCGAAGTGCAATCAAAAAAAGATTGTTTAAATGTATTCGCTGCTTTCGATGTCAACCTAAATTAGCCTCTCAGAAGATGGGTGATCTACCTGCAGTTAGAGTCACTCCCTCTAAGGTTTTTCACAATTGTGGAACTGATTTTTTGGGACCATTTATGGTAAAACCTAATAACTTACGAAGAACAAGTCCTGTGAAGATGTATATTTGTGTTTTCATTTGTCTGGCTGTTAAAGCTGTTCATCTGGAAGTAGTTAGTAGTTTGTCTACTGAAGCCTTTATTGCGGCGTTGTCCCGTTTTGTTTCACGTAGCGGCCTATGCTCTAATATTTTCTCAGATTGTGGGACTAATTACGTTGGGGCTGCATCAGAACTACAACGAATTCAGTCACTCTTAAGACAGAATGATACTAAACAAGCCATTAATAAGTTTTGTAATGAAAACCAGATCAAGTTTAATTTTATACCCCCCTCAGCACCTCACCAGGGAGGTTTATGGGAGAGAATGGTGCGGAGCATAAAACATCACTTCCGCCGGGTTGTTGGGAGTCAACTTCTTAACTTCGAATAGTTTCTTACCTTGTCTATGAAGATAGAAGCGATACTCAATTCTAGGCCGATTACAGCGCTGTCCTCTGACCCTTCGGAGGTCGACTACCTCTCACCTGGACATTTTCTTGTCGGAAGCCCTCTTCTCGCTCTTCCAGAGCCAACATGGGAAGGAGTACCCACCAATCGACTCTCAAGATGGCAGCTCGTTCAAGCTATGTCTCAGCATTTTTGGAAGCGGTGGAAACAAGACTATCTCCATTCTCTACAGCAACGAGGAAAGTGGAAATCCCCTGAAGAAAACATCAAAGAAGGCGACCTTGTCTTAATCCACGAAGAGAATTCTCCACCCCTCAGCTGGAGGATAGGTCGTGTCACAGCTACATCCCCTGGACCTGACGGACTTGTACGATGTAATATATTCATCAGGTGTTTTTTCTGGTTTTAATCAGATGGTTGTTGTTTTAGTTTTTTTTTGTTGTTTATGTTTGAATTTGTCAAAATAAAAACTTGAAGTAAAATGTATAAGTTGATAATTTAATTTAAATATACAGGAAGAAATAAGGAATACCACATGGCGACGAAAAATAAGAACCCACATTGATAGTTTTTTTTTGTAAGTATGGCTGAATCTTCCAGTTATATTGGGAAGTTACATGAATTTGGGATTAATGGTAACTGGAAACTGTTTAAGCCTAGGATAGAGAATTTTTTCCTGCTTAATGGCATTAAGGTAGATGGAAAAAAGCGTGCATTCTTTTTAAACAGTTTAACTAAAGAGGCTTATCAATTAATTTGTAATTTGGTTGTGCCTAGGGCTCCTGAAGATGTTGATTATCAGGATTTAATAAGTCTATTCGACAAGTATTTTACTCCTGCTATATCTTTGTTTGCTTGTCGGTATAAATTTTACAACGCTTCTCGTGAACAGAACGAATCTATAAATGAATGGCTTGTCAGAATTAAATCACTGGCAGGTGCATGCAAGTTTTCTCAAGATTTAGAGGGACGTATTTTAGACAGATTTGTTATTGGTATGGATCACGGTAAGATTAGGGATCGATTATTTGAGGAAGACCCAACAATCTTAAATCTAGACCAGGCCGTTAAGATAGCTTTGTCAAAAGAGGCAGCTGACTACCAATATGATATCAGTAGAAGTTCTGCAAGTTCAGTTTATAGGAATACTCAGGAAACACCAGTATATTCTGATCCAGTTTGTTATAATCAATTCCATAGTAAAGGGAGATGTAATATATGCGGTAAAAGTAATCATAAACCTCAACACTGTAGATATCGTTCGTATAAGTGTAACTTATGCTCCAAAACTGGTCATTTAAGTAAAGTTTGTCCCATGAAGAAAAACAAAATGATAGTATTAATCCTAGAGTAAATAATGTTGAAGAATTCGAGGATTTACACAAACGGGAATTGACTAATGACATGTCTAATACTGGCATTGATAGCGTTTATAATTTAGAAAGCGACTCTTGGGTTCCACCGTATCATATGGACCTACAAGTAGGAGGGACTGTACTGACTTTTGGCATTGATACTGGATGTTCAAGTACTATTATACCTTACAAAACCTTTAACAAACTTTTTTCAAATGTTCCTTTGGTAAAATCTGATAAAACCTTTATTTCTTATTTCAATGAATGTTCAAAACCTGTGGGGTCAGCTAGATTAAATGTTAAATTCAGAAATAAGGTTCATGAGGGAATGCAGGTTTTTGTAGTTCATACCGAAGGCCCTCCACTGTTGGGGAGATCATGGTTAGAGTTATTTGGTCTCAGTATTGGTCACCATAATTCTAATGTTACTTCAATAAGGGCATCAGGTATTTATTTCTCTAATGAAAGTGAATTGATGGATAGTTTGATTAATAAGTTTCCTAATGTTTTCACTAAAAAGTTAGGAGTATACAACAAGAAAAAAGCCTCCTTACAGCTGGTGCCAGATGCTAAACCTAAGTTTTTCAAAGCTAGACCGGTTCCATTTGCTATGCAAAAGGGTGTAACGAGGAAATTGAGCGTCTGGTTGGTGAAGGGATTTTGGAGCCAGTAGATTACAGTCCATATGGATCACCAATCGTTCCCATTTTAAAGAAGAATGGTAAAATTCGAATTTGTGGGGATTATAAACTTACGGTAAATCCTTACTTGAAGTTGGATCAACATCCACTACCAAGAGCGGAGGACATTTTTCATAGTGTTCAGGGTTGTAAAGTATTTGCAAAATTAGATCTATCCAACGCATATCAACAGATGGAATTGGATGAAGATTCCCGTTCTCTAGTAACGATTTCCACTCAGAAAGGATTATTTCGCTATACTAGGTTACCTTTCGGAATTTCATCTGCCCCATCGATTTTTCAAAGGGAAATGGATAAGCTACGTGAAGGGCTTATGGGAACTGCAGTTTTTCTTGATGATTTCCTTGTGGGTGGAAAGGATCTGAGAGAATTGTTTGACAGGTTATGTAAGCTGTTACAGAGGCTTCAAGATGCAGGGCTAACACTTTCTGTAGAGAAATGTGAAGTAGGAAAGTCTTCTTTGGAGTATTTGGGGTTCCGAATTGACAGTGAAGGACTCCATACTACAGATGAGAAAGTCAAAGCCATTTTGGATGCTCCACGACCTCAAAGCGTAAGTGAATTACAATCATTTTTGGGTTTTACAAACTACCTATGTAAGTTCTTACCAAATTTATCTTGCATTCTTAATCCAATGTTCAAGCTTTTGAAAAAAGGTTCACGGTGGTATTGGGACCATGATTGTGAGAAGGCATTCAAGGAAGTGAAGTACTTGGTAAGAATGAACAGATCACTTGCTCATTTCAACCGAGCAGCATTGGTGTAACGGCACCCAGATGGTTCAGAGAAGCCGACTGCGTTCGCAAGCAGGACACTATCAAAAGCTTAAGAGGGGTATTCTCAACTTCATAAAGAGGCAGCAGCATTGATGTTTGGAGTAAATAAATTTCATATATTTATATGGAAGATTGCAAAGATGGGCGTTGATTTTGTCAAATTATAATTTTGAAACAGAATGGGTTAGTACTAAGAATAATATTGCAGACTGGTTGTCAAGAGCACCTCTGCCAAGTGAATGTACTAGTAATGACAAAGAGGAAGTGGATTTGAATTTGCATTATGTTTTTCAGCAAAATTCTGAACTCCCTTTGAACTACAAGGAAGTGTTATCTGAAACTAAAAAAGATAAAACGTTAATGAAAGTGATGGGTTATCTAAAGTTTGGTGGTTGGAATCCCTCCACAGATACAGAGCTTTTGCCTTATGCTAGGATGAAAGACGAACTTCACGTGGAAAGAGATATACTCATGTGAGGTTACCGGGTAGTGATTCCAGAAAATCTGAGGGAAGCTGTGTTAAGAGAACTTCATGGATCTCATATGGGTATTGTGAAGGTGAAATCTTTAGCACGTTCTTATGTCTGGTGGCCAGGAATTGACAAACAAATTGAAGAAACAGTGTTGGCCTGTAAAGTATGTAATATGACCAAAGATTCACCACCAAAATCCTGTTTGATTCAGTGGGAATGGCCCCAAAATCCTTGGCAAAGGCTTCATATTGATTACCTTGGACCTTTCAACGGCCACTACTACTTTGTTTTAGTGGATAGCCACTATAAGTGGTTAGAAGCATTTAGAACCCAATCAATGACAGCTCAAACTCACATCAAGCTCTTAAGACAAACATTTGCACGATTTGGAATTCCTGAAGTGATAGTATCAGATAATTATTCTTCATTTGTTTGTGATGAGTTCCAAAACTTTTTAAATCAAAATGGAGTTTCTTTTAAAAGTGGTGCTCCTTTCAATCCAAGAACTAACGGAGCAGCTGAAAATGCAGTCAAGACAGTGAAACGAGCACTGAGAATTGCTCTTGCTAGTAATAATAAAGAGGAAGCAGCGTTGCAGCGATTTCTATTGGACTATAGAAATACTATCCATCCAACAACTGGTAAATCTCCTGCACAGGCTTTGATGGGCAGATCATTAAGAAGTCAACTGGATCTTCTTCGACCACCGTCGTTGTCTACAACTGTGTACAAGCAACAGGAAAATCAAGCTAAAAACTATGGTGGACAGCGATCTTTAGTTGAAGATTTGCTGATTGGTGACAAGGTTTGGGCAAAAAATTATGGAAGAGGATCTAATTGGTATGAGGGAAAAATTGTGGAAAAGCTTGGTCCAAAACGCATGAAGATATATAATCCAAGCCTGAATTTGGAATTGACAAGGCATGTCGACCAAATTAGGAGGGCGGAACGACCAAGCAATACGAAGGAGCGACCAACCCATACGCAGGACTTGTAAAATTAAAGGGGGGAGAAATGTAATATATTCATCAGGTGTTTTTTCTGGTTTTAATCAGATGGTTGTTGTTGTGGTTTTTTTGTTGTTTATGTTTGAATTTGTCAAAATAAAAACTTGAAGTAAAATGTATAAGTTGATAATTTAATTTAAATATACAGGAAGAAATAAGGAATACCACATACGAGTTGTACACCTTCGCACCAACAAAGGATCTCTCACTCGGGCTGTCACCAAGGTGTCACCCTTCCCAACAGAAGATTAATCCCAAATGTCATCATAACTCCCATCAGATTTTAGTTTGTTTCTCATTTTTTCAGTGAACCCCAGTGTGGTTCACGGGCGGGGGTATGTTGAGTTAATTTTATATAGTATTTTATTTGTTTGTACCAAAAACAGATGGCATTGATTTTGTTCTTTTTTTGTTGTTGTTAAATTCAAATTTTGCATGTGTCCAACAATGGATTATTAAAAGTGGCAAGTTAGATGAAGCCTAGAAGAATAGGAAGATCCCAAATCTCTCTCTTTTAAACAATTTTTGTCATCTATAATAAAGTTTGTTGTAATCAAAATGTCTATTGAATACTCAATAGTCACGTTATAATATTAAGTGGATTTCGTAAGTCAGAAGCTTTGTGTGATCTGAATTAATTATTGTTGAACATTTTTTCAAGTTTCGGGTTTCTTTCGAGTGGTATGTCGGGTATATTCAACCCGATTTCTTTCGGATAGTAGGTACCTGCCCGACCCGATGTGTAATAAAAACCCGCCCGAAAGCCCGGGACGTGTCGAACCCGCCTGACCACTTTTGGGTTCACATAATCACCCGAATTTTCGGGTACCCGCAGACCTCTCGTTTTGTGAGTTTTGACTATTTTTTCGTCAGAATCAAATGGAATCGGAATTGAACACGGTGGCGCAAGGAATCGAGAATCGACGATGCCTCGATACCGCCAAGAATCGCGATTCCCGGAATCGAGAATCGGAATCGGCCCATCCCTAGTCGCGACAGTCCTGCGCTTGACCGGCCCGGATATCCGTCCCCCAGCGTCATTCATAGACCTCACAACTCTACTGAAAAGGCGAATGGATTAATACTGATACTTGAAAGCTCTCGGATGAAAGTTTAACATTGAAAAATGCAGCTAGCTATTTTATTAAACAGTTTAATTTTATTACTTAATTTCTATAATTTTTTAATCAAATTAGTTTAATTTTTATAATTGTTTCAGTTGAACAATTATATCACCTTCTTTTTCAGTCATTGTTGAGCTCATCGATTAATAATAAAACATGTTAAACATTTAATTATTAAACCACTCAAACTTCACTCATTGAAACTACACAAACACAAGCACAGTGTGCAGCGCGAGAAACGAACAGTGACAATGACAGCGACAATGAAGTCGAGAATCACTCGCTACGTGGCAAAGGCTGCCGAGTACAGCCGAAGGGAGCCATACGCCAACCGATTCTCCAGCAACAGAGATGACTTGGCCGCCTCTACTCAACAGTGGTGTAAGTGGTGGGGATGGACGTGGGGAGGTGGGCGCTCCACTAGATTGGATTCCCCAAACTCGGAGAATCGGTTCGGATTCAATCATAGAGAACTAGGGACGCGGCACATTTATCGCGCAAAGAGAAACACCGTGCATAAAAATAGCCTGATACTCGGAAAATTTCTGATTTTCTTTTGAAAACAATAGACATTTAGGGGTCTATCATTATGTTATTTGTAGTTTTATTTAAAATATTTACTTTTAAAATTGAGTTAGTCATCGGCGAATCTGTAGATGACCGTACGCCTCACCACTTCATATATTCCTATAAACATATTCCACATTTTCAACTCCTTCATGTCAATTGTTTGTACTTTTTAGATGAATAGTAAGCAACTTAATTTGAAGCCTTAATACATTATTAAATTATAATATTTTAACTGTATGGTCTTGGCGCACATGGATGTATAAAAATTAACATTTTGTTAATTATTGAATATATGGGATGTATGCTAAAACTTTTAGGTCTTTATAACAGTGGGCCTCCTCTTTAAGAAATATTCCTGTCATAAAGTTTTTTTTTTATTAATGAGCTTCCAGTAGGTAATATTGATAAATTGCAGAATAATGGCCAGCAGTGATCTAAAATATATTTTTTACTATTATTTTAGTTATATCATATATTTAATTTCATAAGGCGATTCTTTGCGTCAAAATTGTGGGCGTCTGGCAAGTCGTAGAAAGATGGAAGAAAGCTCAAATTAAAGGTCTCTATTCCATGATGGCAGGAAAAATAATGAAATTGCTTGAAATTCACCAGAAAACGAGAGACAACATAAAATATCTGCTATTTGAAAAGCATTGGAATCTAAAAATGTCTGCTTTGTTTACATAAAACATGTGATACTGATACTTGATTAAAAACCATGTGGTAAGCTAGATATCTTCAGTTTGCTATGAAGGTATTTTGCACTATAATAAATGAAAATTTTTTGAATTTTCCCTCATTAGCCCCTTCAAGCCACTAGTATATTTTTAAATATCTATTCAATAAGCTATGTATATCATGTTAAATAAATGTTATGATACAAATATGATGTAAAACCAAATCTTAGTGTTTATTACTTAGATGCCTATTATTTCATTCAACACAGTCTACACCATCTATTTTGAGTACAATGACTAATAATTTTAAAACTTTTAAGTACATAGTTTTTCATTGATTGACTATTTATTTATTTGAACTAAACAAGGGGAAATATACAATTAAAAAGCTCGATGTGGGTGTTCAATTCAGTTAATCATGCACCACTGCAAAAGAAAGGGAAAGTTGGAAGTATTTTACCAAAGAAGCTAAAAAAGTAGCTTCCCCAACACTGCTAACAACATGAGACAATATTATTAACTGCTCAAACAACAAAAGTACTTACACTGCATTTGCTGGAGTTCAAAGACACTGTGGACTCGTTCTGCTTCGGCACAAAATATTCACTTTCCTTTTTGTTCCTAAAAAAGATTAAAATTATACGTTTTCATTACAAAAATAATTTTTTTATCCAATTATTGCTCGTGGTAGTGTTTTGTACCTTTTGGGTCTTAGGAACTGACCAGAGACACTGAAAGTAATAGAGTCACCATTAATGGTGACTGAAAAACAACTTAAAATCAAGGGCAGTAATTGAGGGTCCCTTAATATATCTATATACTTAAAACAATAACGGTTTTTTCTGTTTGATCTTTTTTTCAGCCTTCCTACTTAACCGATTTTTACGATTGAGGTATCATTTTAAAGCTTATAATGTAGCGCACCAGCGACTGATAATTAAAATGGGCATTTCTTTTACGGCTTGGGCCCCCAAGCCTTTGATTTATTTCTAGAGGGTGCTCTCAACGCTCCTGTGCCGACCACCTTGTGTTATAACACGGTTTTAAAATGTGGTTTTTGAATTTAACAGCTGATTACCTTCAGATGGATTTTTAATCTAAGTCAGACTGTAAACAAAAATAGGTAGTATAAATTTAATGAAAATAAATTCTTGAATAAAAGAATTTTTATTGGTAATTGTAGCTTTACTGAGGAAGGGAAATAATTCTTTATGGTACAGAAAGAAGAAAAGAGAAAAACGAGTCGATGAGATCAGGGAAAAGACATACGTACCTTATTCGACAAGATCAGAGAACAACTGCCGAGGGACAAAGAATGATAGAACATCAGAGGAACACTGCACTTGCCACGACTTAAAGATGATGTTAGGACATGAATAGGCGAAGAATAACTTCCGGTATACTACTGCTGTGCCAGAAGACAAATTAAAATACAAAGTGATGGGGTGATGAACAATGTTTGTGTTTTGTTCAGACAGGCTTTTATTTATTTGGGTGAGACCTTTAAACTTCACTTGAAATGTTAGCTTGACTAATAATGGCGAGTTTAAAGCCTATAATTTCTCCTAATCCTTGGCGAGTTTCTCACAAACGAAAATAATATTAAAATGTAAAATATGCATATAGGCCCCTAGGTATTAAGTCATATTTTAAACAAAAATAGATTGTCCGCAACTGTAAAGAAGATTGATTTTTAACCTAAGATTTTCAAGCTTAAGAAAATAAATTTGGGCTACTTTTGTCGGATTGTAGCCAAATTGAGGCAGGTAAATCATTAGGACCTATTTATGGTAAAGATCCGCAATCGACGGATTATGAATCCCATACTCTAAGACAAGCAATGTTTGTAAGGGTAAAATTTTTATTCCGTCCTAGGATTTTTGATTTTTTTGTTTAATTTGGGGTTTTAGGCCACCAGAAATCGATTGGAACTGGTCTCAAGTCTGGGAAAAATCCGGTTTGCGTCCTACAGCCTTTTAAAGTGCCCATTCAAGTGCCCATCGATTTTAACCAAAACAGCTGATTCAGGTTGTTTTTATTTATATGCAGGTTAAAAAAATCATTTGATTTGTAAATAGCTAACTTATAATGGTTTAAAGGTTATTTTGAATGAATTGTTTGAAGGAATACTTATATTATATATATAGTTTGGTTAGATTTTGTACGGATTAGTGTTAAATGTTTTCAAGAGTAATTTTTAAGAATAAAAACGATTGGTGTCTACACGGGAAATACGAATAAACACCGTCAAGTTTCCCAAAAGAACTTGCGCTATTAATCAACCGCCAACAACGCTGAAAATCGCTGCTCAGCCGACGCAAGATGCACAAGGAGAGTACAAACGACTGTGCAACGGGCAGATGATTCTTCTCGGCCCTACCGATGCCGTCAACAAACGAATTTCTGCCAACGCCGACATGAACCTAGAATTGATAGTTACTCGAGGGAATCCTGCGGGAGAATAACCAATCTACCTATGGTGGTGCGAAGTCATATAAGAAGAAAAAGCTCAAGACGCTACAGGAGTTCAGCCACCGAAAGTCAATTTGTTCTCGCACTACCGGCCTCGACCCAAACCGCTACAACGTTGAATGAAATATCAGCAATTATCACACTCAACACCGACCAGACCTACGCGGATTTCGATCGTGTCGTGAAAGAACTAGAAAAACAACTGTTCACCATGAGCAGTACAGACAACCGCATCGAGCCATTCTCGTATCGTCTCTTTTACCCACAAAGGAGACTTGGGGTTCTCGACTAACATAGTGCCTACTGCTACCAACCGTTGCTCTAAGATATCAAAACTTGGATTCGTGAAGAGTCAATTAGCATTCTGACCAGCAATCACAAGACTGCTGCACTCCAACGAAGCGACAGAATTTTCGTTATATTTATAACGACCAAATTTAACGGCACTTCCCTTCTGTGGCCGTTTATTACAACAGTACGTCATCGATATTTTTATCAGTGTTGAACGAGACCGAATCAACTCCTTTTTACAAAAACAGAAAAAAGCTGAAGGCGCGGCTGTATAAAGGCGTTGATACCATGCTAAAACAGTGTTATACTTATGTGCTCATGTTATAGTTATGGAAAATGTTAACTAAAATAGCGGAATTAGCCATTTGTTTTTGTTTAATCCGAGCAAAGCTTGGTCCCCGGTACTATAATGTAAATTGAACCATGAAACAGAGAGAAATACACCCGTTGCAGCAGACCTGTATACTCAGCGAATTTAAAGTGCAAAAAAACATTTCAATCCAACATAGCAAGATTTGACATGTTTTTGTAAGCTCCTTAAGAATAACATGGGGTATGAGTATGCAGGTTTGCTGCTCCAAGTATGTTTAAACTGGTTGGTTTTAATTCAATATTTAGTAGATCTTAACTAGAAGAAGCCATTTACCAAGTTTTATGTTGAGAAATAAGCGAGATATAGAATTTTCCTTATTTCCCATTAGGTTAACATTGAGACAACGTACTGTGTTTACCACTTTCAATATCTAGGTAACCAATGGACAAAGAGCAGAGATTCAAGATACTAAATTGTTTGTTTTTTTGAGCTGAATTCAATGGTGCCAACAAAAATTTGATAAATTATTTTTCTGTGTAAAACTCAAAAAAACCATTTTTGGGGGCTTATCCCCCTTTACCCCCCTTCTGGTGGTCCGATCGGGCTGGTTCATGAACTCGTCCGAGTGATTACCACTTTACACATCTGTACCAAATTTCATTAAGATCGGACCATACTTACGGCCGCTATCGTGTTAACAGACATATATACAGGGTGAGTCTTCTAAGCCGTCCACAACAGATTATAGGCGAACGGCTTAACATACAAAGACGAAACAAAACATTTCCCCACTAAATCATACCTAAGGAACAACGTAAAAATATTTTTAAGCTTTTTAAAATACAGGGTGTTCCAAAAACCGGGGGTCATGGGTTCGAATCTCGGAATTTTTAAATGTAAACATATGTCATATTATACATCATTTTAAAGCTCTAAGCGAGATAAACAATTTGGTGAAAACAGAACTCAATTATCTTTATTATTTTCAAAATGGCGGCCGTTTTTATGAAAAATATTGGTATTTACGGAATACCCTGTATCTCGAGAACTACTAAAGGTTTTTTTCGTTCTGTTTGAAAATTCTTAATCCCTGTAAAGTCAGCTTTAATTTGATATGCAACATGCTAACATTAAAAGAAAATAAATATTTTTTAGATGTTATTTTTATAAATGTTGGTAGCACTGAAAATCAAGTTTTAAATGACAACATATGTTATATAGTATATTATTTTAAAGGTCTTGCAAATACCTACAATTTTTCAATTTATACTACCCTTCCATCTTTGGTAGTTTTTCAGTAATAAACAAAAAACTCTATTTTCCCATATAACGCGCCCATGTTAAATTTGCTGTACTCAATGTTAAAGGATGCAAATTTAAATGCATTGAGTACTGCACATTTAACATGGGCATTATATGAGAAAATGGAGTTTTTTGTTTATTACTGAAAAAGGTTCAAAGATAGAAGGGGAGTATAAATTGAATAGTTTTAGATTTTTGCAACACCTTTAAAATGATATACTATTTAACATATGTTGCCATTTAAAATTTTTGATTTTCAGTGCTGCCAACATTTATGAAAAATATATATTTTAAATACCCCCGTTGCAGCAGACCAGAGAATTTCAAATTCAAAACAACATATTTTAATCCAACATAGCGAGATTTGACATGTTTTTGTAAGCTCCATAAGAATAACATGGGGAATGAGTATGCAGGTTTGCTGCTACAGGTATGCTTTAACTGGTTGGTTTTAATTCAATATTTAGTAGATCTGAACTAGAAGAAGCCATTTACCAAGTTTTATCAAGATATGTTGAGAAATAAGCGAAATATAGAATTTTACTTATTTCCCATTAAGGTTAACATTGAGACAACGTACTGTGTTTACCACTTTCAATATCTCGGTAACCAATGGACATAGAGCAGTAATTCAAAATACTAAATTGTTTGTTTTTTTGAGCTGAATTCAATGGTGCCAACAAAAATTTGACAAATTTTATTTTTCTATGTGAAAAACTCAAAAAACCCATTTTTGGAGTGGTTTATCCCCCTTTACCCCCCCTTCCAGTGGTCCGATTGGGCTGGTTCACAAACTCGTCCGAGTGATTACCACTTTACACGTCTGTACCAAATTTCATTAAAATCGGACCATATTTACGGCTGCTATCGTGTTAACAGACATATATATATAAAAATTCAAAAAAAGCAAAAAATGGTATTTTTTGCTTCTGGGGACCCCAAAATGAAAAGTTAACATGGTCTCGGACTTAGGTCTTACCATAATACTACCGTAATAGCTTATTCCTTTAAGGAAATTCGCTAAAATATATTTATTTTTTTTAATGTTGGCATGTTGCATATCAAATTAAAGCTGACTTTACAGGGATTAAGAATTTTCAAACAGAACGAAAATACCTTTAGTAGTTCTCGAGATACAGGGTATTCTGTAAATACCAATATTTTTCATAAAAACGGCCGCCATTTTAAAAATAATAAAGATAATTGAGTTCTGTTTTCACCAAATTGTTTATCTCGCTTAGAGCTTTAAAATGATGTATAATATGACATATGTTTACATTTAAAAATTCCGAGATTCGAACCCATGACCCCCGGTTTTTGGAACACCCTGTATTTTAAAAAGCTTAAAAATATTTTTATGTTGTTCCTTAGATATGATTTAGTGGGGAAATGTTTTGTTTCGTCTTTGTATGTTAAGCCGTTCGCCTATAATCTGTTGTGGACGGCTTAGAAGACTCACCCGGTATAGATATATAGATATATATATACAAATTCAAACGAATGGTGTTTTTTGCTTCTGGGGACCACAAAATGAAAAGTTAGCATGGTTTCGGACTTAGGTCTTACCATGAGTACTACCATAATAGCTTATTCCTTTAAGGAAATTCGCTAAAATAAGGCATAGAGAAAAATGAGTCGACGAGATTAGGGAAAATGTGCGCAACCTTCGGCAAGAACAGAGAACTGCTGAGAGACAAAGACTAATTTAAAATCAGAATAAAATATTGAAATGCACAGTTTGTAAATGCCCCATAGAAAAACTTCCAATATCCTACTGTTGTGTGAGAAATACAACCAAATTAAAAAAAAAACTTCCAATATCCTACTGTTGTGCGAGAAATACAACCAAATTAAAAAAAAAACATAGTGCTTGGGTGATGAATAATGTGTGTGTGTCTTTTGTTGAGTTAAGATCTTTAAATTTCAATTGAAAAGGTTAATTTGATTATTAGAGGTGAGTTTAAAGCCATACAATTTATTCTAACTGTAGGTGAGTTTCTCAAAACAGAAATAATATTAAAATGCGGAATTTGTGCATGGGCCCCCCAGTATTTTTTGTTGCTACATTTACCTTTACAGCTAATTCAGGTTGTTTTTGTTTTTACATAGGTTAGAAAAATTATTTGATTTGTAAACAAGTTTTTAATTTTTTAAAGGTTATTTTGAATGAATAGTTTCCAATAACGTCGCAAACAAGCCAAACCTTAAAGTACATGTCAGTAGCAACAAAAAAATACATGTGTCGAAAATTCCCACGGGGGGGAGGGTTTCATATTGGCGGCGCATGTTCTAAAAACTTAAATTTTGTCCTCTTATAACAATTTTTAACGGCAATTTTTAACAATCTTTTAACTTGGTTAGAAAAGGCTTTTTCAGACTTGCTGGATTTTCCCTACATTACAAATTTCCAATAAATGGAGCAATGTACATTATATTGCCTGCATCAGTCTGAATATACCTTTGTAAATTTATTAAATTTATGCATCATTTAATTTCTATTATACTGTATTTATTTTGGTGTAATTTTGTACAAATCAGTGTTGAATGTTTTCAAGGATAATTTTCAAGAATAAAAATTATTACTGTCTATATGGGAAATAGGAATATAATCCGTCAAGAACCAAAACGAACTTGCGCTGCTGTTCACCCGCTAACATAGAATTTCCAAATGCTTTGCTGCTAGCATACGAAAACTCGGCGTCATATTAGCGTTTGTATCGTTCAATGTTAAAGTCGACCGAACTACGAACACCAGAGGCATCTACTGTTCCACCGTAGGGGCTAGATCTATCATCGAGAGAAAATCGCCAGTCGGTCAACGCAAGATGCACAAGGAGGGTCCGAAAGAATATGCAACAAGCAGATGATTTTTCTCGACCGTACCAATGCCGTCGACAAACGAATTTCTACTAACACCGACATGAACCTAGAATTGATACATTTACTCAAGGGAATCGCGCAGCACAATAATCCATCTGCCCAAGCGTTCATTATGGTGCGCTAAGTCATAGAAGAAGAAAATGCTCGAGCCACCGGGGCTCAAGGAATTCAGCCAACGGAAATCAATTTGGTTCTCGCACCACCGGCCTCGACCCAAACCTCTACAACGTTGCAACGTCGAATGAAGTATCAGCCATAATCACGCTCAACGCCAACCAGAGCTACCCGCATATCGACCGTGTCAGAAAAGAACGAGGAAACAACTGTTCACCATGAGCAATACAGACAACCGCATCGAGCCATTCACGTATCTCCTGCTCTACCCACAAGGAGACTAGGAATTTTTGACCAACATAGTGCCAACCGCTTCAACCATCGCTCTAACATATCAAAACTTGGAATTCGTGAAGAGCCACTTAGCGTTCCGACTGTCATTCGCAGGACCGCTGCACTCCAACGAAGCGACAGAAAATATAGGTTATGACTAACTTCAACGGCACTTCACTTCGGTAGCCGCCTGTTAGAACAGTACATCGTCGATAGCGTTGAATGAGACCAAATCAACTCCATATTGTGGGAACAGAAAAAGCTGAAGTCACAGCTCTAAAAAGGCATTGATACCATGCTCAAACAGGGTTATAGTTAAGTGCTCATGTTATAGTTATGGACAATTTTTACTGAAACAGCAGATTGTTTTTACTTTAGTTGAGCATCGCTCAGTCCCTGGTACTATAGACTTGAATGTAAGACTAAGTTAAGAAAGTTCTTAAGTTAAAGTCTTTAAGTCTTAAAGTCTTTGTTGAATAAGTATTCAACTAATCTTATGTAAAACCTCAAATTATTGTTGACTGGCCGCTACAACAACAATAAGTAAACATCTGTAAGAAGTTACAACCAGTGCTTGATTTGTAAAAATTGAGGTACCGGAACTGTAATTTGACAATTTGTATATAAACCCCCCCCCCCTTTATCATTTTTTCCCCTTAATAAAGTATTGTTTGGCTATGTGATTAATTAGGTCGATTTAAAAAGTCACATTTTATCCGACTCAATTTTTTTGATAATAAATTAAAAACTAACAAAGCATTATTTTCCTAAAAAATAAATTGTCTAAAAAATTCTAGTTTTTTATGATGCCTTGTGAGAGTATTAAGGTCTTTTTGGCGTTTTCAAGATTCACCTTAGCTCAAGAAAAAAGAGCATGAATTTCAGAGAGAGCGCTAATTTCAGGCCGAAATTCTGCGTGTAATTTCCATAATTTTAAGCGATCGTTATTTTTGGTACTCCGGCCGGTTACATATAATCCTCTCTTATAGCGAATTCTCCGACCGATCATACGCGATCGTCTTTTGCGGCAAATTCCTCGACCGATCATACGCGATCGTCTTTTGCGGCAAATTCTCTGGCCGATTACACGTGATTGTCTTGTGTGCGGCAAATTCTCCTGCCGATCATCCGTGATCGCCTTTTGCGGCAAATTCTCCGGCCGATTACACGCGATTGTCTTGTGCGGCAAAGTGTCCATCTGATTACACGAGATTGTTTCTTATGGCAAATTCTCCGGCCGATTACACACGATCATCTCTCGGAAAAAATACTCCGGCCGATCACACACGATCGACTCTTGCGGCAGAAAGAGGTCCCGGAACGCCGTTCCACCGCAAATCAAGCACTGGTTACAACTATATAGATATAACCACTCTTAGATATATCTCCAGAATTTCCAGATCAGGGTAGATATAAAGTGTTAGCATTTGTTTATTCACTCTGATTCAAGATAAAGATATCACTACATATTAGTGATATCTTTATCACTAATTAGTAACTAGATAATCACTACGTTTTAATCACTTCACTATATTGTACCTTATATCAATCCGTAATGATAAAATTAAATTCACTTACCATGTTGTATTGTGTTTCGATTGTACATGAGACTTTGGTCTGTGAGAAAAAGGTGGGCCTGTATCAACCCTAGGTTTAGCATTATAAATCCGACGATAGTGACTAGACATGTTTTGGTACATTATGGTTTGTGCTACACCACTTTTCGGATACACTGAAAAACAATAAAAGTGATAACACATCCATATATCTATTATTGAGCAGATGTAACTCTGTGATCTTAGCAATTTCTGAAACGATTTTAAAGATAGATGTGGCAAATTAAACATGTTTACACTTAGATATAGTGTTTTTCTTACACATACAAACATCCAAGTTTTTTATATTGTTCTGTGTTTGATTTTAGATATAGAACATTCTTCACTTTTTGGGTAAGTTAGCACCCCTAAACTTTACGACTGCTCATTATTTAGACCTAAAAGTAAAATACTCAAGGAACAAAATACTTTAAAATACTCAAGAAACAAAATACTTTCCAGTAATAGTCTAAGTTAACTTAACGATCAAGGGAAAGAAAAAACTGGTGTCTATTTTGAAAGCAAATATTGTTTAGATGAAAGACTGGTTCGATGACAGAGAAGACAACAATCATCAACCTTTCACTGCAATTAAAGAAAATCTCCTTTACCTTTTAATTTTATTTTTTTTATTTTCCAGGTTTTATAATTTTTTTCATGTCTTGTGGCTTCCTGGGGGTGAACTTGACAGTGGCCTCAGGATATTCATGTAGTCACATTTGTAAGTCTTGCTAATTAGGGCATACTATGTTATTCTTTCACGATCTAATGCTTTTGATTTTAAGACCCTATGCTTATGTATAAAAATTCCTTTTAAATTCTCCTGGTTTTTGGGGAAACAATCCGTGAAAAATATTCAAAAATAAAAAACATTTTAGATTGATAAAAATACTCTAAAATAGATTCTAGCAGGCCTATTATTGTTTTTTTGTTTTATGCTTCTCAGGGCAACAAAACAAAAGGTTATCATGGTCTTGGGCTTAGGTCCTACCACGAGACCTACAGTAACAGCTTATTCCTTTAAGGAAATTCGCTTAAAAATAAATAATATTATATTTCGAAAGTTTAATGGTTTTATTTTCATTTCATAGACTGAACTATGTAAGATCTTCAGGTTATATTCTACAGGTATAAATTAAGGTCATTATTTTGTCTCAAACACTGAGTATAGAAAATATCTAATTAGCTACTCACCTTCATAATTATTTATTCTTTTAATACCTTTCGATGAAGATGACTTCATATTTCTGCAAAAATCAAGCAAAATTCATATAAAGAAAGTGTATTATTGAACACCAATATTGAAAGTATTTATAATAATCATGAACACTTGTTATATCAATGAGAACTAACAACAACATAACAATGAACTTGCAGGAGGACTGAGGGAGGGTGTTGGAGATTGCATGTGTTATGGCACCTTCAGTCCCTCTTTATAATTCCCCTTCATTGATGATACAAGCATGACTTGCACACCTCGGCTGCTAGCAACAGTGCCACTTGAAAAATCAATACACCACCATTCATCCACACTTATAATCTATTAGGTCAATACTTCGCTCACTTCCCTATATGAATCATGTTTAGATTAACAATCATATAAACCAATGCCTTGTTGTAAATGGGGATTCTTCTAATCCCTGGGCTCCTTGGTCTATACGAGGCATTACCTCTGGGTATAGGGGTGTCCTCGTATTCAATAGCCTGATCTAAAAAATACCTCTGTTGCAGCAGACCTGCATACTCAGCGAATTTCAAATGCTTATATCATTTAGAGGCTAGACGAAGCCTCAAATCAAGTTAAATAAACTTAAATGGGCGTACAATGGGAGTGGGCATACAACAATTTTCTCCATAAGAGTAACATAGGATGAGTGCAGGTTTGCTGCCAAGGTAGGCCTAATGTGAAATTAGGAGTTTTTTTTTTTGTAATAACCCAATGGGTATCAAGTAGATGAAGCCATTTACCAATTTTTTCAGATATGTTAAGAACTCAGCTTTGACATTTTTTGACATTTATTTTATGTTTGCATGTGTCCACTTTTTGAAATCCCCTCAAACGTCAAAAACTTTATATTTGTTACTAGCAGAAATACCCGCAGCTTCGCCCGCTGAAAAAAAGACTAATTTTAATTAACTCATATTATACCATGTGCAATTTTTAGGAATAGTTATCAAATGGACTGATTTGTCTTATGAGCCATTGGCGTACAATTAATTACACCCTTAAGGTGCAGCTAGCATTTCCACCCTAGATTGAAGTGAGAAGGTGTAACGTTTCCTCTAAACATTTTCCCTCATGATTAGCAAATTGTATGAATTAGCTTTCTCTCATTTGCCAATACAGAGTGAGACATAACCCGGGATAGCAAACAAAAAAGACGTTAAGGGCGGCTTTTCGACTTAACATCAATATGAATTTAGTAGGTTTTTGAAAATAGACCGAAAACAGGAAGAAAAAATAGACGATAGGCCTAAGTGCCTTGGCCAAAAACATATTTCCCAAACCTTTCTCAATCACATTGAAAATCGGGTCTCTAACCTATCAATAAGGCAAAATTAATGTTGCTATGGTATATTTTTGTAATTTAAATCTTCATCACCTAATTAATTTTGAAACTCCGTTTCTAGTGGATATACATGTACTCGAAATGAAACGTCCATAATTAGTTTTAAGATTTTAGTTTGAGAAAGGCCTTATTTATTTATTAGACGGATAAACCATTTTGAGGGAACACAATATTGTACTTCGGGCAGTTCGTGCAACGCAAGTAACTTAAGTGGCATTTGACAAAAATATAGTAGGTGGCTGAAATAAATTTGTACATTTTATTCTCTTATTAGATTGAATATCGTACCTTTTCTATCCCCTGAAAATATTGTAGCCTGTAGGCCTTCCATCCGTAGTTTTAAAAACTAAAATAGCCGCAATTTTGAATTTTATTCTAATTTTGCCATCTGAGAGAGAATATTTTAAAAACCTTTCTTTATTCGCATCAAGTGCCTATAAAGAACATTTGTGTCAAGTTTCATGGCCCAAAGTCTTGTAGTTAATGAGAAAATAAGCTATGAAAGCTAAAATGGCCGCCATTTTGAATTTCATAATATACCTTATTCAAGCCTTTCGAGAGAAAATATTGCAAAATCCTTTCTTAGTACGCATCTAGAGCCTATAAAAAATATTTGTGCTGAGTTTCATTGCTCTAAGCCTTATAGTTTTTGAGAAACTGTGATCAGTCAGTCAATGGGTTTTGGCTTTTATATATATATAGAAGACTATCAAACATTTATGAGCTTTTGCATTTAAATAAATGTGTTATTTTTTAAGTTCTTTTACAAACTAACTTTTTTTGTATTTTTTTAATGCAAAATATTTGACATTTTTATGAACACCATAAAGATGTTCTTAAAAATCCAATGTCCATATTGAATAAAAACTTTTTTAATTCAATATTATTTCAATATAGTAAAAGACCCTATTTTTTTAATATGGTAAAAGACTCTACTTTGTCTTTATTTGTGTTATTTTAACAGTTAAGAGGTAATTTTGGAAAAAAATTGAATGCCAAAATTTTGATGTTATTTATCATTTTCTTAATTCTATACTGTTCTGCATTTAGAATTTTTCTTTCTCGTTTATGTAACTCATTTATCATGTTAGGCCAGTTAAAAATTGTAATGTTAGTCTAATAAATTATGTAAAATGTCTTGCATTATATTATTTCTGACAACAATAAAACAATGAACAAATGCACTTTCTTTCACAAAACTAAAGAACTTGAGTCAGTGGATCAAAAACGAGCACTTTTGCATCAACAGGGATCAGAATGGCCATGAGGGTTAAGGCGCTAGCCTTCAAAACCAAACGTCGCCAGTTTGCGCTCCATACTCGGCGATACAGTAGAGTCCCGCAAACCCGGAATTCGATAACCCGAAATTCTGGATAACTCGGAAAGCCTACCAGAGCAATAAAGTGCATTGAGATTCAAGGCCAGAGCATGGTGTGACACATATAAAACAGTTTTGGTTTTTCTTTAAGTTTTTTTGTAACTGATAATGTCGTTTTTGTATTTTTACTATGCAATAAATAAATGATTTCTTATAGAAATAACAGAAACTATTCTTATTTTTTCTTATTTTTACTCATTTCAAGCCTGCCAGAGCAATAAAGTGCATTGAGATTCAAGGCCAGAGCATGGTGTGACACATATAAAACAGTTTTGGTTTTTCTTTAAGTTTTTTTGTAACTGATAATGTCTTTTTTGTATTTTTTACTATGCAATAAATAAATGATTTCTTATAGAAATAACAGAAACTATTCTTATTTTTTCTTATTTTTACTCATTTCCCAATAACTCGGAAATTTCACAAACCCGGACACCGTTCGGTCCACATTAGTCTGGGTTTGTGGGACTCTACTGTATAGTTTTTTCACTGAGAAATTTAATATTTTATTTTCCTTTTACTAATATTTTTTCAATATTGTCTAATAATGCTGTGGCAATATTGTCTAGAGAACATATTTTATTGCACAGAAACATTTTGACTATATTGTTCAAATATTCAATATTCACCAAATATTTATCAATGTTAAGAAAATATTGTCAGCAGTACCTTGAGACAATATTGTTCTGCTACTTGGGATATTCCAAGAACAATAAATAACATGTATGTGGTGAAATGAAACATTACAGACTAGGGGATTTAGGGTGGATTGAGGTTATTTTTGAGTCTTTATAAAAACAATTAAATACTGTTTCCGACAAATTTATTTTGTGATTTGGCAATGAATAATGTTGTGACCAAAGTAGCAAAACAATACTGTCTCAATACTGTCGACAATATTTTCTCAACATTGATAAATATTTTGGGAATATTGAATAATTGTTTAAATGTTTTTGTGCCAATAACCTTTGTTTTGGTACAACCTACATTATAATACATAATAATTGTGTACGTTTTTGGATACTGGCCATGACACACCAAATTCTTCTTGAGCATTTGCTCTTTTTATGTTATTAATCAAAATATCTCATGTCTTCACAATCGGCTGATTGAATGACCGTAAAACAATATCGTTGGAAAGGTTTGGAAATATGGGTTAACAATGTAACCCAATTAACATTAATATTTGCAAAATAAAAATAAAACCAGCACATATAGAACCAATAACCTTTGATTTGGTACAACCTGTGTTTAAATTGGCCCAGTAGTATTGTCAGGCTCACTGTCATAAGCTTCAAATTTCTTCCCCCATGATAAATCTCCATAAGAAAACTTTATTTTCCAATTTTGACCAAGTTAACATAAACATTTTCAAAATACAAATGAAACCTGCACATATAGGGCTGATAAGGTTCGTTTTGGTACAACTCACATGTAAGTGGTCCAGTTGAATGGTCAGGGTCGCTGTCATTAGTTTTACAAACGTACTTTAATATATAAGATATTTAAACAGTATGGTAGTAATAATACATATAAATTCCTAAACTGATGTGTTGAATATTTTCTGTGAAACTAGTTAGTCTAAAGGTTTGATATAATCTATTTTTAATGTCACACTATTATCCATATTTTAGCCCCTGAGCTGTGAGATCAATAATGTTAATTACATTATTAATGTCACAGCTTAAACTTTAATTTTTTTATATTTTAAAAAACATTTCGCCTACGGTGCAGAACAATTTTTATACCTTCATAATAAAACCCATTTCTTGAAAAATAAAGGAAATGTTAATGACAACAGGCAGAAAAATAAATCCCCCGTTGCAGCAGACCTGCATACTCAGCGAATTTCAAATGCAAAACAACATTTTTAATCCAACATAGCGAGATTTGACATGTTTTTGTAAGCTCCATAAGAATAACATGGGGAATGAGTATGTAGGTTTGCTGCTACAGGTATGTTTAAACTGGTTGGTTTTAATTTAATATTTAGTAGATCTGAACTAGAAGAAGCCATTTACCAAGTTTTATCAAGATATGTTGAGAAATAAGCGAGATATAGAATTTTACTTATTTCCCATAAGGTTAACATTGAGACAACGTACTGTGTTTACCACTTTCAATATCTCGGTAACCAATGGCAATGTATACAGAACCCTCTAAGTAGGGACATCCAATGTTAATTTGTTTAATTCCGCCGCCGAAAAGCAGAGCAGAAATTAGCGCTAATGCATGGAATAGTTCAAGCCGGCCCCGTATAGTCAGCGCTTCTATTCACTATCCAAAATGTGAAGACGAGAATGTTTATAAACAAAAACAGGTAAACATTATGGTAAAAGATACAAAAATACAAAACAATAACATGCAACTGTCAAAATATTACAACCAGCTGGTTGACTTTGGAAAGTCAGCTTGATCCGTGAACTCCTATAACAATTCCAATCGAAATGAGAGGCGCCATCTCTTTTTCGGCGGCGGGAACTTCATTTTTCCACATTGCCAATGGACATAGAGCAGTGATTCAAAATACCAAATTGTTGTTTTTTTGAGCTGAATTCAATGGTGCCAACAAAAATTTGATAAATTTTATTTTTGTATGTGAAAAGCTCAAAAAACCCATTTTTTGGGGGGTTTATCCCCCTTTACCCCCCCTTCTGGTGGTCCGATCGGGCTGGTTCACGAACTCGTCCGAGTGAATACCCAATTTCATTAAGATCGGACCATATTTACGGCCGCTATCGTGTTAACAGACATATATAACAGACACAAAAAAGGTCGAAACATGTCGCAAATAAAATGAATTTAAAGGGAACTCAGTTAATTCTTTCCATATTTATTATAGTTACCCTCATTTGTGAACTAATTCAAGAATTAATATATATATATATATATATATATATATTTATATTCGAACGAATTGTGTTTTTTGCTTCTGGGGACCCCAAAATGAAAAGTTAACATGGTCTCGGACTTAGGTCTTACCATGAGTACTACCGTAATAGCTTATTCCTTTAAGGAAATTCGCCAAAAGGACAATTGAACTCCCTCCCTGTTTCTGTGTATGAAACATCACATCTCACATTGCTTGTTTAGATGCTTATCATTGGCTTGTGAGCCGCTCTTGAGCAAAGTCTGATCCAACCTAGATTTTTTTTTTTTATTTGAAGTTTTAGAGTTACATGTCCTCTTGCGATCTATAACTCTTGAGAGGTAAGTAACGTCGATCCCCTGCTTCCCCGCTGAAATTAACTAATGGTAGGCAGCAGATTAACAGTACGAGTTTCATATCTGATCTTCTGCCGTTCGTTTCTATAGCTGACGATTCAAAAGAAAACGATATCGAACGTGCTGGCGCTGAGTCGTTCGTTATTCGGGGTAGTGGTGGAATCGGATCATAAGAATGAGGGGGCGGGGAGGGGTGATATGTTTCTTATTTGTAAAAAAATATGGGAAAAAATTACAGCCGCGAATCGTCCAAGAGTTTTACCGAAACTTTTACAGCTAAAGGTTTAATGCAGTTGTGATACCACCAAGAGTTTTAACGAGTACGTCCACTACAATACAACCGAGATTACCGGCTACGATTCAACCGTTAGATTTTATTGCCGCGAATTGGCCAAAGGGAATTTCTCCAATAGCTAAATATCCTAAAGATTTGTTTTGTTTTGTGATACAACCAAGATTCTTCGGATGCAAATAATCGAGGTATTTGTCTCAAAATACGATCGAGATTTTCCACATGCAATACAACTAACTGGTTTGACGACCACTATAGAACCGACCGATTTAATGGCCACCATATGACTAAAAGCTTTAAAAAAAAACCCATTTTCAGAGGTCACGATACAACCTAAACGTGAGCTGTTATTGCCAGTCGCTGAAAAACCCAAGCAGGTTGTTTACCAGATTTCACATATGATATTTTTCCGACGTTTTCTTTCATCTTCCAACCCTCCCGACAATTTCAAAAAAAAGCACGATCAGTAAAATCAGACACGATGCCTCCTGTAAAAGAGCGATTGTCGGCGGCCACGAAACGACAGATATACGTGCGTGCCAACTGCAGTAAAAACGACTATTTTTTCGGCCACGACATGGCATATATGCAACGGCTGTGAAAAGAGCGAGAGACTTGTCGGCCGCAATGTGACCGAGAGATCTGCCGGCGGCGATACAAGCAGGCAATTTTCCGGCCGCGATGCAAACAACTAATTTCCCGCCAAAATACATATTGCCGAAATGTTTGTTTATTGTGATTAGATCGAGAGATTTGCCAGCCACGACGACGATACCAAACGATGAAAAGGGCTATATTTTGTTTAGTTTTAACTCAAGTATCGAAATTCCCGAATAAACATTTAAACTCTTTGCCAAAATGTTTAAAAAATGAAAAAAGTATAGCAAAATTTAAGTCTAAGTTTAAAGAATTGTTGATAAAAAATCTGTGCTATTCTGAGTGAATTTTTTACAAGAATTACAAATGTTCCTTAAATGGTATTTATTTTGAATATATATTTTTTCATATTAAAATTACTCATATGCAATGTTTTAGTTTTAATTTTGCTTAGTATGTAAGCAACAATGATGACGCCATTCATGTACTTGATTGTACAACTTTGACGAATTAAGATATTTTGACTATTGACTATTGACTAAATTCATACTTTTTCCCAAATTTTAGCGAATTTTTCCTAGGGAAGAAGCTAACAGAGAGATACTCGACTACGAAACGGCCGAGACAAACAGAAGGTGATGATGAGGCTTTGGTAGCTCCGAACTGGCCATAAAGCCTGTTATCGCGGTGAAACAATCGAGAGAATTTCAGACTGCGGCAATGCAACCAAGAGATTTTTTGGCCACAAATTAAATAAAATTTTCTCTCTTATTAATGAATTTTTAATATTGGATATTATCAAATTTTAACATTGAAAAACGCCACAATATTTGTATAATTTTATTTTGTGAGGCCTTTCGTCAGCTGGCATCAGCAGACATATACAAAACCACAAATATTGATGTGTTGTTAATAAAAAAATCAGGTTTAGCCAATAAATTATAATTCCAAATTATTGGGTGGAGCAAGTGCCCCCCCCCCCCCCCCCCGCGAATTACGCCTATGATTAGGTCTGCCAAATTGTCACGTTTGGGAGGAGGGGCAGCGAAATGCTTTGGGCGGCAAAATCGTAAATCCGGCCCTGGAACCAGCTACCACTTCACCACAGCGCACTAGATGAAAGAACACCTTCCTACAACAGCAGAAAATTCTACAACCAACCTGCTCCCCGAAGACATAAAAGCCAAAGTGGGAAGAAACTAAAGACTGCCCTCACCAGCTGGCTAGCAGAAAACCCCTTCTACACCCTGGACGAGTTTCTGCAGTGGAGAGACTCCATTCCACAACGCAAATGAAGACTTCTCAAATTGTAATTTTTGACGCCATAGCAAATCTTAAAGTTTTGTGAATAAAGAGATTTTGATTTGATTTGATTTGATGTATGTGCATACAAAATATTTATATAATATAAAAAAATATATTTTGTATTGCAGTAGGTACGTCAATAATTATTGTTATTGTGTTAAAAACGTCTGAATGTTGTACAACGATGTGTTTATACCGACAAAAACTCCACAAAAGTATTGTAGATTAGTATCTTGAATATTTTATATAAGAAATAATATGTGCACACCAAATATTTATATGTAACATGAAGCCTTACATGACTCACAGTCGAAAACACCAGACCTCTAAAGAAACTTTCATTGAACCGACTGTAAGGGTTAGAGAATGATGGGAAAAGAGTCATGATGTTCCTGGAAAGACGTACAAGAGGTATAGTGACGGCCAGCCCTGCAGCAGACCTGCATACTCAGCGAATTTCAAATGCAAAACAACATATGTTAATCCAACATAGCGAGATTTGACATGTTTTTTGTAAGCTCCATAAGAATAACATGGGGAACGAGTATGCAGGTTTGCTGCTACAGGGATGTTTAAATTGGTTGGTTTTAATTCAATATTTAGTAGATCTGAACTAGAAGAAGCCATTTACCAAGTTTTTCAAGATATGTTGAGAAATAAGCAAGATATAGAATTTTACTTATTTCCCATAAGGTTAACATTGAGACAACGTACTGTGTTTACCACTTTCAATATCTCGGTAACCAATGAACATAGAGCAGTGATTCAAGATACTAAATTGTTTGTTTTTTTGAGCTGAATTCAATGGTGCCAACAGCAATTTGATAAATTTCAGTTTTCTATGTGAAAAACTCAAAAAACCCATTTTTGGGGGGGTTTACTCCCCTTTACCCCCCCTTCCGGTGGTCCGATCGGGCTGGTTCACGAACTCGTCCGAGTGATTACCACTTTACACGTCTGTACCAAATTTCATTGAGATCGGACCATATTTACGGCCGCTATCATGTTAACAGACATATATATACATAAATATATATATATAGATATATAGATATATATATATAAATTCGAACGAATGGTGTTTTTTGCTTCTAGGGACCCCAAAATGAAAAGTTAACATGGTCTCGGGCTTAGGTCTTACCATGAGTACTACCTTAATAGCTTATTCCTTTAAGGAAATTCGCTAAAATATAATTTTTATCGAAAAAACTACTAACCCGGTATTTTAGACAGGTAAGTCAGTCCCCGTGGGTTAACAGCTGTTATGAGGAAGGAAGGTCTTTTAAGTATCTCAAGTCAGTGATTTATTTTATTTTATTCTTGACAGCATCTTTGAGAGGGTCTGTGTGCGGCTTTGGTATGTGGCAGAGTCCGAGGGTCGGATCAGGATGAAAATTATTTGGTTGTCCTATTTTATGCCTAAGAATGAGTGCACAAATATTTAAGCTTTCTAGGTGCATGAGTAGAATAGGAGAATAAGTGAGTTAGTAAGGGCCTTTTAAAGGTACAGTAGAGTCCCACAAACCCGGAATAATGTGGACCAAACAGAGTCCGGGTTTGTGATAATTCCGAGTTATCGGAAAATGAGTAAAAATAAGAAAAAATAAGAATAGTTTCTGTTATTTCTATAAGAAATCATTTATTTATTGCATAGTAAGAAATAAAAAAACTACATTATCAGTTACAAACAAACTTAAAGAAAAACCAAAACTGTTTGATATGCATACATGCGACGATGCACCTATTCTGTATGTTTTCACATGTAAAGAATGAAATGTGCAAATAAATCATGTCTATGTCTATGTCTATGCACCTATTCTGTATGTTTTCACATGTAAAGAATGTAATGTGCAAATAAATCATGTCTATGTCTATGTCTATGTCTATGTCTATGTGTCACACCATGCTCTGGCCTTGAATCTCAGTTCACTTTATTGCTCTGGCAGGCTTTCCGAGTTATCCAGAATTCCGGATTATCAAAGTCCGGGTTTGCGGGACTCTACTGTGTAGATGAGTAGAATCTATGAATAAATGGATAATGAATAAAAACTAACGATGGATTAAAAAACATTAATATTTAATTCTAAATTAAATATTAACTTTATATAGTACATATCAATTGAAAAAATATTAGAAACCAAAACATAAAACTAAATGAAATGATAAAACATCTGTAGGCCTAACGACGAATCCATCAGTGAACGTAACAACCATCGGCTTGGAACACAGAAAATGTAAACAAAACATCATACAATTGAATTATATGAGGAAATTAAAAACAAACTTGGTCGAAATCAAATAAAATATTTTTTTTAGAAGCTTACTAGGTTTAATGTCAAAAACACTTATGCTAGTTTCAAAACCTTCTCATATGAGCATACAGTACAGAAAATAAGTTTCAGCCATACCAGTACTTAAGTTTTTGCGTGAAAAGCGGTCTAAGGTGTGATGTTGAGCGTTACCAACAGACAGGGTGACAGAAATTGAGATAAGGCTTGATTCGGATTCTTTGGTTTTTAAAACACAAAAATAACCAATAATTTCATTATTCTAAGCAATGTACAGACAAAACTCTTATTTTAAATTAGTTAATAACCTGTAATTTCTCATCATTCGTCACCCAAAATAAAATAAAAAAATCAATTTTTCGAGCTCAATTGTAGGCTGATAGTTTAACTAAAAGTGTTTTTATGATATTTTTACAAAAGATAAATTATTAAAAATCAATAAATAACTCAGTAAAGCAACATAATGTTGAAAACAGCCCCTGTACTGTTGAAAACTGCCCCTTTTCAATGAATGAAAGTGCCCCAAGTGTAATTATGTTATATATAACCATGTGACTTTTTTATAAGTTAGAATTGGAGATCTCCTGTTATCGTTCATGTATTCCAAACATTGAGCTGCCTAATAATGCCTTAATAATAGCAAACATATTTTTCAAAAATTACTTATACGGTACCTCCCTTTTTCTGTATAGTCATAAAAACATTTTTCTCGAATTATAGTAGGCCTAAATGTTAAATAGGTAGATAGGGTATCTGTCTATAAAAAGACACTGGAGAATTAAAACTTTTATAGGAAGTAGTAACTTTCAGGGTATTTTTTTTAAAGCAACCCATTTTTAAGATTGAATAATGCACATATAAAAATAAAATGAGTACCGTCTTGATTTCATTAACCTTTACATTTTATACAGCCTATTACAGTAGACCCCCTCTTAACCGACCTCGGTTTAACCGCCGATTGGATTATCCGCCCTTGCCGCTCAAATATTAAAAATCGTTTTAACCAACCCTGTTTTGAGAACAGTTCGGTTTAACTGCCCTTTTCTAGGAATTGCAGCATTTCCGTCCCCATACCCAGCAACAGAAACGTAACGCTCACCTATACAGGTTGTTGCGGGTTAAAATATTTTGAATAAAAAATTAATCATTTTATTAAAACGAGCAATAGGCGCATTTCAGTGTGCATATTACAATAGTATGTGAGTTTTCGTTTTTACGTTTTTATATCCGGAAACCATTATCTCATTCATCAGTAGAGAATTCAAACAACACGCATCTTGTGTGGATGGGGGAGAAGGTGTCGACGACTCGGAGGATAGTTTTTGTGACTCAAGTCTCCGTGAGAGGTTCAACTGTCTGACTCGTAATGCAATGATTTCTCGTTTCTTATCATTAATTTAGACGATCAATTCTAACAACCATTACGGGAAATTCGTTAAAAAATATAAAAATGTTATTAAAGGTGTTAACATGATAACTTTTTCAATCACGTCTTATATTTATTGAAATGTTTTGTTTGGACTGTGTTTTTGAGTAATTTGTAAAATTTCTACACGATTATTTTGGAAAATAGGCTGACAATTACAGTTTATTTTCTAAATAATCCAGGAACGGCTTCATAATAATTTCAATAGAGCCCTCAATCAATAGAGCTTTTATTTTTAGGTGTTTAGAGGATTACCCGTTTTAACCGACCTTTCAAGTTATCCAACCCAGGTCCGGTCCCGTTAGGGTCGGTTAAGAGGGGGTCTCCTGTAATTAAGTTTGATCATATTTTGTTTACATTATGTATTCAAACAATCCACCATTTGGCATTTGTATAAAGTTGTGCTCTCTCCATCAAATTCCTGAACACATGTTGCAATGTACGATTTTGAATTACTTGCATTAAATTTGTTATGTTTGTTTTGAGGTACTGAATACCCTGTTAGTTGTTTTCGTAGGCCTTACTTTTTATGTATCTCCAAAGAAAATTATACAGGCCTAATGGGGTCAAATACGGGGATCTTGGGGGGGGAATAATCCTTCACTGATAAAATAAAGTTTTGGGTTGCATTTTAAAAAAACACCCTGTATATATACTTGATGAGGCCTATAGGTTGTGTAAATTATTTGTTTCCTGCTTTTCTTTCAGGCGGGAGATTTAAACTGTAGGAAAGTGCCCCTATATTAAACTGCCCCACCCTCCCCTATAGTTTGTTGGACAGACCTTTACATCCGATTCCGTTGTATTTTATATCGATTGTTTTGTTACTCTATGAAAATATATTTATTGATAAGTTTTAGTACCTTAGTGTACAAGATGGTGGATGAATGGATAATTTGAGAAATAAGGTATAAGTTAGGTTGTTTTAATTGGTAGGTGACATTAAAATTTAATTTTTGTTTTACTATATTTACGCTGGGTTTGTTTTAGAGAATCGAATAATATAATTGACAATGGTTTCGGTTATTGTTTGTTATCAATGGTTCTTCATTACTGACGGATGTTGAAACAGTAGATCGGTTGGAGTTAAACACGATAGAGGTTGAAAGAGTTGATATATCGGATTTAAACTAAGTACTGAAAACAAAACTGATCTTAGCCCATTTTAAATTATATTGCAGTTACTAAATAATCCTGAGCAAAACATATGAACAATAACTAGTATAAACATAAAACTTGTAAAGGCAGAAGATCAGATATGAAACTCGTGTCCTGATTAAAGCTAAGTTTACACTAGCATGTAGCAGTGTCTTCACTTGAACACATTAGTAACATTGTTGTATACCAATACAGGTTTACCACAGACCGTTGTGTTAACATCAACACTCAATTTATTACTGTACATTGTAGAGATGCAATCATGAGAGACAACACTAATATTTGTTTTTACAAATAGGCAGGGCTGTACCCAGCTGTGGCGGGCCCCGGTAAAGATATTAAGCCGCCCGGGCCCCTCATGTCCTGGTACTGCACCCGTCCCACTAAAAACCCGTAGCTGATTAGTGGCTCGGTAAAAGTGGAGACCTTTTTTTTTTTTTTTTTACTCACACGTCCCAATTTATGCCCTTTCGTTGCCCTTGCGGGCCCTTTTTACCCGTTCCCGGGACTTTTCACTATTTCGGAGGCCAATTACGGCCCCCTCGGGCCCCCCTTCGACCCGCCCCGGGCCCCCTCTTCACCCCGGGCCCCCTCTTCACCCCGGGCCCCGGTAAAATTGTACCGGCTATCCCGGTCTGAGTACGGCCCTGCAAATAGGCCTATTGGTGTCGCCACTCAATATTGCACCTAATAAGTGTAATAATTAATGAAGTGTTTAACACTTGAAGTGTCAACACCATGGAGGTACTGGTAAACCTGTATTGGATAACTACAATTTAATTAGGATGTTAAAGTGACACTACATGCTAATGTTAACTTAGCTTAACTACTGGCAACAGAATAATTTACTCAACATTTTCCCATCATTAACAACACTGTGGCATGGGAGAAGTGAACTACAATTAGCCAAATAATTTGTTTATCCTTAGTGAAAATGATAATCCTAAAATTAAGAGGCCTACTCTTATTATTGGCAATCTTCTAACAAGTCTGATAGCTAGTGTTTGGCTTTGGAAACTACAAAGCCTAAAAAGGATAGCTCAAATTATTTCTTAGGTCCCTAACTTGTCAATTTTACCTTAAGTCTCTGGATTTGTATCACACACACTGAAAAATATTGGAGACTAAATTCAATGTTTCATGCGTTTTTCTAAAATACTAAATAGTTTTGGGACAGCCGAAAATAATCCGAAACCGCAACAGTAATTTTGTTAATAACAAATGAATTTTAAATAAGGTTACCACATAAAGGATGTTTAGTGTTGACAACAATAACATCAATACACGACTATGGGGTTAGAATTTCGTTTTATCTTTTACTCATATACTATATAAAAACAAATTTACCACATACTACAACATAAAAACATTCTATTATATTGTTGACGGAAGGGCAAAATTCCTCCCACTTCCTCTTTATCAGAGCGGGGTTGTTACAGTTAATTGGAACAAACCCGATATATGTGACCCGTCAAGGGAAAAGGGGCCTTATCTTCCCAGACAAAATTTTACAGGACAACAAGTTTTAGGGGATAGGGTCAAAAAACCAAATTTTCTGATTTTTATTCCTACTGTTTATATGTTTCCAAACAATATTTGGTCCATCTTACACCTGATTTTAAATTTTAACATGGTTAAATTATTTTTTTTTCGAAACCCTTGCAATCTGGAGAAAGGGAGCCTTGACCAGCCCAGAGATTATTATTACTCTATGCCTTGACTTCCCCTATGCTATTTTAACGCTTTAAAGTTAAAGAAATCCGAGAGTTCTGTGAGGAATAAATGCAGGACTTGCTAAGCCCTGGTCCAGGAATCAGATCATGAAAATGTACAGGATCTTCAAAAATAAGTAGTCGACGACGCCATAGAGTAATAATGAACTTCGTAAAGAGATGGCACTCCCATGTTAACTCGGTGGTAAGGGAACAGCAGCGCTATCTGAATAAAGTGCAACGAACTAAAAATATCGATGCGATATATCGATGGTCGTCGATGCGACATATCGATCGTCGTCGTCTGCTTTGTTTATATTTTAGTTTTCTTGTTTTGTTTGCTAGACTTTCAATTTTAATGACTTTACCGGTTTGTTTAGATTAAGTGCGTTTGCCGCTAGTGCAAGTTGTTTCGCGAAATACTGTACTGAGTGATTCTTATTGTGCTTAAAGCGATTGATAGAAAATAATAAATACGTAGTACTTTACATAAAAGCACTTAATAAAAATTAACCTAGTTAATTTTTATTTAGTGCTTTTATGTAAACATCTACGTATTATTTTCCATCAATAATAGCTTTAAGCACAACATGAATCACGCAGTACAGTATTTCGCGAAACAACTTACACTAGAACAACTTTCTGCAAACGTACTTTAGGTATTTTCCCACACTCAAATTAATTCCAACTCGTTATGGTTGTGTACACGTCGCGTCGTGACAGAAAATCAGGGGAAACGGAACGGGAAGTTAGCAGATCGTTATCGTCGTTCTGATTGGCTGAATCAGTGAAGAAGAAGAAAGTCATGTTTTTACAACGCCATCTGAATAAAGTGCATCGAACTAACCCGCTCCAATAAGCTTACCACTTGGCTCCATTTAAGTGTCAGACCGGCGACGACGCCGGCGTAGCTCATGGTCCATATGGTCCATGTGAACTTTCAAAACAAACAAAAATGTACTAGGAGGTCAACAAATAAAACAGTAAAACTCAGACCCCTAATATAATGTCATATTTTGTTAAGATTTTTATAATAAATTCTTATTTGAGTATAAAATTACAATTAACTTTCGTTTTTATCAATATAACCAGACAGTTTGTCTTTAAACGTTGAGTTTTTGTATTACTCCCAAGTATTTAAGCAGCATTTGACACAAAATTCAAACAATTGATACAAATTCAATGGTGGATTCATATTCAGCTTTAAATTTCTGACAAAATTATATATAAAACATAACCAATAATGTAAGTAGTAACAACAAAATTGAAGTTAGAAATCTGTAAAACTTTAGACCTCGATTTCCTAAAATTGATGTTTTTAAAATTTCAAATTCAACAACAAATTCATAACTCAGACATTTTTTAAAGACATCTTGAAAATTCTTTCACCAGTTTTTTGTTGTTTAATGTAGATTAAGGATATACTAATAACTCAATATCAAAAATATGGAAGTTTAAGTCCCTTTTCTCTTGGCGTCACATATTTAGACGAGAAAAGTAAAAATTAAATAGTTCATGGAATAAACTAGTTTTTGGAAAAAGGGGGTCGCAGGGGATGCCAGGATGGTTTCATTGAATTTCCACTCCCAAAAAGAGGGTAGGGTAAAGGGTATAGATATTTCCACCTTAAGACGAATTCAGACGGATTTTTCTGTTTAAAATCACTAATCTCCAGCGGTGTATTAGGGTCATTTAATTTAGGTCATCCAGAGATTTGAAATATCAGATTTCTAGGGATAGATGTGGATATCTCATAGAGGAAGTTTTCGCTCAGGATTCGCTCCAGGGTTCCTGAAAAAAGTCGTGATTTTTATTGCTGTACCTTTAACTTTCTTGATAAATAATTGTCTTGCTTCAGGTATGTTTCCAAACTCATTGAAAGTATCAAGAACAGTTCCTGTTTTTAAAAAGGGAAACAGGGAGGTGGTGAGTTCGTACCGTCCTATCTCTTTGATACCAGTTTTTGCCAAAGTGTTTGAAACGGTTGTGAGGGATCAGTTGTACAAATATTTCGAGAGTAACAGCCTGCTCTCACCCTCACAATTTGGTTTCAGGCAGGGTTTGTCTGCTCCTTTAGCTGTGGAATCTGTTTGCAGGATAATCAATCATGGATTTGAAAAGAAGGAGGCTACATCAATGGTGCTATGCGATCTTGCTCGTGCCTTTGATTGTGTACCTCATAAGGTTTTATTGGAAAAGTTGGCTCATTATGGGGTGACTGGCCTGACTCTCGGGGTATTTACCACTTACTTAAGTGACCGAACCCAGATTGTGTCATGGAATAATGAAACATCTCAAATGTTACCTGTCATGTATGGTGTGCCTCAGGGCTCTGTCCTGGGGCCGCTTTTGTTTTTGATAATGATTAATGACCTAGCTCAAAGTGTGAGGGGCAGTGTCCTTCTCTTTGCTGATGACACTAGCCTCATGGCATCAAATAGAAACCTAGACATTGCTAAGGGGCTAGCTAGTGACCTGCTTGATCAATGTAAGCAATGGTTCACCTCTAACCAATTGTCTTTGAATGAAGCTAAGACCCAAATCATGACTTTCAATCTGTTAAATTTTGTTGACTTACCTGTGGCAAGGTTGTTGGGATTTGAGTTAGACCCGAGATTAAGCTGGAAGTGTCATGTCGGGACAGTGTGCAAGAAATTGTCACGGGTAACCTATCTCCTCCGTAAACTTAAGTTCAGTGTCCCAGAAGAGTACTGGCGTGTAGCTTACTTAGCCTTTTTTGAGCCCCATATAAGGTATGGTTTAAAACTATGGGGTCATGCTACTAATGCAAATGAGGTCTTGCTGCTCCAAAAGAGAGCAATTAGGGTCATCAGTGGAGTTGGACCCCGAGAGCATTGCAAGCCATTGTTTGTTGAGCTTAAAGTGATGACCATTTTCAGTTTGTATGTACTAGATTGCCTATGTTATGTAAATAGTAATATAGCTCAATTTACCCCAAGAGGTCTTGTACACAATCATAGTACTAGGCATAGAAACCAACTGGACTTACCTAGGACTAGACTCAGTAGGATTCAAAGGTGTTACATGCATGTAGCTTTAAAAATGTACAATGCTCTTCCAGAAACATTTAAGAACATGAGTTCACTGAGATTCAAGTCTTGTCTAAAGGAAAATCTCCTCTTAAATCCTTTGTACAGCATTGATGAATATTTTGATGTTTGCTATTCGTTTTGTTGATTTGATTGACTAATGTTTAGTGCATGTTGTATTTTTATTGTTTTGTTTTGTTATAGGCACCATCTTGATCTTGATCTTTGAATGTGAGGATTGTTTTGCAGTGTTTGCTTTGCATGTTGCATCACTTTTGCCATGCCTTGTTTATTAGAAACTATTATTGTATTTATAGCATGTATCTGCATGTAGGCCTACAGCTGTGCTGCCAATTATTGTACTTGTATGATTGTAAATTGACTATGTCTATTGCATGTGAACATGTCTATTGACTAAATAAAATATTTATTTATTTATTTATAATTGGTGGCAACATTGACCACAACGCAGATGAACAGAAAGACAGAAAGTCAGAAGAATACATTGGTCAGAACGTCAGGACGTCAGAACACTCGTTGTAAACATAACTGTCAGAGCAGAACAAAACACGACCAGAGAATAGACGATAGGTACATACTATTGTGTTGGATTGAATTATTATTTTTGTTGTGGGCAGCTATGGCAGATGACAATTTCGACACGGTGAGTCCGCACAACTAAGTCCTATTGTTTTACATTGATAAATTAGGCATTCTATTAAATCATTAATTTTGATATCGTTGTTTTGCTGAAATACCTTTCAAACCTTGGAGGAGGGGGGCTACTTTGTAAATTTTGAGATTGTAAAATAATGGAACCAGTTGTTCCTCATACAAATGAAAACAATCACTTGTTTAATTCCAATTTGTGTCATATAATATTATTTATTTATTTATTAACAGGACTTAGTCCCCATATGGGAGAGTGTTTCAAGATTCAAGATCCTTAATGTCAAGAAACACGAAAACAGTGCATGGACAATCGCATGGCCGTCTCTAGTAATAAGGCTGCGACTTCGAAGTGGCAACGCTGCTTTGCAAGGGTTTTTTTCTCAGTAAAATCCCTTACAAAGCCCTAGCTGATTTCTTGTAAACAATAGTAACCGTGGTGCCATAAGGGTCAAAGCAGCTGAATCCTTAGACGCAATGTAGCCATTTGCTAGCGCTGTGGACTTGTTTCTAGAGATGGCTATGGGTCAGTCCATATCAAGTCATCCAGGCCATGTAACCCACCATCTCAGAATTTGATGAAACTTGGTGATTTTGATCTTTTCACATGCCTATGGAAGAATACCAAATTTTAGCTTCTTATCTCAAACGGTTTTTTTCTTACAGACGTTTGAAATTTGTAAAACTCTGTCGTTTCTGTTATTCCCGAGCTCCAATATAAACTTGCATAGCTTAAGAAAAAAATTTGTATCTTTGCCATTTTTAATCCAATTGTTATGAAAATTTGCAGTAATATTAAGTAAAGTATGCTAAATCCAGGAAAAAATAAATCATTAATATCTTTCTATATTTAGGTCATAGAAAAAAACATTTTTTACAATTTTTTTGATATTTTTAGTCCGATGACAGTGTTTTACAAAAAAATTAATATCTCCTAAAGGCACAATGACAATCAAGTAAACTTTTTTTTAAAACTTATCTACATTAGATTTCCTAACAGATGAAGCAACAAAACACATGGCTTTTTGCATGCTTTGTAAATTAAAAAATCTTTTTAAAAATTTCCAAATAAAAACATATTTTTTGCATTTTTTAAAGGAAAAATTTAAAAAAATCTAATTTTGGTTTGCACCATTAAATTCAGCTTGAAAAAACAAATATTTTAGTACTTTGAATCTTTGTTCTATGTCTATAGGTTGCTGAGATATTGAATGATGTTAATACGGTACATTGTCCTATGTTATCCTTATGGAAAATAAAGAAAACTCAATATCTCGCTTATTTTTGAACTTATCTTAATAAAATTTGGTATATAGCATCTCCTATTTGACTTTTCTTTGATGATGGCTAAAAACATAACAATTTTCCATCCCTTTGTCAGCAATCCTGCATAATCATAGAAACGGAGTGTTAAATTATCGTAGCCAAAAGTAAGCAATTTTGCTGCCTTGGGAAAGCAAAAAATAGTTTATTTTCAATGATTATTCAAAAAATATCAACCAGAAGAACCCACACACCAAATTTTATTATGATAAGTTGAAAAATAAGGGAGATATTGAGTTTTATTTATTTTCCATAAGGTTAACATTGGACAACGGACCGTATTAACATCATCCAATATCTCAGCAACCAATAGACATAGAACAAAGATTCAAAATACTAAAATATTTGTTTTTTCGAGCTGAATTTAATGGTGCAAACCAAAATTAGATTTTTAAAATTTTTCCATTAAAAAAATTTAAAAAATATGTTTTTATTTGGAAATTTTTAAAAAGATTTTTTAATTTACAAAGCATGCAAAAAGCCATGTGTTTTGTTGCTTCATCTGTTAGGAAATCTAATGTAGATAAGTTTTAAAAAAAAGTTTACTTGATTGTCATTGTGCCTTTAGGAGATATTAATTTTTTTGTAAAACACTGTCATCGGACTAAAAATATCTAAAAAATTGTAAAAAATGTTTTTTTCTATGTCCTAAATATAGAAAGATATTAATGATTTATTTTTTCCTGGATTTAGCATACTTTACTTAATATTACTGCAAATTTTCATAACAATTGGATTAAAAATGGCAAAGATACAAATTTTTTTCTTAAGCTATGCAAGTTTATATTGGAGCTCGGGAATAACAGAAACGACAGATTTTTACAAATTTCAAACGTCTGTAAGAAAAAAACCGTTTGAGATAAGAAGCTAATATTTGGTATTCTTCCATAGGCATGTGAAAAGATCAAAATCACCAAGTTTCATCAAATTCTGAGATGGTGGGTTACAAATCCTTTTTTCTGGATGATTTGACTTGGAATGACCCCTATGACAATCGTAAAAATTTGTATACAGCCTAATATAAGAAATTTGTATTATAGCCTTATATAATTAAGTGCAATCAGTTCACAATTATACTATATTTACAAATATATTACCTACAATAGGCACACTACAACTAACAAAAACAATCCCAACTAACTTAGGCCAAGGAAAATCGTCTATAATGGTCTATTTAGAGTTAGGTTTTGGTATTTTGGGCCAGATTTTGGTAGTTTAGGTAAGGATGAGATAGTACCTGGGTAAGGATCTTAGGTAAGGATGAGATAGAACATGTTGGGTTGATAAGTGGTGGATAAAGTAAAATTTTGACAGTTTAAGTTAGGTGATGTTTGGTTAGGTTAGGTCATTTTAGGTTAGGTTATTTTAGGTTAAGTATAGTAATTCAGGTTTGATATTAGTTTGGTAGTTGGTAATGTTTGGTTGTGTTCTGATAGTCATGATACAATACCATGAACTTTATCCTTAGCTGAATCAATAGCTAAACTCAACCTAACATAATGTAAACATAACATACCATAACCTAACCTAACTTAACTAAACCTGACCTTAATCAACCTAAACTAACATAAAACTTCTTAATCCAACCTATTTCAATGAAATCTATATAAATATAACCCAAACTAGACGAACTATAAGTAGTTATACAATTCTCTGATTTTTTTGTGTTTATATCCGTTACTGTACGTTAGATCCTAAATATCCTTACATATTCTTATTCAGCTTGCAATTTCGTTTAACCCTTTCGGTGCTAGAAAAATTTTTGTTTTCTTCCGAAAAGTGCTAGAGATTTTTACTCATTTCGTCCGAAAAGTGCTAGGGTTGCCGCGCGGGCGAAGCCTAGGCCTAGTGCGCGGGGAAAAAAATCGGTAAAACAATATTTTGTCATCTCAAAAGTGCTAAGGAACGATATATCGTGCCTCGATCGTATGAGGAATCGAAAGAAATCATCCCTGTTTCAAAAGAACAACCGAGTCAACCGATATGCCCATTTAAACACACGCGATCGGTAGTCGCGCTGGAACGATATATCGTCGCTTAGCGCTCCTCGGATGAAACACGCACAACGATATATTGTTCCATCGCACTTTTCGGGAAAAATCGCACAACGATATATCGTTGCATAACACCGTAAGGGTTAATTAGAGTACCCACATGATATATTTTGGACAAAGTTTTTTTTTAGTTTTCCGACAGTTTCTGACGCTTTTCCGGCTGTAACTCCGTTAATATCGGTCGGATCTTAAAAATTCTTAAAAATTAAGAATCTTAAAAATGTTTGTTCTGCTTGCTCTCCCAGTTGATTTGAGTCCCCACATGACCAATTTTGGAAAAAATAGGCCTATATTTTTTCCATGTTTCAGATTTTCCGGGGTTTTCCGACCGTGACCGATAAAAAAAACTATCAGTTCCAGAATCAGCTCGTTATTTCGAGCATTTAAAAAAAAACAAATTTCATTTTTGAAACCAGTACTGGAAATTTCATATTTACCGAAGTAATAATTTTATTTTTGTTGGCAAAGTAGCCTGTTATAAAGTTTACTGAAATTATAAGCCCAATTTTTGTGAGCTATTGTACTGTTTAACTTGTACTTAAACCGTCTTTTTACCTAGAATTATTAGAGAGAAAATCAACATTGGTACCGGTAGCCCAATGAAGAATTATAAATAAAACAAAACAAATGGAATACAGGTAGCAGTAAGCACACGTATTTGTACAGTACAAACAAAGGTTTACCATGTGTTTGTTTGGGTATATCAATGTAACTTAATGACCCTTTTTTCGAAGATAAAAAGTTTTGGTCCATTAGTATTATACGGAGGCCACTATTTTTAGAGAGATTTTTAACTGGACGCCAAAAATAATGTCATAATTGGAAAGAACATACCTTAATTGACTTACTGTCCAAATGTGACACAATTATGATGAGCGTTCTTTGTGTTCTGCCTCCCAGAAGGCAGCCATGTCGGCGCGGATTGAGTCGAACCCATCTCTGCCATCGCTGTCGGCCACACCCGATCACCAAGAGAGTTCACAAGCTTAAAGAGTTATTAGTAAAGAATCCATTCTACTCAATTCAAAAAATTTTCGACTCAAAACATCAATTAATCATTTGAAATCCAAGGAGTGTAGCCTGATGCAGTCATAACCTCTTTGTCGTGGTCTCTTTGTTTGCCTTTTGTTTTCTTGAAGCTGTTTCAATTATTTACTTGAATGATCCTCCGGATTATTGAACACCTAGAGAAAAACAGCATTCTTCCTAGGAGCAGCATGGATTCCTATGGAATAAATCTACTTCTACAGCCCTTGTGACTCTTTTTGAGCATACGATAGACAAACTTGAAAAGAAGGTGGTACCGTCATGGGCAAATTCCTAGATTTGAGTAAGCAAGGCAATTGATTGCCTTGACCATGATCTGACTCTTAAAAAATCTTTGGCATCTAGATGTCGCCTTGGCATGGCTTCATAGCTACTAAGACAGGAGGGAGCAAGTGGTTGAGATAAAGCAAAATATCGATGGGAGTCACACCACGATCAGATCTGACAAACTGCCAGTGAACCGTGGAGTTCCTCAAGGGTCGGTACTGGGCCCTCTGCTTTTTGTCCTTTTTCTGGCAGACTTTCCCACATGCACACAGCCCTTCTGCAAAACTATAATGTATGCCGACGACACAGTCCTCCTTATGTCAGGTAGAAGTAAAGAAGTCCTGGAGATTCAGTCCTATATTGCTCTGAACATAGTGGATGAGCACTGTGACATGAACGATCTGGTGTTCAGTAAAAAGAAGACCTAACAGCTCAACTTTGGTGTTTTGAAGGAGGAGGTGTCCACTTTTCCCAATATCAAAAGTGTTGAGGCAACAAATCATTTGGGTGTGTGGTGATCGGCAGCTCACTAACATGGTCGGAACATCTGGATAGGCTCTGCAGTAAACTCAGCAGTGCTCTCTTCGCCCTCAGAAGAGTGATAAGTATCAGCACAACAGAGGCGGTCAGAATCACATACAGCTCCCTCATTGAGAGCCACCTACGCTATGGCATTGTTCTTTGGGGCGCTGCAGACCAAGTGAATTTGAAATGGGTGCTCATAATCCAGAAGAGAGCAATTTGTATTGTGGCTGGATTTGAATCGAGGCTGAGCTGCAGAAGAACAGAACTTAACATCTTAACTGTGGTCAATATTTACCTTCATGAGTTTATTTGTCTGGCTAATTCAGCAAATCCTGAGAGGAACCAAAGCCTGCATACCTACAACAAGAGAAATGCCTAGGACTTCAATCTGGTGGCGCACGACATGAACCAGCGGAAGCCCACTTATGCTGGAGCCAGGTTTTTCAATGTCCTGCTCGTGGAAGTGAAGAGATCCTGCCCTGAATCCTTCAAGAAGGTTTTGCACAAGTGGCTGATTCATTGACTGTTTTATTGTGTGTCTGAGTTTTTTGACTGGCCCAACTTTCTTTTCTTTTGTAAAAACAAACATGGACACAGAAACTTAGTAACTATTTTTATTAATATCTTGTTTTGGATTCATATTTTGTTTTTGTATTTTTTGTCCCCTTCAGCAGTTTTAGCCACCAGGTATGAGCCTGCTGATTCTCCTATCCAACCATGATATCTTGAATTGAGATATAGTAAACATAGTCATTGCTGATTCCTGTTCAATCTCAGCTGCCATGCCTGTTCTTGATAACTGCATGGACCTATTTGTCTGGGCAGTTGAGTATTTCTCTTATTATTAACACACAGGCCCCCGACATCATGTGTAAATAAGATGATAATTTGAATAGATAATTTGTAATAAGATATATGATAATTTGATAAGAATAAGATAATTTGTCATAGAAATATTATAAATATAATTATTTCAATTATTTCCTTCATTCTGAATTATTTCAGTTTGAAGATGATGAACCTGATGGAAATGTGGTTCTCTCTGGTAAAAAAAGAATTTTTTCTAAAGAACTTCGTTGCCTTATGTATGGATTTGGAGATGATCAAAATCCTTACACGGAAAGTGTAGAGCTCCTTGAGGATCTAGTGATTGAATTCATAACAGACATGGTAAGTAGAGTAATAAATTTATTTAATGTTCATGTTCATGTAACTGGCAAGACTGCTTTTCAAGGTCAATAGTCAATAGTCAATATTCTTTATTGAAATTTCTTGTAGAAATACAATAGGGTCAATACAATAGTGTGTTCTGTAAGTTAAAAGAATCTAGAAAAGGTAGTGAGGTATGAGAAGAAGCTTGAGTTTGAAGTTTCAACAGAGTAGGGGAAGAAATCATTGATGACGTGGAAGTAAACAAAGCCATGTGACATTTTACCACATTTACCACATTTTTTAGCTACTAGTCTGGTAGATAAAAAATACTAATCCAAAACAATATGTGGGTTTATATTAGAAACAATGTTTTGCTCTTTGAATAACAAACAATAAACAGGTGACATGTTTTTTGTTTAGCATGTAACACATGACTGACACAAGAAATTTGTTGTTGAATCAATTGATCATATGTAAATATTTATTTCCCCTCATGGGAAAATCCAAGTTCATCTGGGTTTGTTTGTAAACACCCAAGCTTCTTCTCACACCTCACTACCTTTACAAACATGGTTTGTATCTAAAAATCAAAATTAATAGAAAAAAGAATGCTGGTGTGATGTTATGCCTTGGTTGTTCTTCAGGTATTCCAGTTTCAGGTTTACCAGTTGTAGAATTCCTCTAATGAGTAAAAGGAATGCTCCAGCAACCACTCTGTCATGGCTTTCTTGAAATGATTTGGTGTTTGGCTTCTTAGTTCTTCTGGAAGCAGGTTAAAAAACCTCGCTCCTCGATAAGAGGGTTTTTTTTCAAACAAACTGAGACAGTGTGTTTGTAGAGCAAAGTTTTGTCCGGTTCTGGTGTTGTAGTGGTGATGGTCTGCAAGTCTAGCATTGTCTGTGTTGAGTGTGTATAATGTTGTTTGTAAAATATAGAGGGATACTACAGTGAGGATCTTGAGCTCCTTGAAGTGTTCTCTGCAGCTTTCTAATTGGGTTAACCCTTTTATGGCCCTGATGGCTCGTTTTTGCACACTAGGACTCTTTGCATGTTGGTTACCGTGGTCCCTCCCCAAGTGATAAGCCCATACCTCAAGGTTGATTCAAATAGTGCAAAGTAGGCAACTTTCGCTGCTTCGATGGTACTGATTTGTTTGATCTTCCTGATTACATACTCACTTGAGCCAAGTTTTGAGCACACTATGTCGACTTGTGGATTCCATGAAAGTTTGCCATCAACCGTGATACCTAGGCATTTGGCGGTATCTGTTGTCTTGAGTCCCGGGGTCCCTTCCAGATTTTCTGTTTTTGTTGTGAAAATTATTTGTTGTGTTTTTGCTTCATTCAAGATCAAATCATTATGTAGGCAGTACTCTTTTGCAATGTTTAATGCTGTGATTGTTCTGTCGGTTAATGTGTCAATTTGCTTTTCAGCCAGGATAAGAGTTGAATCATCCGCATACATGATAAGATCACATACGTTTCCCAAGGTGCTAGAGAAGTCATTTGTCAGTAGGATGAACAGCATTGGACCCAGTACCGACCCCTGGGGTACTCCTCTTGTAATTGGCACTAGCTGTGATTGTATCTTGACATTTTGCTTGTGTCTCTTACTGTTAGTTCCACTAATTGTTTCCTATCGTAAAGGTAGCTCTTGAACCATTCGGCTTCCTTCCCTTGTACGCCTAGGGTTTTTAGTTTCTTTATAATGAGATCTAGACCTAGACAGTCAAAAGCTTTACTGAAATCTAGAAGGATGCCAGTAGCAATATTACCTTGTTCCAGTTTATCAATGATAGTTTCAATGAATTGTGCTAAAGCAGTTACTGTAGATTTCCCTCTGATAAATCCATGTTGGTGAGCGGAGAGAAGGTTATTGCGATGCAGGTGTTCTGTCAACCTTCTTTGTACTACCTTTTCTATAATTTTCGAAAAGGTTGATATGAGGGAGATTGGTCTATAGTTTCTAGCTTCAGCTGGTGATTCATTTTTAAATTTCGGGTAGACTTTTGATATTTTGAGGCAGGTTGGGAAGGTGCCTTGTGCAAAAGATCTGTTCACTAGATGGACAAGAGGTGTGATGACTTCTTCTTTGCATGATTTTATAATTTTTGAGGAAACTTCATCAGGGCCAGCAGATGTTTTTGCTTTCATGGCGTTGATTACCGATAAGATTCCAGTGTGACTCGTTTTTATATAGGTTTTTTATATAGTAGAATTTGTAAAAAACCACTGACCTTTACAATACATAGACTGCTCATCTCATTGTAAAATAACACCATTTCAGGAGACCTGCATACTCAGTGAATTTCAAATGCAAAAGAACATAAATCAATCTAACATAGCAAGATTTGACTTTTTTTGCAAGGTTAGAATGAAATTAGGAATGTGTATGCAGATTTGCTGCAACAGGTATGTCAAACTGGGTGGTTTTAATTCAATATTTAGTAGATCTGAACTAGAAGAAGCCATATAGGCCTCCTAAGTTTTAGCTAGAATGTTAACCCTTGAGCGGGCGCTTCACCGGGAAAACCGCAGAGGGCGCATGCGAAGTTTTACCTTGCAACACTAAATCGTATAAATTTAACCCATTTACTTGTTTTTATAACGAAATATTGTATTTAAATGTTGACAAACTTCATTAGGAATCACATTTCATCGTTGATACCATTAATTGTTTAACTTAATAGGTGTAATATTTCAATTGAACATTGTAAGTATTTTCTAGTATAAAATAGGACTAAGTGTGTTTCGGGAGAGTGCGCTTTACAAACTGACACTGCATCACTGAATTGCAAATAAACAAGGTACCAGGGGAGGTAGGGGGGATGGCAATGATATATCAGAAAAATATTTTGCTCTTGATATATCGATATATTGGCATCGACATTTTGGTTCCGTTATAATCGGAAAAATTTATTTTTATTTTTCAATATATCGACATTTTTATAATTTGAAAAACTGATAAAAAAATCAAAATTATAAAGTTTTCTATTGAAATTTTAAGCTTACTAGTTTTTAATTTTCATAATTAATTCACAAGTTTAAGTAAATATTGCGAACGTTTGAAACTTGCCAATATGGAAATACCAAGTGCTGAGAATGTTAGCGTAAAACACAGTTCCTCTAAATAAAGAAAAGGAAATAAACTCATCCCATCCCCATCTCTCAAACCTTCCGCTGTTTTGAAACATAGTTGGTTGGCATCACTGATTCTGCCCCTCCCCACTTTAGCCCCAAACTTAGCCTATACAGTTTATCGATAATTATTTACTATAGCCCAAGGGTATTTTTTCAATACATATTTGTTTAGATTTTTTTACAGAGAAAGATTATTACAGAAGACAAGATCTGATGGAAATGTCGTTACATTTTAGCGAATTTCCCCTATAGGGAAGAAGCTGTTACCGTAGGTCTCATGGTAAGACCTAAGCCTAAAACCATCATAACTTTTCTTTTTGAGGTCCTCAGATGCCAAAAACACCATTCGTTCACTTTCATAAATATATATATATATATATCTATATATATATCTATATATATCTATATATGTATCTATATATATATCTATATATATATCTATATGTGTCTTTAAGCACGATAACTTGCGCAAAAATGGTCCAATCGGAATGAAATTTGGCATAGACGTGTAAAGTAGTAATTATTCGGACGAGTTCGTAAACCAGCCCTATCGGACCACCGGAAGGGGGGGTAAAGGGGGGTAAACCCCCCAAAAATGGGTTTTTTGAGATTTTTACATAGAAAAATACAATTTTTCAAATTTTTATTGGCACCATTGAATTTAGCCCAAAAAAACAAACAATTTTGTATTTTGAATCATGGCTCTATGTCCATTGGTTGCCGAGATATTGAAAGTGGTAAACACAGTACGTTGTCCCAATGTTAATCTTATGGGAAATAAGTAAAATTCTATATCTCGCTTATTTCTCAACATATCTTGATAAAACTTGGTAAATGGCTTCTTCTAGTTCAGATCTACTAAATATTGAATTTAAACCACCCAGTTTTAATATACCTGTAGCAGCAAACCTCCATACTCATTCCCCATGTTATTCTTATGGAGCTTGCAAAAACATGTCAAATCTCGCTATGTTGGATCGAAATATGTTGTTTTGCACTTGAAATTCGCTGAGTATGCAGGTCTGCTGCAATGGGGATATATTCTTTAAAGTTTTTAAAGATGTGTTGAGAAATAAGCTAATTATTATCTAACTAATGTATTTTTATTATCTTTTACATGTTAATAATGGTGTAAATACCTGCTTTACTGGTATCCAATAGTAAAGTTGACGAGCATCTAGTTTCGACTTTTAATAAGTCATCTTCAGGCTCCTACAAGGATGTCTTCAAATCATCTTCAGTTGAAGGGTTGTCATTTTACATGAAACGCCTCCATGGACACGAAGAACACAAGACATGGACCTTACACAACACAAAAACGGTACCAGTACATTAAACACAAACTTATTTAGGAGGTGATGCAAACCCGGCAATGGTTCAGTCTAGACTGCTGGTGCGGTGGTCAATGTAAACCGTGTTTCACATTCCTTATCACCTTATCAGCTCAGGTTATTCTTTCTGTTCTGCTTTCGTGGACTTTACTATTAGATACCAGTGATACAGATATTTACACCATTTTTAGTATTAATCAGTATCCGGAGGCTATCAATTCAAAAAATTTACATGTTTCAGACTCACAAAGCCATGGAAATTGGCAGAACAGGCAGAGTTCAAGTTGAAGATATTGTGTTTCTTGTCAGGAAAGATCCTCGAAAATATGCAAGAGTAAAAGATCTTTTGACAATGAATGAGGAATTGAAAAAAGCAAGAAAGGCTTTTGATGAAGTTAAATATGCCGGTAAGATATATAATGAATTTTATTTTTAAAAGCAAAAGAAACTTTTGATATTGAGTTTAACTCAAAAAATTCTTTTTTTCTGCTATTTGTGATTATCACTAGTTCTTATCAGTTTCCTTGTAATAATTGCCTTATTATTAATTTTATCTTTATCTTGTAAGTAATTGTCTCTTTGTTGTATTTCCAAGCTAAACAAAATCGGCGTCAATAGAAGTGGCAGGCATGGGCGCTGTCAGGGAGGTGCAAATGGCGCAACCCTACAAACAACCTTTCAAAGTACCCATGTTATCGCCATGGACATTTCTATTCATCTATTGTTTTAAAAATAGATGAGAATTAAAATTGGGATGACCATGTTCATAAAAGTTTAATCAAAATTATTTTCGGAATCTATGCCTTATCAAAATTGTCTTTTTATTGTAATTTGAAAATATGAAAAAGTATATACCTTGCCCATGTGCACTCCCATCTTTTATTCGGTATAGCAGTGTATGGATGTACAACAAATTAAATGTGGATAGGATTTAAAGCAACGTAAAAAGGCTATTATAATTATGCTTAAACTTAAATGTAACAATACGGTAAAATAACATTTTTAAAATTCAAAAAAATTTTCATGGTTTATAGTAGATATAAAATGTGAAACAATTCTTATTTCCAAGAAACATACATTAGACTCCAAATCAATACCATTATCTCACTCTTATAATTTGAGAAGTAACGAGATAATTCAGCCTCACAGGTTAAAATTTAATGAGAAAAAGCTGTCATATGCAGGTAGTGCTTTTTTAAAACATGTACCTGAAAGTCTTAAACAAGAAAACAACTTGACAAAATTTAAGACAGTGCTTAAGGATTGTATTATAAATTTGGCCCTATATTCATGAGAAGAGTATATAACCCACCTCCCACCATTGGTTAACACTTTGAACCCTAAGCCCGAGTATAGCTCGGGGCATAGCGTATGTCGCTGTGAACGAAGCCCGAGTATAGGTCGGGCCTCGAAATTAAATTCTATAGCAACGTGTATTCGACGTATCTTGGCAAATCGTTGCTACAGAACTCTTCCTTGATCATCTGGCATTGATTATAGTATCCAATAGTCTCGAAAAAGCCATCTGTTTAGCAGCAGAAAAATAAATCAAAATGTCAGTAGCCGATGCTTTGCATCACCGGCTGACGACGCTTTGTTGTTGTCTGCAGTAATGGCTGACTTTGTTTACGTTTGTGTCGGTGTCCAATGAAGTGTGATTTTACTGTTATTTACAATGTTTCAAGTGTGAGTTAGTTATCAGATTCGTCTTACTTTATTAAGTAATGTTTTTGTCATGTTTAGTGTAAAATATGAGTGTAAAACTATTTTCTAAAAATGTGTGCGACCACCGTCGCAATTTTGTTTTCTTCATTTTTTTCTGTCCGTTTTATGTGGAATCCTAAAATTGTTGTTTTTTGTGACTGTAATAAAATTTATAACATTTGAAAGGTTACATTTTTCTCTTTATTTTGATGTATATTTTACAAGGGTAAAAAATATGTATATTAAGTTACAAATTTTAATTTGAACCCCAAAATTGGCCAGTAACGCACGGAAAAAGATACTTTAGCGCCCAGGGTTCAAGGTGTTAATATCAGCCGGAGCACAATGGAGCGTAGCTCTAGTGCTGTACTTTTTCGGATACTGAAGCGCACCACCAGTACATTTCAATTCACTGGTGCAGTTCCAAACCTTCTTTTCTGGCCATATCATTTGTTAATACTATTTAGAAAATGATTTTTGTAAAAGTGTATAACTGTTTGCAATTTGGGAATTACCTAAGCCAACTTTACAACTCTATTTTCCTTTACATAGCTACAAATACCGAAGTAGACTGTAGCTTTTTTAACCTTTTTTCTGGATACTGATCACTTGACAAACTCGAGATTGACTTTAGCGAGTGATTGTGGGAGTTCTAACATAAACTCATTACACAAGGGTCTTATTTCATAAACTCTTCTATACGTAGTGCAACTTACCAATTAGTTTTTAATTCAAATATTTCCTGAATCGATCGTTGCTTGGCTCATTTCATGCTTTGGGAAGTTGATGAATATTAAATTGTGTGAAAAAAGAGATTCAATTTCAGTGAATAGATTTTAAAAACGTAAAAACAATCAGATCGCCTTGACAAATACTAATTCATGTGTTGTTGGAGGTTATCAGTTTAAACAAGTACTTACAAGTTTGATAAAATCACTGTTTCATCTATAATATTTTTGCATGAAAATAAAAACATTAAAGATATGCAAATTCCGTGTGTCTGTTTGTGATTTTTGGTTAATTTTTAACCTGATTTTTCCCCTTGGCCTTGCTACGAGTTAACATGTTGTGAGAATTTTGAACAGGATTGTTAGTAATTACCCTATTTGCTGACACTTTATTTTCCCTGTCTTTCAACTCTTTGTTTAATATTGGTAGCCATACTGGCCTTATTTCAAGTGAGGATTGACTGATTGGTTGGTCTGCTACTTTCATGTATGAAGCTTCAATTAGTTTTATTTTGAAAAAATGAGGTTCGCGCTACTATTTTTGTTTGTCAAAATTCATCTGGTGATTTTCAGACCAGCAGTTTTGAGAAATTTTGTATTCGTCCACTAAGCCCTTTCCTTGTGTTTTCTTTGATTCTAATATTTAAAGGTCTTTTTGTCTCACCATAGTAAGGCCTAGAGCAACTATTGCAGTTTATTCTGTAAACACAGTTTTTTGATCCCTGAGTGCCATTTTTTTAAATTTGTTTTTACGAGACATTGCCTAAGAGTGTTTTTTGTCCTAAATGCGGTTCTAACTTTGAACTTCCTAGCAACGCCTCTAATTTTTTCCGATAATCCCGGCACAAAAGGGATTGACATAGGAACAAATTTTTCAGTGTTTTCTTACTCATTCTGTTTAGCCCTACGGTTTTTGCACTTTCTTATTGTGGATTGAGGCCAAATCTTGCCAAATCTTGCTCTACTTTTTTGATTTCTTGTTTTAATCCATCTAGATTTGAGCAAATGCTCTTTGCTATGTCAAATAATGAGTAAGGTACCCCTTCTTTGTTATATTTTTGATGGTTTGATTGAAAATTTAAGTACTGCCCTGTGTGTGTCTTTTTTCTGAAAACAGTTGTCCTAAGCATGTCCCTATCCTTTTCTACGCACACATACATAAATGCTAGTTTGTTTTGGACTTCCTCTTCCATTGTTAGGCGGATGGAAGGAGAAATACTGTTAAGATGCCCTAAAAAATCTTTTAGTTTATCGTCTCCATGCGGAAATACCATGAAGGTGTCATCGACGTACCTCCATCAAATCTTCGGTTTGAGTTGAGCCAAAGACAAAGCCTGTTGCTCAAACTCCCCCATAAAAATATTAGCAAAGATAGGCGACAATGGCGACCCCATGGCCATCCCCTCATCTTGACGGTATAATTTACCCTCTAGTTCAAAATAGTTACATTGAGTGCACAACTCAAGCAGTTCCATAGTGACGTTAATAGGAAGTTAAGTATGTTCAGTTGACTTTCTTTTTTTTCGAGCCAAGACTCAATTATTTTTAAGATTTCAGGAACTGTGACATTCATGAACAGACTTTCAACATCAAACCTAACCATCTTATCCGTCTCAGCCAGCTCTATGTCCTTTGACTTCTCAACAAAGTCTTTATAATTTTTTATGTACGAGTCAGTTTTTCCTACCAATGGTTTCAGGATGTCCAGGAGGACAGTTCCCTACATGGTGAGTCGCGAGAGTAATTACAGGCCTCAGAGGTACATCAGTTTTATGAATTTTAGGTAACCCATACATGTGTGGGATTTTCGAATGATGCAGTGTTAAACGAGTTTTTTGTTTACCAGAAAAAAACTGTTTATGCTTCCTAAGAGTGCTTGCAATTTTACGCTCAAAAATTTCTGTAGGATCTTTATTTAGTTCAGTATATTTACCGGCCTGGAGAGTTTCCAATATTTTCTCTTTATTTGTTACTGTGTCCAAGACAACAGTAGTGTTACCTTTATCCACGGGCAATATTTTGATAGTATCATCTTTCCCAAGGATAGATACTACCTTGATTTCCTCTTTCTTTAGGTTCGGCTTCGGGATAGGAATTTTATTCAGTAAGAGGCTGGCCTCGTACCGAAACTGATCCCCCTATTTTTTATCTCAGGGAGCTGAGACACAGCGGATTCAATCCAACAATGTCAAGCGCCCTCACTAATTTAGACACAACAGAAAAGTTCAGCCCTTTAGACAAAACGGAAATTTCATTTGAATTTAAATTTCGTGAAGAAAGATTCACAACCTGATTATTTGCATCTGTTCATCATTTTGAGAGTTATTACTAATTTCAACAGGACTTAATTTTTCTAGCTTTGATTGTCATCTGGATTTAATATCAACTCATTCTTTGTCAAACCTATTTTGGATGCTTTGAAAAATGTTCTGAAACTCAGAACCAATTAAAGATGCCAATTCAGATTTCTTATTTTCAATACTGATTTTGAGGCGTTCTCTTTTCTGTACGATGAAAGTTTATTATTTCAATTAGGAGAGATTTTGAAGTTGCAGACATTATTTTGCTGGCTTTAAAACCATTAAAAGGAGGTTTAATTATGAAACTCTGCGGTATTAGATTTTCGAGTTTGCCTTAGTGAGAAAAGTTAAATGGTTGGTGTGCCTAGGCAACTTTAGGTGTATTTGTTCAAGTTCACTTGATTGATTACTTACTCCGGGTCCGTATCGAGGATCAATTCTGTGTTTGAAATTCATTGTTGGTGATGGTCATCAGATCCTGAAATGTCGTGAAACTTGTTTTTTACTAATCAGTGATGTCAAATGTCCGCAAAAATCCAAATCAAAACATAAAATCACCAACACCAACAATAAATTTCAAACAAAGAAGAGGTAACTTAAGTTTTCGGTAAATTCCTCAAGCTTATAAGTCTAGTAGAATTAATTAAAAACACTGATACACAGACCCCAAATCTGATTCAAAGTAGCAAGTCACTTTTGGGTCACTGGTACTAAACTGCTGTGGGGCTCAAACGTCGGTGAGAATCTCAAACAATGCAGTTTTTTTAGTGGCTTCAATATCTGGTTAAAAAGCAGGAAAGCAGTTTGAAGCCTACTGAGGCCCTTTTTATCAAGTGTAGGGTCGATGGGTGTTAAATTTTACATTGTAACTTTACTCCTTTAATCACTAACAACCTTTATCAGGACTTGTTCTGATTAATATTGTTATCATTTTTAAATCTAAAACTAACCACTGTTCTTGATAAATTTTACTATTTTGATTTTTTATTGTTTTGTCATCCTGAATTAATTGTTTTTATTGAGTTTTATCAATAATGTTTATTATCTGTTATTTCTGTCAATTTTACCACTCCATTGTATTACTCAATTTACAACATCCAAACTCTTCTGAATTTGTGACCCTATTACTATTCCTGGAGAATATGTTAATAAAGAAATTCTGTCTATTGTCTATAAACTTATGATTTTCTCAATAGTTACGGGTTGTTTGGACTTTATATATAGATGGTTGAAATTTTCCTACCAAAATTCGTTATACAATATAATTTTAAAAATGATGACCTCTCAGTGAATACCCCTCCCCCATGTTTCAGTTCCTAACTATTCAAGCTAAAACATCCATAGCTCAGCCCAGATAAAAATAACCAGGCTATTATTCCATTTTCGAAAGCGCTGGCTATGCTATAATCATCCAGGTGCTCTTGGTGATGTATTAATTGCCTGGATATTTTATCTAGTTTTTGAATCTGGACGTTTTTACCTAGACTGTTATGGTATAGTCAGCACTCGTGACAATGGAATAATTTCCTGGACATGTTTAACTGGACGCTTTTGACTCTGGACGTTTCAGCCTGGACAGTTGTAGTATAGTCAGTGCTCCCGCCGATGGAATAATTTCCTGGACGTTTTTATCTAATCTGTCTAACCTAATGTGACTATAAGACGGCGTTATCGACGGTGTGCGCTTGGCGAAACTTTACAAGGAGCCTGGACGTTTTCACCTAGGCGCTTTCTTGACGTTTTTACTGGGTCGCTTTTTAGTGGTTAGAAATGTTAAATACCCCCGTTGCAGCAGACCTGCATACTCAGCGAATTTCAAATGCAAAACAACATATTTCAATCAAACAGCAAGATTTGACATGTTTTGGTAAGCTCCATAAGAATAACATGGGGAATGAGTATGCAGGTTTGCTGCTACAGGTATATTAAAACTGGGTGGTTTTAATTCAATATTTAGTAGATCTGAACTAGAAGAAGCTATTTACCAAGTTTAAACAAGATATGTTGAGGAATAACCGAGATATAGAATTTTACTTATTTCCCATAAGGTTAACATTGGGACAAGGTACTGTATTTACCACATTCAATATCTCGGTAACCAATGGACATAGAGCAGTAATTCAAATTACTAAATTGTTTGTTTTCTTGAGTTGAATTCAATGGTGACCACAAAAATTCAATAAATTTTATTTTTCTATGTAAAAAACTCAAAAAACCCATTTTTGAGGGGGTTTATTCCCCTTTACCCCCCCCTTCCGGTGGTCCGATCGGGCTGGTTCACGAACTCGTCCAATTGATTACCACTTTACATGTCCGTACCAAATTTCATAAAGATCGGACCATTTTTGCGGCCGCTATCGTGCTAACAGACACATAGATATTTATCCTCCTGAGACCCAATGTACCTTTTTAGGGACATATAAAATATGCGATTTTCAACCTTATTGTTTCAACCTTGTTGTTGCGAATTTATTCCCTATTGTTTAGATTTTGATCTCGACTTTCAATGTCGACTGTTGGAATGTCAACGAAAAATAAAATTATAAGTGATGGGTGTTAACTGGGTTTAGGCTCATTCAGATATCGATTGGTGTTCAGATTTCGCGTTGAGGAATGTCATGTTGCCCTTCATGTGGAGGTACGGATCACAAACGATCCAGTTCACAAAAGTGCGCCTCCCACAAGAAACGGATCAGAGACAATGGACACAACGACTTGGACCGAATATACACCGTGAAGAAATGTATCGGAAGTTTCTTCTGTCCTTTATCGTTGAAAAAGGATGAATTGTGGAAAGAGATCAACAGGGATGTGGAAGATTTATCATCCATGCAAATCAAAATGTCATTGTTGATAAATGTCTCCTACAAATCATACATGGACAGAATGTCCGCCTCGTAATTTGTCAACTGCTTTCCTAAGATAAACGCTTTGAGGTTTTTGCACGCTTTGAAAGGGTCCGATCCCAAAATTCATGATCCTGATCATGTCATTGACCGTTATTTGGCTATGAGACAGCTCCCAAATTACGATTGTAAAAGTAGAAACCAATTGATGGTTCATATCGCAAAACGTTATGAAACCATCACAGACCAACATCACTTTTCATGCATTTTCAAGGATCAAACGCTATTTGAATATGAAATTTCCAACGTTAACGAAGAAGGAAGTTCATGATACTTGTTTTGACATTTTCTACGAAAATCAATCATCGTCTAACGTCAGGAATCAAGAAATTGAAGAATGGTTCAGTAATAACAGTGATGTTACAAATCGAAAAATCAACAAGGACTACTGGAAATTCATCCAGTTATTCTACAACATTCAAAAAGAGTTTACTTCTGCTGGGCGAAAATCATTTGTTTTGTTTCCGATATTCAGAAATGGAGCATCACATTTGACATACGATAGTTTTGCATTGTTTGAATTGTTACGGAGGACGGATCCTAAAAATGTCCCCGGATCATGGAAACAGTTTAACGAAGTTAGCGCTGGAATCTACTGGAAGCGGTATTTCAACTGTCCCCCTGGTTTTGGATACAGCATACAGACGGATGGGATTCAAGTATCTTTATCCATCAATAAAACAAAACAATTGGATACTACTAAACAAGAAGGAGGTCCGGTAAAAAAGAGAAAAACGGATTTTCAACAAGATTATACCGACATCGTGTCTGTGGATCCGGGTGCTATCTTACCTCTTGTTACTTGCCGCAAAAAAGAGCAGAATCATTTCATCTACCAATCACTATCTGCAGGACACGTAATCTGTGATACCGGTGAATACTTTCGTGAGAAGAAAAGAAAACGGTGGACGAATGATATCGACCGTGAAATCCGAATGGACCGGGAGCAAATGGAAAAGGAAAAAAATATTGTTATTGGGAAGAGTAGTTTCAATTACTGGACTTTTACAAAATTCAAACTGAAATGGTTCAAACGCTGACAAGAGATTTACGTTTTACGTAGAATGAGAAGGTTGAAGTTCGACCGATACACGAGGTTTCAACGGTTTTTCGATAACATCGCTAAGGAGTACTTTACACCTGAAGATAAAGTGATCGTGTACAGAGCCGGCGCTACTTTCATGAAGACCGCCAAATTTCGCACAAGGAGAAAGTTTTCACACGAAAAATTGATATACGGAAGGAAAAGTTATAGTGTTTGACGAAAGATACACAACTAAAAGGTGTAGTTCTTGCAACGAACAGAACATCTCATCTGATGTCGTCGTGTCGAAGACACCACACCGTTATGTCTACTGCCCAGTATGCCATAGTGGTGTGAATAGGGACAAAAATGGTGCAAAAAACATTTTGTTAAATTATGTCCGTTCGTCTATCGTCGGCGGACAAGATTTTTAGCCAAAAGGTTCAAAATCGTAACCTTCTCAGAAACATTTGGGTCTGAGGAGGTTATCTGAGAACGGGCGATGATGGCAATTTTTTTTGTAGGTAAGGTTACTCGGCATGATAGGTATAAAATAGTCGCTATTTGGTTGGCACTGCCGATATCGATAGATATTGACAAATCAGGAGATTCACTTCCTGGAACATTGGCGGTCCGCATTGCAGGCTATTGAGGACAAGTGGGATGACGTCATGACTGACTCAACATCGCGGGGAGTGGGGAAAGGAGGGGGTTGAGGGAGCTTTGAAATGGAGAGTCACGTGTAAGGTCCCCCTATAAAAGAGGGCATATTCTAACGCTGTCCATTGTTAAGACCACTAGGAAGACATATTCTTGTCATGGCTTTTCAGTTTTAGTACTTTTCATTTACTTTTATATCTTAAGCATGTCGGATCTTATTGATTTTACTAGTCCGATAGAATATATGTGCGTTAGTGAACCAGTTGTTATTAATGACTCTCATAACTTAATGGATTTTGACATAGTGTACAGTGAGCTGACAGATGAGTGCTTAAACCCGGTGACTGGTGAAAATTCGGGGATATACACAGTTGCGGATGGTCCAGTGCTGAGAACGGGAATATGCGAGAAAGAAGAGGTGCAACAGCCAATTATTCTGGAAAGCAACCAAGACAGTTATGTAGTGGACAATGGACTAATGGAGTTTTTGAACACGGTAAGTGGCCAGGATTCGGAGGCGTCAAGTAAAAAAGAATACATAGACTCTTTAGAGAACCCCCCAAATACAGATTCACAAACTTTGGCCGATTTGACTCGATTATTGAACAAGTGGGAACGTTACATTGTCTCTGAGATTTCAGAAGCCCATATGAGAGATAGAGTTATTTTTGTTGAAGGGTATTTCTCTGGAAATTTACTTTTGCAAGCCACCGCTTCGAATTGTTTTTCAACGTACGAAATGTGGGGCACTATTTTTGACAGCCAACAGGGTGTCAATACAAATGAGTTTGTTCCCAGGGATGAACGAAGTAGGCAAATCATGAAAAAAAAAACACAGCGGTTTGTAAATTATACTCCTCATACTGGTCGATACGCCCAGAGAAGTTTGTTGAGTGGGTGCTGAATAATATGAGTAGCCGGCATCCCCATGATTATGACTTCTAATATGAGTATGTTTTTCACAAACAACCAAAATGATAAAAAGTTCCTAAATCATTGTGTTATCATGGAGCCACGTGAAGGTGCTGTCTGTGAATGTGGAAAATACCCGGTTGCTATGAGAAATGATGTTTTCATGTGTAATGAACATGCAAGGAACCTCAAGACCTATGACGGAATTTCCCTTTATTTGCCCCTGCTAATTGGTGTTATGATTAACCGCAGCTTTACTGATTTTCGATGTTTCAACTATCCGCTTCAATTCGCTGCAAGGCGAAACATGGGATTGCTGTGGTCTCCAGATGAACTTCAAAAATGGACATTGATAACAAGTGCACCGCACCCGAAACCAATTCTGGGATGTACAAGAAGTAACAAAGAACAAGAACTTCACAGCATTGTACACAAATCAACATCTAAAGAGCACACATGCAGTGGGTGTTTTCAAACTTCGCAGTTTCATGAATGACAACACCAACACTTCTCAAAATGAAGTGCATTATCCAAAAGTTAAAATTTTAATAAAGTTTTTTTGATTTGTATTTTTTAACCGATTTGTAACATTAAATTTTTCTTTAGGATTTTAAACAGTTTTGTTTGTTACTTCACCTTATATACAAATCAAATGTTCCAGATTTGCTGTTTTCTAGTTTTCAGTGTTTCCATTTCAAAATGATGAATCAGGACGAAGCTGTTAATCTGGATGAGAATTGTCGCGGCCAAAAGTTCCAAAATGACAATTCCACTGTGTGGTATTAGATATTTTAGAATTGTAATGGACACCGGATATAGTCTTGAACCCGTAAATTCGTCCACTTCCCAAAACCAATTATTTTTGACAACATATATTTTGTTATAATGATTGAATGCAGCATCATACCCATCATCCAACATGCTCGGCCAACGTTTATTTATGTAACCCAACTAGCTCTCAGGTGAAATAAATCCAATTTCCAGTAATACTGTCATCGACATCAAATTTGAATGTCGACATGAAATTCTTGACAATTAATTGGGAATGAATTGTGAATCAAAACGACGGGTCAGTCATTTTCATGCACAATTGGACGTTCAGCCACAAAAATGTGGCCGTAAAACACTTTGGATGAAAATGAGTATTACAATTGCGAATGAACCGGTTTTGATGTTAGATATGTTGGAATTTTAGGTTTTTAAGACATTTATCTTGTTATCCTCTTTGCATCGGAAAAGTATATAGCCGAGTACCTGCTTGTACGCTAACGGTCTTCCCGTAAATTCGTCCACTTCCCAAAACCAATTATTTTTGACAAAATATATTTTGTTATAATGATTGAATGCAGCATCATACCCATCATCCAACATGCCCGGCCAACGTTTATTTATGTAACCCATATAACTAGCTCTCAGGTGAAATAAAGTAATACCGTCCTGTAGTTACACCTTTGATGCAAGTCGATGTGGTGAAACAAACTGATTCCAACCGAGGATTCCGCTTATTTGATAATGCTCTTTTTATTGTCCGAGATGTAGCGTCAGAGGAATTGTTTATGGAACGTGTTCGCATCGCCACTGTTTACACTGGAATTCTAGACACCATAGGAAAGGTCGCTGTCGGGTACAAAGAGGGTATGTCTTTGTTACAAGAAACCAGGACCACCAGTGCCGGTACGCCAAAAAATGTACGCAAAGGTGTGGCCGAAACCTACCTCAATTTCAGATTGCCACTAAATCTCACTGGTAATGATAACATTTCCACCTCAAAATAGAGAAAATAGTTATTTGTGCAACTAGTGAGCAAAGTGAGCAATTGCCTCACTCGAGAGAAATCCTTGGAATGGTTTCTCGAGTGAGGCGATTGCACTTTGCACTCGAGTAGCATATTATATTTTTCCTACAGTTACCATAAAACAAATAAATTGGTAAAGAAACGTAACATAAAGTTTTACACAGAAGTGAACTTTTAATATGACATTTAATGTGAAAGTAGCATTAAGAAATCAGAAACAAAATTATAAAACAAATAAATGGTATCAGGAAACTGAGACATACTTTCTCCCTTCAAATCATTTAAAACAAGAAAACATATTTAGTAAAATAAAACAAATTAACAATTAATTATCTCACAAATATATACCAAATGCTATCAAAATCGGTTAGTAAATAACGGAGTTAACGGTTTTTAAATATTTGCCATAAGAATAACATTGGACAACGTACTGTATTTACCGCCGAACTAAAATATCAATTATCTCCACAACCAGTTGACGTAAACTAATGATTCAAAATACTAGATTATTTAGTTTTTTAAGCCAAATTTAATGGTTTTAAGTATACTAGATACACGTAGCTCGAAACCGAGCAAAAACCATAAAGTAAAAGAATGAAAATTAACCAGCTTACTTATATACTTTTAAAGTTTAATCAAAGGGCTAAATTCATTACCAAAATTATGGCTTAACTACTGAAACGTTTAAAGTTGATTTGATCCAGCGCAGGAGTTTCCGGTAAACGTATACGCCTTTATGGGGAACACCTTCATTTCCCCATGTCCTCTTGTTTCTGTAATGTATATTTTAATAATGGCAAAAGATCAAGCTCTGCTTACAGCAACATGTAGCTGACTGAGAGCAAACACCGGCGCCATGAGCAATGACCTCCTTTGTTTAGGGATTGCCGCTGTACCTTATTGATAGTTATCGCCAAAACAGATAGAAAACGGCTATCTGTTTCCTAGCCGTTTCCTTTGTGGTAAAACCGCGTAAATAACGCATTAAGAATGAAATGCAACCCACCGCAATGATAACACTTTTAGTTCATTGGTCTGAAGTTGGAAGGAGCATAAAGTGTTAGATAGGGAGGGTGATGCCAGCGGTTGCGATCGTGTTCTTTCTGACTCCTCCGATCGGTCAATGTTTGTCTTCGTATTGGTGGCATTGTAAATGCACCAAATCCAAAAATAGATTGGTTCAAGTTAATATAACTTCAGAAAACACTATGCGATATCGTAAACTACATCGTAAAACTGGTAACTGTAATGTTTAAGACCTTTAAAAACTTCAGAAGATAACCTAAATTACATATAAACCTTTTAAAAAAGAAAACTGTTGAAAACAAAGCCAAAGAAGCTGTAAATATAAAACTGCTCTTTTTGAAAAAATAATTATAAGCTTAATTGCTGCAATCTATGATTTATCTATAGAACTATTTTAGAGCTTAACCATATGCTCAATTTGTAAACAAAGTGAACTGAGCTTGCTCAAATGTCGATGAATAGCGCCACTGTTCCGAAACTTCAGCCCTTTACTGTACTTTAATGACGCCCTTTTTAAAAATTCTGAGACTTGTTGACAAATCTACAAAAAAATCCCTTTAATTTGACACCTCAAACGTTAAAATCCATCCAGCCGTTATTGCAATTGGACTGTGAAAAGAAAACCGCTTGCGTATTAATATATAGATTTTCTTTAGAGGTCACAGATTTTGTGAAATTTGAAAAATATAAATTTTTTAACACTTAAACCCCCATAACTTCTGAACCTGAATTTTTACAGACATGCGGGTGGTGCCATTTTTTTTGTCATCTTAAGCACTAAAAACCATGAAATTTTTATCAAAATCGTTAGAGCCGTTTTTGAGAAATTTGGATTTTTGTCATTTTTTATGGGTTTTTATGGGGTAAATACCCTTAAAAATCAAAAATTCAAAAAAATGAAAAATACGCCTGGAGATACCACGGCTTTATACCCATATCCACTAACAACTCAAATTCGAAAATTTTGACGAAAACAATACTTTCTCCATATACTATGTATAGGGGGAGAAAGTAAAAATAATCTCCTTAAAAATGAACACAAGATTCTTCTGGTGAACTATTATTACTAAAATCGTCATTAACGTCCATTTTGCTACAGCAAAACCACCTTCAATGTTTACAAATGACAAATCAATGAAATGGTGGCTTCTGCCGTGACCGGAAGTGTTGTGACAAATACAACAGTACAACAGCTGACCAGCTGATTTACAGCCAGTGCTGCCAACGTATTTCGCACGCATACGACCTTGTCTGCATGTTACGCGCTCACTATTTCGTGCCTTCACAAATGCAAATCTGGAGTGAGACAAAGTAATTAAGAGTGAGACAATGTTAACATTGTCTCACTGATGAGCGAATTGGCCTCTTTGCTTTCTCAAATCAGTGAGAGAACATGTACATTGTTAGGTAACTGTAGGAAAAAAACATTTCTGTTCATTCATCTTTTGTTGGCAATAGTAGTTTTTATTACTAGGAGCGAAAGTGGCTCTTCTTGGAAATGCGATCGAGTACCAAGGAGACACTTTTGCTCCGTGTGATGAACAACTATTTTCATCATTATGTATAAATAACCATTTAATCGTTAAAAATTAGACTACATAATTTTGAGGTTATCCAAAATAGTCATCGTCATTTACACATCTGTTAGTTGTTTACAAACACAAGCTAAGAAATTGTTCAACCTTTCAAACGTAACAAACCAATTTTGACATTAGAGTACGGCAAAATTCACCATATGTTTTTCAATATTCCTATTCGAAGTGATCCAAAAACGATCATTTTGCGTACGATTTAGAGAACTAAAAACGGATGTTTTCGGGACAGTATGATGAAAACAATATTTTGAACTACAGGTTATGGGACTGAGAATGTTAATAAAATTCAACACATAAAAGCTACATGTCATTTATTTTCCACATTCGATAAAATTAATGTTAAAATTTCAAACAATAATAATACTTATTCCTTAAACAAATAAACATTTGCATGGAATGCGTCAAAAAAGGTATGAGATTACATGAAATGCATTTTAAACAAAACCGTACAAAAATATTTTATACAATAATTAAAGAAAAGAAATTTCCCTGGTAAAACTAAACAAGGGGGTGTGCATGTTTACCAAACCACCCCGGACCTAGATCCACAGTGGCTCAAGTACTCACCCACTGAGTAAAAGGCTTGAGACACCAGAAGGCGCTTAAGCCTTATTTTTGATAAGCTTGGGTTTGCTGCCTTGAAATTGCCGGGAAATATTTACAATAAACCAACAGAATTATTAAATGAGAAAATACAAATGATCTTAAAACGATTAATGCACAATGACTATAAATGTATTTACACAGATGACAACAAAAATATTGTCACAAAAAAAGATTACAGATATTCAGAATAATTAAAACTTTACAATATCTCATAGCTCATTCCCAAAATGTTAAGCTATTCAGAAAAATCAACACCTTGGAATAACTCATACGATTTCCATTTCACAGAAACAACTTTGCACTTGAACACACAGTTTTTAAATCATTACACTGTCTTCAATAATTGTTCGGCCAACCATGTGGCATAAGACAACAGTAATAGTAGATTTTTCACAGCGCTTCTGTTGTATGACATCGAAACCTTTTCTTCAGGCTGCAGGCTATTTTGCAGTCAAATTTCCCTTTCATGGCAAATGATCCTCTCCAGTCACGGCCTGGCAAACATAAACATTAGTGTGTTAGTTACTTTTCCCAACAAAAGTCTCATCATCCAAGCAAATAGTGAAGTCACATCAGATTTTTTTGTTATTTTTTGAATGTTAATAAAAATTTCCAAAAGTGTTTTTTTTTAGTTTTAAATGTTTGCTTGTGTAAATAAAAATATTTCTATTCATGAAAAATTGATTTTTGTCTCAACCAAACAGATTTACTTGTATTTACATTCAATTATTTTACTTCAAATCTATCAAATGCTTTTTCTTTTAGCTTAGCTAATTTTTGACATAAGTTTTCATTTATTCATAGTGCAAATGCCTACAGAACTGTAGTCGAATTGAAACTAGGTTACAATACCTTTATGTCGACAGTTCCATCAGGTCAAATAATTTGACTACATGTTTCGGAATTAAAAATTCCATCTTCAGGTTATGTTGGTTTTTAATATTTTGACAAGATCAACATTATTTATTTGATGATTAATTTGACACCAACCCATGACCTGAAGATGGAATTTTAAGTTCCGAAACATGTAGTCAATTTATTTGACCTATTTGGAACTATCGACAGAAAGGTATTATAACCTAGTTTTGTGAGAATGAAATTTAATAGTGTTAAATTAATGTTTTTTACTCACCGTCTTTCATGGCTTAGTTTCCTGTTTCCAGCTCCATTGCTTCGTTAATAAATTCTTCCATTGAACATGGGGTCTCCACTTCACTTTCAAAATTGATAATTTTCCCAAAGCCGTTTAGATGCATGACTCTGGCCAATGGTAAACACCAAAAGATATTATTCAATTTATCCACCTGTTCTTCATTTGTTGGAAACGTGTTTGTTTTCATGAATGTAAGTATTATGTTTTTCACCAGGCAGTCCGTATACGTTATTGCTTCTGAACTTTTGCAAACATTAATCCCAAATACAATGTACAAGGCGAGATCATTGATTTTTGAAAGTTGTTCGAACAAATTTAATAAATGCCCATAATCCTTGTGGACTATCTCTTCCAAGGTATCTTTTAGCAATTTCGCTTCTAGCATTATGTTATTGTCAGGATTTAGAGTCCTCCTCTTTGCGATCTCGGCAATTTTGACATAAATTGAGTTAGCAAAATTATTTACGAATCTAGATAGATCCATCCATCTCGTACTGACTATTCCGTCGCCAAATAAATTAAAAACTGTGATCAATGGCACACATAATAGTAATGCATCCTGTTGCTGTTTGTTTCTTCTTTCCAGACCATTTAAGAGGCTATTCAAATCAAGAGTACTCGTTTCCAAAATTGAGCGTGAAACTATATCCAAAAACAACTCGATTATTTTGCCAAACTGAATAGTGAAGTTTTTATTTTCAATTGTGCTGTTTATCAATTTAATTGTAATCTGTTTAGTTGCATCAGCGATATAAAAGTTTGGCTTCATGGTTGTCATGAGTTTTTGATTGTATTTATTTTGATTTGCTATTAACTGTTCACATATGAGAACCTTTGACTTGTCAAATTCATGAATTACTTCCCTGTCCGGCAAACTTCTACGTACTGGACTTTTTGATTGTTGATTTGATGTTAATCGAGGTCCTTCAGATGAAACACTTTTATTTTTGTTTTGAATCCGGTTTCTCACTGGATAATTTTGCGCCATCTTCTCCATCATGGATTTTCTTTTTCTCCACGATCGACTTGAAGTATCAGATTCACTTCCGGAATCTATAGAGGCTGTTTCGAGTCCATACATAGCTTTATGTGACGGTAACATCGGCGATGCTGAAGGGAGTGGTAATGAACACTTTACTGATGGCCTGGCATTATCCATAAAATTCTTGTTTTGTTTTTCATCTTGAATTATGTCACCTTTTTGTTTTGAGGCGGTTGTTGCTTTTCCGTTTATATTTTCCATGAAGTATTTCAGTCTTTGAATGAAATCTGTTATATTGGTGGCTTGACTAAATTTTCTTACCAATCTTTTCAATTCACCCGACACATGTTTGTTGTCGATGTTTTTGTTGAGGCAATGAACCAACAAAGTGATTACCCAAAGCAGGAAATAAGGAAACCATTGAAATTACGAGATGGTTGAATTTCTTTTTTTTCCAAAGTTCGTGTAAATTCAATTTGGTAGACTCACGGCAAACACCTCTAAAATTTTCAACCAAGCATCCACCTTTGGTATCAATCTCGCCTGCTAAATTGCAGAATAATTTTATCCTCTGTCTGTTTAAAGTGAATTCTTCAACGGGACCTTCAAACTCTTTTTCTGCTTCAATGAGGTCTTCAAGTACCTCTATATCTATCCGCTGAGAGAGTAGTTTGTCCATATCATCATCAACATCTTCATCTTCATCATCATCATCCGAAATTTCTTCTGCATTCCTCCGCGGGATTTCATTCATCTTAATTCTTTTCCCGCCAATGTGATGCTTTAGTTTTGTTGTTGTTTCTGTAGGGGACGATGGTTGAGTTTTTGGCGGAATCGGTGGTGTGTTTGGAGTATCGTAGTTGTTAGTCGACATCGAAGGATGGTTAGGGCTGTACTGTTCAACATACATTTTAAAATCTTTAGTTTGTTCCTGAGTTCGACCTTTGCTTTTTATCACACACAATCTTTTGGTGTTGTAATTTGTCTTTATAAACTCTTGCAATCTTTGTGAGCCCACAGTTTCACGTTCAAAGTATTCACAGTTTTCTTGAGATGGTGAATCAAATAGCGTACGATAAACAACTTCTTCAGAATGATTTTCCAGTTGAAAAGTTACCACCAAATCAGGTGCCTGATCTTCCTGTTGAAGAGCCGTTGAGGCCGAAGTGGCTGGACCTTGTTGTTGATTTGTCAAAATCTCCGGGGCTTGTTGTTCATATGTCGAAATTGCTGAAGTTGCCGGAGCTTCCTGTTGGGTCGGCAAAAGTATTGAGTTCAATGCAACTTGTTGTTCTTCACTCGTCGTCAAAAGTGTTTTTCTCTTGAACTGTAATTCAAAGTTCTGATGATTTACAATGTTTGGTTGTAAATCATCAGAATTATTTAACACTGAATGACTGTTATCGGTTGAGTTGTCGAGTATATATAAAACTTCATTTAAATCGAAATCCATAAATAACATAGCTTGAGATAATTGTTCATGTGACACATACTATGCATTTACTGAATTAACAATCTAAAACACAAACAATTGTTAAGAATATGTAAAAATATCCGGAACTGATGTTACGCATAAACCACGGGCCGACACGATAGTACATGGTATAGTTTTGGCCACTCATCACTTTAATTACTAATAAAAACAAGAAATTGTTTTGAATTGGTATATTTCGGCTTCTTTAGCGAATTTCCCCCATGCCATTTTGAAAATAATAAAGATAGTTGAGTTCTGTTTTCACCAAATTGTTTGTCTTGCTTAGAGCTTTAAAATCATGGACCGGGTGTCTCACCTAAAGTGAACCAATAGCTAACTTTTTTTTATAAATCTGACAAAGAACGTCTTATGGGGCACTTCCCTTAATTTTTAACGCTGCTTTTTGGAGTCACTTCGAAATTTAAAAATATGGCCGCCATTTTCCAATATGGCGGACAACTTTGATTTTTCTTATGGAACACCTTATATTTTAGGGCGTTTTTGTATTTTACGCTTAGTTTTAGGAACTTTTTATTCTCTCTCATTTTCTCCTAAACTCAATGGTTCAGCAGATATGAGCAGTTAAAGTTTGATTTTTCCCCATTTAAAATGCATTGTGTCCATTTAACTGTGCCATCCCATGTATTCCTTACGGAGTAAAATCATATTCAAAATAACACATTTCCACAATTAAATCTCAACTAAAAATTATTTTATGATTAAATCTTCACTAAACTAATATTTTAGGCACTTTTATTTTTTGGCATCTTTTATTAAACCCAACCGTTTTCGATATACAGACTACCAACTATTTCCCAATGCATTTTAAATGGAGAAAAAATATAACTTACCCTCCTGAGACCCAATGTACCTTTTTTGGGACAAATAAAACAAGCAATTTTGAAGCTTATTGTTTTCCATAATTTATTCCCTATTTTCAAGATATTGATCTCGACTTTCAATGTCGACTGTAGGAATGTCGACGAAAAATAAAGTTTTAAGTGTAGGGTATAGGGTGTAGGGTTTCAGTATAGGGTGTTAACTGGGTTTAGGCTCATTCAGACATTGATTGGTGTTCAGATTTCGCGTTGTGGAATGTCATGTTGCCCTTCATGCGGAGGTACGGATCACAAACGATCCAGTTCAAAAAAGTGCGCCTCCCACAAGAAACGGATCAGAGACGATGGAAACAACGGCTTGGACCGAATATACACCGTGAAGAAATGTATTGGAAGTTTCTTCTGTCCGTTATTGTCGAAAAAGGATGAATTGTGGAAAGAGATCAACAGGGATGTAGAAGAGTTATCATCGATGCAAATCGAAATGTCACTGTTAAGAAATGTCTTTTACAAATCTTACATGGATAAAATGTCCTCCGCAGAATTTGTCAATTGCTTTCCTAAGATAAACGCTTTACGGCTTTTGCACGCTTTAAAGGGGTCGGATCCCAAAATCCAGGATCCTGATCATATAATCGACCGTTATTTGGCTATGAGACCGTTTCCGAATTACGACTGTAAAAGCAGAAACCAATTGATGGTTCATATTGCAAAGCGTTATGAAACCATCACACAGACCAACAGCAGTTTTCACACATTTTCAAGGATCAAACGCTATTTGAAAATGAAATTTCCAACGTTATCGAAGAAAGAAGTCCACGATACTTGTTTTGACATTTTCTACGAAAATCAATCATCGTCTAACGTAAAGAATCAAGAAATTGAAGAATGGTTTAGTAATAACGGCGAAATTACGAATCGAGCAATCAACAAGGACTACTGGAAATTCATCCAGTTATTTTACAACTTTTTTTTTTTTTTTTTTTTTTTTTTTTTTTTGGGGGGGGGGGCTGGGGTACCATTACCCCTTGCTACCTCGACCTTAAGATCTTTTGTAGCGCCCTTCCTTTTAGTCCACCAGCCGAAGTCCCTTCGCGTAGCCTAACAGCTGGTGCACACCCATTTCTTTTATTTCAGTAGGCATCAAGAGTGCCTTTCCTAGGTATTTCAACCTTTTCTGGGCTAACGCCGGACAATCCAGCCATATGTGTTCAGCGGATTCTACTTCTGAAAGGCAGAATCTGCAATGATCTGTCTGCCTAAGCCCTATTGTTCTAAGGTATTTCCTCACATGGCTGTGCCCAGTGAGGAGACCTATCAGAAGGCTTATGTCTCCTTTTTGGAGATTGAAGATGGTTCTCCAATCCTTTCTAAGAGGATTGATCAACATCTTTGATTGTCTCAGGCCTGGGGTTCCTTTGCCTTCTGGCACTCTGCCCAGATTAGGATTTCTGTTCGTCCTTTACTCACTGGGACTCCACAGTATGGTTCTGGCCCAATGAGTTCGGACTTTGCCCCCTCACCCGCCAGGCTGTCGGCTCTTTCGTTGCCTTCATGCCCAGCGTGGCCTGGGATCCATGCCAGCTGGACTGTGTTGTGTTCACTCAAGGCCTTTAAGGCGCTCTTGCAGCTCTGCACAACTCTTGATTCTACCACAAAGGCATCAATTGCTTTGAGAGCAGCCTGGCTGTCTGAAAGGATAAGAACCCTTCTCCTTTTCAGATTTTTATCCAGCTGCAGTCTCACGCAATGCTCTATCGCCAAGACTTCCGCCTGGAAGACAGTCGGTGTTTCACCGAGGGCCTTTGAGAGGTGGGTTCCCACCCCGTACACTCCAAGTCCCGACCTGCCCTCCTTCCGCGATCCGTCTGTGTAAAACACCATCGCCGACTTACCCATTTCTTCCCTTACCTTCTGCCATTCTCTCCTTCCTCCTATGGCCACCTGGTAAGGTTTAGTAAAGTCGTACTTCCTAATCATAAGATCTGAGACCGTCATCCCCATGTCCAGACTCGGGAATTCCCTTAGAATCGACATGTGACCTGTCCTTCTCGAAGGAGATATTTCTCCTTTGCTGCAAGTCTTTAGGGCCGTTAGTGCTGCCCTTTTCTTTATGTCTAGCCCAAGTGGGAGTGAGCCTAACATTGACTCCATTACCACTGTCGGGCATGATCTTGTTGTGCCACATACCCCTGTGCAGGCCAGTCTTTGCAGTTGTTGCAGCTTTGCAGCTACGCCAGCCTGCTCTGCTTTCCGCCACCACACCAAGGCTGCGTATTCTACCATAGGCTTTACTATGGCTTCATATGTCCACCAGATCAGTCTAGGGTTGAGTCCCCATCTTTTGCCAAATGTCCTTCTGCAGGCGCCCATGGCTCCTGTTCCTTTGGCAATGACATGATCTATGTGCCTGTTCCAAGTCAACTTCTGATCTAGGTATACCCCTAGATATTTAGTCTCCTTGACTGACTTGACCCTCACTCCTCTTATCAGGGGAGGGGAGATTTTAGTTCTCCTTTTCCTCGTGAAGGTCACTATCTCAGTTTTTGTAGGGTTGATTGTCAAGCCCTTCGTGTTACACCAATTGTCGATGCGGTCCACCGCCCACTGGGTAAGGTCCTCAATGGTGCCTTTATGTATCCCTCTGACGGTGAGCACTAGGTCATCGGCAAAGGCTTGTAGGTCAATGCCTAATTGTTCAGCTTCCCTCAGCAAGCCGTCGACCACGAGTGTCCATAGTAGAGGAGATGACTCCTCCTTGCGGACACCCTCTTCTGGCCTCGACTATGACCGAAGAGTCGCCAACCGTGGCTGATACTTCTCTGCTTTGCAGCAAAGCCATTATCCAGCCCACTATTTCCTGAGGAACTCCTCTGGCTTCCAGCGCTTCCTCTATTGACTGATAGGACACATTATCAAAGGCTCCTTGGATGTCCATAAAGACTCCTGCAAGGATTTCCTTATTATCTAATGTGTCTTCAATTTTCGCTACCAGGCTATGGAGTGCCGTAGTAGTCGATCTCCCCATCATGTAAGCATGTTGATTCACATTCAGGCTTGAGTTCATGAGAATCTCATCCCTCACATGCCTGTTAATGATCTTCTCCATGGTTTTTAACATGAATGAGGTTAGACATATTGGTCTGTACGATTTTGGCTGAGTAGGTTCTTTTCCCTTCTTCCGTAGGAAGACCACTCTCGCCCTTCTCCATCTTGTTGGGATGTATCCCAGGGCATAACTACCCCTAAACATAGCTATGAGGAGATCCATTAGGACCTCTAAGCCGTCTTGCAAGAGAGCAGGGAATATCCCGTCTCTCCCGGGGGATTTGAAAGGGCAGAAAGAATTAACTGCCCACTTCACAACCTCCGGTTTAAAGATCTTGCCCGACACCCGTCTAGCTTGTGCCACCTCCCTGTGGGACCTCCCCGGACAGGGCCAGTTGGCTCCTTCTCCTATGGGACAGCTCCCCGGGAAGTGTACACTTAGCATCTCCCTTAGGGTGTCGCCCATGTTGGTTGTGAGATGGCCGTTCCCGGCCATTACTGCACCCAACGGGTTGGATTGTTCATTTTGAAGTGCTTTCTGGAGTCTGGCCGTTTCTGGTAGGCTGGACAGCCTTTCACAGAAGAGCCTCCAAGTCCTTCTTTTGGACTTTCTGATTTCCAGATTGTACTCCGTCAAAGCCCTCGGATAGGCGTCTCTGTCGCCAGTTCTCCGGGTAATGTTATAGAGCTTCCTGAGTCTTGCTCTCATTCTGCTTAGCCTCTCATTCCACCAAGGTACGTCTCTCGACACCCTTTTTGTTCTGAGAGGGCAGTTGTTTTCGTAGGCTTTTTGAATTGCGGTTTCTAGCGACTCCGCTAATTCATCCAAGCCCTCAACAGTTCTGGTGTGCACCATAGTTCCCTCCAACTCCCTTTGTAGGGTTTCTCTGTATCCCTTCCAATTGGTTAGTTGGGGTACTCTGTAGGATAAACATTTCTCCAGGTGCGCCTCTACGTCGAACCGAATGTGTGTGTGGTCCGACAACGAGGCCTCCTCAGAGACATGCCATCCACTTATTTTGTGGTTTCTAAGGTTGATTGATAGGGTTAAATCTAGAACCTCTTCTCTTATCCTATTGATGAAGGTAGGTTTGTTCCCTAGATATTTTTTTTCTAAGTCAACCTTATAGATGTACTCTAGGAGATCCTTACCTCTTTCGTTGATGTTGGTGCTCCCCCAGATGACGTGGTGAGCGTTGGCGTCACAGCCTAGGATGAGTGGCATCCCTTCACTGCGCGCATATTGTACTAGGCGTTCCACTGCCTTTGGAGGACAGGTGTCCCCGGGATTCGGGAAATATGCCGAGGCCACTAAGGCCTTTTGGCACCCGTTTGTGGTGGCTAGGTCCACCGAGACAGTTACCATGTCTCTGTTGGTGAACTCTGGAACAGTAAAGCACCTTACTGTTGGAGATATCAGTATGCAGGCCCTAGGTCTTACCTCCGATCTCTCATATATTAATTTACCCACCTGAGTTGGGAGTCCTCTGATTGATCCCCTTGCGACCCAGGGTTCTTGGATGAGGGCGATGTCTAGCCCCTGTATTGCAAATCTCCGGCTCAGGAGTGCTGTGGCTCCCTTCTTATGCTGGAGATTTGCTTGTAGGAATTTAATTCCTATTGCCTCTTTCTCTCCCCCTGTCGGGGGAGTGGCGTCCTCCTCTGCCTCCATGAGAACGATACCCTGAGTCCCTCTTGGGTCCTCTCGGGCTTCTGTCCGACCTGTCAGTCTTGCTGGTTGAGGGGCCTCTCATCCTTTCCTCCCTCTTCTCCGGTCTGCCCTTCCTGAAGATCGGGAAGTGGTGTGAGCCTCCCACCTCTTTCGCCTCACCTTCCCTTTCTACTTCCTTCTCCTTTCCCTCGGCCTCTGGTGCGAGTTCGGTTGGAGTGGTACCTTCAGGTTCCTTCGCCTCCCCCGCCCCCACTGACGCCTCTGGTTCAGAAGTCTTTTGAGTTAGGCCGGTAGACTCTTTGGCTTGTGAGGCTGCAGGTGGGTCTTTGGCTAAGGATGTTTTGTCCTCAGCCCCTCCTGTTCTTTTGCCTTTCAGCTTCAGAGCTACCGTCCCCATCTTGAAGTAGGCCTGTATCGGTCCTTCCTTCTCCAGTTTTGCAGCCGTGAACGGGTCCACTGCCAGTATCAATTGGACCGTAGTTCCGTCCTCGATTCTGTTGAGGGCCCTCCAGCTTGTGGCTTTTAGCCCTTTGTTTTGTTTTTCCAGCCACAGTAGGATATCTTCTGTTTTTAGCTGGCTGGCATTCGGAAAGAATGCAGTTGCAATTTTGGTTTTAGGGATGTCTCCCTCAGGAATAACACGGAGTGAGTCACCTAGCTGTTCTTCCTTGGACTTCAGCCACCTTGCGGTAGCCTCATCCTTGCAGACCAGTACAAGGTGCCCCTGCCTCCTGTGTTGGCTGTTGAAGCCAGGAAAGACCTCTTGATCTTCATCGGTCCAGATCAGCTGTAGGATTTTTTTCCTGGACAGCCTCCATCTCTTCGTTGGTCATCATTGCTTCGGGGAAGTTGTTGTGAATCACACCAATTCTTACCCCCTCCGCAGCCTGTTTGAAGGAGAGCTTGGGAGGTTGATGTTGAATCCCTTTTTGGGGGGTTCCAGCCTCTGCCTTCGACTCTCCGCCTTTGGCCTTCTTGCTTGCTTTTGGCTCTTCCGGCGTGGTAGTTGCCGACCTGGGTCTTTTACTAGGCCCTTGGTTGGGTTCTTTTTGTTCAGGTACCCGTACAGTCTTGAGGCTTAGTTCTGTCGCCTCTTCCACGGAGTGTCCCTTCCTCCTGTACCATTTGTACCTCCTGTAGCGGGCTCCTCCCATTTTTGGGAGTTTCTCTCGCAGCCTGAGATTTTTGGCTTTGTCGGCGATTTCCTTGTCCTCGCCGCTGTTGTCGTCCAGGAGTTGTTCCTCCTCTGAGTTTGTGACCATAGGCTCACCCTGAGTTTCATCGACCTCTCGAGTGAGTTCTGATCCTTGTTTGGATTGGGGTGCTTTCTCATCGACTGGAGGTACCACAAGGACCTCTGCTGCTTGAGAAGTTGCCTCCCCTGAATTTTGAGGCACTAAGGCCTCTGTTGTTTGAGTCAGTTCTGACTCTGGTTTTGTTGTTTGTTGTTGTTGTTTTTTTTGATTTGTTGTATTCATGTTGATCCCACGAGTACCGGGTATCTGCAGTCCGCCTCTCCAGTGACCCGTTTAGAGAGGTAAGGGGTACATACTGCCGGGTTCCCCCTGGTGCCCGGCAGGCTCCGTTTGTGGCACTCTTGATTTAGGCCCCCAGTGCCTCGAGACTCTCAGCACGGATCGCATCACACCTTCGCCCAGGGCCCGCAGTGTTCAGGCATGGCTCCTGCTACGCCTAAACGTCTAGGTGAACGTCCTGTTCTTAGAGAAGCAAGCTTCGTCTCAGACCAGTTACGGACACCCAGTACTGGTGACGCTGCTGCCCCCCACCAGGGAGAGATTCAGCCTCCAGCCTAGATCCGCCGAGATCAGCGTGACAGGGGCCACGACGGGAACGATGCAGTCATCGGACTACACAGGTCAGCACTTCATTTCGTACTGACCTTCTCGGACGGTCTTGCGCACCATTACTGGAACGCCTGAGGGTGAAGTAGTTCCCCAGTTCTTGTCTAAGCAGCTCTTGGCTGTCCGGGAAACTACCGCACCCTCTTAGCCCCCTTACAACATTCAAAAAGAGTTTACTTCTGCTGGGCGAAAATCGTTTGTTTTTGTTTCCGATATTCAGAAACGGAGCATCACATTTGACATACGATAGTTTTGCATTGTTTGAATTGTTACGCAGGGTGGATCCAAAAAAATGTCCCCGGATCATGGAAACAGTTTAACAAAATCAGCGCACCTCCGTTTCTTGTGCGCCTCCCACAAGAAACGGATCAGAGACGATGGAAACAACGGCTTGGACCGAATATACACCGTGAAGAAATGTATTGGAAGTTTCTTCTGTCCGTTATCGTCGAAAAAGGATGAATTGTGGAAAGAGATCAACAGGGATGTAGAAGAGTTATCATCGATGCAAATCGAAATGTCACTGTTAAGAAATGTCTTTTACAAATCTTACATGGATAAAATGTCCTCCGCAGAATTTGTCAATTGCTTTCCTAAGATAAACGCTTTACGGCTTTTGCACGCTTTAAAGGGGTCGGATCCCAAAATCCAGGATCCTGATCATATAATCGACCGTTATTTGGCTATGAGACCGTTTCCGAATTACGACTGTAAAAGCAGAAACCAATTGATGGTTCATATTGCAAAGCGTTATGAAACCATCACACAGACCAACAGCAGTTTTCACACATTTTCAAGGATCAAACGCTATTTGAAAATGAAATTTCCAACGTTATCGAAGAAAGAAGTCCACGATACTTGTTTTGACATTTTCTACGAAAATCAATCATCGTCTAACGTAAAGAATCAAGAAATTGAAGAATGGTTTAGTAATAACGGCGAAATTACGAATCGAGCAATCAACAAGGACTACTGGAAATTCATCCAGTTATTTTACAACATTCAAAAAGAGTTTACTTCTGCTGGGCGAAAATCGTTTGTTTTTGTTTCCGATATTCAGAAACGGAGCATCACATTTGACATACGATAGTTTTGCATTGTTTGAATTGTTACGCAGGGTGGATCCAAAAAATGTCCCCGGATCATGGAAACAGTTTAACAAAATCAGCGCTGGTATCTACTGGAAACGGTATTTCAACTGTCCCCCTGGTTTTGGATACAGCATACAGACGAATGGGATTCAAGTATCGTTATCCATCAATAAAACAAAACAATCGGATATTACTAAACAAGAAGGAGGTCCGGTAAAAAAGAGAAAAACGGATTTTCAAGAAAATTATACCAATATCGGTTTTTCGACAACATCGCCAAAGAGTACTTTACACCTGAAGATAAAGTGATTGTGTACGGAGCTGGCGCTACCTTCATGAAGACCGCCAAGTTTCGCACCAGGAGAAAGTTTTCACATGGAAAACTGATATCCGCTCTACGGAGAAGAGGACACAAGGTTATAGTGTTTGACGAGAGATACACAACTAAAAGGTGCAGTTCTTGCAACGAACAGAACATTTCATCAGATGTCATCGCGTCAAAGACACCTCACCGTTATGTCTACTGCCCAGTATGCCATAGTGGTGTGAATAGGGACAAAAATGGTGCAAAAAACATTTTGTTAAATTATGTCCGTTCGTCTTTCGTCGGCGGACAAGATTTTGAGCCATAAGGGTCAAAATCGTAACCTTCTCAGAAACATTTGGGTCTGAGGATATATAGATATATATATATATATATAAATTCAAACAAATGGTGTTTTTTGCTTCTGGGGACCCCAAAATGAAAAGTGAACATGGTCTCGGACTTAGGTCTTGCCATGAGTACTACCGTAATAGCTTATTCCTTTAAGGAAATTCGCTAAAAACCACCTGGACAAATATTTCTTCCCGGGGATCACTATAAACATTCAGGTGTAAGTATCCAGAGACAAAAGCGTCAAGGCAGTGAAGGGAAAAGTTGAAATTTGTGTAAAAATTTGTTTATTACGAACCCAACCCAAATTACTAAACATAAATTGATTGTTGCAGATATAATGAAATTTCAAAAATTATTATTTTACTACATATTTACCTAATAATTATTTTATTTTTAAAGAAGCAATAAATTTTAATAATAATCGTAAAAAATGAATTTAAGTAAATAAATAATGAAACCGTAAAAATGTATTCCAAATCCAAGTTAAAAGTACTATTTAACAGTTCAAAATTATATAGAGGTCCTAATACTTTGAAAATAAATATTAAATAGTAAAGTATTTGTTAATTTACCTTAAAATAGAAATAGGGAAATACATTAATTACAAACAGGAATCCCCTTCAAGTGAGTGTGTTCCACCATCAAGGGATTTCTTCGCCCGGAGGTCGTATTGCCATCTAAAGAGTGCAAAATCTGGTCTCAAGCAGCCTTAAATTTATTTATTTTTAATGGTCTCAAACTGCTTTGAAAATCTTATTTTAAAGGAAATTTTAAGAGAATTTCACAGAGACCAGGTCAAAATCTGGACTCAAAAGTAGGTGGTCCCAATGTGATTTAAAAATCACTTTTTTCTCTGTGATTTTTAGATAAGTTTACATAACTTTGAGACCAGCAAAATCTGGTCTCAAACGACGGTGGTATCAGTATGCTGGATCTATTGGTCATCTGGGATTCCAGACAGCTGTCAGTTTTTTAATAAAGTTGATTTCTCTCTCGTGTGTGTGTGTGTGTAAAATGTATGTATGACTGACTGTTTTTGATATTATGTGTTTCAGTTTCATCATGAGGTCAGAGCTAAATCGGAAAACAAATGTGATTTTTTTCTGGAGGATCCAGAGTCCTATCAGGTACTGTTGCTTCAGAAACTGTATTAGACTATATTCTACAAATATTTTATATTAATTATTTTTGTTTAATAAAATTATACTGAAATAGTTTTTGTTTTATTGTGAACCAAACTCTATAAGTTTTCCCGCCCCTAACCTTTTAGCGCCCAGTGTTGCTTTTTGGCAATGCCATGTTTCTGTCGATTTTTCTCTAAAATTATTTTGTTTGAACCTCAAAAGCCCACAGTTGCCTTTTGTCAACACCCTTTAGTTCAGAAAACGGCCACTAAATGGGAGTTTAGTCCAGTTGTCTTTGCATTAGAGAATTTTCTTCAGAGCGACCACATGATTTGGAGGTTAGCAGTAAGTTGTGCTTTTTTAAGTGATCTTTTACTATAGTTCTAGACATTTCGTATTGCGGGAAAAAATATCATATCAATCCTCAGTTATTCTAGTTTATGTTTCTAATAAGTTTTAGTAACATATACGTTCATTCCAATTTAGGTTACAATCAATTCTGAGGCTAAGGAATTTGGAATTTGGTAGTGTTGATTTGTTTGTCTTCAATTGTAATCATAGGTTCTAATGTGACTCGGGATTGAACAGTTTTGAAAGATATATAGTTTATTTTTGCAATATTCAATTGTTGTGTTTTTTGAAAAACAACAATATTCCCTTGTTCGATAGATGATAAAATTTCAATTTGTTTCCATGTGCTGACTGAAATTTTGAGGTTTGAATCATCAGCATCAAGGCAGATATTAGTTTTTGAACAATAATTGAGAAATATTCTTTAAATACCATTGTTGCAGCAGACCTGCATACTCAGCGAATTGCAAATGTAAACGAGCATAATTCAATCTAACACAGCGAGATTTGACATGTTTTTGTAAGCTCTATAAGAATAACATGGGGAATGAGTATGTAGGTTTGCTGCAACAGATACGTTAAAATTGGGTGGATTTAATTCAATATTTAGTATATCTGAACTAGAAGAAGCCGTTTACCCCCCCTTTTCCCCCCTTCCAATAGTCCGAGCAGGCTGGATTTCAAACTCGTCCTAATAACTACTACTTTACATGTCTGTGCCAAATTTCATTCAGATTGGACCATTTTTATGTGAGTTATCGTGCTTAAAGACATATACGTATATAAATATATATATTTTAATGAACAAATGGTGTTTTTGGCATCTGTGGACCTCAGAACAAAAAGTTATGATGGTCTTGGGCTTAAGTCTTACCATGAGGCCTACGGGACCATTTTTATGTGAGTTATCTTGCTTAAAGACATATACGTATATAAATATATATATTTTAATGAACAAATGGTGTTTTTGGCATCTGTGGACCTCAGAACAAAAAGTTATGATGGTCTTGGGCTTAAGTCTTACCATGAGACCTACGGGACCATTTTTATGTGAGTTATCTTGCTTAAAGACATATACGTATATAAATATATATATTTTAATGAACAAATGGTGTTTTTGGCATCTGTGGACCTCAGAACAAAAAGTTATGATGGTCTTGGGCTTAAGTCTTACCATGAGACCTACGGGACCATTTTTATGTGAGTTATCTTGCTTAAAGACATATACGTATATAAATATATATATTTTAATGAACAAATGGTGTTTTTGGCATCTGTGGACCTCAGAACAAAAAGTTATGATGGTCTTGGGCTTAAGTCTTACCATGAGACCTACGGTAATAGCTTCTTCCCTATAGGGGAAATTCGCTAATAGCAGACAAACTGTGCTGATTGACTGCTGACTAACCTTAATCCTCTATTTTTATAGCATCAAATATATTTAGAGTGACTTTATTTCATAGACTTTAATTTAGCCCTTTGAAACCCAAATTATGATGCACCGAGAATAATTTTTTTTCCTATTTTTCTTTTATTTAGGGTCTAAATAACACATTAAAACTGTTTTTTTTTAATTTTCCCTCATAGGTTTAAAAAAAAAATTGTTGCTTAAAAGCAACTTTGGGCACTTGAAATTCGTCGAGGTTGCCAATGTCCCCTATGTCTCCCACTTCGGACACGTTGTCATCAGGTATTAATAAAAACTGTTCTATTTCCTTTTCGTCCAAATATTCTTGGTCCATTGTGAAGTTTAGATCATGTCCTATACAAAATGGCCAAAAAACATATAATTAACACAAAATATTAGTGCAAAATATTAGTTGCTGTGAATGAATTTAATATCAGCATGGGGTTATATGGAGAAACTGAATTTAACTACAGTCAACTAACACGAACCTTGATATCACGAAATCCTCGATATCACGAATTATTTTTAATCCCCTTGGAAAAACCTGCCTAACACGAAGAAATTACTATTCATAACACGAACTAATTTTCCGGTTATTTTACCTGTATAACTCGAAGGGACAAAAAAATAACCTCTATAACACGAAGTTCAATAGATACCACGAATTTGATTGGCGCTTTACCTCCATAACTAGAAGTTTACCTTCATACCAAGAAGTTTTCAGAAAGGACCTCTGTAATACGAAATCCTGGCGTTCAGGATGCAACCTGTCAGTGAATCATATGCAGGGTCAAGCGCCTTTAATCTGTCTGCAGTCTCGGGTCTGTTGTACCTGTTGTCTCGGGTACCTTGTGCGGAGCTTTTCGAGTGTGTGACGACTGTTTGTGCATGAAATTATTGTTTTACTAAAAATTATGATCGGTACTGGATTGCTGGTTAGTGTTTAAGCAGAGGAAGATTACGGACTTTTTAATCAGAATTAATATGATCTTATCTGTTTTTGTGTTTTACAGGTTATTATATCATAAATACTGTATTTTTCATTAATATATAACATTTAAATAAGTTAAAAGCTAAGATTTTTCTAAGATGTAGGAACTACATTTTTCTTCACCTCTGTATCACGAATTTTCATTTGGTTTACCTCTATAACTCAAACTATGCCTACGACGAACTATACGTAATACGAAGAAAAATCGCAGTCCCATGGAATTTCGAGTTAGCGAGAGTCGACTGTAGTGAAATTTAATGTCACATCCGCCCATAGTTGCTTTTTGGCAACACGGCGATTTTCTCATATAAATTACGGAAATACTCGCTTAAGACAAAATCTATTTTGTTATTAAAGCCCAAACAACCTGTAACTTTTGAAAAAAAAGTCTGGTACCCATCAACCCTATACTTGCATGAAAGGTCTTAGTGTGCGGAAATCCAAGGAAAAATGTTTTTTGTAAAATTTTCCCTTAGGGGGCACAAATACAAAGAAAAGAACTAAACAGCTGTTGTATTTGTTTTTATTTACAAATATTTTCTTACTTTTCCCAGTGAAGTAGGACCCAACAGCTAGTATTATCTAAAATCAACTCTGGTATACTGTATTTGCTTTGAGAAAAATGGCTGACTTATGGAGTGAACCAACTCTTAAAATGATTGACCACTCCTATATACATTCACGCATATCATTTGGACTAGGTATTTATGGCTCAACTGAATAAAAAGAATCACCAAAATTTTAAAATTTGTGAGAACCTTCTATATGATACATTCTGCAGAGTTCACTTCAAGACACTCAATATATTATCAGTGTACGCACAATATACTTTTGAAACTATCATGATAAACAATTAAACATCAGCAGCAGTATAGTAAACCCTGAAGTACATTACTATAATACAAGAAGGAAAAATCAAATTATACCCACTCATCTCACAGACTTCAATTCTATAATAACAGACCATCATGTACAGGAAGAAAATCGTTTAGAACATTACCAAAAGGATTAAAAAAAAACAGCTGTAAATTCAAAAGGAAATTCAAAGAATATCTGATTAAAACAATTTATTAATTTGATGAATACTACTTTCCATAAATAGTAAGCAAGTGTATATAATAGGATATAAGAATATTTTTATAAATATAATGTAATATTTGAATACTATTCAAATATACAAGGCTTATTATTTTGAAAATAAAGATAATTTGACTTTTATAGATGTCATACGCTCTGTTAGTAGTGAGAACACGTTTTGTAGGACTGAAGAAGCCCCCCACTCCTTCATAGCTCATAGCAGTCCCTCCTGCCACAAATTTATAAAGCATTTCTAGAAAAATCCGCTCGTTAAGTCTTGGAAACAAGAAGAACTAATTTTTATATTAAAAAGTTCAAACTTACCATCATAGCGTTTTAAATGAATGAAAGCATTTTCTAAAAGGCAGTAAAGGCATGAAGGGGGTTTCACTTTTAAGATACATATTAGTTGCGTGACTGGTACTGCCGCTTTTGGTTGGCCATGTCCTCCTTTTGGTTGGCACCTGCAATACCCAGTCCCATAAACCTGAGCTCAATACGCCCTTTAGTGAAGCTTGTGGTGTAATGGTTAAGCTCACCATTATTCAAATGTTTGGCAATGATATTTTAAACCATCTATTTTTGCCTCACCCCTGGCTTGGCGTTATCCGAGGTCAGAGGCTACTCGCCAACTTGACCCCATTTCAACCCCTTGAAAGTCCTCTAAATTTGAACTTGCAATGAGTTTTCAATTTTCGCTGGTGTTTTTAACCTTGTTACCCCACAAGGTCTGGCATTCCTGTCTAAAAGACCGGGTTAGTAGTTTTTTTTTATAAAAATTATATTTTTTCGGTGTAGGGTCTTTCCAGGAACATCATGACTCACTTCCCGTCATTCTCTAACCCTTACAATCAGTTCAATGAACGTTTCTTTAGAGGTCCGGTGTTTTCGACCGTGAGTCACGTAAGGCTTCATTTTGTGTGCACATATTTCTTATATAAAATATTCAAAACACTAATGTATAATACTTTTGTGGTGTTTTTGTCACTATAAACACATCGTTGTACAACATACGGACGTTTTTAACTCAATAACAATAATTATTTAAGGTCCTACTGCAATTCAAAATATATTTTTTATAGTATATAAATATTTTGTATGCACATATATCCTATATAAAGTAGTCACACAACAAATGTAAGAATTTGGTGGAGTTTTTGTGCAAATAAACTCATGATTTTTCAATATACTAACTTTTATATAAAACCTGGTCCAAAAGACCGCGAGTCAGTCATTGTGTTTTCAAATCGAAGTCAGTTCTGCCGGGTTAAGATATCTTGAGCTGGGAATCTCAACCTAAACAGTTAAATTATTTTAGTCTGGTGTCTTTTCAATATCAAAAGCCCCTTCTTTGGAACTCATAACGGGGGGCCTAGGGAGGAGCCCCCAGCGAGCCGAAGGAGAGTATATATATATATTTGTAAGTATCATCAAGAAGGACAGTAAATGTGTATATACAGAAAATAAACTTTTTGTTTGATAGCTTCGATCAAAATAAATATTACAGCTGATCTTACTGCTGCTCTTTGAAATGTCAAAATGTAGTATCCACTGCTGTTTAAAGTTCGTTAATTTAATGTTTATATCCCTCTCAAATGTAAACATTGTAACTAAGGACATTCACGGGGCGTAGCCTGAGGGGATTTTAACCCTTTAATGTACACATTTTTTTTTTATTTCTCAAGTTATGATATGTAATTTTAATAATGATTTACATTTATTTTGTCTGTATTGGTAATATCTGTAATATTTTGGTTATGTCCTATTTGATTGTCTTTAAACATTGATAATATGCTGAATTAATTAATAAAAAATTTAAAAATGTATCCTCCTCTATACAAGGGTAAAAAGAAGCAAAACAGGTTTCCACTGCAATCCCTATTAAACGTACAAATGCTGTCAGCTTCCACTCAAGTCGGTCACTGTTTATTTTCGGTGGGCCCTCCCACCAACTTCACCACACATTTGCAAGCCTAATAGGGATTGCGCATGGTCGGGGATCAAACCCATGCACCTCTAAACGGCTTCAACGCTATACTCGTCAGTATAGCGCGTTAACCAACAGAGCTATGGCGCCACATCAGCCCGGAGAACGATTGGCGCATAAAGCCTACAGTCGTCCATTAGCAGGAAATCAGTGAACTAATAGGCAAGCCCACACTCACAGCGCTCGTGCGACCGGCGAGACTTTGACGAAACTACTTCGTCAAAATAGACCAATGGGTTAAGCTAGTGAAAAGGCATATATTATGTTGCATGAGTTCTAGATCTACCTTTGTGTGAAATTTCAACCCAGTTGGTTCAGTAGTTTTTGCGTGGTGAAGTCACAAACATTCATCCATACATCCAAACGTTCTCATTTATAATATTAGTTAGTTATACAAAAATTGGATTTCAAGTAAAAAATATAGTGTGAATCGATAATGAAAAATTTTCAACTTAAAATTTCCTTGTTTCTAAAAATGCTGTGTTTCTACAGCATATTCAACCATGTAGGTGAACTTAAAAAGTACACACACATCAAAACTTGTTTAATCGTTAGGGACATTTTTGAGATAGGATTTATAAATATATATATCAGAATTGCTCATTTAAAGTAATAGAATAGGATAAAAATACAGATAAAAATAGCAAATTTGACTTTATTAATAAATAAGTTTATTTGTTTTGAGACTTTTTGTTTAAATTCTCTATAGCAGTTTTTGCTGAATAAATAACATCATTAATTCCAACACCATGATAAGATGCACCGATGACTGTTAACGGAATTTTATGTTCCTTGATGTATGAAATAACTCTTTTCACTCTATTTTGATGTCCAACAGTGTACTGTGGTATACAGTCACGCAAAATAGAAACGTGTGTAAACTGCGGCTTTTCGTTTATTTCAAGAATGTTTGCAACTTGCTTCAGTGCCGTATCTTCAATAAACTCTTTTGTTGCTGACGATCCAAAGTATTCTTCAAACCAATGACCACCCATCATGACTGTCAAAACTGTCCAGTCCCCATAGTCAAAGTTACAAGAATCAAAAATTACACCAAGTATGGGAAGTCTTTCTCTTGGAGGGGCCAGAAAACCAAAAGCATTATATTTCAGGAGTTTTCCCTTGTATGCAATATTAACAACTGCCACAGTGACACTTTTTATTTCAGCAAGTTCTTTGCTTAGTGTTGGATGTTGATCGATCACCAATTGTGATAATGTTGTTGCTGGTAAAGAACATATCACGTGATCAAATATCCCATTTAAAGTAACTCCTTTCTGATCATTTACAACACATATTGCTTTATTGTCACGGAATTCAAGTTTAGTGCAAACAGTATTAAATTTAAATTTAGTACCTTTCTCCTTTACAGTTTTTCCCAAAGTGTCAGTAAACTGCTGCAATCCATCCTTCAGTGACCAAACACTCCACTTTTCTTCAAGTGCCCGTTTTGCTAGTTCACTATTATTTACACTTGGAATTGGTGTTCCTTTGTTAGCAAATGCATTTTTAACAAGCCCTTTGAGTACAGATCCATATGTTTGTTCCCATTCAAACATTTCAGCCATTAAAAACTTGACACTAATTTCTTTTGCATTACCGGCACATATCCCACAAATCATGGAACTAATAGCATACTCTGCTATTTCCTTACCAAACCTTCTCTCAACAAAACTGTAAATGCTCTCATCATCTTGAATCGACTTGGGAGTCATAAGGTCTTTAAAAGCAGACAAAATTAATGGCCGAGAGAAAGGCGGACAGATTTTGAATAAGGCTGACATACTAGAGGGAAGTGGGTGTAACTCCTTGTTTACATACAACAACCTATTTAAAGCAGTTGGATGACTTCTTGGTATTGCTACTATTTTACTTGATAAATTGAGTTCTTCTATTAGAGATAATGTATTAAGACCCTGTAGACCTCTAGGGCGAACTGTACGTGGACCTTTTTCAAATATGAAACCTTCTTTAGGATATTTAATAGAATTAATCCACCCTCCCAAAGCATTTGAACCTTCAATCACCGTTATTTTTTGTGGGGATGACTTCAGCAAATAATATGCAGCAGATAACCCACTTAAGCCACCTCCTAATATTGCTGTCATCCTAGAAAAAAATGCAGAAATTATAATCAAAGGTTTTTCCTTAATTATAACAGAGAGGTCTAGAATGTTTGTATGAAGTTTGTGTATTAAAGTTCTGGACAGCCTTACTGGCGGGTGAGTGAGTGCGCTGAATTCGGAATTGGCGTTAAACATCTGTGTTGTGTTGGCAATCAATCATATGATCACATGTTAAAGTAAACACGCACTTACAATATGGAAGTTTATGCTGCAAGCTCATATGCAATAAATATTAAATCTAAACAAGGTCTCATTGAAATCTATTTCAAACTTACTGTAAAATGACGGTATAAGTTCTCGCAGAGCTCGCCGCAAGTCTAAGAAGAGGTTTTATTCTCATTAGTAGTGGCAATACTTAACATTACGTTTTGTATTGCGCAAGACAACTTTCGGTAAAGTATTGCAAGATAAATTTCGTAGTGTTGATGTGGCTTAAAAAGATAAACAGTGTTTTGACAGATGGACACAATCATGAGTTTTAGCAGATGATTTGTAGAGTTTCCACATTTTGCCACCCGCCAGTAAGGCTGCCCAGAACTTAGTAACACAACGGCAGTTTGAACTGAGTTTTTGTGTTAAATGACATTCATTTGATGAATTCATTAGGCCTAACATTAGTTGAATTATATAATGTTTTCTCCCCGGGCAAAAAATCTAGTTCCAACAGCTTTTCTTAGAAATCCTCCAAATTTGACAAAGAAACAGCCTATTCCCACTATTAAATGATAATAAAAATTAATTTATTAAATTCTTTATTTCATCACCAATTCAATATAATTACTGAAAGCTGCTGATTTTAATTTTTACATATAAATTATCAAAATCACGTCTTTACTATGATTTTAATATTTCTATTTCAAGGTTAGGCTAATCTGGATAATCCGGGATTCGGATTTTGTGAGGTCTGGGGAATCTGAGGAGTACTGTACCAAAAATGTAAGCCCACTCCCATAGTTATAGCACGCAACAAAAGTTATCGATTCATGAACCAAAATGTAGATTTACTGATTGCAGTAAGTTGTCTAATTGGAAATTTGCAATCTAGCGGCTGCAATTAAGTTTATCGTTCAATTCACTTAAAATTTGGCAGTGATAATATTTCCAATGTTCAAATCTAATCATCCAGTAAATTGAGGGAATAAATCAGGGTCAGTAGGCCTATCCCCATTTGTACTGATAAATGAGGGGGGGGGCTAGGCACAAAGATCAAAATATGGGGTTTTCGGTCCTAAATATGCAATTACTTAAAAGCCCTGAAATTGAAATTCGCTCAGTCATTTGGCGTTGTGCATGGTTACTCGTTTCTCATTTTACTGTGGAAGGCTGCATTTGAATTCAATAACCTTGTATCAAGCCATTTAGGCCTCCTTGACACATTCAATCTTTGTTTTTAGAGATAACTCACATATTGATCTAGGATAAGGTCTCAGGTCTAACAAAAGCGACAAGCGACAACATTCAGTTTTCAGGTAGCATTACTTGACAGCTTATAATTTTGAAGGTAAATGTGCATTTTCCAGTGCTGGTCTTACACCTATTTCGGAAATAACTTAGCCTAAACCCCGGAAAAACCTCCAAAAAATTTAAATCTTGAAAGCTAGTTATGTGGCATTTTCCAGTGCTGGTCTTACGCCTATTTCGGAAATAACTTAGCCTAAACCCCGGAAAAACCTCCAAAAAATTTAAATCTTGAAAGCTAGTTATGTGGGTACTCAAATTAACGGGGGGAGCGAGCTGAATAAGAATATGCAAGAATTTTAAATATCTGATGGATATTAACGGAGTTATGACCGGAAAAGTATAGGAAATCAGGGAAATCCTCTAAGGGATAGGTATGGTATTCAGATTTTGGGGGTTTTGGTCAGATTGTGGCAGTTAAGATAAGGCTGAGAAGGTACGTAGGGTACTTAAGTATTATACGGAGGCCACTATTTTTAGAGATATTTCCAACTGGATATCAAAAATAACTACTTTAAGTTGGGAAGAACATACTTAAATTCACCTACTGTCAAAATTTGACATAATTATGATAAGCAGTCTTTGTATTCTGCCTCCCAAATGTCAGCGATGTCGGAGAGGATTGACTTGAAAGCGCCACCACCGCTAGCGGCCACACCAGTTCGCCACTTATACAGCAAGCTGCGGCGGTTATGTTAGGTTAGGTTATCATAAATATTTTACCAGGACTTTCCTTGTTTTGTTACGAATCAAACGATACCCGATGAGTCATACTTTCACCTACCAAATCCTGTAGGCAAGTGATGCACACACTCCGATCTACAACCTGACCTTGGCCTACTTGAATGGTGTTTGGTAGGCAAAATTAAGTTATGACTCATCTGGTATAGTTTGCTTCGTAACAAAACAATAGTCCAGGCAACAAAAGGGTATAGAGGGAATTTCATGGATCACAATTTTTGACTTTGTAACTTTGTTTGGACTAGTTTTTTTTTAATTAATCAATATTTATATTCATACAAGGATAATTCAAATTCGACTAACCTTAAAAACTTATTTTATAAACGTTTTATGGGTTAGGCCTAGTAATAGTGTATTTTCATTAATGAAGTTTCTATGTATTGGGATTATATTTGTAACAGACATTTTGTCTACACTTTAAATCAGCAATTAAGTCAGTAAATGAATTCTCTAACACATAGTTTTAGCACTTTTATGGTATTTAAGGTTGTAAGAGCAAAGTATTAAAATATATCAGAAAATGAAAGTGACATACTATTAGCAAATGGTGTAACCCTTATGCGGAAGTTGCACCAAACAAAAAAATTATTGATCAACTTACCTTTTAAGACCATAAGTCTAAGCCACTACAATTATTATCAAATAACCTGGATAGGTTAATGTAGATGAACTTTCATCTAAAACGTTTTATTTGTGAATAACCAAACATCTCTACTGCGTAAAATAAAAGATTTACTGCATTAACTTTACAGTTGATGTATTAAAATTCCAACTCATTAGACTAGCTCACTTTTAAATGTTTGTTCATTTTTTAATACGATTAAGGTTAGGATTACATGCTTGACAGCACCACAGTCTAGGAGAAAAATACAGTCGCGACATAATGTTGCAAAAGTGTCCCCCTCCACTAACTAACTCTGGTGGCACGCAAGCACAAATACTTCTTCCAAAAGCAATCAGATGTTTAAATATCTGTCAAATTTTTGTTTATTTCACAGTTTCATGACACAACATAAACTGTATTTACATTTACGATTGTTTCTCTAAATTTACAAAAAAATACACTAAATTTAGTTTCTTGAGTTAATTGTAAATTTTCTTTCTTGGAATGGCCCCATCAAGAGGAGATTTGTGTGCAGCATGCAGGAATAATAAGAAGAATTCACCAAACTTGTCTTTTTTTAGAACGCCAAAAGACGAAAGATCAAAACAATGGATTATAAACAGTGGGCGTGAAGATTTACTTGATAAAGACGAAATATATCTAAACAGCAACATCAAATTTTGCTCTTTACATTTCGATCGCAGTCAATTTATGAATGAGAGAAAAAATAAACTAGTATGGAATGCTGTTCCTACTATATTTGAAAGACTTAAAACCCCGACAACGACGAGACCAACGACGAAGACGACGACGACGGCGGCGGCGGCGACGGCTACGGAGACCATGATTGATAAAGATTACCCGTTGGCCGTTAATGATAAAAATGACCCGATGACGACTGAGCTTCATGATGATCCGATGACGACTGCGACTGTGCTTGATGATGACCCAATGACGACTGTGCTTGATGATGATCCGACGACAACTGTGCTTGATGATGATCCAATGACGACTGTGCTTCATGATGATGATCCAATGACGACTGTGCTTCATGATGATCCAATGACGACTGTGCTTGATGATGATGATCCAATGACGACTGTGCTTGATGATGATCCGATGACGACTGTGCTTGATGATGATTCGATGACGAGTAAAAAAGTAAAAACTAATGCTGCTAGCTGTGATACAAAAAAGTCAGGAAAAAAGAGAAAACTGAGTGACTATGAACAGGATTCAATACCTAGTTGTTCTAACTTAAATGAAAATGCCTCTGAAATACAGATTGAACTTTTAAAACAAAAAGTGAATAATCTAAGAAAGTCTTGTAAAAATAAAGACCGGGAAATCCGTAGACTACGAAAAACCCAAAAAGGCCGAAAAAATCATGGAAAACGTAGAAATGGAGGCCAAAGAACAATTAATGAAAGAAGAAAAGAACTGTTGTCCAATCAAAGGAATGAAATTAAATCAATTTTAGCTCCGTATTTGTCTAAGGATATATTAAATTTAGTTTTAAATCAGGTGAAGCCACATTCAAAGAAGATTCGGTGGAACGAGCAAATCAAAACATTTGCCTTAAATTTCTATTATCAAAGCCCTCAAGGCTATAGATTCTTGAGCAAACATATTAACTTGCCATCAGTTAGAACACTTCAAAGGTTTGTAGAGGGAGTTAGGCTCAAATGTGGGATAAACAAAGAAATATTTTCGTTGTTGAAAGAAAAAGTAAAAAATATGGCCGAGCACGAAAAAATTGTTAATTTGTCTATGGACGAAATGTCTTTAATGGAGAATTTGACTTACAACCCTAATGAAGATTATATTGTGGGATTCGAGGATTCTGGCACAACAAGAACAAAAAATATTGCCAACTCTGCTCTTGTAGTGATGATCAATGGGATATTCACAAGAATGAGACAGCCACTAATGTACTTTTTCTGCGACGAATCGATGGACGCTGAACAACTGAAATGTATATTTATACAAATTGTAAGCCAACTAAATGAAATAGGATTAACAGTTAAAACTTGTGTTACTGACTTGGGATCAAACTTTATGCAATGGAGAAGCCTACTAGGAATCACCCAGGAAAGACCTTATTATATTTTTGAGTCAAACAAAATTTATTTTTTCTATGACACACCTCATATACTTAAATGTGTGCGTAATAATCTCTCGAAATATGACTTCCATTTTGAATCAGAAGGTGGTATTCCAGTTGTGGCATCGTGGAAACACATCGAAAGTCTGTATTTGAGTGACTGCAACAGAAAGTATAAACTTGCCCCTAAGTTGACTAAGAAGGCGGTATATCTGCCACCATTTTCCAAAATGAAGGTAGTGACTGCAGCCCGTGTTTTCAGCCACACTGTCACAGCAGCTCTTGAAACACTAGTTGCTATAGGAGGCATTGAACCAATAGCTTTTGCGACAGCAGAATTTTGCCAAAAATTAAATGATTGGTTCGACATTTTCAATGGCTATTTAAAGAAAGGAAAAACTCTTAGGAGCAAAATAACGAAAGAATCACTTCATTTGCAGTCTTTGGCAGAAATTGAGAAATGGGTTTCCTCCTGGAAAGTTTTTGATGGCAAAAATAAGGAGATAACTAAAAAAATCAAATGTATATCTGCCTTGAAGATGAACTGCAACTCTATTCGACTCCTTATCAATGAAATCCACAGTGGAAAGTTCAGTCAGCAATATTTGCTCACTAGGAAGATAAACCAAGATGGATTGGAAAACTTTTTTTCAATCATCCGTCAAAAAGGAGGATTTTGCAGCAACCCGTCGCCACAGCACTTTATGTCAGCTTTTAACAGCTCAACCATAAGCAGACTCCTAAGTAAAGAAGTTGACACGTCGTCAGGTAATTGTCAAAGTGTGGATTGGGGCCACCTCATTTTAGACTTGAAATCTATGAACCAGTTAAAAGTTTCAAACGTGATGAAAGAACATGAGGCTGCATTAGATATTGAAAGCTGTCTAAGCATTGATGTTCCAAGAGACGTTGCGGAATTAAATAGCATGCGGTACGTTTTTGGATTTGTTCTAAAAAAGTTCTTCCAGATCCATAAATGTGAAATATGTAAAGTTGCTTTGGCTAATGATGACAAAACCTGTGAAGAGAACAATGCATTATACGTATATTTCAAAAACTATAATGATAGTGGTGGGTTGGTGGTGTGTAACAGCAGCATCTTCACATTTTTTGAGCAATGTGAAAATTATTTGGCCAGTATTTTTGATGACTATTCATTCAAGAAAGGATGTGGTTCAGTTTTTTTAAAGTCGCTCATGGAAAATATTGAGTTCCCCGTTAGCTGCTGTTGTGCAGAAACAAAACTTAGTTTAGTTAAAATATTTGTTCGAGTTAGAATTTATTATATAGTTAAGTTTACAAATGCTATTCTACAATCAAAGAAACGTAAGAATAAACATTATCTCACGTTCAGTCATTTAGGATGCTAAGTTGAAAAATGTCCCAAGATGTTATACTTACAGAATTAAATTAAAACCTTTTTTGGCATAATTTCATAACTATTCTTTTTATTGATATACTAATTATTTAACTTTTGAAAATTAAACTTCAATAACTAATATCATATATTGACATTTACAGGCTAAGATCAATCATTAATATTATAAAAAAATAGACTTCTAGTGATTTCCGACTGTTCAAAATTCTGTCAAATAATTGTAACTGTGTATCTCAGTGCTGGATTTAACAATCCGGATTGTAAAGAAGCCACTAAAGACACAAAAATAAGAACTGTTTGGGTACATTTTAAAATTATAGAAATTAATAATTTTGAAATTATTTTGTAAAATTGAAATTACCCTTTTTAACTTTTGACCGGTGAGCGGGTGTACTCTACAGAGAATGACTACCGGCTTTGATACTTAAGAATTTTTTAAATCGAAATTTGCACTGGCGTTTTAGCGAATTTAGAGCCATAACAACAAGAACACCAGAAACAAATCAATTGTGGCTGACCCCTGGTCGGATTTCCAATAATTCAGATTATCTGGGAATTTGAGGAAATGCCGAAGGATATTAATCTTTCACGATGTTAACCTCGTCGTTTATCCGCTATCGCTATGGGTAGACCTACATAGGCCTACACCCGTTTTTTACGCCTTCTCATGTAATTTACTTCACTCCTTTCACATTTCAATGGCCTTTCAGTTATAACTCCGTGCCAGATTTAAAAAGAGAGTGCCCGACCGGTCCAGGTAGGCCCGGACAGCCCTAATCCACTGTTGTCACAACACCTATTGTTGTGAAGCCGGCCGGAGAGTTATTTCTTGAGTTATTCCTGGTATAAGGAATTTCGAAGCGGCCCGCAGTCAATGACACAGGCGTGGGGGCTGCCCACCCCCTTCGCCGGTCGGCCTCACAACAATAGGTGTTGTGACAACAGTGGATGAGGGCTGTCCGGGCCTACCTGGACCGGTCAGACACTCTCTTTTTAAATCTGGCACGGAGTATACGGCCGTTAACGTTATTCGCAAAATGATTAATGCCATTTAATCGCAATCAGTAAACTGGCGCAATAAATTTTCAAGGCCGCGGCCATTTTAAAACCATATATTAAAATTATTAACGTTAATCTTTACATGATTTATTTGTTTCATATTATAAATACATTTTTAAATTAATTTTTATATGTATATATTACAACTTTGATTTTTTTTAGTTTTTCCCTTAACCCTAAAACCTTTACCTCGTCGCTACGGTCGCTACGTGTCTGATTAAACCCAATGTAATACAGAACTACTTTGTTCTGTTTATTATAATTTTGGTCGTAGTTGTGCTTGCGTGCCGCTTTGGAGCGCTAGTGTTTAGGGAGACAACTAAAGTGCATTGCAGCATATGGTAATGTCGCGACTGTATTTTTCTCCTAGACTGTGACAGCACTGACAGCCTGAAGGGCGTATGCCATTTGTGCAAGTTGTTTCGCGAAACATTCACAAAACAATGTTAAGTATATCTATATAAAAAATGTCGCGAAATGTTTCGGCGAAATTCTTAAGGTTTCGAGTGAAGAATTGAGAAGTGTTTCGCGCAACATTATTTCACTTGCGCCAGAGAAATAATTAATTATGAATAAATTGAGTGGCATAGAGGAAGAATACATATTTGCATGACCTGCACAATGGCCAGTGGCTCTAGGCTGTAAACTATGTAATGTGAACTTTCCGTTTTTCAAGGTAAAATTCGGTAGGAAGATTTCTTTCTATGATAGCTTACCCAAGTTCGTTAGATTTTAAAAATTGGAAGCCGTTAGTTAAGATTTGGGGATAAATATCCCATTGAGTACTCTTTTGGGGGATAAATAGAAGGAAAATAAAAATACACAATTAAAAACAAATAGAAGCACAGAAAGTTATTGATTTAACAACTAATATGACTTTACTGAACACAATAATAGTTTTAGTTTTAATGAGATTTTGCCCCGTAGCGGCCGGCCACAATTAATCCGGACCTATCGCCTTTGGTTTCCTTTGAATTTGGGAGATATTGCTTTTTTTATGATCTGATTGGCAAGTTAGCTGAGGTAATAAATTGGAACGATCTTATCCCTTTTTTCAGGGTAAAAAACCCAACATTTGATTTTTAGGGTCAAAGAAATTGTCCAGGAATTGATATTATTTACTCCCTCATGTCAGCTGCGTGTCCCTATTATTGCTGCGTGTGTACTCTTTTAATCTCTGCATGGGATTATAAAGGTTAACTACACAAAATGTCAAAATAAAACAGACTTATTTCACTAGAAATAAAACATTTCGCGAAAGTTTCGCGAAACTTTGTTTCGCGGTAACTTGCAAGACTGTTTCAGACGATTTTGTGTTTCGTGTGAAATGTAGTTTGCAATAGTGGCATACGTCCTTAAAGGGCGTTTGCCACTAGTGCAAGTTGTTTCGCGAAACATTCACAAAACCATGTTAAAAAATGTCGCGAAATGTTTCAGTGAAATTCCTTAAGTTTCGAGTGAAACATTGAGAAGTGTTTCGCGCAACATTATTTCACTTGCACCAAAGAGTAATAATTACGCATAAATTGAGTGGCATAGAAGAGGAGTACATATTTGCATGACCTACACAATAGCTCTGGGCTATAGACTATGTAACATGTAACTTTCCGTTTTTGAATGACGTTAAATTCGGTAGGAAGATTTCTTTCTATGATATCTTACCCAAGTTCATTAGATAAAAAAATCGGAAGCCGTTAGTTAAGATTGGGGGCTAAATACCCAACCTTATTGGGAGCCCACCAATTGACCGAATTGATATTTGCTCGTCGTGACACTTGCCCACTTTAAAAAAATTAAATTAAATAAATAAATAAAAGCTTGAATCCACTTGGTCGAATTGATAATTGGTCGTTGTGCCATTTCCCAAACTTTTTTAAATATTAATATTAATAATTAAATAAAATACTGAAACCACTTGTTCGAATTGATACTTGTTCGCTGTGACAGTTGTCCGACTTTATAAAAATATTAAGTATTAAATAATTTACGGTTGACCGAATTGATAGCTGCTCGCCGTGTCTCTTGCCCACTTTTAAAAATTAAATTAAAATAAATAAATAAAGGCCTGAATCCACTTTGTCGAATTCATTGTTGGTCGATGTGACAGTTGCTCGACTTTATTAAATTAAATAATAATAATAATTTAAAATGTGTGACAGTTGACCGAATTGATAATTACTCGCAGTGACAGTTGGCAGAAGAGTGGAGGGGGCAGCAAGGAGAGGGAGTGGGCCGGGCGCTCAGCTCCTATTCGCCCAGTGGGAACATGCCCACATGGGCCGTCCAATAGAAGAGAATAGGGGCATTACGCCCCGCCCTCTCCCTCTTCGCGCTGCCCCCCTCTCCTCTAACAACTGTCACTGCGAGCAAGTATCAATTCGGTCAAATGACACAAATTCTAAATTATTATTATTTAATTTCAAAAATTCGGGCAACTGTCACATCGACCAACTATCAATTCGACCACATGGATTCAGGCTTTTATTAATTTCATTTTTTTATTGTATTTTGTGACACTTTAAATGCTTTTTTCATCTACAGCCATGCATGCAGCCTCCAAAATATTCCTCTCTTTCCACCTGTCCTCCTTAAGTACAATGCATGACGAGGACCAGTTAACATTGTGTTGTGTAGAGATGACATGTTCTACAATTTTGGAATTTTTGGCATCGGCTGAAAACAGTATTTCCCAACCTAGTGCATCGCTTCACCCAATGTTTGTGCCGCTAATTAAAAAGGAGGTCCAAATAAAAATCAACAATGGCAAGAACGTCTAACCTCCCCCGCCCCCTACATCTGATAACACCGATAACGCACCGGTCAACTTAGTCGCGTCAAGGCGTTCCGAGCGATTGCGTGGCCGTGGACCATCTGCCGGCCGGTCTTGAAAAAGCGGATTTGTTTCTTTATCCTTGAAACGTAGACTATAAGAAAAGTGCGTATTCCAGTATATGTGTTTGTGTGTTTTTTATCCTGACCTCTGGACCTTCAATAATTACTCAGCACTGATATAGGTGAGTGTTGCCCAAAAAATCAACAAAAAATCAACAAATAACAATCATTACCTCACCTGATAATCATGTCATTCAGAAAGAAATACCAATTATCAATTCGACCAAGTGGATTCAGGCTTTTATTTATTTATTTTATTTTATTTTATTTTTAAAAAGTGGGCAAGTGTCGCGGCGAACAACTATCAATTCGGTCAATTGGTGGTCAATAGATAAATGTTTATTTGAGTAATCTTTTGGGATAAATAGAAGGAAAATAAAAATACACAATTAATTAAAAACAAATACAAGTTCAGGAAGTTATTAATTTAACATCGAATATGAATTTACTAAACACAGTAATAGTTTTGATGCGATTTTGCCTTGTAGCGGCCGGCCACAATTAATCCGGACCTATAGCCTTTGGTTTCCTTTGAATTTGGAAGGTATTGGTTTTTAAGATTTGATTAGCAAGTTATTAGGTGTGGTAATAAATTGGAACGACCTTATCCCTATTTTTTTAACTAACATGGTTTTTTATAGATACAATTTCAGACGATTCTGTGTTTCGCGTGAAATGTTTCGCGAAACAACTTGCACTAGTGGCAAACGCCCTTTAAGGCCGTATGCCATTAGTGCAACCAGGTGCAACTTCGTTTCGCGAAATATTCACGAAATATTTATACTATTATATAAAAAATGTCGCGAAATTTTTCGGCAAGTAAGGCGAAATTTTAGCCCCATTAAAATATATTGATTCACACGAAATGTTTCATACGATTTTGTGTTTCGTGTGAAATGTTTCGCGAAAAAAGTTGCAATAGTGTCAACCCAGCATCGAGTTGAAGTGTTGAAGTTGAAGTTGGAAGTTGGAAACCAAGAGAAAGTAGGAGGGCTAATGAATAATAATTGAATAAGTCAAAGTCAAAATAAGAGTTTAAATCATCCATCCATAACCAAAATAGCCGCTCGAAATTCAAGGTAAATAGCTTTGTATTTGTTATCTCCACAAACAACGTTAAATATTTTTTGGTATAGTAATTTGCAAAAACAATAATTCTGTCTTAACCTAACCGAATAATGATAAGTGGATTTTGTTAAGTTTATGAATGTTAATTAATACACAGTGTTAAATCTATATATATATATATATATATATATATATATATATATATATATATATATATATATATATATATATATATATATGAAGGAGTCTCCCGTTAAACGTTCTAAACGACAAAAACCTAGTTTTTAGTAATCAAGGGTTGAAAGTTGAATTCCAAAATTTACGGTTTTTTTAAGGTTAGAACTTATAATCATGTATAATCTTTTAACACCCTATTTAAACATCATAATGTAGCATTATATTGAATTTGTACCTGCCATCAAGCATTTTAAAAAACATTTTACGTGGTTTTTTAGGGGTTATAACGTTCTAAATGACTGGCGCTTGGAACGTTTTCTGACAGACTGCTCTTCTACTTTGGAAGAAAACATGAGGGAGAGTAGGAATACCAACAGAAACAAAAATAAAACTGAATTTAAAACAATTTTATTGATGTAAAAGTCCAAAAACGTAATGTTGTTAATCAAACATGACACTACGTCATTTTGCTAAAAGTTACCCTCATGTGGTGATTAAAACGTTATTCTACCCACCTCTTTTGGGGGCAATTTCCAGGCCTTGGCTTCTTATTTTTTGAAATATAGGGTAATCCAACTGTTCTATATTCAGTCCTGGTCTTATCCTTCCACTTTCCAATATTTACTTCACGTCTTTCATTTTTATTTACGCGATTTTGGTCCTTGGGTGACAGCGCAACGACTGGCAGGGATTCCATCTTTCGGCGAATAGAACGTTATTAGCCAGAAAGTCCGTGCAGTCTCGCGAAGCACGCAAACTTTGTCAGACGAAATCAGGGCTACCAACTCAAATATCTTCAAAACAAAATATACCACGGTGTAGCTCGTGTCCTGGAGAACCTTTTTCACTGAATATCTCCGATTTTGAAATTTTGTCGCTTAGAACGTTTTACGGGGGACCCTTTCATATTATGCGAAAAAGTTTCATTGCAATTAATTGAATTGTATTTTAACTAATTCTTAAAATAAATAACCTTTAATGAGTGTCCATTGACAGAAAGAAAGTTGAAGGGATAAGTTTGAGGTTAGTTAAATTTGAATTATCCTTGTATAAATATCTATTATTGAATTAAAATCAGTCTTAACTAAAATATAACTGAAATACCAACCACCTATTTTCATCTCAACATAACTTAGCTGACTATGTGGTTTGTGATCTAATTGATAATTAATTTAAAAAACCCTTTAAAATAGTTAAGTAAGGTTTCAAGCAAATTTATATGGTAATTTGGTAATGATTATCACTCAATACCCCTCCAGACATTACAGGTTCCCACTGACTTCACCAATTAGGTGTAACCCTTCTGCGGAAGTATAACCCCCTAGTTTTGATCCTCTCAGGAATCGAACCGGCGATCCTCCCCATATGAAGGTACAACTTTCATATCTCATCAGCAGGTTAATTTTTACGTTTACAGCTGCTCGGGTTTAATAATTGAACTTCCCAATATAATTTAACATTCCATTAAATTATAATAATTAAGGGTGAAGTCCATTTCCGCTGTTTTGTGTAAACTTTATCACACTCCGCAAGTATATTTACACAATGCAAGTACATTTAGTATATTTACAGCTGGTTGTTTCATTATAATCCATTATTATAATTGGTTATTAATCTTTGGCTACAATTTGGTATAATCCAATACTACTATTGTTTGGTTGACTCATTCGGTATTACTATTTCCACGATAACCGTCAGTAATGAAGAAGAAACACTGATAAGTTTCACCACCTGTGCATCATTGCATCATTCTACTCACTTAACTACTAAGAACAACTGGTGAAAATGTTAAGTCTCAACTTTAAATGGTTTTCATAAAAAGTGTAGGTACACTAAAGAACTATACTTTCAGGAAATTGAATTTAAACACAATCATTACCAGAGGGACTTAAGCCTACTTCTTATGGCACTGAGCACGTATAAACATTTTTTATTTGTTTTTATTAATTTGATGATAATATGCGACTCATGTGTACATAGGTAGCCTACCGTACTTTTATGCATTTTCTTAAACAGAATAAAATGGGAAATAAGAAAATGTCAGTTTTGGAAAATCTATTTTTGACCCATTTTATAACATTTTCCCAAATTGTTAACACAATTTTAGTGGATATTCAGAGTAACCTGTTCCCTTCTCAGCTCTCACTTCAATGGCTCTCATTCGCGAGTGCTCTAGTCCCTTGAAGTCTAGTCACAGCATTCGGTCACAAGTGATTGCAATGTCATGTCTGTTTCATTACACTTAAGTGTAGCTGAGAAACATTCTTTCAGTTTTTTTGTCTTATAGTGCCCATTTGTTGGTTAAGGTCTCATTTAAATTTAAGGGTAAAGTTTCACTGAGGCATACCTGCAATATATTAGTGCATTGATTGGTCTCCTGCTGGCATCTGTGAAGGTCATCAGATGTATTATTTTTCCTGATATGTCACTGATACAACCTTATAATCTGTGATCAATGTACAGTTTGCATAAGTCAGCCATTAAAATATCTGAAGGAAGTAGTTTTCTTTAGCCCCGAATATATACGGTTTCAATTATGATTATTTGCTTAATTGAACCGAGCATGAAAGCGCAGTTTACTTAAATATTGAACTTAAAAAATTATATATACTATCCAGTATTTTTAACCAGTACTTTTTTACTGTGTCAGCCATAGTATTCTTTTGAAAAAAATAGATTTATATAACTTTTCTAGGAATTCAATCTCATGGCTTAGATCCTACCTAAATAATCGCTACCAAAGAACAATAATTTCTAAAAATAATCAGAAAACAAAATCAAATTGGGAGGAAATTAATGTCGGGGTGCCTCAAGGATCTAATTTGGGGCCAATTCTTTTTTCTCATATATGTAAATGACTTACCTAAAAATGTTTTCAATAACCTTATTTTGTATGCAGATGACACATCTGCAGTTGTCAAATCAAAAAATTATGAACAATTAATTAACAAAGTCAAGGAGTGTCTTGCTGAAATTGGGAATTGGTTTGATATTAATGGATTGAAAATGAATCAAGATAAAACTCAATTGGTCAGGTTTTTTACTCATCAGAATAGAAACTTTAATTCTAGAACAACTCTTTCAATTGAAGAAACCATTAAATTTCTAGGGCTTTACACCGACAAACACGTAACATGGGATAAGTGTATTGAATCTGGGCTTGGTAAACTAAATTCAGCTTGTTTCCAAATTTTATTTTTAAGAGACACAATAGATTTAAAAACTTCATTAATGATGTATTTTGCTTACTTTTTCTCCATACTCCAGTATGGAATCGAATTTTTGGGCTTCTCTCTTATATTAATAAAATTTTCAAAGTTCAAAAAAAGTTTTTACGAATTATAAAATTTTCTTCATGGAAAGCATCATGCAAACCAATTTTTAAAGAATTAAAAATAATGACAGTTCCAGATTTAATAATTTTAAAACCTTACTAGCAGTACAGTCAAACTATTAACATTTTTTCAGTGGAAATTTTGAGCATACATACAAAACAAGATTCAAGAGCGATTTTCAATATCCTAGTCGCCATCTCAAACTAGTAGAAAAAACACCTTCCTACATGGGGAAGAAATTGTTCAATAAACTGGATCCTAAATTAAAGAAATTAATAAATACCAATTCATTTAAAAGCAGCCTCGCCAATTTCTTACTCCGTAGGACTTATTATAGTGTAAATGAGTTTTTAGATGAAAATTTGACAATGTAACTTTTTTCAGCCTATTTTATAACTTATAATATTTCTTGTTATGACATTTAAAATTTATGACAGCCATTTATCATTTAGTTTTTTTCCTAATTTTTTATCCTTTGTAGGCCTACCGTACCTATTATACTGTTAAGATTATGAATTTTGACAATGTCACCTGTTTGTTATAAGGGTCGCCAAAGATCTTGACAGATGGACTGGCGAGCGTTGGGATGGGCGCGGGGAGGAGTGCGGGTACTTTCCTGAAAACATTGGTTTCGTACGACTACTGTCTGTGCGAAAATACAGCAGACTCTAGTTTTCAGTAACACACCTCCGAAACGGCCGGTTCAATATTGACGAATGCCCTATCCAATTCAAGGAAGCACTGTCAAATGTTATATTACAAAGTTGCAAGTTTTAGTCTGATATTTTTGATCACATGCAAAAATTTGATAAATAGATAATTATTTAGATCATTAATTTAAATTTATTGATAATTAATGTTTAAACGTTATAAAACCTAACAATTGTATCGGCTGTATGTTTCTCTGAGCCGTAGTCAGCGCGACGTTGAGACAGTATTGTTTTTAGAATGGCTAGTAACGCTGGATTCATCGGTCAAGATCTGTGGCGACCCTTATAGCTTTGCTATTTGTATGAAACGTTATGTGACAATAAAGGATTATTTATTTATTTACTTATTTACCATTTTATATATTTCAAAAGTCAAAAATTTTATAACGGTGATCAAATTTTATGTAATAGGTTTCTTGTCAAAAGTCCTGAATGCCTATGTGTTCAAACCTTTTCCTAACATTCTTAATTTCAAATTCATTGTTGTGATTCAAATTTATAGTTAGGTTATGTTTTTATTTAAGTTTTGGGGGTATTTACTGAAAAGTGATATATGGTTTTACGAAATTTTAGGATATGTTATGTTCAACATCCCCTTCCACATGAAGATGCAATCATATTCCAGATCCCCAAATTTTGTAAAATTTGTAAAATCCTTAATTGGAAAAACTAATAAGTGGCTGTACTGTCTGTGTGGCTGCTACCAAGTGGTGACTTGCGGATTACATCTGAACCCGTGTTTTGAAGCAATACGCAGCACGGTACAGTTTCTTACCAGTCCCATCCTGTGAATCTCGTTGTTTGTGACAATGCAGATAACAGATTATAATGGGGCTAGTGTAAGCCTATAAAAACAGTTGAAATGTCAGAGATTTTAAGATATACTTCTGGAAAAGGTGGTCAAAGTTGTATACAATGGAACACAAAAAATAGTATACAAAAATTAGTATACAATAGTTTGCCTAAAATAGCATACAATGGAACTAAAGTAGAATGGTAGCCAGAATTGTCATATACCTTCTACTCCTTCAGAAATTTTTTATATTTTTTATTTTCAATATCAGGGTAAATCATCGATTCTCAAGTACATTTTCAAAAAATGCTGTGTGTACTGAGAAATTGCCTGATTTTAATCTTTAATAGGGTGAGTGCACCATTGAATGATCGGTTAAGGACGATGTCTCATGTTAATTTGACATTACTCCCTTATTTCATAGTCACAGTTATAAATTTTATTAAAGAAAGATCATTTATTCTTTAAGGATTAATCAATATTAGTTAAATACGTTACTTAATGAGAATATTGGTTATAATATTAATTAAAAGGCAACTATGTCAATGCTCCAATAAATGACCGGGACTGCACCAGTGAATGACCGATCTTGCACCAGTAAATGACCGGTCTCTTTTGGCTGAATAACTGTCAAAAAATTAAAAACTCAGCTGATAACAATTAATAAGAATAATTCAGCTGAGAATATAGATCATAGCTAGTAAATGACCGATCTCGTTCCAGTGAATGGCCGCTAAGTTTTTCCCCGGTCATTCACTGGTTTTTGTCCTAGTTACGTTCCAATTTATGACCGCCCTCAGGGGTGCCCAGAAGGGGGGGCATGGCGCAATTTGCGCCATCAAAATTTTTGGGGGGGGCATGATTTTTCGGGCGGAAGTTTGGTTTTTTGTGAGGAATTTTAAACCAGCGAATAAGGGAAAATTACAAACAAATAAATGAGCATAACCATACGCAACAGTTAAAGTATTGTTTATTTATCCAAACATTACATCAGAATTGCTATCGTCATATATTCAAGTTCACCATGCAAACCATCCCCAGAATCTCCACGTCAATCCATGATTGTTAAATTATTTGGAAGGGTGGTTGGCAATGGCTCGACTGACAACCCTGTCTGACATCGGCCCATAAAAAAACGTGGTGTCAGACAGAGTCTGTGGCCCCGGTCTGACACATCCTTTAGCAATATAGCTAACAACCTGGTATTTACCCACGTTTCGGGAGGCCGTGCGGAGATTTGGCGGTGATTAAAAAAACGGGTTTAACCGGGGATGTAAGTCTTGTGTTGAGGAAATTTACTCAACAAAAAAACGGGTAAAATTGGGGATTTTTGACGAGATAAAAGATTTTCTGGAACTCTAGATATTTTATTTTTTGAACGAAAGTTGGTAAAATGCCAAATCCTGTGTAATTCAACACTGGCCGTTAGAGATAAGACTATAGCAACAGTAAATCGCCAGTCGTATGAAGCACGGTTGGTGTGCCTGCTTGGACTGCGGTGAGGCAGTTTTACGAATAGTACAATTAATTACTCAGAGAAGTGAATGGTGATTACAAGTTCACATTGTGTTGTGATATCGTGGTTGGATATTCATTTTAGCTAGTTAGATATACAGAAGCTGAATTGTATTCTGTATTTTTTTTAACTGTGGCAAACCACGGAGTGGTTTTAAGTGTGTTTTGTTGAATGAACAGTATAGGCCTCCCAATCTAGTCTAGTAGTCAAGTCTTTGAGGATTGAAATTAAAATCGATAACGGACCATGGAAAAAGTATAACTGGCGCCAATTATTGGGACCCACGCCGTCCATAAGACCAGTACTAAAATTAACATTAGTCTTATGGACGGCGTGGGCCCCAAGAATTGGCGCCAGTTATACGTTTTAGACCCAAGACAATCAACAAGCACACATGACGTTGACGTTCCTCATACCTCTACCAACACCCAAGACCAAGATGTTTTTTATCCAATATGTTTTTGAACCTACCTGCGAGAATGATGCCATTTCAATACCACTGTTTCAGTGTTTAATGATGTAAAATCCCAATATTATATCTACAGACATGCTCATTCATTTCATAATTTATACAATGAAAAAACAATTAATTAATTTCTGGTTATTGTAAGAACAGTAACGCCCCAACATTATGGAAACCATGTTAAATTAATGCATCACTAAACTGCGAAAATTAAATATACTTGTAGGTTGTAAAAGATTTTTCACCACACAACGACGTAATCACCTGTTTTACCAACTTTAGTTCGTAGCCGAAACCAGTTTTTATCCGCCAGAGGGCCAAAAACTTTCGTCAGCTGATCGTTTATTTACTTGAATCAACGTGAGAACATCATAATTATAGAGCACTCAATAGGTTCCATAGACAGGATAGTTGCGATCATATGATTTTCATAGCTCAGCTGTGTTTGTTTAAACCATGACAAAGAAGTTGTATCGTCGCTCGTAACCTGCTCATAGTTTTGTTTTCAAGTGTGTCAAATAAATAATAATATTTTCAATGTTATATAGAGCATATTTCATTGTGTAGTGTGGTGAAAAATAGCGACTCCGTCTCGACTTCGTCTCGAATTTGAAACACGATCTCGAGCCTGCAAAACCTCATTTTCGGCCCTTGTTTCGAAATATACTATTACAAACACTGCTTATTTGTATCGTACCACTAGTATCACGTACTGTAAAAAGTACTTCATTATATTTTCATTAATGAGTCAATTTGCAAAACAAATGAAATTCGCTCGCAAATAAAGACCTTATTTATTTATTAACTGGCAACATATTAGTGACTTGTTTACTAACACTATTGGAACTAGACTTACTTATAAATAAATGTGTTTTATATATTGAAGTGATATCACTTTATTACCTAATGCTGGTATGCTTTATTGTTGTACGCTTTATCACTTTATTACTTGATACTTAGTAATTAATTGTGTTTTTAAGAGTTTGGTAAATAAAACGTAATAATACCCTTTGATAGGGAAGAATATAAGGTGTGTGTTTTTATTATTGACATACTAGCTAATGTTAAAAATTAAAGGGTGGGGGGTGGTTGTCATGCTTTGGGGGGGCATTAGGCTTGGTTTGGGGGGGGCATGCGCCATTGTCCTTGGGGGGGCTGGGCACCCCTGACCGCCCTCAGTAATAATTAATCATAACATGCACAGCAATAAAATTGATTTTAAAATGTAGGATAGAATGTTAAATATTATTTGATTGCGACGCATGTTTTATATAACCATCAAATACAGAATGAATGTAAATCCAGGTAAGCCTTGCAGGGATAGTCACTATAGCAGGAAGCATCAAAATCAAATATAGTGGGACACTCAATATTAAATATTTTTAAAAAGTATTTTCGACTCCAACAATTTTAACCAATGGAAAATTATTGTTAAATGATATTCCAAGGCTGGTTTTGCACCTACTTTTAATTTGCTAGCCCAAAGAATATGCTTAATAGCAGACTTTTTAAGCAAAACGATCTTAACTGGGGGGTGGTCATTCACTTGTGCACCCACCCTATGTATTTTTTGTTTCAGGTTTAATAAAATTACGTGTTTGAAGAATCTATTTTCAAACATATTGATATGATTGGGGCAGCAGCAGTTATGGACACAGCTTTGTTAACAAGCAAAGTTAGAGGGTGCTTAGTTGGTGCATTGCTGGGTGACTGTCTTGGTAGTCCTTATGAGGGTGACATTAACATTTCAAAAACAGTCCTTCAGAACTATTTTGATAAGCTCAGCGGTCCATATTTCAAAAGTAAGTGTACTTGGCCTATTTATCTTTTCATATCAAAATCCCAATAGCAGAGCTTGTAAGAGGTTATTTTTGGTTATTTTTTTCAGAATCAGGTTATATTTATTTTTTGCAAATTTTTCCTATTGGGAAGAATCTGTTGCCAAAGGTATGATGGTAAGACCTAAGCCTGAGCCTGAGACCATGATAAATTTTTATAACAGGTTGCTTACCCAATGCCGTCAACAATTCTTGTAATCCAAATTATTTTGTTACTTTAATTTCAACCTATTTACAGGTCATTTTCAAACCATAAATACAAATATGTCTTCTTTAAGAAGGTTGTCACAACATTAAAACAGCCCACAAACATTAAATTTACATTTCAACACATTGTAAAACGTTTTAAAAATCACAGATGAGACGCAGGGGGTTACCGGCTGGCTGTACATTACCGCACTGGGTTAAACTACAGCCTGTCTTTCGTTACCAGCTGTTTTTGTCTTTGTCTTCCTCTCCAAGTCCGCCACCACTATCAGTTTAAGTGATTTTCTTATTATTTGAAAGAAAAATAATGTTATCGAAAAGGATATTAGAACCATAATTTAGTTTGTAATTTAAAGTTTTGTCCGGACTGAATTTTTGAGCTTTAGGCTATAAATTTTATTTTTTTCAAGGGAATTTAAATATGGTCCTTTCTTACATTTGCGTAGAACTTTCAAATTCTGATTCAAACCATGTACACTGTGGTTGTTTTCGATCAAGTGCCCTGCAAAGGTGGATTTTTGCTGTTTCATGTAGGTTTAGGTATATGTTCATTAAACCGGGTTTCAAACAATCTGCCCATCTTTGTACAATTTACGGCAATTAGAACACTGTAATTTATAAACCCGGTCATTGAGTTAATTTTTGACATTGGGGTATTGCTGGCTCTCGGATTTATAATTTTACCAATGCTGTTAAAAGTTCTGTAAGCTAATTTAATTTACAGTAGAGCGCCGATTATCCGAACTAATTGGGGACAAGGGGTGTTCGGATAACTGAATATTCGGATAATCGAACATGAAAAGACAATATTTTAAAATTATATATGTAACGTAATTCTTAGTAGTAAAAAGGCTAAAAGATTATCAAACAAAAATTATTCACGTAATTTTATTATGAAATCTATCAGAATACATGGATATCCTGGCGCGACCGGAATTTCGGTTGGTGCGCGAATTTGAATTGCTTAAGAATAATGTTCAAAATATGAATTATTACGGCGTTCGGTTAACCGACGGTTCGGATGATCAACGTTCGGATAATCGGCGCTCTATTGTATGTGGTTTTAATAGAAGTTTTGTAAGCTAATTTAATGTTATGTGGTTTTAATAGAAGTGTTGTAAGCTAATTTAATGTTATGTGTTTTTAATTCTTGCTGTAGTGGGTAAGTGTAAATGTTTACCATATTCAACTGATACATATTTATGAATTGGTTGATTATCCGAAGTTGGGAGGAGTTTTGGATTACAACGTTTTCAAATGATTTTGTCCACAATAGAACTCTGGTAGCCATTGGCGACAGCAATGTACTTTATAATATTCAATTCTGTAATGTAATTGGAACAATTATTAACATTAAAATGGGTTTTTGTTATATTGGCTATAAAAATTATTGAGCAGAGCTGAGATACACTTAATTTGTCAATATGTCCTTATCATCAAAATACGATCTAAAAATTTACATTAACAAGTCAAATAAAATATATTTAGCTAGGAATAATAAACCATTTAACCATTTTCATTATTTAAATTATAACAGTTAAGTTCGTTTGTTTAGTTTATGTTATAACGATGCAGATTTAACACCAAATTATCTACGTAAAGAAAATTTTTGCGCCGAAATTGTGGGCGTTTGGAAGGACGCAGGATGATGGGAGGGGACTGAAATTGAAGGTCTCCATTCCAGGAACTCGGGGAATATACTGATATTGCTTTAAGCTTACTATGAAATGAGAAATAACGTAAAATAACTGTCATTTAAAAAACAATTGGGATGTAAAAAGGTCTGCTTTCTTTACTTAAAACCAAATGCTAGATATAATCATAATTTTGTGGACACAAAAGCCTATTTTCTAAGAAGGTATTTTGTGCTATAGTAAAGAAGGATTATGCTCAGGGACTATTAGCCCCTTCAAGCCTCTAGTCATATATAGTTTACTAACAAATAACAAGTAAGCGCAAAATAAAATACAAAAAATACAAGCTATACTCGGAAATAACAGATTTTAAGGGAAAATAAATAGGGATCCCGCAGGAAGACCTGATTTGGGATCGCCATCACGTGAATGTAAAATAAAATAAAAGGACTCAGCTAGCAGCAACTCGTAACTCGAAAATGAAATACCCCTGTTGCAGCAGACCTGCATAGTCAGCGAATTTCAAATGCAACACAACATATTTCAATCCAACATACCGAAATTCAACATGTTTTTGTAAGCTCCATAAGAATAACATGGGGAATGAGTATTCAGGTTTGCTGCTACGGGTATATTAAAGCTGGGTGGTTTTAATTCAATATTTAGTTGATCTGAACTAGAAGAAGCTATTTACCAAGTTTTATCAAGTTATGTTGAGAAATAAGCGAGATATAGAATTTTACTTATTTCCTCTAGGGTTAACATTGGGACAACGTACTGTGTTTACCACTTTCAATACCTCGGAAACCAGTGGACATAGAGCAGTGATTCAGATTACTAAATTGTTTGTTTTTTTGAGCTGAATTCAATAATGCTAGCAAAAATTGGATAATTTTTAATTTTCTATGTAAAAAACTCAAAAAACCCATTTTTGAGGGGTTTACCCCCCTTTACCCCCCCTTCCGGTGGTCCGATCGGGCTGGTTCACGAACTCGTCCGAGTGATTACCACTTTACACGTCTGTACCAAATTTCATTAAGATCGGACCATATTTACGGCCGCTAACGAATATTGTTTTTTGCTTCTGGGGGCCCCAAAATGAAAAGTTAACATGGTCTTGGACTTAGGTCTTACCATGAGATCTACGGTAATAGCTTATTCCTTTAAGGAAATGTGCTAAAAACAAATAAATTTTACATTTGTATATTATCAATATCTCTGTGCAAACTAAACAATTAGAAATACCCCCGTTGCAGCAGACCTGCATACTCAGCGAATTTCAAATGTAAAACAACAAGCTTTAATCCAACATGGCGAGATTTGACACGTTTTTGTAAGCTCCATAAGAATAACATGGGGAATGAGTATGCAGGTTTGCTGCTACAGGTGTAATAAAACTGCATGGTTTTAATTCAATAGTCAATAGATCTGAACTAGAAGAAGCTATTTACCAAGTTTTATCAAGATATGTTGAGAAATAAGCGAGATATAGAATTTTACTTATTACCCCTTAGGTTAACATAGGGACAACGTACTGTGTTTACCACTTTCAATATCTCGGTTACCAATGGACATAGAGCAGTGATTCAAAATAATAATAATATTTGTTTTTTTGAGCTGAATTCAATGGTGGTAACAAAAATTGGATTATTTTTATTTTTCTATGTAGAAAACTCAAAAACCCCATTTTTTGGGGCATTTACCCCCTTTACCCCCCCCTTCCTGTGGTCCGATCATGCTGGTTTACGAACTCGTCCGAGTGATTACCACTTTACATGTCTGTACCAAATTTTATTTAGATCGGACAATATTTATGGCTGCTATCGTGTTAACAGACATATATATAGATAAAAAAAAATATATATTTATATGTAGATAAAAATTCGAACGAATAGTGTTTTTGCTTCTGGGGGCCCCAATATGAAAAGTTAACATGGTCTCGGGCTTAGGTCTTCCCATGAGACCTACGGTAATAGCTTATTCCTTTAAGGAAATTCGCTAAAATATAAAAAAAATATTAAAATACCCCCGTTGCAGCAGACCTGCATACTCAGCGAATTTCAAATGCAAAACAACATATTTAATCCAACATAGTGAGATTTGACATGTTTTTTGTAAGCTCCATAAGGATAATATGGGGAATGAGTATGCAGGTTTGCTGCTACAGGTATGTATAAATTGGTTGGTTTTAATTCAATATTCAGTAGATCTGAACTAGAAGAAGCCATTTACCAAGTTTTATCAAGATATGTTGAGAAATAAGCGAGATATAGAATTTTACTTATTTGCCATAAGGTTAACATTGAGACAACGTACTGTGTTTACCACTTTAAATATCTCGGTAACCAATGGACATAGAGCAGTGATTCAATATACTAAATTGTTTGTTTTTTGAGCTGAATTCAATGGTGCCAACAATAATTTGATAAACTTTATTTTTCTATATGAAAAACTCAAAAAACCCATTTTTGGGGGGGTTTACCCCCCTTTACCCCCCCTTCCGGTGGTCCGATCGGGCTGGATCACGAACTCGTCCGAGTGATTACCACTTTACACGTCTGTACCAAATTTCATTAAGATCGGACCATATTTACGGCCGCTATCGTGTTAACAGACAAATATATAAATAGATATATATATATATAAATTCGAACGAATGGTGTTTTTTGCTTCTGGGGACCCCAAAATGAAAAGTTAACATGGTTTCGGACTTAAGTCTTACCATGAGTACTACCGTAATAGCTTATTCCTTTAAGGAAATTCGCTAAAATTCCAAAAGATCCATTACATTAACACACTGATTTACAAATGCAACAAAACAAATCATCCTCCTAGCAGAGAAAAAAGATGAGACAGTTGGCATAAAAAAAGTAGTTCTAGCTCCATTTCTATACCATTATCTTCAAGACATTTTCAGCATTTTCTTGTTCAAAAAGCCATTTCTTTAGGTTTTACAAAAATTTATACTTGAGTCCTTGAGCTTTTTAACTGATTTTTTTAAATATTTTTTTTATCATGGAAACAATCTGCCTGGAAATTGATGTTGTTGGCAATGATTCATTGATGCTTGTGTAGATGTTCTATACTGATATGAGACCTTGTGAAATTCGCATGTATGCACATCGCTTGATAAAATTTGCAATTATCATAATCTTACCACTACCATTAACACTAAAGGGAAATTTTCTTTTTTTTTAATGGATGTATTTCTAACCTAAACTGTCCACTTATACATTTCTTCCTGAAAACACTAATATAAGTTTTACGTCAGAAAACTGACAGATTTGATTAATGCATCTTCTAATAATTATAATAATAATTATCACGTAAAATATATCAATTCAAATGTATTGAACTAAAATATTAAAAATTGAAGAGTTAAAAATATCATAAAACCCAAGAATTTTCTATAGTTTGCAAACAAAATTTGTTAAAAAAGTTAAAAATGTAAAAAACCCTAGGACAGCTGAAAATTTTAGTTTACTGTGTTCAATGCCTTTAGGTCCAATTCACATAGAATGGGCGTATTGCGGAGGCAGGGTGCAGGCACGGCATGGTTTCCCCATTGCTCCCAGTAGACTAATCGCCCAATACACACAGAAGCGATGTGACGTGGGCGGCCACTTCTCGCCACCACCACATCTCTTCCTTGCTCCCATTGGCGACAATGGGTTCGTCACAGGAATGCCAGTTCCCGGTCTCCACTTATATTATGAAGGAAGAGGCTGGTGGTAGCGAGCAGTGCAGATGCCTGCGCCACATCGCTTTTTTGTGCGTTGGGCAATTAGTCTACATGGGATCTGTGGGGAAACTGTGCTTCACCCGTGCCCCGTCTCCGCCACATGCCCATTCTGTGTGAATTGGGCCTTAGGGGACAAGTGGGGGGGAATATCTACATTTCTCACACACGTCCCTCCCATTACGAAGAAACCATCTGTACATTTGGTATAAATTTGTCACGAGTACATGTATTTAAGAATAAAAATAAATAAGCGAATTTCCCCAATGAAAATGTATACTGATGATACAGCTATGACAAAGTGTACAGCTGAGTCGCTGATCGTAAACCAAGGGCTGGATAACAAGGACTTGGCCAAAAGGTATAGTAATGTTTAATTATATATATATTTTTAATTATATTAAAATTATACTCCTGATCTCTTCAATCAGGAAATTATAATAAATCCTTGCAATTTACTGATATGCCTAATTAAGTTGCCTCTGCCCCAGGACAACTTTACTCAATTAACAAATTATTTTATCTGATGTTGGACTATTCTTACTGTTTAAGACTTATTTAAATAAATAAAATTTTTTTAGCGAATTTCCCCTATAGGGAAGAAGCTATTACCGTAGGTCTAATGGGAAGACCTAAGCCTGAGACCATGATAACTTTTTGTTTTGGGGCCACCAGGAGCAAAAAACACCATTTGTTCAAATTTTTAGATATGTATATAGTATATAAGTAACATTTTTAGATATGTACACAAAAAATAAGAACAGAGTATTTTATAGTATTACATATAGTAGCCATCATCATTGAATCGAACAATCTTGAATATCTATATATATATGTATGTTATAGTATTACATATAATAGCCATCATCATTGAATCGAACAATCTTGAATATCTATATATATATGTATGTATGTGTCTGTTAGCACGATAGCGGCCGTAAAAATGGTCCGATCTTAATGAAAATTGGTACAGACGTGTAAAGTGATAATCACTCAGACGAGTTCATGAACCAGCCTGATCGGACCACCGGAAGGGGGAGTAAAGGGGGATAAACCCCCCCAAAAATGGGTTTTTTGGGTTTTTCACATAGAAAAATTTAAATAATCCAATTTTTGTTAGCACCATTCAGCTCAGAAAAACAAACAATTATTTAGTATTTTGAATCATTGCTCTATGTCTATTGGTTACTGAGATACTGAAAGTGGTAAACACAGTACGTTGTCCCAAAATGTTAACCTTAGGGGAAATAAGTAAAATTTTATATGAAAAAAATTAAATGAAAAACGTCTTTATTTAGCCAGCGTTATTCAAAGAACAATTCTTTGCTTTTCAATACAACTGTTGTCAAATCATTAACTTATTAATAAATTATTATTAACTTATGTTCCTAGATTATTATTAGTATAATTCTTTCAAACCCCTTTTGAAAACTGAAAGGTTTGTCGATCTGAGGTCAATTGGAAGGGCATTGTAGGCTTGGGGTCCAAAGTATGAAAAAGCTTTCTTTCCGAGTTCACTTCTGACCCTTGGCAATCGCAGCAAGCCTTCCTGCCGAGTGGAGCGAACACTCACCTCAGACCTGAAAATCAATTTCCTTCTGAGATATTTAGGACACTCCGTTAACAAAGTTTTATGAACAATGAGATTTGTTTGGAGGTCACAGCATTGTTTTACTGTCAGGATGTTTGCCTTTGACCTATTCTCGCTGATATGATCTGACTTTGTTAGGTTGAAAACAAATCTCAGAGCACTATTCTGAAGTCTTGTGAGAATATTCATCTTTTCCTGAGTAAGTTTGTTAGCAAAAGAGGTCTCATGCCTGAGAAATATCTCGCTTATTTCTCAACACATCCTAATAATATTTGGTTTTTGGCTTCATTTAAATGGGATCTAATGTATTTTAGTCTAAAATCCCCGATATTTCCATTTTTATGGCAGCAAACCTGCATACTCATTCCCCATGTTATCTTTATGGGAAATAAAAAAATTCTATATCTTCCTTATTTCTTCACGTATCTTGATAAAACCGGGTATATGGCTTCTTCTAGTTCAAATCTATTAAATATTCAATTAACCCGCGAGAATTGACTTACCTGTCTTAAAGACCAGGTTAGTAGTTTTTTTGATAAAAATTATATTTTTTGGGTGTCGGCAGGGCTGGCCGTCACTACACCTCTCGTACGTCTTTCCAGGAACATCATGAGTCACTTCCCGTCATTCTCTAACCCTTACAGTCAGTTCAATGAAAGTTTCTTTAGAGGTCTGGTGTTTTCGACCGTGAGTCAGCTAACGCTTCATGTTGCATATAAATATTTTATGTGCACATATTTCTTATATAAAATATTCAAAACACTAATGTACAATACTTTTGTGGTGTTTTTGTCACTATAAACACATCGTTGTACAACATACAAACGTTTTTAACTCAATAATTATTGAAGTTCCTACTGCAATTCAAAATAAATATTTTTTATAATACATAAATATTTTGTATGCAGATATATCAAAGTAGACCCAATACTAATGTAAAAGACTTTAGTGGAGTTTTTGTGCAAATAAACTCATTTTTCAATATACTAACTTTTATATAAAACCTGGTCAAAAAGACCATGAGTCAGTCATAGCGTTTTCAAATCAAAGTCAGTTCTGCCGGGTTAAAACCACCCAGTTTTAACATACCTGGTGCAGCAAACCTGCATATTCATTCCCTATGTTAACCTTATGGGTAGTAAAAAAAGTTGTGTAGTTTGCTCATTTCTCAACATATCCTGATAGGAACTGGCATGGGGCTTCATACAGTTAATATCTACTTGATTATGGCTTAAAATACCCAAATCATCCAATTCCTGAGGCAGCAAACCTGCGTACTCTCTTTCCCAACGTTAACTATATAAGAGGTAAATAAAATTGGATAGCTTTCTTATTCCTCAACATATCTTGATAAAACATGGCTTCATATAGTTTAAATATATTGGATTGTAGCCTGTGATACCTCATTTTCAAATTTCTTTGTAGTCTATGATCCCTCATTTTCAAATTTCTGTAGCAGCAAACCTGCATTTTTCCATACTAATCTCATGGAGAATAATTTATTTTTTAATAGTAATTGTGAGCATTTGGCTAGTCATAGGATAATGAGGGAAAAGGGCTCAAATCAAATGTTTTAGTGTCAGGGACTCAGGAAAAGTACTGGAATTTCTTAAAGTTTGCTAGAAAACAAAATATAACATAAAATTAATGCCATTTAATTAGCATTGGGATCTAAAATGTCTGCTTTGTTTACATTAAAACATGTGAGCTGATGTTTGATTCAAAGCCATATGGTGGATACAGACATATGACTTATTCAAAGGCCAGATAACTAATATGTCAAATAAATATATTGTAATGAATACAGATTTTTACTGATAGAATGTTTACACAAACTTAAACAGCTGGTAATTTCCCCATATTATATGATAAATTAGAAAAGCCAGCTGTTTTGAAGTTAGAACATTGCATTTTCGTGCCTAGTATAGGCTGTTATTTTTTTATAGCCTTTTCCCCCTATAAGCCACTAGTAGGAGAGTATTTTTGCATGCTTCCTTTTGAACAACATTTTACTTGATGTGAGACTTCATTTAAATTAGTTATTTATTTAGAAATTCGCTGAGTACGCAGGTTTGCTGCGAAAGGGGTATTTAACACAAAACTCTTCTTTTATGAGAGCTTGTATAACGTCCGCTCTCTATTGATGTAGTGAATTGCCTTTTTCATGTGGATAGATAAATTAGGATCAGTTTTAACGTTTTATTTGTTGTTTCAATGAGAATAATTTGTTACAAGTGAAAAACAATCCACCATTTACAGTGAAACTTCGATATATCGAACCTGAATGGGAAAGTGAAAACTTTGATATATCAAGAATTTCTATGTTGCGAGGTTCGATATATCAAGGTGATTTTTGACTGACTTCGATATATTGAGGTTCGTACCAGTTGGGTTGAAACAAGGGAAAGAAGTTGGGTTGAATGCGTAAAGAATACACATTAAAATTTAACACAAAAATTTAAATGGATTATAAAGTTCTCTAATACAAAACATAGAGAACTAAAGATAACTAAAGAGATAACTAAAGATAAAACATAAAATTTATGAGTAAATTAAAGTCTTAAGTTTTTAAAATACTTATCGACAGTATGGTTACTTATCAGTTTCTATCTATTGTACTGCTCAATCTATGTCTAGTAGAACTTCAATTTTAACCGTAAAAATTCTTTAAAATTAACTAAAAAAAGTTTTAGAATCATCTAACGGAAAAAATAAATCGAAAAGTTTAAGTTTGTTTAGGTTATGCAGTCGCAAGGCTTTCATCCTGTTTTTACGCTTGTGTTCTCTTATAACTTCACAGTGCAGTTACTGGGACGCTGCAATGACACAGAGGGACGTTATGACATATGGTTAGACGGAAGTGTGGTTACTATGACAACCTCGTTTACCATGACGATCACCCTTGTCCTGGGGACGTATTGGTGTGTTTAGTTGCACGAACACTCACGCACACCCGCTTGCTGTTGCGTTTTACCTCGGACTGACGATCGATGATGACAAAAGAAACAACTTAGGACACATGCGCAGAGCAACAGTCCCACAGCAGCAGGATGCAACACGAATGGCAGGTCGTTGACTTTAAAGATAAATTACAAATTTGCAAAACAGCTTTGTTATATTGAGGTTTCCGGCGAAAACTTCGATATGTAGAGGTTTCCCAGGCAAAACTTCGATATATAGAGGTGAAAAGTGCGTACCAAGAAACCATGAAAATTCGTTATAAGTCCGTCAAGGTCAGTACTTCGATATAGAGAGGTAAAATTAGCACTGGGAAGGTCAGTACTTCGATATAGAGAGGTAAAATTAGCACTGGGAAGATAGTTCGGTTCAAGGGGAATTGAAAAACTTCGATATATCAAGGAATTCCATATATCTTGGTTCGATATACCGAGGTTCCACTGTAATTCTACAAGTAGTAATAATAATAATATAGTAATTAATTTTCAGGTTTATGTTTTAGATCCAATGAAAATGTATACTGATGATACAGCTATGACAAAGTGTACAGCTGAGTCGCTGATCGTAAACCAAGGGCTGGATAACAAGGACTTGGCCACAAGGTATAGTAATGTTTAATTATATATTTTTTTAAATTATATTAAAATTATACTCCTGATCTCTTCAATCAGGAAATTATAATAAATCCTTGCAATTTATTGATATGCCTAATTAAGTTGCCTCTGCCCCAGGACAACTTTATTCAATTAACAAATTATTTTATCTGATGTTGGACTATTCTCACTGTTTAAGACTTATTTAAATAAATAAAAGTTTTTTAGCGAATTTCCCCTATAGGGAAGAAGCTGTTACCGTAGTACTCATGGTAAGACCTAAGCCCGAGACCATGATAACTTTTCCTTTTGGGGCCCCCCGAAGCAAAAAACACTATTCGTTCATTTTCATAAATATATCTATATATGTCTTTAAGCACGTTAACTCGCGTAAAAATGGCCCAATCTTAATGAAATTTGGCATGGATGTGTAAAGTAGTAATTATTCGGACGAGTTCGTGAACCAGCCCGATCGGATCACTGAAAGGGGGGGTAAAGGGGTTAAACCCCCCCAAAAATGGGTTTTTTGAGTTTTTTACAAAGAAAAATAAAATTTTATGAATTTTTGTTGGCACCATTGAATTCAGCTCAAAAAAAACAAACAATTTAATATATTGAATCACTGCTCTATGTCTATTAGTTACCGAGATATTGAAAGTGGTAAACACAGTACGTTGTCCCAATGTTAAACTTATGGGAAATAAGTAAAATTATATATCTCGCTTATTTCTCAACATATCTTGATAAAACTTGGTAAATGGCTTCTTCTAGTTCAGACCTACAAAATATTTAATTAAAACTACCCAGTTTTAATATACCCGTAGCAGCAAACCTGCATACTCGTTCCCCATGTTATTCTTATGGAGCTTACCGAAACATGTCAAATCTCGCTATGTTGGATTGAAATATGTTGTTTTGCACTTGACATTCGCTGAGTATGCAGGTCTGCTGCAACGAGGGTATTTTTAATCACAAAGAGTAACAACATTTAGTTAAACTTCCTTTTGACACTGAATAGTCCTAGCATAGCCCTATCCCTTTCCATCCATAGACTATAGACTGGCATGGTGAAAGGTCAATAACTTCCTCTTCTATACCAGAACTATTTTAAACTGGTCTAATTTCTTGTTTTTTATAAGTACAGTACAAAAAGAGCCCCTCTCAGCTGACGCTGGGACTGGACCTTGGTCGGATAACTTAAAAGGTTGGTTAAAACAACTCTGAAAATTTAGCAAAAGGCCGTTTGGTTTGAATAAACGAATGACCCTTTAATTTGATGACACTTATTTACTGTTAGTGATTACTCGATGTGGCAGTAGTGGAAATAGCTTTGCGAAAGACGATCATATTTCTTTAACGATCTTAAGAAAACTACGAAAGTAACTTCTTGAATATCTTTACAATATATATATATATAAACAGCAGTGAAATTCAATCGCCCACATTTGCTGATCATGGGTAAACAGCAGGAATAATTTAATTAAAAAAAAACTTTACAAACTTTGGATGTAGGCCTGGTAATTATTTTTATTTTAGTAATAATTTTGTTTAGTTTGAAATATTTGCTAATCCAAAATGGGTCCAGTCCTGTTTATTATGGATCATCAAGACTCCACTCTACATTACAAATGTCGTCAACCAATGTAGTCTACATACCGAATGTGTCAGATTATCAAGTATGAAGTGTAATTATGAGGTTCAGTTGGCTGCATTATATGTGGTAATCAATGAATGGTTTAACAGATCAGTTATAAATGTTTGTAGCAATATTTAGAGTCATAACCAATTTTTGAAGTTTGAAGGGAATTTAATGTTTGTCTCTCAACATAGAATTCATGTCTTTAAAACTTTCAGATTTAAACACGTTTTACCATACAATTTTTATCCTTAAAGAATAGTTATATCTTTGTTCAGGTTTGTTACAGAGTACTTCAACCAACCAAAACGAGGATATGGCCAGAACGTAGTTGAAGTGTTTTACAAGTTGAGGAATGAGAAATATGAGGACGTGTGGCGGCCAGCCAAACAGCAGTTCAATGGGTCTGGGTCTTATGGCAACGGAGGCGCTATGAGGGTTGCTCCAGTGGCATTGTTTTTCAGAGACAATTACGAAAAAATGATAGAAGCAGCAAGACAAGCGACCCTGATCACACACACTAACAGGCTCGGAGTGAACGGCGCTCTTCTACAGGTAAGTGTGTCAAAGTATGCTACAAACAAACTAGTGGTTGGGGATTTTGTACGGTCAGGAATAGTTGGGAAAAAGTAATGAATTCATTTGGTCAGATAGTTCTAATTTAGTAATAGGCTCTAAATCAGTCTAAAATAGCGCCTTTGACAAACATATCTGACAATATTTTGTTTGTATAGTGGACAAAATATTTCTGCCAGTTGTATTTCAAAAGTTAAATCTCCATGGCTGGTAGTCCTCTCATTCATGCTGCGGCTGGAAACTCTGTCGATTAATCGTTGGCATACAAGTGGTATGGTATTCCAGACGAAACACCCTTGGTCGCGTAGTGGCCAGCTAATCTGTCGGGTTGCATTGCTACCAGTAAATTTCTCTTGCTCATATTGGGGTTGGCAAATAGCATCGCCACAACCATCGCCGCAGCCAGTAAATCTTGCTCAAATATCATCTGACAAATGTTTTGTTCATTTAGTTGAAATTTAATCTTTGTTTTGATCCTATTTTAAATAAGTATAAAGTATTGCAGTAGACAAATCTCCTAGTTATATCACTGCCAGTAGACCACTTATTATACTGCGGCTGGAAAATTTGTCTGTTAAACCTTTGCATACTCGTGATGGTATTGCAGCCAATAAAATCTTGGTTGCACCGCGTCTGTTATATGTATCGGTTGTGTCTGTCCAATAAATCTCAGGGGCCAGGTAATCTCTTGGTTTGGTTGCATAACGGCAGACAGTCTCTGTTTCCATCAAAGGCCAAAACATTTCTGGGCCATAAACATTTTGGGTGTATTGTGGCTGGGATATTTCTCATATGATTATTGCATATGCATACGAATTTCTCAGTCTTGCTGCTGCAGACAATTTTAGAGTCTGTTTACAAGTCTTTCAGTTTTATTACTGCAGATGTGAGTATTGCAGTCTAATCTTAACTCAGATCACGCATAAAAACTGTTAGACACCCTGTCCTAAAACCCAGTGGTTCCCAACCTTTTGGTGTCTGCGTACCACGTACCACATTTTTAATATTAAAAATAAAAAAGCGCTAAAGCAACGCGCGCGTAAAGCGCTAGCTTCACGTTTCAAACGTCGCTGGTTCGATCCCAGCGGCGGGCGACTCCTGTTCCATCATGAGCGGTCACCTCTGGCTGGCCTATGTGACTATTGCCGCTACGGTACCTCGCTGTCTTTAGATCGCCGCACAGGCTTATTGGCCCATGGCGACGGGCAGTTGAGGTTTTTTTAAAAAAAAAAAAAAAAAAAAATATTAACATATTAACGTGCCTAACGTGACTAACGTGTACCACCACATGGACTTCCCCCCCCCCACCACTGAGGATCCCCTCCAACAATGCTCATAGTTGCCCTTTGGCAGTTTTGTTATTCCCAGCTAAAAATATTTTATTTGACTTGTAAATTTGTAGACCCTATTTCGATTATAAGGACATTTTGACAAATTATTATATGTTTGGCTCAGCTCTGCTCATAATTTGTATAGGCAATAGTATGACAAAAACCCAATTGAATGTTAATCTGAATTTTGCCAACATGAAAAAGCTCACAAGAAAAAAATAATCTCTTTCTGCTATTAGGAAATTTACATATTGCTCATATTTAATTTGAAAAAAATAACGTAAATTAAAATACTTCAAAGTCGTTCAAAGTATCCTGTATTTTCACCAATGAGCTTATATTTAAGCCTATTACAAAAAGATTAACAACAACTAAACAGGGTGTCCATATTCTGGAAAGTCAGGGATAGTCAGGGAAATAGATTTTGGAGGGAAAGCCAGGGAATTTGATGTTTAGTCAGGGAAATTCAGAAAAATAAGAAATTATGCTGAAAAATTACGATGGTGATTCGCATCAATGATGTATGTTATCTATCTCTGATTTACCATTGATTAACTGTTGTTTGGATTTATTTGTAATTGGCATTAATTTTATTTAAAATTACTAATAATCAATCAGTCTGAACAAAGTGTTACTACCATTGACTTTGAATCTCTTGAGACATCTCATTCTGTGCAAAAATCTGTCGTCAACAAGCGTAGCAGATTTCAGCCGAACTAGTCGGGTAAAGCCTCCCATACAGTGTCGCTCCTAGCGGCCATGGCTTGAAGCTCGCCCGGCTCCGCCCTCAGTGCAGCGCGCGCACACGTGGCATGACGTAACTGACGTGCGTATCCCCTCTCTCCTCCCAACACGCTGTCGCTCCCCCGCAGCGCCAGCACCGCGAGCTCACCTTACACTTCGCCGATGTATCTGTTTACGATTCCGTCACCGCCTCTGGATCCCAAGCCTTGCGCTCGGAATTCATAGAGTAGGACAGAGCCCAAGAATAGGAAACGATTAAGAATTTATTCATTCTTTCCTATTTATGTTGGTAATCATTAGAAAAATTATAAAGCTTGTCATTTTCCTTTGAGGGTGTTATTATCAACACACCTCAACCATCATTAAAGGAACCTGTTTACCTGTTTTACCTGTTTATAAAACCAAGCAAGAACCGTTCCGATGTAGATAAAATTTTATTGACTTTACAATCATAAGCTGGGTAACTGTATTTATAGAATAAAATACACTGGCAATCAGTGTGACTATTTTTAAAATAGCCGATGATAACTAGCTTTAAAAGATATCTAAATTAAATAACAGGTATCGATTTACTTTAAATAGCAGTCAACGGGTTACGCCGTTACGCCCCACCCGGAACTGGGAAAACTTAAATTTATGTATAACTGGCGCCAATTCTTGGGGCCCACGCCGTTCATAAGACTAATGTTAATTTTAGCATTGGGCTTATGGACGGCGTGGGCCCCAAAAATTGCCGCTAGTTATAATGCATTATGTCTAAAGGAGGTAAGTAAGAATGTAGTTGTATCAACATTTTTGCAATACTAGATAACACGTAGCTCGAAATCGAGCAAAAAATCATATAGTAAAAGAAAGAAGAATAAACGCCTACTTGTATATTTTTGAAATTTAATCAAAGAGCTAAATTCAATAGCAAAATTATGGTTGAACCATTGAAACTGTAAAAGTTCATTTGATTTACTGCAAGATTTTCCGGTCAACGACTTTTTGGGAAACACCTTCATTTTCCATGTTCTCTTTATTCTGAAATGTATATTTTAATACCGGCAAAAGATCGAGCTCTGCTTTACAGCAACATGTAGCTGACCGAGAGCAAACACTGGCGCCATGAACTAAGACCTCATTTGTTTAGGGATTGCCGCTGCACCTAATTGATAATTATCGCCAAAACAGATACTGTAGGAAACGGCTGTCCTTACAGGCAACCTTTCCTTTGTGGCAAGAACGCATAAATGACGCACTATCTCTACCAGTCTTTTAATTCTTGAAATGCAACCCACCGCGATGAAAACATTGTAAGTTCATTGGTCCGAGGTTGGAAGGAGCATCAAATGTTACATCGGGAGGGTGATTGTAGGCGGTTGCGATCGTATTCCTTCCGATCGGTCAATATTCGCCTTCTTCTTATTGGCATTATTACGCACCATATCAAAAAATAAATTGGCTCAGGTTAATAGACACTATACTGAAATGTATTGGGATATTGTAAACTACATTGCAAAACTGGGAACTGCAATGTTTAAGCCATTTAAAAACACTTCATAACATAACCTAAATTGCATAATAAATCTTTTTGTTGAAAGCCAAAACAGCTTGAAAAACAAAAAATTTTCTTAAAAAAATAAAGTGCTGCAATCTGTGGTTTACCTGTAGAACTATTTCAGAGCTTGACTGGCTTGACCATATGATCAGTTTGTAAACAAAGTGAACTGAGCTTGCTCAAATTTCGATGAATAGCGCCACTGTTCCGAAACATCAGCCCTTTACTGTACTTTAGTGACGCCCTTTTTAAAATTCTGAGACTTGTTGACAAATCTACATAAAATTCCCTTTAATTTGATACCTCAAACGTTAAAATCGGTCCAGCCGTTGTTGCGGTTGGACTGTGAAAAGAAAACCGCTTGCGTATTAATATATAGATTATATATTCATATTTCATTTGAGAACCAGAGGCGCAATATGGCAAAGTGCAAAGCAGTTGTGGCAGGTGAAAAAAATTTACCTCCACGGCTTGCTAAAATCGCTTGCGCATGCCAGAACTCTTGGCCTTGAAACTATTTCAATTCACCCCCTCCCCAAGAAATGTGTTGATGAAAAAGGCGGGAATTGACACCACGGTCTTAACACTGTCGACAGTTGCGTTGGTGTATTGGTTGGATGTGAGTGATACTTGATACCTGAAACATTGATCTTTGTGAGGCGTAGTTTTATTGTTGTTTTGTTTCACGTGATCTATTACGTCTGCAGCAGTAGACTACATTGGTTTTTTTTCTGAAATGGATATTAGGTAAGTATTAGATTTATTACAATGTTACTGAAATATTAAAGATTTTTGTTAATTTTAATAAGCGCACTTCTCAATGAATAGTTCCTCAATTGGGTCTGAAAATTTGGGGCCCCCCTTTCCCCCCAAAATACTACTTTACATGTCTACTCTCTACACGTCAGTAGACATGTAGCCTAGGGCAAAAATTATGTTTTTCAGAGCTGTTAAACAGAAATATTTTTAAACAATCAAACTTATATACTTTTATAACTTTTTATACTCTTCAGAACTACTACTTGAACTGGCCCAGGACTTTTGGGACACGACTTTTTATATTAAAATGACCAATTGTCTCGTTTTACGTTTGAAACTCCCGTTATTAGGTAGTCCTGTTGTCACGGCGAACTCTACCGACGGCCATTTTGTCCTGTTATGGCGTAATTGTAATTTTACGACGAAGTGCATGGGTATGGGTTTAGGACCAAGGCCGTAGCCAATGGGGGGGACAGGGGGTAAAATCCCCCAGAAAATGTTGAAATTGTGTTTAAATGAAAGGTTAGAAAGTTATTTTCTTCACTTCCTGTAACCGCGGAGCCCAACCCCCCCCAAAAAAACCTCCTGGCTACGGCTTTGTATAGGACGGTACGTCAAAACAATGACAATAAAACCAATACCATCCATACAGTGTGTAAAACAAGTCCCGGAACGACTTAATATTTTTTTAACCAAATCGGTTTGAGAAATCAAACTTTGCTCAGTCACTCCTGTGTAAAAAAAACTACTTTCTGAGGTGTTTACTGACTCTTGGCCCCCAGTGGGGGACGGCCCACGAGGAGGCGGTACAAAATCTTAAATGTAAGCACAGGTCGATATGTACATAATTTTAAAGGGCTATTCAAGTAGAGTTTTATGCTTCAAACCGCACTTCAAAAGGTCCATTCTTTACAAAATGGCGGCTGATCAATAGAATGAAATGAAATCTAATAGAATTATAAAGTATTTGCCTAAATATCGAATACAAAATTGTTCACAGCCTATGTCTGGAGAATCAAAACTCCAGAATTGAATGTCAGACCTAAAAACCTACCTTTTAGGAAGCTAAAAGATAGGCTTTTAGCTTCCCAAAAGGAAGCTATCTTTTAGGCCGAAGAGGATATTAGCTCCAATGGGGGACGGCCCACGAGGAGTCGGAACAAAATCTTAAATGTAAGCATGGGTCCATATGCACATAGGTCTAATCAAATAAAATTCAATGCCGCAAACCATATTTCAAAAGGATTGTTGGTTGAAAAATATCAGGCGATTTAAGTTTTCAACAAATTACATAGGCTTAGGTTTGATACGCAATTTGATTAATTATACTTTTATTCCAAACCCCCTCCCCAACAAACCTAAACCTATGAGCTTTTGTTGAAAACTCGAATCAGCCGCATTTTGTAAAAAATGCCGCCTGTCTTTTGAAGTGCGGTTTGCGGCATTGAACTCTGTTTGATTAGCACTTTAAAACGATGTGCATGCCAATCTATGCTTACATTTAAGATTTTGTGCCGACCCCTTGTGGGCCGTTCCCCACCGGGGGCGAAGAGTCAGTAAATACCCCAGAAAGTAGTTTTTTTACATACCAGTGAATGTGCAAAGTTTGATTTTTCAAACCAATTCTGTTAAAAAAATATTTAGCCGTTTCGGGACTTTTTTACACACTGTAGGCCTATAGTACCGTGATGCCATTGTTGTTAATTTTACTTCTCAATATTGTCTACATATATTAGAACAAAGGATAAAATGACCGTATAACTCGATAAAGCCTATTTTATTAGCTTTTTTTAAGTGACGACACGGGCCAGTCACTTATAAACAGCTAAGTCACTTATAAACAGCTATGTATCATTCATGTTGTGGACAAATTATAAATAACATAATAAAAACTACCATTTCAAAACAAAGCGTTGTACAAACAGTTTACAACAAAATAATTATATACTTTAAGATTGTATAACCGAAACAGGTACGGTAGATCAAGTATTAAATATTTGTTTCAAAACTATTTCCCGTTGTTTTAAAAATAAACCGTTCTACAAACAGTTAACTAAAGAATAGGTAATTATTTACTTTAAGATTGTCTAACCGAAACAGAGAAAAAATCAACTATTAACTATTTTTTACGGATTAGTCATTAAGTCACTAAATGAACAAACTGTTTTGGGGTCACCTCCTCGTCCTCGTCGGAATGGGAGCTCTTCTAAGAATTCACATTCTACGGTGGAAGGTGGTGGGAGGAACATGAGTGTAAGACGCCGGCGGGCGCAGCGGCAGCGGAAGCGGCGGTCGAGGAGGGGAGCGGGGAGTAAGGGGGGACTGACAGCCGTAGAGGGCGCTATCTTGTGGCGATGCCATGAACTAAGATCGTCCGCTGCGCTTGTAACGCTGTCTCGCGGAGGCTCAGACGAACTAACTGAACCAACCGATCCTGGCTCAGGTCCGATCGCTACAGCTGCGCCGTATGAGTGGGATGTCTCAAGAGATTCAAAGTCAATGGTTACTACTCAGTGAACCATTTTTTATTGCTTTAACAGGAATTCCTTTTCAAGTCACATCATCTTGACTTATTCTATGTCTAGAAAATTTTTTTAATATTGAGAATATTTCTAAACATTCTCAAGAGTAAACTGTAATAAATTATACTGAAAACTTGTAGTTAATGTGTACCTTAAATACATATAAAATGAATAAATATAGAAAATCAAGAAAGGAAAAAGAAAGAGGAGGGAGTATAGGCCAGCTATGGGAAGGAAGAAGCTAGATTTACTTTTTTGTTCCAACATTTTTGATATTTATTTTAAATTATTCAGACTAGCTGTGGGATATCATTCACACAAGGGATATCTAAGCCTAAATTTAATTTAAATTCTATATAACAGTAAAAATTGTTTTCAAAGTAAGTAAACAAAAACATGAATAATCTATAACAATAAAAGTTAAACAGCTGTATATGTACTGTATTGATCAGCAAAGTTAACTGCCATACTTGCAAAATTGAAAATATAAACAAGAATCGTTCATTAGAAATACATGGGAAAATTAAAACCCCCTTATTCTTGACCCATAGTGAGTTACAAAAATTGAAGTAGCCTACTTCGTCCTGAAGCATGCATTGACAACCGAAAACAGGTTATTTGAAATCAAAGCACCCGGAATTTTATGTTTTTTTCATACAGAGAAATTGTACTTTTGTTTAGGTCTTATATAGTATTCATACAATGTATTACAAAAAACTCTTAGTGATAGTGTGTTTTTTTTTTTTCGATATAACTTGTAAAACTTCATAGTATCATTAAGAATGTTTGCCCAATATTCTTGGTAAAAAGTTCGTGAGTCAGGGAAATTAGTGGCCTGTGGTCAGGGAAAGTCAGGGAAAACCATAATGAAATTTTTGTGGACACCCTTCTAAAGCATTACCACCAAATTAACCCAGAAAAGCTGGTAGTTGTATTTTTCAATGAAAAGAACATTTTATAATGCTAAAAAGGACTATTCTTAAAATGAAAGAGTAACAGTACTAGGCACAGTTGAATTTGACATCCAAACGTAGATGCCATACAAAAACTAAATGAAATGACCTTGGTACATTCAAAGGAACAACTTATCCAATATATTTTAGAATAACTTTAATATACATTTTAAGCAGAGTTTACAAATGAAAAGTATTTAACTCTCCATGTAAGGGCCAAAAATATATTCCTTTAATATATTCCCCACTTTTACACAGTCCTTGAGGGCTACTCATAGCCCATACCCCGTGACAAATGTCTTGTCACTTCAGCTACGTGTATCTTGTGTTAATTATTAAAATAAGTTAAATTCAGATAAATATGGCAAGTGGAATCATTACATGTGGTAAACTGGTCGAAAAACAAATCATCTTATAAATAATTTTGTCCTAAAATATGGTACAAAATTGGCATATTATGACACTAACTATAACCAAAACAAATTCTGAAAAAGCTTATTAAAATTATAATTAAAAATAATTTAACTAGAATAACTTTTAATAAAGTTAATTAAATTATTTACATTGAGTGTGACTTTACTGCTCAATGGTACAGCGTTAGTTCGGAAACCTAGAATTTTAGTTTTACCATTTCTTCAATCTTTTATGTACCACCGGAAGGCCTTCACGTACGCATACCACCGGTTGAGAAACACTGCTCGATCCACCTTTTTTGACATAGCCTGGCTTTGTTTTAATTTGTTGTAATTTGCATGGATTGAATAGTTACATCAAAATTGTTCCTATGTTCACATAAGAGACCTATTATTACTTAACAGATTTTGCTTGTTATCCATTGAGAATAATGTTCTTTATTCCTAATCGTAAAAGAAAATAGTTTTTATAATTGTAATCGGGATTTGTCATTTATATTTTTCCAACTGTAAATTAGTGTAGGCCTAAATTAAATATCCGACGGGTCATTTCACGGCCGGCAAATCTCTCGGTTGTATCAGGGCCGTCAAATCACTCTCTTTTTGCGGCCGTCACATCTTTCGGTCTGATTGCGGCCGGCAAATTCTTGGTCACTTCGCAACTGAAGAGTGTCTTGCTCTTTTTGTGGCTGTCGGACCTCTTGGTCCAATTGTGACAAAAAAAATACCGTCCCCTGTTTTCTTTTCGGTAGGAAAATTTGTGATTTACACTGTGGCTGGCAAATCTCTCAGTCTTATTGCGGCTGAAAAATCGGTCAGTCACATTGCGAACGACAACTCTCCCAGCCACATCATGGCTGTCAAATCTCAGCTGTTTTTACAGGTAAATGTATCTTGATTGTATTGCGGCCATGAAAATCACTCACTCTTTTTAAGGCCGATACATCTTTCAGTCACAACACGGCCATCGAACGTTGGTTGCTTTGAATCGTTAAATCTTGTAATTGAGGCCGAAAAATCTCACATTCCCAGCCAATAAATCTTGGCCGTTGTTTTTTCCGAATGTCTCTTGATCGTTTTGTGTCTGGAAAATCCCTCACTCTTATTCAATCCTATTTTGGCTGGTAATATCGGTCGTTTACATCACAGCTGGAGAATCTCTTGGTCATATTGCAGCCGCAATTATCGGTCGTTTACATCATGACCGGAGGACCTCTTGGTCATGTTGCAACCGCAATTATTGGTCGTTTATACCTTGGCTGGGATATCTATTGGTCAAACGGTGGCTGGAATATCGCACTGTCTTTCATCGGCCGGCAAATCTCGGTTGTATTGCAGCCAGCAAATCTTTTGGAATTGTAGTGGCCGTCAAATGTTTTATTTACAAAAATTTTGTTCAGGTATTTTTTTAGGAGGCAATGGCTATATTTCCAGTGGTCAGAATTGTTTTTTTTAATGATTGGGAAAAGTCTGAAATTTCCTGTGTGAAATTTGTTAGACACCCTGGTTAATTATTATTGCTCTAATTGTTTCAGTGTATTGCTGTTCATATGAGTCTTCAGCTACAACAAGCTTCTCCGTTAAATGTCAGTGAATTTTCTTCAAGATTACAAGAAAAAATTAATGATATTGAAAAATCAGATGGAGTGTAAGTTTTGTTTATACTACTTAAATACCATTGTTGATATGTAGATAGGAATGAGATTCTTTTTGTAGCACCCTGTATCATAGCTTTATCAGGGATTTTGATTACAGTACAACTTGGATTATCTAAATAAATGTGGCGGAGTCCCGATCCTGATAACAATAAATCTGGATAATTCAAAGTACAATATCAACTGTGCATATTAAAATCTTTTATACTAATTCCTTAAGGAGTGTCTTGTGTACAGAAAAACTCCTTTATTTATGAACGGATTTTGATCATTGAAGTGTCAAATTAAAGGTAATTTCCTGTAGAAGTCATGGAATAATTTTTACTTCCCTCAGTACAATGTGCTTTGCCCCACTGGACTTTAAAGTTCCCATGTATTTTAAATGGAAGTATATTTTACCAATCATATGTTTTTTCAGGAAAGGCTCTAGGCCAGGATTTTAATTTTGGGATAAGAAGGATAGACAGCTAGCTTACCTTTGAAAGAGTTCAGGCAGGCCATAGAACACATAAAAGTCACAAATAAAAACATCACAATATTTCGTCCCTCTTGGGGGGACTTCTTCAGGTGAAGGAGAGAAAGTTCAAAATGGCCAAGAGGGACGAAATATTGTGATGTTTTTATTTGTGACTTTTTGTGTTCTATGGCCTGCCTGAACTCTTTCAAAGGTAAGCTATGTGATGTTTTTTTATAGCTGTCTATCCTTCTTTTCCCAAAATTAAAATTACCTATCATATGGTTTATCTAAATTGTTTTTATTAAAGTAAGCAGCTGTCTTTAGAAAATCTATAATTTCTACCTTCTGTCACTTTGATATTTATATTATTTACAGTTTTAGGTTATTGTTTTTTAGCTCACAAATTATAAAAGCATAATCTTGGTGGATTTTAAATATTAAATATTAAGAAAGTTGAAACCCTCAACCTCAAGTGTATTATGACAATAAATAATATCTCTTGGTTCTGTAGAGAAGATTTTGAGGACAAGCAGCCGTACACAGACAAGCTGAGAGCGATGGACCGTTTGCTGCAAGAGGAGAATGTGTTGGATGAGGAGGTGGAGCAGGTTCTCGGCAACAGTATAGCCGCGCTACACTCCGTACCCACTGCCATCTACTGCTTCCTCCGCTCCCAGAGACCAATTCCTAAAATTGAGGTCAGTGAACTCATACCCCCAAGGCGGATCGTGAAATATGTCTATAGTTAATGTGGAAAGTAGATATAATTGACTCTCAATAACTCGAACCTCAATAGCTCAAAATCCTTGAAAACTCAAATTATTTTCGATCCCTCAGGGAAAACCTGTCTAAGTCAAAATAAAAACCATGCTTAACTTGAAATAATTTTATGAACATACTGTCTAATACTGATACTTTACCTCTGTAAGTCAAAGCAATTCTAAAATTACCTCTTTAACTCAACCTTCGGTATGAAAATCAAATTAAATTTGCCATCGCTCAATTTAAACAACAGTGACTCAGAAAGCTAACTAACTTTTCTCTGTCGCACAAGCCCTTATTAAAATATTTATAGTATGCCTAAGTTCTTAAAAATATTTCTAAAACTCTTTCCAGACCCTGCATATTTCTTTATGGAAAATATTTTTTTATCTGAGAAGACCTACAATGTGGACAGTTAGGCCAGTAAAATTAGATCAAAAATTTGTCATGCCTGGAAAAAATTCCCGGAAAGCTGGAAATCATCTTAATCTTTCCGTTTTACATCCAAGTATATGAATTTGAAGTTTGTCCCATTTTTCCTAGTGTGCTTTCGACCTGGGACCACAAAAATATCAGAGTTTTAGGCCATTTTTTATTCTTTTGTAAATAAGTAAAAAACCGTTTATTCTACATAAAAAGTTTAAATACAAGAATTGTAGACGACAAAATTGTGCATTTATTGAGTACCTTCTGATAAATATACTTTGAATAGTAATTGATTTATGGTAACTTAAATAAAGGGTTTTGGCTTATTTCTCTTTTAGGGAATAAGCTATAACTGATAGGTAATAGGGACCTCACTTTTAGGTTTGAAGTCCTCAGAAGCCAAAAAACCCATAAGTTCAAATCTATATACATACATCTATACTTATTTAATACGCGAGCAGTTTTTTTGTTACAAAGACTCCTCCTAAACTACTGAACCGATTTTCATGTTTTTGGTGTCATTGGAAAGAGCTTGGCGTGAAGTTTTGCAGGAAATAAAATTTAAAAAGATTTGACTAAAGGGAAGGGCTCTAATCGCCCTTAAAGTTTCATATTAGTCCATAAGATTTAACATGGGAATAGATATTTCAAATAAAGCAGCTGATTGGAGCAAACAAAGTTTTTCAGCAAAGCCATATGTTGTTAACGGAATTGAAACCATTGCATGTAGAGCTAGAGGAATTTCAGTTGATGGAAGATGTAAATAAATAAACTATTATCCTAATACATACTTAAGGTCAGATTCAGTTTTAAAAACATTTATTTTGAATCACATTGTGTGAAGATTTTAATATTTACATATGTTTATATTCCAAAGAAAAATATAAAAAAATAAATTCTTATGTATAAATTCTATCAATATAAATAGAAATAAAAGAAAAAAGAAGCAGACTTAACATTCATTATGAGTATAAATTTATTGAACCATTTTAGTTCGGTTTAAGATTAAGACTGGTCGTACGCTACTCAGGGCCGCTTTCCCCAATTCAGGTTTTAAGTAAACGTGAATTTAATTTAAACCATATGAATATTCTAATTTTTAAATTATATACCATATTATCAGGAAAATTCAAATGTTACTAATATTAAGTCTCTGAAGTTCAAATAAAACTAGATTAGGGGAAAGCAGCTCTTAGTCACATATACCGTTTTCAGCTTTAAAATATCAATTTTAGTTGAATGTTGACTGAAAAAATTCAAGTTTTAAAACACATTATAAATTTAAAACCTGTATTTTGTAAATGTACGTGGAATGGGATATTAAATAAGTGTTAACGGTTAGCCTACCTTTTTTACTCGATTTTGAAATGTACCAATAACAATATGCCTAAATTAATTAAGGCTTTTTAAAGAAAGTTATGTTATTTGCTTAGGTAAAAATTTGCCAAATATGTATTTAATATACGAAACAAAAAGCGGGTCTGTTTCAAAATTTAATTCTTTGGCCGTTATGTGTGTTGATTAATTTGTTTTTACGGCGAATGGCTATTTTAGAGGCGATTTTAGAAATGTTATTTAGAGACTAAAGCTCATCAGTAAATCAGTGGTTTGTCCATCTTCTTACCGATTGTTGTTAAGTCCTAACAAAGATGAATGCAAGACACTGACGCATAGATGTTGTGTAGAATCTATACTTATTTAATACGCGGTAGGTATCAAACCTATTCTCCTAAAGCTATTAACGAACGTTATTATATTCTATTAAAGCTATTAACTCCTTTTAGGGGCTCATAATATTCGTAGAAAACACTAAAGAAACATGGACATCTCTTTAAATATTAATGAGTATTCACAAGAAAGTTAGTTAAAAAAGCTTTTGTAAAAAATTTCAGTGCAACAGGAAATTCAACCATAAAATTAATAAAATAGTTCTAGAATACCATACCATGATTATTTTCATTTCGAAATCAATACATAACAATTGCTCGATTTCGAGCAACAGGTTTACTAGTATATATCAATATAGATGTATATAAATATATATGCTAATGTATTTGTTTCCTCGATAACCCTCGCAAAAATGGTCCAACCTTGATAAAATTTGGCATGGACGTGTAAAGTAGTAATTATTCACACTTGATCGAAAACCAGCCCGATCAGACCATCGGGAAGGGGGGTGAGGGGGGTAAACCCCAAAAAATGGGGTTTATTGATTTTTTCATGTAGAAAAATTAAAATATTCTAATTTTTTGGTTTATACAGTTGAATACAGCTCGAAAAAACAAATAATTTAGTATTTTGAATCATTGCTCTTTGACCATTGTTTACCGAGATACTAAGAGTGGTAAACACAGTACATTGTCCCAGCAATGTTAACCTTATAAAAAATAATTAAAATTGTATTTCTCACTTACTTCTGAACATATCTTAATAAAATTTGGTATGTGGCTTCATCTAGTTAAGATCTACTGAATATAGTGTAAAATCCACAAATTTATATATTCTTGAGGCAGCACCCTGCGTACTCACCTTCTATTATTCTTATTAACCTTTTGGGAAATCAATAAAATTGAACACCTTCCTTATCTCCCAATATATCTTAATAAAACTAGTTATGTGGCTTTATCTAATTAAGGTCGACTTGATTACGGTCAAAAATCCCCAAGTTTATAGATTCCTGAGGCAGCAAACCTGCCCTCTCATCTCCCCAATGTTGACCTTATGGGAAAAAAATAAATGTGAGTAGCTTGCTTATTTCTCAACGTATCTCGTTGAAACTTGGTATGTTGCTTAGTAAAATAGATCTCAACTAGATGTTGCACAAACAAAGTTTTATCAAAATATTGAGAAATAAGATAGCTGTACAATTTTATTTATTTTCCATAAGGTTCACATTGGGAAGGTGAGTACGCAGGTTTGCTGCCTCAAGAATATATAAATTTGTGGATTCTATGCCATAAACAAGTAGATCTCAACTAGTTGAAGCCACATACCAAATTTTATTGAGATATGTTCAGAAATAAGTGAGATATACAATTTTATTTATTTCCCATAAGGTTAACATTGCTGGGACAATGTACTGTGTTTACCACTCTCAGTATCTCGGTAACCAATGGTCATAGAGCAATGATTCAAAATACTAAATTATTTATTTTTTCGAGCTGAATTCAACTGTATATACCAAAATTAGAATATTTTAATTATTCTACATGAAAAATGTAATAAACCCCATTTTTTGGGGGTTTACCCCCCTTACCCCCCTTTCCGATGGTCCGATCGGGCTGGTTTTCAATCTTGTGTGAATAATTACTACTTTACACGTCCGTGCCAAATTTCATTAAGATCATTTTGGCGAGGGTTATGAGGAAACAAATACATTAGCATATATATTTATATACATCTATATTGATACATATATATTTGTATAGATTTGAATGTATGGGTTTTTTGGCTTCTGAGGACCTCAAACCTAAAAGTTATCATGGTCTCGGGCTTAGGGATTACCATGAGACCTACAGTAGTAGCTCTTTCCCTAAAAGAGAAATAAGCCAAAACCCTTTAATTAACTCACCATAAATCAATTACTATTCAAAGTATCTTTATCAGAAGGTACTCAATAAATGCAGAATTTTGTTTTCTACAATTCTTGTACTCAATCTTTTCATGTAGAATAAACGGTTTTTTACTTATTTACAAAAGAATAAAAAATGGCCTAAAACTCTGATATTTTTGTGGTCCCAGGTCGAAAGCACACTAGGAAAAATGGGACAAACTTCAAATTCATATACTTGGATGTAAAACGGAAAGATTAAGACGATTTCCAGCTTTCCGGGAATTTTGTCCCCGCTCAATCTTATTTTTACTGGCCTAAGTGTACACTTGGGATATTTAGTTTTACATAGAGACATTTTCAAGATATTACGTTTTCCAAACAATCATAACAAACTTTGTAAAAATTTTCTTCTGCTGTGATGACAATTACTTGAGACAGTGACAGCGTAGTTCCTAGGTGATTTTGAAATGTTATTGTATGTATAATTTATTGGGGGAATAAAGTCATTATTTCATTATTAAAGAACCTGATACCGTGTTACAGCAGACAGATTGCCCATTCAGACGCACCATCCAGTATGCCATCTCTCTTGGAGGAGACACAGACACCATTGCTAGTATGGCTGGGGCTATTGCTGGGGCCTACTATGGAATAGACATCATCAATGAGAACTTACAGAAACACTGTGAATTCGTTGATGAAACAATTGCTCTTGCTGATAAAATTGTTAATATTTCTTCTGTAAAGTAAATTTTGAAACAATAATTGTTCTCTTCTTTTTTTGTCAAGTAATTTAAAAAATAAACTGTGTTTTCTAATCAAGTCGTAAACTGGTTTTTTGTGTTCAGATAAAGTTTTTGAATTATTGGTCTGTAAACAGCTCTGTACATATCTGAAACTTCACAAAATTCTTTCTGATTCCCAGTTTGGATTTCACAAGGGGATATCCACGGTGCAGCCTTAAGATTGTCTCATTAAAAAAGGACTAGATGCATTTGAGGATAGAAGCTTTGCTCAGGCCACCTTTTGTGACCTGAGCAAGGCTTCTGATTGCATTTTTAGGGGCAAACTCGTAGACAAACTCAACTATTATGGTGTTCATGGCACTGAACTATCATTCCTTAATTCTTATTTTAAAAACCGCATCCAGCTTGTAGTCTCTAATTCTAGTAGGTCATCTGATTTTTCAGTTGACTTTGGCGTCCCTCAAGGGTCAATTCTGTGACCATTATTGCTTGTAATTGTAATAAATGACTTGCCTTCTAATATTGGTGCAGACTGTTTTTTTGTAATGCTTTTGGATATGTGAGGGACATTCTATTATTTAATAGAGTTATTAATACTTACAGAAAAAAATATTATAGAATATTTCATTTAATAGAAAATTTGTCCTATAACACATCACAGGACAATGATAATACAAGATTATAAACAGGGCAATATTTGTTTTTAAAATAATATATGACATTTTTTGACAGATCATGAGGGATTGATTTCCAACACCCCCTCTCAGGAATGATCTTGGGTGTTCTTTAGTCCAAGTCTTGATACATGATAATTGAACTTTGGCCTGTTAATGGCTAAAGTTAGGACATCTGCTATCATACGTTCTGTTGGAAGGTACTTAAATCAAATTGTCCTTCAATTTTTTTCTCTTGGCCTAAAAAATTTAACTTTATATCTATGTGTTCAGACTTGGCACTGATGATAGGATTTGTTACCTTATGTTGTGCTGCTTGATTGTCATTTGACATTGTAAATTGTAATATTCTCATGAAAATCTCCCAAGTCATTGATCAACTGTTTGAGACGGATTACTTCTTTTGCAGCTTCAGAAATCACACAGTACTCAGCTTTTGCTGTCAAAAGAGAAACACTTTTTTGTTTTCTTGATATCCAACTTATAGTTCCTTTTGGCATATATAAAACAGTAGCCAGAGTAGGATTTTCTGTCTGTGTTAGAAGATCCCCACTCAGCATCAGTAAGTCCCTATATTGGTTTGTTTGTTTTTGCAAACTCAATAGACTTAGACTTATCCTTTGTATCTGGGGGGGGAGTTAAAACACGCTTTGCAACTTTCCAGTGCTCTTTAGAATAGCAATTATTAAATTGACTCAAGTAGCTCACTGAATAAGCTATGTTAAAATTAAGTGAAAACCCATTTTACAGTATAAAGGAATTTTTAGAATGGAAGTAACCAAGATGTAATGGAGGAGAACTCAGGCTGAGCTATTAATTTTAATTATATTTTTATACACTTTATACATGTAACATTCTTAACGACTGTAACATTAAATATTATTATTATTATTATTATTATGTCATTAGACTTCCAATTAAGCTTTGATAAGGCATATTGATTTGTTCATTTGTGCTTTTTCAAGTTTCGTTTTTGCATCCATTGGAGTTCCAATTGGTTTACATTCTGTCGTATTGAATTTCTTCAAGACACCATTGATGTACTTTGACTTCAGATAAGTTTTCCATCTTTGAAATTAAGCTGTATACCAAGGCAATGATTTAATTTACCCAGGTCTCGCATTTCAAATTATTTCATTAACTGACTTTTAATTCTTTGAAAACCTTTTTCATCTTTGGTTGCTACAATGAGAACATCAACATAAACAGCAATGATTTCATTTTTCGTATCTGATACATAAACACAAGGATCAGCTAGCGACGCTCTGAAACCTAACTCATAGTTTGGCGTAGAGTATATAAAACCATTATCATCTAGCTTGTTTAAGGCCACACAATGCCTTATTGTGATGACATATTTGCTTTTCTTTCATAATCTGCTCTAGATCAATCAGCATCTTCTTTGCTTTTTTCTGCAATTTGGTGTTAAATTTGTTTTCAGTAAAAATTTCTTGCAGATAGTTGTCCAAATGTGGCGATACTCTCATATAGATGTTCCATATTCACTAGAAACCAAAGAAACTGAATCTGAGAGTGAAGGCTCAGAATACGAGAGTAGTAACGAAGAAAACAATTTTTAATTAGAGGACTTTGATAATCAAAATGGCGGAACGGAAAGTGAAAATGAACAACCTGAAAATAATAGTGAAATGTTCCAAGTTTGATTTTTCAAGTGCGATATTATCTCTTCTTTTACCGCTTCATGCAAGTATGAAGGATTCTTAACATTTTTGTAGACATGTCCTCAATTTCAAATTTAGAATATATTCTTACGTGTCTTTTGATATAGCCTCACTTTAATTATTTTGATTTTTAAATCATCAGGAGAAGGCAAAGTGTCTGTAGATTCTATATCTACTCAAAAGTTGTCGAAAGATGACGATAAGCTAAACAGTAACATTATACTAAGCAGATCTGAGTTAATGGAGATATCCATTTCACTAAGCTTATCTACTATGTCCATAAATTTATTTACATGGTCCCTAACATTATCACCATCTCTCATTTTATGGATGATCAACCGTTCAAATCCAGGTAGCTTTTCTTTCAGGACCTGAACCTTTATACGTGTTTTGGAAAGTTTCCAGACATCTTTGGAAATTTTTAATTAACTCATCATTTTGTGGGATTATTAAAACCAATTCAGATCTGGCTTTCAAATCTTTTTCAACCCATGTTACCTTACCACTTTCATCTTCTGAACATTGGTTTTTACCACATACAAATCCCCATAGATTATTTTGTATTAATATAGTTTCTGCCTGAATCTTCCATGTATGTCATAATTATTCCTTGTTATGGTTCTATTCTATAAACTGTACTCATTTTCTTTGTACAGTTATAGAACACATTTTCTATGTACAGTTCTCAAAACAACTGAGCCTAAATTTGGTAAAAAAAATTAAATTACTCATTAAAAACTATATTTAAAGCTGTTAAGGGTCCTATAACCATTTTGTTAGATAGGAGGTGAACATATCAAAAGTCCTTGTCCGTAGCCCTTAAGCGGGGGGAGGGTGGGTGGGAGGTCTGAAGGTACCATTTTTGGGTTTTTCCTAAATATCTTGAAAACTATCAGCTTTTACTATTCCCTATTAAATTTGAAAATTAAAGAAAACTAGATTTCCTGTAAGAAAAGTATATACAGGGTGTTCAGAAACTACCGGATCAAACTTCACCAGGTTATTCGGGAGGTCAAAACAAACAAAAAATGTCATATAAACATATCACCTATCTCACTCCATTTTCCGTCTGTCTGTGTGTATGTATTTTTAACATAAACTGCCATAACTTTGGAACCAATCAAGGTACAAACTTCAAACCTGGTACGCTTATGATGACTCAAAGTACCTATTTTCTTGCCTAGTATCAAATTTCTACTTTGTACCATTTCAAAATGGCGGTCATTTTTATTTTTCAAAGCTTAATAACTCAAGAACCGTAAGATTTATAAAAAAGTTGCAAGAGACTAAAAAGATGCAAAATTTAATTTACTTTATGAAAATGTTAACTTTTATTAGGTTTATAACACAAATAATGGAGAAAACTATTTTTTTCTGAAGTTACAACTGTAAATTTGAGCAATGTCATTAATTTTGCACGTAGTATTTTTATAAAAATTGAATTTTCTCCATTATTTGCGTGTTAACCATATTTAAATTTTAGATTTTTGAAAAGGAAGTTAAATTTTGCATCTTTTTAGTCTCTTGCAACTTTTTTATAAATCTTACGGTTCTTGAGTTATTAAGCTTTGAAAAATAAAAATGACCGCCATTTTGAAATGGTACAAAGTAGAAATTTGATACTAGGCAAGAAAATAGGTACTTTGAGTCATCATAAGCGTACCAAGTTTGAAGTTTGTACCTTAAGTGGTTCCAAAGTAATGGCAGTTTATGTTAAAAATACATACACACAGACAGACGGAAAATGGAGCGAGATAGGCGATATGTTTATATGACATTTTTTGTTTGTTTTGACCTCCCGAATAACCTGGTGAAGTTTGATCCGGTAGTTTCTGAACACCCTGTATGTCTATTTTGGTCAAACCATTTACAATTAAGAGTAACACTAATTTTATTGATTTTTTTAAATATCCCTTCCATAAAAAAATACATGTAAATTTGTGTGTAACATATATGCCAAATGGGGCAACGCTTTTTCACCTAAAGAAAAGTAAACAACATTCATGGAATATTTTAAAAATTTCCAGTAATTTGACACCTCAGTCATAAAAATTTATCCAAATTAAAAGTTCTTGGTGAGCTCATAAAAAAGTTATTTTTTAAGGAATTTTTACTATTATGTGGCTAATACACCTTTTTTGTGAGCTCGCCGACACCTTCATATTAGACCAATTTTTATGGCCGAGTCATATTACTGGAAATTTTTCAAATATTTCATGAATGTTGTTTATTTTCCTTTATGTGAAAAATGTTGCTCCTTTGGCCATATATGCTACCCACAAATTTACATGTATTTCTAATGGAAGGGATATTTAAAAAAATATCAATAAAACTAGAGGCTTGAAGGGGCTAACAGCCCCTAAGCATAATCCTTCTTTACTATAATACAAAATACCTTCTTAGAAAATAGGCTTTTGGATTCACAAAATTATGATTATATCTAGCATTTGGTTTTAAGTAAACAAAGCAGACCTTTGTACATCCCAATGGTTTTTAAATGGGGTGACAGCTATTTTACGTTATTTCTCATTTAATAGTAAGCTTAAAGCAATTTCAGTATTTTCCACGAGACCCTGGGATGGAAACCTTCAATTTCAGCCGCCTCCCATCATCCTGCAACCTTCCAAACGCCCGCAAAAATTTCCCTTGCGTAATTATGTACATATATAGATCATTTTGTATTAAATCTGCATCGTTATAACATAAACTAAACAAACGTACTTAACTTTTATAATTTTAAATTATGAAAAAACTCAAACCCTTAATTATTATAAAATCAGAAAATCTTAAATTTAAAATATTTTTTGTTATAGTACATTGAACGTGCATAGTTAGCTGCATTTTGAAAAAAATCCCACATGTCAACATCTACCATTTGGCTTTGAATCAAGCATTAGCACCACATGTTTAATGTAAACAAAGCAGACGTTTTTCAATCCCAATGCATTTTAAATGGACGATATTTTTTGTTATTTCTCATTTTCTGGTATATTTCGACATAATCTGCTATTTTTCCCGACCCCCTGAGACAGAGACCTTTCATTTGAGCCATCTCCCATCATCCTGCAAGCTATCAAACTCTCACAATTTTGATTTTAAAAAATCGCTTACAGAATTAATAATATAGATTAGTGTTTACCTTGTGAATGGTTGGACCAAAATGACATATCATATACTTTTCTTACAGTAAATTTAATCTTCTTTAATTTTAACGAATTTCCCCTATAGGGAAGAAGCTATTACTTTGGTCCTATGGTAAGACCTAAGCCCCAGACGAGCATAACTTTCTGATCCGGGGCCCCCAGAAGCTAAAACCACCTTTCGTTCGCATTTTTAGATATATATGTCATAATGAGATCCATTATTAAAGCAAATACAAACCCTTTCCATAAAGTTAACTTAATGCTACAGGTTTCACTTTATGATACAGGTTCTAGACCAATGGGATCGCGGCATTTGACGAAAGTAGTGTCATAGTGTCATAATGACAATAACGCAATTCGCACATCAGCTGATTGTTGCATTCCGATTCATGGTTATATCTGCTTATGTGCCTAACCTCAAATTTGAGTTGACCTATTCCATCACTATACCCTGATTATCGAAAGAAGGTGAGCGGCGCGGCGGCGGCGGAGCGAGCGCACGGCAGTAAAAACATTTTTATTCATAACGCTGTAGAAACGTAAAAAACGCTGTTAAAAATTTGCAGTCCACTTTATTCCAATGGCCAGTTTATTACCTTATCAGCACTGTTTTCAAATAATTTTTAACGTTTATCATTTAGTTTATACTGTGAGTTATTTACTAAAAACATGATTTACGAATTAAAAAAGTAAATTCTTTGTGTTTGATTTATGATAACTCTGCTTAGAAGCATCGGGGAGAAAATTCCTATAGAGAACCTTTAGTCGACTTTCTTGGGAACAGTATATCAAAATTTAAGAGTCTTGAGATTAATGTTTAGGTCGTTATTAATTTATTTCTAAAGTACTGTTATCTCAGCTATTAAACTACTTTGATGAATGAAATTCAGTAAACAATGTGTTTGAATGAAATATATGTTAATTCCGCCGCAGCTTTATGTTTTTATTGGATTTTTGTAATTCACAAATCGTGTTTTTAGTAATATAACTCACAGTATAAACTAAACGATGTACGTTAAAAATTATTGAAAACAGTGCTGATAACGTAATTAACTGGCCATTGGAATAAAGTCGACTGCAAATTTTTAACAGTGTTTGTTACGTTTCTACAGCATTTTAAATGAGAATGTTTTTACTGCCGCGCGCTTGCTCCGCCGCCGCCGCGCTGCTCACCTTCTTTCAATAATCAGGGTATAGTAAAAGTCATGAGTTTTGTTTAACTTCGGGGAAATTTTGTCGTATATTGTTGGTCGTAGATAAAGTAGTTTTTGCAACGATTGTATTATGCCTTTAAGCCACTCGTGAGATATTTAGAACACTCGCTTCGTTGTGTTCTAACTTACATCTCACTCGTGGCTTAAAGACATTCATTATACAATCATTGCATAAACTACTATTTTGGGTTCCAAGTAATGTTTTTGTCGCATAATGTCACATAATAAGTGTAACTCTCTCTTGTAAGTCTTATTAATGATTGATACAAAAATACAAAAAAGATATTTTACATAAAGTATTTTTGGCTATCCTCGTACAGTATTGTAATGTTACTTTATCTACGACCATTGCAATAATCACCAATAACGATGTTACAACTAATGTCATAATGAGGTCCACAATGATTCATGGTTAAGTCTGCTTATGTGCCTAACCTCAAATTTGAGTTGACCTATTCCATCATTAGTAAAAGTCATGAGTTTTGTTTAACTTCGGGGAAAATTTTGTCGTATATTGTTGGTCGTACTTACATTATGCAACACTGTGCATTTAAAGAATATATTTAATTTGTCTCAAAATAGTAGTGTATGCAACGATTGTATTATGCCTTTAAGCCACTATACAGGTATTGAAACTCCTCTCTTTTTCAAGTGACTCTACTTCCCGAGCCAAGCTCGAGACTCTTTCTCGCAGTTCTTGTACAGCTAAGACCTTTCTTCTTTCTTTTGGGCCTTAGCTCGCAATCTTTCTTCTTTTCTGGACTAATCTTGCCCACCTCTTCCTGTCTTCGACCCTGCTTGGGCCCCTCTCGCGAGCCCTGCATGGTGTCATTTCTCTATCTTCTTTCCTCTGTCTTGTCTCCTGAAGAAAGTACCTCCTGCCCCTTCAGGAGTCGAAGGAAAAACACAAAAAAACACAAAAACCAACCAAAAATCACAAAACACAAAACTTAAAAAAATCAAAGGGTAATCTAGTGGAGGCTTGTGGAAAAGAGGTAGCGGGTGGCTGTCTTTTAAAACACGAAGGCGGTTCCGTAGGCGGGATCCAGGTACGCCTGGGTTTGAGTCCTCCCCCTTGTACTCTGTTCGGGGTGCTTGGTGGGATGCTTAGTGGGGACTGCTGCTTCTGTGAACTCCGAGCCAAAGCTAGAGGAGCTGCTGGGATCAAATTGATGTCAGCAGGTGGCTGCTGCAAGTAAGCACCCCCGCCATGCTGAAAGCAGTGTATCAAAATTGACTGAAGCGCTCTCAAGAACCATGGGCATATTTCTGACCCTGCGACTGTGCTAGGCGGGTGATGGGTGTCCGAGGAGGTTTAACTGACGTCTGTCGGTCTCGGACCGTGGAAGGCACTTGGAGCGATTGGCAATGCTCCCTTTGACCGGGGACTCAAAAAACTCAACAACAATTTGATGATTTGGTTTGTTTGTTTCTTTCTTTCCAGATCAGAATCACAAAGATGGCGAATCAGGCGAACAACATCAACGTTCTGGGCTCCGGATCGGGGGGCGACCCGTCGCCCTTCAGGTAGCTCAAGAGTGAAGAGGACCCCTCCGACTTCCAAAGCTGGAGGATGCAGGGGTGGCAAGGCATTGGTTATCAATGCGCCTCCCCCAGCCCCCTTCAAGTCCCGATGCATCAAGTCTTGGTCAAGTCAATGCCCGGACTCCAGGGCCGACGCTTCAAAGTCAGTGCCCGAAGCCACGGCGGCTGGGCCATCGGCTGAGAGTGTGGCCAAGGAAACCGGGACCCAAAAAATGAAAGAGTCGGAAGCAGCAGCATCCGAGCAGCCCGTGGGATGATTCCACGCCGCTCGGGCCGTACTACTCCGTCCGAGTTAGACGTCGTCCGAAGGCAGGTCGACGACTGCGACCTTGCGGAGGACAAGGCAATTGCTGAAATCGTGGCTGCGCTGAGGCAGATTTGCGACGTGATGGCCATCCAGAAGAATGGTGTCCGGATGGCTGTCGCGAGAATCGAAGAAGCTGTCAGCGTAATGAAAGGGTCGCGGACGGTACGGCTGAAAGCCCTCAAGGCTGAACGCCGGGTCGTTGAAAGAGCGACCAAGAAATCACCGCCCAAAAAGCAAGACTAGATGTCCTCCTCGACGTCGGAGGTGGTGCATGTAGTATATTTAAAATTGTAATTAATCTGTTATTGTTTTAATCATCTGTCATAATATTTACTTTAGCTTGACAATGAATTATTTCTAAAACATGTTCAAGTTTTAAGTTGATTAAAGCTATGTTTTCTCTCAATTCATTACTCTGTTTAGTCTTTTATAGTTAAATTTAATCAACTTAACAAAATATATCAGAGATTATTTCAGTACTGAATTTTACAATGGAAAGTCTACTAAAACCAACTAAGCTTGATGTTGACCCTAATGAAAATGGAAGTTCACAACTGTGGCTACACTGGATTACTAACTTTGAGAATTTTGCTGCTGAAATAGAAAATCTAAAAGATGAAGGGAAACTCAGACTCCTTATAAATTATGTATCTCCAAGAATCTATGAAAGTATATCACTGTGCAAAACATATGAAGATGCTTTAACTGTTTTAACGTCCCTATTCATTAAACCAACAAACAAGGTATTCGCAAGACATAAACAAGCCACAAGACAACAAAAGTCTAATGAAACTGTCAATGAATACATTCAAGCTCTAATCAAATTAAGCAGAGATTGTAATTTCAAACAAGTCAGTGCTGAACAAAACCGAGATGACTATATTCGGGATGCGTTTATTGGTGGAATACTGTCAAGTGAGATTCGTCAGAGACTTTTAGAGAATAACACTTTCACATAAAGATGCACTAAACCAAGCACGTAGCCTGGAAATGGCTCAAAAACATGCTGAATCATTTACTAATCCTACAAATTCAGTAAATCTCGTTATCGGTACAAAGAAAGATACAATAGAAGTTCCTGAAAACGAAGTAAATAAAATTGAAGGAACCGTTTCTGCTGTTCAAACTCAGAAATGTTATTTTTGTGAATCTAACAGACATCGCCGAGATCTCTGTCCAGCAAAAAATGTTACATGTCACAAGTGTGGAAAGATAGGACATTTTTCTAAGGTTTGCAGAAGCTACGTGCAATCAAAACCAAGAGCAAATAGCAAGTCTGCTTCTCTGTCGAACAGTATTTTTCTCAATAGTCTAAACGCTGCTGTTCCGTCCTCTCTTGTAAAATCTATCATCAAAGTACAACTGAATGGAGTGGAAATGAACGCCTTGGTGGATACTGGGAGTTCAGAAAGTTTTATTAGTAAAAATATCGTACAGGTACGTAGTCTAAAAGAATTTCCCATTAATGTAAATGTTTCAATGACTTCTGCCTCCTTTCAATCTCAGATTAAATCCTACTGTAGAGTTAATTTAAAGATCTTGGACAATTTTCATAGTGATGTTAAACTCCTTGTTCTTGACCAATTATGCACAGATATCATCATAGGTCATGATATTTTGAAAAACTACGAAAGCTTGGAAGTACTGTTTGGTGGTAACAATAAATCACTTAAGGTTTGTAGTTTAGCCTCAGCAAGTATTCAACCTGTTCGATTATTTAGCAACTTGTCACCAAATTGTACACCCATATCGATAAAATCTCGTCGGCATAGTCTTGATGATGAAAAATTCATTGAAGCAGAAATTCAAAAACTGCTATCTGAAGGAGTTATTGAAACTAGTGTATCTCCTTGGAGAGCACAGGTGTTAGTAACAAAGAATGAAAATCATAAGAAGCGAATGGTAGTTGACTATTCACAAACTATCAACCGATTCACAATGCTGGATGCGTACCCGCTACCTAGAATCAATAAAATAGTAAATGATGTTTCCAAAAACAAATTTTTCAGCACGATAGATCTTCAAAGTGCCTACTATCAACTCCCGATTGCTGAAGAAGACAAACAATTCACCGCTTTCGAAGCCTGTGGAGGACTTTATCAGTTTAATCGAGTGCCTTTTGGAGTAACAAACAGCGTCGCTGTATTTCAGCGTGTAATGCGTGCATTATTAGACAGGAGAAACTTAAGAACACTTTTGCATATCTGGACGACATAACTGTTTGCGGTGAAACAAAAGAAGCTCATGACATGATTTGGAAAACTTCATGAAAGCTGCTGAGAAATACAACTTAACGTTAAATAAACAAAAATGTGTGTTTTCTACTCAATCTATTCGTCTCCTAGGTTATGTCATATCTAACCATAAGATTCAGCCAGATCCTGAACGTCTAAAACCATTGATGGATCTTCCAGTCCCTGACAATGCTGCAGCTCTTCGTCGAGCCTTGGGTATGTTTGCGCACTATTCCAACTTTATTCCTCAATTCTCCAAGAAAATACGCCCATTAGTAGAGAGCAAACAATTCCCTCTGACAGAAGAATCTGTAAAAACGTTTGAGAATCTAAAAACAGATATTTCCTTGGCTCTAAAAATGCCTATAGAAGAAGATATTCCGTTCACGGTAGAAACAGATGCTTCAGAGAAAACTATTGCAGCCTCTCTTTCACAGAATGGTAGACCTGTTGCAATTTTCTCCCGCACGTTGTCAAAATCTGAGCAATTGCATCCAAGTATTGAGAAAGAAGCTCAAGCTATTGTAGAATCCCTAAGAAAATGGAGACATTTCTTAGTAGGCAGACCATTCACTTTAATAACCGACCAAAGGTCTGTGTCGTTTATGTTTGACAACAGAGTCAGAGGAAAAATCAAAAATGAAAAGATTCAGAGATGGCGATTAGAACTTACATATTTTAAGTACGATATAGTATATCGACCTGGAAAAGAAAATGTAGTTCCAGATACCCTCTCTCGAGTAACCTCAGCTTTAGGCGGATCCTTCAATCTAGAAGGAGTTCATCGCTCACTTTGCCACCCGGGAGTTACGAGAATGTATCATTGGGTTCGGTCTAAGAACATTGCTTGCACTTTGGAGGAAATACGGAAGATGACGGCCGCTTGTCCTGTTTGTGCTGAACTCAAGCCTAAATTTTGTAAATTTGAGGGAACATTAATCAAAGCAACCGCTCCTTTTGAGCGTTTAAACATTGACTTTAAAGGGCCACTGCCATCAACTTCCCGAAACCGTTATCTTCTTACTATTGTTGATGAGTTTTCTCGTTTTCCGTTTGCCTTCCAGTGTTCCGAAATTACATCTTCAGTAGTAATCCAAAGCTTAAAGCAGCTGTTTGCTTCTTTTGGAATGCCATCCTATATCCACTCTGACCGTGGCACGTCATTTCTCTCGAGAGACGTAACTTCTTTCTTGCATTCGCTTGGAATTGCGACTAGCCATACCACTCCATACAACACGCAAGGAATGGACAGTGTGAAAGGTATAATGGTATAATTTGGAAAACCATAACTCTTGCTTTAAAGTCTCAGAACTTGCCCATAACGAAATGGGAAACAGTTATTCAAGAAGCGTTACATTCCATTAGGTCTTTACTTTGCACTGCTACCAATTGTACTCCGCATGAAAGAATGTTCAAACACAACAGGAAATCTAGTAAAGGATGTTCAAAACCTACATGGCTTACTTGTCCTGGGCCTGTATTTTTGAAGAATTTTGAAAGATCAAGCAAATATGATCCATTAGCTCGCCAAGTACCTCTTATTCATGCAAACCCAGGATATGCCTATGTCCGCTTACCAGATGGGCGAGAAACCTCTGTAAATATTCGCAATCTGGCACCAGCTGCTGAGTCACATATTGAAGATATTGAAACAGAAAATATAAGCCAAGATTCAGTCACAAGTGAATCTAACGAATGTCAATCTTAACCCAGTGACCCACCTGAGGAGTCTGCGCCTGCGTGTGATGTTTCAGTAAGAAGACCACAAACAGCCCCCGAGGTATTTTCAAGACTATGTAATGAAATGATAGCGGGGAAAAATGTAGTATATTTAAAATTGTAATTAATCTGTTATTGTTTTAATCATCTGTCATAATATTTACTTTAGCTTGACAATGAATTATTTCTAAAAAACATGTTCAAGTTTTAAGTTGATTAAAGCTATGTTTTCTCTCAATTCATTACTCTGTTTAGTCTTTTATAGTTCAGTGCAGAAGGGGATGGAGAAGTCTACTATGACTTTACCCCAGATGCTCTCCCAGACGCCGAAGGAGATGAAGAAGACGGAGGAAAAGTCTACTAGGACTTATCCTCCGAAGAAGGGGAAGGATGGGAAGAAGCCGAATGGTGCTCAGATGCCTGCAGCTTCGGGCGAGAGCACCAAAGCTTCAAACCCACAGATAGCACCCGATCCCTCCAAAACGGCGGATGATGGAGGTAAAGTCAGGTGAACTCATGTGAAGCCGCTTGGAAAGGGAGAAGAAGAGGCGGGCTGCCACCCTCTTGTGTGAACCCCTGGGGGGTTTGGCGAAGGCAGACAAGCCGAAGAGGACCATCATGTCCTCATCATCAAGCCGGGGCATGGACGGTCCTACGCCGACGTTGTTGGGAAACTGCGCAGGGACGTCCAACCCGAGCTGTGGGAAACTGTGGAGGTCCGCCGACTCCGCAGGACCAACGACGGCGGCGTGCTCATCGAGCTGGGGTCTGGCCGTGGTCAGACCCAATTTGCCGCGTGCAAACACACGAGCTCAAGAGCGTCGCCATTTCAGCTAATGTATCTAATGTGGAGGTCATGGATCTCGATTCGTCCTCCACATAGGACGAGGTGAGCGGCGCTTTGAAGCGGGAGTTGGGGCATGAGACGGGAGACTTCAAGGTCTTCCTGACCAAGCCCAACTCCCGTGAGCAGAGACTGGCGGTCGTCGATCTCGACGCCTCAAGCGGTCAGAAGCTCCTGCAAAGGGGCAAGGTCAAAGTTGGGTGGGTCGTCTGCCGAGTGTTAACTCGAGTAGAGGTCCCGCGATGTTTCCGCTGCTTGGAGCAGGGCCACACTCGACGAGAGTGCAAAGGTCCGGACCGCAGCGAGGCATGCTGGAAGTGCGGTGGTGTCGGGCAAGGGTCGTCCACTTGTAGCCAGACACCCTCTTGGAAGCCTGCAAGAAGGCAACCGACGGCCGACCGTCAGATCATGTCCAAGGCTCCGGCGCTTGTCGGACCTTCAGAGACCTCTTGGTCTAAAAGAAGACTGAAAGGCGCGGACGCTGAGGGTCATCCAGGGAAACCTAAATGGGAGCATCGCGGCAAGCTCCCTGGTGGACCAAATCGCTCGGGAGACGGTGACATCTCTCGTCTTCGTGAGCGAGCCTCACAGGGCTAAAGGTCCACTATGGTTCCCTGACCGCACAGGATGGGCTGCGCTGTGGATGCCCGACCCGCGTGGTCCCCACCGAAAGAAGTGGGAACGGCGAAAATTTCGCCTCACGAGCAACGGAGTCACGTTCGTGAGTTGTTATTTTTCCCCGAATGACAGCATTCCACGATTCATGGAGAAGTTGGAGGCCATGGAGGACGCGATCCGAGCGATCGCCGGTCCGTGTCTCCTGGCTGGCGACTTCAACGCCCAGAGCGAGAGTGGGGGATCCCACATACAGACACCCGAGGGAGGTCGCTCCAAAGATGGTATCCAGGCTGGGGCTGCTGACAATGAACGAGGGGGACACGCCAACTTACCGGAGGCCCGGATTCGGGAGATCATTCCCCTACGTGACCCTGGCATCGAGTCGTCTGGCCACGTCTGGTCTGGCTTCTCGAGTCGTCGGCTGGAGGGTGATGGGTGATTACTCGGGGAGTGATCATGAATACATCACCTTCGAGGTGGCCGAACGAAGACAAGGAAATCGCAGCAACAACCGGCGCCCGCTCGCCTGGAACCTGGCGAGATTGGATGAACGGAGGCAGACAGAGGCTCTGCAGAATGGCATGGGGACATCCCCCAGAAGCCGGACGACCAGCCAAGCAGGGAAGACGCGGAGGCAGTGGTGGAAGCCACATCGCGCCTCATTCATCGCGCTTGCGACGCGTCGATGCCCCGCAAGACGTATCGGAAAGCACCCGGTGTACTGGTGGACTGACCGCATCGCCGAGCTGAGGCGAAACTGCCTGAGACACAGGCGGCGAGCCCAGCGTTCCCGGGGCAGACCCGAAGTGGCGGAGAGGTCGAGCCAGTACAGAGCGGAAAAAATGAACTGGTCAAAGCGATCAGATAAAGCAAGACGCGCTGCTGGGGCGTAATGCGCGAGGACGTGAACAGCGACCGACCAGTGGAGTCAGGGGTACAAGCTGGTCATGAGGAAACTCGCGCAGGGACCCGGGTACGTGCCAATGGAGTCTGAGGAGATGCGGACCATCGTGGATGGACTATCCCCGGATCATCGGGTCAGAGACGACACCCCCTTGCGGGTGATTGCCGAACAGGTCCCACTTTTCACGCGGCAAAAGTTGGAGAGAGCGGTTAGCTCCTTGAAGAACAAGAAGGCCCCGGGCCGGACAACGTACCGTCAAAGGTGCTGAAACTGGTGGCGAAATGCCGCCCTCAGCTCCTTCTGGACCTGTACAACGTCTCTTTGAAAGCGGGAGTGTTCGCATCCATCAGTACCTTTATGATATTGTACCTTTGTGATGTCGGGCCAAATTGAATTCAGGCGAATGTATTGGCAAAATGTGACAGTAAGTCAAAGTCGTGGTAGATTTCACTGAATGTAGTGGTAATTTGCGTATTGAACTAAATATGCGGAAAGAATAAGTTAATTATTAGAAACCATGCTTTTTAATGGTCATATTGTACTAAAACAACTAAAGCAAGTGGTAAATCGTGGAGTGTACAAGTGTGTATGCATTCTCTGCTGTTGTAGTTCACTTTTTAAGATGCAGGAATCGCTCGTATTTATTTGGCAACGGTCTTTTAGGGCACAAAATTCGTCAACAATGTTATCAAAGAATTAATCCCCGCCAATCGCCGCTTTTGCTCACCTCTCTTTGGCTTTATATTAAATTCCTGCAACAATATAACAACCCTGTTAATATTTTATCATCACTATGCTGTGGCGCTTAATATCGTGTAATACTGATTTTAACCCTTTTATATATACAGGATGTTTTCTAAAAACCCTTCAGGACTTCGGGAAATGGTTACTTACAAAAAAAGAGTACTATGTTAATCAAAAATCATAATCTCTATAATTATATTAGTAGCCCTAATAAGTGAATGTAATTTATTTTGTAATATGACTAACATCCAAAGAATCATTCACCAATATAAATATTTCACCTTAAAAGAACTAAAAGTTAAAGAAGATATGAAATTCAAGAATATATTTATTAAAAGAATATAATTCCTAATTATGTACAAAATCGAAAACCAATGCAGCCTTGAAAACTCTAGAAAAATCAAAAGAGATCTGTATTAAAGAATAAGAGATTAATTCACTTTATGGAGAATTAGAACATATCAAACAAACAAGAACTGAATTATTGAATAATACGAAACTACTATTCCTCCCTGAAAGTGTTTTTTTTTGTTTTGTAGGTGTTGGAATGCGAGTAGTGAAAACAGCGGGGACTAGGTATTATTGGACTAGTTGCCTGGTGACGTGTATTTTGTGACGTCACGATGTGTGACGTCACGACATGCGTCATTTGACGTCATGATGTGTGACGTCACGACATGCGTCATGCGACGTCACGACATACGTCTTGTGACGTCAGGACATGCGTCATGCCACTTTGTATTATGTGATGTGCGTTGTTGGTCATGCGAAAAAGGCGAAAAGCGTACAATTGAGGGTTGGAAGCTGGAAACGATTCAGAAGGTTAATATTTTGTTGATAATTTAGGTCAAGGACACTAGTTTGGTTTTTTTTCAATTATCCTGCACTGAGGGGTTGTTCAGTGCAGGATAACTTTTATTTTATCTAAATTTTATTTTCAAGTACATGTTTTAAAACTTATAGCTAGACCTATCTAACAACAGGTTGTGGGATTATCCTTTGAAGTCGATGTACTGTAGTATATGTTTCTATTATTGAAGGTCGGAGACGGTTTGAAGGATCCACAGTCTTGAAGTAAAGTGCTAGCAGAAGAAATGTCAATTGATATGTTATAACCACTAGCGGTGAGACCTCTCAAATCTTCGGCGAAAACATCGACATCTTGGTAGGTTGACAGGTGAACATTGTCGTAGTGAACGCACTTGACTTTCAATGACATTGTAATAAATGAATTTTAGTTCTTCCAAGAGAGTTTATGCCAAGCTGTCAGCTCTGCAAATGGTATGATCCAAAGTAACTCTTCTTTTATACATCATCCCCCCACCACCGTCCCCATTTTGAGGCACTACACTAAATAAATCTTCATCACTGACGTAATACGGCCTCGACAATACACGCAATCATCGAACACCAATCCGCATGTAATGCATGTGCAACAGTGTTTGCAAGGTAAGAACAGGATACTTCTTTCAGCTGTCAAACATACTATGCATTCCTTAATCTTTTCTCCTTTCACTTCACTCGTTGTGTTGCTCGGTTCACCGGGATTGCTGACTGTAGTTGTAGATTCTATAGGAACGCAGGATTTCCTATTTTTATAAATGTCAACAAAACGTTGACCTTTGTTTATTATGACAAAAGCATATCTCCCAAACCAACGAGCATGTTCTTCCCAAGGATCGTCTGCATCGTCCCAATCTTTTAGTCCTCCACCGCAATAATAGCATATAGTTTCATCATCAGTTCCAGTGTGAAAAAATCCAGCTTCTGCAAACTCTTCTTTAAATTCATGAATAAACGTTGTTTTGTTTGAATCATAAGAATCGACAAGTGATTGAAAAAGGGAATATTCTGGATACGCAATCTTTTGCTTGAACACTGCTTCAGTCATGATGTGTTGCCTCAGTCACGCCTGTTGTCAAACTGAGGCCCTTCCCTCGAGATTCCCGCTATTTATGCTCTCGAAAACAAACACATTTGATTTTATATAATCTCCAAGTGAGTTTTGCAGCAAGTAAGTAACTGTGATTTAAAAGTAGGTCAAGGTCAGCTAAATGGGTTTTAAAAAAACACAACATATCAGTATTGTTAAAATACTGATATGTTGTTCTTTTTTATTTTATTTTATTTTCTTAATTAAAACAGTTTATAAACATGACTTACAACTAAAACAGTTTACAAACATGGCTTTCAACTATGATCGATGGGTGATGTGAAGAGTAAGCTCAGTAGAATTGTTGCCGCTTATCCCATGAGATACCAAGTACAATGCTCCAGGCTCGATTGTTCTTAAATCCACATTTTGTAACATGTTTACAAAGCGTTTTGGTAAAAATACTTGAAACTTTGGTTCATCTCCCTTCGCAAAAGGTGCATCGCTCAACGAGACGAGTATCGCATCTCCAACAGTTGTTTCCACTTTTTTAATATTGTGAACAATGTAATGTATGTGTTCTTTGAGTTCTGAACATTTTTTGTTAATAAAACTGTAGATTTCGACTGAGCATTGAATTGCTCTACTAGACTTAGTAGAAAATCTTGCGACGCCATCTTATTTCTTGCTTTATATGTCACCTTGTCTGAGGTTCCTGTAATACTAATGCCAAGTCTGGGGTACCTCCCGGTATATATACCCACCACTTCCCCCACCACTTGTCTCCACAACTGATTTTAAAAATGTTGCTAATCGATATGCATTCCTTAACGCGCATTGCGATGTTGCATGTTGCTTGTTCTTTGTTGAAATACAGATTTGATCACAATTGTTAGTTTGAAAATTCTTATTTAATTCACATCATACACTTGGACAGTTGAATACTTTTGTACCCAATTTCGCTTCTCTAATCCTCTGGTAAAAACTGTTGTAAACTCATTGCAGAAATGATTCATTAAACTATCCAGACTGTTGTTATAGCTTGTAAAACCATCGCGCCATTCTATGTGATGAAAGTTTCTCACTAACCATTTGTTAGTTTTTTTAGCTTTGTTATTAAGTGTATTGAATGGAAAAGGAGGTTTGAATAGAAACGGAAATACAACATTTGTTTGCAAGTCTAAAAATACTAACTCTTTGATGATGAATTCATCATTGTTTCCCCTAAATGCTTGAAATTCGATCACACCTTTTCTATCTTCAATAGCTGACATTTTCTTGAAAACGCAAACCTCTCGTTCCACCTCAACAGATAGATATTGACTGATTTCCACACCACAGTAGATCCTTTTATAGATCATGCTGTACAGTTCTTGGCGCGTTGGTGCTTATTTAACGTGGGCACCATCCCCAATAGGCCTACCCCACAACTTTAGATATCTGTTATTGTTTCTGTAGAGTCTACTTCGTTTTTAATTTCTGTTGCAGGTATGATTATGTTTTGTTCATCTTTAGTTTCTTCGTTTTGTATAAATTGTTTCACTCTTCTCCACATCTCTACTTCATGAGGTATTTTGTTGAAAATAGATGTGTCGACAGGTCCATGCAATATTGGAGCATCCGGTTGTTTTTCCATTGTATCTACCAAATACTCTTTTACAACTGACCTTGAAAACACCAATTGTCTCATGTATCTAGTTATCGGTGATGAGGCACAACTTAGCATATAGAAATCCTCTCGAGTTAGTAAAATGTTATCATCATGTTTAGTTAAATCCCTAAGCCGGACTTGTTGTTCACCTCTATGTTTAACAATGTCGATTTCAATATCGCAATCCAAAAGTCTGATAGCTGTCTTTCTTCCAAATAGACTGTTTGTTAAATAACATTCTATCAAATGTAAGTGTTTATTGAATGACTCCCAAGCACTTTCTGTAAAAAGCAGAATCTTTGTTCCATGGTTCAGAGTTACTGCAGGCGAGTAATCCAATGGTTTGAACAACCCTATGGATATGTGTTTTGTCAAACACCTTGAAATAGGATGAATTAATCGGAGAAACATTTCCGTCAATAGGTCGATTGAAACACTGTCTTCAGGTTTCCTTTTTCTTTTCGCTGTAGTCTTCATCATGCTTGATTTATCTTTTTGTTCTTCTGCTGGAAAAGTTTCAAATTCTGAAAGTGATTTTCATTTTTTGATGTTATGTCAGCTGATGATAACGATTGATATATCGAAATCTGTGTCCTATCGATTGCAACAATGAATATTTTAATCTACTGTTTCGTATCATGAATCAGACTTACCGCTAACATCGTTATCGCTCAGCCTATCTTCTCACTAAGGCAAAATTAAATATTTATTCAGCCTCTCGACCCGTGTAATGAACTATATATTTCATTTTATCGCTCAATACAACACGCTAACTACTCAAGAAAACCCACAGTACCTAGAATATCTTTATACGGTAGGTATCTTGCGCAGGTAAGAGTAAGAATAAGATGTGACGCCATGGTAGTCTAACACTTGAAAGAAGGTTCAGCAAGTTCACGTGCAAATTTCGTGAAACTAAGCCAAATCTCGTGAGATTTTTCATTACTAGAATGAAACATAGTCTTCATTTGTTGACAAATAAATACTTAACCTTGAAATAAAAGGTGAGTTAGAAGCTTAAGAAACATGTTATAATAATAAATCAGCTGTCTGTGGTTGGTGCTAGTTTGTCTTGCAGCGAGACTTGCTGGTGCGTCGACTTGCAAAAGAACTTGGCACAATAATTAGTGTAAAAGTCCTGTCGCTCTGGTGCGCACTACCGACCAGCAGAATGCTTTCTGATTGGCTGGTCTACTGCGCATATTGTTTATGATACTTACCGTATAGATGTTCTAGTTACTGTGAGAAAACCAATCTATTACCTTAAAAGACATCTCCCAAATATGCTTCCATCTTGTTCTTGCTATTTAAAACAATCAGCTGATTGTCTGTTTCATTTTGTATTAGGTTAGATTGACAACAATGAACAACTATCGATGTTTCGAACGCATTTAATAATCGATTGGTGGAATGAGCGAGTTGCACATATTGATTAAACCGACAACCATGCAACAACGAAATGCAATTGATATAATAATCGATAACCACTTTCGAGACTATCGACAACTTTCCATTGACATGCACGTAGTTGCATCTGTCCTACATTGTAATAACGAACAGCTGGTGCCCTCAACATCGGATGACTTTTTTCCTCCCTAGGGTGGGAAACGGCTAGTTTCGCCACGCAACGCATGTATTGAAAACAGTCGTTTTCGCAGCAGTATGACGAAAAAGTTGTTATGCATCCTGAGAGTGCTTGCAACTTTACGTTCGAAACCTTCTGTAGGATCTTTATTAAGTTCAGAATATTTACCAGTCTCAAGAGTTTCCAATATTTTTCTCTTGTTTCTGTGTCCAGGACAACAGTAGCGTTTCATTTATCCGCGGGCAATATTTCGATACTATCATTTTTCCCAAGGATAGACACTGCCTTGATTTCCTCTTTCTTTAGGTTGGGCTTCGGGACAGGAATTTTATTCAGTAAGAGGCTAGCCTCGCACCAAAACTGATCCCCCTGAGTCTCAGAAAGACACAGCGGACTCAATTCCCATAAAAAAGTCAAGCGCCCTCACTGATTTGGCACAACAGAAAAGTTCAGCGCTTAAGACAAAACAGAAATTTGATTTTAATTTAAATTTCGTGAAGAGATTAACAAGACGATTATTTACATCATTAATCTGTTCATCGTTTTGAGAGTTATTACTTATTCCGACAGGTCTCAATTTTTCTAGCTTTGATTGTTGTCTAAATTTAACATCAACAGATTCTTTGTCAAACCTATTTTGGATGATTTGGATCATGATTTGAAACTCAGGGCCAATTAAAGATGCCAATTCAGATTTCTTATTTTCAATGCTGAATTTGTGGGTTCTCCTTTCTGTAAGATGAAAGTTTATTCTTTCATTTGGGAGAGATTTTGAAGCTGCAGACATTATTTTGCTGGCTTTAAAACTACTAAAAGGAGGTTTAGTCCTAAAACTCTGCGTTATTATATTTTCGAGTTGAGAAAAGTTAAATGGTCGGTGTGCCTAGCCAACTTTAGGTGCATTAGTTCATTTAATTGATTACCAACTCCGGGTACGTACTGAGAATCATTTCTTTGTTTAAAATTCATTGTTGGTGATGGTGATTTTATGTTTTTTTTATCCAGAGTCGACGCTTAACGCCACTGACCCGGAACTTCAGCAGCGCTTCATTGTAAAAGTCTGATACGTTTTGGTAAATCTACCCTAGAAATGCCTTTAAGTTGACACCTCAAACGTTAAAATCGGTGCAGCCGTTGAGGTCTGACTGAGAAAAGAAAACCTCTCACTAATAAATATATAGATAACAATAAAAGAAGCAAAAACTGTTTCCTCATCTGACTATCATTGGAATGTTGGATGTCCCACGGTGAGTAGCCCTACAGAAATTAGAGGAAACTAAGGATCAGGTGCAACAGCTGCATGGGCGGATTTCTGGGGGTGCCACGGGGTGCCCGGCACCCCCTGATTTTTGCTGGATTGTTTAATAGAAAAAGGGGAATAAATTTTCAACATAACTTTGATTAAGCTATTACATAAACTGCAACAGGGTTGTTGTCAATTAAAATCAACAGATATTTATTCGAGTATGCTTGCATACAGATTATTTGAATAGGAGTTTGATGTTTGGATCTGAGCATACAATACTTCATAAGTGAGGTGACCTGGTACCCCCAAAAATCAAGACCCAAATCCGCCCATGAACAGCTGCAACCATAAGGACACGCCTTTTAAATTTAATGCCTTAACTTTTCATAGTTCAGCCCTACGTTGACTCACACACACATACAAAGTCTCTGCTTTAACTTTGTCTACCAACACTAATTTAATATGCAAAGGGTTATTTTGATCAAGACTCCTGCTACAATTATGAACCGGTTTTCAAGGTGTAGTTGTAAAGATCTCTTTGTGAAATGTTGCAGGAAATAAAATTCATGGAGTTTAGATTGAAGGGAAAAGCCCTAGACGCATTTAAAGTTTCGTATTTGCTCATAAGATTCAACATGGGAATAGAAATTCCAAGGATCAGATGATTATAATAAACATTGATTTATCAGCAGAGCAAACAAAAAGTTTAAGCTGCTGAGCAGCGAGTGTACATTAGTTTACATGGAATCACATAAACTATAAGCGTTTAACAGTCATAACATTAATATGTATACGTACATTAAAACTATAATAACCTAGTCAACAGATTAGTAATTACTCAGATAATCATAGAAAACCAAAGAAAAACTGCTTCACTCGAGGAAGTCAGTTACACAAGTTAAACAGGGACTTTGAATCAGTGTACCTTGGTGCCGCAAGCGAAGGGTTGCTCGGTAGTTGGTGACACAGCCAGCAGTCTGTGTAAGTAGCAACTTGCAGCAAGCGATTTGACAAGTTAAACTCAGTAAGTTAGATGCAGTCTGTCTCACTTCAGTCTAGTAAGTACGTGGTACTTCCCTGTTGATTGGACATGGCGACCTCTATTACAAACACGTATACAGGGTTGGGCTAAAGTCTGGAATATATAAAATAACTTTTATATTATTTTGCAGAAAGAGATGAAACTTTAGAGTTGTGTATCTATATGTAGTACAAATAGGAATATTTTTGTGTATTTTCTCAGTTTTTCACATGATGAGGAAGGCCCACGCTGGAAGTCTTGAAATTCTTAAATGTAAGCATACCTCGAGTTATACCTCATTATAAAGGTCTTAATTAGTAGATCACAACAGCGCAAACTGCGCCTCAAAAGGTTGATCCAATCAGAAGTTACAGCTCCTCAAAAGTTTTAATGTTGGTCATTAAACTCAAGGTTAAAATCAAGACCCAGGCTTTATCAAGATGTAACTTCTGATTGGATCAACCTTTTGAGGCGCGGTTTGCGCTGTTATGATTTACTAATTAAGACCTTTAAAATGAGGTATGACTCGAGGTATGCTTACCCTTAAGAATTTTTGGACTTCCATCACGGGTCGTCCCCTGGTCATGAGTAATTTTTTTTAATATGCCAAATTATCCTTATTAATGAGAAATACATGTATCGAAAACTAAACTACATCGTTCCGAGTGCTTTATTAGTAATTAGACATTTTTCCCTGATTTTAGCCTTAAGTTTAATGGCCAACATTAAAATCTTTGAGGAGCTGTAACTTCTGATTCTGCACACTGCAGTTTCGTGTCTGCAGTGGTGCAGACACAGCAAACTGTTGTTGTCAAGTGATTGAAAGAGTCGATCATTATAAGTATCTTGGGGTAATTATTGATTCAAAATTGAGATGGGAAAATCATGTAAATTTAATTAAATCGAAACTCAGAAAAATGATTTTTGTTTTTTATCAGCTGGGGCAAATTTTGGACGAAAAAGAACTTAAAGTTGTTTATTATGCTTATGTTCAATCCTATTTGCAATATGGTTTAATTGCTTGGGGAGGCAGTTTTCAATCAGTTCTTGAGCCATTAAATGTTATCCAACGATCTATTATTAAAGTAGCATTCAAGAAGACGGCGCGTTTCCCGACTCTTCTGCTTTTTAAAGAGTCTGGGCTTTTATCAGTCAGACAGTTATTCATAAAGAGCTTATTAACGTTTTGTTACAATAATCCAAACCTGATAGTGGCTCCTGTGACTCACACTTACCGTACCCGTAGCGCGGTGGGCGTGGGCCTGCAGGTTCCTCGAGTAGTTAAATCTATTAACCTTACTAATTCCTTCTACATTGCCAATTTTTTGTTACGAAAAATACCTCTAGAAATACGGAGCCTGCAGGTTCCGCTCAGCGCCTACAAAAGGATCGTGGCGGCCTGGCTGGCGGAGATAGGCCCAGTTATCGCCGAGTCGCTTATCAGCCCAGAATATCCTATGTGACCTTGACGCACGTAAGCACTTCCACTTTCACAAACAAAAAAACCATGCCTCACGTAATTTATAATATCTAAGGTTAATATTTGTTTTCTCCATCGCATGAAATCTTGCCTAATTTATGCTAAATCTCATCAGCAGCTGTTAAGAAATAAATCTTGACAATTTAATTTTTAAAGCTATCATTATTCTTACTTCTTGTGGTTTTAAATAGACTTTTTCTGTTTCTCGTGTAATATATACGCAGCTATGGACTCGAACTCGCCGCACGCACAGGTCTTTGACCCATGTGAGGTTTTTTTTAATTTTGTTATTGTAACGCTGCTTTTGTAGCTATTTATGTAAATAAAGAATTATTGATTTGATTTGATTAGATCAACTTTTTGAGGCGCGGTTTGCGCTGTTGTGATCTACTAATTAAGACCTTTAAAATGAGGTATAACTCGAGGTATGCTTACATTTAAGAATTTCAAGACTTCCAGCGTGGGCCGTCCCCTCATCGTGCGAAAAACTGAGGAAATACGCCAAAATATTTCTATTTGTACTAGAAACACAAACGTAAAGTTTCATCACTTTCTGCAAAATAATATAAAAGTTATTTTATATATTCCAGACTTTTGCCCAACCCTGTATGAGGCTGATGGCTATTAATTTGTAGACACCAAGATTAGTTCATATGACACAACGGAAAACTCATATTCAGGATTGAAATAAGGACTAAGATCATAAATTAGGTAAACTCACAGTGAAGGACACGAGTTGTAAAGATGTTCAAGATTACTAGGTTTAAACTGTCAGTTGGTAAACCTCTGTCTGGCCTGTATCGTTACTTTATGTAAACAAAGCAGCGAGTAACTTCACAAGTTACACTTGTTGTTTGTTGCTCCTCTTTATATTCCTAGTTTCACTTAGATTTTAACTATCAGTTGATTGTTAAGCTATCAAAGAGGAATTTAAATCATAAATTAGTTTTATTAGTCGTATAATTTAGGAATTACAATATTATTGTTTTACTGATTATAGAATATACATTTTATCCAGGAAAATATAATAATTATCGACATTACATCGAGAACCTTTATATTACTTAAATTATGCAAGTGAGTTAACTTAATTTCTATATAGTGATGGAAAGGAACTGCTAGTTCAAAGTTTTAATTAAAATGTCGTGACTCAACACAATATCAGGTTTATATGTATAACGGAGTTAATTCAATAATTAAATTATTTTGAAGGTAAACGCGTAACGTCTGCCCTTAACAATTTGACACATGTATACAAGATTCCATCAAAAACGTTGCCAAACTTCGGGATGCGATTACTTACTAAACAAGAAAATAACTTTTCCCATAGTTATATTAAGTTATTTTCTAAAATCCATATTTACCCAAATATCCGCTATTTTGTATTTCCCACAAATATTTTTATCTCCGAAGTTTTTCAGTTGATTTAACTGAGATTGTTTTCACAAATATTTTTATATCCGAAGTTTTTCAGTTGATTCAACTGAGATTGTTTTCATCCGAGAAACTCGGTATGTTCCTTTAATTAGGAAAGGTTAGCTTATAACAAAAATCCTCACGATCCAAAGGTAAACTTCAAAATGGCGATCATTTAAAATGTCGATATTGAAATTGCAGGAAAGCTGTAAGTATAGACTGTGAGATATATAATGTTTATTTTCCAAAACATTATCAAAATCATTTCAAGGACTTTGATTTCCAAACCACCGACGCAATAATAATGAAAAGCTGCTTATTATCAAGTGAGTTATGATTATGGCAACTGACTCATAGTTGCGCTGAGCTATGCGTTGACAAAGGCAGTTTGTTTGAATGTAGTTGTGTTAATTTATCAATCAATAATCACATCCCGCAGTGTTTTCCACATTACGTGTGATTTAATGACACGTGTAGAAGTGTAGAAGTACAGGGCGCCAGTTTCGACTGTCCAAACTTTTCAGGTTATTCAGCAGGTCCAAATAACCAGCTACGAAGATAGACCATATTCGCAATACTTCTTTATTGTTTTTCTTTTAACCTGTTGAATGACCTGTAAAAGTTTCGTATAGTCGAAGTTGGACACCCTATATACCTCGGGGTGTCCATATATAATATATCCATATAAAAATGGACTATTTTACATTATTTAGCGTCCACCTTCGATTGTATTTGAACGAATGGTGTTGTTTGACTCCTGGGGGCCCCAAAACGAAAAGTTATCATGTCTGGGACATAGCTATGTAGTGGATTTACTGAACGCAGTACATTGTTTAAAAAAAATGTTTCTGTCAGCCGCATTTATCAACCTATTTCCTTTAAATTTGGTAAAGTTATTATTTTTTAATATTTAGCTGGGGAATTACTCGAACCCCATTTCCAGTGGGGGAATCCCCTTTTTTCCATTTTTTTTGGGATTGAAAGCCCATCATTTGGGTTTTTTGGATCTTAAATGAGCCATTACAACCCCTTTAAATTGTAATTTGCTCCCTCATAACAACGCGCTGCGGGTGTATTCGCTAGTTAAGATGTGTGTTAAATAGACTTTTACACTGTAAAAAGGTTTGCTCATTGTAAGCTTTAAAATCAGCTGTTTCAACTTGTGTGTCTGATTCATAGATCTGCAATTTAGAGTGTGTCAGACATGTAGGGTAGAACATACGGTATCTTCCTCACCCCATTCTACTCAAGATTCCCATTCTTCTTGCTAAAGTGTATGGTTATACAATTATGGCCTTCCTTGACAAAATTATGGTGTTATTTACTTGAAAATAATATATCGTTATAAATTAATTAGTAATCCTTTGATACATGACTTTACGTCTAGAATATCTCTTTTAATCGAAATTCAAAAGAATCTTTAGAATTCAAGGTAGAACCCTAAGTCGTGATATTACTTCGCCCCATACACCGTGCGATAAATCGAGTGCTGTGTAGATAAAGAAGACAAAGTGCTGTGGCGGCAAGGCGGGGAATATCGGGTTAAACCATTATTAATAAGGGCTCACATTTCTTGCTTGAGCACATTTCTTTGTCGATCCCATCTACAACCTACATTCTACAGCCTTAATATATTCATGAATATAACAGAAATTTGTAAAAAAATTGTATCTTAAAGTGGGGAAAATTTACCATTTTAGGTATGAAGTCAATTCTATTACTGCTTGCATTGAAATTCATATTCCTCTGTTGGATTACCACTATTTCATTTAACGTTCAGATTTGTTTCTTAAATCTTGATGTGAATACTCGTAGTACAAAGAAGTCGTTATTTCGAACGAGTTGTACGACAGCGACACGTTACGCAGCGGCATACACGCAGGCTCATGCGACACGCGAACGGCAAGATATCTGCGATAGTGTCCTGCAAATGATAGTGTAAGGTGAAAATAAATTAAATAGAGAAACCTGGAGATCAACGCCTGATTTGAGGAGCTGCAGAGCACACGATAGCCATTGAAAACCATAAAAAGAGGATGGTCATAGACTGTCCACAAACAAATGATAGATTCACCTTATTGGATGCCTTTCCTCTCTCTAATAATATACAAGAACTTGTATCTAAATCCTCCCAGTTTTCTTTCGTTAGCACAGTAGATCTCAAAAGTGCTTACTTAACCAATTTCACAACATTGGTATAGGGAGTAGATATCTCAAAGGCAGTGAATTTATTCGAACAGAATAATTAGAGCTTTAATGAACTTTTAACTGAACTACATGTTCTAGTTTTCACTTTAAAACAAAGAATGAGATGGGAAAAATTATCAATAACATTTACTGATGTTACTAATTAAAAAAGTTTTACAAGAGGCCAAGTAGTTGCGAAATTTAATCCAATAAACGCTAGTATTAAGATTATGATGATCGTACTGCTAACAACGGAGAAATTGTATTTTTTCCGAATAAAAACATGACAATTTTGGACAGCATGTACTAAATAACCATGTTTTTAATCGGAAAAGTTAATTAAACTTTCTCCGTTATTAGTAAATCCGATCATCACAATCTTATCATCAGCGTTTATTTGACTTAATTTTGCAACTTATTTGTCTCTAGTAATATTTTTGTAAAATTTACGGCTTTAATACAAAAATAAGTTAATTGCCTAGACCTAGACACCTTAATCGACAAGTCTTGATAATTTATTGTGTCATTTTGGTTTTCTTTGTGTCATTTTGGTTTTCTTTGTGTCATTTTGGTTTTCTTTTGAATATTCTATTTTCTCGGATAAAAATTTAAGTATTCCAAAAGATCTGCTCTATTACTTAAATTTTTTTTCAGTGACACTATACATGCCATCTACATATATGTCTAATATATTTATTTACCTAATATATATTTTTTTATTTCAACGGGTTTGTGTCGTTATTGATTTTGTTCATTTTTTAATGTTGTATAAAAATATGAACAAATAGGCCAGATTAAGGTGGTTCCATTGGAAGGCCAAGTGTTTGTTGGTACATCACGGTTATTAGCGAAAGTTGTTTTGCTTAATCATTTCCTATGTGTATGTTTATTATCACTATAGCGGCTGAAAAATGGACTGATTTTATGAAATCGGTTCAGGCGCAGGTGTTTAAATTGGTAATCACTGTTTGACAATAAATAAATAAATAAATAATGCATTTATTTTAGCGATCTTCAGTTTACACTGTTTTTAAGACAACAATCAGCCCGATCGGTACACCAGAAGGGGGTTAAGTGGAGTAATCCACCCAAAAAGGTACATTGAAAAATAAAAATTATCTAATTTATGTTTAAACCATTAAATTCAGCTAAACAAACCATTTAGCATTTTAAATCATTGCTCTTTGCCCGTTGGTTACCTAGATATTAAAGCGGTATTCGCAATTAATTATCCCAATGTTATCCTTATGAGAATTAAGTGAAATTAAATTTCTCGCTTAATCTCTTACTAAAACTTAATTTGTGGCTTCACCCAAATCAAAAATTATGTATTTTAGCCTAAAACCCCCGATATTTTCATTCCCGTGGCAGCAAACCTGCATAATAATTTCCCATGTTATCCTGGGAATTTAAAAAATATGCTATATGTTTCCTTACTCCTTAACTTATACAATAAAACTTGGTACATGGATTTTTACAGCTCAGATCTAATAGATATTTAAATAAAAGCACAAAATTTTTACAAACCACTTGCCGCACACCTGATTACTCGGTCCCATATGGAAATTACAAAATCTTGTCTTATCCTGCTTATGTTGGATTGAAATATGTTTTTGCACATTTGAAATTCGCTGAGTAGGCAGATCTGCTGTAACGGGGACATTTCTTAATTTCTGGAAAGCTTAGTAACCAAGGGAGTTTTGCAATGAGTGATTTAATTCAACCCGTACTTTTATAATTTTAACCTATCTATTTATATTTTTACATAGGACTTTCTCAAAATACATAAACCATTTCAAGTAAAAAAGGGGTTTTCTTATAAAAAAAAACACAAAAAATACTTAATAGTTTGATAACCGATAGTAAAGTATAGCTGGCGCCAATCCTTGGGGCCCAGTCCGCGCATGGGGCGGGAAATGGGTAGGCTGGGAGGAGAGGGGAGTAGTAGCGGCAGCGGCGGCCGACATTGTACTAGCCTGGCTGCGTACGTTCGGCAGCTCGCACATAGTTACTGCTTCTCTGTCAATCGTTGTTCAGAGTAACAAGACGCTTCAATAAATACTAATGAAATATTTTATATTATTGAATGGAATTAAAACAGATCATTAATCGCCAGTAAGAGTCAATGTTCCGTCGGTCAATGTTTTTAGGACGACATGTAGTGACACGCTATTGTTTACGGCTGAGAGCAGAATGACAGTGCTGCGCTCTAGCAAGGCGTTGTCGCGCATGCGCACTAGCCGTTTTTGCTACCGCGCATCCACCGCACTGGACCCCAAGAATTGGCGTCAATTATAATAAGATCATTCAAATATTTCATAATTGGCTCCGCACTCATTGGTCATTTGGTTATGATTTTTTACGTATTACATTAAAAATCAAAGTTTATTAGCGCAAGACCTGGATTTTAGTTCAAAATAAAGAAAACAATGCGACTTCGATGAAAAATATGAATTTGACAAACTCCCTTATTTTTTGTAAGTGGCGCAGTCGATTTGATAGAGGTTTGCAGTAGGAGAGAGGTATCATATTATTTCACAGTAAATAAAAAATACAATAATAAGTGACCACAATTTTTTTTGCGTTGTTAAAGTTAATTATTATTACTAATAAAAACGATCAAGGTCAAGTTTCTAATCAGGCCAGCTGATCCTGAGCTCACTTAAGATGATGCTTGAAAATCAGCAGGCATGTTTAAAAGCTTGACCTTGGCCTGCCAGTCCTATTTCACTTTACTTTAACAATGTAAACTGTAACTGATTATGTTATGATATTTCCGAAAACCCTTTAACATTGTATGTTTTAACCATTCTCTTCTTTTTTAAATCGTAATTTGATTATATGTTACTTATTAATTGTTATATGTAATACGTCGAAAATCTTTTAACATATTACGTTTTGATTATATTTTTTTGCTCATTGACACGAAATGACTGCGAAAGTTCAATTTTTATTTTCAAAAGAAGTGAGAAGTTGATCAAAGCTCTTCCTGATGCAATTAAAAGATGATGGAGCAGAACCTCAGGAGCCCAGTCCAATGTAATTAAGCACTTTCAAGTCTACCTGAAGTGCCCTTTTGAATAATCGTGTGATAGAACCTTAAGTTTTTAACTTTTTATTTTAATACTTGGAGGACGAATTAATTGACTGTTCTTAAAAGGGCTAAACAACATTTTTTACGTTTAGCTCTGTTTATGTCACTTAAAACTATTCAAATTTGAAAATGGCAAATTAATAGTTTTAAATTGTTTTAGAGCTTCTAATCGAAAACTTTCAAGAACCACTAATAGTAATTCTTAAGTTAGTATCTTATAGTTTACAACTTAACTAGTGTCTTTAAAATTTGAGGTATTAGTTTTCCCTTCACAATTCGAACTTGAGATTAACCAGCTATAAGTTTATTATAAAACCAACTGGTTACAATTACTGCAATGTGGTACAATCCCGAGAGTCAGGTTCACTCTCGCATTCGACATCGTCACCGTAATGAACACGGCGCGCCTGTAGAGCCCAAGTGCCATTGGACCATTTCCCTTGTCCACGCCTGATTATCAGAGTCAAACCCCTTAATAAAGCAACAGTTTTGTGGCCTCTAGAACATCCCAACGTCGCTGATTGGATTACCTTACTGCAACAGTTGTCATCGACAACACAGAGACCACAGTGTAGTGTTGTGTAATGGAGCAGTAGCCCTGGTTCTCGCCTGATTGGCGGGATCAAAAGCCAATACACTTGAGGCCTTGAGCCTTGCTTCACTAGGCCTTGTGTCTTCACGACAAACCACCGTGCACAGTATGAGCATGGTATAAGTCATCAATTTCAGATTTGTTCTAAAAATGCTTCCAGTACTAATCTTACAAAAGTAAAAATAACTGAGCTCATTAACAAATGTTCTCTAGCAGAACAGCCTTTAGAAGATTGCATTTTCTAATTCGTTAACGACATCAAAATTTCCCTTAAAACCGTAAAAAATAAATAAAGATTATAGCAAAAAGGGAATATAAATGATATAATTGGTTTCACACTTATTTTTTTTTCTTTGATGTAACATCTAGTAGCACATTAAAGTAAACAATTACGCTTAATTGTAACATAGGTTGGCAAATTTCTGTGTGTTCATATATCTCTTTTGTTCATAAAATATCGCAGAGTTTAATATAATTCAAAAAATGTATTCTAATGAAAACCAGGAGCAGAGTGAATAACTAATTTACTGTTAAAAACCGCAGCCTTTCCTAAAACAGGAGTTTGTTATTTACTACAGAAAGTTGAACACTTGCGGTGTTGCCCACTCAACTACTTTTTACGTTTTATTTTTCAGACACTGTCATATATTTTATATATATTTTGGTATTTTAAAATTCTGATTGAGAAATTTTTTAAGAATTTAGAAATTGTGATGAAACATGTATGAAAATATTAAATCTAAACTCTAATGTAAAAATCGTCAGCTTCATGAGTACTTTGTATTTGGTGTTCCACGAACCTAAGATAATCAATTCCTCGAATTATTGATTTTTGAAAATCGTCCGCTGAAACTGTGAGTTAGTTTTCTGGATAGTTATTATTTCAAATGTCAAGATTACTTTAATATTTTCAAGGATCACTAGAGAAGTTTCTGTAATCTATTTATATGTTCTTTAACATTATAATTAAAAGTGTAGCTTTTTGAAATATTTGTGTGTGTATGTATTTAAAATCGGAGGTTTAATTGAGACCCCGGTCAAATTCCTCTAGCAATTCCAGGTGATTCCTGTATGAATTTATTCACTTAAAGGTGCAAAGCCAGAGGAGCAGCGGAGTGCGCGACGTGCTAAGTGGCGGGTATCGAGTTAAATTATTGTTAATGAAATCCCCCTTTACTGACTCTGCCGTTGCTTTGGAACGTTGAGTGCACCTTTCTGCTCTGCCAGTAAATCCAACAGTCCAACAATGCTTCTGAAAGTTATATTAACAATGCTATGTATTTTATAATTTTAAGCTAGTGCCATACATAAGTCATGGTCCTCTAAAATTAATCTATATTGCCTATGTATATTTGATCTTTATTCTCCTATACTATGATATCTACCTTTATATCAACCTTTACAACCATGATTTTTGTGGCCCCTTTTTCTCAGTCTGTGCAACGTAGCGAAAATCGAAGCACACCGATAGAATTGCATTTTCCTGTAGATGTGCATTATAGCATTAAAATTTATATTAGTCTTTTGGCCATGCAGGAAAATAAGAATTTACAATTTAAAAAAATTGATATTGACTTTATGAGATGCCATGTTGGTGAAGGATCAAAAAATAGAATTATGTATTTGTCATCATTTGTAGCTGTGGATATAACATGCAACTTTTCGTAGTGCAAACATTACATTAGATATTATTATTACAGTATGTGAGGCAAAAATAAAATGTGCGCTGTTTTTTCTGTCATCTGATGAAGTATTAATCCAAAACAATAACAAATTTGTATCTATTCACAGTCTGTTACAGAAGCAATTAGCGATAAGGAGTACATCACTGACATGAGGTAGTATTTGTCCACTGACAAATATAACAGAGTTAAGTACAAATTTTAATTTTCAGGAACTTTCAAGCCACGTGTATTATTGTGGCATGGAGAGAAAATTTTTGAAATCAGGACTATTTGAAGAAGATTGACAATATCATATTAAACCTTACATACATGTTCCATTTCACACAAATACTTAGAAAATACAATTTGCTCGCTTAAATAAGATGAAGAAATAAACATCTGCGGATGAAAAGGGGGAAAAAGTACAATAAGTTGAGTCTCTATCATCCAATATATTGACTGACGTAAAGCTGGCGTGCGACTGGACATTACATTCAAATTGTGATTTTTATTGGTGGTGAATTGGTAAAATATGAGGATGATCTTATGTGTGAACGTAGAACTCACTAGTGCGGACGTTAATGTCAAATAGAGAATACCGCATCCACAAGCCATCACTTATAACAATCCACAATTCGCGTTTCCAAGTAGCTGGATTATAGGACACACCACCGTTCCTGTAAAAAGGAAAATAAATCAAATTAAATAATTACAAATAGACCTAAGGTGTAGATTGAAGTATACTGGATTTAAATTATGAACTTTACTTTAACATATGCAAAATCATTTTAAGATAGCAAGGCTGTGTACTTTTTGTGTGGAATATTACTTCTAATTTATATTTAACTGTATTAATAACGAAAACAAATACAATTATTGTTCTTTTGAGCTTAAGCCTGTTTACGTTTAGCTTGCACAATACACAGTGAGCTAAATCGAATAACAGTTGTGTATATCGTACATCCAATCCATCTGAACATTGATATACTTTATATACTACTATTCATCATCACATCGTAATTGTATCACACGTAATTAATATTAAAGATAATTTTTTAATACCAGGTTTTTAATACAACCGAGGCTTAGAAATTCTCGGATTCAATTGATATAAGAGGAAGTTAGGAGTTTTGACAGTTCAGTTACTGTAAAATAAATTATAATTTTTGTTTTTAGTTTTGGTTGTCAGCATATTTTCATTTAGGAGTACTGTTAATGTTATCTTTAATATTAATTTAGTTAAGATAGCTGTATTGGAACTTTGTTCTGTATCTGTCGTATAAAATCTTGTATTTAATAAACAAATAACTTATCTTCTCAAAAAGTAAGTCTAATAATAAAAAAAACATAAACCAAAATTAACTCGCGGTTGGTTTATGTTTTCTTATGTCAGGATAATCGCATATTAATATAGTTTGTTTTTGCAATAGTTCGTATAACTGAATAAGATCTACAACCAAGTTGTAAAAACTGTCCGCACATGATCTTTAAATAGATTATGAACGCTTTCGAGACCAGTCATTTACTGAATCAGAATTTTGGTTAAAACTAGTGAATGAACGATCTGGTCATTTAGTGAATTGTGGTTTGAATGAACTCAATTCATATAAAGAAAAACCTACAAACAGTACTAATTTACTTTGTTTCTTCACAATAGTTAAAATTGAAGGGGGTTTCTCGTCCTGTTCAGTAAATGACCGGGTTGTAATTCTTTCGCAATGTTTTTGGCTGGACATGTTCAATCGCTTAATTTTGTTGAGGGAGTGGTGGCAGATATATAAATAAAAAAATACAAATTCAGACTTTTGGTGGGGGTATTATGTACTAAGAGGATGACACTTCTTCAGGTACCCTTTATGAAGAAAACATCCCTGACACAACTGCATAAAATATTGAAGTAATCGAATGACGCAAAAAAAGAAAAATGAAAGTAGAGAAAAGCAAAGCCGATGATGATGAAAGTTGAAGAGGATCACGCAAAAATGAAAGAAAGAAGCAAGCAAAGATTTTGAGTGTTGGATACAATAAAATAATAAAATATAAAAAAGTGAGGCTAAAAAGGTTTGTAAACAAAAATAGATAATGCATTTATTACTCGATTGAAAATAACTTCACAAAAGTGTTATTTATCATTATTTTTACAATTGTTATTAGGAGCTTTATGATAGAATTATTTTCTAGACATATTTTTTATCTTCGTTAGGCGAAATCAAACCAGGCATTTACTGAAACTTGGCCCGGTCATATCCTGACACGAGACCTGTATTTCACTGAAATCGTTGCATAGTTTTCTTAAAAATATATTAACATATTTTTCTCTCTATTTAGATTTATAATTTATATCCCATTTCAATCTATAGATGTTTTGCAAGAGATAGACGATATAGAACACATTGAAATCTATTTAGTTTGGGAGTAATCTTAATTTGATCCGAGATCTCCCCCTTACCGGTCGTTCATTGATACACTCACCCTATATGTATTTTGGGACAAATTCCGCAGCACATGAACGGACATCAGCGTAATGTCATCTCCAGGTAAACTAAGCTTTATTCATACCAACTCGGGACGTTTCCCTACCTCGGGATTTGATAGAAAGCTAACAAGTCCATAAAAATTACCATAGACGTAATGAACATGCCGCACGTCCCAAAATTCCCACCCATTCTTGTTTTTTTTTCATCGGAAAAGATTATCTTTAAGGAACCTTTATGCGATCAAGGAAGGGATTTTTTGTTATTGGTAACATTTCATCCTCTCCCACCCTAAAACATGGTAGGCCTATAGTTTTAAGGGTAAGCAAATCACTTAAAAAAAACTAATCCCCATAAAGTGACACATAATTTCAAAGAGATTGATGAAAGATAAAAATTACACAAATGTAATTCAAAGGTTGAATTTATACTGACGATTTAACATGGTGGTTATGACATTTCCTCGTGTTTTGAGAACGATTAAGATTTCCTGTAAACGATTGCGGAGTTGAAATCAGAAAGAAAAACAAAATTTAAATAAATGGGTCGCAACTAAAGCGTTGTATTTCAGGAAAATATTTCCATTCGGTGTTAAGGGCAGTGATAAACGGGGCGATTCTGATCACGGCGGCGAAACAGCCGCTGCCGTCGTTTTCGCAGTAGTACATAGTTTTAAATGGCCGCTTACACATAGGGCGGTTGGAATACCGCGCGACAATATTGCCGCGGTCAGTTTAAACCTATGCACTACTGGATACGACAGCAGCGGCAGTTTCCCCGCCGCGATAAAAATCGCCCCTTTTGTCTCCGCTCAAGCAATAAATCGTCTACATTAAAAACATGTACTTTAATGTAACTAATCGTTTTTAGTTTACATTAAAACATGAATATGTTGTTGTCTAATTCAAAAACTTTTGTAAATATTACCAAATGGTGGATCTAAAGCCAGTTTACATTAATCGCATTTTGCACTATAATAAAAAAGGATTGTCTTTACAATTTTCGTTTTCATGGTTAGGAGCTTTTAGCCCCTTCAAGCCACTAGTGATGTATATTTCCTCTATTATTAATTTCTTCCAAAATCGTAAATATATTTTAAGTGAATTAATGTTTTAGTTAGTAAGCAGTATAGTAGACAATTAGATTACAGCTAAGGATTTAATACAAAAACCAGAGTTCATCTAAGACACACAATACCACACCTCCTGGCCACATTAAACCAACCAATCCCCTCAGACTTGATTGTGGCTGATCACGTCTAACTGAACTCTGCGCCCTTCAGTTGAGTTTAATACTATTTATAAATAACCTTGAGGTTGGTGAATAAATATTTAGTTTTTATTGTTCACTTTGTTAATTTGGTTGCGATCGTTATTTAATTTTGTTTGCGTCGTGTATAAAAAGTTTATTTTGTGTATAAAAGGGCTGAATATTAAATTCTACTGTTGCTGCATATTTACAAGGCACTTATTATAAAAAAACTTTTTTTGGACAAAACATGCACTTTTATCTCAGTTTATTTATATCTACAAATAATATTTACTTTATCTTGATTTACAATACTTGCCATTCTAGAATTTTATTTTAATTTTTTGTTAGAGCTCAACTAATAAAACAATTCTAACATAACTGAGTAAAACGTTTGTTTGAGTAAGGAATATATAACACCGTGGTTTGTTTGGTGAATTCTATAGGGCGTATTCTATAGGGTATAAAAAGTGCTGTATTAAGGAATTTGTTATTTCGAGGTTTAATTGTATGGTCTTTGTGCGTTTGATAAAAAGGTTACTTATTAGTTGACGTATAAAAGGGCTAAATTATGCAATAAAATGTAGCTATTTTTGGAGATAACAAATGATGGAGTGACTTTTCACATTCGTCCACAACTGTTGATTATGCATGAACGTTTTGTTGATTTTGACGTCACCTAAAACTTCTTTGTTCTCAGGACTAACATTGCTTCCAGGATTAAAAAAGGCGGAATAAAAATTAAACTAAAGGTCATTTACGGTGTTTTATAAATAAATTGAAGATTATTCTTGTGAAATTACTTTTGATTGAGATTTAATTTTTGTTTGCTGAGTAACCTTAACTCACTCAATTATAAACAGATATAGAGCTATGTTGATGCGTATCGCTTATCGTGATTAAAGAAATATTCAAGTATTCAAATATTGTTTTTGGTATAAACAACAAATTAATTAATTCTCTTCTACACCTTAATTTTTGCTCATATATTTTTGATAATTTTAGTGTGGACATAAAGGAAATAATAAAATATATTCAAAATCATATTCAAAATCTGGAGAAGGAAGAGTAAGTCAAAGGTATGATTCGAGGAGTTTGTACTTTTGTACACTGAGAACTTGTTTAGTCTGTGAAAATAAGTGGTGCGTATCGAGCAATGTTTAGGGTGATTAATTGCAGATCGTGTTTCCTAAGTGAGTAGGACGGCTTTGTGGTAATAATTCTCTTTCTCATGGAAAGGGCCTATTATGTTTGTTCCCATTATTTATTGTGTTACTTAGAACACTTAATCACGAAGGTTTTAATTTATTTGGCATTTCATATACACTAACAGTTTTTTTACAAAACTAAAAATTTATAGTTGGTCTTAGCTTAGAGTTAAATAATTTGGTGTCGTCATTACTGTAAATAAATCAATGTATAGGTGTCGGGACATCATATCTTTCGGGAATACTTTCTCGACCCCCATAAATTACGAGATTTTGAGGTTGGAGTTTCGTAAGGATTACTGTTATTAATGTATTACTTTTTCGCCTGAGCAAAATATCAAATATTAGGCGGATATTTAAAATTACTAACTAGAACAAAAACACGTATAGAAAACTAAAACGAGTAGTTTTTGTATTATTAATGCTATTAGCTATGTAACCCCGCTACGCTTCGGACGATTTGTGATATTTGTTTTCATGATTCTTATAAAGTTTTTTCATTCTGAATGTGTCAACGTCAGTGAAGTTTTCCAACGATTTGATCGGTTTAGTTGATTTTGACGATTGTATTTGTTGGTAGTATGTTCAATATTCGTTTATCAATTAAAATTATATTATTTGTTTGAAATTCATTGTTGTTTACGGCGAGTTGTTCAATGTTGTTGTTGATGGTTCTTGGTAGTGTTCTGGTTTTGATTTTACAGATATTTGCCATCACTCAACTTCCTCACATTGGCTTTCTCGTATTTTACTTGGTAATATGTCTGCTATAATCCAAATAACTTAAAAACTTTTATCTGTTAAAGCAGGGAAACGTCCGGACATAACCGAGATTGTTTCACTTTGAGAGTTTTACCGTCTTTTTGGCAGGCCACATTTGCTCACTGTTTTACTGAAAGGATTTTCAGAGTATTATTTTTAAGTTTTTACATTATAACGTTGTAAATTAACAATCGTATAGTTTAGTATGCAAGATGCACTTGCAATATGGTTCCACAACACACCTTAGGTGGGTTGAAGTCACTCCAACCGCAGTCTGGTTTCACTACCTAGCTTAGGTGGGTTGAGATTATTGCACTTGCAGTATGATTCCACTACACTGCTTAGGTAGGTTGAGTTCACAACACCTGCAGTCTGGTTCCACTACACTGCTTAAGTGGGTTGAGGTTACTCCACCTGCAGTTTGGTTCCACTACCTAGCTAAGGTGGGTTTAGGTTACTCCACCTGCAGTCTGGTCGACAACACAGCTTAGGTGGGTTTAGGTTACTCCCCCTGCTGTCTGCTCCACTACACAGCTCAGGTGGATTGAGGTTACTCCATTTGCAGTCTGGTGCCACTACATTGCTTAAGTGGGTTAAGGTTACCTCCACTTGCAGTATGATTCCACTACACAGCTTCGGTAGGTTGAGTTCACAACACGTGCAGTCTGGTTCCACTACCTAGCTAAGGTGGGTCTAGGTTACTCCACCTGCAGTCTGGTTCCACTACCTAGCTAAGGTGGTTTGTTACTCCACCTGCAGTCTGGTTCCACTACCCAGCTTAAGTGGGTTGAGGTTCCTCCACCTGCAGTCTGGTTCCACTACCTAGCTAAGGTGGGTTGGGGTTACTCCACCTGCAGTCTGGTCGACTACACAGCTTAGGTGGGTTGTTACTCCACCTGCAGTTTGGTTCCACTACCTAGCTAAGGTGGGTCTAGGTTACTCCACCTGCAGTCTGGTTCCACTACCTAGCTAAGGTGGGTCTAGGTTACTCCACCTGCAGTCTGGTTCCACTACCTAGCTAAGGTGGGTTTAGGTTACTCCACCTGCAGTCTGGTCCGCTACACCGCTTAGGTTGATTGAGATCACTCCATCTGCAGTGTGGTTCAACTACACTGCTTAAGTGGGTTGAGGTTACTCCACCTGCAGTCTAGTCGACTACACAGCTTAGGTGGGTTGTTACTCCACCTGCAGTCTGATTCCACTACCTAACTAAGGTGGGTTTAGGTTACTCTACCTGCAGTCTGGTCGACTACACAGCTTAGGTGGGTTGTTACTCTACCTGCAGTCTGGTTCCACTACCTAGCTAAGGTGTGTTTAGGTTACTCCACCTGCAGTCTGGTCCACTACACAGCTTAGGTTGATTTAGATCACTCCATCTGCAGTCTGGTTCCACTACACTGCTTAAGTGGGTTGAGTTTACTCCACCTGCAGACTGGTCGACTACACAGCTTAGGTGGGTTGTTACTCCACCTGCAGTCTGGTTCCACTACCTAGCTAAGGTGGGTTTAGGTTACTCCACCTGCAGTCTGCTCCGCTACACCGCTTAGGTTGATTGAGATCTCTCCATCTGCAGTCTGGTTCAACTACACTGCTTAAGTGGGTTGAGGTTACTCCACCTGCAGTCTAGTCGACTACACAGCTTAGGTGGGTTTGTTACTCCACCTGCAGTCTGTTTCCACTACCTAGCTAAGGTGGGTTTAGGTTACTCCACCTGCAGTCTGGTCGACTACACAGCTTAGGTGGGTTGATACTCTACCTGCAGTCTGGTTCCACTACCTAGCTAAGGTGGGTTTAGGTTACTCCACCTGCAGTCTGGTCCACTGCACAGCTTAGGTTGATTGAGATCACTCCATCTGCAGTCTGGTTCCACTACACTGCTCAAGTGGGTTCAGGTTACTCCACCTGCAGTCTGGTCGACTACACAGCTTAGGTGGGTTGTTACTCCACCTGCAGTCTGGTTCCACTACCTAGCTAAGGTGGGTTTAGGTTACTCCACCTGCAGTCTGGTCGACTACACAGCTTAGGTGGGTTTGTTACTCCACCTGCAGTCTGGTTCCACTACCTAGCTAAGGTGGGTTTAGGTTACTCCACCTGCAGTCTGGTCGACAACACAGCTTAGGTGTGTTGTTACTCCACCTGCAGTCTGGTTCCACTACCTAGCTAAGGTGGGTTTAGGTTCCTCCACCTGCAGTCTGGTCTACTACACAGCTCAGGTGGATTGAGGTCACTCCATCAGCAGTCTGGTTCCACAACATTGCTTAAGTGGGTTGAGGTTACTTCACCTGCAGTCCAGTACATGAAATTATTTTGCCATCAGCTAGTTTTTATTCCAAGTCGTGGAACGTTGTAAACAACGATTTATACGGTAAGTCAATTTTGTAGGTCACCTCGTTTGGGTATTGCCAATCCGTGACAAGATAATCTTTTTCCCGTAAAGGTGTAGTTTTTTAGAAGTTTACCAGTCATTGACACAGTTAAGTCTTCAAGGATAATCAGAAAGATATCTAAGAACCAGCGCTCTTACTTATTATGCTGTCTTTGTATTTGTCCCAAACTAATTTTAGGTATGCTACATGACAAAAATCCTAAGAGGGTCTGTCAAGCATGCTTCATCCAGGGCGTGGTCTCAGTGTACATCATCCTCAAATTAAAGGTGAACGACTACGAATCGTGTGCAAGAGAAGGCGGAGGCAGTAGTACTAGATATTACGATGGTGAACAGAATATTATCTGTCAATACTCTCGTTTTTCTCTACTTTTTTATATTCTAGAACAGGTTTCCTCTGCTATCCACGGCAGAACTCGTTACCTTTTCCTACTTGGTATGCAGGTACAATTGTGTTGAAAATGTACCAAGCTGTCACAGAACTACTGATTCACCTCCCTAATTCATATCTCGTTACTTAGTCAAAGTCTCCTATCGTAAAAGTAACCGGGTCAGAACTTGTTGATATTCTCATAAATATACTTAATAGATTTGGCCGTGTTACAGGACTGACATTGGTATGAATCAAGAAACTGCGAGATATTGTAGAATTGTATAGCACAACTCAGGAATTCTCAACACTAATTCTATTGATTTTCTGTCATCCGAAGTATATCTGTCATCCGAAGGTGACCGCCTGTGGTATTAGGGTGTCCTCGAATCCGGTTTGTGTTTCCTTGAGAAGTAAACGAGGATACTTATTAGTACATACCCCATCTACTACTATGCAAGGTGAAGGTTTGTTCAAGGTTCCACATGGACCGTGTATCATGGACGACTTGACGAATCCGCGAAGGACATAATCGGTTTCCTTACTAGGGATTTCAGCTTGTACGTCATCTATTTCTCTGGCCTTACCTTTTCCTCCGACCAAGGCAGAATGTGGACATGGGAGAGGACTCGTTTACACATACGACACCTTGAGAGTACATTAGACTGTGGCACCTTGAAGGGCCAAAAAGACACCCCTTTTTGAGGAGACAAATAATCTGTTTCACCTTTAAATGAAAGACCTGCGCTACCTAGTCATGGCTCTCTTGAGGTTTCCGACCTTTTTCAGAAGTTTTACGATTGTCAGTCATTACGGTTTGTAAATGAATGTTAAATAGATATCAGGACGTCCGAAATAGCGCACTCATATCGTAGTATCTTGGGCACATTCATGCATGTACTGTTCCAGTAAAAGTCGAAGGTAACACTGCCGTTTTACTGATTTACGATATACTGCTGTAAGTTTTACGCAATTCGTATTTCATATTAACATTCTCCTCACTCCTTACATATCCCTATTGTCGCGGGCACCAAATAGGGCGAGTGTGTGCTGATGGCGAAATTATGAGTTCAAGAGACGAGCAATGAGAGCATCTATTAAAAAAAGACCGAATAAATTGAATAGCTTAACAAAATGGAAAACTCCGAAAATCAAACCATAAAGTTAATTGTCTTTGTGGGAAGCAATATGTACGTTTGAAAATGTTACTGCTTTTCTCCGAGCGAAGCCGTGTCTAAAGTTAATTGTCTTTGTGGGGAGCAATAAGTATGGTTAAAAATGTTACTATTTTCCTCCGAGCGAAGCTGTGTCCAAAGTTAATTGTCTTTGTGGGGAGCAATATGTACGGTTACAAATGTTACTGTTTTCCTCCGAGCGAAGCTGTGTCCAAAGTTAATTGTCTTTGTGAGGAGCAATATGTACGGTTACAAATGTTACTGTTTTCCTCCGAGCGAAGCTGTGTCCAAAGTTAATTGTCTTTGTGAGGAGCAATATGTACGGTTACAAATGTTACTGTTTTCCTCCGAGCGAAGCTGTGTCCAAAGTTAATTGTCTTTGTGAGGAGCAATATGTACGGTTACAAATGTTACTGTTTTCCTCCGAGCGAAGCTGTGTCCAAAGTTAATTGTCTTTGTGAGGAGCAATATGTACGGTTACAAATGTTACTGTTTTCCTCCGAGCGAAGCCGTGTCTAAAGTTAATTGTCTTTGTGGGGAGCAATAAGTATGGTTAAAAATGTTACTATTTTCCTCCGAGCGAAGCTGTGTCCCATATATTTGATACTAACCGAGCGAATTCGTTCTGTATCGATCTTTGCATATATATCAACCATACACTAAGTGAGGAGGTAGCTGAACTACGGAATGTTTGTGATCCGTTATCCTGCTCCATTATTCTGTAGCAATAAAAATTAGCGGCAGAAACAGTTTTTTTAAAGAGTTATAAATGACTAGGTTACTCGGCGGAATATTTATATAGTATAGTAGTCATATCCCACGGCAGATCATCACCGGATCGTGGGATACCCAATGATACGGAGCAACTGATTGCAACTGCTTTGGAGTACGATAGCCCTCTTCTCATAATCCTAGCAACACTAGGATACCTACTTTTTTAGTCATAGGAGCATTGTAAAGTCCCCTGTGCTCAACCAGTGGCTTTCTGTCAGCTAACAGTCTTGTTTGGCCTTGAGCAGATTCCATAGCAGATTTTAAGTTCTGTACGTATATTTTGTGTGTGTGTGTAGCAAATACTCCAATCCCTGCACTAATTCAGGCTTGTGATACCTGGAAATTTACCACATATGATATTTTATTTAGTATTGCTGTCGCCTACAAAGTAATGATGACGATTGTCTGATGACGCTTGTCTGATGACGTTTGTATTAAGGGATTCTGCAATGGATAGTTTTATCGCTTACGATAACACATAAAGTAGATAAGCGCCATCGCCAGACATAGTAATAAGCCTATGAGGGAAAACACTAATAACATCTATGAGCTCAAGGTCCGCCATCGTCGTTATGTGAATAATCAACAGCATATTTAAAAAAATTAAGGATATTCAGAGTATCATGGTTAGGTAGGCTCCGCCATGCCCTATGCGATCATCTCAATTGAGCACAATTTACAAAATAACTCCAACATATTGAGACTAGAAAAATATCTTGAATGCAAATTATGTATAAAATTTAATTTTATGTTAACGTTGTTCATTCATATTGTGGATTGGATCACTCGAATATATGCTATAAGTTGAAATGTACAGAAATGTACAGAACGAAATGTACTCCTAATTTTTACAAAACTTCAGCCCCCCCGCAAGAAAAAACCTAAACTGTCATGTTTTGAAAAAAACCGTTTTTAGTTGATGCTTACAGCAACTAAAAACTAAGAAAGAAATATATGGATATTTAAAGTTTTGAACCAACTAATTTGGGCTGTGCGATGATGCGTCAATGGTATTTGACAAATATGTGGTAAATGTTTTCTATAGTTACACAAATCCCAATAAAAATATTGGTTTGAATTATTTTTAAGGTATTAAAAAACAACCCAAAATACACAAATCGAAAAATGTGTCTTTGGTCGATGTATGGAATATGTTTAGCTACATCACAGATGTTTTGCTAATGCATGAATTACAATACAAATATACATGTTCATGGTTTGAAAAGAAGCAAACACCTGTTCACAACCTCTGCGGATTAGCAACGGGAGTGCAAACAGAGGAAGCCGTGGAATTACGGGCCATTCTGGGCGACCGTCCCGTGTTGGTTTAGGTCGGTCAATTCCACACATGGTCCAATAACTTAGCTTTACCGACCACAATGGTCATTCAGTCACTTAAGTTTCCTAATCCTATTCAAGTGATTGATAGCATTAATATTTTGATCAGTATAACACTGATTTATCGTGTTTTACTATTGATTTTGATACCTTTTTTAATCTGCGCAATATTTTGCCTTATAAATTACATTATAACAGTTTTTATCGAAAATGGTCGAGTAAGCGGTTGTTAATTGAAAAAATATGGTGATATAATTAGACCAGTTCGTAATTAATTGGAGAAATTGTGGTTCGGATCCCACGTTAAAATGAAGGACCCCTTAGTTGCCTTTGGCTATTGGGCAATTAATATTTAACAGTCCTGTCTAAGGACCATATCGGCCTTGGTCGGTAACAACACAACAACTTCGCGCCACAATCATCATACACTCATCTCACTTATGCTCTCTCTCATACTTGGCTTAAAATACCTACCTGGGTAAGACGTCATTCCAGCCACAAATTATCAAGTAAAGAATATAAAGTTGTCTTTATTTACTCGTTGTAGCTTTGCTTACAAACACTTTTGTGTTGTTTTCCTTTAATGTGTTGCAATCGAGGTTAATCCTTAAAACTATTTCAAACCATCTCCATATGTTTACTCACGGTGATGTTTGTTGTAAAAAGGTGAATTGAGTTTGATCTATTGCCGACGGAGAGCGCCACTAATCCAAAACTTCAGTCCTTTACTGTGCTTAGCTGAAGCCCCTTCTTAAAATTCTGAGACGTATTGGCAAATCTACGTAAAAATACCGTTAATGTGAACCTTCAAACATTAAAATCGACCGAGCCGTAATCGAGTTATTACTGTGAAAAGAAAACCCCTCGCGTATTATTTGTAAAGTCAATGACATTTAGTGATTTTTAATACTACCGCAGTTCCGTAGTTGTTATTGGATAGATTCATAAAATCTATTTAGTTAAATTTTGGAGACCAACGAAATTCTTATAATATTTCGACATCTACTCTACATTACCACAAAGTTCATAATATATTGTAAAGTCGTACATTTTGGGGGGGTTTCGATTTTTTACGAGGTTGCGTTCAGCGCTAAGGGTCACAACCTTGGATTACTTATTGGGCTACCAACCAGTGTATCTTAAATTAAAATGTTTTGCTGCAAGTTGAATTATTTTAACACAAGTTTGTCAGCTAAGCAGATTGTATGTGACAAGGGTTATTAGATCTCTTATATGAAGCACGGGTACCTTACTATCCTCTAGTTTTTAACCGACCATCACTGATACATTTTCTAAATAAGTCATCAGGAGTTCATGTCTAAATGTTGATTTAGGCTATTCCCGTTCTAAAAATCCTTTAAGAGGATTTTTGCAAAAGCAAAACATTGTTTATTAAAATTACCAGAATGGTAACAACAATCTTCTTTGTATTTTCTGCCTCTCATTAATGAGCCGAATTAAGTAAAATTAACTTGGGAAAATAACATAATTCTGCAAAAGTTAACATCGTTCCCTTAAAACATTAGGTATAATTAGCAGATATAATTAGAACCAAAAGCACAAAGATGACGCTTAAGAAGCGTGTAATAATGAGGGAGTGGGAAAGGTGGTAGAGGATGAAGCAAGAAACATCTCTTGCCTGCCATCTCTTTACATCACTTATTGTTAATGACGTTAAAAGTAAACTAATAAATGAATTATTTATAATTAAAAAAAATAATAACATTCAAAACTACTACTACATGTTTCTGTTGTTGTCCTTACTGTCAATCTTAGAAAATAAAAAAATGTGTTAAATTTCATAAACTATTCAATAAAAATCCTTAATATTACAACTAAAAATATGTTACAAGGAACCTAAGAGTATTTAAATATTTACTATTATTCACTACCCCTAAATTATTTACTCGCCTATTATTTACTTAAAACTTTTCAAGATCCTTACGTTATCAAGGAAATTCAACTGTTTTACAATTAAACACGCGATCATTGTACCAAATGGCCTCTCTCGTTTTATAAAAATATTAAAATCCATCAAATGATTCGTCCCATATATCTACTGGCATTTCCGGCCAATGCCCCACCGGATATTGCTGTGGGATCAGGCACCTCTGTTAACGAGCAGTTCTTTAAATATCACGGAAATTGATAACATTATCACCATTATCCGGATACAGATAGGCCTTTGCCGATGTGGACCACGAATGGTGTTTAAATATTTGAATTAATTTGTGCTATATTTCTTGTGGTTATACGTTTGCTATAGCTTGAAGGATATGATGCTTTAATAAATAGGTATTTATTGTATATTAAAATCCTAAGATTGATATCTAATCGAATAAACAATATTTTGAAAATGACCTATTTGAAAGTACCTGTTTTTAATTACTCAAAATAATAATTTAAAAATAGTATTTTAGACCAATGACATTAAGTCGTGTATTCAGTGAATTTGAGTTAATGTTTAATTAATTCCCTTCTTATACGTCAAGTCAAACGTATAATACATAAAAATATAGCAAGTAAAAACAAGTGTTTGTTAGCAATTTTTTGTTCTAAAATATTATTATTTTAATCATACTTTCATTACAATGCTATCCACAATTATATAGTTCTTTTTAGTCCTATAAGGATATGAAAGCCGCAATAATGATTTCTGGGTTTAAAACTTTGAATAAATTACAATTTATAATATGTTTTCCATTTAAGATTACTTGTAATTAGTGTCGTAAAAACTAATGACGTTATTGTTTTGATTACAGTTAACAAAAGCCAGAACGAAATTTATCAAACAGAAAAAAGTATACAAACTCTATGAAGGCTGCAAATTAAATGAGACGGTAGCGCACTCTGCCTCGGAACTGTGGCAGCGTGTCTCGCTTGTACGAGTCAGAATCAGAATCAGAATCAGAATCTTTATTTCCATAAATCTTACAATCTTCGAGCCCCAACAAACCACATGAAATGTCGTTAGGTGCTCATTATTACACAGAGATAAAGAAACATAAACCCTAAAATATACATAAATTAACAAGGCGCTCGGGTGACGGTGCACAGACTAACTCAAATATTTCTACCTACTGGTTAAACATCAAACATTGCAAAATATTTAAACAGGAAACAATTTTCTCAAGGAGAATCAATAATTATGTTCAACACATGGTATTATTGATACTGAAACAAATTAAAATATATAACTATAAACTCAGTAAAAATTACGTAACAGGTTATATGATACACTAGGTTTAAAAAAATAAAGAGAACATAAAAGAAACCATACACAGTTACCAAAATTATGGTTTACATAAATGCATAATTAAGGAGACAAGTCGAAATGGCGACAGAAAACAGTTAACCAGCGTAAAAATGGCAATCTCTCACACTTTCACTCACTGACACGCACGACTTCTTTTCCTTTTTATCGACTACATTGTGTAATTTTTGCATTTGTTTATTAACCAAGAAATCAAGTATAATTTTATAATATCGAAACGTTTTGCATTTTCTAAATTAACAGGCAGTTCATTAAACAGTTTTGGAACCACGTGACTGAGCGAGTTCTTACCATAGGTATTGCAAACTCTTGGCAATTTGTATTTTTCGAAAATTTTAAAGGAATATTGCTCTTTTACATTTTGTAGTTTAAAACTGCACTTGTTATAGCAAAATTAATAATTTTACACTTATAAAATCTTCTGGGTACAGGGTATTATACATTTTGAAGGTACTGACTAGTGAATGCGTTTCAGGAAATCTTTGTTTAGAAATCATTATTAGTGTTTTGTTACTGCAAGGTTTCTATTCGTCTCAAAAAAACATTTTGGTGCTGCGCCCCAAACTTCTATCCCGCACCGAATTATTGATTCAAACATCGATTTATAGATTATAACAAGAGCTTCGTATGGTAATGTTTTTCTAAAATAAAACAATTTGGCAGTAATTGGTTCAAGTCTATTAACACCATAGTTTATGTGATGTTCCCATTTTAACTTATGATCAATCATTATCCCTAAATATTTAGTTTCACTGACAGAGTTTAGCTTTGGGCACTGGCAGTTAGCAAAATCACGATTTAGGAGACATTGACAAAAATGACTTCGAATGTTTGGAGCGCGTAGTGGAATATTATGGGCGGAATGAAAATTAATTACAACAGTTTTTTTTGCATTTATTAGGAGTTTTTTATCATGAACCCAGCTATTTAGAATATCGAAGTCGTTTTGGAGTGTTTTTTCCGCAATATTGAAGTCTTTGTGGGAAGTGATTAGAACAGTGTCATCGGCATACATAAACATTTTTCTCTTAAAACTACATGTTGCTAGGCTGTTAACATATGTGTTAAAAAGGATAGGTCCAAACACGCTACCCTGATTTAACACTTTACCAGAACTTAAGACATTCTTGATTTTAACAAATATAGGTCTGCCTTTTAAATAGTGTCGATGTTGTAGCATACTTTTAGCAGTACCGTTCACCCTTGTGCTATACCGGCTCACTCCTTGCTTTACTTTTTAACTTCCACACACAGGCCTGAGGCCCATGTGTGGGGGGCAAATGCCACAGTATTAAACAAATCCAAACGGTGTAGGTAAAGTTAAAATTAAATTAAAATTTATAGAGGAGAAAAGTATTTAAGACATTTGGCCTAAATTTTCCATGGGTGAAGATTCAGACTCCAAAATGAACTGGACGTAGTAAACCCGACAGTTACAAACAGTGGGCACACACGAACTGCCCAGTTTTGATGAGCTAACGCTGTAATTTTGATTGAAATTATTTTGATCGAGTTTCACTATAAGCCCAGAATACCAGACCTCGGTGGAAACTTTATGAAGTGCACGGTATACAGGGTTGGGCAAAAGTCTGGAATATATAAAATAACTTTTATATTATTTTGCAGAAAGTGTTGAAACCTTACAGTTGTGTATTTAGTACAAATAGGAATATTTTGGCGTATTTTCTCAGTTTCTCGCACAATGAGGGGACGGCCCACGCTGGGAGTATGGAAATTCTTAAATGTAAGCATACCTCGAGTTATACCTCATTTTAAAGATCTTAATTCGTTGATCACAACAGCGCAAACCGCACCTCAAAAGGTTGATCCAATCAGAAGTTACAGATCCTCAAAGATTTTAATGTTGGCCATTAAACTCAAGGCTAAAATCAGGGAAAAAGTCTAATTACTAATAAAGCACTCGGAACGATGTATTTTAGTTTTAGATACATGTATTTCTCATTGATGAGGATAATATGACGTATTAAAACAAATTTACTCATGACCAGGGGACGACCCGTGATGGAAGTCCAAAAATTCTTAAGGGTAAGCATACCTCGAGCTATACCTCATATTAAAGGTCTTAATTAGTAGATCATAACAGCGCAAACCGCGCCTCAAAAGGTTGATCCAATCAGAAGTTACAGCTTGATAAAGATATTAGTCTTGATTTTAGCCTTGAGTTTAATGACCAACATTAAAATCTTTGAGGAGCTGTAACTTCTGATTGGATCAACCTTTTGAGGTGAGGTTTGCGCTGTTGTGATCTAATAATTAAGACCTTTAAAATGAGGCATAACTCGAGGTATGCTTACATTTAAGAATTTCAAGATTTCCAGTATGGGCCGTCCCCTCATCGTGCGAAAAACTGAAAAAATACGCCAAAACATTCCTATTTGTACTAGATACACAACTGTAAAGTTTCATCTCTTCCAGTAAAATAATATAAAAGTTATTTTATATATTCCAGACTTTTGCCCGACCCTGTATATTATTGTCTTGTTTCGTAAATCGATAATTTGATTCAAAGACCCAAAGACGCCGTAAAAGGCAATTGAAATGGATTAACAAAAACAGTTTTTACTAAATCTTTTTAAATACTAAAGAAGTCAATTGACCAATCTGGCTGTAATGCTTCTATTTTCATCCGAGCTATCTTATTGTATTTTTCGTTGCAATCGATCTTTCTTCAGCCAGTACCCAAAGTCAGTTGTTATACCATCGACATTACACTTTTAATGGTTGTACTTACAGATTTCTAATTACAAAACATTGATAAATTAATGAAAACATTTTCCCTCGAATTCAGAAAGAATAATCTAGCAAGCATATGCTCAAGTAAAATAATCAGGAAAATCCTAAAATTAATTGGACTTTATGCAATTGGTTACTTTATAATCTTTTCATACATTTCATTCATATCTTTCATATATCATCAATCATCTCTTCATGTATACGACAAACGTCTTAGAGATTATTAAGTCCAAACTATTTCAATGATACCTGTTGTTCATGTTAGGAAACTTGTTATCTAAACCTGCAATTTTGAAATCTGCTACAAAATTAAATTAAAAAGTTAATTACACACACACACACACACACACACACACACACACACACACACACACACAAATATATATATATATACACATCCTGTTGTTATGCTTGCCTAATTTAATTACTTGAACATACTTTCTCGTACCATTTCGCCAAAGTCTCTGGTATGCTGGATTTTCTTGAAGTAACACTCAATTATTCCAGTAATTCCGCTCATGAGATAGAAAGAAACCTTAACGAGGAACGGAAAAGTCACTGAATAGGACTCGTCACCTACGCTTCTCGCATTACCAATGAGAACTTACTTAAGCCTAATCACTAACACTTCTTGCCCTTCCAGGATTTTTACGACTCTCGCTTCCCATTTCGCCATTGTGCACATGAGCATCATCACTGTTGCTTCTTGCCATGCATGTGTTGCTCTGTCGCTTCTCGCTTGGCCATTGTGTACGAGCCTCATCACTGTTGTGCGTTACCATCAAAGAACTACACTACTGGAACGCGCGCTGCCCATAAACCGCGTGTTTTAGTTTCCGGGCGCATGCAGCGGTGTGTTTCGATTGCATCTAGGGCCGCGCGGGCACTGAGAAGGGGCAGGAAGATGGCGCGTCCATCGCGGATATGCTGGTTTGACTTCCCGCTTTTTCGCCCAACTCGAAGTTTATACCACTTAGCACTGAGATAAAAGGTTGAAATTTTGCATGTTATGAGTCCTTTAGTTTTGAACGGTAATAGTATCAATTATATTTCAAATTTTTTTTTTCTAATTTAAAACATGAAAAAAGTCAAATGTTGTTATTCAACTTTAAAACTTGACACGAAAAAAGTAGTCGGCTGCTACTTTTTGTCTTTTTTGGTCAGGTAAAATAAAAAACGGTGGAAATTGTTGCTAAAGAATTGAATTCTTTAAATCATTTTTTTAAGAGTTGCCCTAGTTTGGTTATTAACTTAGTTTTTGTAAGAGAATTAATCCGTGCGGCGCCAGGATAAAAACAAATTCAAATCTAAACTGATGTCAACAATAACAATATAAACTAAAAAAACACAATCATAGTATAAAATTAAAGGTATGAATCCCACAATTACAATGGTATCAATTATAAATATATTTTAGAGGCAGTTTGCACATTGTAGGAACATTACATAGTGTATTCCATGATAGCAGTAACTAAGGAATGTTAGGACAAGCTTCTAGGTTATCGATTGTTACGATGTGTAAACTGCCTCTATACCATTTATGATTGGTTCCATAGTAATTGTGAGACTCAAACCTTAAATTTAATGCCTTATTGGATTTTTTTACGTTATTTGTACCCGGGCGGGCGCTAAAACGGGACAAGAAGATGGTGCGTCCGCGAATGTAGTTCATTGCTCCATACAAGTGATAATGACCATATAGATCACACACGAGGTTTACAGATTTTAAATTGAAAGGCGAAATAATTAGGGCAAGTTATGATGTGTTCAAAATAGTTAAATATGCATATTTACTCAAGCTAACTGAATGAAGGCTACCCAACGATTTAACCTTGAGAATATGTAACAGTTTCACAGGCACTTTTTTTAAAAATCACATGAGCAATGACGAATTCCATGGAAGCCACGAATTATTGTTGATCAAATCTGTAGCTAAATTATATTTTAAAATTACACCGCATCACATTACCAAACAGGAAACGTTTGAAATCACAAATAAATCTAAGTTAGGTTTAAGGCAAAAGTTGACTAAGTTGATTTTATTTTCTAACTTGTAGATTAAGCATCTGATGATGCTTTTTTAGTCCTAATTTACAACAAAAGGTAAAATTTACCTGTAACATCTTATAATCAGTCATAATATTATACATTAAAATAATCAATAAGAAATATAATTAGTTAAAACAATTATAAAAATTGTTAACACATTCATTTTGAAATATATCAATGCAGTATTTAAAAGTTTACAAGGCGTTTGTTTAAAGTGCTGCAATAGGCCGCAACAGCATTATCGTAATGCCTGAGCCTTGGCGCGGCTTGTGTTCCTGCCCCGCTCTGGCGCCTGCAGGCCCCGGACGCAACCGCGCTCGCTCTGTAGACCCAGCGCGCGTTCCAGTAGTATAGCCTAGTTCTTTGGTTACCATGCGAGTTTTCCATTCCCGCTTCTCACATTGCCTCGCCACTGTTGCCTGTCACCATGTCATTGTTGCACTGTCGCTTCTCACATTACCATTGTGTACGAGCCTCACCACTGTTGCTTGTCACCATGTCATTGTTGCACTGTCGCTTCTCACATTACCATTGTGTACGAGCCTCACCACTGTTGCTTGTCACCATGGCATATGTTGCACTGTCGCTTCTCAAATTGCCATTGTGTACGAGCCTCACCATTGTTGCTTGTCACCATGGCATATGTTGCACTGTCGCTTCTCACATTACCATTGTGTACGAGCCTCACCACTGTTGCTTGTCACCATGGCATATGTTGCACTGTCGCTTCTCACATTGCCATTGTGTACGAGCCTCACCACTGTCGCTTGTCACCATGACATATGTTGCACTGTCGCTTCTCACATTACCATTGTGTACGAGCCTCACCACTGTTGCTTGTCACCATGGCATATGTTGCACTGTCGCTTCTCACATTACCATTGTGTACGAGCCTCACCACTGTTGCTTGTCACCATGGCATATGTTGCACTGCCTCTTCTCACATTACCATTGTGTACGAGCCTCACCACTGTTGCTTGTCACCATGGCATATGTTGCACTGTCGCTTCTCACATTGCCATTGTGTACGAGCCTCACCACTGTTGCTTGTCACCATGACATATGTTGCACTGTCGCTTCTCACATTACCATTGTGTACGAGCCTCACCACTGTTGCTTGTCACCATGGCATATGTTGCACTGTCGCTTCTCACATTACCATTGTGTACGAGCCTCACCACTGTTGCTTGTCACCATGGCATATGTTGCACTGTCGCTTCTCACATTACCATTGTGTACGAGCCTCACCACTGTTGCTTGTCATCATGTCAGAGTTGCACTGATGTTTGTCATGCCCTTGTGAACTTGATCCTCATCACTGCTGCTTACCCTGTCAAGACTGTCAGTGAATGTTTGCACCGGTAAATCTCACCATACTTCAGCGTGCTAAACGTTTTTGCAATTGTTGCTTTAAGTGTTTAATGAGTGAAAATTTAATGGGTAAATATTAAAAGTTAAGGAGGATATATTAAATTTAAATATTGTTTATTTATTAACTCACTTACTGGTCGAAAATCAACCAGAAAATATTTTGAACATTCACTTCTTTGTTGAAATAAAACATGTTACCGGGTTTTTTTTAAATATTTGATTGTTATTCCGTAATCGAAATGGAAATCTATACGGCCCATGCTGGTATGAAAATTACAAATTCAATTTTCAACATTAAAAAGTTAAAAAAATGTATAAGGGTTTGTTCACATCTGCAGGAAAATAAATTTACGGCATACTTGGATTTTCTCAACGATGCAAAAGAAGTGGGTAAAACATTATTAGAAGTCGTGATTGCCTATAGAATTATGGGGATTATGGTAAAATTTAATTTTATCGCCTGCTAGTTACAATATGCTTAATGGTAATTAAAATGAAATTTAAAGTTATTATTACACAGAACAACTTTTGATTTATAACTTAATTTTTTTAAGTTTTATTACTCATTAGAAATACTATTATTCCTTGTGAGGTAAACACCTTTTTAACCATTTTACAAAAAAATATAAACAAAAAATTAAATAATCCACATTTCCACCCTCTATAAATGTCCCCGAAAAGGCTAATGGTTTTGTTTATTTTGGTGAAAAACAACCTAAGAATAATGTTACACTAAATAAAAATCGTGTGTGTGTGTGTGTGTGTGTGTGTGTGTGTGTGTGTGTGTGTGTGTGTGTGTGTGTGTGTGTGTGTGTGTGTGTGTGTGTGTGTGTGTGTGTGTGTGTGTGTGTGTGTGTGTGTGTGTGTGTGTGTGTGTGTGTGTGTGTGTGTGTGTGTGTGTGTGTGTGTGTGTGTGTGTGTGTGTGTGTGTGTGTGTGTGTGTGTGTGTGTGTGTGTGTGTGTGTGTGTGTGTGTGTGTGTGTGTGTGTGTGTGTGTGTGTGTGTGTGTGTGTGTGTGTGTGTGTGTGTGTGTGTGTGTGTGTGTGTGTGTGTGTGTGTGTGTGTGTGTGTGTGTGTGTGTGTGTGTGTGTGTGTGTGTGTGTGTGTGTGTGTGTGTGTGTGTGTGTGTGTGTGTGTGTGTGTGTGTGTGTCTGTGTGTGTCTGTGTGTGTCTGTGTGTGTCTGTGTGTGTCTGTGTGTGTCTGTGTGTGTCTGTGTGTGTCTGTGTGTGTCTGTGTGTGTCTGTGTGTGTCTGTGTGTGTCTGTGTGTGTCTGTGTGTGTCTGTGTGTGTCTGTGTGTGTCTGTGTGTGTCTGTGTGTGTCTGTGTGTGTCTGTGTGTGTCTGTGTGTGTCTGTGTGTGTCTGTGTGTGTCTGTGTGTGTCTGTGTGTGTCTGTGTGTGTCTGTGTGTGTGTGTGTGTGTGTGTGTGTGTGTGTGTGTGTGTGTGTGTGTGTGTGTGTGTGTGTGTGTGTGTGTGTGTGTGTGTGTGTGTGTGTGTGTGTGTGTGTGTGTGTGTGTGTGTGTGTGTGTGTGTGTGTGTGTGTGTGTGTGTGTGTGTGTGTGTGTGTGTGTGTGTGTGTGTGTGTGTGTGTGTGTGTGTGTGTGTGTGTGTGTGTGTGTGTGTGTGTGTGTGTGTGTGTGTGTGTGTGTGTGTGTGTGTGTGTGTGTGTGTGTGTGTGTGTGTGTGTGTGTGTGTGTGTGTGTGTGTGTGTGTGTGTGTGTGTGTGTGTGTGTGTGTGTGTGTGTGTGTGTGTGTGTGTGTGTGTGTGTGTGTGTGTGTGTGTGTGTGTGTGTGTGTGTGTGTGTGTGTGTGTGTGTGTGTGTGTGTGTGTGTGTGTGTGTGTGTGTGTGTGTGTGTGTGTGTGTGTGTGTGTGTGTGTGTGTGTGTGTGTGAAAATGAACGAATAGTGTTTTTTGCTTCTGGACGAAAAGTTATCATGGTCTCGGTCTTAGGTCTTACCATGAGTACTACGGTAAAAGCTTCTTCCCTATAGGCGAAATTCGCTGAAAATAATAAAATTCAAAAGTAAAAAATAGTTATTTCTTATAATAGTTTCAACCATTTAAAGCTAAATTTTAAATAAACCATGTTACATATCAACATCTATCATGAGGTTTTAAACCAAGTATTAGAAAGACATGTTTTAATGTAAACAAAGCAGACGTATTTAGATTCTAATTCTTTTTAAATGGCAAATAGTTTATGTTATATCTAATTTTGTTGTGAATTTCAAGTAATTTTAGTATTTTTCCCGCCATCACGGAATAGAGACCTTTAATTTGAGCCCTCTTTCATCTTTCTAAGACTTGCCGGACGCCCACAATTTTAATGCAAAGAAATGCCTTACGAAATTAAATATTTGATAATATATATATATATATACATATACATATATATATATATATATTTATTTATTTACTTTTAGTTTATATTTTTAGGAGTTAAAGAACAATAACTACTTCTGCAATGGAACAGACAGGTGTCTAAAAAAATCATCTAGAAATAACGTTAAACTCAATACGCTAAAAACCGGGTTCTGTCGCTAAAAACCGGGTTCTGTAAAACTCTGAAGGAGAGAGAAATTGAGATGGTAAGCCAATCAGGCTGGCGATCAATGTAATTAAGGGGAAGTGTGGATGAAGGCCTTCACAGTATCAATCATCTGTCCAATTGCGAAGGCGATTATTTTGTTGTTTCGGCTCTTTGTAAGCTATATTATCATCTTTAATTACTTTTAAACTACAAGAAACCCATTTTCCCAATTGACTACAAAACATAAAGAAAATCATAACAATTTTGAATTAAGGCCTAATGTAATATTTAGTGCAGTTTTTGGTTTTCAAGGATTGTTTTACTGCAACCAACCTTAACCAACCTTAAACAAACGGAACATAGGATATTTTATCCTAAATCAAGTCGAAATACCATTTTAAAGGGTATTTGATATTTTCTTCCTATAAATAAAACATGGTTTCATTCCCGAAGTGTTGCAGGAAATAAATTCTCAACTCCTGTGATTATTTTTCTCTGATTTAAAGTCAAACTTTGTAGTAAATAAAGACATTTACAGCGTAAAGAGAAAAAAATATGGTAATACGTTTTTGAAGTGTAAAAAACGAAATCTTAAAGTGTACTAATAGAAATCTTAATATTGCGTTTCAACGCTGTGCGCCGATGGGATTGTTTAAAGGCAGGGAACGGTTTGAACCCTTGTCCCATCAGTATCCAAAAAGCTTTTTAATTAATTGTAAGAATATAATCGCAGATTACAACAGTGTCCATATTCAGAAATCCTGGATTACAAGAGAATCGCAGGAATTATGGAATTATCATCAAAAGCTCAGCTCTTTTTATAATTATTTGATGAATTTCTTTTTAAAATTTATGGGCGCTTGCTTGTTAGCCATTAGAATAAAAATATACAACTGAAATTGAATAAAATAAAACTGTTTGTATCCTTTCAAAAGTACATTATAAATTTGAGTATAGCTCAAGATGGTAAATTTTATCTGAAACAAATTTCAAATAACTATATGTACAGTTTTCCGTGATTATTGAATTAATTGAAGAGGATGGTGTTAGTCAATGCTGTAGTATGTTTTACTGTAAATATTCTTTCTGAAAATTTTGGTGAACCTCAATTTTTTTACGTCCATATAAAATTAATAATTTTTACTTTATACAGTACACCCCGCAAATGACGCTGTTTTAGCCTTTAAATCAACCATTCGATCAATAAAACCATATCATAATAGATTTTGTAATAATTTTTGTTTATTTATTTTATAATGTTGATAAATTTAATTTAATTCGATTTAATCAAATATTTATTACACTTAATCAGTTTTAGCTAACTCCTTAAAACTAATTCATTAAAACTTGATGTGTTGTTACATTTCAAGTGAGAAACAATTCCGTGAGTCGGTGTTGCGCCGGCGCCGGACCTCGGAGGCTCAGCGGCAGCGTCGTGGTACGAGACCCGTCCGCCGGCGCCGGACCTCGGAGGCTCAGCGGCAGCGTCGTGGTACGAGACCCGTCCGCCGGCGCCGGACCTCGGAGGCTCAGCGGCAGCGTCGTGGTACGAGACCCGTCCGCCGGCGCCGGACCTCGGAGGCTCAGCGGCAGCGTCGTGGTACGAGACCCGTCCGCCGGCGCCGGACCTCGGAGGCTCAGCGGCAGCGTCGTGGTACGAGACCCGTCCGCCGGCGCCGCCAGTATCTTTTAAAAGTAATGTTCATTCTTGTTCTGTACCTCTCACTTCTTGCTTTGCTGTTAACTTCCATACACAGATCAATAGTCGATGTGGGCGTGGCAAAGTCAAAGCAATAAAGAAGTCGCCCACCTCTTTTAAAATATTAAAAGAAAAAATAAAAGTTTAAATTCTTAGGCTTCAAATAAATAAAACGAACAATTGAGTACAGATACGTATTACATTAAAAAAAAAGACTTCGCGGAAGGTTAAATATTTGAGATGGATTTTATCTCTCGAGGATAATCCCTCTCGAGCCAATATTTCCAGCAGCAAAACGAGGAGCACGATCGTGTTTTACACGTGCTGTTTTTTTCACGCCACAATACGTATTATATTGAGATCCCCACATGAACAACATGTTATACTTATTATATCCTGCCTCATAAATTTATCTCCTTGTTTATTCTTCTTTATCTTCATATTAATAGACAAGCATTTTTTCCATAAGGTTTTTGTACTCCTTTTTTCTCAGCCAGTGTGCATCGTAGCGAAAATCCAAGCACACCGATAGAATTGTATTTTCCTGTAGATGTGCAGAATCCCATTGAAATTTACATTAGTCTTTTAGACAAGTAGAAAATTTAATTTAAAATTTCAAAAAAATTAACATTGGTCTTATGAGTTGCTGTTTTGGTGATAGAAAAACAAAACAGAACTGTGCTTTTGTCATCATATGTAGCTGTTATCACATGCTATTTTTCGTAGAGTAAAGATTAGATGTAGAAATATTATGTGAGGGCGAAAAGTGGGCAAACATTTACGCTGTTTTTTCTGTCATCTGATGAGATAAAACCCAAACAATAATAAGTTTTTATCAATAAACAAATGTAAGGAATTCATTAATGACACGAGTTAGTATTTGTCCAGGAAAAAATTCAAACAAACTATTATTTTTTCACCACTCTACGACGAAATCACCTGTTTTACAAACGTCAAACGCGGACCGAAATACCCTGTTTGCCGTCACAGGACCGCAAACGTTGTGGGCCCTAGGGCCGAACGTCAGCTGCTCTAATATTTCTTTTAAACAACGTTTAAATCACATAAATTTGTAGTGTTCAACACGTATTAATGACAGACCAGTAGCAAACATGATTTTATTTCAGTCTTTGCTTAGCAACCATTTGTTGTTCCTGTCAAGAAACCACGTATCATTGACGTTTTGTCTCAATTACTAGTCGTAATTTAAGGTACCTTAATATTAATATTGGAACTGCATTTTTGAATGGAAGTAAAATGTCCAGCGTCCCAGAGTCATAGAAATAACGGAAGAATTATTACCGCAAAAATCAAAGACAAGATATGAAGAAGAGTTTTGCAAATTTGTGGAATGGTTGGACAAAGAGAATGTTTTGCCTTCAGACGTAGGTGACGATAGTTTATTAGTGTATTTGTCCAATCTATCAAAATCCAACAAAGCCAGCACACTCTGGTGTAAGTACTCGATGATCAAAAGTTGTATGAAATTGAAACACAACATCGATCCGTCAAACTTTCCAAAAAGTATCGCATTTCTTAAACGACAAAATGTGACTTACGTGCCAAAAAAATCCAACGTCCTTACTGCAGATCAAGTAGCCAAGTTCATGTGTGAAGCTCCAGACAATGAGTGGCTGCTCACAAAAGTTGTACTGACTTTAGGAGTATTTGGGGCTTGCCGAAGAGATGACCTTTTAAATCTAAGTGTTGATGACGTTAAGGACAACGGGAGTTTCATTACAGTCTTCCTTAAGGAAGGAAAAACACATACAAAGAGGATTTTCACTGTAACCGACGAAGAATGTCCCTTCAATCCCTGTGAATTAATTCGCACATACCTGTCACTTCGACCTCCAAATTTCACAGGTAAGAGATTATTTATTGGGTATAGACAAGGAAAGTGCGTATCTCAGCACGCAGATAAAAACACGATAGCTGATGTACCGAAGAAAGTTGCTCAGTATCTCGGACTCGATAATCCTGAAAGTTACACCGGCCACGCTCTAAGAAGAACGTCAGCTTCAATGTTGGTTGAGGGCGGGGGCGATTTGCTGACTTTGAAAAGACATGGAGGCTGGAAATCATCCTCAGTTTCAGAGGGATATATTGAAGACTCGATAGCAAGAAAGGTTGAGGTGTCTAAAAAGCTCTTCAAAAATGTTGACACGCCATCGTGCAGTACGACTACTCCAATCAAGTTAAAGACAGATTCCGTGCAACATGAAAGCCACAATTACCAGACAGACGAAGAGAATGAAATCAACCATCAGAACTTTTTTACCATAGATGACATTTTTGACAACAACGAACGAAATGGAAGCGCCAATACCGTAACAACTGTAAATAGGCATGGGGAAAATGTAAATTTACACTTAACTTCTCAAAGAAAAGTGATTGAATCCTCTAGAGGATTCATGTTTTCAAACAATGTTAACTGTACCTTTAACTTTCACATTAACAGTAACAAAGATTAAAACGAAAGTTTCATTTTTTACTATTATGCAAACTTTTATATCTATTATCACGTTTTGTATAGTATTCATTTTGCGGCAAACAAATTAATTTTCACAGTCAAATGTTGGTTTTATGGAGTACTTACTTTATTCTTGTCATAGTGTGTTAAAGCAATGTATAATGCAGGAGTATTTATGTTTTTTAACTAAATGTAAGCACAACACTGTTCTTTCCGTAGGTAGTTTCGTTTCAAATAAATATTCAGATTTTTCTGTTATATATTGTTTATTTCATTGGGTAGTGTGGTGAAAAATAGCGTTCGCACCTCGGCCGAAAAGGCTTTGCAGGCTCGAGATCGTGTTTCAAATTCGAGACGAAGTCGAGAATTTGAAACGATGCGGAATTTGGTAGAGAATGCGTAAAATATGTGTAATATTTTAGTGATAATGATAGTGAGAGAGGGAAGGAGGGGAAAATGTCCTAAGGGCAAGGAAGGAGGGAAAAAGTTTTGAAGGGGAGTTTTAGGTCTCAAATAATAACTAGGCACATAAATGTTAGGTGTTATTATTTCAGACCTAAAAGGTAGGAAAGGAGGGACGAGAGATGGTAAGAAGAGGATGAAGGAGAAAAGGGGTGAAAAGTAGAAAGAAAGTCGAAAGGAAGGAAGTACATAGAGATTAAGGGAAGGAATTAATGGAGGTAGTGATGGAGAGAACTGTAGTTAGGGGTGTATGGGATAAACTGATTTGATGACTGAATTTTTACCGTCCTCTGAATCAATAACCGGCTCAGTGTTAAAGAAATAAACATGGAATCTTAATATTGTACAATACTAATTACTAAAAACCATGTCATAAATATGTGCCAGTGGCGAGGCAAAATAATTAGTCAAAGAGTCTTTCTCTTTTGCTTTTGGTTCCCATTTGGTTCTATTATGTGTTTACGTGGAAAATGTGTACTATATGAAATTTATTGTGAAACGCATTGGTGTATGCAAAGTTCAAAATTAGCTATCCCTATTTCTTGATTTAAAAGGTTTGAAGTTGAATTTTCGACCACTAACGATCTCTAGTTTTTCTTATTCTATCAAGACTGAAAAATATTTTAAAATACTTTTGTAACACAAGAATGATTTTTCAGCTTAACTTTTCTCGGCACAGTCTGGGGATAGCAGCATTGGTAGTATAGTAGATTACATTAGATATTGCCAGCCAGAATATTTACCAAAAAAGTTTTTTTGGAAACACATTTTATCCTAACAGACAGTTTAATTCATGAGAATTAAATCTGCACTGTAATATTATTATATAAAATTTTATAGAGAGTTATAAAGAGAGTCTAAGGTATTTTCCCTTAAAGATACAAAATTTTGGCTAATAACATTTTGAATAACATTTGAACCTTAAAGACGCTTTGATTTATACAACAAGATGGTTTTCATTCCAGGTTGATATCTTAATTAATAAAGAAGTTATTAAACTCATCGCTAACCCTTGAAAACACGATAAACGGACTGTCTTGTTATTCAAAATGGCCGCTAGTACCTAGAGTGCTGATGAAAAAATTAATAAAACATTGTAACAGTAATAGAAAATAAGAAAATAAAAATAGAATAAAATGTGTCAACAACAAATTATTTTATTATTGGTTAATTTCATACGGATTTACCCCCCTCAACCCCCCCCCCCCCGCCTAGCAATCTTTGTGGTGACATGGCTGGGGCTTCTTCTCCAATCACCAAATGACACCCACCATTCAGACTGCCCCCGCCTAGCAGTCTTCACGGTGCAGCCCTGAGGCTTCCTCTTCAATCACCAAATCACATCCACCATTCAGACTGCCCCCGCCTAGCAGTCTTCACGGTGCAGCCCTGAGGCTTCTTCAATCACCAAATCACATCCACCATTCAGACTGCCCCCGCCTAGCAGTCTTCACGGTGCAGCCCTGAGGCTTCTTCAATCACCAAATCACATCCACCATTCAGACTGTCCCCGCCTAGCAGTCTTCACGGTGCAGCCCTGAGGCTTCTTCAATCACCAAATCACATCCACCATTCAGATTGCCCCCGCCTAGCATTCTTCACGGTGCAGCCCTGAGGCTTCTTCAATCACCAAATCACATCCACCATTCAGACTGTCCCCGCCTAGCAGTCTTCACGGTGCAGTCCTGAGGCTTCTTCTCCAATCACTAAATCACACCCACCATTCAGACTGTCCCCGCCTTGCAATCTTCAGGGTGACGTTCCTGAGTTTCCTTCTCAATGTCCCTAATTCACCATAAAACCCTTTCGTTATCATCGTTAGGAACGTTCCATGTGTCGCTGCTCTCATGCTGCACGTTTGGCAAAGGTTCTAAGTCCTCATAGTTGATAACGTTGACTATAATTTCTGGGGATGGAGGTGGTTTTTAGATCTCTAATAAAAATCAGACACGTAAATTGTTTGTTACCAATTTCTTTTTATACAACACCTAAATCTCTTACAATCATTAACTAAATTAAAAACAATCAAGTAATTTTTACCATGTGTTTTTTGTAAACATGTTTTCTTGATTTCTTCTCTTCTTTAAATTAAATATATATTATATTATGAAACACAACAGAGGTGGTGGCGGCCAGAAATAATACACGAGGCAGGCTGCAGCTACCACTCCACCTGCAATGATGTACCACTCCGGGAACGCGCCAAAGTCGGACAGCGCCAACTCTGGACTGTTTTTCCGTCCTGAGTTGGCGCTGTCCGACTTTGACGTTTCTGTGCAAAAATGAAACAGTCCGGGTTTGGCACCTGACGCTCCCGAGGAATCGGGACATTTTTATTTTTATTGCTCCATGTGAACTTTATCCCACATGCCGTATTTCTCCTACATGGCTGTAGTTTGTAAACAGCTGTACGGTACAGTAAGGTTATTGTTTACTTTATTTTGTGTATTTGGTTGCTAGCATGGCAATTTCAAATGTAAAGTGTTTCGACTTTAAAATTCAGTTCATTACCTTATTAGAATTTCTCTAGCTAAGTAACCTACATGACACTTTTTTAAGTCAGAAATTATATGTTTCAAGACTTAAAGGTAATCCTGGAAGCCATTTTTAAGATAATTGAGCAAGCCAGAGTATTCTTATATATTTATTGCTCATAATATAAGTACGGGGGGACGCTACCAAAGACGGACAACGCCAAATCTGGACTGTTTAAAATTCCCAAAACGCCAAAGTCGGACAGCGACGAAGTCGGACAGCGCCAAACCCGGACTGTTTTGAAACAGTCCCGATTCGACGGGAGCGTCAGGTGCCAAAACCGGATTGTTTCATTTTTGCTCAGAAACGTCAAAGTCGGACGGTGCTAAGTCAGGACTGTTTTGAAACAGTCCCGATTCGTCGGGAGCGTCAGGTGCCAAACCCGGACAGTTTCATTTCTGACCACAAACGACAAAGTCGGACGGCGCCAATCCCGGACGGGTTTGTTTTTGAACCTTACTGTACCGGGCTCCTCCCCTTTGTTCTCATTGGCTCGCTGTAAAGGGGACGATGACAATAGGCTAGTATTTCGATTTTAAATTATCAGAGTGTATATCATTTAAGAATAATTTTATGTTTAATCCAACCCTTTTCTCGATCATAATTGGTTTTTCTGCACTCATTGTTGAATAATGTAATTAATTTCCTTTTGAACTAAATAAGCTACGTAATTTATTAAAAATTAATTTTAAAATCTCAAGAATTTTAATTGTGTTTCTTTTTTTACCTTCTGTAATTAAATATGAGGTAGGCATAATTTTAATATTAGCCATTAATGGACCAATAATGTGATTTTGAATTATCAGATTGTATTAATTCAAAATGATAAAAGTTAAATACAACCCATTTTCGACAAAAAAGGAAAAATATCCTACAAAAAATGAATAAATCCTAAACGGCTCCCAGGATTTCCTTAAAAGTCTTGAAACATCTAATTTCTGACTTTAAAAAAAATCTCATGTAGGTTACTTAGCTAGAGAAATTCGAATAAGGTAATGAATTGAATTTTTAAGTCGAAACACTTTACATTTGAAGTTGCCATGCTAGCAACCAAATAAACAAACAAAACGTTAACAAATAACCTTACTGTACCGCACAGCTGTTTACAAACTACAGCCATGTAGGACAAATACGGCATGTGGATAAAGTTCGCATGGAGCAATAAAAAATGTGCATTTATAAAAATTGTGACAATAACATGTTTTGTAGTAATTGGATGAACTGGTAATCATGAAATGATACCGACCAAGGCTCGGACCTCAAGGTACTCGTTATATAAACACATAAGTCCTTTTTGGACCACATAAGTTCTAAATTTATTTTTTTGATTTATAAATATGTAGATCCTTAAACACTTATTTTAACAGTCAGGTATGTCTGTTAGAATGTATAGGTTCTAGAATGTAAAGCCATCACCATGTTTGGAAATTTAGAAAATTCAAAAAGGCAAACGTAAAAATATATTTATAAAATATATCTATAATAGTATAGTCCATAAAATAAGTAAGTGCCCATTCAAATATTTGCATCCAATGTGATTTACCAAACTCCAACAAAACTTATACCACAACTTTATTTATTATATGTATAAAAATATGTTTCTCTATAAAGCGTACATTTTCTTCAAACGAAGGCTATTAATTAAAATTCAACATTTGAATATTTGGTTTAATTTTTCAATTCAATTAATTTTGTTTCAAAACTCAAACTACTCTTATATATTTCTCTAATATAATTTCATTACAGTACTATGGTATAGTATACCGTAGTATGGTACTATAGTATGGTATAGTATAGTATGGGTATGGTTTCAAAGCGTGTAACACATACTCGGCATACAAGTTAAGTAATATTTTACTCTCAAAATCCAATTTACTTTCTTGAAGTGAATAAACTAGTTGTATACTTAGTTGACTGCACAATACGGAACTTGGAGTGGCTGCTTTATTTTAAAAATATAATTAAGTTTGAAATTTAAGTAATAGTCAGTTCTGCAACATATTGAAATTGCGAATTTAAAGGTGCTGCTATACATACACGTCACGTACGTCCACACGGGGCCATAGAAGACATACGGCCCCGTAACTTCTATGGCCCTGACGTCCACATACGGCTAATACGGTGATTTCGGAGAGAGTTCTATACCTACATATTCGCATTCGCACGGTACGTAACGTCCTCGACCGCATGCGCACATGAGGATGCGACATCCAAAGTCGCGGTGAAAAGCGGATTAAATAAGTACCCTTGGCGTGAGAATTAAGTATACAGAATACAAATAAATTTGATAAATATAAATTTTTGTGGTTCCATGCGTAATAAAACTCAAGGTATAAACTTAAGGTTTGCTGTTACTGTAACGTTTGATATTAACACCTTTATATATTCGTGACCCTTTTATTTTAGAGGGGATACATCTTATATACAACAAAAAATCAACATTAAAACAAAAAATCCAAATTTTAACATTAAGCCTCAATGCTAAATGGTATAAATTACGAGTTGTTTGAAACATGAACACTGTCAGATTACGCTGTTTTAGGCGTCGCTTTATGTTTTTATACCTAGACAATATGGCGGCCCAGACTTCATTTGCCGTAATGCAAGTAAGATACATTTGCTGTAATGCAAGTAAGATAGCTATGCTCCGTCCATTTGTCCTACGTTTGTCGCTGATATATGTTCAAAATTTTACCCCTAGAAATTCGATGATAATTATTAACTTATAAAAGAATAATTTTTTTCCAAATTCACACAAAATTTTTTTAGTACAATTTGTCTTTGGGCAAACCAAATATACATGGTAAGTAGACAACTTTGTTTTTTTCTCTAACAGGGCCAGCTCAAGAGTTTTAGGCGCTCTAGGCGAGAGTATTGCCCGGCGCCCCGCTCCAAACGAAAACAAGATAGAACAAAAGTACTGCCATAGCTGTTAATAATTTTCAGCCGTACGTTTTTACTTCATTCCATTAATAATAAAAAGTGAAGAACGAATGCACATCGAGAATTCAAAGGATATGATCCCATTTGACAAATTATCCTCATAAAATGAGGCTCGATAGATTTGAGGCGGGACAAAGCAAAACTTGCAAAGAGCAAAAACCAAACGTTTTCAGGGAAGCATAAAAAACGTTTATTTTTTGTTCAGATAGTGTTATTGAGTTGTAATTTTTTACAAGTACATTAAGTACTTAAAAGGCTTTGGATACAAATGTTTTTAAGCTTTTATTATTAACTTGCCAGAAAAAATACATTAAACATTGCACTTAGCCCGTTTTTCTATAAAAAACTAAAATAACCAGTTTTGCAGCAACAGTCGGGATGGAAAAGGCGAGTTTTGCCACAACCGCTATACTTAAACATTGTTTCTGGATAGAAAACAGCCAGTTTTGATATAAAGTGAGCACAATGTCTGTTGTATCGACTCCCACATAGTAATAAAACGTCAAAATCTTCCATTCTCTGGGATTAGATTTCTTCTTTTGCCCTTTTCACGTGGTGAAGGTTTAATGATTGTATCCATAATTATTTTAATAATAAACTTTAAAATACACTGATAGTAGCTGCAACCTTCAGAAACTCCAGTAAGTCAATACTAGGGGCCCCATGCGCAAATTGCGCATTTTAATATTGTGTTCGTTTGTAAGAAACTATACCGTAACCTAAAATTCGAAAAAAAATTAATTACCTTCTTTAAATTCACAATTATTAAAAAGTTAACCTGATTAAACTTGAAATTGAAATGTTACATTTTTTTTAGAAGCTTAGCTGGGAAAACACACACTCATATTGTCCATCGTTCCCACGCTATTTATTTGAATTTGATTGTCTTCTGGAAATAACTTCGCTCAACATTAGGGTACCGCATGTGCTTTTCACGTTTGCCCTTACATAATCGTTAAGTCACTGAAAGTATATAGGTGGTAAAATATGTCGCTCTGCTGTTCAATATTTGTCTCTTAGCAGTTCTCTGTTCTTGCCGAAGGTTACGCTTGTTTGCCGAAGGTTACGCTTGATTTGTTGGTTACGCAAATCCCTCTAATCTCGTCTTCTCTATTTTCTCTTTGGATTCTTCTTTTTTCTTTTTCAGGATTCATAAATCGTCTTACAGGCCGAATAATGTAATAATTTTCTTTTATAAATTTACTTCCTAGCTGGAAAAAACTTTGAACATTCAAGAAAACTATCGTCATATATAAATAAAAATAATGTGAATGTTCGTTTGAAATTTTGTATATGAATAAAATTAATAATTTACAACATTTGAAACATGTCGATATACACATCAAAGAGTGATTTACCCCGAATCACTAAAATTATCACATCTAAAAATTGTTCACTGTTCATAAGTTGTTTCGTCTCTTATTTGAATTTTCTGGGTATCTATTTTTGTTTAAAATGTCACTGGTTGACAATTCGTCTGAAGGTAATCAGCTGTTAAATTACGAATTATGTTTAGCAAGTTGATCAGCACTGGACCGTTGAAAGCGCCCTCTAGAAATAAATCAAAGGCTCGGGGGTCGAAACCGAAAAAGAAATGCCTATTTTAACTATCTGTCGCAGGTGCGCTACGTTATAAGCTTTAAAATGACCCCTCGATCGTAAAAATCGGTTCAGTAGGACGCCTGAAAAAGGGATATAACAGAAAAAAACCTTATTGTAATAAGTATATAGATGTAAACAAACTGAAATTCACATGATCATAAGCTGCGACACCATTGGTCGGCTGCAAAATGACCAATTTCCAACAACAGTCGCGATGGGAAAGGCGAGTTTTGCTACAGCAGCTAAACTTTAACATTGTTTTCGATAGGAAATAGCCAGTTTCGACTTAAAATGAGCACGCAGTCTGGTGTATCGACCCCCACAGAGTAATAAAATGTCAAAATCTCAATTAAAAAAAAATGTAAGCCGGTTTTGCTATGACCCGCCTCATTTGATATGGAGTTGCTTCTTTGAAAAAGGTCAAATCAAGTATTTCATTTACCTAGTTTAGATACTTAAAGGCACTGTTTAGTAAGGTATTGTTTTGGGAAAAAAAAACTTATTTCATGTATAATTCATCAGTTGGTCTTTGGCTTTGACAAGAATCACCTTGCTAACATGGAGATTTTCCCTATGTTGATCCATATTCTGGTTAATTTTGTAAAAACCAGCCCGACTCACGTATATTTGGCTTATAGCTGAAAGTATAAAGCCAAACTACATAACGACGAGGGCACCAAGAGAATGTATAATGACGGATGCTAATTATTGCTATATGTAGTCGATTAAAGGTCAGGGTGGGGGTTTCCACTACTGGTGATAAGTTTTGAAGTGATTTAAAGAGTAACTACACGACCAGAGCACGCAAAGCTATTCCTGAATTTTAACTTTATAATTTAAACCTTGAATTTAAGTCTATCATTGACGGTCATGTTTATTATTTTATCTATTTTTGCCATCTGCTAATTTTACAAACGCCATCCCCCCCATCCAGCGCCCCTTTTGGCGCCCCTCACGCCTTGGCGCCCTAGGCCTATGTGGTAGAGCCGGTCCTGCTCTCTAATAACTTGTTTTCAATAAAATCTCAAAACACTTAAATTTTCATAAACATTATTACTACAGTATTATTACTTAATTAATAATATTAAACTTATTAAATTTTTCAAATACTTCATTTTAAATTTTCAATTTTCAATATTTCAATTCAACATAGCAAGTTTTGACATGTTTTTGAAAGCTCCATAAGAATAGCATGGGGAATGCGTATGTAGGTTTTCTGCATCAGGTACATTAAAACCGGGTGGTTTTAAGACCTGAACTAGAAGAAGTGGTATACCAAGTTTTGTTGAAATATGTTGAGAAATAAGCGATGTATAAAATTTTACTTATTTCCCATAAGGATAACATTGGGACAACGTACTGTGTTTACCATTAGCGATATCTCGGTAACTAATGGTCATAGAGCAACTATTGAAAATAGTAAATTATTTGTTTTTTAAGCTGAATTCAATGGTGTAAACAAAAATTACATTATTTTAATTTTTCTATGTAAAAAGTGTAAAAACCCCATTTTTGGAGTTACCCCCCTTCCAATAGTCCGATCAGGCTGGTTTTCGAACTCGTCCGAATAACTACTACTTTACATCTTTGCGAAATTTCATTCAGACTGGATCATTTTTACGCCAGTTATCGTGCTTAATGACACACACACATACACACACACACACACACACACACACACACATATTTTTTCAACAAAGTTCAATGTATGAGGGCTACTAATATTACTATTTTAACATTTCAAATCACAGTACCCTGTTTTAAAAATTATTCAGTCAGCTTCTTCCCTACAGTAGTGAGGTAGAGTAGTATGAAAATATTAGGTTTCTGGCTACCACTATGAAACTTTGCATAATCAATAATCATGCATTTTGGAACTAAATTCAGCCCAGACCCCAAAAATTAGACATCTAATTTTCAAAATGGCTAAAAATTGTTGTAAGAGGATAACATTTAGCTATTTCGACCATGGGCCACCAATATGAGACCCTCCCCCCGTGGGAATTTTCGACACATGTATTTTTTTGCTGCTACTGATATGTACTTTAAGGTTTTGCTTGTTTGCGACGTTTAAATTACAGCATAACCCAGAAAAACAAAAAATATCATTGATAAATCGTTGAAAAAAATAACATGGGATCTTATTGAAAAAAGTCACCTGACTGCATTTTTACATGCAATTTTTTATTTATTGACTCGGGACCAACGCCTATCATTGTTGGGTGGCTAATCCTTTATTTTGGCAGGATAAAAGTTTTCGGCCGCCATCTTGGATCCGCCATATTGGATATCAATTTATTTTTTTAAATGTAAAGATGGTGTCATGGCACATCATTATGAACTAGATTTTTACGCTGATTACAATGCTGAAATCCGTTTTTGAAAATATGCATTTGTTAAAAAGATATGCACTAATAAAAAATCATCCCTCTACATTTCTTATGGACGTTTCATATTTTCAATATTTTTTTGGATTATTTTTCTTCTATCTCTCATTATAATAAAGATATGTAGTTCGTTTTAGTCTTAAAATACTCAGTGAAATACCGGCTTTAATTTGTGATATTAATCACAAATTAACTTGACTTAACAAATCACTTGTCCGATCTGTTACATCGGACAAGTAACAGATGAGCTGTAAGGCTCAATTTAACTTAAAAATCAATTTTTCGGGAACTTTTTTTCAATCAAGTATTTATATCTCTGGTTCTAAATATGGTATTTAGTTCATTTTGGTCTTAAAATAAGCAGTGATATGTCGGTGTTTATTAGAAATATTGATACGTAAAATCGGCGAAGCTGTAAACGAATTTTAAGGCTCGTTACGATATAAAGTTTAATTATTTTTTAATTTTACTCTTAATTTTGATTATAACTCACCCCGAACGTGTTTGAATTAAAATCACAGTCTCAAACGAAAGCTGATATATTACTAAGTCTTTTAAAAACATTCAGAACTTCAGACCTTTCCTGGAACTGCAGATATCAGTCCTTATTTAAACGAAAATGTCTGAAAATTTTAATTTTATTTGGGTTTTAGAACCACAACTCAGTTGAAACTCAAAATATAAAAATAATTAATGACTCAAATGAAAGCCAATAATCTAATAAGGCAATTAAGACCTTTACGATTTCTTAGTCTTCTTTGGAACTAGAGAAATCCTTCAAGAAATGTAAAATTATGCAAGTAAAACGAATTTATGTTGAGTGAAAGCTCAAAAGCTACATAAACTTCACTCTAATATTATTGAAAGTCAGCTTATATGAAAGCTAATGATTTACTGAGTAATTTAAGACCAAAATAAGTTCAATACCTAATTTAGAACCGGAGATATTAATACTTGACTAAAATTAAATTTCTGAAAAATTGTTTTTAAGTTCAATTGAGCCTTATAGCTCATCTGTTACTTGTCCAATGTTGATGATTAATATCACAAATTAAAGCCGGTATTTCACTGAGTATTTTAAGACTAAAACGAACTACATATCTTTATTATAATGAGAGATAGAAGAAAAATAATCCAAAAAAAATATTGAAAATACGAAACGTCCATAAGAAATGTATAGGGATGCAAGTAAAACGAATTTATGTTGAAATTTTTTATTAGTGCATATCTTTTTAACGAATGCATATTTTCAAAAACGGATTTCAGCATTGTAATCAGCGTAAAAATCTAGTTCATAATGATGTACCATGACACCATCTTTACATTTAAAAAAATAAATTGATATCCAATATGGCGGATCCAAGATGGTGGCCGAAACTTTTATCCTGCCAAAATAAAGGATTAGCCACCCAACAATGATAGGTGTTGGTCCCGAGTCAATATCTCAAAAATTGCATGTAGAAAATGCAGTCAGGTGACTTTTTTCAATAAGATCCCATGTTATTTTTTTCAACGATTTATCAATGATATTTTTTGTTTTTCTGGGTTATGCTGTAATTTAAACGTCGCAAACAAGCAAAACCTTAAAGTACATGTCAGTAGCAGCAAAAAAATACATGTGACGAAAATTCCCACGGGGGGGAGGGTCTCATATTGGCGGCCCATGGTCTAAATAGTTAAATTTTGTCCTCTTACAACAATTTTTAGCCGCCATTTTGAAAATTAGATGTCTAATTTTTGGGGTCTGGGCTGAATTTGGTTCCAAAATGCATGATCATTGATTATGCAAAGTTTTATGGTGGTAGTCGAAAACCTAATATTCGACCCAAAAAAATAGCTATCCTACCTCACTACAGGGGAAATTCGCTAAAACGGGTTGTGGCATTGAGTTCGGCGTAAAAAACTTTTCATGGTCATGTCTGCTGGTGCGGAGGTTTGAGCTCACGCCCTTACAAAGCGAGTTTACCAAGACCGGCTCACCTGAGCCCAGCGGCGAGAGGCCTTGCGGGTCGCTCATTCTAACCACATCGTCTCCGAACTTGAAATCGAAATTACTCCGGGGTTAAAATGTCAAATTCATTAAAGTTAAGCCGAACAAGTGCCCAGTGGAACAAAATGTCCATTTGACTTTTTTTCAAAAAACTAGGTCATCGGAAAAAAGAAAATTCTTTCATATCCCATTCAGATATATATAATCGGCTGTATATATGCTAGGAGAAAGAGGAATAAAGAATTAGGCCCGCATTACACTATCAAATACTGAAGGATCTTTTATAAAAGATTTATTTGACCAATAAAAATTAAAGTTTTTGTTATGAAAATCAGCTGACTTCAACTTTGATTGGTCAAACCAAATCTTTAAAAAAAGATGGTTTATAAAATATATGATAGTGTAATGCGGGCCTTAAAATACGAATCGAACGATGCCTTGATGAATGAAAAAAAAGATAACCGATAGCTGAGTAATTATGAATTACATGGTCAGCTGGTCACCACGGCCGCTGGAGTTCGAACAAAGAATCAAAATAAATGCCTTTCGATTAAAATCTAAAGTTATACTAGGTTGTATCTACCCTATTAATTTCCTTCACTTAATATTAGACAAGTTGAAATGAAAACTCAGTTAATGTCCAAAAAATTAAATAATAATTATTAATTAATAAATTAATTAAATAAAAAAACCATATTTTATTATAACGACTACTATTACTGAACTAGATTCAATGATAACTTGGGGTATTATGGTCCAGATGGTACTTTTAAATTAAAGAGGTTGTTCATTCACTCCATTTTGCACTCACTTTATATTATAACATTTTTCTCTGATCATCTAATCACTTTAATTAAATTATTTTTCAATCTAACGTTTGCTTCATCACTCACTTAAAAGTCAGCAATATGTGCCAAAATTGGTACACAGTGTTTTTAGGCTTTGTGTGGCACTTGAGGGTATAAGTTACTTCTGGACCAAATACCAGGTCAATTGATTGTATAGATGAGCACCAAACAGATAAATAATTTGACAGATTCAAGAACCTTCAAGTTTATAATACCCAAGGCTTTTAATATAATTATTTCTTTCCTTAGTTAGGAGTCCTTTAGTTCCTTAGTTTGCTAGGTTATTAATTTTTTCTACAGGCTTGTATTGCAATTCATAACACGCATAAATAATCAACGCCCTTGTTAAAGACTCCAAATAAGTATCAGGCATACTACGAATAAGTTAAAATTAAGAAAATCCCCCCGCTCCTGGACGGCAGTCCTTCAGGAAATAATCCTCTCAAGCTTATTAAATCTTTCTTTCATCCATCTAACATGTCGTGATAAATTTTTTACTTCCGGACCTGTGATACAATTGTATAATCCTTACCTATTACTTGAGGAAAGTTAATACTTTTCAAATAATATATCTTCATTCTTTGGTCGAAATTCATTGTTGGTGATGGCGATTTTATATTTGGATTTGGATTTTTGTGGACATTTGCCATCACTGATTAGTAAAAAACAAGTTTCACGACGTTTCGGGATCTGGAATCTGATCTAGTCTTCAGCTGAAAAAAAACCTAGAACATAACAAGATTAGTAACACACAGCCTGGATAACCTGGACAAGAAACATCGCTAAAACAGAGAACTGTAAAAATATACTCAAAAACACTATGCACAAAAGAAAACAAGAACACAAAAAAACACTAAAAGAACACAAGTGTCACAAGTATCAAGAATCACCAGTCAGGAGAGAGCACGTCCACATTCACAGTCTGGGTGTCGACGTGCTCTCTCCTGTATATATTTAACAAACTATAATACTAGGAGTGTACAGACCATCTTCTAGACCATTAGATTTATTTCTAGACAATTTGAACCTCTGTTTAAATTATATTTATAAAACCACACAAAATATCTTGATGATTGGTGATTTTAATGTGAACTGTGCGGTAAATACAGTTTAAACTAAAAAATTACTTGCGTTTGGATCGAGACAAACCATATTTACATGTACAAGGGATATAAAGAATACCAAGACTATAATTGACAACATTTCTACAAATTTTGAAACAGGTGAGGTAAGAAAGAAGCACTGTAATTAATTATAACTGCGCTATCCGATCATCACGGACAACTCGTTGAAATTTTAAAAGCACACGTTAGAAAATAAAATGTCAAATTAAAATATGAAAGGAATTTTCCATAGGAAATATTTAAGGAATATTTGAATAATGAAAATTGGAGTAATATGTACAAAGATACTCCGGATACAGCATTATTATTAATAAATATGTAATAATGGTTTAAAACACTACCTTGGATAACAAGTACGATTTTATTTACTATATCAAGTTATTATTAGAAAACTTTACCATTGAAACGCAGAGGAAAATACAGAGAGAAAATAATATTTAAATCAGAATCACGAAAAATTACGGAGGAAAATAATATTTAAATAAAACATTCTGAAAAAATATTGACGTTAAGAAAAAAATCTGAGAACTCTATATTTTGACAACACATGTTTTAAAGCTAATACTTAAAAAATCAAAAAAGATTTTCGAATATTAGCGAGAAAAGAAAATCAAAAGGCATTACAAAATTTACTCCCAAAATATTTTAACCTCTCCAAGGATTAATGGAAAATAATAAACATTTATCGACCAACGAAAAGAAAAAAACAACTTACTAATAAAGAATTAAAGAGAATGAAAATAAGTTGAAAAATCTAGAACATACCCAACATATTCAATAATATTCTGCTTGAGAACAAACAACCTACAAGGAAAAAGTAATGTTTCAAGTAAACCTATGGATCACTTTTGGTTGACACTATAACAAAAAAAGAAGTTGAAAATATTATCAGCTCATTGAAAACAAGAAAAACACTTGTGTTTTTTATGGCTTCTCTTCTTTCCTAGTAAAAGAATGATATAAACAACATATAGACCCTCTAACTCATCTAAAGAATTTTTTTAATTCCAAGGGGAGTTTTAGTTAAAACAATGAAAACAATGAAACAATGAAAAACAAACAATGAAAACAATGAAAAACACAAAGGTAATTTCTATTTGTAAGACTGGAAATCCAAATTTAGTAAACAATTATCGACCCATATAAATTATTTCACCAATAAGCAAAATATTTAAAAGAAAGCAAGTTGACACGATTGGGGTCTTTTCTAGGAAAAAATATGTTATGAGACTATCAATTTGGATTTAGAAAACAAAAATCTACCTCAAGTGCTATTTATCAATTAATTTCAAATTTTATCTATTCTATTGACCAAAAACATAAAACACTTGGAATATATCTAGATATTATAAAAGTTTTCGACATGGTCAACTACGGCACCTTACTAAAAATATTAGAATTGCTTGGAATATCCTTAAATTGGTTCGAATCTTACCTAAAAAAAGAAGAAAAAATGTTGAAATAACTTTTAATGATAAAAAAAGACTCATCACAAAACATCAATCATTAGAACAAATAACAAAATTAGGGGTATCATGAGGCACTGTTCTTGGCCCAATACTTTTTGGAAGTTATATGAACAATACTGTAACCAGATCAAAAAAATAAAAAATCATATTATTTGCAGTTGATACTTCAATATTTTAAAATAGTGTTAATTATATATCTCTAGAAATGAAAACTTTCATAGAAATAAATTATATTGAACAATGGATGGAAGAAAATGACTTTGGAATAAATGCAAAAAATTGTATTATTCAATTCAGAAACAAATCAATAGAATCATTCCAAAAAATTAAATTTTAGTTGTTACCTTGGAGGAAAATTTGAGATTTGAAACTCACACTGATGAAGTTTGTAATAAAATATCAATGGCCACTTTTATGATAAAAAGAACTTTAAAACAGTGTTTCTCAACCGGTGGTACGCGAAGGCCTTTCAGGTGGTACGCAAGAGAATAGTAGTACAAAGTAAAATGCTAGGTTTACGAACGCATTTAATGCCTTAACTTTATTACCTTTTTCAGTATCCGTTTTGGTCATAACATTCCCATTTCGTACCACATTTTAGGAACTATTGTTACTCTTTTATTTTAAGAGTAGTTCCTTTTACAAATTATTTTTGTAATATGCTTGAATATAAGACCATTGGTAAAAATTCAGCATATTTAAATATCTGAATTGTTTATGTATGTCAATTTTTCAATGTAAAATAGGAGGAATATGTAAAGTTCCAAATAACAGACAGAGATTATTTCCCCCGTATACCTAGATATTTTTTACATTACGAAATTCTTATTAAAATTCATTCGTTTGTTTTCACGAAATTGACTATAAAATTATTGAGCAGAGCTGAGAGGAGCATATAATTTGTCAAAATGTCCTTATAATAAAAATAAGATCTAAAAATGTACATTGGCAGGAAAAATAATATAAATTTTATTGTCAAAAACAAAACCACCGAAGGGTAACTATTGACAGTTTTGGAGGGGATCCCTCAGTAGTGGGGGGAGGGGGGTCCTTGCGATGGTACGCCAAAATATTGAAAATATGGTAGGTGGTACGCAAGCACCAAAAGGTTGGGAAACACTGCTCTAAAACATGTAAAACTACCTCTTATGGACTAATATACCCTCTAATGAAATATGCAGTACCAATTTGGGGTTATTACAAAAACAAAATCAATATTAACTTTATAGATAAGATAAATTAGAACAATATTCGAAATTCCACACGATCACATGTGTAAAAATACATTTCAAGATTATAATATTTGAATATTCCAAAGCATGCATACATATACATATACATATACATATATATATTATATATATACCGGGTGTCTCACCTAAAGTGAACCAATAGCTAACTTTTTTATTATAAATCTGACAAAGAACGTCTTAGGGGCACTTCCCTTAATTTTTAACGCTGCTTTTTGGAGTTATTTCGAAAATTAAAAATATGGCCGCCATTTTCCAATATGGCGGATAACTTTGATTTTTCTTATTGAACACCCTATATTTTAGGGCGTTTTTGGATTCTACTCTTAATTTTAGGAACTTTTTATCCTTTATAATTTTTTCCTAAGCCCAATGGTTAAGGAGGTGTAACACTTCAAGTTAGATTTTTCCCATTTAAAATGCATTGGGAAATTGTTGGTAGTCTGTATATCGAAAACGGTTGGGTTTAATAAAAGATACAAAGGGATAAAAGTGCCTAAAAATGTTAGTTTAGTTCAGGTTTAATCATAAAATAATTTTTAGTCGAGATTTAATCGTGGAAATGTGTTATTTTGAATATGATTTTACTCCATAAGGAATACATGGGATGGCACAGTTACATGGACCCAATGCATTTTAAAGGGGGAAAAATCAAACTTTAACTGCTCATATCTGCTGAACCATTGAGTTTAGGAAAAAATTAGAAAGAATAAAAAGTTCCTAAAATTAAGTGTACAATCCAAAAACGCCCTAAAATATAGGGTGTCCCATAAGAAAAATCGAAGTTGTCCGCCATATTGGAAAATGGCGGCCATATTTTTAAATTTAAAAGTGACTCCAAAAAGCAGCGTTGAAAATCAAGGGTAGTGCCCTATAAGAAGTTCTTTGTCAGATTTATGATAAAAAAGTTAGCTATTGGTTCACTTTAGGTGAGACACCGGTATATAATTGAAACAAAATTATTTATGTATTGACTTTAAAATCAAAAAAAAGTAGAAAAAAATTAAACAGTTTAAGATTTTATTACATTATGATATTCCACAACACAACACAAGGTTGAATGAACATAATCTTACGTTCTTTTATTTCAAAAATGTCATTAAATTACCAGTGAACATCTAGATAGAAGAAAATATTGCAAAGTTTAAAAAACTAGTTGTGATATAATTATCTGTATGTTCTGCTGACAATGTTGATAATGTATCTTCGTTTACATTTTCCCGCAGCGCCATTGTAAAATTGTAACGTGATTGATAAAATAATTACAATAAACTTACAAAAAGAAGTTTTATTTTAACTGTCAAAAATATATGACAAAATGTAAACAAACATTGTTTTTGTTTTTCATATAATGTGTTTTAAGATACAGATAATTATATCACACTAGTGAAATAAGTCTTAGTAGAAAAATATTTTTACAGTATAAAAGAATATATGGACAGCGAATATTAAAAGGAAAAATTGAGCACAATGTATAATTAAGAATTAAATGAAATAATTATTTTATATTTTGTACTTTTTTATTCTATTTGCTGATGCAAATCCATTTTTAAGGCAAATAAAGTTGTTATTATTACAATCATTTTTAATAATATAAATTTCGTAGAATGGCAGCAGGAAGAAAATGGAGAGCTACCGTCCGATATCTCTGCTTCCCTCGAGCACTAAGATTAAGGAAAAATATTTAGTGATAAATTATTTAGATTTCTTGAAGGAAAAGTACTTTTCCCCCATGCCGTTTGGCTTTAGAAAAATCAACTCTACTAAGTTAGCATTAGTAAAATCTAGTAAATAAAATAACTGACCAACTGGAAAAGGGCTATACATCAGTTGGAATACTAATTGATCTCACGAAGGCATTCGACTGTATAGGTGTACACATTCTTATTGTAAAGCTTGCTGCAGCAGGAATATGAAGGAGCTTGCTGCAGCAGGAATGTGAAGGAGCTTGCTGCAGCAGGAATGTGAAGGGGCTTGCTGCAGCAGGCACTTTGCGCTGGATTAACTCCCATTTAGATAATAGAACACAATACACCTCGGTTCTTCATAAAAATTCAATTGGCGTGTTAAAATCCTTCAACTACCAAAACTTTAACTTGGTAAAAATCTTCAATTGCTGACGTCGTCATAAGGGACGTGCTGCAAGGTTCGACTCTAGGCCCTTTGTTATTTTTAATATATGTGAACGACATCAGTGAACACATGGATATCAACCATCTCATCACAAGTGCTGACGATAACTTTGCTGACTTCCTATGCTAGCTAGGACGAACTTCAGATTCCCATATTTCTTACAGCCAATAGTACCTCACAATAGTTTACCGATCTTAGGCTATAAATAAATAAAGACAACACCAAATCAATTCATTTTAAAACACCACAGTCCTAGAATAAAAGACCGGATCATAACATAAACTTCATGATTTAAGATGAAGAAATTGAAGAATAACCACACTCCACTTTTCTGGGTGTCGTCATTGACAGCAATTTGAGTTGGAATGAGCAGCTAGTTTTTTTTCTAAATTGTCAACAAATTTATTTATTATTAAAAGCCTAGTTAACTTCCTGAGCCTAGAATATTTAAAGATGGCCTATTTAGTTTGTTTGAAAGTCATATTAGATAATCCATCATTTTATTTTGCTTACTTATCATCTAGCAAGCATAACAGGAAAAATATTCAAACTTCAAAGTAAAACCATCAGGACAATATCTGAGCAGCCATCATGCACCCATTGTACTCCGTATTTTAAACAATGCGATATTTTTAACTGATCCCTCGTTGTACATTTACGAAACCATTTTGTTGGTCAAAAACCTGAACTTGTTTCAAGAACCTAGCTATAACTATAATGCAAGACACCGTGGTGGATTTGCCACCACTCTCAGACACCTTTTTTTAATCAAGCCGGATTATATGGGACAACAATTTTAACAAGACCTGCCACCAAATTTAAAAAATATCAATAACCTAGACAAATTTAAAGCTAACCTCAAGACTTACTTAATTCACAAATGTTATTATAACCTGCCAACCTAGTTTTAGTTTAAATTCAGTGAGAAGATAAAAAGTAGAAGTCATCGAGAAAATCAATGTTATTATAATGTGACTCGCCACATGCTAGACCACCCCGAGTCTGAGAGGTCCAAGAGGATATGAATGAATGTTATGGAAGCACTATAATCAAAGATCCACAGAGTCACCAAAAAATAAAGTTATTTTATACCCATGAAATCACATTTCAAAATGGCAGATTTTTCGTAATGGGAGAAATTTTGAAAAAAAGCTTCCCTTTTTCATTTTTTACTTGCATTTCTCAATATAATATCGTGGGACCACCGCCAATAGTCGTGGGTGGTGAATACTTCATTTTGACTAGCCGCTATCTTGGATCCGCCGAATTGGATAAAAGTTACTTTCCTAATGTATAGGTAGTGTTGTGACATATCATTTCAAAGTAGATTTTTACACTGATTAGAATTCAGCAATTGGTTTAACGGTAAACTCAAATTAAAATTCATAATAAATGTATAATAAACTAATATACATTTATTATGGACGGTTCTTTCCTTGAAATTATTTTTCTTATATCTTCTGTTCTAGTTGAGGCATGCAATTCATCTTGGGCTTGAAATACTCAGTAACATACTGGTTTTAATTTTGGCTATTGATCATTGCGTTCGGACGCGTTAGAGACGAATTATATTGCTATATTCAACGAAAATATCAATTAAAAAACCTATTTTAGTTAAAGACTAGCTGATCCGACAGACGTTGTTGTCCTGTCTTCTTTATGAATAATTTGTTCTGGTTTGAATAAATATCAAAATAATCACAACAACATAGCTTTTATTCTAAAGCTTTTTTAATATACAACATCATTAGTTTTGTTTTCTGGCGCAAAAATTATTTTTTCAGTGTTACGACACGGGAACAGGCGACATACAATTGGCCATGTGAAAATCGTGGATTTTCAAGGTTGTTTCCACAAACATCCAACGACTGTCAATTTTATGCGGACATTGCAAATGCAAGCTGCAGGCAATTGTTGCCGATTAAAGTCAAAGGGCGTATCGTTTGTGTCACATGATATAATAATCATGTGTTTAGTTGTTATTGTTTTGTTTTTAATATTGTAAACAACTTACTTAAGTTTTTGAATTAAATGGTATTTGTTCATAAAGGATTTTTATAATAATTTAGTGGGGAGATGTCACATGATATAATAATCATGTGTTTAGTTGTTATTGTTTTGTTTTTAATATTGTAAACAACTTACTTAAGTTTTTGAATTAAATGGTATTTGTTCATAAAGGATTTTTATAATAATTTAGTAGTATAAAGATATCAGTTTGGAATCATTTGGATACGTGGAATAAAAACGTCTTCACCTTTATAGTTTCCTTGCGAAATCATGGTCTCAGTTTTGTTGTTCATTAATTGTTTTCACCGTCAGCTGAGGGCTGTTACAAATAAGTAGTGAGTTAATGCTCCGAAACACAATAATTATTGAACTGACTTTAGCTGAATGCTACCGATCCACAAGAAGGGGAGAAGACTTCGGTAAGCAATCATCGTATAATCTCACTCCTACCAGCCGTCTCGAAGATATTCGAAAAAGTATAATTTGTGAACAAATGACAGATTTTCTGGAAACTAATTCACTTTTGAATTTAAAACAGTACGGTTTTAGGAGGGGCAAATCAACGAAACTGGCTCTGATAGACTTCATCAGCGAGTGTATCGATGCGGTTGAGGAGGGCGAGTCGGTGATTGGGTGTTTTACCGACTTGTCCAAAGCCTTCGACTGCGTCGATGTGCCGCTGTTGATTTCTAAACTGGCAAACATAGGGTTTTTGAGGATCAGCCCTAACACTTCTCAAATCATACTTAACAGACAGACAGCAAATGACTGAAATTCAGCACAAATCAAAAAACAAAATCAAATATTTTCAATCAAAATTAGAAACTGTAAAAGCAGGAGTTCCACAGGGTTCGATAGTTGGCCCTGTACTTTTCCTTTTGTAAATAAACGACATTTCAGAAACAATCCCCATTCAAAATTTATTTGAATTTGCCGATGACACCACAATTTTTTCTAAAAACAAAAATCCCCTACAATTGGAAATAGACTCATTTCAGATTGCAAATCAGGTAACTCAATATTTTTCAGAACACTCTTAAGTTAAACTCGTCAGAAACACATTTTCTCCACATTTAAACTCAACAGAGGAAAAATTTAACTAGCACTGCCTATCCTAACCTAACAATTGGCGAAGATGAAACAGAAAAAGAAGAGGCGGCTGAGTTTTGGGAGTGAGATTGGACGAATGCATGACTTGGAATGAACATGTGGGTAAATTAGAGGGTAAACTTGCTAAAGGCCTATTTATTCTAAGGCAAGTCAGTAAATTTGAAAACAATCATTTAGCTCGAACTGTCTATTTTTCACTTTTTGAAACACACATTGACTATTCAATAATTCTTTGGGGTTTTACCAAAGGAAATTTAAATAAAATATTTTTATGGCAAAAAAGGCCATCAGAGCAATAGCCAAACTACCCCCTCAGGCTCACTGTCAGGATTTTTTCAAACAACTCAATATTTTGACCGTTCCGTGTCTTTTTATATTTGAATGTTTGATGTTAGTAAAGAAAGAAAACAAACTTCCGGAAGAAAAATCTCATTGTTATAACACCAGATTTAAATTAAATTTTTCTGAATTTCACAAACTTTCAAATTTTGAAAGAAAACCGGAATATATTGGCAAGAAGCTCTATCAAGCTCTGCCAAGTGACCTGAAAGACATTCATTAAAACTTCGCTCTTTAAAAGTAAAGTAAAAAAAATCCTTATTCAGAATAGTTTTTATGACATAGACAGCTTCCTGGAGTATGGTAAAGAAAGACTCTCAGGATGTTAATTTCAAGTCGTCCCCTCCCACACCCAACCCAACCTAGGCCTAAGTTGTCCTGACCACGTTAGGCAACTACAATGATAAGTTCCACGCCGCTCAACGGTCAACGGAACGCCGAGGGATGTAAGATGTAAGAATGGATATTCTTCATCACATAATCGATTTAATTTGGGTTTTATCCTCTCAACCAACCAAATAAGGATGTGTGCGTGTGGCAACCCGGTTTTAGCCATTCTACTAAATACATCCAACAATGCGTCTCGCCGAACACGCAATGCTTAACAATAAAATCCATGAGTAACTTTGATTTTCTTTTAAAAACTCTTGTGGTAATATGGCGATCAATGGGAGATTGGCGAGGAAATAAAATTCTTGTAGAATTTCTGACCAATTTTAATTGCTCGTTAACGTAATAAACAAATCTGGTGTACCATAATGACGTACATCCAACTTAGCATCCTGAGCGTACACATGCATATGTCGCGGACTTCCGACGTATGTTGCTGGGAGATAGTCATTCTGCCATCATTAAATGCGTTTCCATTTCCATCTGTATTGGTAGCATCCCGAAGATGTACGTATTCCACGGAACGGAGTTTTGCCTGGTTCAACCTGATATGCCAATGATGTTAATCGTAGTTGGCCACTGGTGCAGCACATACAGTGGCTTCATTTTTAAACCTAAAATCATTGCAATTTCTGACACACAATGTTCATTGAGCTAACAGCAACTATCAGCATTATTTCTAAAAAACAATATGACTTTAGAAGAAATAAAAGCACTATAACTGCTGTTTATAAACTAATTGAGAATGCAGTTAACTCAATTGATAAAAAAGAAAATTCATTAGCCATATTTTTTTATTTACAAAAAGCATTTGACATGGTTTCTCATGATAAATTATTAGACAAATTATATACCATAGGGATTCGAGGAAACGCTTATAATTGGTTTCACTCATATTTATCAGAAAGAAAACAAACTGTACAAATCCCTTATATATGTGAAGACAAATGTTTAAAATATAAATCATCTGAAGAATTAAAAAATCTATGTGTTGTACCACAAGGATCCGTATTGGGTCCGATACTTTTTTAAATATATATAAATAGTATAACACAATGTAAAAACAATTCAAAAATTCTATTATTCGCAGATGATACAACATTATTCTTATCAGACATAAACAAAACAAATTTAGAAATCGATACTTTTATAAATAGTAATTATCTCATGCAATGGTGTACTGAGAGCAGACTTATAATAAATTCAGGAAAAACACAATATATTGAATTCAAACACAAACGATGTAAAGATGACAGAAAAATAACCCTTGAATTGAATGAAACCATAATTGAAAGTACTGAAAGTGTCAACTTTTTAGGAATTACCATTGATACACATTTGAATTTTAATACCCACATAGAAAAACTATGCATGAAACTAAGTAGTTCAAACTTTGTGTTGAGAAAATTGTCTAAATTCTGTAACGTGCAATTATTACTATCTACTTACTATGGATTGTTTTTCCACTTATGAAATATGGTGTATGTATTTGGGGCAACTCAACCACAAGATGTAACCAGGTCTTTATTTCACAAAAAATGGCAATAAGAATTATATTTAAGAAATCAAGACGACATTCTTGTAAAGACCTATTTAAAAATAATAAAATAATGACATTTCCATCGATTTACATCTATGAAGCAATACTATTTGTAAAAAACAACATGCATTTCTATGAAGTACATGACAATTCAAAGTTACGAAGTCAATCCCATCTTGTTTTACCTCATCACAACACAGAATTATTAAAAAAAAACACTTGCAATACAATGGAATTATTTTCTTTAATAAATTACCAAACAAATTAAAATATGAAAAAAATATTAAAATATTTAAAAATAAAATAAAAAATATATTATTACAAGAGGCAATCTATAAAGTTGAAGACTTTATGACAATGAAGATAAATTTGTGAAGAATGATAAGAAAATTAAGAATTAATTTATTAAGATATATAAGTTAAACATTATGTATGCAATTTTTTTTTTTTTGGGTAGGAGGTGGAATGCGTTTACGCACACTGAGGGGCTCGTTGTCCCCTCAGTAGTGTCGGACTCCCACGAGCTCGATGTCCCGTGAACTACCGACTAAACCACCTCCCTCGGCACCGAGGACACTAGCCTGGAACTGTTTCACACATTACTTCGGGCTAGGCCTTTGATATTACGCCGCTAGGGCAACCTCCGTGGGGAAATGCTGAGGATTAAGGCCGATCGAGGTCGACCTTTTTCGCCCGAAGAATGGCCTGGACGTAGTGCTGGACACAGTTCCAGTTGCCCTCTCCCTGGAGCATAGCTCCGACGATGTTGTTTGGGCTGACGACCACGCCGATCTCAGATGAAAGCGAGGCTCGGCGGACGTGCCAACGGTCGCACTGAAAAAAGGTGTGCTCGGACGTGTCTGGGATGCCGGGGCAATACAGACAGTCCGGGCTGGCGACTTTGCCCATCCGGTGCAGATAGGCTCGGAAGTACCCGTGTCCAGAAAGAAACTGGGTCACGTAGTAATCGACCTCGCCGTGCTGCCGCTCCACCCATGGTCGGACGGATGGTATGAGCTGGAAGGTCCAACGTCCCCTCGGCTCGGCTTCCCAGTCGCGCTGCCAGGAGTCGAAGCTGCGATCGCGCTCTTCCTTGGCAGCTGTTTCCCGGCCCACTTCAGGCCTCCTCCGGTAAATCGCCTGCCTCTCCCTCGCGAGGAAGAGGACGGGGATGACTCCGGCGATCACCATCACAGCAGGCTCGGAGACTGTGCGGTAGGCCGAAGCGACCCGCAGAGCTCCTCGACGCTGGACTCGGGCAAGCCGGTCTCGGAAGACTCGCTTCTCGAGTGCGTGAGCCCATGCCTCCGCCCCGTACAGTAAGACTGACTGGACGGCAGTCATGAGCAGACGGCGCTTGCAGGAACGAGGACCGCCGACATTGGGCATAAGCCTACCAAGGGCAGCGACACCCTTAGCGGCTTTGTCGGCGGCGCGCTGGATCTGCTCGCCGAAAGACAGTCTGCTGTCGACCATGACTCCCAGGTACTTTGCAGCAGGCTTAGTCTCGAGTGTGACGTCACCTATCTGCACCGGGAACACGGTGTTTATCCTCTTTTTGGTGAGGACGACGATCTCCGTCTTACTGGTAGCCAGGGACAAGCCGTGATCTCGCATCCACCCGTTGACCTTGGCCATTACTACGCTGAGCCTCAGTTTTGCCTGCTCGACGTTCCTCGCAGCGATCAAGGCAGCGACGTCGTCAGCATAGCCAACGAGGCGGGTCTCATCGGGCATGTCTAGCCTCAGCAAGCTATCGTAGGACACGTTCCAGAGATCTGGTCCGAGAATGGACCCCTGCGCAGCCCCGGAAGTGATGGGAATGCGCCGCTGACCTTCGGTCGTGTCGTACAACAGAACGCGGTCTGACAGATACGCTTCTATCATACGCAGGAGGTAGGAGGGAACTTGGAACGTATGCTCAAGCGCCCACAGCATATCGCTCCACCTGGCGGAGTTAAAAGCGTTCTTCACGTCGAGCGTGACAAGAAGGACCACGCGGCGCGACCAGTGGTTGTGGTCCTCCGCCCTCCGCACTGCCTCAACTACCTCCTGAATAGCGTCGATGGTAGAGCGACCGGATCTGAAGCCGTACTGCTGCGGGGACAAGTCCCCCGCAGAGACGATGGCCTCGGTCAGCCTGACGCGCAGGAGCTTCTCAAGCACTTTCCCGGCCGTATCGAGCATACACAGGGGTCGGAAAGAAGAAGGGGTCCCCGGTGTGCTCTTCGCCTTCGGGATAAGGACAAGGCGGGCAACCTTCCACGACGAAAAGAAAACGCCTTCCGCCAGACACGCGTTGAACATGTCGAGCAGAAGCCTTGGATTCACCTCCGCAGCGAGCTTGAGCACCTCCGCCGGAATGCCATCGGGACCGGGCGCTCTTCTGGGTCGTAGGGATCGGACGGCGGCGGTGAGTTCCTCTTCCCGGAAAGCTGGGAAGGCGCCTACCTCTCCGAATTCCCTGACTGGCCGAACTGGGTGGCTGGGAAACAGTGTGTCGACGACGGCGGCCATGGCTTGTGGTTCCATGACCGCAGGTGGTGAGCGAGCCCCTAGCTTCTGGGTTACAAGTTTGTAGCCCGTCCCCCAGGGGTCGTTGTCGATATCCTGACACAGCTGTTTCCAGCACCTGACTTTACTCCGGTTGATGGCACCGCGGAGCTCTCGGCGGGCCGCTCTGTGCTCAGCCGATCTGGCATTTGCATCAGGGCGGTTCCTGGCTCGCTGCGCAGCTCGTCGGAGACCAAGGCATCTCCTCCGGAGTTCCGCGATTTCAGGCGTCCACCAGTAAACCGGCTTCTTCCTGTGGCGGCGGGAAACTCCGGGCATCGACTGCTCACATGCGGTCGCGATGAGTCGCATCGTCGATGCTGCCAGATCTTCGGCACTTGTGAAATTCACAATGCTCTGGTCCTTAATTACTTCTTTAAAAGTGTCTTTGCTCAGACGACTGGTGTTCCAGCGTCGAGCCAGAGGAGCAGGTTCAGCGCGCAAGCGCGCGCCCTCGGGAAGGACCTTGAAAAGGATCGCCTGATGGTCGCTGGAGGAGTAGTCCTCGCTGACACGCCAGTCGGAGATCCGCTGGGCAATCCCTTCAGAGGCAAGAGATATGTCAGGGATCGTCTCTCTGCACCCCGGACGGCGAAAGGTGGAAATGCCCCCCGTGTTAAGGATACAGAGGCCCGACCTGGCAGCCGACTCGAGGACGTAACGTCCTCGAGTGTCGGTCCGCGGGGAACCCCATTCCACGGCTTTGGCGTTAAAATCGCCACCGACTATGACCCCGCCAGAGGTGTTCATGATCTTATCCTCGATGGAATCGACCATGTGGCGGTAGTCTGCGATCGGTTGGTTAGGCGTGAGGTAACAGGAGAAGACGGTGAAACCCCTGCTCCTCACCCAAACGAAGCCGTTGCCCGATCCGGAATCGAGAACAGGCACCTTCCCGAGGTCCAAGATCCAAATCGCCGCAGTGCCGGAGGGGTCCGAGAACCACTGCGCAGAGCGTCGGTTCTGGTACTGCTCACTGAGAAGCAGTAGGTCAGCACCCTGCTCCGTGGCGAATTGGAACAGCAAGTCATTTGCTGTCCTGCTCCTCTGCATATTAAGTTGCAGAACACTGATCATTTCTGTTGGTTCTGGCGAAGCTCCTGGATGGCCCGCCTGTACTGCCCGCAACGACCAGACCCAGCGGAATGCTTGACCTGGTCGCCCTTCAAGCCGGCTTCTGTACACAGGACACAGGACAACGCTGCGTTGCACGCGCTGGCCCTGTGGTCCTGGCCGCCGCACTTGAAGCAGAGCTTGCTTCTATCGGGTCCAGAGCAGCGATTAGCGACGTGACCGAACCCCAGACATTTAAAACATCTGGAGGCCACGAGCTTCTCGCGTACCCGACAGCTCACGTACCAGATCTTCAGGTGGCCCTTCTCCAGGAGCTTCGCAGCTGCTCTGGCTCCCAGCGTAAGGATCGCCACCTTCTGGCCTCGAGCATTCGCCTTCGAGACGAAAGTCTTCACCTCGACGTTTTCGCCGATAGCGGATTTGACAGCTGCAGTCACCTCCGCCTCGGTCGTCAGCTCGTCGAGGTCCCTCACCTCCAGCGTCGACTTGGGCTCGAGAACGCTGACAGTCGCGTTCGCCCCCAAGATGTTCTTCAGGTCTTCGCTGAAGGCTGACTTGCTTTCGGAGGCGTCCCCGAGTTCGACCAGAAGATCGCCGGCTCGGGTCTTCCTCATGGCCTTGATAACGGCGCCCTTCTCATCGGGCTTCGCTTTGCTGCGAATCTCGCCCAGCACGTCGGCGTAGGATTTCCCCTCCGACGGCTTGATGAGAAGGGCGTCTGGCCGCGTCCTACGTGACCTCTTCTTCGGCGCCTTCTTGTTGTCCTGAGGGCCGGGCTGGCTTCCAGGCTGCTGGGGTGGGACTTTCTTCTTCTTCCCCTTCCTCTTAACGACGTCGGTCCATTTCTCGGGGTCCGATGTCTCCCCTGGACCGTCACCTCTGGGTTTCTTCTCAGCCTCCGGTTGGGCGGGGCTGGAAGAGCCCGTTTCCCACCGGCCGGCTGAGCCTTAACGCGCAGTGATGGGGTCGTCTGCGTCGAAGCAGTCACCGACTCGCACGACTGCCAAGATTTCTTCAGCTGAAGGATGTGGTTAAGGCTAGTCTCCAACTGGACTATGCCTTCCTGCACATCCCTGCTGATGTTCTTCTGCCTGCCTGTCGCGGCCTTCATGACAGCAAGGGTGGCGAAGCACTTTTGAAGGTGCTCCTCCTCCTGCTGCCTGGCAAGTGCAATCACCGCCTGGAAGGGGGACGGGTCGGTGTGCATCGACTCAACGCCGCCGGAAGATGCTTGCTCGGTGAGCACCGGTGTTCTTGTCACCGAAGCAGTTGGTGTCGCTCGGCCTTGTGGCGACCTCGCGACACGAGGCTTCCGGCCAAAGGGGTCTTCTACCTCGACGTCCCCACTTTGAGAGGGTAGGCGAGGAAATTGATCCCTCTGGTTCGTTTTTGGGGTTAGGGTACCCCGGGAAGGTTCTTGCACCTTTTGAATAGTTTTTTCTTGTGAACCGCTCATAATGTCTGGATTAGCCCCCAAGACTGGGCGTTTGTTACCCCCCAAAACAGTGCCCCAATGTGAATGTCAAAACCGACCCGTCGCCAGAGCAACTATATCCGTGTTCGACCGCCTCCAAAACACCGGCGGTCCCAGACGAGCAGTGGCCTCGGCAGAGCCCCCCCGTGACCGCAGCAGGGCCCTATCCGGTCGCCAACCGGCACCACCACGGCCAAGGGGATTTTCGCCGGCTGATAGGGCAGCCAGGTCAGCTAGCTGGGCTGACCCGGGCCCCTGTACTATCCGGCAGCCTGGGAGGTGCAGAACCCAGTTTTTAAGCTGTACCCTCTGCTCGTTCTAGACCCCCAGCGCAGTGGAGGCTGAAGAACCCAGAGTCACCCCGGCAAGTAGGCCGGAATGATTTAGAAAAAAACAACCGGGCTATTGAAATGAAACGGAGAATGCAGTTGTGAAAAGGAGACGCGAAAAAGGACCATTGCGTCCCCCTCCCCTTTTAGTCGGCTCTTACGACAAGCAGGGGATACTGTTGGACATTCTGTCCCGGCCCAACACGGGAAATTGGGGCCGCAATTGTACAATTGTTTAGCAATAAATATTATTATTATTATTATTAGCAATAAACTGTAATCGATCGTTGCGTTATAATTGAACGCAGCTCAATAGGGATGGAATGCGAGATCTCCTCGTCGATGGTTTAGATTAAATAAAGCACAGTCATCTCTATTGCGAGCCTCGTTTTGCTTGTCATTTTGACTTGCCCGAATGTGTCCTACACTCACAGCACTGCGTTCTCTACGGTCCAGGTCGTTGCGTCGAGGGTAACGTGGCTTTTTCAAGAATCAGAAAAATACTGAATCAATCTTATATAAAACTTAAAAGTCATGATTTTGGTGAACTTGAACTATGAACTTGGTGAACACTTCTCAACCTCTCTGGTTGAATAAAAAACTGCAGTTTTTCACACACTCTATAAGGCTCACAATATTAATAATTTTTCTAAAACCAAACAAAACTATGAGGATTTATCTTCGTTTCTGTACATCCTAAAAGGTCAGTTAGATAAAAAGGTAGATTCACGTGTCATGTAATCAGAATTATTGAAATACAAAAATCAACTTTAGATTAGACTTTTTATTTTAACAAAATCCTTGAACTACAAAAGTAAATAATGCAAGTGTAAATAAATAAACACATACTAGTAAACCTGTTGCTCGAAATCGAGCAATTGTTATGTGTATTGATTTCAAAATAAAAATAATTATGGTTCGGTATTCTAGAACTATTTTATTAATTATATATGGTTGAACTTCCTGTTATATTGAAATTTTTCACAAAAGCTTTTTAAAACTAAATTTTTTGTGAATACTCAGTCATCTTTAAGGAGATGTCCATGTATCGCGGCCCTAAGCAGCGTATGACCGGTCTTAATCTCAAACCGAACTAAAATGGTTCAATAAATCTACTTATAATCAATGTTAAGTCTGTTTCTTTTTCCTTTTACTTATATTTATATTTATAGAATTTATACATAAGAATTTATTTCTCATGTTAGTATTTTTCTTTGGACTATAAACATATGTAAATATTAAGATCTTCACACATGTGATTGAAAATAAATGTTTTTAAAACTGAATTCTGACCTTAAGTATGTATTAGAATAATAGTTTATTTATTTACATCTTCCATCAACTGAAATGCTTCCAGCCATAACCATCTTTAGCTCTACATGCAATGGTTTCAATTCCATTAACAACATGTGGCTTTGCTGAAAAACTTTGTTTCCTCCAGTCAGCTGCTTTATTTGAAATTTCTATGTCCATGTTAAATCTTATGGACTAATACGAAACTTTAAGGGCGACTAGGGTTCTTCCCTTTAGACAAACCTTTTTAAATTTTATTTCCTGCAAAACTTCACGCCAAGCTCTTTCCAATGACACCAAAAACATGAAAATCGGTTCAGTAGTTTAGGAGGAGTCTTTGTAACAAAAAAACTGCTCGTGTATTAAATAAGTAATATATATATAGATTTCAAATTCACATTTGTTTCCATGTCAACATATGGTTATGATTTGAAATAGTTCTCAAGTTACTCCACAGAATGCACGCATGGTCAAGTAACCTTATAGGCCAGTAGGACAGAGCCCTAAGGTCGAATTAAAAATTTTATTTCACACAAACCTTGTCCTAAAAAATATGAAGAAAACAACAAATTATCCAATTTGGTGCACAAATAAAAAAGTTATTGAATTACAAAGAAATAGGATCGTTTTTATTTATGTAGGTAAGATTGACATTGGAACAACGTACTGTGTTTACCACTCATCTAACGTATTTTTATTTATATCGATTGATATCCCAAGTTTCATCCCAAGTTCTGAATAAGACTCAAAGTTAATTCTGGTCTTAAATCACTCGTTGGATCATTGGCCTTCTTTGGAGCTTTGGAGTTTAAATCCATTGGATTTTGAGTGAGTTATGAATCTCCAATGAAGATAAAATTAGTTTTTAGTTGATCATATTTTTAGTTAAAGACTTACATCTCAACTTGTAAATGAATCTCAAGGCTCGTTCTGTTCTCAAATTACACAATACATTATAAGTTTTTTTGTGTATCTATTGAAAAATCGGATGAGTTTAAGGTGTGTTATGATACCCAGTTCAATACACTTTTTATTTCTGAAATTCAGATAAAATTTTGGTTTTCAAACTAAATACCCCCGTTACAGCAGACCTGTGTACTCAGCGAATTTAAAATGCAGGAAAACATATTTCAATTTAACAAAGCGAGATGTAACATGCCAAGAAAATTTAAATATCGGGTGTTTTAGACTAATATGCATTTGATCTCATCTATACCTGTCTTATTAAGAATTATAATGATATATTGAGCCACAAGCCAAGTTTAATCAAGATATGTTGAGAAATAAGCGAGATACAGAGTTTTACTTGTTTCTCTAAAGGCTAACATTGGGGCAACGTACTCTTTCAACAACTCGGTAACCAATGATCATAGAGCAATGATTCAAAATACTAAATTGTTTGTTTTTCGAGCTGAATTCAATGGTGTAAACTAAAATTAGATTACTTATTTTTTTCTTTGTAAAAAAACTCAAAACCCCATTTTCAGGAGTTTATTGCCCTTTATTCCCCCCCCCCCTTACGGTGAGCCGTTCGGGCTGGTTTACGAACTCTTCCGATGATTATCACCTTACATGTCTGCACCAAATTTATTGAGATCGGGCCATTTTTACGGCCACTATCGTGCTAACAGACAAATATTTATATATAAACTCGAACGCATGGTGTTTTTTGCTTCTGGGGCCCCAAAACGAAAAATTATCATGGTCTTGGGCTTAGGTCTTACCATGAGACCTACGGTAATAGCTTCTTCCCTATTAGAGAAAGTCGCTAAAATCAATTTAATCTCAGCTGATTTGAATGATCATTAGCTCTAAAGGTCAATGATCCAACGAGTTTTTAAAATTAACTTTGTGTCTTACTCAGAACTTGATATATGAGTCTTTAACTAAAATTGAATCTTAAAATTGAACTTTACGTTGAATAGAACAATATAACTCGTCTCTAACACGTCCGAATTTAATGACCAATAGCTCAAATTAAAGCCGGTATACTACTGAGTATTTTAAGACCAAAATAGACTGCATATTTAAATTAAAATAGTATCTTTACGAAAAATAATAAAAAAGATTCAAAGTTCGAAACGTGCAAAAGAAATGTGAAGGGATGAATTTTAATTTGAGATTTTCTTTAAAACAAACCAAGTTTTAAAAAACGGAGGATTGCGATATTGTCATCAGCGTATAAATCTACTTTGAACTTATGCGTCACAACACTATCCTTACATTCATATTCTATCCAATATGGTTGATCTAAGACGGCGGCCAATTATCAACCCATCAAAGGGAAGAATTTACCAGCCAAAAGTTATCGATGGTGGCCCACAATATTATATTGATAAATCCCAGGTGAAACATGAAAGGAGAAGCTGTTTTTAAAAATTTACCCCATTACAAAAAAACTATTGTCATTTTGAAACTTGATTTTATAGGTGTAAAACAACTTTATTTTTTGGAGACTCATCGAATTTTAAATTATAGTGCTTAAAAGAAAGCTCTTATCAAGGTTTCGTGAACGTTCATCAGTTGCCGATCCAAGGTTTTTTTGCCTTTTAGCGAATTTCCCCTATAGGGAAGAAGCTGTTACCGTAGGTCTCATGGTAAGACCTAAGCCTAAAACCATCATAACTTTTCTTTTTGAGGTCCTCAGATGCCAAAAACACCATTCGTTCACTTTCATAAATATATATATATATATCTATATATCTATATATCTATATATATATCTATATATATATATATGTGTCTTTAAGCACGATAACTTGCGCAAAAATGGTCCAATCGGAATGAAATTTGGCATAGACGTGTAAAGTAGTAATTATTCGGACGAGTTCGTAAACCAGCCCGATCGGACCACCGGAAGGGGGGGTAAAGGGGGGTAAACCCCCCCAAAAATGGGTTTTTTGAGATTTTTACATAGAAAAATAAAATTTTTCAAATTTTTATTGGCACCATTGAATTCAGCCCAAAAAAACAAACAATTTAGTATTTTGAATCATGGCTCTATGTCCATTGGTTGCCGAGATATTGAAAGTGGTAAACACAGTACGTTGTCCCAATGTTAACCTTATGGGAAATAAGTAAAATTCTATATCTCGCTTATTTCTCAACATATCTTTATAAAACTTGGTAAATGGCTTCTTCTAGTTCAGATCTACTAAATATTGAATTAAAACCACCCAGTTTTAATATACCTGTAGCAGCAAACCTCCATACTCATTCCCCATGTTATTCTTATGGAGCTTACAAAAACATGTCAAATCTCGCTATGTTGTATCGAAATATGTTGTTTTGCACTTGAAATTCGCTGAGTATGCAGGTCTGCTGCAACGGGGGTATTTTTACTTTACTACTAGGTTATAATAATATCTAAAATTTGTTAGAATACATTGCGTTGGAAAATATGTTGACAACATTTTACATTGTTCATTGTCATTTTATATCAATACTAGAAGAACCCGTGGCTTCGCTCACGATTAAAATTATACATACACTATCACCCATGAATTATATAGTTTTGCTTTCCCATTTATTTTTCTTATTGTAAAATCTAATGTATGTAATGTATCTACTTCTTTGAACATATCAAATGTACTTCCATAAAGCAAAAGTTTTTAGAAATTCGCTCTTAGTACGAAGGTCTGCTACGACGGGGGTATTATATTCCTGCATAAACTGCCTGTACATAAAAAAATGTGACCATATCCAACGCCCCACCGACAAAGCCCCAAATGGTGTTGCTGCCCTGGGTAGGCTCATGCCCAATATCGGTGGTCCTTCCTCTTGCAAGTGCGTTTTGCTTATGTCGGCTGTCCAGTCGATCGTGCTATCAGGTGAAGAGGATTGCGCTCACACACTCAAGAGGCCAATTTACAGAGACGAACGCCGAGAAGCATTTAATGGTCGTTTCCACGGTACCTGAGCTTGCCCTGATGATGATCATGGGGCACAATATAAGGAACGGCACCCTTGGCTTTTTCGATGGCACTTTGAATCTGCTCGCATATGTTACCCTTAATTAAAACTTTATTATGCACCCCCGTCGCAGCAGACCTGCGTATTATAAATCCTATTTATTTCCTTCTTTGATTCCTTAACACGTATGAAGGCATACGTGTTAGAGGAATCAAAGAAGTTAGCTTGAAATTTTATTCACTGTAAAAGATCATTTTCTTAAGGTTTTAGGGTCTACCTTGAACAAAAAATTACAATGCCACTCCAGCAATTATTAAAAAGTGCTGTCTCACGTTTTTCGACTCTATATTGAGCAAACGTTTGAATGAGCCGTCCCGGCAATTTTTTTAAAGTGTTGTAGGTAAAATTAATTCTTTACAGTAGCACACTGTTCCTCTTTAAATAGCAGTTAGTTGTCATAAAAAAGTCCTTCAAGTATACGTGATCAGTGCTCACTGGAGTCCTTCAGTAATCAGTTATTTATTTTATGTTATACAACATATTATCAGCATTTTATATAGTATATTGCACTTTGAAAAAATGCAAAAGTCTAATTCATTGACCACCTGGCACCAAGTAACAAATCTTCATTTTAACAAAAATACAGTTAAATAGCAGAAAGAAATACCATTAATTTACATCACCTGTTTTAAATTTTACTTTCATATGTTTTGTTAGTAAACAAATCTAACTCAAATTATTTCAAAATCCCTGACATGGGTACCTTTAAGACGGTCCCAGGGCTAAGCCCTGAAAGTTATCACGAAATTGAAGGTGTATAAACCTACTCCATGAAATTCTACATGTATGTACCAAGTTTCGTGGCCATCGGTCCAGCGGTTTCTGTGTTTATCCCCTGCCAACTAAATATATATATATATATATATATATATACACCAACATCCTCTTTTATACTTATAGATAATCTTATGCAGAGGTTAAAAAAGCTCGCTATATTTCCTTGAACAGCGGAGTGTGAGTGTTAAACGAAACTCAATAGAAGAATTCCGATTCAATCTTTAAGTTTACAAAACTTTATTCCGACCTTAATCTTTGAGTTTATCTCAATTCTCCCTTTTTGTTTCTGACTTTAGTCAAGTATTAAAAGTTTAATTTATGAACCCCTTTCAGTTTTATTCCATACAACCTTTTTCTTGGTTTCTTGTGCCTGGGAAGGTTTAATAAACTATTAGACAGGGTGTTTTTTTTAATGCAACCCATTTTTAAGATTGAATAATACACATTTAATTTAAAGATGAGATGAGTACTGTTTTGTTAATCTTTACATTTTATACAACCTATTATTTAAGCTTTATCACATTTAGCTTACATTACGTGTTCAAACAGTCCACCATTGAAATGTATACAAAGTTGTGCTCTCTCCATCAAATTCCTGAACACGTTTTGCAAAGTACCTCTTTGAATTTCTTGTATTAAATTTGGTATGTTTGTTTTGAGGTGCTGAATATCCTGTGAATTGTTTTCGTAGGCATTACCTGTTTTGTATCCCCAAAGAAAATAATGTAGTGGGGTCAAAATCGGAAATATTGTAAGGTAATAATCCTTCACTGATAAAATAAATTTTTGGGTTGCGTTAAAAAAAAACATCCTGTAATACCAGTAAGACACCGACGCGACGTTTCTGTCCTATTCCCGCTTCTTAAATCCCTTGGGATATCGTCTCTTGAGCATTTATGTAATCAATATTTAACCAAAAAGAAGGTAATGAATAAACAAAACTAAACTGTGAACAGTTGTTTTGCCATTTCATTAGAGTTTAAAATAATTTATTCATACATCTTTATCCTCCTCTCTGAGTCTTTACTAAAAAGATGCCGGAGGCCCTAGAAGCATCAAAAATGTTGACCATTGGCGTGTTAAGTCATCGTCTATCAGTAATTACTTCTAACCCATACGAAAAAGGGCGTAGGAACTGGTTATAAAATAATAGGTGTTACTCCTATGTGTATGCTTTGGCTGCGCGAGCGAGTGAGTTTTAGTATGTTCCGAACAACGATTAGAAAAGATTCCAAACTGATTTAGCAGGAAATTTGCACTGCGGTACGAAGGTAGATTATGTATCAGCCAATAAATACGCCGATTCACGTCCTTATAAAAATCCCTTCGGGCTACACTCCACGGACACTACATTTTCTCTGTTCACATTTCAGAAAAGTTGAAACATCAAATGTTATAGTGAACAAATGAGGTGCGGATGATACAATTTGACATTTTATGATAAGCTGTTTTAAGCCAACTTGAATAGAAATGTCAATGAAAGCACACAAATGCTTTCAAATCAATGGGAAAATGGGGTAAATAACGTAAAACACCTGCCCTTGTTTTGTGGCTTGTAAATACGTATTAATCAGCCATAGTAATTAATTGTTATTAATTACATAACAGCACTAATAATTACGCAAGAGAAAATTTTGCGCCGAAATTTTCTGCGTTTGGCAAGTCGCATGATAATGGAAGAGGATTTAAATGAAGGTCTTGATACCAGGGACCCGGAAAAAATACTGAAATTGCTTGAAATTTGTCAGAAAATGAGAAATAACGAAGAATATCTGCCATTTAAAAGGCATTGGGATTTAAAAACGTCTGCTTTTTTACAAGAAAACATGTGGTGCTAATAATTAATTCAAAACTATGCGTTAGATATTTACATATGATGGATCTAAAAGCCAGTTAACTGTGAAGGTATTTTGTACTAATATAATAAAGATGAATTGTTTTAATTTAACGATTAGGGGCCTTTAGCCCCTTGAAGACAATATTATCAATATAATGAACTATATAATGTATATGTATAATGAAATAATGAGATATATAATGAATTCAGATTGATATCACCTGCCCTTACACACTTGCTCTGCTCCCACGTGCTGCACGTGAAGTTTAAAAAATAATCATGAATTTATTTATTTATTTTAATTTATTTAATTCAAATTCTTGTGGCTATGATGGTATATCTCCAAAATTTCCGACACTGTGCCGATTATATTTGTAAGCCTCTTGCAGATGTTATAAATACTTCTTTGTCAGATGGCTTATTTTCAAATATTCTAAAACAAACAATAATTTTCCCAATTTTCAAATCTGGAAACCCTAACCCACCAGAAAATTGGCGACCAATTGCAAATATTTCAACTATTTCAAAAATATACGAGCACGTTTTCGCGAAAAGGCTTCTAGATTTTTTATTCCAAAATAACCTTTTGTGTAAAGAACAATTCGGACTTGTAAAAGGGAAAGGTACTACTGATGCTACAGTTGACTTTGTCTCAAGAGTAATCATCCCGTTAAATGAGAAAAATAAAGCGGTAGGGGTGTTTTTAGATTTTCAAAAAGCATTCGATTGCTTATTTTCGATGAATCTTTTTCTTAGACACCTCACATTAGCGCGCTGTGTTCTAAGCTATCTTCTCAATTGTTTCTGTTGAATAGATTTGGGAATTATCAAAATTTATTTCTCATGAGATTAATATATTTTTCATTAATTGAATCAAGATTAAGGTACGGTATTATTCTATGGGGGTCTACGTCCCAATCAAAATTTTTACTCGTCTTTAGATAACAAAAAAGGGCTATGCGCATCATGGCTGGAGTTTGCAGGAGAGCACCATGCCGGAATATTTTTAAATCTCTCGAAATCTTCAATTATATTTTTGAAATTTTACTACTGTATATTACAGGTTTAAATCAACAACAGCACTGACAAGCGCGGACATTCATAATTACAATACTAGATACAGGCACCATCATAGACAAACTCCCCATAGATTAGAATCAGCCGCTGCGCTACCAAAAAATATTGGACCCAAATTATTAAATAAACTACCAGAAAACATTAAATCGGTGAACTCTGAATCAAAATTCAAAATAATATTGAAGAATCACCTTTTGGAGCGTGCGTGTTACTCTGTGGATGAGTTTTTTCCTATGATCTAAATCACTAACAACAAAGGAAATATGTTTTAATCCTAATTAGCCCATATGTTTATTATAATCATAAATGGAAACAAATTTAGTTTTATGATATTAGTTCTGACGTTTGTAATAAAATTTCTATTGTCTTACTGCAATAAAAGATTTTGATTTGTATTGATTTTGATTTGATTTGATTTTGATTTGATCTGGGAAATTCATTCAACAGTTTACTAAACTGACCCATAAAAGATACATTCATTATGACAACTGATATTTAAGTTTTCAGAATTAACGTTAGCGTTAGTTTATTTTAATGGTCGTCACAACATTAATTTTTTTTAAGTATATTTGCTTATTAAGTTCAAGGCATTAATTTAATATTCATAACTTAAGGTTAAAAGGGGGTATTTCCATAATAAACCGTCACCTTGCAACGTCGCTTACAGCTGGAACCGAGGAAGGCGAGCCATTATTGCCGCCAAACACACCTGAACCTGATACGCCATTGATCGGCCTCATTAAATCAAGGCAACGAACTAATGGTCGTATGTTTGGCATACAATTTTACAACTACGACTATTTCAATAATACTTATTGGATGAGTATTTTTTTTCTTTAACGGGTGTATAAACACTTGAGTGTTATCGCTGGTTTGCCTTACTAGCCAGAACAAATATTTTGTAATATCTGAAGAAATACTGCATTCTGTACTCTTATATGAGAAATCTTTGTTTGGTTGATTACTTAATTGCACAAATACTTCAAAAAAGATTCCGAGAATGTGCTTCAAACTTTGAACTAAAAGTTAATTTTGGCATAAAATGTGTTCTATTTAGGTTAATTAGCCAGAGAAAATCTAAGAAGGCACTGGAATGAATTTTTAAGTCGAAAAAATTTAACACTGGGTCTGAAGGAGTTGCCATGCTAAAGTAACTGTTGATTAATAAATGATTAAGTGGAAGAAACAATGTTAAATAACATTTGTACGACTACGATACTTACGACCACATCATTGACTGTAGATACTTAAGTTTTCATCAACTCCAATGTTTTCTTTTAAAAGTGGTGGTTTCTATACTGAGCAATACAGGTGGTCTGCCAAAACCGGAAAACGTGCACACATATAAGAAATAATCTTAAAACTCTTATGTCTGTAGAGAAGAAAAATAGGACTATGTCAGGGTATCCAAGCCAACAATGTAAGCAAATTGTGACGTCTCTGATAGACTGGACACCTCAATTGAGGCTATATTTTTATGCAATAAGCTACTAGCTCTTACTTTAAACCGGAAATGAGTCTACGATTGACCTCCCGAGCTTTGATTCCACAGGTCTTATGGGAGTTAGGCAACCCGAGTATAATATTATTATTCCCTTATTATCTACAGACCAAAATCTTTAAAAACATTATCAAGATGTCCAAATTAAAAAAAAAACTATTCAACCTTACTAATTGAACAGAAATTACACCTGCTGCCAGTTGTAACTAGAATGCAGTACAATGGGGCGCAGGTGCTACCGTACCAGAAGGCTTACTTTGGCGAGGCTCTGTAAGGGCCTGAGACACATCTGGTTCGGCTCTGAATGTTATGATCATGACACATCTTCAACTAACCAAAATCATTTATAGTTGACAAAATGAAGGACTCGTATAACTTTTTTCTTCTCGGACTTATTTTTTATAATTTAAAATGTATGAATATTGAAATACAAATGATTTATTTTCATACTCCACTGTTTCGGAGTAATTTCTAATAAAAGATAGAACGGTTATAATCACGAGGTATATTATAAGGAGTAGTTTGTGATTTATACAGAGATATAATATAATATTCTTTGGTGTTGCATTGCTAATGTGTTTTATTGTAAAACTTAAAAAAAATGTTTAATAGGTTTCATGTTTTTTAAATGAACAAATCAACCAGAAGTAGATAAAATAAAGTTACGATGCAGAAGTCCTTGTTCATTCATTGATCATTCTTTTATTCACTCAAGACTGTTATACATAAACCAAAACGGCTGACTGACAGACTCACTCACTCACTGATCACAATTTCTGAAAAACTGTAAGGTTTTTGGCCATGAAACGTGACACAAAAATTCTTTAAAGGCTTTAGATGCGTAATAAGAAAGGATTTTAACACTTTTAGTGCTACTGCCTATATGCACTACCATAGTGAAAAATGCTAAGGGATTTAGCTAAAAAAATGTAAGGTCCTAGAAAAAGTTTTATATCTCCTCCATTTTTCAAGCTATTTTCACCAGATATATTTCAATTGCACATAAATTGATTGAGTATGAACTTATGGCACTTTTTTCAAAATATGGTGTTTGTAATTTTTTTACATATAGTTCAAATATAAAAATTATTATCAAAAATTTCTTTTTGACAGAAATAGAAAGGTTCAGGAATATTTATTCCAGCATTTACATGGAACTCTCTGTAAAGTGCTTTTTATAGAGAACATTTTGGTCAAAACGTTATCATTCTACTATGTATAAAATAAACATTGAAGAAAAAATTAAAAGTAAAGCGTATTTTGGCCGAAAAATGTAATACCCTAGAAAAAGGCTTATATTCCATCAATTTTTCAAGATATTTTCACCAGATATGTTTCATTTTGCGCAGTAATTGATTTCCAATGGACTAATGGCACATTTATGTATAAATATATGTTTGATATTCTTGTAGATAGAAAATAACAACTTATTTTGAAAAAAGTCACTTAGACATAACCTAACAAGAAAGGTTAAGGAATATTTTTCCAGCATTTACATGGAACTCTCTGTAAAGTGCATATTAAGGAGAATATTTTGATGGACAATAGTTTCATTCTATGTATGAAAAAAATGTTATAGAAAAAAGAAGGAAAAGCATACAATATAAAAGACTGACAATATATTAGTTTATTGTAGATGATAAGAATTAGGTACGTGCAAGTTCATTTTTCGTAAAACACATGAATAAGATATAATCTATGAAATACAAAGTAATGAAATATTAAAAAAATGAATGTATATGAAAAAAAATTCCTTGCCTTAAAGGTTTTCCTTCTGTTTCAAATACAAAATTGTTTCATTATCAATAGTTTTACCACCTCTTAATGTCACCGTATGTCACAGTAATTTCAACATCAAACATTATTCTACCTTATAAATTCTACTGATGTTTAAAACGTTTGCCACTGAGATACACTAACACTAACATATGGTTTGGTATTCACTCAGGGTGAAGCCCTTTATCACATCAGACACAAACAAAAGTTGATTCGTGCTTTGTGTTTCCCGAGCTACATTCTTTACACAGTCTTAATTTTCTGCCCGGCAACTTTTTGACGCCAAATGGTAAGGAGGTCCTAGATTGGGATTTACTGTTGCTGGCTTTGCTGGTCGTTGGGTATTGGCGACAATCCACTCTTGCCAAGGTTTTGAACTAAGTGTTCCATGAATTTACATCTCTATCCATGGGTTTGCCATTTCCATTTTGTTCTCATTTTCTTTGTAAAAATTTTAAGAATTTAGCACCTTTTTTGAAAAACTATTAAAAGGTTCTTCCAACACCTCGACAGCTCTGCGCTCATCAAGGTATGCGTAGATCATCATGAATGAAATATCAATCCCCCATGTATTTATTAAACTCCAGAATCACATCAGGTTTCATTACTACTTCTTCATCAGCGTGTCTCCGAATTCATCGCCTTACTTCGCTTGCGGTTGCCTGTGATGATGAGGAAATCAGTAAAACTTGTTTCTTTTGGGACTTTTTGTCCCTATGTCCACACAGTAGCAAAAATCCCTCTAAAAAGTAGGTCATCCCATTATCAAATTTCTCTTTTATGGCTGCTGGAAGGCCCTTACTATTTCATCTGATTGTCGCAGTATAATACGTTCCTAATTCGTACAAGCGTGAAGCTAAGGGAATCGAAGCAAACAAAATTATCAGTAAAAACATGGATTCTTTTATTTAGGTAATTAGCTAATTATCTTTATTTAGATAATTTGCTAATGAATAGAATTTTTTTACAACTACATATCCTCGTCCAAACTCAGTCTGTTCTTGTTTTTCGTTCACAGCAACTTTTTGCCTTTTTAAACATAAAATCCCAATGCATAGTCGACAACTGAATCGCACAACATCCAAACTTTCACCCCCCAACGATGATGTTTTTTTAGGGAGGTATTGTTGCAATATGGAGTGGGACTTCTTTTTAATTTGAGAATCATCAACCAAGAGCTGCTCATGAGGCGTGCGGTAGTGTCTAAAAATAAGGTTAGCATGGTCCACAAACGGCTGAAATTTGGTACATGGATTAATGGATTATAAGGTCTTTGAGCTATCACATCATTATTTACAAAGGTGAAAGAATCTCAGTAATAGTTGAAATCAGAAACCTCTTAAATAAAGAATCAGAAATTGGTTAAATAAAGAAATCAAATCCGCAAAAAACGTTTTTTCAAAGAAAAGTTGTTGCGATCCACTGGAGATCCGAAAATATTTTGGCAGGTTGTGAAAGAGGTTAGTGGTGGTCAAACAAAAAAAGAACCTTTTCCTATGAAATACTTCAGTCAAGACGGCAGTGGGGGTAATGTCAGGGCGGTGGCGGACTCTTTTAATAATTTCTTTTCGAATGTAGGTAAAAATTTAGCAGAGCGTTTGCCACCGCCTAGCGGACCTCCGCTGGTTAATGACTCCGATCACAGAGCCAGGCATGAGTTCAGGCTAGAGCCGGTCACCGACAGCCAGATTGAATCATGTATTAAAGGGATGCGTGGTGGCTCTGCTCCTGGTATTGATGAAATTCCCCCTCACATTTTAAAGTTTAATATAATTAACTTCATTCAACCTTTAAAGCACATTTTAAATCTCAGCATATCTTCTGGAATATTTCCTGAAGCTTTTAAAGTAGTTAAAGTGATTCCTTTATTTAAATCAGGGGTGAAAAATGAGTTGAATAACTACCGTCCAATTTCCTTACTGAGTGTAATATCTAAGATCATTGAGAAATGCATCAAATTACAATTGCAGTCTTATCTTGAAGGTAACAATATCTTATCACAATGTCAGTTTGGATTTAGGAAAAATAAGAATACCAGTGATGCACTCTTCTTAATGAATAAATACATTACCGATTCTTTAAATGTAAACGAAAAAGTGTTAATAGTATTCATTGACCTAGCGAAAGCATTTGATACTGTCGATCGAAGTGTTTTACTTTCAAAATTAGACTGCATTGGGGTTAAGGGGACTTCTTTAGTTTGGTTCAAAAGCTACTTAGAAGGGCGTAGCCAAATTGTTACTATTAATGGCACAAACAGTAATGTAACTAAAATTGATTATGGCGTCGTTCAAGGAAGCACCTTAGGTCCGTTGCTTTTTTTAATATACATCAATAATTTAGATAAGCTTCCTGTAACGGGAAAATTGTTTTTGTTCGCCGACGACACTGCTGTTATTTTTAAGGGGAAGACATGGGAAGAAATATATAACATCGCTGCAACAGAGTTAAGTCTGATTCAGAACTGGTTTTCCCAAAACATTTTGACTATTAACATTGGAAAAACAAAATACATGCCAATAGCTTTACGACCAAGAAGCGAGCCACCTGCAGACCTTAGACTGATTTTGCATGATTGCAACAACCCGCCCGGTTCCCGGTGTGCTTGCCAAGAGATTGAAAGGGTCGATCATTATAAATACCTAGGAGTAATTTTAGATTCTAAATTGAGGTGGGAAAAACACATAAATTCTGTGAAAACTAAACTTAGAAAACTAATATTTGTTTTTAGAGAAGTTAGGGAAATTCTGAATGTAAATGAAATTAAAATTGTTTACTTTGCTTACGTACAGTCTTTACTACAGTATGGTATCTTAGTCTGGGGAGGAGCTAGTAAAACTCTCATTCAACCCTTATTTGTAATTCAAAAACTAGTAATAAAAACAGCTTTCCAAAAACATAGACGTTACCCAACTGAACTACTGACTAACGTACTTATTCTTCGATGACATAACATTTACGTTTCCAAATATATAACATGGACAATTTACAATTTGTTTAGTCAACGGCCCCTAAAACTAAAACTAAAATTAAAACTAAAAGAACAAAATAAATCTAATAGCGAATTTTCTTTTTCTAAATTCAAATCTTGATGCTGTGCTGTGGTATGTATTTATTTTTATCACCATAATATTTATGTTTTTACTATATTCTCTAATATCTACAGCTGTCTTGAATTTTCCGTTTTTTAATCGAGTTTTAAAAATATTTATCGTAAAAGTATAATTTATGACTAGGTTTTCTTATAGTGGATAAGAACTCGTACCGCGTACAGGCCCTTCATGGCCTATGCGGTACTATTTTTCGTACCTAAGTCTTTAATAATTGTATTTTGTAATTTAATGAAATAAATTTGATTTTGATTTGATTTGATTTTGATTTCTTAGACATATGCCTAAACCATGGGGTAGCTGATATTGGGCTGGTCGACCAACATGAGAAAATTGTGGGTTTCGTTATTAGACCCATATTCAAATTGCAGGCTATGAAATCTTAAATTTCAGGTTTTTTACAAGTATACAAGTTGGCAGCCATTTTTCTTTTTTTAGTGGTCTTTGAATTCAGAGCGCTATGAACATTGATCTGCATATTTGTTGGTTTCCCTTACAATGGTTACCCTTACAATATGAAACAACGGGGTTGTGAAAAATATCTTGAAATACTTAATTGGGGGTGAGTCTACTGGTGGCATGTGCTTGGGCCCCGGATCTTCCCGGTATGTAATTGGGCGAAGAGGAAAATCTACCTAGGGTCCGATTGCATCCAAGCCTAGAGGCGGGTCATCGACAAGTTCTTTGATAGGATCTGTTAAAGGTGTTATAAAAAGCTTAAACTGAGGGGGCTCGTTGAGTCTTATTGGACTTGTAGGAACGTAGTACTCTATATTAGGATTATTATGAGGTTCAAACATTGACCTACCTGTCACCTTTTTTTTGGAGTTGAGGACACGAATTCTAAAGTTTCGTTCACTTCATCCTCAGACTGCACATAAGGTCCTCATCAGGGTCATCCGGTTCACTAGGGATGTCAATGTCACAATCATCCTTCACTCATCTGTCATTCATACTTGGCTTAAAATACCTACCTGGGTAGGTCGCCATTTCAAAGTAATGTATCTAACTATCATTACTTCCTCGTCCGTTGTATTGATTGATCAACTTCTTTTTCATTATCGACTTGACACTTACGAATATATTACTGATCTATTGTAAGATTTTCAATTTTACTAGCACTAATTATGTCATTTATTAGAGCCCTGAGCCTCTCATCGTCAGCAGCCAAGTTTTCACAATCCATTGTTTTAAAATGTGAAACAAAATTTGAGTAGTAACATTTAGGATCTGTATAAAGTTCATGCAGTCATGCATATGATTTCAAACCGTAACAGAGAAAACAAGAACAGAAACGTGCACTAATCTAGGCCTAGAAAACATAACAGGGATTCCATTGTAACGGGTGTTATACTTTGGACCCTTTGGATTTAATTTACATATAAAAGGAATGACTTAATCTGTAACATGAAACTGACTCTAAAAAATCTCATCAATCTTCATTATTTGTTATAGTTAAAAGTTGTTGTTACTTGTTAGTTAGCCTTTAATAATGGAAAAAGGGGCGTAACGGGTGTGACTGAAAACGCACAGTGAAGTTGGACCTCATGTAAATGTTCTTAAAACTCTTTGAATTTTGAAACTGTAAAATTATGAAGCAATTTTGAGTTATTCCTCATGAAATGTATATTATGGGACTGTGATCTAAATTATTGTAGGTATTTATATATTTTTTATTAGAAAATTAAATCACGCGTAACGGGTGTTACATGAAAATGTAACGGGTGTTACGGAGCTGCTAAAATTATGATTTTTTGGCTTGTATTACTCAATAATTGGTGTAAAATGACAACAAGAAGTAAAAATTAGCTTTCTTTAATCACTCTAAGTAATCACTCTTATCAGTATTCCTATAAGGTCTTATATGGTCTTTACCAATACAGAGATCGACAATGGCTACAGTAATTAGAAGCTGTCATTGTCCGGGTAGGTCTATTGGCTGTCCGGATTGACCAGCTTCCTGTTCACCTTGGTTCCTCCTTTTCTCTTTGGGAACTTTGATTCCCAGCTGAGCTTGGATACCCAGTCAGGTCTGAGCCCTGTAGGGAGTTGTGGATCGTCCTGGCTTGTCCATCTGGGAGGGGATTAGGGACCCTTATCCGACAAACTTCTAAGTGTCTGCTAGTCTGGAGGGCGAACCGACCTCGGTGAGACTCTTCACAACAAGGAGAGCTCCCAGGTGGAGGTCCTTGTCTGGGGATGTTCGGGAGGTCTCGGGTTAGAGGGTGAGTCGTCCCAGGAAGATCCTGGAGGATGGGTTGGAAACGTGTCTCTCTTTGTTCAGGGGCGAGGATGACTGACCAAATCATACCTTTCCCATCCTGACAATCCCTTCCTACCGTAAGCTGCACAATATCGCTAGGGAGACGTGTCTAGCTGGCAATGCTGGGGCTTTCATTCCTCCAAAGTCTAACAGTCTATCACTAATCCTCAAAATCTTCTTCAGTTGAATCGTTTTCCTTGTAGATTGGTATTTTTTTCGTTAAGGACCTAGATGTTTTACTTATCAAAATGTTTTTGAATCATACACCTTGTAGAAGTGGCACGTTCGAATACCGGGAATCCTCTCAACTCTGTCCCAAAATTCATTGATTATCTACTACCGCACCAGAAGGGTGCGGTAATAAAAGCTGGTAATCCCTGATACATTTTTATGTACATGTTGATAAAAGTCTTTGGCTGTTGCTATGTGGATAGCTCTGTTTCCTTTTACTGCTGTCCAAACATTACGTTTAAAAGTTACGCCTATGCCGTCAACAGCTCCTTTCCAATGACTACTGGAAAAAAATACCATTCAACTTCAAGATTATGTTCATCTTTAAATTTGATAAGAGTGGAGATTGTGAATTTACTCTTAAACTGACCTGCACTGTTGTCACTGAAAATTATAACTAAATCAATTTCTGGATGGCAGTACTTAACATCTCCCAATATTTGTGTCAAAAACGTGTAAACACAAGTACTTATTATGAGATGTATCATCACTGATGACTACATACGACTTGACAACTCCACTGGGTAGCCACACACAAAAGGTAAATATAGCCTCTTGACGATGACTCCAATGTGCGGCCTGGAATTCATTTTGGTGAGTAATAGAATAATTTTCTGCAAAATATATTATTTGCATTACGGCTTAGGTCTCATCTGGATTATCTTTAAGAGCTTTAATCTTATCCATAAAAAACTGTTCCTGAACTTTCTTAATGTAACAGTGCGTTTTGAAATGAGGCATCTTAGATTCTAATTCTTTTACAGCTTCTTTAACCGTTCCACTGAAAACGTTTAGTTGAATTCCAGCTGCACCTTTTTCATCAACCCATTTTTTCCAGATCACTTTGTTTATAGTTCAGGCAACGAAAGGGTATAGAGGGAATTGCATGGATCACAATTTTTGACTTTGCAACTTTGTTTGGCCTACTTAGGAGTAAAACATATCAAAAGTCCCCGCCCTTAGCCCTTGAGCCGGCTGGGCTGGAAGGGCCTAAAGGTACAATTTTTTTGTTTTTAGCGAATTTCCCCTATAGGGAAGAAGCTATTACCGTAGGTCTCATGGTAAGACCTAAGCCCGAGACCATGATAACTTTTCGTTTTGGGGCTCCCAGAAGCAGTCTATCACTAATCCTCAAAATCTTCTTCAGTTGAATCGTTTTCCTTGTAGATTGGTATTTTTTTCGTTAAGAACCTAGATGTTTTACTTATCAAAATGTTTTTGAATCATACACGTTGTAGAAGTGGCACGTTCGAATACCGGGAATCCTCTCAACTCTGTCCCAAAATTCATTGATTATCTACTACCGCACCAGAAGGGTGCGGTAATAAAAGCTGGTAATCCCTGATACATTTTTATGTACATGTTGATAAAAGTCTTTGGCTGTTGCTATGTGGATATCTCTGTTTCCTTTCACTGCTGTCCAAACATTACGTTTAAAAGTAACGCCTATGCTGTCATCCCAAAAGTCCAGGAACGGTTTAATATCTTTTAATGTAAGCAAGATATCAAAACAATATTTTGCATACCTTTTAGTATAAAAAAACTACTTTTTTATGTAAGTATCATTTCTGCCCCCGCCCCCAAAATTGGATTTTGGGGAGGTAGCCCCAAAATTTTAAATGTAAACCCCCATCGTGCGACTGCTTATTTTAAAGGGCTTCTTAAAAGAAACACAATGCCGCAAACCGGAGGTCGATATCATGCTCCAGTCCAAAATAGCAGCCATTAAAAAATTAAAAAATGCTGTCCGTCAATTAAAATTAAGTATTTTCTGCATTCGGCAATTCACATTTAAATTGAGTAAGAACCACCAGAACACATATTAACTACTTAAAATATACAAAAAAAATTTCTTGTTGTCACCATCAAGACACAACCCTCCAAAATTGTTTTTGGGGGGTGGGGTTTTTTTCCAACCAATTCCAATATCAGCTCACATCGTATGACCACTCGTTTTAATATGCTGAATGAGTAAAAAATAAGCCAAAGCTTGTTTTATAAAATTTCAAAAAAATAGTTATTTTTGTGGCAAATATTTGGTACTTCATGTATGGGGGTTTTTCTAAAAGGTAACGCATAGACGACCCTCCGCAGGTATAGACCTTTGCCGCTGAACATTAAGACGGCTATCTATTAGTACGTTAGTTAGATAATTTTGACCCTAACAAAATTCATTTATTTATCACAATTAAGCAAGGTAACTTTTTTTAAATTTAATTAAAACACGCTTTGGCTAATTTTTTTACTTGCAAATTAAAATGAGTGGTCATACGATGTGAGTTAATATTGGAATTGGTTGGACAAACCCCCACCCCCCAAAACCATTTTGGAGGGCTGAGCCTTGATGATGACAACAATAAATTATTATTTTTGTATCTTTTAAGTAGTTAAAATGTGTTCTGGTTCTTATTCAATTTAAATGTGAATTGCCGAACACAGAAAATACTCAATTTTAACTGACGGACAGCATTTTTTTATTTTTGAATGGTTGCCATTTTGGACTGGAGCATGATATCGACCTCCGGTTTGCGGCGTTGTGTTTCTTTTAACAAGCCCTTTAAAATAAGCAGTCGCACGATGGGGGTTTACATTTAAAATTTTGGGGCTACCCCCCAAAAATCCAATTTTGGGGGCAGGAGCAGAAATGACACATACATCAAAAGAATTTTTTGTAGTACTAAAAGGTATGCAAAATATTGTTTTGATATCTGGCTTACTTTAAAAGATATTAAACCGTTCCGGGACTTTTGGGACACACAGTATATGTGTCTGTGAGCACGATAGCGGCCGTAAAAATGGTCCGATCTTAACGAAATTTGGTACAGACATGTAAAGTGGTAATCCCACGGACGAGTTCGTAAACCAGCCCGATCAAACGACCGGAAGGAGGTGTAAAGAGGGATAGACCCCCACCAAAAATGGGTTTTTTGAGTTTTTTACATAGGAGCAACACCAGAAGGGGGGTAAAGTGTTTTTTTCTTAGTTTTTACATATAAAAATAATCCAATTTTTGTTGGCACCATTGAATTCAGCTCAAAAAACAAACAATTTAGTATTTTGAACCACTGCTCTATGTTCATTGGTTACCGAGATATTGAAAGTGGTAAACACAATACGTTGTCCCAATGTTAATCTTATGAGAAATAAGTAAAATTCTATATCTCGCTTATTTCTCAACATATCTTGATAAAACTTGGTAATTAGCTTCTTCTAGTTCAGATCTACTTAATATTGAATCAAAACCTGTAGCAGCAAACCTGCATACTAAATCCCCATGTTATTCTTATGGAGCTTACCAAAACATGTCAAATCTCGCTATGTTGGATTGAAATATGTTGTTTTGCATTTGAAATTCGCTGAGTATGCAGGTCTGCTGCAACGGGTGTATTCCTAAATATCTTGAAAACTTTCAAATTTTAGTATTCCCTATTAAATTTGAAAATTTAAGAAAATTAAATTTCCTGTAAGAAAAATATATAATATGTCTACTTTGGTCCAACCGTTTACAAGGTAAGCACTAATTTTATTAATATTTTAAAAAATATCCCTTCCGTAAGAAATACATGTGAATTTGTGGGTAACTTAGATGCCCAATTGGGCAAAGCATTTTTCACCTAAAGGAAAATGAACATCATTCAGGAAATATTGACAAAATTTCCAGTAATTTGACACCTCAAACATAAAAATTGGTCCAAAATAAAAGGGTTGGCGAGCTCACAAAAAACGTTATTTTTCAATAAATTATTACAAATTGTAAATAATTTCATCGTAGTCAGAAAGAGATGGACTAGATGTTAGTCACATCGATGTTAGTGGTGTTAGTTCATCGTAGTGTGGTGAAAAATGACTTTATGGCATGTATTTCATTCTCTAGAAGACCTCTTGGTCCCTGTTTTTTGGCTTACTTTCAATCTAATTCAGACCTATATCAACAGCAAGTTTTTTACAACAGCATTTACCTTAGAGGGACTATCAGGGAGAATTTTTTAAAATCTTTTAACTGCTTACCCAAACGATTGCTTACATTTATAACTTCCTATAGGAGAGACCTGAGACATTGATGATAGCTGCGTTTTTTTCTTTGTCTCTCTAAATTTTTTCACTCGGCTCCGGATCTTTTTATGTTCTTATTTTTGTAGTTTTTTGTCCTGTTCTAATCTACTTTTGCGGTTTTCTCTTTTTTTATCTTGCTCCCTTTCTTTTTCCACGTGCTTCTGCCACTTTACAATATCGCTCTTCATTTTGTCATGGTAGCGTCTCATTCTTTCGTTTTTCTTTGCCGGAGTCATTGCTGAAAAAGAAACAAAAATGTTGTAAGATTTGCAGTTGTAGGCCTAATAAAATATATAAGGCATTTAGGCCTAGCACTAAAAACCTAGTAAATCTGTTTAAACACAATTCGGGAATTCATGTCAACAAACCGGGAATTCTCAGGACCAAATTTGAAGAAGTTTCAAATCGTATTATTTTATTTGAACTTAACCAGCCTAAAATTATCAAGAAAAGTTGTCAAAATGAAGGTGAATACACCCTTAATAGGGTTAAGTATCCAAATTTTAATCAAAATTAATAAAAATTGTATAATAACTGGATAGGTGAGGGTTCGGTTAAATTGTAACACCCGTTACATAAAATGTGTAACACCCGTAACGCGAATTACTTCTTGAATAATAAAACTAAAACTAAAACAATAATACCAAAATAGAAGGGAAACACATAACATTACTTTTACAGTAAAACCATTTATAAAAATGGTTTGTTCATTAAGTAATACTAAATTTTATTGAAAAAGTGTAACGGGTGTTTCATTACGTATAAACAATATTTGAAGGCTAATTAAAAATGAAAAAATAATAAATTACCTTAACTACGATATTTCTTACCCCCCAGACCCCCCGGTCAGTTATGCCCCCCCCCCCCAAAAAAAAGTTTGGTTCACGCGACGCCTATGTTACCAAGATATTGAAAGTGGTGAATACAGTACATTTTCCTAATGTTAACCTTATGGGAAATAAGTAGAATTCTATATCTTGCTTATTTCTCAACATAACTTAATAAAATCTGGTTTTGTGGCTTCATCTAGATGAGAACTAATGTATACAAGCCTAAAATCCCCGATATTTACATTTTTATGGCAGCAAACCTGCATACACATTTACCATGTTGTTCTTAAGGGGAATGAAAAAATTCTATGCCTTCCTTATTTCTAAAAATATCTTGATAAAACTTGGTATATGGGTTTTTCTAGTTCAGATCTATCAATATTGAATTAAAACCACCCAGTTTTAACATGCCTGTTTAGTAAACCCGCATACTCGATCCTCATGTTATTCTTATAGAGCTTACAAAAACATGTCAAATCTCGTTATGTTGGATTGAAATATGTACTTTGAATTTGAAATTCGCTAAATGTGCAGGTTTACGCGGATATACGGGGGTATTTCGAAGATGGGTATGACTTTCGAGATCTTAAGACTAGCTGGGAAACACCCTTCAAGCAGTCTCATGTTGATGCATATGCTCAAAGGAAAAAAATATTTATGACTATCTTCAGGAATAAATTTGAAACACTTAAAGATGACAACTTTTAGAGGCCTTTATCTTTGACACAACTTTGTAAACTCCACTTGGCTACACTGTCTTCCACTTGAAGGGTTAAGCAGGTTTACGCAGATCCCTCAATAGATCAGTTGCAGGTAAGGCGCTAGGCTCGATGTTATTTCGTACATCAGCAATGACAGTAGTCAAGTAAGCACTGTAGTCTGAAGTGTCAGGGCCAGAAATGTGAGGTGAGCAGTGACCAGATTCCTTATTTATAATCTGCTAAGCAGCCTAAGCTTTGTTATCAGCAGCAGTGATTTGCCGTCGTAATCTTTCCTCTTAGCACCTGTAAAGCATTTATATTAATAGCTTTAGCTCTTAAAAAATCAGTTTGTCACTTCCACTGTTAGTATTTTTGTATTATAAACAAGGACGTGACCAAATTTTTCTTAAGTTCTAACAGAGAAAAATACCATTTAGTTAAATGGGATTTTCTTGAGTTAGGCTGGATCACTATCTTCAAAGGCAGGTATACATCCATCCAGTATAAAAAATAATGCTAGCCAGTTTTTATGATCGGACAAATTTATTTCCCTGTTTAAACTTAGTTTTACCTGAATTTAACTTTTGGTGGCCATCGGGCGCCATATTGGATCATATGGCTCGACACTTAAAGTAAAAGGAAATTTAGAGCGTGGCAATGTGTTTGTCGTCTGAAAAAAACCCTAAGTAGATGCGTTTTTATCGTTGATTTAAGTCAGTGAACAAGGGATACATACAAAACAGAGTTTTTGCCGCCATCTTGGACACCATCCTTCCGGTCCAAAATTCGAATTGGCAACAGGCAGACTATTTATTCGAAGGGGTCGAAATACTTTAAAAACATTGCTTCGCCAATTAAATCTTTCCCTACATGGTTTGCTTCTTGCATCGTTTTGAAGTTGGATTTTTATTTAATTGGTCTAGACTGTTACATCCATTGACAATTCGCCAATAATGTTCAATAGTTTTATAAGATTTAAAGTAAAATACCACTTGATGCTTTAAGACTGGCAATTCTTAAAGCAGTGGTATTAATTATTTGATCCTTTAATTAATTAGGCATTGAAAACAATTAAAGACTTTCTTGTAGTAGTCTCCATAATTAATTATTTTAACTTCCAGTTTCAAGTATCATGAAACTACCCACTACAGTTCGATGTAATTGATTTACTGAGGACGTATATATGTTGCCTGAGTAACAAATATATACTGTATAATCGCAAATCCATCAAAAGTTAATTTGACTACAGTTCACTGACTGCAATTTTATCTCAAAATTACGAAATGGTAAGTGTAACTTAGACGGATTTATTAAATCCATTACAACGGAATATTCCACGGCAGACTCAGGTTGTGAGATGAAGCTCTTCAAAATAGAGAAACTTAATTTCCGGGAAGCGAGGCTTGAGTTCTCTCCCGAAATCATAAAAACTTTTTAAAACGAAATCAACATGCGCCATGTTTTACTTGTACTATAAAACCGATTAATAAGGTTGTGTAGTAATTTTAATGTCCGTTCATTAAATTAATATGATAATATTCCCATTTCAGCAGGCCTGCAGAATGAAGGTAAATACAGAGTTTTATTTATTATCTATAAGGATAATATGGGGAATGAGTATGCACGTCTGCTGCTGTAGATATGTGAAAATTGGTTTTAAATCAATAACCGGTAGAATTCAAGTAGAAGAGGCCATTTACCCAGTTGCAAAAAGGTATATCAAGAATAAAGGGAAATGTAGTATTTTAAATATTTTCCATAAAGATAACATGGGAAATCAGTATGTAGGTTTAATGCCACGTAAATGTTAGAATGGGACGCTTTAGGCTAATGTAGGGCAGATCCAATTACATGAACCTACATACCAAGTTTTTATTAGATACTTTGAGAAACAAGTGAGATGTGATTCTAATTTTTTTTACCACTAGGATAGCATCGGGAAAACGTACTATGTTAACCATTTGCGATAATACAGTACACAATTCGAACTGAACCCAATGGTGTAAAAGAGATTTTTTATACGGTGTGTAAATTAAGTAAGGAAACAAATCTGGTTTTTTAAACCTAAATAGATAGAAACATTATGTTTGTGGCATTAATTGTTACCAAAGGTTCCGGGATTTTTTACATCGAACATTTTGTTCCACTCCCTTCCCCCTAAAAGGGTGATAGGAAGTGGGTTACTGAATTTTTTTCCAAATAGCACAAATAAAAAGAAATGCCAGCAACACAAAGAAGAAAATTTATCCTATGACTCAAATAAGATTGTATCCCTAGTCAAGTGTAAACAATGTCCAAAATATTACATCGGCATAACAATTAACCCATTAAGAACCGGAGACATAGGACATTCATTTTCTTACGGTCATCAAAAATGGACCAAATACTGCTGGTCCTACAATCCAAGAGATGAGGAACATGGAGCAAGCGCATCAAGTTATTGTAAGGTGAATATTTTTCCCATGTCCTCAACTTGAGATAGTTGAATTCCTATTTAAAATACTGAATACAGTACCACATATTTATATTGCTTAATTTTTTTTGTTAAATGCCATTATTTTATTTAAATTGTACTAGAGGGCGCACGCTGCTTCGCTGCACTTATATTTGGCAATAAGAAATAATTTGAATGTGGCAAAGGCTTGCGTAGGTTGAAAATTGCAGATATTAACATACACAACATACAATCCAACCGATAAAGATATTACTTTTTTGAAATTAAAACTGCATGAGTTATTAAGTGAATGAAACAAAAATATTAAAATCAATTGTATTACTACATTCTGATTTAAGGTGTTGATTGACCATAGGCACTGAAGTAGGCATTATGATGCTAAAAATTATGTGATTATAACTACATACATGGTTCTTTAATTGAAGGAAGATTTCTAAGAAAAGATTTGTTGGTTGAAATAATATAACTCACTATATACTAGTCCTAATTTGATGACCAATAGCTCAAATTAAATTAGGGAACTCATTGTCTGTTTCTAGACCATCATATATAATAACAAGATTGGAACTTGAAATATAAGTCTTTAATTGAAGCGAAATGCGGAAATAATTTTTGTTGTTGTTAAGAAGTCTGACATTCATATCATATTCGTAGTGGCTAAATAAATTATAGCTCATATTAACCCTGTCATTCACCAAATGTTCTCATACCCAAACATATAAAATGGCATAATCAATGCTGAAGCTATCGTCCTTTATTTAAAGAACACCCTAGAAAAATTAGAATTTATGTTTGTTGTCCTCAGTGCGTTCGTTAAAATTCTTCTAATTTCAATAATTCATGGGTCAAGTGAAAGCTGGTATTTCGGTAAAGATTCTTAAACCTACATTGTATAGCTTGATAAAAATTGAAGATATATATCTTTGATTAAAGACAATTTTGGAAAATGATAATTTATGTTAGTTTGAAGTTTTTAATTCGCCTAAGACCTGTCCGATTTAAAACTGTCAATAACTCAAATGAATGCCTACAACTTCGAGAACGTCATTAAGACACAAACATATAAGATAAATTTAATAAAACTGGTGTTATTGATCAATAATTGCAGGCAAATGCTAAAAAAAATAAAATCGTTGTTCGGAAGTCTACATTATAATCATATTTGTCGTTTTATATTCATCAGAACTACTTCCTGTCCTACTACCTGAACAGCAACACAAAGAACACAACTCACAAACCCTGCCTGCTCTTGTTTTAATTAAGACTGTAATTAAATGAGAGTTCTTACTCCAAAATATACCGGATGTCTCACCTAAAGTGAACCAATAGCTAATTTTGTATTATGAGTCTGATAAGTAACTTCTTTACTAGCGAATTTCTCCTATAGGGAAGAAGCTATTACCGTAGGTCTCATGGTAAGACCTAAGCCCCAGACCATGATAACTTTTCATTTTGCAACCCCCAGAAGCATAAAACACCATTCGTTCGAATTTTTAGATATATATATATATATGTGTCTGTTAGCACGAAAGCGGCCGTAAAAATGGTCCGATTTTGATGAAATTTGGTACAGACATGTAAAGTGGTAATCGATTGGACGAGTTCGTGAACCAGCCCGATCGGACCACCGGAAGGGGGAAAAAGGGGGGTAAACCCCCCCAAAAACGGTTTTTTTGAGATTTTTACATAGATTTTGAAATTTAGTACTTTCAAAGAGATTTAGTACAATTTAGTATTTTGAATCACTGCTCTATGTCCATTGGTTACCGAGATATTGAAAATGGTAAACACAGTACTTTGTTCCAATGTTAACCTTATGGTAAATAAGTAAAATTCTATATCTCGTTTATTTCTCAACATATCTTGATAAAACTTGGTAAATGACTTCTAGTTCAGATCTACTAAATATTGAATTAAAACCAACCAGTTGAAACATACCTGTAGCAGCAAACCTGCATACTCATTCCCCATGTTAATCTTATGGAGCTTACAAAAACATGTCAAATCTCGCTTGTTAGATTAAAATATACTGTTTTGCATTTGAAATTCGCTGAGTATGCAGGTCTGCTGCAACGGGGGTATTTTTAAAGTTGCTTTTAGGAATAACTTCCACAGTTAAAAACACGTCCGCCATTTTCCAATATGGCTGAGAACTAAAATTTTTCTTATGGAACGCCTTGGATTTTGCTGTTAATCTTACGAGCTTTTATTTGTAATTTTTCCTAGACCGAATGGTTAAGGAGATACGAGCAGTTTAAGTTTGGTTGTCTCAATTTGAAATGCATTTGGAAGTTGTCGATAGTCAGTTAAACGAAAACGGTGGGGTTGAATAGTATGTATCAGTTATCGGCGGAGGTCCCACGGAGTTTAAAAATTCAATGGGGAAGCTTTTTTAAAAATTTATCCCAAGGCAAAAATGCCATTTTGAAACGTGATTGTATAGGTACAAAACACCTCTATTTTTTAGGACTCAACGGGTCTTTAGTTATGGCGCTCAAAATAAGCTCTTATTAAATTTTCGTGAATATACATCAGTTGCCGATCTAAAGGTTGTTTTTGGCCTTATTTTAATGCACTATAAATTAATAAGGGGAAAACTTGTTTAAAGTCTGTTCAAGTCGTGTGTGAGGCACATATCATATTCCCCTGCTGATGGACTCAACATTGTTTAACAGGCGCCTCTTTTAAGTATTCCAATCAGGGGGACGCTTAACCTCTCTGTTTATGTTTAATCACTGAGTTGATGGATTAGACTCCCATTTCTGTTCCGTCAACCTCACAAACTTGCTTGATTAACAAACTTTACTCCAACTGGTTGGATTTTTCTCTCGTATATGTATGAGTATAACAACGCAAAATGACAGTTAGGTTTTGGTATTCTTTAGTACCTACTGAAAACTCTTTAAAATTGTTATGAAAGTTTGATACGTTCGATTCGTTTGACTATAGAAACATTTCTTGGAAACTTTTAAGACGAGCCCATTAAAATTAGGCCAATAGCAAAAAAATTACTTAGATATAGGAATAAATAGTTTACTCGTTAACTACGTTCCTAGAAAATTAATGAGCATTTGGCAAAAGAAATTTATGTTCAGTGCAGACAATTTCAGCCTGTACTAGAGAAGGCCTATACCATAAAAGGGCCTATACCCTGTTTCCCGACTCTTTGTTACTGAATAAAAAATATGTAAATAATACTTGTTAGTGTATTTGAAGAGTATGATAAAATAATCTATTAGAATTAAGGAAACCTATTTATTAAGTGGGGAAATACAATTAAATCTATTACAAACCATAAAAACAAACATAATGTGTGTATTCGTTTGAAGTTTTTCTAATAGTGAATGTGGTGGATTTCCTGACTCTAGCTGTTCATTTCTTCTGTTGATTTGGGTACTAAAAATCTTAATCTATATGTGCTTTGTGTAAGACAAATTTTATAATTGCCAACAAAACATTTTTTCTAAGAATGGTACTTTGATATTATACGGAGGCCACTACTTTTAGAGATATTTTAACTGGATACCAAAAATAACTGCATAATTGGAGAGAACATACTTTAATTGACTCACTATCCAAATTTGACCTAATTATTATGAGCGGTCTTTATGTTCTGCCTCCTACAAGGCAGCGATGTCGGCGAGGTAAAGCGTCACCGCCGCTAGCGGCAACACCCGATGGCCACCCGTATACAGCGCGCTGCGGCGGTTATGTTAGGTTAGGTTATCATATATATGTTAGTAGGACTTTCCTCGTTTCGTTGCAGATCAAACGATACCAGATGAGTCATACTTTCGCCCGCCAAATCCTGTAGGCAAGTGATGCACACACTCCGGTCAACATAACCTGACGTAGGCATACTAGGAGGGGATTTGGCGGGTGAAGGTATGACTAATCTGGTATCGTTCGATTCATTCGTAACGAAACGAGGAAAGTCCTACTAAAATATTTATGATAATCTAACCTAACATAACCGCCGCAGCCCGCTGTATAAGGGTGGCCTCCGTATAATACCAGAGTACCCTAAAAGTATTTGATTCGATTTTAAATGTTAATACGACGTTTCACGATGTTATAATAAGAAGTTCATAGATTTAACTAAACATTTGAGCTTGCAGAGTTGCGAATAAGCCAGTCAGTGTGGGACTTCTTTAATGAGCCAAGAAAATAGGTTATTCCCACTACTGCACGGCAAAATTACATAACGTTAACTGTCTGTGCATATGTGATGGACGGAAAGTAACGTTATGGGATTTTGCGGTGCAGACCGATCAGCTGTTGCATTACCTCGACATAAGCCCGGAAACTCAGCGTTAAAAGTTCGGTTTTTTTGTTGATACTAAGTTGAATAAACACAAATATTCATGTTGTTTACAAGTTTTTTGATATCGTAATGAAAAATAATGTTCAATAATCGTCTCAAAAGTGCTCTTGCGGGGCTCGATAGCTTTTTCCACGCTCGGCATCCGCCTCGCGCGTAAATGCAATCTCCCCCCGCAATAGGTCACTTTCGATACTAGTAATGAAAACCACTTTTAATATAAGCCAAAACGGTTGACTGACTCACTAACTCACTCACTGATCACAGTTTCTAAAAAACTATAAGGCTTCAGGTAATGAAACTTGGTACAAATATTCTTTAAAGGCTCTAGATGGGTACTAAGAAAGGATTTCAAAATATTCTTTCTGAAAAGGCTAAAATAAAGTAAATTATAAAATTAAAAATGGCGGCTATTTTTAGTTTTCAAAGCTTATTTTCGCAAAAGGCTTTTAGCTGGCTGTAAGTAACTTGGAACAAATATTACTTTTAGACGATAGATGCGTACTAAGAAAGAATTTTATAACATTTTCTCTCAAAAGGCCGAAAATGAGTTATTTATTAAATTTAAAATGGTGGCTTTTTCAGTTTTTAAAGCTTTTATGACTACAAAATATGGATGGAAGGCCACAGGAATATTTTCAAAATTCCATCTTCTTCAAATTTAAAAGTTTTAGGAGGAAACCCCTAAAAGTTTTAGGGAGGCTGAAGGGGCTTCAAGTTCCAAAGCAATTGACTATTTCTACCATCCTTTTCTCATACACATGAATTATCTGATCTTCAATGTGTCTGAGAAATTTTTAGAGGGAAGTGCGATCCTAACGTTTTGGCAATACATTAATTTTCAATTTTTTTTCAAACCTTTTTTAGTCTATTTAAAAAAGTACAAAATTTAGATGTTAAATCGGGAGTTGATCATTAATGCTGTTTATTGTTGTATGAGAAATTAGATATCCCAGTTTATACCTCACATTGTACCCTTTATACCTCTTGTACGATTTAATCAAACATTAAATCTTTCAATGGGCGAAGCCGCGGGTATCTGCTAGTATTGATGTATAAGTAAGACACACACACACACACACACACACACACACACACACACACACACACACACACGCGCGCGCGCGCGTATATTGGGTGTTTTTGATAAATAATAACTTTTGCAAACCTTGATGACTAATATCCTTTATTTATAAACTTTGTACACTTTGCTTTCTTTCCTTATGCTGGTTCCTCGGGAACATGCTCCAATGTCTTACTACACTCGAGTATGACTTTCGTTATTGTTTTCGACTTAAATGAGAGGTGTAATAACACCAAAAATTCAGCCTAGATTTTTCTGAACGAATCTTTAGAAAAATGAAACACATAATTCACGTAAATAATTTTACGTTTTTTTTTAACGTAAATAATTTTCATTTTTTATCAAATAAATGTTCAGCTATTTAGCTGTATAATCTCACCTTCTTTGTAAAAAGAGTGATACACTCTTTACCTAGTCAACGTTTTGAGGGTGGAGGCCTCGGAAAAGAGTCACGGTGGGCTTTAGATGTTTATTTGATTAATTTGTTCTACCTAAGTAAGATTTATAACCGAGTGAGGACCCACGAGTTTGTTTTTGTGACTTGTTAGTCTTGCCGCACAAGATACCGTTTCTCGAAATTGAATTAAGGAAAGAGGCCAATGGAAATAAAATTCGGTGGTCAATTGGCTTAAGCGGACTATTGTGTTAAGAAGGTTAGGTTTAATTGGGATCTTAAGGCAGCGGCTGTCTCAAAACGTTTCTATTAAAGGCTAGAATTCACAAAATCTACACAGACCAGACACCATCGTCTCATCACAGTATTATTCAGCAATGAATGTGATAAATTTGAGTTTATTTCAGAATTCAAAACTAATTATAATATGAGTTCATGACTTGATATAATTTGTCGAGATAAGTTCAAAAAACATAATACAAGTGGTTAGGAGCATGAAGAAGTACATTTTATATTACTTGGGTGTTTACATTACAAACGAAACCGGATGAATTTGTATTTTTAGAGGAGAGGAAATAAATAACAACAGATTAATATCAGATGATCAATTGATTCAACTATGCACTTCTTGAGTCAATCATCTGTAACACGTTTAAATAAAACGTTTCACTTGTTTATTTATTGTTATAAAAAGAGCAAAACATTGTTTTAATACTAATCCACAATTTGTTTTGGTTTATTTTATAAAATCTCATGTGAATGCAATTAGTAGTGGCGTAATCACATAGCTCTGTTTACTTCCACGTCATCGATGATTTCCCCCCTTCCTCTGCCGAAACCTCAAAATCAAGCGTCAAAATGTTGCTCACCAAGCATATTAAAACTTATCATTTACTTTTTACTTGCTAACGGAAGCGAATCTTAATTACATCTCTTAAGTTATACGATTTGTCTAGTTCAGAATAAAATCGTACCAAGCATATTTATACGGCTAGTAATTGATATATCACTATATAAAGGATATTTCCTAGTTATAGTAAACAAATTGAACACATTAGTATGAAGGATTTGTATGCTTTGAAGGCGTGGACTAAGATGTATGAGAACAAGTAAATCACAAGGAGATCCGGTAAAGTGGAGCATCCGGTAGACTAACTCGTTATCTTCGTGTAATGGAGTACAAACTCCATTTGGCTGGCAGTATTCTGAATTAAAAGAAAACATCGTCAATATTCTCCCGGAGATAATGTAATAATAATAATAATTCAATTCATTAATCGTAAGATTCAATTCGTTGTAAGTCAGAAATTTCATTCAGAGTATCGTATCCAGCAATGACTAGTCGTTTATAAGTTTACCACAGAAAATGTAAGTCATTACAAATATAAATGCAGTAAATATAAAATATAAATATTCGTAGTAAGGTAAAAAGATTATTTGAAAACAAATAACCCAATATCCTATCCTATCCTATACTCTAAAAAAAGCAATGTTTGTACGGGCAAAAATTTTATTTCGTCCTAGAATTTTTGATTTTTTGTTTAATTTGGGGTTTTAGGCCACCAGAAATCGATTAGAACTGGTCTCAAGTCTGGGAAAAATCCGGTTTGCGTCCTAGAGCCTTTCAAAGTGCCCATCGTCTTGGGAATTTTTTGTTGTTGATTTCAACCAAAACAGCTGATTCAGGTTGTTTTTATTTATATGCAGGTTAGAAAAATTATTTCATTTGTAAATAGCTAATTTTAAATTGTTTAAGGGTTATTTTTAATGAACTGTTCGAAGGAATATTTATTCTTTATATAGTTTGGTATGATTTTGTACGGATTAGTGTTAAATGTTTTCAAGGATAACTTTCAACAGTAAAAATGATCGCTGTCTTCACGGGAAATACGAATAAGGCCGTTAAGATTCCCTAAACTAATAATTTATTGATTAAAAGAAAATTAGCATTTGAATATTCATTTAGTCCAGGCAACGAAACGGTATAGAGGGAATATTTTGGAACACAATTTTTGACTTTGCAGCTTTGTTTGGACATGTTAGTAGATGAACATATCAATAGTCCCCGTCCGTAGCACTTGAGCGGGAGGAGGGAGGGGGGTCTAAATGTACGATTTTTTGGTTTCTCCTAAATATCTTGAAAACTATCAACTTTTAGTATTCCCTATTAAATTTAAATACCCCCGTTGCAGCAGACCTGCATACTCAGCGAATTTCAAATGCAAAACCAAATATTTCACTCTAACATAGCGAGATATGATATGTTTTGTTAAGCTTTACAATAATAACATGGGGAATGAGTATGCAGGTTTGCTGATACAGGTATATTGAAACTGGGTAGTTTTAATTTAATATTTAGTAGATCTGAACTAGAAGAAGCTATTTACCAAGTTTTATCAAGATATGTTGAGAAATAATCGAGATATAGAATTTTAATTATTTCCCATAAGGTTAACATTGGGACTTATTTCCCATAAAGTTATTTTCCAAGAAATTATTACAATTTGTTATAATTTCTTGAAAAATAACTTTTTGTGAGCTCGCCAACACCTTTATTATAGACCAATTTTTATGATTGAGGTGTCAAATTACTGGAAATTTTGTCAATATTTCCTGAATGCTGGTTATTTTCCTTTAGCTGAAAAAAGCGTTGTCCCATTGGACATGTATGTTACCCACAAATTTACATGTATTTCTTATGGAAGGAATATTTTTCAAAATATTACTAAAATTAGTGCTTATCTTGTAAACGGGTGGACCAAAGTAGACATATTATTATACTTTTCATACCGAAAATTTAATTTTCTTTAACTTTAAAATTTAATAGGGAATACTAAAGTTTCAAGATATTTAGGAAAAACCAAAAAATTGTACCTTTAGACCACCCTCCCTCCCCCCGCTCAAGGGCTACGGACGGGGACTTTTGATATGTTCACCTCCTAACTAGTCCAAACAAGGCTGCAAAGTAAAAAATTGTGTTCCATGCAATTCCCTCTATACCTGCTTTTGAGCATTCGTTGCCTGGACTAATTTATTATCAAACATATCCTGTATAAGCTATTCGGAAATCAACTATTAATCCGATCAGTTACCCCCGGCCATAATCAATATTTTAATAAGAGATTTATTTAATCAAGAGTTTTCTTACATTAGAAGAACATATAAAACCGTTTAATAAAAATCCCAAGCTCCCACGAGGAAGCACCTATTGCCGACATACAATAGAAAGGCAATATATTTCAAGGTCTTCCTAGGAAGGAGGCAAATGATCGAGATCAATTCGATTGCATGAGAAATTATGATTAGAAAAGTTGAAATACTCACCATCAGCGACACGCCTTATTCCGAGATCAATAGGGCTGGACCTCAGCCGTTCTCCCAAAATAGCGACTGGGCTCCGTAGGTATCGGATTCTTCATCGCCGTCATCGCCGATTGGCAGGAGGGGTGACAATAGCACTACGGGGGGAAAAGTCCGATGAAGGGAGAATGATGGAAAATTGAAAGGGAGAATTAGGAAATCAGTCTTCGAGGAGGAGTAGAAGCAATAAGTTGGGGAACTCAGGGGCCACTCCGAATTGAGTAAGAGTTGGTAAACCGTCGCGGACAGTATTAAGCGCCCGTCGGCACCCTCGAGACAGTCTATCTCCCCAACGCACGACTTCGAGATTTCACTTCGAGACTCCACTTCGGGGCTCGCACCAACGAGGGACATCCAGCAGCAGACACCCGACCGGAACGACACCCAGGCCAACGGAGACCAACACCGAGGCGACGCAGGCCACCAAGGGGACGAAGACACCACCGAAGGGGCGCAGACCAACGAAGGAGTGGATCACCGAGGGGACGCAAACCACCTCTGCGGGCAGACACCGACCGGGGGATCCACGCGGACCTTCGACTGGCTGGCAGCGAGGGCGTAACACGGGTACACCAGGAAAGATGCAGCGGGTATGTCCCCAATAAATTCAGATAATTTGGTGCACTATAAACTCATTTAAACTCTCAGAGAAAAAATTTGAAAATCCAACCCAAAAGGGGTAGAATAAATCTACCTAAAATATATACAATCCGATGTGTAACTGACTGATTAATAGATATGTCGTAGCCACTTGCTGTAATTGGACACTTCATGAAGTGTCCAGCGCTAACCGGGCACATAGTGTAATTGAACGTTTACATTAAAAATTACAGTAAGTGACCAACAAAACTGGGCACTTGCTGTAATTATTTCTTGTACACCATGTGTCGACCTCAGATGCTGGGCACTTGATGTAAAAACGTAAAACTGCTTTTTAAGGTGCTGTTGGAAGTATCCAGTATCCAATGTATTATTTTTAATTGCACGAAATAGGAACATGTGTAAAGAATAATGTTAAACATTGAGGATAAGATTGTTTACCACTAATACAGCCAAATCTTGCATGTATGACTTTTAACATGGTTTCTTCTGTGTTTTTTGAGTTATTTGGCTACCCATCATTATTAATATGATTATTAAAACAATAAACGGGTTTTAAATTGTTTATAGTTCAAATAAAATTATTACTAATGATGTGTAGCCAAAATAACTCAGAAAACATAAGACCGACAATTCTGTCAATTTAAATTTTATGCTTTGATGACTAAAAAAAACATGAAACATTTTACTTAACAAATTTATATGTAACATAACACATCAAAATTAACATTAACCTATTTTTTAATGTTTTACTTGATTACCTACTCACTTAGTTACTCTTAATAAAGCTTAAATCAAAACTTAACTAACAAAATATTTGTTTTTTAATTTTCTGTAAAACAAAATTACATAAAAGTCTTCCAAAAAATAATAAAAACAATTATTTGGTTTATTCTTTTTTATCAAAATAGAAAACATTCATTGCACGGTATATTACAAATTTACATTTTGTTTGTTCTTTTTTTACAATTTTATTAGCATTAACCTAAACTTATGTTTACGTTTTGGTATTTAAGAAATGAACATAACATATTACATCATGCGGATTCATTGTAGCATGTTTTTTATTTGTTTACATAAAAATAACAAATCTATATGGAGTATCCTATTTATGTATCAGCTTTTCAGCAATGTACTTCGTGATGTATTTCTGTAATGTAATTCGTTTATTATATTCCTGCTGACACCAGTAGCTTAAAAATTTAAGTTTATATTATTCAGTCAAAGACTTATATTTGGAAAAATCATTTAAATAATTTGTCGAAAAGGGATAACCTTATGAGTATTAAAAGTTATTCAAAGGGTTGATAGAAAACGTTCAATTTTTTTTTTATAGCGCCTTCCCTATAATTTTATACTATTGTATAAATTTAAAACTAATTGAAAAATATTTGCTTTTGAAACTAACTTTGAGCAAATTATAATTATTTATTATGTCTTTTAATAGAATAAGTGTTTACTGTTTTTTATTGTAAAAAATAACTACGTTATTTATACTGTTTATTTCAGGAAGAGCTTAACTTATAAAACACAAAATTCACCATCCAAACACCACGTAAATTGTATTTTCAAAAGGCGTACGTAACTAAAACCAAAATTAAAACTTTTATATGTGAAAAATAGTTGAAAGATTGAATAGCAAACGTTAAAATTAACATTGGCTACTTTAACATGGACGTTGGGATTAAATTTAAACATTGGGATTTACATTAACAAAGACTTTGTAGTACTGCCCAACATCCCTCGATAGTTACAGCATGTGTCCAATGGACGTTGGGCACTTCATGAAGTGTCCAGCTTCGTTGGGCACATGGTGTAATTTTGATTGAAATAACTGCGTTACACTATGTGCCCAGGCGCGCTGGGCACTTCATGAAGTGCCCAATTACAGCAAGTGGCTACGACAGATACAAATTCAAACCATACTTCCCGATGAGATAGAGACTTGAAATTTGGCACGAATGCTCCTTGGAGGGTCAATGCACAGGAAAAATTACCAAAACTGCACATTTTTTATTTAAACCCCCTTAAAAAAATTATTAGAAAATCGCCAAAAAATGTTGTTTCAAGAAATCTTATTTTGAGCTCTAGTGGCCTAATGGATGGTCCTATTGAGAAACGGACTGCACCGTGTGCTACGGATTTTTCACGATCTAAAATGGTTCAGTGACTTTTTGCCTTTTCTGGTCTCCTTCACCCTTGGATAGCTCTAGAAATTTCAATTTTCGAAGATCCTCCCTAGGTTTTCCAGTTCCAATTCACTTAATATTATACGTAGAGGGCTTAAAATTGGCACACATAGCATATATGTTACAAATCACCAATAATACAACTATTTATTAATAATTAAACGCAAATAAAGTTAAAAAAAGCCTTTGAAATCTGCCACTTGCCAGTGATTCTAATAATCTACTTTATCACTGAAATATGCCATGCAGCAGGCCCCCCACATCATTTCGTGGGCCCCGTTGCTAAAAGGCATGATGGGCCCCCCTTCAAGCCGTTAAAAAGTGAAGACCTTTTTTTAGCTCACACGTGTGCTTTACGGTCCCTTGATTACCGTCTCTAACCCGGTTTTGCCTGTTTTATTTGCCTTTTTATTTATTACCCATCCTTTGCGGGCCCCCTCGGCTCACGGGCCCCGGTGCCATGGCACCGGTAGCACCCCCCATGTGGGGGCCCTGCCATGCAGTACACTGCAGTTTATCTCAGATCGATCTTCTACTAATCTACTTTATCACTGAAATATGCCATGCAGTACATTGCAATTTGGACATACAAAAATAAAGTCCTCTTGCATAAAAAAAAATACTTTTATGATCGAGATTCATGTTTTTGATACATTCTCATTATAAAACCTGTAATGAGGAGATTTGTACGGATTTTATTTCGTAAATAGCTGCAGAAACACTAATGAACGTAAGTTTAATTTTTGGTTCTCGGTGTTAATGTAGTGTTCTTCTATTAACCGTTGATATCAAAATATTCTACTTGACTTTTACCGTCTGGTGTTTTAAAGTTCAAGGCATTTCCAATAATCATGGTATTTTCGTGCGCTGCCCGAGGCGCCTTTCACCAAGGTGACTCGGTTTGCTGATTTTTCAGCTAACACTCAATGAAAGGCTATAAGTGCAACTGCGGCAGCGTTGCAGGCTCTCGGGGGCACTTTTAGCTCATACACTATTGACCAGATTCTGATGGCTGGTGATCGTAATTAGACGAGATCTCGTCATGAGAATTAGGTCCTAAACAGGTATTTGTATGCTGAGGATTTTGTCCGAAGGCTTGAAATTGCAGACAAAGTTGTTTTCATCGAAGAAATAGTCTTTGTCTGCAACGGGCTAATGCCCTTCTTGCAGTGATAATCTTGCGGAGGCAGTAACCCTGCTATCGTCAACCTTGTAGGACATTCTGCGAGAAGATTCCATTAATGGAGGCTTTCTTTTCACATCACAACTCGAGACTGTCGCTTTTTGGCGTAACCAAGGGCGGTTCTATCTATTTGGTTCGCATGCTGTAAACGAATACCGTCAACGAGACTATAATGGGATAAATAACCTAGCACGGCTCTTCATGTGTGATTCCTATTCCTCGTTAGCATCTTCATTATTGGCAAACTGCGCTTTTAATGGCGGGGAATATAACATCACAGGTCTGAAGTTCTCTCGACCTGATGGCCATTGTAAAGATAGTCTGTTATCCCTCCCGTTGCCCCTCTTTCCTGCATTCGACCACTCCCTGAATCAAACACCACCAATGATAAAAAAGGCCCAGGAAGACAAAAAGAAATAAGAGGGGCCGTTCTAAGATTCTTGAGACCACGAGAGAAGAGCAATTAAAAGCAGCAAAATAGAAATACATTGAGTCTCACCCAGAGAAAAACAGGGAAAACGTTCGTAGGTCTACTAAGAAACATCCAGAGGCCCATAGAGCAGTTATCGAACGCTACAGTCAACAGCATCCTGAGGTTCATAGGGCCGCAGTCCGAGAGTATGATCGTAATCACTCTGATGCTTCCCTTCACAGAGTACAGACATTTCGTCTCAATAATCTGAAATTGTCGGAACTTAGACATTTACCTGTCAATCTTGCACGCGTTATAATTAATGAGGGTTCCATGTCACGTTGGATGAGGGGTTTACTAGATCATATAACACCTTTTAAATTAAAAACTGTCAGTCTTTGGGATGTGAATTGCCATAGATGTCCTCATTGCCATGCACGGCTCTTCGAAGAAGAAAAGAACAGGAAAAAATGGTGCTGCGGTGAAGGGTTGTACAACGTTCTTGAACTTCCTCCTCTTCAAGAGCGATTTTATTTTGATCGTAGTTTCATTGACAGAGCGCTGCCAATCATTGAATCATTGATCATTGATCATTGAGCGCTGATCATTGAATGATCTGTTTGCCTTTTGCGCCCTCGAAGTGTCAGGTGGGTACCGGCATCCATCCGGTTTGTTTTTTTTTTTAAGATTGAAGTTAGGATGTAACATCAGATATAATCTCGACGCTCCTGGTCTAAAGTTCACTATTTCAGCTGGGAACGTCCAGTTTGTAAATCGGTCCCGCCTGTACATCGATGACGGGGAAGAACGCCGTAATATTGCAGAGGGCAGATCTCTTGACGGGGTCATTAACGACGATATTACTCGTTTTCCTGCTCGAGAAAATCCATATATCGAGCAATACCGTCGGTTAAGTAATGAGCCGTCAGTGAACGCACACTTGTATTTTCAAATTACCAGTAGAGCTACCCATGGCCCTGTTCTTGGTGACTGGCAGACATGAATTGAAGTGCATGCTGTCCTCAGCTGATTCATCAAATACTGAACCTCGAAAATTGACCATCTGGAAGCACGGCTCGGCTAGATCTACTTCCATTGACCTTCTTAGTCCCCTCATGAAGCCTTTCCAGTATCCATTACTTTATCCGCAAGGCACGTTAGGTTGGCATATTGGCCGTACCGACAATTGTGTCAAAAAATTGTCTCAGTACAATTATTCTCGATGCCTTTTACTTTTGAGCCGCGCCTCTCTCATCTTGGCCGCCTTTCTCAAGCGTGGCATGTTGAAATGTTCGCCAGGTATGAGGAGGAGAAATTGCATTTCATAAAATTCTCTCAGTCCAAGCCAACTGGGATGCCTTGTGGGTAGGGCCTTTGGATGAACTTATCGGCGCACAGTAGGGGAGACAAGTCCTAAATGACATCAATAATGATGTAACTGTCCAAGGTGAGGGTGGGGCGCAGCCTGGTAAAGTTTACCTCCCAAGCACATGCACGGGGGGACCCAGGTACATGAAAGTACATTGTGAGAACGCCATGGCTCTGGTGTTTCGTCTGGGAGCCCCCACGTTTTCCTCACTTTCACTTATAGTGCAACTTGGGAGGAAAACAAAAAGGCTTGCCCCCGTGGTGGTAGTCGCAGTGACCCGGCTACGGCATGCAGAGTCTTCCAGATCAAACTTTTCGAACTCCTCCTAGATCTGCGCAGTGGAGCCATGATTGACAAACCAATTTTTCTTCTTTTCGTAATTGAAACGCAAATGGGCGGGTTTCCACACGCGCATATTGTTTCCAAAATCGAAGGAGACGGCCCTGTTCAGGCTACTGACATAGACTCTATCATCCGCGCGGATATTCCTTCGGAGGAGGAGGCCGGAGGTCGGCTCAGGATGTTGGTCCTGAAACATATGATCCATGGCCCTTGTGCTACAGATCACAGGACTGACTTTCCCTGCTGGGATTCCGCCAAGGGTTACTGTACTAAATTCTTCCCGAAGCCCTGCTGTGAAACCACCCATGTTGATGAAAGGGGCTTCGTCCAATACAAACGGGACTACAACAACAAAGGTTCAATTAACTGTCGTAACAAATCTATTCCTGTTCACGATGGATGGGTAGTCCCATGCAACGCAGCTTTGATTTTGAAATACGAGGCTCATATAAACTTGGAGCTTGCTTCCACCCGCCGTGTGATCAAGTACCTGTTCAAATATCTAATGAAGGGTGGTTCTCTCCAGAATGTGACTGTCACTCCGTTCAGCAAGCAAGATGACGAGGTTGAACATTATGTGACGAAGAGAATGGTGGGTGCCAGCGACGCATGCTGGAAGCTCTTGGATTTTCGTATTTCCAAGTCTGAACCCAGCGTTGAATGTCTTCCTGTTCATCTGGAAGGAAAACAATCAATCTATTTTCGTCATGGCGAGCTGGAAAATGTAACCACTAGAGCAAGCTCCAAGCTTCTTTTGTATTTCGATCGGCCTCTTGATGCTGTGTTTGAAAATCTGACGTATCCATCCTTCTTTGAAAAATTCGTCGTACACACTAAAAGACCAAACAATGGGGGAGGTATTCGAACATCAGGATGGCCAACATTTCATCACGGCTCGCCAGCGTGGAGAAAACCCATTCTTGATTGTTTTGGGTTTCTCCCAGCCGCAGCGAACTATATTATCTGCGCATTCTTCTATCGTTCGTTCCTTGCCGTGGTTACGCCGATCTCTTGTCTCGAGGTGGGCCCGACTGTCATACTTTCCAGGAGGTCGCACGTAAACTCGGTTTGATAGAAGATAATGCCGGAATGGTATGACTACGCGCTGAGTGAGGCAGCTCAATTTATGATTGGCCCGAGACTTCGTTCGTTCTTCGTCATTCTCTGCAACATGGGAGCTCCTGCAGCACTTTTGTGGGACAAGTTTCGCGACTCACTTTGCGAGGACCTCAATGACAGAGAATTTACATACACAATCTCACTCATTGAAATAGACCGGAGTCTCAGGCGCTAAGGATCGTGTTTGGCCGATCATGGCCTCCCTGATGTTCAGGATGACACTTCTGAGTTGGGTAGGGATCTGCTCACTTACGGTAAAAATCAACAGAGTGCTTTGGTGGAAGAGTGGTTCCCCAGGCTCTCCGAAGATCAGAGGCTTGTCTTTAAGTATGTTCGTTCTCTCTTTCATAACCGTGGCGATATTGCTTCTTCGAAAGTAATTTTTCTCGACGGTCCCGGGGGGTATGGGAAGACCTCACTCATTCGTGTCATCCTTGCTTACGTGAGGAGTTGTCACCAAGTGGGTCTTGCCGTGGATAGCTCAGGTATCGCTGCCGGAAACCTGCCCGGTGGCACTACATCTCACAGCATGTTCCGTCTACCACTCGATCTCGGCGACGGCACTGGATTTTGGAACATCACCAACGGTTCCCAGAGGGCTGAACTCATCAGAGCTGCCAAGCTCATTGTTTTTGATGAGGCACCAATGGCTCATCGATTCGTTTTTGAAATTCTCGTCAGAACTCTGAGAGATCTCATGAACACCCGTCTGCCATTTGGTGATAAGATCTTTCTGTGCTCTGGGGACTTCCGTCAGATCACTCCCGTCGTTGCAAACGCACGTACGCCAACCGACATTCCTTCTGTTTCACTTCGGGCAGTGTTCATCTGTGGCAGTGTTTCAAAATCTTTTCTCTCACGACGCCACATAGGACCAGTGGTTGTACTGACTATTCCGAATTCCTGCTTGCAGTCGGCAATGGGACTATTCCTTCAATGTCTCTGGGGGAGGGGCGGGCAATCAAAGTCTAATACCACTGCACGGTGTTAGACGTGTGACGTCTTTGACTGATTTGATTTGCTCCGTCTTTCCTCGTGATGTCTTGATGAATCCCAATTTGTGTTCTCGACGGGCGATTCTCTCAACTCTAATTGTGAATATCAAGGAGGTCAATGACAACATATTACATTTACTTAGCGGCCACCTTTATGAGTTGAGAAGCGCCGACTCTGTCGACAAGGACAACGATGACGGTCTGGATGTCGACGTTCAGTTGCTAAACCAGGCTACTGGCAAGGGTGTTCCAGATCATATTCTGCGTTTTTAGATTGGTTCTGTGTGCCTCATCATGAGGAATTTTAACATCGCTGAAGGACTCGTGAACGGCACCAAAGTCATTGTGACTGCAATTACCAATCGGTTAATTACTATCAGACTCCCTGGACAAACGGAGCCTATATGTATTCCTAGAATAAAATTTACGTTTCCGTTTGTCGAGGGATCGCCGCTTCGGGTCCGCCGACGTCAGTTCCCACTGATGTGGCCTATTGTATGACTGGCCACAAGAGCCAGGGTCAGACAATAGATTCAGTTGGTGTTGATCTGCGCACAGACTGCTTCACTCATGGTTAGCTGTACGTGTTGCTTAGCAGGGTCAGACATCCAGATCACATTGTTTTACTTGTCCGCCCTGACAGGATCAATGAAGGAGTCGCCTATGTAAAAAGCATTGTGTATGGCGAACTCCTTCGATAAAACCGATTATGACGAGCAGTAGGCTAGGGGATCTGCTTCGTTAAAACTCCCCGGTGTTGTATATATTTGTATGTTATTTAGATTTATTCGACGGCAGAGGCGACGAGGACTGCCTTAACAAACTCTCCGGTGTGAAATAATTTTTTTATTAGTTTAAGATGGCAGAGGCAAGGGGGACTGCCTTGAGAAACTCCCCATTTCTTTGTTTATAGTATATTATTAAGTTTGTAAATATGGTTCCTGCGTTTCCCGGCCTCCCCGTTGGCGGAACTGGATATGCCGCGATGCAACTTAAAGCACCGGCTAACTGACAGGGGAACATTAACTATTGAGTTACTTAACATTTAATATTCACTATAACATTCTTTCATCGTGTTCATACAACTTCATTTTAACTAATATATATTTTACTACCACTACCATAAATTTTTGATCATACCTACTTAAATTCTAATTCAACTTAACATATCTACCTACTATCAACGTTAATTTATCTTCAAACATACTACCTTCGAAATAAATCACATCACCAGCTAACAACGCAATGACAACATTAATACAAATTTGTAAAATACTAATGCTCTAGTTTAAGTCTAATTAATTTGACCATTTACGTCACTTTCCATCCTCTACTTTAGTCAAATCTTTTTCATCACTTAAACTCCACTACCAAAAAACTCCACTTTCTTTGCCGGGAGACATCATCGCGAGCCGTAAGGCGAGTAATTAAATATACATTTGTATTCAATAAAGACAATAATAATAAAAATAAAATAAACTATTAATAAAACAAAAAGAAGTCCATTAACGAAATGACTCTCTTAGAAATGACCCTTTCTGAACTTGGGAAGGAATTGTCCTCAAAGGACAATTGTAAATATAAAATTAGGTTAACCATTTGTGAAAGACATCACAAATAACTTGTCGTTAGTTCAATAACAAAAATTAAAGGGTTATAATTGATTTTGTTTATATAAAAGAGTTTGTACTGGTATATAAAAATATAATATCTTTATTAAGGTCTTTGTAACGTACATAATAGTCACCACCATATATTTTAACCTGCAGAGTGTATATTCAATTTATATAATACTATGTCAGGGTGAATCTACCAAGGACAATAGTTCACTCAGTGACTTATAACATATTTTGTCAGTATAAGTATCAAGAGAATCCACAAAGAAGTAGTGCACCATGTATATTTAATAATTCATGTGTGTTCTGAATTGTCGCCGTCCGTCTTTGACGTTTCTGTGCAAAAATGAAACAGTCCGGGTTTGAGGCCTGACGCTCCCGACGAATCGGAACACTTTCACAACCGTCCGGGTTTGTCGCATCGCGCTCAAACGGAACTAAGCACTTTTGGCCACATCAAGATTTATGTCATTAACTGTTAACTCTGCTATATTACTCACACCCCAAATTCTATTGCTTGATTTATGAGAATCCCGCTCCTCCATTTTTTAAAGGACATTTGAAACTGATGAACTGGATACGTTCACATGATACTTAACTTTCCACAGGAAACAGCACTTCTTCGAGTGACTGAAGACATTCGACTTTCTATGGAACGACGACAGGGAACGATTCTAACTTTATTTGATTTTTCTAAAGCATTTGACTGTGTCAACCATGATTTATTAGTGCAGAAATTAAGGGCCATAGGATTTTCTCAAAATGTTCTTAAATGGCTGAGATCTTATCTGTCAGATCGGCGGCAATGTGTTGAGGTTGGAGATACAAGGTCAGACTGGGAGACTGTTACATGCGGTGTGCCTCAGGGATCAATCCTTGGATCTCTGCTATTTGTACTATACGTCAATGACATACACACAACTCTGCTCCACTCAAATACCACATGTACGCTGAGATTTGCAAATATATTGCAATTTTACCGCAAATGACATAAATGACTGTGTTGAAAAGATAAATGAAGATGTAAATAAAATAATTACTTGGACTGAAAACCATGGATTGAGGCTAAATCACAAAAAGACTAGACCAATTTTAATTTGCCATTCTCGACTTCAATACTCCATTGACTTTGACTCCATCAATCCTTTCACGGTTCCGTACTATGACTGGAGTAACATGTAACTCCACACTTTCTTGGGACGACGCAGCTACTGACATACGGAAGAAGGTTTTTGCCTCTATACATTCACTCAAAAAACTACAGAACTTTTTACCTCAACATACTAAACTACACTTGATTAAATCATTAGTACTACCCCACCTTACTTACTGCAACTTTGTAATCAATGACATGACTGTTGCTCAGGCGGGTATGCTCCAGCGAATTATTGCCTGAGATATTTATATGGTCTGAGACGCGATGAGCGTATAACGCTATGCTACATTGAAACATACATTTTGAAACTGCATGATCAAAGAGAAATTAAAATTCTTTCATTGCTTTTCTCAATTTTGAAAACTAATTTTCCGAAATATTTTAAAACCGATTTTATATTTGTGTCTCAAGATAGCTTTCGTATTTCACGTTCTTCCTCATTCACTTTGCGTATACCTCATCATGTGACCACTGCTTATGACAGGGGTTTTGTTGATACCGCCTGCCGTCTGTGGAATTCCTTACCTTTTGAGATCAGATCCCTTGATAAGCGTTCCCAGTTTGTGGTGGCACTGAAAGCACTTTATCTTGAGCGGATGGTCTCGGCTGGTGCGTCTTAGGGTTTCCGTGTTTGCGCGATTGCTGATGCATGTGTGCTTGAGTGTGTGATTGGAAAAATACTTTTTTTTACCGATTTTGTATATATTTTCTGTAAATATCAGATAAGTTTATTTTTTAGTTATATTTTATATGTAAACTAGAAGAACCCGTGGCTTCGCTCACGATAAAAATTAAACATACACTATCACCCATCAGTTATATAGTTTTGCTTTCACATTTATTTTTCTGGTTGTAAAATCTACTTCTTTAAAAATATCAAATGTACCTCCATAAAACAAAAAAAAAAGTTTTTAGAAATTTGCTCTTAGTACGCATATGCTACGACGGAGGTATTCTATTCCTGCCTAAAGTGCCTGTCTATATAAAAAAATGTGACCATATCCAGCGCCCCACCGACAAAGCCCCAAATGGTGTTGCTGCCCTGGATAGGCTCATGCCCAATATCGGCGGTCCTTCCTCTTGCAAGTGCTGTTTGCTTGTATCGGCTGTCCAGTCGATCTTGCTATCAGGTGAAGAGAATTGCGCTCACACACTCAAGAAGCGAATTTACAGAGACTGGCTCACCCAAGACAAACGCCGAGAAGAATTTATGGTCGTTTCTGCTTGCACGGTATCTGAGCTTGCCCTGATGATGATCACGGGACACGATTTAAGGAACGGCACCCTAGGCTTTTTCGACGGCTTTGAATCTGCTCGCATGTGTAGCATAGCAAGACCACACTGTGGGACCTTGAGCATAGTTACCCTTAATTTGAAATTTCTTGCACCCCCGTCGCAGCAGACCTGCGTATTAGAAATCCTATTTCTTTCCTTCATGAAGACATACGTGTTAGAGGAACCATAGAACATGACTTGAAATTTTATTCACTGTAAAAGATCATTTTCTTAAGGTTTTAGGGTCTACCTTGAACAAAAAATTACAATTCTACTCCAGCAATTATTAAAGTGTTGTCTTACATTTTTAGACTCTATATTGAACAAAACAGATTGAATGAGCCGTCCCGGCAATTTTTTTTAAGTGCTGTAGATAAAATTAATACTTTACAGTAGCACACTCTTCCTCTTTAAACAGCAGTTTGTTGTCATAAAAAATAAGTCCTTCAAGTATAAGTGATCAGTGATCATAGAAGTCCTTCAGTAATATCAATTATTTATTTTATTTTGTACCACATACCAGCATTTTATATAGTGTATTGTACTTAAAATATATTCAAAAGTCTTAATTTATTAACCATCTGGCACCAAGTAACAGATCTTCATGTTTAAATTTATCAACAGTGAAAATTTGTCAATTTAGCTTAAAATTTCCTTAAAATTGTACGTAATTGTCTTGTGAATTGGTACTATAGTAAGCTATAGGCTTGACATGATTGTATAATCTTTGCCCAAAATAAAGAATTAAAACAAATAAATAAACAAATACAGTTAAATAGCAGAAAGAAATACCATTAATTTACATCACCTGTTTTAAATTTTACTTTCACATGTTTTGTTAGTAAACAAATCTAACTCAAATTCTTTCAAAATCCCTGACATGGGTACCTTTACGACGGTCCCAGGGCTAAGCCCTGAAAGTTATCACGAAATTGAAGGTGTATAAACATACTCCATGAAATTCGACATGTATCTACCAAGTTTCGTTGCCATCTTTCCAGCGGTGTCTGAGTTTATCAATGCTATATATATATATATATATATATATATATATATATACCAACATCCTCTTTTATACTTATAGATAGTTCAAGTTATTCAGTAGCTCATCATTCTGTTGTTATCTTGTAAATATTTATTTCATCCATGTTAAGTGTAAGAAAGGGCCATGTGGCCCTAACTTTGCTTGGTTAAATAAAGATTTTCATTTCATTTCAACTTTCACCTTAATTGTGGTGTAATTTTCCGTGTTTATGAAGTGGACATTTTAAAATCGAGTTCGTACAATGAGTCATTTAATATAGTTTTAGATCCGTCAGATAGTTAGACCAAAACCAAGTTAGATGAAAGGTTTTCTTATTATATTCCTGGGTAGTCTATTCCTGAGTGATATTTATGGCATTTTGTCATGTCAAACAATTTCTCACAGTATTTGTTTACAATCGTTTTACAGAATAATATGCTTACTAAAGACAGCTTAATTTGATCAAAATTATTTTAATCACACTAATTTATGACAGTTTTTTACTCTTTACCATGAATCATAAAATCTTTTAAATGCACCGCATTTGAAATCTGCCAAAGAAATGGTGTAGTTAAAAAAACATTCTAATTAACTTACAAGCAATATGTTTTGTTAACTCCTTCAGGATCGAAACTGGGTTCAGTTGCCATTTGTCATTGGGCCATGAATTAATGATGCTATCTAAAAAAAGGTCACCGTTAGATAGTAAAAAGACCCGGGGCTTGACCGTTCCCGATCAAGAAGTTAAAAAATGCCAATGGCATTGAAATACACAAAATACACAAAATACTTAGTTGAATACATACTGATGGTTTTACAGTACAGTATTTTGTATTCCAATGTACATATAATCAATTTGATTACATTATATCCAGACTATTTGAACCATTTCATAAATAATATTTCTATATATTTTATATCCAATGAGGAGTATCTATTACAAAATGATATAATGTCAATATATTTATTGACAAAAATTATTTTATAACACAACTAAAACAATATTTAAGATATTTATTACAGCTCTTGATGTAGTACTCATATAAAATCCTCCATAATTTTCGAAATAATGTTTTATTTCATCTAGTACATTTTGGTGTATTTTCATAGTTTTTCACACGATGAGGGGATGGCCCACGCTGGAAGCCTTGAAAATCTAAAATTTAAGTATACCTCGATTTATATGTACCTCATTTTAAACGTCTTACTTAGTAGATCATAACAACGCAAATCGCGTCTCAAAAGGTTGATCCAATCAGAAGTTACAGCTCCTCAAAGATTTTAATATTGGCCATTAAACTCTAGGCTGAAATTAAGGAAAAAAGTCTAATTACGAATAAAGCACTCGGAACGATGTAGTTTAGTTTTAGATAAATGTATTTCTAATAAAAAAATAATCTGACGAATTAAAAATCTGCAATTAAATTACATTATTTTGAGCGTTTTATTAGTAATTAGCCTGTTCTCCTTACTTTTAGTTTAAAAAGACCTTTAAGATGAGCTATAACTCGAGGTATGCTTACATTTGATTTCAAGACTTCCAGCGTGGGACGTCCATTGGTCATGCGTAAAAATAATAAAACAAGTGAAAATATTTCTATTTATGATTGATACACAAAAGCAAAGTTTCATTACATTGAATAAAATAATATAGAAGTTATTTAAGATATTACAGACTTTTGCCGAACTCTGTATAACATTATCCTAGTAAAAGTACACAGTATGAATGAATAATTATTTCAACGGCCCAGAAACGCAGTATTCATAAATCGTAGAGCCTAAGCACATTCATGTCCCACCGGGTGTGTCACTATTTTTGTATGACGCACTTGGTTACTCTGGCTTACTGGTGACCAAGTCCTTTATCTCCTTGGCTCACAAATAAGCACTCTTTGCCTAACCGGAACTCGAGGAGTCCAAGGCGTATGAGCAAATAATTTATCCGCGCCCTGGTGAGTCCAGATTAAACATGACGGCTGGACCCACATATGACTCACCTTGTGAGACGCACCGCTGCGTCCTACGAGCGGAGACTGCGTGACGTCCTCACCGTGGCGTCATGACAGTGACGTCATTGCTGTGAGGCCGCAGATACATTACTTTACTGTGTGTCTGTGTCTGTCCTGTACAATGGTAACTGTTACATTACCAAGTAAATTACCTTGCTGACAGGCAGTCTCAGACACTAAGAGTGGTCTACTTTGGGTAAGGTGAGCTAACTTTGACATCTTGCAAAATGTGAGCCACGATTGGTTTACATTTTTAAAAGTCAAACCCTCATAAGTCGTCCAACTTTTATGAAATTTGGTAGGATTATGCATTTTGCCCTCTTTCTGATTTTAAAAGCAAAAACGAGGAGTTTTTTTAGTTTTTTTTTTAGAGTTTTTGTGTGGACGTTTTTAGGCTATAGAGTTTTTTAGGTTTTTATGTGGACGTTAAGGTTTAACCATTAAACCATCGATATATTTCAAAAGTAAATATATTTACGAACAATTTGGTATACACAGGGTGAGTCTTCTAAGCCGTCCACAACAGATTATAGGCGAACGGCTTAACATGTAAAGACGAAACAAAACGTTTCGCCACTAAATCATACCCAAGAAACAACGTACAAATCTTATTAACCATTTTAAAATACAGGGTGCTCCAAAAACCGAGGGTCATGGGTTAAAATCTCGGAATTTTTAAATGTAAACATATGTCGTATAATTTTAAAGCTCTAAGCAAGACAAACAATTTGGTTAAAACAGAACTCAATTATCATTATTATTTTCAAAATGGCGGCCGTTTTCGTGAAAAATATCGGTATTTACGGAATACTCTGTATCTCGACAACTGCTGAAGGTTTTTTTTCGTTTTGTTTGAAAATTTTTAATCCTTGAAAACTCAGCTTTAATTTGATATGAAAGATGCCAATATTAAAAGAAAATAAATATTTTTTTAACATTTTATTTTTTGTAAATGTTGGTAGCACTGAAAATCAAAAATTTTAATATTAACATATGTCAAATGGGATATTATTTTAAAGTTCTTGCAAAAACCTACAACTTTTCAATTTATACTCCCCTCTATCTTTATAATTTTATCGGTAATAAACAAAAAAGTCTATTTTCCCATATAACGCCAATGTTAAATGTGCAGTACTCAAAGCATTTAATATAAATTTGCATCTTAATACGTGAAGTTTTCTGAGAATTTGTCATAAAAATATGATTACTTGTTGACAGTCAAACAAAAGCAAGTTGACTGGCGAAAATTAACTTGAAACGTTCATTCTAATGTAAAGATGAATGATATGTTTCTCAAGAATTCGCCTACGTTCCTGACGTGATTTGAATTGTTGTGTTGAATGAATGTTGAAATTATTTTAGGGGAGATTGCAATATTATGATTATCAACCATCGCGTATTATTCACTATCGGAAGGTCTTTAGTTAAATCAAAACTTACATTTTGAAACGCACCCAACATTTCTGTAAGAGTAAATATTTGGGAAATTCATTCCAGTTACTTTTGAAATGCAGAGAATTTTATTACTTGGGAACAAAATTGGAAATTTTCTGTTGCTTGGTATAAAAGATCAGCCTAAAAGGGAATCAGACAGGCAAATACAGGACACGATAATATAAAGCCGGCCGAGAGAAGATTGAGGCTTACAAATCTGGATTACGACACTAATCTCTCCGTAACTAAGGGGATACTTCATAATAAATAACATCTAATCATCTCTTGATTCCAGTCCAATGTTTGTTTTTGGTAATTTATTTACAAACTACCCCTGAAGTAAAATATACAATATATATAATTTAAATTGAAGGTACTATTGAAGAATATTAAGAAGTAAAAAATATAACGAGAACTTAAAAGATCTAGAGACCCTTTTAATATTGGTACCTGCTACGCCTCGAGGGTGGTTATCAATAACTTTCGCAACTACTAAAAGCATCCAAAACAGCTGAAAAATGAATTCAGTTGATCTACTACCGGCGGCGTCCAGTAAACATTCATAGTTAAACGCCGAATCAGATATCTTTATTGTTGAAAAATACACTTACTTTTTTGTCTATGTTTAACCAGTAGGGGGGTCTGGGGGCTCCCATCCTGAGGAGGAGCAGAGGAGCATGACGTCACAGGTCACGTGCCCCCCCCCCCCCCGAGACCACCCACGACGATCTGATTAATTATGCAAATTAGGTAATTAATATGCAAATTAGGTAATTAATATGCAAATGAGGTAATTAATATGCAAATGAGCTAATTAATATGCAAATGATCTAATTAATATGCAAATGAGCTAATTAATATGCAAATGAGCTAATTAATATGCAAATGAATGACGTCAGCCCCCCCCCTATTGTGCAATAACTTTCTTTGGTGTTGAGAGTCATTTATCAGTTTGACACGGGTTGACAAGGCTATTAAGAGAAGAAAGGCGGTATGTTGATTGTAAAGGAAGGGTGTCATTGTGTCGTGACATTGACGAGGGTTGAATAGGAACATTTGTGTCTCATTAAGTCGTGAATAACGGCTATTATCGCGAACAATAAGCTTCTAGAAGGATCTAGAAAGATCTGGAAGGAACCTTTTCGAACATATAACAATAAGGAACGACGCATTAGTTCTCGGAATTGTCGGTTTCGCTCCCCACCCTTGTTGCGCACTGCTCTACCTTCAGTTTGGTTTGGGAGCTTGTCGACGTCGGTCAAAAAACTCATGGACTGCTGGGACTGCACCATCAGCGACGAGGTGTTGGTTCGAGCCTGCGTCGAAGCCGAGAGGATGGAGGAGGACGATCATCAACCAATTAACAACAACTGGATCAACTGGAAGAATGAAGAACCTATTTTTCCACCGGAATATTCAAATCTGGATTGTCGGTACTACATCCCGACATTGGCGGCAAAACTGGATGAATTGGAATCCGAGATAATGTGGCGGAGCGAACGCATCCATTCTATCTGGCAGTCACCACCAACGGACGACAACCTGGATTACTATTTTCAAGATATGAATTATCTGGACTTCGAGTACCACATTGAGTACGAAGAAACCTGGCTACCCATTGAAGCTGAACAACAGTATTTTAACCAGGTTTTGGAGTATTACTTCCCCGACGTCTACCACTTCTGCAGACCCCGTCCACTCTGGTGGTGGCCAAAGGAGAACTACATGGCTTGGCTTCAGAAATTCAAAGAAGAACAAAAATAATAAATAAAACATATTTCCCTTTATATCCTTCACCTCCATCCTATCAGCGAAAACAAACGGCCTTTCTAAAGGCCACCCTAAACTTTTAGAGTAGTTAGAATCAAATTTAAATACCGTACACCCGCGCACGCTCGATTTCTTTCCACCTATGACGTCATCAGTGACGTCATTCCTTCCAGTTCTCCCTCGAACTTTCTAGAAACATCTAGATTCATTCGACTATGACAACCGAATATGCGAGGATAATCATCGATATATCGTTTCGAAAAATCATTCATATCGAGTACAAACGGAGAAGTTTACGTGAAAGAGTACTGATTAATAGTGTGTTATGTGTGGCAAGACATTCGTTTACGAAAATTATGCATTGTAGTTCAGAATTACACCGCGAGAATGCACAGGTGCTTGAATACGATTACACGCACTTAGAGGACAGCGCGTAACGTCAGTCGAGTGTGTGCAGTCAGTGCGTGCGGACGTGTTTCGTAAGTATTATGGCGGCTACTATTAATGAAGTGGATGAATCCATTCGTATGCTGATGAAAGAACTTGAAGCGATGAATCAGTCAAGTGTCGGTGAAAACGATAATGCGGTATATTTTCCATTACAACAACAACAACAAGAACAAGACAAGCAACGAGTTTCAAGAAAAAAGAAATCGAATGACGTAAGTGTACAAACCGACAACAGTACTTCAAATACAATAGAAGGCGGATGGATTGTGAGACCGACAAACGATTCACCAGCAATTACTTGGATCGATAGTGGATTTCAATATACAGTACAGAATCCGGATAATTGTGGGAAATTGTTACTGAAATTACATTTATACGATGGAGGAGTTCCGACATACACATGCGGTATTTATTTCAACCCCGATGATGAGATTAACAATAATTTGAAACCGTTATTGTCATATTTACAAAATATGTGGGTTGATGGAAGTACAGGAGCCCCGAAAATTAACGGTTTAACACAAACAATGATGCCGTTAGCGGCTTGGCGTAAACCGCCAGAGGAACAATGTACAATTGTGTCCCAGCCGACTCCAGTGAAACGCAAAAGATCATCGTCGTCAACAGCGGTGAGACGAGAAACACGTAGAGACACTCAGCCACGGAACAAAAAGAGACAACAAAAGACCGAGGGTCGGGATTCCAAGAATTAACCACGCACACGTGTGAGAACAAAGAAGGCGGCGGAATGTTCTAGAAACTATTTCACAACAGGGGGAGACGGTTGGCGCCAAAACAATAACAATAGACCGAGGGTCAGAATTCCAGGAATTAGTCACGCACACGTGTGCGAACAAAAGGCGATGGAATGTTCTAGAAACTATTGCACCACAGGGGGACGTTTGGCGCCAAAGCTATTTCACAATCCTCCCCCACCAGCGTCGTCCCCACCACAGGGAGACGTGTAGCGCCAAAAACTATTTCACAATCCTTCCCCCACTACCACAACCCCGATCGCCACAGCACCATTCGCTGCTCAGTTCTCGTACCGTGTGGACGTGTTTCGTATTGACTCTCGTGTCTCGAACGCATTATGTCTTCCATACCGGTTGTGCTTAAACAAAGTATGGCTTCGAAAGTGGACTTGAAGTCGTGTTTGAACTCTTGCAAGCCGGGTGTGCCGTACACCAAAATTACCGATCTCCGCGAAGAGTGCCGCTATAAAATTGCACAACTCGAGCGCATCAACACTCAGTACGGCGAGACCATCTTGGCCACGTTGGAGGGACAGCTCGGCGAGGACTACTACTTGTACGTCTACCTTCCACGTCGCTACAACGATTCCATCACCGACAGCATGATGGAGCAGTACAACGCCGGCTACGGGGATCGCTTACACTTGGTGAGACGTGCAGCAGCACCCGGCAGTAAATATTCTCCATTGGAGTTTGTTTGAAGCAAGAAATAAATTCATGTTTGTAAAGCAAGAAAAAGAAGATATACTTTAAAAGATTATAAATTTTGATAGGTTTCGTAAGCAATATATATAGCCACCTTCATAGCATTAAAAACCAGTCTTTTTATTTCACAAACCCTTACTCCCTCAATTAGTAATAAGAGTGAAGGTAAGTCGGTATTTGTGATCAGTCTTTACAATGGATCTGAGATGGCAACATCCATTTTCAGCCATAGTAGCCGGACCTTCGGGTTCGGGGAAATCATATTTTGTGTTGAGATTTATCAAGTACTTGAATGTGATGTGTGACACTGTGTTTGACAATATTTTCTGGTATCATAGTCCGGGGTTACAACCGGACATCGATGTAGGTATACAATACAGACAAGGGTTACCGAATATGGAAGATTTTGATGGTACACCGACATTAGTGATTGTGGACGATATGATGCGTGAGTCATCAGCCACTAGCGGATCTAATGTTATAGTAGATCTGTTTACTAAGGGATCACATCATAGAAATCTGAGTGTGTTCTTTATAACTCAGAATATTTTCCATCAAGGACGGGGACAAAGAGACATTTCTCTGAACGCACATTATATTGTGCTGTTTAAGAATCCTAGAGACAGGGCTCAGATAAAACATTTAGCTCGTCAGGTGTATCCGGAAAATACTAGGTTTATCGAAGAGGCCTATACAGACGCCACTCGTAGACCACACGGATATTTATTATTGGATTTGAAACAGTCTACACCGGACGAAATGCGTGTACGGACGGGTATATTACCCGACGAGAAACAACAGTACGTCTATCAACCGAAAAAAGTATAAATAAGTCCGGGTACACGATGACCGAACAGTCACTCGGTCGTTATGTCGCAGTGTGTCAAGAGAGACGTTGCTCTATTGAGGGCGCTGATACACGCTAAGCCGAAAGAACGTAAAGCGTTGTTGAAAGCATTTGACGCCAGTCGTATCAGAACAGTGTGCGAGTGCGCATACAACTTGTTACGCGGTAATATCCGGCTGTCGGATAAGCAAAAACGTCAATTGCGTAAACATAAAAAATCGCTCAGACGTCTGGTGAAGCGTGGAGAGAATTGGTCGAAGAAACGTCGATATCTCGTGCAAAAAGGCGGTGGATTTCTATTACCTTTACTATTGAGTACTGTATTGCAGTCTGTGTTACATAACGTGACTAATTAGAAGGGGGAAAAATGGATAATTCGAATCTGGAACACTCGAAGAAAATGGTGGTCGTACCACAAGAACTGATCGATCGAATTCGTAATGAACCGTCAATTACAAATACCGCTGTTACACAATCAAAAACGTCGACAGCGGCCGCCGGCACTAACAGTTTGGATGCTGAAATGCATCGTATATTACAAGACAAAACGTTGAACGACACGGAGAAATGGAAACAATACCAGCAGGTGTTGCAGAGGTTTTTGTATTTTACTTCACAAAAACGTAATCCTATTTCTTTACCGGTGATACAAGAAGCGAACGACGAAGAAGATATAGTGCAAACATTTCCGGGTACATATCAAGTAGACGCACGTAACTTGGTGAGATTCATTAAACGTCATAGTAATGTTATTTCGTGGGATCCGGATGGCACGATTATCGTTCGAAATGCGAGAATACCCGGCTCGAATATTGTCGATGTGTTACACGCGATAGTGCGTGTACGTAGAATGGAAAATGTCCCTACGGGTTGGCACGAAGTTCTAAATGCACTGAACGAAATAAATGTACCGTCCGAGTACGTTAGCAATACGCTAGCTCGTCAGTATATAGGACGTGAACCGTATGCGGAGGAGGAAGGATTAGCAACACCACCAGCACCGTCACCGTATCGAGAACGCACTTCATTATTATTTCGACCAAGAGCATCGTCTACGCCGCATGTTCGTCGCTCACTATTGTTACCACCGACACCGAGTCCGTCACCGATAGCCAAACGATTGAGATCGAAAACAACGGCCGGGGCAGAGGCAACAGCACCTCAAATAAGATCGCCTAGTAAGGTGACAAAAGGTCGATATATAAGTGAGGCTACACTTCAAAAGTGGGAGCCATTTAACCCGTAGACGTGATGGAAGAAAAGGTGTACTACGATCCCGCTAACCCGGGCTCGTTCGGCGGTATAAGCCCGCTTCATCGAGCGTTACAACCGAAAAAACGTCGCGAAGTAGTCGAATGGTTACGTACACAAGATACGTATACGTTGCACAAACCCGTACGTAAACGTTTCTTACGTAACAGATACGTGGTGTACGGACCGAACGAATTGTGGCAAGCCGACTTGAATGATATGCGTGGGCTCAGTTCGCACAATGACGGCTACAATTATCTATTGACAGTGATCGATGTGTTCAGCAAACGATTGTTTGTCCAACCGTTGAGACGTAAAAGCGGCGAAGAAGTGGCTGCCGCGTTCGAACGGATTTTCAACAGTCCGCACACCGTACCACCGCGGTGTTTACAGACGGACAAAGGAACAGAGTTTATAGGTGAGAAAGTGAACCGCGTGTTCAGAGATTACAATGTAAAATATGTGACTACACAAAACCCCGATGTTAAGGCGGCCGTAGTGGAACGAGTGAACCGTACATTGAAAACACGTATGTGGCGTTATTTGACGTATAAAAACACGTACAGATATATCGATGTATTGGACAAATTAGTCGACGCCTATAATAACAGTGTGCACAAAAGTCTGGGTGGTAGACTACGTCCTGACGACGTGGCGAAAGGAGACAAAAGAACGGTGTATCGAGTGTGGCGTCACATGTACAAACCGAATACACTACCGAAACGAAGAAAACCCAGATTCAAGTCGGGTGACACGGTACGTATCGCTAAGGAAAAAGGCACGTTCGCCAAAGGCTACGAGACGAATTGGAGTAAGGAATTGTTCACGGTCGATCGACAGTACGGTGCATTTCCACTACCACTGTATATATTGAAGGATTTGAACGGTAAACCGATAGTCGGTCGTTTTTACGAGCACGAACTGCAAAAGGTCACGATAGGCCCGAATCGATTGTACCAGATCGATAAAATACTCGATACTAAAGGTCGAGGTCGCAGTAAGCGATACTTCGTCAAGTGGGTAGGTTACGGAGACGAATTCAATTCGTGGATACCGGCATCAGAAGTGAAACGAATATGAGACATCAACAGTTTTATCTGACACTACCGAGTAATAGTTCGATGAACTATTATCCGAATAATACGTTGACCAATTATCTGACACATTTTCCGTCGACTATCGAACTCGATGTCGACGACGAGTGGGAAGTAGCGCTCGTCGAAGCGCATTATCCGTGTACGTTCGAAACACCGGAGAGTAATATAATTTTCTATACGACACCTGCGGAAGCTACGAAATATATGGAATCGACCATGGACGAAACTGTATACACCGAGACAGTAGTTACAATGGGATTGACGTTGACAGCGATGCGAGTGAAAATAGTCGGCGGTCATTACGAGACCGTTGAAGACTTATTGAATACGATAAATTATACACGAGCGATAAACGCATTCAATATCGAGTTCGTATATAACTCGGAAGCAAATTTAGTAAAGGTCGACTTGACACAAGCGGTAGATAACTCGCATACCGTCGTCAATATGGTACTGAGTCCGACTTTGGCGTTACAATTGGGTTATTTACCGGATAGTAATTTGTCGACAACACCGTTTGCTAAACGCTCACCGAACATCAAGCTAGCGTTTCCGGCCGAGTTGTACGTGTATTGCGACTTGGTCGAACCGCAATACGTCGGTGATACGGTGGCACCGCTGTTGAAAATCGTCAATGTCGACACGTCCGACTACACGTTCGGCGTACAGAAAGTCGTACATTTCACCGATCCGCACTACATGCCGATTATAAAAAGCTCGTTCGAGAGCGCGGAAATAGATATAAGGGACAGCAAGGGACGTCACGTGCCATTCCAGTTCGGCACTACGTGCATGAAACTACATCTACGACGACGTCGAAGAGCAACAGCGACATCGTAATGAATACGAACGATCCCTACCTCAGATACTACCGCAGTCAACAAGTGGGCGGTGGCGGTATTACATCGGTGTACAGAGGTGCGGCGTATCAACGCGGTCACGGTATCGGAAGTTTTCTCGGCGGACTCGTGCGCACGGTGATGCCGCTACTAAGGTCCGGTGCGAGTGCTGTGGGCAAGGAGGCGTTACGATCGGGCGTCGGTTTTCTCGGCGACATAGCCGGCGGCACCGCGGACCCGCGGACCACGGCCGGCGAACGCCTCAAACAATTCACCGGCGCGCTGAAACGACGCGCCGACGACAAAATCGAACGCGTACTTCGCGGCGGCGGCGGCGGCGGCGGCGGCGGCGGCAGCGGCTATAAGAAGCGACGTATCACGCGTGTCACACCGCAGTCTTTGACGAAACTCCTTCGAGCACGGACGTCCGCTCCGGCGAAAAAGCGTAAACGACACGCGCGTAAATCGACGATAAAACGAAAGACGACGAAGCGTCGAGTACATAAGAAAAAGAAGGTGACTAGAAGACGACGACGACAAATCGATATTTTCTCTTAAACAATAGCAGCAGCGGCGGCGGCGAAAATGTCGTTTATACACCAGAAATCATGCGAATGTACAAAGACGGAATTGGATTTATTCTCATTACCGCCGACACAGACCAGTATCGACAGTGGTAAATGGGTACAGTATAAACCGATTTCGTCATTAACGGACGATTCGCCTATCGAATTCGTCATACCCGGTCACGGTGACGAGTATACGGATTTAGCGCATACCTTACTACACGTACAAGCCACTATAGTCAAAGATGACGGGACGAAATTCACAGCCGGCGATGCCGTCAAAGAATTCGGCCCGGTCAACAATTGGTTACATTCATTATTCAGTCAAGTGGACTTACACTTGAACAATAAACTGGTGTCACCGCAAAACAACACTTACGCCTACCGTGCGTTTTTGGAAAACCTGTTGAACTACGGCACGGACGCGAAAGAATCACACTTATGCAGTGTATTATTCTACAAAGACAACTATAAACATATGGATAATTGTGAAGAAGAAAACGAAGGTCTTAATCATCGTCGGTACCTGATTCAACTGAGTCATTATGCGGACATGATCGGACATCTGCATATCGATTTATGCAATCAAGAAAAGTTCTTGTTGAACGGTGTGGAGATGCGTTTACGTCTGATCAGATCGAGAAACTCATTTTCTATCATGTCGAAAACCGCGACCACTTATAAAGTACACATCAAAGAGGCGAATCTGTTTGTACGTCGATGTAAAATCAATCCGAGCGTGTTGTTGGCTCATAGTAAAACGCTCGAGACCGGTACCGCTAAGTATCCGATTACACGAGTCGAAGTGAAATCCATCACACTGCCCAGTGGTATACAGAGCAAAACATTGGACAGCGTATACTTGGGTCAGCTTCCGAAACGTGTTATTCTCGGCATGGTCACTAATCAAGCGTTCAACGGCGACTACAAGAAGAATCCGTTCAATTTCCAACATTTCAAGATGAACTATTTAGCGTTGTATTCGGACGGTGAACAAGTGCCGATGAAAGCGTTACAGCCCGTGTTCAAAAACAACACGGATGACGCCTATGTACTCGCTTATCACACACTGTTCAGCGGTACCGGAATACATTTCGACAATATCGGTAACGATATCACAAGATACGATTTCGAAAAAGGTTATTGTCTGATGGCGTTCGATTTGACACCGGATTTGAGCGCTAACGAGTCCAGTCATTGGAATTTGGTACGTAACGGTAATCTACGTATCGAGATCGGGTTCAGTGAAGCTTTAACTGAATCCGTCAATATGATCATCTATGCGGAACTGGACAACGTCATCGAGATCGATCGACAACGTAACGTGTCGGTGGATTTCGGCAGTTAAAAAGCTCAGTACGTCGGTGACCGTGAACGAGTAAACATGGATTGTACACCGCAGCAGCAGCAGCAGCATAAATTGATCCGTTCGTCTGTCGTCTTGGATTTACAATGTTTCAAAGACAACAGCAACGATTTCATAGTGAAAGAAGCCAGCGTTATAGACGTGTGTACCGGTACACTATTATTGCACCACATCGCACGTCCACCGTTCGATCGTGATTTTCTATCCGAAGAGAAACTTCGAGAAAGCTACTGGTTGACTAAACACTGTCACGGTATCGATTGGAATCACGGTGATATACCGTACCACGTGATGATGGACAAACTACGTACATGTCTCAACAGTCAATCCGTGGTCTACGTAAAAGGATCGGAAAAGAAACAATACGCCACGAAACATCTTATCATAAACAACGGAAAAGTACTGGTAGTGGATTTGGCGGATATCGGATGCGGATCGTTGGCCACCATCGGAAATCTACTATCCACCAACGCGCTACGTTGTGGTCAACATAAAAGCGTACAACACCGTTGTGCATTGAGCAACTGTATGCTGCTACGTGGTTGGTTACTGTTGACAGCCAAAGAACCACATTGCGGATCGTGTTATTGTTGTTGTCCTCGTCACAAAATTAGATCGTCGGTGTTCAGCAGCTCTGACCTACCCGTCATCCCCGAACTGTGAACACAATCGTGTTCAGACGTGTAGCCGCAGAACAATAGATCAAGGGTCCGAATTCCGAGAATTAATTAGTCGCGCACACGTGTTACAACAAAAGACCGACCGCGCACACGTGTTATAACAAAAGGTGATGGAATGTTCCGGTAACAATAGAGGGACGATTGGCGCCAAACCATGAACACCACGGCTATAAGGAAACATTTAGCAAAGCTGAAAAACATACAACATGTCGGAGTGTTTGCATCGGACTGTCTACCCACATATATCGCTCCGTCGACTGCGTTAGTCGTCAACACCGAACCGCATACACAAAGCGGTGAACACTGGGTAGTATTCTACAGAGACAGTGAAGAAAGACAATTCAACAACAATACACAAATTATCGAATATTTCGACAGTTTCGGCCGACCTCCATATCAAGCCGACTTCCAACGTTTTCTGAGACGTAATATCAATTCACGTCTCTTGCGTTACATCCACAACAAGTATCGACTACAAGGCTTGGATACTTCGGTTTGCGGCCAATACTGTCTCACTTACCTGTACTGCCGCACCAACTACGACATGTCGATGAATGATTTCGTCCAACTCTTCGGTGACTCCACTGCTGAGAACGACACGCTGGTCCGGATGCTCTTCACAAGATTTTACTTACCTTCTTCTACTTGATTTATATTTGAAAATAATGTTTATAGCTATAAACACATTATTGTAAGATGTATGGATTTTTTGAAAAATAAAAAAGTTATATTTTTAATTATACTTTCTTGTTTTTATTTCTACCCTTTATCCTTTTAGTTTAAGTAATTATTTTGAATCCAGAGATTATAGGAACTCTGGATTTATTTTAAGATAATAACACACGGGGGTTGGGGAATAAATATCAACACAGGTAAATGAGTAACATGTTTTATTTTCAATATCAATAGCTACTTACAATCAATATCTACTTACAATCAAAAAATAAATAAATATTTACAATAAAAATTTGTTGCTAATATTTACAATAAAAAAAAAAAAAAAATTGTTACTAATATTTGACTAGAATGAATGAATGAATGAATGAAAAATAGCTTTATTTCCAAATAAAATACATATCTCATTTCATACATTACAACACAATTGCGCATTATGAAACAGTTTATTTTTATAATTTAAATTATTTTAATCAAGGATAAATACATTAATTGGATTAGGTTGTAATGTTTTTCTTAAAAAAGGAAAAAGTCTACATGGGCGGTTAGCCTGTGCGTAGACTGTGAGTTGCAAATCAGAGATGTAATTAATTTAACACGAGAATATTTAAGTAATCTATAGAAATTAAATCAAGGGGTGCATTTAATAAATATAAATTAAGATTTGTTGACAAATTAAAAGTAAAATTGAGCGTGAGAACCCGGAACCAAGAAAGGACGGTGGAGGCGTGATTGTGGAGGCGTAGAAGAAAAAGTATTTACAATGAAAAATTTATTCCTAAATGGTAACTAATAGTATTTATTTTTAAAAATACTAGAAAAAAATCAATTTGTTCCTCAGTCGAATTGGTTCCTAAATGGCCCACCACGATGAATTTTGAGTGCGATGGGCTCTCATGCACCGACGTCACCGCAAACTGTACTGCATATCCGTTGCTGGATACCTTCTGTGACAGTGTTGGTGGGCGAACAAAGTCACTCTGCGGTAGAAGGTCCAGGTTGTGGGGACAACGGAGGTGGTAACTCAGGGGACGATAGCGGCATTTCTTCGTCTGGCGGTGCACGTGGGGCGATGGCGTAATGCCCCCACGGTAATGTGCTGACGCCGTCATCGCACACATAGCGTTTGTCGTCATAATAATAACATGAGAGATAAAGGGAAATAAATAGTACACATATAATCCGGTTTTATTTTCAAAAATCACTATTCGATAAACATATTTCATTAATTAGTTTTGAATTTTAGAAGAAAATAATAATTCATTATTATTTCACACACCTGTCCGGTCGTCTGGAACGGATGACGGGCCAGGGGTGGGGGAATCCGCAGCATGACCTGCGATAGGCGAAGCACCTGACAACACAAGACATAATTTTCATTACTTACTCATTTATTGACATATTTATCTTTGAAATAATCTCAGTTATTCAAACTCTATTTTTCATATTGTAAATTATTGACACTTTAAATTTTTAACCAATTCGTCAGTTGTCGACATGCGTGTTAATTTACACTAACCCAATAGTTGACAGATATGTTAAATTGAAAATACATCATAGTAAGAATTAGAGATGAATGAATAATAATCTATACACACAATAAAAATTCATCTTTATGTACTCAAGTCTTAAATTTTTACCCACCTATCCGGTCGGCTGCGGCGGATGACGGGCCAGGGGTGGGGGAATCCGCAGCGTGACCTGCGATAGGCGAAGCACCTGACAACACAAGATATAATTTTCACTACTTACCTAGTTATTGTTATATTTATCTTTGAAATAATCTCAGCTATTCAAACTCTATTTTCATATTGTAAATTATTAACATTTTTTTTTAATTCTTTAACCAATTCACTTATCAACATGTGTGTTAATTTACACTAACCCAATAGTTGACACACATATTAAATTGAAAATACATCATAGTGAGAATTAGAGATGAGGGAATAATAAACTGTACACACAATAAAAAACCAGCTTTATTTACATAAGTCTTAAATTTTTACCCACCTATCCGGTCGGCTGCGGCGGATGACGGGCCAGGGGCGGGGTCTGCGGAAGGGGTCGGGGCGTGGGCCGCGCGCTGGTGCCGCAAAAGGTGTCCCGCCGCTTGAACGTGACAGGACACTGCGGGCACCGGTGGTTCTCCTGCACGCCACGGTGGTCCTTCATATGTCGCACGAGATTTCGCCTTTCGGTGAAGTCTGCGAAGCAGACCCCGCACACAAAACGTCGCTGGCAATCCATAGTAGATCTAAACATAAATATTTAAATTTAATTAATCATAAAGTAAAGTCGTACGTACCGTACAGAAGTCGATAAAAAAAAAAAAAAATTTACTAAAAATTAAAAATTTTATTAATTCAAAAATTAAAATTTAATTAATTCAAAATTAAAATTTAATTAATTCAAAATTAAAAAATTAAAAAAAAATAAAAAATAAAAAAAAATTAAAAATTAAATTAATTAAATTAATTAAAATTTATTAATTAAAAATTAAAAAAATTAATTAAAAATTAATTAAAAAATAAATAATTAAAAATTAAAAAAAAAAATTGTTGAAAAAAAAAAATTATTTTAGTTCTGTTTTAAACCAAGTTTCTAGTTGTAATATTTACTAACGAAATAATTTTAAAGACAAATTCTAGCCGAACCAAATTCAGTAGTTTCTAGTTGAAACATTTACTAACGAAATAATTTTTAAGATAGATTCTAGCCAAACCTAACACAGTTTAAATTTATAAAATATACACACAATATCCAGTGACTAACACACAATATTCAGTGGCTAAGGAAATTTATCACTGGGCTAACACTTTATCCAGTGGATAATAATCCCTATTTTTATTTTATAAAATGTTAAAACAAAGTTTCTATTTGTAATATTTACTAACGAAACAATTTTAAAGATAGATTCTAGCAGAACCTGACACGGATTAAATTTATAAAATTAAAAACCCGAAATAAATTTTTAAAAAGTAAAGTTGTTTTAAAATAATATTTTAGTTCTTTAAAACTCAAAAGATTTCATTGAAAGACTTAACCTAGCTCATGGAAGTAAGTGATGGTGCAATCAACTCGGTACTGTAAGTTTTGGTATAAAATAAAGATATTTTAGCATGAAAATACTAGAAACATGGTTTAATATATTTCGTAAATACTTATTACCTATTTACTTACGGTTACACAATTTAATAATCACTTACACGAAATCACAAAGTATTTCACAACACTTGCACGAAGGAGCGCAGAGACGGCACGTCTGTTCACTTCGGACACCAAACCACTTCTGACCAGAGTCGAGCGAGAACGCTGCAGTACCGCCAGTGACGTCTCAGATTCCTGGAATTGGCGCGCAGTTCCTATTGTTCGGTGGGGCCAGAACGTTCTCAGTCCTTCTAGAAGGTTCTGGAACCTTTTTGTTACCGTTAATTGGGGGCCGTTAAAAGCCTGTCAACAGTGACGAGGGTCGTCAAAGGCATCTGTTTACAACACACAGTGCTTTTGTGGAACGTCTCGTTGTTAGCGATAATTGAATACGAGACCCTTCATTTGTCAATGTCACGGCACAATAGTTTCCTTTCAGTGTTGTGTTCCCGCTAATGGGATCCCATTGTGATAAATGCGCAGCGGTCTGCGGCACTCTTTTGCTCAAATAACAACCTGTCAACCCTACATCAAGGGATAATTGAGTCTGCAGTGCTTTTGTTAAACGTTTCGTTGTTGGCGATAATTGAATACGAAACCCTTCATTCTTCAACGTCAGAACACAATAGTTTCCTTTCAGTATTGTGCTCCGCTAATGGAGTTTCATTGTGATAAGTGCACAGCAGTCTGCGGCACTCTTTTGTTCAAATAACAACCTGTCAACCCTACATCAAGGGATAATTGGGTCCCATTATTGCAAACACGCAGCCGAGTTCGGCGGTCTTTTGTTCACTTAATAGCCTGTCGACCCAACATCAAAGGGAACACAATGGAATGACATGTCACCTATCAATCACCTGTCAATCATTCATCAATCGGGGGGGGGGGTCGGGGGGGGGGGTCGGGGGGGGGTTGGCCGCTATTTTGTCGGGGGGGGGGGTTGGCCGCCATTTTGTCGGGGGGGGGTCGGGGGGGGGTTGGCCGCCATTTTGTCGGGGGGGGGGGAGGTCATCTACCTCCACAGGGTAGGAGCCTCTACATCCACCTACTACTATATTAATATATCTATATTTATTACAACTAATCTAGAAGTTTAGGGTGGCCTTTAGAAAGGCCGTTTTACAGATGATAGGGGGAGGTGATTTTAATTACAAACTGTAATGTAACTATTGCATGAATTAATGTTGAGTTTTTTCACTGAAACATGAGTTCAATATTGTCAAGAAAGAATTCCAACATCGGTTTTCTAATTTGATCTTCTAGGTATAAATCATAATACATTGTGACTTTTCTACCGGATAACCAATCATGATTTTCACGTTCTTCCAACTCATCCAGTTGTTCTTGAAAGTCTTTTCTTGCACGTTCTCTCACAACTAGCTTCACTAACAGAGGTGGTAGCAGATATCCAATTCCTTTTTCAACCTCCCCCCAGGAACTAAAGGCATCAGCGATGCATGCAGCAGATAGTTGTTGTAACGTCCTCATAGTTTGAGCTCCTGAACCAATCTGAGGAGGCACAACACACCAGCGGGTCGGTAAAAGTGTCTACGTGACTAAAAAATCAGTCTGGAAGTTTCGAGAGAACCTAGTCTATTTCCCACAGCCAACGGGACCCTTCATTTGTAACAACATAATGGTTTCCTTTCAGTATTATGTCCTCGCTAATGGGGTCCTATTGTGATAAGTGCGCAGTAGTCTGCGGCACTATTTTGTTCAAATAACAACCTGTCAACCCCACATCAAAGGATAATTGGGTCCCATTATTACAAACACGCAGCCGAGTTCGGCGGTCTTTTGTTCGGTTAATAGCCTGTCAACCCAACATCAAAGGGAACACAATGGGGTGACATGTCACCTGTCAATCACCTGTCAATCATCCATCAATCAAGGGGGGGGGGGGCTGACGTCATTCATTTGCATATTAATTAGCTCATTTGCATATTAATTAGCTCATTTGCATATTAATTAGCTCATTTGCATATTAATTACCTCATTTGCATATTAATTACCTCATTTGCATATTAATTACCTAATTTGCATATTAATTACCTAATTTGCATAATTAATCAGATCGTCGTGGGTGGTCTCGGGGGGGGGGGGGGGGCACGTGACCTGTGACGTCATGCTCCTCTGCTCCTCCTCAGGATGGGAGCCCCCAGACCCCCCTACTTTAACCGTATATTTACTCCGGGAGAACGTCCTGTGGAAAGAGTATAAGTGTAATATCAAATTTAGGGCATTACTTTATTTTAAGCCTATTCCATAATTTAAAGACTTATTTTTTGATTTGGATTTTTGCGGACATTTGCCATCACTAATTAGTAAAAAACAAGTTTCACGACGTTTCGGGATCTGGAATCTGATCCCGTCTTCAGGTGGAAGAAAACCTAGAACATAACAAGTTACACATGGCCAGCAAAGCCTGGACAAAAACACAACTAAAACAGAGAACTGTAAAAGCAGTCACAAAAACACTATGCTGAAAAGAAAAACAATAACACAAGGTTTTCTTCCTCCTGAAGACGGGATCAGATTCCAGATCCCGAAACGTCGTGAAACTTGTTTTTTACTAATCAGTGATGGCAAATGTCCGCAAAAATCAAAATCAAAATATAAAACCACCATCACCAACAATGAATTTCAAACAAAGAATTTAAAGACTTCTTGAGTAAGACCAACACATTTTAAGCAAAGGTGACATGAATTGCTCTTCTCGCGTTTCTCTGGCCAGTCCAGCCATGTTAACTTCCACCCTTGCTTGCAGGCCACCCTGCCCTTGGTTAACTTCCACCCTGCTGCGAGCCGCGCCCAACTGAGACAATAGACAATAATTCTTTATTTACATTATTCATTGAGAACAGTAAATGTGTCACTAAAACTAATACAAAATATACAAAGTCTGTGTTTTTAAACGTTCTGCCTCCAGTTTTCAAACTCATCCACTGTGTAGAAGGGGCGCTGATGTAACCATGCGATAAGGTCTTTCTTAACTTCTCACATTGGACATTTTTCACTTCTTCTGGCAGGATGTTGAGGAATTTTGCTCCCAGATATGACGGTTGTTTTTCATAGAGTGTGAGATGATAGATCGGAAGTACTATGTTGTTGGCTCTTCTAGTGTTATATTTATGTGTGTTAGTTCCTCTCTGCAGGTTTTGTCTTTTAGCATACAAGGCAGTTTCTAGGATGAAAAGGCTCACTACAGTTAACACCTTTAGTTGTTTAAAGGCATTGCGGCATGATTCTCTAGGTCCAAGGCAGGCTAGAATTCGAACTGCCTTTTTTGTAGAACTAGGATCCTTTTTGTGTTTGTTCTAGTGGAATTTCCCCACACCGCTATCCCATATCGGACATGTGATTCAAAGAGAGCAAAGTACGCTGCCTTTGTAGTTTCATCACTAGATATGTGTCTTAGCCTCCGTAGCACATACAGAGCTGAGCTGAGTTTACTGCACAACTTGTCTAGGTGTGTATTACGACTCCTAAATATCTTACTTGTGACACTTGCATCACATCTGGCAGTCCTGCTACTTCTTCTCTTTTTTCCCAATGATAATTTGTTGGCTCTTTTTCTCATTCAGTACCAGACTGTTAGCATGACAATATTGTTGTGCCATTCCCAAAGCAATATTTTTGAGCAACAGTGCGGTATTGTCAGCATACATGTTGTACTGCAGTGGTCTTCGAGGTAGCGAGGAAGATCACTTGTGAAGATTATGTACAAAACAGGCCCCAGGACTGAGCCTTGGGAACTCCCGATTTGATTATTGCTGGTTTGGAGGTGGTTTCCACGAAGACATATGTTTTTAAGTTCTTGACCTCTACTGCTTGGGATCTGTTAGTTAAGTAGCTTTTAAACCATTCTGCTGCAGTGCCCCTTACTCCCATGTTCTTTAGTTTTTTAAGAAGCAAGTCATGACTGATACAGTCAAAAGTTTTGCTATAATCTAGGAAAACTGCGGTGGTTGTGTCGCCTTCTGCAATGACTTTTACGATGTTTTCTATTATGGTTATGATGGTGGCATTTGTTGATTTACTTGCTGTGAAGCCGTGCTGTTCTTCTGCCAGTTGTTGATGTTGTGAGAGATGCTGCAGCAGTCTTGTCAAAACAATTTTTCCAATTATTTTTGAGAAGGTAGAGAGGAGTGATATTGGTCTATAATTTTGGGTTTCAGTTGGGTCACCTTGTTTACATTTTGGATACACTTTGGCGATTTTGAGATTATTTGGAAATTTTCCCTGTGCAAATGACTTGTTTATAATATTTGTTAGTGGATGTATCAGCTCGCTTTCACAGTGCTTAACAACCTTAGATGAAACACCATCAAAGCCACTTGAGTTTTTTGATTTGAGTGACTTGATAGTTTTGCTAATTTCACTTGGAGTTGTTGGCCAGACTACTAGATCTTCTTGTACGTCATCAGGGACGTAGCCAGGATTTTGGGAAGGGTGGGGTCCAGACGACGTGACCCCCCCATTTTTTGACGAGAGAGTGGTAAATTTGAGTGCACGAGATTATGCGTAGTAGAGGTAGTAGATACAGCTTGGTAGACTTTATTAGGCATCATTAACTTAACTTGACTCTTAAATCCAATACAATTTAATAATAAACAAATAATATTAAACTCCGATGTTAAAATACGAAAGAATTGATCTGTAAATATTAGGATAGTATTTACAACTCAAGTGGTAGTATACCAATAACAGTAAAATTCGACCCGCGTAACAGCACTGAGACTTACATAGTTATCAAATACCACAATTAATTGGCTACTTTAGCACCTTAAATATAATAAATTCATTTTCAAAAATGTGTCATTATATTTTTATATAAATTAATAATTTAAAATATTTACGTAAAATATTTGAAGTTATTTATTTTTGTTTATATTTGATCTCCTTGTAAAACTTAAAATGCACCAATTATATTGCATTTCAAAGAATATACTTTTTAAGTAAAGAGTAGGTTCGGGCCGGAGAAGTTTTAAGTCAATCACAGGCGGGTAATTATCTGTAATTGGAATTTTTATTTGTAGAAGAGATCAATTCAAAAGTTGTGTAAATGAAATGCCTCATAATCAGGTTCGGTGACTTAAAAACTGTTGCCAGTAACGCAACAGGATGGATTAGGCTAGTTTGCAATTGTGACCGATCCCTGATCATGAGGTTTGTATAGTGTGTTATGTTGTGGCACCGGACCAGAAGGATACTGCGTTGTGAGTACGCGAAGCGGCAGCCATGGACGTGTGAATAAAGATAGGATTGGCTCTTGCGTATCTCGTCGAGCTCTCGGTCAATATTATTTATTTTGCCTTCATTACGGTAACTCTTGATTATAAAACTCTTTTCTGCTTTAGAAACGCAGGTTATAAATTTATTTTATTAAATCATTATTATGATGCGTGCAAATGACATTCAACACTATTCATTCGTTTGACTGCAATTTTTGAAGTTTATATTTCTTATAAAGTGTATTCAGTCATTAATCGTCAGTTAAGATTTAAGACCTTCATTGATCCGCCAGATAGTCGCATCGGGGTCCTACTTTACAAGAATGGAATCTTGTAATAATTATAATAAAAATCATTTGTAAATTTTTTAACTTCTCACCCCTTTCATTTTACTGGATGTAGCCTACTTATTTTCTTCCTTATCACAAAATCATTCATTTTTCTTTCTAAACATTACACATTACATATGCCACACAATAAAACGCACGTTGTTACTATGGTGAAGAGTCGATTATAAATGACTCTCCCAACGTGGACTTCATCAGTGGTTGTAAATAATCTAACCTAATGTAAAAAGGTAGGCAAAAAATAAGAAATACGGAAGTAAGATAAGAATCATTTTAATCGTCTGCTTCTAAGAACTGGCCTGGGAACGTAGCTGGAAAGATAGCAGACGTCAGCTTCAATTGCGATAAGACAATTTTTGTAGGAATTGAGGAGTTTGTATTGTTGGAATGAAAATCCGACGGTTGAATTTTGTTTCTGTAAACTAATATTCTTGATGAGTTACCTGTCACCCTGATTCTTTTAACACGTTTGCCTTTGTATTGCTTATATTATTTTGGCAAAATGCACTTAAAAAAATAGGAAGTGTAATTCGTGATTGGATTGAATTTATATCATAATTAATAAAATTATTAGCGGGAAGGGGGGGGTCCGGACCCCACGGACCCCCCCCCCCCCTTGGCTACGTCCCTGACGTCATGTGCAGCTTCTGCAATCTTTGCTTTACAATTGGGTATCTGCGCTAAGATGTTGGTGCTAGCATTAATGAAGTAGCAGTTTAAGCCCTCAGCCACTTTTTGGGGATCGCCTGTAACTTTGTTGTCTATCTTTAGCTGAACAGGCTCATACTTTGGACGTTTACTTCGCTTTTCAGAGTTTATGACTTCCTAAGTGGCTTTTGATTTATTTTCGGCTCTGTTTATGAAGTCAGCATTTTGTGATTTTCTAATATGTTTAAGGTGGAGATCATATTCTTTCTTTTTAATAGCTGCATTTTCTTTGTTTTCCTTGTTCCATATAAGAGATACATTTCATTTGCCTTTAGAAAATTGTCTCTTTTTGTTGTAGTTGTTTTGTCAGTGGGCAGGTTTTTCTTCTTCTTTTTGGGCCTGTATTTCTTTATTGGACATGCTATGTCAAGGTTATAAGTTATAAAGCTGATGAAGTTATCATAGGCATTTTCTACTCAGGTTGGTTCATACACATCTACCCATACCTCTCTACTCAGCATTACATATCAAATGAGTTGGTATGTAATGGGTGCAGTGCGAGAACTTGTCGCAAAAGAAAAAAAACAACTCCGAAACTAGAGGGTAATTGTACGGAGAAGTGATAAAACAGGACTGAAGGAAATAAAGTACCCGATGAATCAAAGCATTTTGAATTATTTGCTAGATAAGCTCATTTATTTCAGTTACCTCAAGTGTAATCAGGACTTAAAGAGAACAAGTGAACTGAGAAAACTCATTTTGAAAAACAACCAAGCAGTCAACAGGATTGTAACGGAACAAGGGCCAATAAGGCTGATCGAGGTGTCAAGGAACACTCTACTGATGAAAGTAGATTGTCACTTCCTCCTCATCTTGTACTTAGTAGGCAAGCAGGTCCCCAGAACGTTTCCGTTGACATTAATGTTTGTGTCGTCGGAGAAGATTGAGACCGTTACAAATCTGGCTTACTAAACCAATCATATTTGTACGTTCCAAGTCAGGTTGGTTTGGGACGCCGGAGAAATTCTGCATGACGAGACACGACTCAGTTGGCTGACGTGATGAGATGACGTCACTTCCCAGTGAAATCCTTTTCCGTTTAAAAGCGACGAACCAACACCTGGGCTCACAGCTTTAATGGTGGAGGAGTTCTTTAGAAGAACTTCAAATCTTTAATTTCTGTAATTTCTGTTTGAATTACACTTTAAAATATCTTTATTTCAACGTACAACTCGAGAAATACTCATAATTAAGAGTTTCAAGACTTCATCCCCCAAGAGGACTGTTCCCTGGTCATGCAAAAAAAAATTGAATTTGTTTCCAATTGTTCGTTTTTAGCTCAAAACACAAATGTATCGTTTTATTGTATCATTGAATTCAATTTAAATTTTAAAAGATGTATCGGACGTTTGCCCATAATTTATTTATTTATTTATTTATACAATTTACAATGCTTTAGTACAGCAATCGCCAGTTACACTATAGCATTAAAATAGTTCTACAAAACAAAAGAAAACATGCAAACTTAAAAGATAATGCACGTAAAAACAATTAAAATGTAAACACATTAGGCAATGGGTTTATTACATTAAACTTTTGAAAATGACTTGACAATGAGACGCTGTATTTTGGGTGTAAGGATCATACCTGTAAGTATTATTTATTTTCGCCGTGTAAATGTTAAGAAAAATAAAAAAGCAAACGAATGAAAAGATTCTTACAGATTCAAATCTCTTAGGTAATTCATACGACGTTAATTTATGTGTCGTTTCACTTGATATAATTTGTTTCTCAGTATTAAAACGGACTGTGTCATTTCTCTGGTTGAAGATATGATAGAAAAATATTATTTGCTACTGTTATTTTCACCCTCTTTTTTCATTGAGGCCTTTAGTAGAGTTACTGATAGATATTATAGTGACGAGGGAACTGATGTTTCTTAATTAAAGTTTGTTCAGTTTGAGTGATCATAGAAAGAGTTTTCTGTGTTGTTTAAACGAATGACAATTGGTGAATCTTTCTTCAAAATGATTTGTTTTGCATTACGTTAATTCATTACTTTGTAGTTGGCCTACTATGTGAAAGAATTTGCACATAGCCAAAATAACCAAAGCTTTAGCTAATTAATTAATTTAGTTAATTAACTAATTAAGAAAGTAGAAAATTAGTTAATTTTCTTCATATAATTATGAATTAACTAAAGAATATGGAGAGATGATGGCACTTTAACTAAGTTAGGGCTTCTACATTACACCTTCAATCGATGTTCATTAAAATCCATTCAATTTATGTTCCCACACAGTAGGAAAACAAGGTGATGAAAATCTACGAGGCGGTAGCTTAGAGGTAAAACCCCTTTGTGTCAAACGTCGCTGGTTCGATCCCAGCCCGGGCAACTCCTGGCTGGCATGTTTGACTATTGCCGCTACGGTGCCTTGCTCTCTTTAGATCGCCGCACATGCTTATTGGTCCGTGGCGACGGGCAGTTGAGGTTTTTTTATTTTTTTTTTTAAGTAGGGTCCATGATTTTAGCGATACTTTTGACTGCCAGATTATAAATTCATTAAATGTCGTAACAAAAAATTCAGATATTTCAAATTTTTTTATATAACCAGTCTTAATATGAATTTCCTTCTTCACCGAGCATTCAAAACATTTTGTATACTTATTGTACGTTAACCGTTCTCAGAAGCTGATTTCGCAGTATATTAGATATTTCCATTTCCTAACTATACCCTGCGTTTTGAATGAATGAAAATATCCGATATTAATACCATAAACACCTTTTCCATTACATCAATGAATACTCCTGCAATTCCGCTATCACTTATTTACAAATTACCTTAAAATCACTAAATATTTTAATTATTAGTTGACAACTGTTGGCACGGTTTGATAAATGATTGGAAAGAAAATAAATACCTCGTTGCAGCAGATCTGCCTACTCTAAGAATTTCGAATATACAAAATAATTTAATCCAACGTAGAGAGATATGATATGTTTTTGTAATCTCCATAACAATAACATGGGTAACGAGTATTCAGGTTTGCTGCAACAGGTATATGTGGAAACTGGGTGAATTCAATTTAATGTTTAGCGGATCTGAAATAGAAGAAGCCTTATACCAAGTTTTAGCAAGACATGTTGATAAATAAGGAAGAGATAGACATTTTTCCTTTAAGAATAACATGGAGAAAGAGTATGCAGGTCTACTGCAACAGGATTGCAAAAATTTGGTGGTTTTAAATCAATATCCAGTGTATCTGAACTATAAGATGCCACATAACAAGTTTTATTAAGATATTTAAAAAATAAGCGAGGTAAAGAATTGTTCTTATTTCCTTAATGATAAATAGGGGCATTGTACTGTGTTTACAGTTTTCAGTATCTCGATGCCCGATGGACATAGAGCAATGATTCAAGCCACAAAAATGGTTTATTATCTTGAGTTGAATCCAATGGCGGAACCAACAATTTTATTTTATTTTTTACGAAGAAACCTCAAAACCCCCATTTTGAGGGGGGGGGGGTTATCCCCCGTTACTCTCCTTCCTGTGGTCCGGGCTGGTTTACGAACTCGTCCGAGGGATTACCACTTTACACGTCTGATCCAATTGTCATTAAGATTGGATCATATTTACGGCCGCTTTCGTATGTATATACATATGTATACGATGAATATATTAATGATGATTACATATACAACTACATTCACATATTATATTCATATATTATATTCATATTCATATATTATATCAACTATTAATATAATTGTACAATATACTGTGTGTCCTAAAAGTCCCGGACCGGTTCAATATCTTTTAAAGTAAGCCAGATATCAAAACAATATTTTGCATACCTTTTAGTACTAAAAAAAACTAATTTTTGATGTATGTGTCATTTCTGCCCCTGCCCCCACTTTGGATTGTGGGGGGGTAGCCCCAAAATTTTAAAAGTAAACCCCCATCGTGCGACTGCTTATTTTAAAGGGCTTGTTAAAAGAAACACAATGCCGCAAACCGGAGGTCGATATCATGCTCCAGCCCAAAATGGCGGCCATTCAAAAATTTAAAAATGCCATTCGTCAATTAAAATTGAGTATTTTCGGTGTTTACCAATTCACATTTAAATCGAATAAGAACTACCCGAACTATTAATTAACTACATATTAACTACTTAAAAGATACAAAAATAATAATTTCTTCTTGTCATCATCAAGGCTCAACCCTCCAAAATGGTTTGGGGGGGGGTTTGTCCAACCAACTCCAATATCAACTCACATCGTATGACCACTCGTTTTAATATGCTGAATGAGTAAAAATTAAGCCAAAGCTTGTTTTAATAAAATTTCAAAAAATAGTTATTCTTGTGGCGAATATTTGGTACTTCATGTATGGGGGTTTTCCTAAAAGATAACGCATAGACGACCCTCCGCAAGTATCGACCTTTGCCGCTGAGCTAAAGGTCGCATCAAGGCGGATATTTACTGTATTAGTAAATTTTTTTACTAAATTGAGTATTTTCTGTGTTCGGCAATTCACATTTAAATCGAATAAGAATCACCAGAACACATTTTAACTACTTAAAAGATACAAAAATAATAATTTCTTGTCATCATCAATGCTCAACCCTCCAAAATGGTTTTGGGGGGTGGAGAAACCCTACAAAATTAATAAGTATTAGGTAACTTTTTTGAAATTTCATTAAAACAAGCTTTGGCTTATTTTTTACTCAGTAAATTAAAATGAGTTGTCTTATGATGTGAGTTGATATTGAAGTTGGTTGGACAAACCCCCACCCCCCCCCCCCAAACCATTTTGGAGGGTTGAACCTTGATGATGACAACAAGAAATTATTATTTATGTATTTTTTAAGTAGTTAAAATGTGTTCTGGTGATTCTTATTCGATTTAAATGTGAATTTCCGAACACAGAAAATGCTCAATTTAATAGACGGACGGCATTTTTAAATTTTTGAATGACCGCCATTTTGGACTGGAGCATGATATCGACCTCCGGTTTGCGGCATTGTGTTTCTTTTAACAAGCCCTTTAAAATAAGCAGTCGCACGATGGGGGTTTACATTTAAAATTTTGGGACTAGCCCCCCAAAATCCAATTTTGGGGGCAGGGACAGAAATGACACATACATCAAAAAGTTTTTTTTAGTACTAAAAAGGTATGCGAAATATTGTTTTGATATCTAGCTTACTTTAAAAGATATTAAACCGGTCCGGGACTTTTGGGACACATAGTATAATATATTTTATATTTGTATACTCCCCATGTTATAATGTATATACATGATAAAATCATTCAACTTGTACCCTATTAATTTGAATTGTATTTTTTTAAACCCAACATGTTTCGACCTTTAAGCCGTTTTCAACGCTAAATTAGATTATATCTAACCTCACAATATACTGAAATGAAATTTATTGAAATGAAATGTACATGTATTATATTATAATTATCGTTTAACAATGTAAATATGAACTGGGGATTTTATTATATTATTATACTGTGTGTCCCAAAAGTCCCGGAACGGTTTAATATCTTTTAAAGTAAGCCAGATATCAAAACAATATTTTGCATGCCTTTTAGTACTAAAAAAAACTGGATTTTGGGGGTAGCCCCAAAATTTTAAATGTAAACCCCCAGGGCCACCCCCCCCCAAGCCCAATTTTGGGGGCAGGGGCAGAAATGACACGTACATCAAAAAGTATTTTTTTTTAGTACTAAAAGGTATGCAAAATATTGTTTTGATATCTGGCTTACTTTAAAAGATATTAAACCGTTCCGGGACTTTTGGGACACACAGTATATATATATATACTGTATATATTCGACCAAATAGTGTTTTTTGGTTTTTTGGTTCCATAAGCGAAACCTTATTTTGGTCTTGGGCTTAGGTCTTACCTGCGGTAATTTCTTCTTCTCCATAAGGTAAATTCGCTAAAACTACGAAAATTCCAAAATTTACCACACGACATAAACACAAAGAGACCACGGGGCGAAGCCCAAAAGAATTCTAAGGACGTGAATTGGCTTACGAGTTGCATCGGTTCAATAGCTACGTTTTTAAAATATTTCAGTAATCGGCTCGATGGTTTTTACGTTTACCCCTTAGAACATAACGGATACCACCTTTTCTTTATAATATGAGAGATAACCAGTGATAGAGGCAAAAATATCCTATTTTGCCAACCCATAAAACATATATCATTATTTATAGCTATAATTTTTTGATAAAAATGCCAAAATTTAATTTTTCTTTAATATACAATAACATGTATCTGGAGAACATCGCCTCAAAATCCTTTGATCGTGAAAACCACTCTCTTATACGCGTTAATTCTCATCTCTGATAATTTTGTTTACTACTTTCTCCCTTAGTGAAAACGAGTTTGCCTCTGTAGCCCTCTGACGTTTTTGGGTTTAAATTATTTGCATTTACTACCATGTTGTTTTAATGATGGATTACGGTTTGAAAACACTGTATTTAGAGATTTTATTTTTTGAATAAACCCAGCGAATTTAGCTCATTCATACTAATAAATAATATTCACCATTGCTTTCCTTATTTTTTGGTATGTCAAAAAAGTTTAAAATTTTCATTCCAATGAAAATTGAAATAATATGATTTAAAAATTATTCTCTTGTTAGTGAAAACTAACACGAATAATGAGCACTCGAAAAAACACTAAATATGTATGAAAAAATACCACCGTTGTTAAAATTCTTGCTCAAGCTGTCTTGTCTTTATCATCGGAACAATGATAACAGCGAAATTTATGTATGTCCTAGATTTCAGTGTCAACTCCTCACTCTTATTCTCTACAAACTTAGCGAATTTACATAAAGGAATAAGCTATTACCGTGGGTCTCATGGTAAGGCCAAACCACGCGACCATGTCAATTTTTCATTTTGGGGCCCCCAGAAGCAAAGAACACCATTCGTTCGAATTTATACATATGTATATACAGTGTGTAAAAAAAGTCCTCCCCCCCCTTTAATTATGTTGTTTGTTAAGACAAACAACAAAATTTCTATCCAAATTGACAGGTTTCCAAAGTTTTGAATACAACAACATCCTTGAAACCTGGCGTCTAGGACGTTTGGAGTTAACAGACAAAAACTCACCTTTAATTCACCTTTGGTGGCTTAAAAATGAAACGACCTTGGGAAAAATGTTATTAAATGAAAAAGTGGTCTCTTTTTCATTTAAACAAGAAATGGGGAATTTTGGGAGCAACTCAACATTTTCAAAGGCAAACTCCTTTCGAGTGACACTTCATTTTAGAGAGCTTTAAAAAATAGGCGTATGGAGGTTGGAGGTCGCTAACGTGTTTCTATAAAAATTGGTATCTTATCAAAGTTTCAAAACTTTGATAAGCTGCCAATTTTGACAGAAACACGTTAGCGACCTCCAACCTTCACCGAAGCCTATTTTTTAAAGCTCTTTAAAATGAGGGGTCACTCGAAAGGGGTTTGTATTTGAAAATTTTTAGTTGCCTCCAAAATCCCCCATTTTCGGGGGACACTCAACATTTGAAATAACACCAAAAGAGACCACGTTTTCATTTAATAACATTTTGCCCAGGGCGTTACATTTTCAAGTCACCAAAGGTGAATTAAAACTCCAAACGTCCTAGACACCAGGTTTCAAGGATGTGTTTATTCAAAACTTTGAAAAGCTGTCGATTTGGATAGAAACGCGTAAGAGACCTCCAAATTTTACCATTCACCTTCTTTTTTAAAGCTCTTGAAAATGAGGGGTCACTCAAAAGGGGTTAGCATTTGAAAATTTTGAGTTGCCCCCAAAATCCCCCATTTTGGGAGGACACTCAAAATTTTTGGTAACGTAATTGTGTTGAGTTAGTATCATCCCCCAAAGGTTAGTTGTTTGTCTTAACAAGCAAAAACAAATTAGGGGGGCGGAATTTTTTGACCCTATATATATTGTCTGTTAACACGATAGCGGTCGTAAATATGGTCCGATCTTAATGAAGCTTGGTACTGACGTGTAAAGTAATAATCACTCGGACGAGTTCGTAAACCAGCACGATCGCAACACCAGAAGGGGGGTAAAGTGTTTTTTTTTTAGTTTTTACATATAAAAATAATCGAACTTTTGTTGGCACCATTGAATTCAGTTCAAAAAACAAACAATTTAGTATTCTGAATTACTGTTCTATATTCATTGGTTACCGAGATATTGAAAGTGGTAAACACATTACGTTGTCCCAATGTTAACCTTATGGGACAACGTAATAAGTAAAAATCTATTTTTTGCTTATTTCTCAACATATCTTAATAAAACTTGGTTTTGGCTTCATCTAGATGAGGTCTAATATATAATAGCCTAAGATCTTCGATATTTCCATTTTCGTGGCAGCTAACCTTCATACTCATTCCCCATGTTATAAGAAATAAAAAAAAATTCTCTAGCCTCCTTATTTCTTAACATATATTGATAAAACTTGTTTTATGGCTTCTTCTAGTTCAGATCTATTAAAAATTGTATTGAAACCACCCAGTTTTAATATACCTATTGCAGCAAACTTCCATACTAATTCCCGATGTTATTCTTATGGAGCTTACAAAAACATGTCAGATCTGGCTATTTTGGATTGAACTATGTTCTTTTGCATTGGCTGAGTATGCAGGTCTGCTACAACGGGGGGGTATTTCCACTTAACTGGATTATTTAAAATAATTTGAAAGCGATCCATTCTCAAGCACAGACGTAGTTTTTTTCGGGAATTATTTTCTATCCTGTTTTATTATTACTTCTTGTATACCACTGTGTAAATATTCAAGAGACAATATTTAGATCCCAAAGAGTATTAGACAAACGAGATATTATTAGATCTCAACGCATTTTAAAGGCAGATATTTTACGATATTGTCCTTTTTTGGTGACTCTAAAGAAATTCCAGTATTTTTACTGAATTCCAGGTATAAAACCAATTAATTTTAGCCCTTTCCCATCATCTTGCGACATGCCAAACGCGCATAATTTCTATTCAAAAAATTTCGCTCTCAAAATCCTATCAATATTAAAGGTGTGAAAGTTTGTAAGATCGTATGTCTGTCATATTATGTAAGTCAGCTGTGACAACGTACCCATTTGTTAAGCTAACTGCCAGCTGCTTGATTTAAACAAATCTTAATTATTAATTTATCAAAAATATTAAGAATGTTTTAGACGAACATATAACCAATTTTAATAGAATCTTATTATGGAAATATCTTGCCATCATTTTGAACGTGGGTGAAACCACGGGTAACATCTAGTTATGTGTACATAAATTATTTAACGAATAACATAAACAATTCAGTTATTTCATAAATTATTTTGTCCAAACGAATGTAATAAACATTTTTTCTAATGTAAGGTAATCGTGAAATTGCGTTTTAATCCGCTTAATTGCTTAACAGAGTTGGAGCCCGCGGCGAGCAGCAACACCAACCACTCGTGATTGCGACGGTCCTGACATGTAACGTAAACACTTATCGTTAGAATTCTAGAAGGGATAGAATATCACGCTTTTCTGTCAGATTTTTTTCAGAATATATGAATAATCTCATAAATTATCCCGTGCCTATGCCTTGTTCAATGAGATTAGAACGACAACTTACCTCAGCGTGGCTTACCTGTCGCCGCCGGCTGACGTCGCGCGCCGCTCCCTCAGGGTACATGTACTCTCGCGAAGCAACCGTGGGAACATTTATATACAATCTAAAATAATTCTAATATTAATATATATATTTGTTTTTAAAGTAATGCATTTTATTAACCATCTTTTAGTTAATTCTTGATTTCTATTAGTTTCGTACTACAAATAATAAATGCTTTACTAAATAATAAATAATAAAAGTGCTCTGCGAGTATTATTTTGTTAAGTACAATACTAACTGTCACCTAACACAAATATGAAAATCAATTTTTAATTTTGAGTCGAACGTCGTTCTACTAAATTTTCGCTAATAACGAAGGATCTCATGGAACGATGGACTTCATTTGACTAATTACTTCACGGTCTCAACTGTCATTGCCACATAGCCCTATTAATAAGTGGCAAACAACACTTAAGTTTAGAGTACAAACTGCAGGTACAATGGAAAGGTGTAAAAATCGTTAAAAGACCTCGTAGGACCAATAGAATATGGACGTTAGAGTTGGAAAATTACTATCACTCAATCGAATATCCGGACAGTTGAGAAACCAGTAGAAAATGAAAAAGGAATTTCCTTATTTCCGCAGCCCTTTCAGTTTACTGATTAACGCTTTTCCTACACGATTCCTCCAAAAGAAAATCTCAACTCCTTCGACCATTATTTAACAAGTTATTAAGTCTTAAAACTTTAATTCCACTAACAATTTAAGTATTATTAGTTTTGAAGTTAGGATACACTAATAACAGTTAGAATTCCAATCAGCAAAGTTATAAAGTTTACCGGACTGGTAGCTTAGAAGTAGATCGTCAGGCTCCTCAGTCGTGGGCAGAACTTACTGGCTAGAGGAGTTCATTTGACTAATTACTTCACGGTCTCAACTGTCTTAAGATTGCCACACCGCCCTATTGATAAGTGGCAAACAACACTTATAATTACAACTTATAATAATTGAATGATTATGAGTCTTATTACGTTTTTGTGTTATAGTGCAGGAAAATAGTGACGGATTCTGGAATTTTAATTTAGCAGGCTGAAAATTGGTGGAAAGGTCGCAAATAAAGCTGGGATCATCATACTAAAATTCCCAAAAATCCCACTTGGGCAACATGCCGCCATCTTGAAAAAACCATTTCCGGTCCGTGTTTCTCTGAACATTTTTTGATTAACACGAAAACCATAAGAGATATGAAAAAAGTGTAAATGAAGTTTTTTGTAGAAAATAACATTTCCAATAAAATGAGTATAAATATGTACATGAAATATTGATTACAACTGTTGATATTATTAATTTTCTAAAATATTGTAATTCAGATACCACTGCCATAGGGAATACATGTAAAATTTGATGTAAAATACATTCCCTAGAGGAAGAATCCATTTAACCTCAACGAATAATAAACTATACCCTTAGAATCCTGATAAAAATTTCAGTTATTTGACACCTCGATCATAAAAATCGGTTCACTATAAAGGCGTGGGTAAGCTCGCAAAAAGGATATTCCTTAAGGAATTTTTACAAATGTTATCATAAGGAATCATTTTTTGTGAGCCTACTCATGCTTTTATAGTGAACCAATTTTGATGATTGAGGTGGCAAATAACTGGAATTTTCATCAGGATTCTATGGATATAATTTATTATTCATTGAGTTTAAATGTATTCGTCCCCTAGGGAGTATATTTTACATCAAATTTTACATGTATTCCTTATGGCAATGGTATCTGAATTACAAAATTTTAGAAAATTAATAATATCAACAGATAAAATCAATATTTCCTGTACATATTTACACTAATTTTATTGGAAATTTTATTTTCTACAAAAAACGTCATTTACACTTTTTTCATATCTCTTATGGTTTTCGTGTTAATCAAAAAAATGTTCAGAGAAACACGGACCGGAAATGGTTTTTTCAAGATGGTGGCATTTTACCCAAGTGGGATTTTTTGGGAATTTTAGTATGATGATCCCAGCTTTATTTGCAACCTTTCCACCAATTTTCAGCCTGCTAAATTAAAATTCCGCAATCACGCTAAATTTTGCATAACTTTCCTGCACTATTAAGGAGAAATTTATTACTTCCAGTCCTTACCTTTGTCTGTATGTTCCAAGTATTAGCAAATAAAAGCTAAAGCATTTAATTGTTCATAGTGTAAGTAAAACAGCAAGAGTAACATTTAAAAGAAATGTAGGGACAAGAACTCCGCTTGCATGTAAACGTGTAAATATCAAGAAAGTAATTTACACGCTAATTGCACGTTTTAATACGTTTTATTGCACCCAACTGTCACGTAACAATCTATGAGACTTCGTTTGTGTCACCTTTATTAGTTTTATGAATACTCTTTTGTTAGTGCCAAACTGCTTCTGATTTTGTATCCAGGTTGATAAGCAGACTTTTGAAAGATTTTTCCAATTAGTGTCTGTTTTATTTGTTCATCCAAATGGAATGCATTTTTTTACCGTTATTTTTATTTCGGTTGAATTTCAATTTTATTTTTTATTTTCTCACAACGCACTTTCTAAACTATTATTTATTGCAATCTGATTGATCATGTTTTGTTTAGTGTTTCTCTCTTTCTTATATTCCTTTGGGGCAAACAGTAGTGCAATAGTGGGGCTGCTGGCCCAATCAAACTTTGACAGGCAGTCAATTTTTTGACAGCTACTTCCGGTCACGTGACCGGAAGTGACGTCATCAGCTGTGACGTAGCTGTGACGTGTTTTTGGTGGGTATTTAAAGTTTAAATGCCCTGCTGTGCTGGGTATTTAAATTTTAAATGGCCGGAAGTGTGTCAAGGTCTTTTGGGGGTGTTTTTAAAAAAGATCTTGCATTTTCGGAAAATCCGAAAATGCAAGATAATTTTTGTTTCTTTTTACAAACTGTTGTTTTGTTGATTTTCACGTCTGTTAAAATACCATGTAAAAAATGGAATTGACAAATTAACAAGAAAATATCCTGCTACAAAGTATCCAAATAAAGATGCAATTACATAAACATAAACTTTAAAATATAGCGAATGTTCTTCCTTTTTATCTGTTAGCATTTCCTGAACAAGGTAACCAAAATTGTAACCACATAAAAATGAAAGTAGGCAAATAATAAATTTCGACGGGTTCACAAAAACCAAGTTGTAAAGTAGCGAATTTCTTTCTTCTTCCATTGTTGAATTTTTAGTCGAAACCAATTAATGATAACATTATTGCTTGCGCATCAGAACTAACAGTTGATGAAATTTCATTTACTTGTAGACTTGTAGTAGTTTCATTTGTAGTAGGTAATTGTTCGGAAGTTGGTGTAGATGTAGAAGAAACAGTATTATATTGAAGCTCAGAGTCCATGTGTGCTCGGGTAAAGAGCTGAAGCTTTAATGACGTGTGGTAGCCGTGTCCTACTGTGCATCAGGAGTTGTTGGTGGTGGGGGGTCGTTTGTTTCTTGCACTGAAATGTAGATGGAATCATAACTTTCTGGAGGATGTACTAAAATTTGTTGTATAGGATCTGCATCAATAGGAAAACTTTGCGTTTCAATGCAAAGTCCATCTTTAATAAAAGAAACATATAAAACAGAACTCATGTTTATTTAGATGTTTACTCTGCCGGTTCTAATAGCAAACTGATGTGTCAGTATCGGCGTTGCAACCTCCCTTGACATGTGCAGCTCGGAACATCTGCCCTCCCCCCACCACCATGAGAGACTCCTCGCAATTTTTGGATTTGTAGTGTTAGTTCTAACGTAGGTGTTGTAGGGTGAACATCTCAGTACTAAACAATTGTTTTTAACATTTGGCTTAAAATACTTATTTAACTTTGTACAAGTTACAATATTTTTAAAGATGCTACTTTATTATATTACTTTAATACTTAGCTATAATATTTAGTTAAAGAAATCGAAACTGTAGTTGCGATTAAAATAGAAACATGGTTTCTCAACATTTGCCTTAAAAAGATTTGTAACAAAATATCGTAAGAAAATTTTTACAACATATTTGAATTAATATGTTTGCAAACCCTATCATGCGAGTTTTAAAAGATAAACGAGACCGAATGGGCCGGGTTTGACCTCGCATGCTTTCGCTTGTTGCCGACCAGTTAGCAATACAACTGGTTGACCTTGCGCCGCACTTTCGCTTGCGGCCGGCCGGCGAATACAGGTCGTCGTCCTTGTTGCATCACCCGGCACACCTGTCCTTGATTGCTTAACACACTCTACACTCTACACTCGACAAGTTATTCTTTCCTTTGCCACCGTCCTAACAACACCTACTTCAATTTCACAATGAACCGCTCCGAGTATACCGAGATTTGGTATAACTGGTTTTCCTATCTTCAACTGCTTGGGGTACGAATTATTCAATCGAACAACAATCGTGATTGGTATGATGTTACAACCACTATTGCTCGAAAACCTTTTCAGCAAGTTTGGAAAAACATTCTTACCGGCACCAAAATTCGCACCGAACCACCCAAAATTCGCACCAAACCACCTATATCACCTGTATCTTCAAACGTACCCCAGCAAAAATTTCATCTAAAAAAACTGAAACTTAACCGAAAATATGAAATCCTAAGACATTTATCTTCTTCTATTTTCATTTTTAATTCTGAAAAAACCAAAATTTATGTCATTGACATTCCCAAAAAAATTCCTATTCCCCTTAACCCTCGACACTTGATAATAAATAAAAAAGGTGCCAAGTTAAACATAAATATTACCGAGTAAAACCTTTTCCCACCTCCAAAGTCCACCCTGGTGGCAAAAAAAAAGGCCCTTCTAAGGGCCGACCTAAGACTTTCAAATTTAGGCTTAAGTTTAAGCCTCAACCCTTGGTGACTAACAAGGGGTGGTTTGTGAAAGCCCCTATGGGACTTAGAGGTACACGGACCTCTTGTTAGTCACCAAACGTTAAGGCTTTAGCGAAAGCTCCCCGCTATTGACTCAACCTTTGGGACTTAGAGTTATGTGAACCGCTTGTTAGTCACCAAGGGTTGAGGCTTTAGCGTCCAACCCTTTGTGACTTAGTGGTACACAGACCACTTGTTAGTCACCAAGGGTTGAGGCTTTAGCGAAAGCCCCCCGCTATTGACTCAACCTTTGGGACTTAGAGGTATATGAACCGCTTGTAGTCACCAAGGGTTGAGGCCCTAACTTAAGCCTAAATTTGAAAGTCTTAGGTGGCCCTTAGAAGGGCCGATTTTGCCACCAGGGTGGACTTTGATTGAGGAGGGGAAGGAATATAAGGTTTAATTTAATATATTTATTCTCAATTTTCCACCCTCCGCTGTTACTAGTAAAAATTTTGGATCTGTTGGGACAAGTGGTGGTTTGGTTTTTGGAGTTGTGAGGATATAAATTTTCGTCCTCTCCTCGTTGTAGATATAAATTTTGTTTTCTTCAATTCTGTACAGGTTATATTTTTTGTTTTTCTTTAATTCCTTTAGCCTGATGTTCTTTACTGGTGCGGGATGAATTGTTTGGGGGGTGGGGGTTTCTTTGATTGGTGCGGGTTGAATTTGTTGGGGGGTAGAAGAAGGGTGCAGTCCGCACAACTCCATCCAGTCTTCAGTTAAAATATCGTCACAAATTGGAGCGATCGGAATGTCTTCAATTTGCGGCGTTGATGTTTCTGTAACTGGTGTGGGATTCTGAAATAATTGGGGTTGATCTTCATTAAGAGCATCAGCTATTATTTCGTTAATGGAGGAGGAGAGGACGGGAGAAGTTTGTTTTTTTTTGAAGAAAATCAGTCGAAATAGAAGAAAGGTCAATAGATACCGGAATTGTAGTTGGTTTCTGCTGCAGAGGTTTCTGCAGCAGACTCAGGAGAATGGGGGTAGATGAAGAAGATGCAGAGGAGTTCATGTTGATATAAAAAGAATAATAAAATGGATAATATAATGAAATAGGAAAAATGGTTAAAAAACGTGGGAATGGATAGTAACAGCGATGGTGGCGAGTGGCAGAATAACACAAGGCGGGCGAATGGGGTTCTTATAGGCAGCAGACACAACAACCTTGTAGTCAAGGTAGTGAAAGCTGAGGCTAGCGACCAGGTCCAAGTAGGCCAGACGAAGTTGTGAGAGCGGTGGCTAGCGACCCGGCCAAGGCTACCGGCCCCCGGCAGAGCGACACGTTGACCTACTAGTCAAGGCTCGCTAGCGAGGTCGAGTCTCGAGCTCGCTGATATAAGCAAGCGCGCAACGTTTCTCTTTGGCATTACGGTGAAGGTGTAACTGGTCCGCTTACGTGGAGGGTTATGCTGTAACGTAATGTTCGCCATGGTGTGTGGGATGGCTTATGTCAAGCACACACTGCGTTCGGCTATTGTGGGAGAGGCGCCCTCCTATAATAGTCGGTCGCAATGGCAATCCACCTACCTTTCCATTTCCTGCGTGGTTTAATTGTCAGGGTTAATATTACGGTATGGTGTGTGAGTTCGCTTACGTGATGATCACACCGTAACTGTAATATTACATAGTATAAGATAGAATAGGGGGAACGTTAGGTAGGGGTTAAGATATGATAGGGCGGTGAGGTGTGTGAGTTCGCTTACGTGATGATCACACCGTAACCGCATGCATGATAGCATTTAAGGGGTAGCATAAGTTATAATAAAGTAGTATAGAAATAAAGTAGTAGAATAAGGTAGGGACCCCACGCTTCCCCACCCCCCTTTTTTTTATAATTTTTAAATGACCTTGACCTAGTTTTGATTGTTCTACTTTCGGACTTAGAATTATTTTAAATGACCTATTTTTTAGACTTAGATATTTTAATTTCAAAAGACTTACTTGTTTGACTTATATATTGATTGATTTTAAAACTCTACTTTTGAGACTTAAATATTTTGTTAAAGTTTTAAATAACCTAAGATTTTAGTTTTGTGTTGTATCTTTTATTAAATAATTATTTTTAACATTTGGGTTTTTGTAAATGTTTTAATTTCTGTTGATGGTGAGTTTAGTTTTCGCGTTGGTTATTAATATTTTTGAGTTTTTGCGTCATAACTTTTATACCGTTGGTTTAATCAAAAAATGTTACTGGACCTTTTTTGTTTGTCTTTTAATTCCGCTTAATTTGACTACCCGCACGATAGATTTGGAGCATTTTTTGTTATATCCCCCCCCCCTCCCCCCGCGAAACCCTCCCCCCTCCCCCCCCTCCCCCCTCCCCCCCCTCCCCTCCCCCCCTCCCCCCCTCCCCCCTCCCCCCTCCCCCCCTCCCCCCTCCCCCCTCCCCCCTCCCCCCTCCCCCCCTCCCCCCCTCACCCCCCCTCCCCCCCTCCCCCCCTCCCCCCCCCTTCCCCGCGGAAACCCCCCTCCCCCCTCCGGCAAAACCGGTTACTTGATTTCGTCGCCGTTCAACTTTAGAACTGCGTCGCCGTACACGATGGCAGTGGATATAACAAAAATGCTCCAAATCCATCGTGCGGGTAGTCAAATTAAGCGGAATTAAAAGACAAACAAAAAAGGTCCAGTAACATTTTTCGATATAACCAACGGTGTAAAAGTTATAACGCAAAAACTTAAAAAAAATGTACATTTTCTATTATTTTTTATTTCGTATATTTCTTAACTATAAAAATTAGGTCAAGGTCATTTAACTTTAAGCGGAAAAAAGAGAGGAACAGTGTTATTAATTAACACTGTTCCTCTCTTTTTTCCTAAAAGGCAGGGAAAGAAGTTCCGTTAATGTCTATTTTTTATGTGGCAGAATCATATCCATCATCATCATCTGTTTCGTTTTGAAAGTTGATGTAACTAACATCAACCCAAAGATAATGATATCCTTGTTCGAAAGCCATAGTATCAATATATGATTCCACTGTTGAAAACCAATTAGGATCTATTAAAGGGTTGATTGTAACCATGACAGTTTCTAATGTTAAATTTACCCATCTTTCTCCAGTAACAGAAATTGCAAAAAAATTTACATTTTGAAGAAAATGGATTAAATTTAACATAAAATGAACATGTTGTACAGGAGTGCAATGAACATTGTAAGACATCCGGAAAGTTTCCATGCTGATGAGGGAAATGTTGTCTTTTACTTAATCCACGGTTTATATATATGCATTTCCCCCCCACCATAGAGTTCTTAAAAAGTGGGTCAAGGTCATCTGAAGATACCCTATGAACGGGGAACAGAGCAGTAAGTGGTTAAACCACAAACTGCTCTGTTCCCCGTCCCTATTTAATTTCTTTTATTGATATGTCTTTATAAACATATAATATATGTTTATAAACACATACATTTAACTTGATATTTAGCAAATGGGAAGAATCCACACAGCTGGCACAATTCTTGCGGTCTTGGTGTTTCCAGTTTGTATCCTATGATTCCAAATCGGTATATCATTTGCCTATGCAACGGTTCTCCCTCTTCGGCTGAAGGAAGAGCCTAAAAAAAAAAAAAATAGTTTAATGATATTTAATAAAATAATATATTGTAAATAGAAAAGAACAATACTGTTAATGAAAACGTACCCAGTCACATAGGGCACATATTTTCTCGCCATCTGCCAATTGAAACCAAATTTTGGTTTTAAATATACAACGTTTCTTGTGCTCAGTAATGAGCTCGCTTTGCAAGATTTGCGGCAGCGGCTCTGACACCTCCCTAATTTGCCGAAGCATAGGGTTGTCTGAGCAGATCCGCTGCAAACATAACTCGTACAAGGAGCTCATTGTTATGGGCTGACTATGCTCACCTCACAGCCTTAAATACGTACCAATCACCTTGATGGCAAAGGACAACGCCCTCCATTGGGTTAACCAGGTCGCCATAGGAGGCCGCCGCCTTGGACCGACAGTATATATAAGGTGTGCTGCAGTCTTGTGGTTATATTTGCCATGGAATCCCTCATGATCTTTGGTGCTGTGCACAACTTTGTTGAAGCCAAAAGAGTACTATGGTACATAAAAACGTATCATAGCAATCTGAATTGCATCAGTGGAGTACTTGAAGCTGTTAAGGCAGACGGTACAAAAATCTGTTGCACTTCGGATTCTATGGATTACGAAGGACTTGAATCATGGGTCCTTTATTATGTACAATTTTGTACAAAACTTTACATCAAAGTTGACACGGACTAAGGGGGTTTTCTAGGAGGAAAGAAAAGAATAGATACCAACAATGCATGTTGGTAGCTATTCTTTTCATTCTTCCGCTAAGATTTAAATGACCTTGACCTCGTTATGGACTTAGAAAATTTTTGTTAAGTTACAATAAACCTTCAAAATAACTAGGTCAAGGTCATCTGAACATACCCTATGAACGGGGAACAGAGCAGTAAGTGGTTAAACCACAAGCTGCTCTGTTCCCCGCTCCTATTTAATTTCTTCTATTGATATGTGTTTATAAACACATACATTTAATATCATATTGCTCCAGAGGAAACCAACCACAAAGATGACAATATTCTTGCGTTATTGGCGTCTTCAATTTGTATCCTACATTTTCAGATGCATGTTTCAGGTATCTGTACAGTTCTTGATCCGGATTCGCACCAGGAAGCCGCTAAAAAAAAATATTAATTTAAAGAAAATTAATAAAATAATATATTGTAAATAGAAAAAACAATTCAGTTAATGAAAACGTACCATGTGACATAGGCCGCATATTTTTTTGCCAGCATTTGGCATTTCCCACCAAATTTTAGTTTTAGAAACACACCGTTTTTTGTGCTCATAAATGAGCTCGCCTTGCAAGATTTGCGGCAGCGGCTCTGACACCTCCCTAATTTGCCGAAGCATAGGGTTGTCTGAGCAGATACGCTGCAAACACAACTCGTACAAGGAGCTCATAGTTATGGTCTGGCTATGCAAACCTCAAAGCTTTAAATACGTACCAATCACCTTGATGGCGAAGGTGATTCCCCCTCCCCCGGGTTTCCACTATATATTGAGCGGATAGAATTAATAGTTTGCTACATTTTGAATCAACAAAACGTTATGGAATCTTTCCAAAAATACCCGATTGATCAAAGATTAAGTAGAAACCGAAGGGAACAAAGAAGACAACACAGATTAAGAAAAGCTTTTGAAAAATTAAAATTAGTTGTACCGGAAAGTCAAAAACAAAAAAAAATTAACAGACAATCTATAGTTCAAAATGCAATAGATTACATTAAAAAATTGGAAGAAGACTTGAAATCACCAACATTTAACTTAGAACAACAAGAATTTGAACAATCCGAACAGACATTTTTACAGGATATAGAAGAATTCCAACAATTCGAACAGAAATTTGTACAGGAAATAGAAGAATATCTTCAAACTTCGCATAATTTAAACCAAGACATTTATGAAATTTTGTATCAACCTTTTGAAACTGTTTCCTTGCCAGTGTTAGAAAGCTTGGATGAATATTTTTTTGACGTCGAAAAGTAGAGGGGGTAAATGGGTGGGGAGCTGTTATAAAGGCAGGGTAAACAGAGTAATCTTTACTTTCTTAGGATCCAGCGCTATGGCAGGCACTTCGTCTTCGTCCAGGTCTTCTTCCTCGTCATCAAGAACATCATCATCATCATCATCTGTTGTTTCTATTGTGAAACAAAAATCTCCTTCTCCAAAAAAATCTTCACCGAAAAAATCTCCTTCTCCAAAAAAATCTTCACCAAAAAAATCTCCTAAGAAAATTTCTGAAAAACTTCAAAAACTTCAAAAATTAAGAAAATCCTGTTTTAAGAAAGAACAATGTGCTCATATTTTAAAAAAAGGAGCGAACAAAGGTGAAAGGTGTGTGAAGTTGTGTAGTGTAGGTGAAAAATTGTGTAATTTGCATAACAAACGTGAACCTTCCGAAAAAGTCAAAATTCAACCTTCTAAAAAAGTCAAAATTGAACCTTCCAAAAGTGAATTGCCAGAAAAAATTGAAAACTATAAAAGAATTAAAATCAACAGATTGAAATTAAACCACAAATATGTTTTTGTAAAAAAGATCAGTAACAGGGATGTTGTTCTTAGATGTTGTGATGAACTCTACTTGCTCAAATTACCAGTAAATCTTCAAATTCCAAATATCAGTAATGTTCATTATTATTTAGTAAGAAAATCTCCATCTGATAAAGTTAAATGGTCAAATTAAACACAAGACAAAAAAAATGGAGCGGGGGAATAGACCACTTTGTAATTCCAAAAGAATTACTTAGCGGTCTATTCCCCCGCTCATAGGGTATTTTTGAATGACCTTGACCTATTTTCAAAATTTACAATGGAGGGTTAATTACTTATAAAAGCGGGATAACAAAATGACTTTTTACTTTTTACAATCTAGTCCTAAAAAGAACAATGTTCGTATATTATTAAAAAAGGGTAAAAGATGTGTTGTGTAAATCAAACATTATGCAGTGCGCACAACAAATACCTCATTTTGTTAAAACTGAGAGGTTAGTGTAAAAATGAAATAAAAAAAAAATAGGAGCGGGGGAATAGACCACTTTGTAATTCTAAAAGAATTACTTAGCGGTCTATTCCCCCGTTCATGGGTATTTTTTGGTGACCTTGACCTACTTTTTACACTTATAAATTTTCGCTAACTGCTATTGACCTTGAAAATAAATAGGTCAAGGTCATTCAATAATTAAAAAGAAAATGGAGGTGTACGGTTTTACAGAACCGTACACCTCAGAAACCTAACAGAAGAAAAGCTAAATCTACCTATATATAAATGACCTTGAGACTTAGAAATTTTCGCTAAGTCTTTTTGTTGACCTTGAAAATAACTAGGTCAAGGTCATTCGATAACTAAAAAGAAAATGGGGGTGTACGGTTTTACAGAACCGTACACCCCCGGAAACCTAAAAGAAGAAAAGCTAATTTACAATACAATCTGCCTAGAGTTTAAGAATTAATAAAAATAAAAAAATAAAGAAATAAAATTTAGTTTAAAAAAATAGCTAGACAGCCCAGCGCTGCACATCATGATTACAGTGTGATCATCACGTAAGCGAACTCACACACCTCACCATAAGCGCACAACGCTAAGCTAAAACAAAAATGTTATTTTGAAGTAGCAAGTTGCTTAATTAAATTTAGGAAAAAATGTTATACAAATATGTTTTTTATTTCCTAACACTAAAGGAGCCAGTGTCTCGCCATTAGCGACGCAGAACAACTGAGGTCTAGCGAAACTCCGGAGGTAGGCGAACTACCCATCCAGCACGTATAGAGGTTGTAAGTGACCCGCTTTGGTGAGCGTAATCACTACAAAAGCGGTAGCCGGTTTTACCATTATTGGTTTTACCATGCAAAAGATGGAAGGAAAAAAGGAAAGGAAATTGGAATTGAAAGGTGTCCCTAACTAAAAAGGAGTACAAGACAAGAGAGGGAATGCCCTCAACAAGCTTGTTGGAAAAAGGAAATTGGAATAGAAAGGTATTAAAAACATATCATATAACATTCCTAAAAACAAAAATTTTACTTTAAATTTAAACATTCCAGGCAGAAATATATTGTAAGTAAAAGAAAGATTTTAAAATAATACTAACTACCAAACCAGCAAATTAAAAACAAACTACAAACCCTAGGGTATCTACAAGCACAAACAACTACCATGCCTTAAAATTAATCAGTCCTACGTCAAGATGTTATTATACAAATAACACCAAGATATTTTCACCAAACAGCAAAAATGATAAAATGTTCAGGGCGCCTTCTGAACATGTTACCACCTCACTGTCTAGCGAGCAACTGATGCCGAACCACACGCGCAGATCCCGGACCCCAACTCGGCTTGAGGTCATCCCCCCTCCTCGCTTACCCCCTCCCAAACCACAGGACCCTTACTGCGGGTTTGGTTTCCATCATTCTTTTGCCATTGTTCCAACAGGCAACAACATTTCTTTCTTTACTTTACATTGGATTTGTAAATATTTTAAGTGTTAAAACTTCTCAATATTTTTAATATTTTAGGACTTTGAAAAATTTTCAAACCTATCATTCTTTTGCAACTGTTTAAACAGGCAGCAACACTTCTTTCTTTATTTTTACTTTACATTGGACTTGTAAAACTTCCTAATAATTAATACTTTCGGACTTAGAAAAATTTTCAAACATTTGCTTCAACATTTATTTTACAATATCAAGTTTCTTTTATAATGCCTCCAACAGACAACAATTTTCCTTTTGGATGTACAATTTGTGAAAAAATATATAAAATAGTTGAACCAGAAGACTTAACGGATGACGAAAGTATTTTTGAAAATAGTTTGATTCCAGTAGAAGATACATCTGATGCTACATCCGATGCTACATCCGATGCTACATCCGATGCTACGTCTGATGCTACAAGTGATGAAGAAAATATTTTGGAAGTACCAGTAGCAATAGGCGAAGAAACACCGTTAACACATGTTGTAACAATTAACTATGATCCAGTACAATATATACATGCTCTTGTTCGGCGACGTTTGTTTCCGGCATCGGACATGGAGGAAGATGAAAGCGATAACGATTTGGAAATAACATATTTAAATAACAGCAATGATGATCACACTTACGACGCATAATATATGTATTATTTTGAACTTAAATTATTTGACGTTGGCACTTAGATTTTTTTAAAACTTCCATTATTTGACCTTGAGACTTAGAATTTTTTTAAAACTTCCATTATTTGACCTTGAGACTTAGATTTTTTCTAAAACTTTCATTATTTGACCTTGACACTTAGATTTTTTTAATACCTGCATTATTTGACACTTAGATGTTTTTTTAAACTTGCATTATTTGACCTTGACACTTAGGAGTTTTGAAATATAAGAAATTTAACTGTTATTAACACTTTTTGTGTTTAATACAGAAAAAGTGGTGGGGGTAGTCTATAAATAGGGGTAGTTTAAGAGTGGTTCTTATTATTACTGCAACTTTTGTGGAGAGCACACCTACGTCATGTATTACTGCATCAGTTGTGAAGAATCTTTTGAAAATGAAAACTTACTACAAATACACAAAGAAGTGTACCATAACAACGAAACAAGAAACAATGCAGAAGAAGAAGATTTAGAAGAATTAGATCAAATGCTGGCTACCCATCAACAACAACTAAATTCAAGACCAAGTGTTATTCAATACGCACCCGGACCATCTTTGGATGTGGAATTATACGCCCGAGCTTTACCAGGCAGTGTAGTAACTCATTTTAAGATTGACAATGCTCAATTGCAACTAGCACAATTTATATTGAAAGCAAAAACATTAGTAACAGAAACATTGAAGAATGAACTAAGAAGATTAAATTTTATAAAGTTTGGAATATTATTAGATACTGTATTTACAAATGTTCAGAATGAAACATCACCAAGAGGATTTTTAACTAAAAACAAAACCATCATGTTTGCATCGGATATAAGCTCAATTGTGGATGATTGTTTTGAAGAACTTTTAACAAAATTACAAGAACATGAAGGAAGAGGTTCTGGATGGAGTTTGTTAAGTATAACAAGCTTAGATGTGAGAGTTCATAAACATGGATATGGAATGAGAGGTAGTAGTTATATTGCTTTGCCAAGGAAGATTCGAGTAACCAAATCTTGTGTTAATGTACAAAATGAAAATGCTGAATGTTTCAAGTATGCAATGCTTGCAAAATATGTAGAAGATCATGTGGAATGACCGAGTAGAGCATACGATGAGGTTTCATATATGTATAACTTTCAAGGCATGACTTATCCTGTTTCAATTCAAGACATATCAAAATTTGAAAAGAAAAATCCTTTTGCATCTGTAAACATCTTTGGCTTAGATTCATCCAACAATGTCTATCCCTTACGTATAACACCCACCGAACGCAGAGATCATACCGATTTATTATTAATAACAAAAGGTGATATTTCACATTATGTATATATTAAAGATTTCGAAGCTCTAGTTTGCAAACAGTTATCAAAACATAAAGTAGAAAAAACCACTTGTAAAAGATGTTTTTGTTTTGTAAACAAACCATTAAGAAGAGGTGGTTCAGAATGGTTGATGGAACATCAAAAATTATGCAATGGAAACTATGAAGTAAGAATTAAATTACCACACCCTAGCAGATCACAAGTAAAATTTGATAAAGTTATCCAACAATACAGAATTCCCGTTGTAGTGTATGCAGATTTTGAATCTTCATTGCTTCCACTTGAACAAGAAGAAGGAGAGGAAATTACAAGCAGAACAAAGTATCAACTTCACAAACCAAACAGCTACTGTTTAATAGTAAAATCCACTCTGCCTGAAGAACATCTTCAAGAATATGGTTTGACATCTACACCAAAGATTTATCGTGGAGAAGAAGCAGCTCGATACTTTGTTGATGATTTATACGACATCGCTGGGAAAGTGGAAGCAATGTATAGCAATGTGGTTCCTATGTCACCTATGACACCGGAAGAAATTTATCTTTATGATTCGACAACAACATGCTATTTGTGTAACAATCAATTTACAGAAACTAAAGTTAAAGTTCGCGACCATGACCATCTGACAGGAGCCTACAGAGGTGCAGCTTGCAACGGATGTAACATCAACTACAAACTACCATCTTTTATTCCCGTGGTTTTTCACAATCTTAGCGGATACGATGGACATTTTATCATTCCCGAATTAGCAAGAGACAACGGTGAAATAGACGTTATAGCACAAACTATGGAAAAATTTATAAGCTTTTCAAAAAAGGTGGGCAAAATTAAACTTAGATTTGTTGATTCTTTTCGATTTATGCCTTCCAGTCTTATGAAACTTTCTGAAAATTTAAGGAGACAAAATTTAATAGAAACAAGCAAAATTGTACCTGCAGAAAAAATGGATTTGGTTCTTCGGAAAGGAGTTTTCCCGTATGATTACATCGATGGACTACATAAATTTCAAGAAACGTCACTTCCTCCACCAGAAGCTTTCAAAAGTAAACTTACCGATTTGGACATTTCACCTGAAGACTATCAACACGCATGCAGAGTTTGGGACGAATTGGAAATGAACACTCTGGGAGATTATTCTGACTTTTATGTAAAACTTGATGTGACCCTTCTCTGCGATGTGATGGAAGAATTTAGAAACACCTGCTTTGAAGCTTACGGATTAGACCCTCTTCATTCTTATACTTCTCCAGGACTAGCTTGGCAAGCTATGCTAAAAGAAACAAAGTGCAACCTTAAATTATTAACAGATATTGACATGGTGTTGATGATCGAATCGGGCGTTAGAGGTGGATTGACCCAAAGTGTTACTAGACATGTTAAAGCTAACAACAAATATCTTCCAAACTACGATAAAGAAAAACCATCAGTGTTCTTAGGATATTTCGATGCCAACAATTTATACGGATGGGCCATGTCTAATCCACTTCCTTTTGGAAACTTTGAATGGGTTAATCCAGACTCTATTGGTGATATTTCGCAAATTTCAAAAGACGGAGACACCGGATACATATTGGACTGTGACTTTGAATATCCAGAACACTTGCATGATTTTCATTACGATCTTCCGCTCCTTGCAAAAACAGAAGTTTCACCAATTGGCAAACATCCAAAATTAATGATGACTCTTGAAAATAAACAAAGATACGTAGCTCACTTTTGGGTTGTCCAACAAGCACTCCAATTGGGTTTACGTATAACCAAAATTCATAGAGTTTTAAAATTTTCCCAATCTTGCTGGTTAAAACCGTACATTGATTCAAACACCAGAAGAAGAGCAGCTGCAACATCAACATTTCAAAAGGACTTTTTTAAATTAATGAATAATGCGATATTTGGAAAAACATTGGAAAACAAAAGAAAACACAAAAATGTTAAATTAATTACAGATCCTATAAAACTAGAAAAACTTGTACAAAAACCAAACTTTGAAACATCCGTTATCATCAATGAAAACCTTGTGGCAGTATCTATGAAGAAGACAAGCGTGAAAATGGATCGTCCGTTGTACGTTGGAATGTCAATCTTGGATATTTCCAAAACCCACATGTACGATTTCCACTACAACAAAATGGTCGCCTTCTACGGTAGAGATAACATCGGAATCGCCTACATGGACACGGACGCTTTCATCTACTGGATTCTTACTGAAGATATGTATTTGGATCTTCGAACATTTGTTCACAAAAATGAATTTGATTTTAGTGACTATCCAAAAGATCATTTAAATTATGACAATGATCGGAACAAAAAGAAACTTGGAAAATTTAAAGACGAAGCAAATGGAATTTTACTGAAAGAACTTATTGCACTAATGTCAAAATTGTATTCACTACAATTGCATAAAGAAGAAAACAATATTATTAAAAAAGCTAAGGGAGTAAAAAGTTTGTATCTTAAGAAGAATGTAAATTTTGAACACTACAAGCAATGCTTATTTGAAGAAACGACTATAACTGCAAAATTCAACACCATCAGAAGTTTCAACCATCAACTGTACAGCGTAACAGAAGTGAAAAAAGCACTCTGCTCCAATGATGACAAACGACACATTCTTCCAGACAAAATTCACACTCTACCATTCGGCCACTACTCTCTCAATCCTATCAATGAGTAAAAAGAAAAAGAAAAAAAGAAAAAAAAGAAAAAAATAAAAAAAATAAAAAAAGAAAAAAAGAAAAAAAAGAAAAAAAAGGGGAAATCACAGCATGCTCGCTGTGATTTCCCCTTTTTTTAAAATATGTTGAAATGACCTTGAACTATAAAAGCGGATGCAGAAAAAGAAACACTCAATACTAACTTGACTTTGTTAGTAAAATCATCATGATAGACTTAAAGGAAAAGATTGTTAATGAACTTCATAAACCTGCAAGAATAAAGTTTCCACGACGAAATACTGTTGTAAAAGGAATAAATGATTTATATCAAGCAGATTTAATTGAAATGCAACCGCATAGTAAAATAAATAAAGGATTTAAATACATACTTACGATTATTAATTGTTTTACTAAAGTTGCAGATGCTTTGCCATTAAAAGACAAAACTGGTAACAGCATAACAAAAGCTATGGAAGTAGCTATAAAAAGAGATAAAAATAAAATTAAACATTTACAAACTGATGATGGGAAAGAATTTTTTAATAAACATTTTGCCTTGTTAATGAAAAAATATAACATAAATCATTATTCCACAAATTCTGAGAAAAAGGCAGCTATAATTGAAAGATTTAATAGAACCTTAAAAGGTGCAATGTACAAAATGTTTTCGAAAAGAGGTTCTTACGTATGGGTTGATATCTTACCAAAATTAATAAGCGATTACAACAACAAGTTTCATAGAACTATCGGTATGGCACCTAACAAAGTGAATAAGAAAAACGCTAAACTAGTTTTACAACGAATTAAAAAAAATACACAGCCAAAAGCGGAACAAAGAAAACCAAGAAAATTTAATGTTAATGATAAAGTTCGAATTAGTAAATACAAAGGAGTGTTTACTAAAAAATACCTGCCCAATTGGACAAACGAAGTTTTTACAGTGTATAAAGTACAACCTACTGTACCGGAAACTTATATTTTAAAAGATAACAAAGGAAATTTGTTACAAGGCGGTTTTTACGGACATGAATTGTTAAAGTCAACAGTAGGCGATGTTTATCTTGTTGAAAAGGTGTTGCAAAGGAAAAAAGACCAAGTTAAAGTACGTTGGTTGGGGTTTGATAAAACTGAAGACTCGTGGATACCTATAAAAGATTTGATTTAGTTTTAAATCAACTTATTTACTCTTCTGCCTTTGAATAAGATGGAGATTGTTCACCATAAAGATAAATTTAATATTAATAACATTGATGATTTAACCGTAGATAACGTTAAAATCAACAATGGTAAACACGGCAGTTTATTTCCAAACACTGTACGATGTATAGTTAGCGGTCCTTCAAACTGTGGCAAAACTAACGTTGTGTTTAACTTAATTACAAACACAAAAGGATTGCGATTTAATAACCTATATATTTTTTCAAAGTCCTTACATCAACCAAAGTATCAATTGTTGGAAAAGATCCTGACTGATGTGCCCGATGTTAACTATTACAAATTTAATGCTAGTGACAGTGTTATGCAACCAGACCAGGCTAAGCCGTATTCTGTATTTGTATTTGATGATGTATCTAGTGAAAATCATGATACTATTAGAAACTATTTTGCCATGGGAAGACATAATAATATTGATAGCATATATATCGGACAAACATATAGCAAAATTCCAAAACAACTAATTAGAGACAATGCAAATATTTTAGTTTTATTCAAACAAGACGATACAAACCTAAAACATATATACAACGATCATGTAAATGCTGATATGTCATTTGATAAATTCAAAGAGCTTTGTGGAAAAGCTTGGGCGGAAAAATATGGATTTTTGGTAATTATGAAAGATAAAGCTATAACAGATGGTCGTTACCGCATAGGTTTTGATAAATTTGTTTTAATACATTAATTAACAACATTATCGTACAAGTCTTCATGGTGTAAACATGGTTAATCAGGAAAAGCTATTAAAAGAAATAAAATCACTTAGTGATTCTATTAGACATAAAAACAGAGCGTTAAGATTAGGAATAAGTGAAAGAGAGAAATTTCTGGAATCAACATTTAAACCTATTACTGAGCCATTAAAACAATTAGGACAAAATGTTAAACATTCAACATTTAATTTTTCCGGAGATGCTATTTTACCCATTTCAAAATTTGAACAAAAAGAAGAATATGAAAGTGATACAAGTTTTACACAACAAGGAGAAACAACTGAAGAAGAAAGCGAACTAGGTGAAGAAACGGATGTTTTAACAGAAAAAGAAGGTCTTTCTACAAGCGAAGAACAACAAGAAGAAGAAGAGCCTATTAATCCATCCAACTTGAGCAAATTGGGCTCGGATATCGCGTATAAAGGGCCGCTTGCAAGACAATTTGTATTAAAAATGTTACATTCTGCACAACCAACTCGAAAATATCATACTTTTGGTGCTAGAATAGAAGAAAATGGGCTAATGATTGGAGATAGCAAACTTGATGTAGACGAACATGACAATATTATTATAAATAATAAACAATACAAGGGTACAAAAGGATTGTTTGAACTTATTTTTAAGCCGAAACCTAATAAATATACTAAAAAGGATTTAAACATTTTTAAACAAATATTGGAGGATACAAATGCGCATAAGAAAAATTATTCTAAAAATTTTAATGTTCATAGAAATGCATCAGAAAAATATAAAACTATTATTGCTAAACTTTTCCCACCAAAAAGAAGGGAACCCATAAAAAGAAAATCATTATCTTCTGCTGAAATAAATATTTTACATAAAAGAAGAAAAACAAATCAATCAAGTTTATCAGGAAAAGGATTATTAAAAAACTTGTATGATACTAATATAATATACTACAACGATATAAACAAATTGGTTGACAGAATGAAGTTGATATATGAAGCTAAACAAGCCGGACATAGTGGTTTAGAAAATGAATGGGTAGCTTTGGTCGGCGAACTGCGAAATCGAGGAGTAATTGCATAAAAAATATGAGTATATATAATACAAGTATAACTGATTAAATATTCAGTATAACCATGAGTGTGGATAAGTTTGGACGGTATTCCGAAACTGGAAGCAAATCAGGATCTTATGGAAAAAGAGGTGGTTTACCACTAACATCCGATGGAGATTATGATATAAATAACAAACGTTTAAAGTTTGTAAATGATCCAAAAGATGAAAATGATGCGGTAAATTTTAAAACTTTAAGAAGTGAAACATTACCTAGCTTAAAGCTTCAAAATGAAGTGTATAACGCTAATTTTTATAGAATTGTAAATCTTCCAAAACCAATAGATAAGAATGATTCGGTAAATAAAGAATATTTAATGTGGTACATAAACCAAACCTTACGATATGATCCTAGGAGTAATAATAAAGTATATGATGCAAAAGATCTTAGAATAGCCAATATAGCAGATCCTATTAATGATCAAGATTCAGTTACAAAAAAGTATTTACATTCAGTCATCCCTGAAAAAACAGATAAATTTTCCTTTTACAACTTTGTAATACATGATATTGGAGACCCTAAAGATATGAAAGATGCTGTAAACCTTCAATATCTTACAGATCATTGTATTACGCATGATATTAATACAATTGATTGCAAAAATAAAGTGTTAACTAACGTTAAGGAAGGAACTGCAAAATCACATGCAGCTACAATAAGTCAAATAATGAAATTAAAAGATAAGAAATGGGATGCTGATGCAAAAATAATTACTAATGTTAAAAAAGGGTCGGATGAAACTGATGTAGCAACAATTGGACAAGTTCCTGTATTACAAGAAGGCGGCCGACAAGCCTTTGATTGCAAAGGGAAACCACTAGTCAATGTTGCAGAAGGAATAAGAGACAATGATGTAGTTACAGTAGCACAAATGCATGAGAAGGGACACATATACTATAATCTTTTTCTAAGAAAAGATTTAAATAAGCAGTCTTTTTTTTGTGAAGACTTGCGATTGACTAGCTTAAAAGACCCTATTAATTTTACTGATGCTGTTAATGTAAATTACATTGTAAGACTCTTAAGTGTAGTATTATATGATATTTATAACACAATAAAGCCCATAAAATCTGATCAAAAATTAAATTGGGTTAAAAAGAATGTTATGGAAAAATATTTTTTAAATAAGGAAACTGATACTTTAAGAACTTCTAAAGGTGATGATGATCAAGAAGATACAATCCTTCCACAAAACTGGAAAAAAATGTTTTACCCAAAACAAACATACTTATAAATAAACAATGTCAAAGGATAAGTGCATCATTCATTATAAAGCATTTATAAAATAAACAAGTATCGACATTTCCTTTCACTATAAAAGACCATGTTGAAAGTTCAACGCATCAGTCATAATCGACACGTTATAAAGAGAGGAAGAGGAATAGCATCAACATCACTTTCTCTTATTACTAAGCCGGTTGGAGCTATAGTTAATAAAGCTATCGATTTATTACCTGTAGAACTACATTTACCAGGAGGTTATCAATATTGTGGTCCTGGAACAAAATTGAAAAAAAGACTCGCTAGAGGAGATCTTGGAATAAATAAACTTGATCAAGCCTGCAAACAACACGATATAGCATATTCAAAGTTTGCAGATACTAAAAATAGATCAATAGCGGATAGAGCACTTGCTGAAAAAGCTTGGCAAAGAGTAACATCCAGTGACGCTAGTATCGGTGAAAAAGCAGCAGCTTTAGCGGTATCAGCAGCAATGAAGGGTAAAACGATGTTTGGAGGTGGAAAGAAGAAAGGAGGTGGAAAAAGGAGAAGAAAACCTGCAAAGAAACGTGGAGGAAATATAAGAAGAAAACGACGATCCACCGCAGGTAAAAATAAAAAGAAACAAACAATATGGTCAATGATAAAAAAAGGAGGAGGATTATACCTAAGACCGTATCGTGTGTATTAAACAGAAAAAAACAATTACTAATTCCAAATAAAGAATTAATAGATAAAGAATTAATTACTTATGTTTCTTGTTTAAAAATTCCATTTTTTAGAGGAGTGTTTATGAAAGATGCATTACCTGTTAAAATATGGAAAAATGAAACCGGAATAGTAAATTTAGATAATAGTAAAGGATCAGGCACTCATTGGGTATGTTATAAGAAACTAGGATCAACTATTTACTACTTTGATAGTTTTGGTAATCTCCCACCACCAAAAGAACTACAATATTACTTTAAAACAGCTAAAAATGTACTATACAATTATAAAAGAGAGCAACCTGATGATACGGTAATCTGTGGACATTTATGTTTAGATTTTTTAACAAAAAGCGTTAGTCAACTTTAAGATGTCTTCCTATACAGTATCATTAACTGGAACTTCATCTACTTTGCGAAGTGTTCTTTTCCCTGCGTTACGTTTAGAAAAAGATAAATTATGGGAAGCCGCATTATTAGATATAACAACTTATAATTCTATTCCCAACGTTACTGAAAATGTTAATGACAAAATACATTATTACAAAACAAAAGATAAAAATACAAACAAATATTCAGATATACAAGTATTTAGTTTACCCACTGGAGCATATGAAATTGATGATATAAATGAAGCGATACAAAATCATATGGGAAAAGATAATATAACAATAAAAGGAAATAACAATACTATGAAAGCTGAAATTAAATCTAAATATTATATAGATTTTAGCAAAGAACATTCAATTGGTAGTTTATTAGGATTTCCTAAAACAACAAAAATTTTAGAACCTAATATTAACCATTCAGGTGCTAGAACTGTAACAATAATGAAAGTTAACAGTATAGATATTACATGTAATATTATACATGGTTCTTATAGAGATGGTGAAAATACTCATATATTGCACACATTCTATCCAACGGTCGCTCCGGGTTTTAAAATTGTGGAAAAGCCACAAAACTTGGTGTACCTACCGTTAAACACCAGTTTTATTTCAGACATTGTGGTGAACATACTAGATCAAGACGGAAATCATATTGATTTTAGAGACGAACCTATAACTATACGAATACATATAAAATCAACCGTATAACAATGGGGTTATCATTTAAAAAGAAAGAGCTGACTGGTAAACAAGTCAGTAGCACTTCAGCTATAGAAGGATTAACAAGTGATAACATTCGTTTTCTAGAAGAAATTGGATTAAAACTTATTAATAATGGAAATATTGGATATAGCGCAGGGTCCGACATTCGACGAAACCTTATGGGAAAAGGAATATCATACGCACAACCCTTACGCTTCATCAAAATTAAATAATAATGATGAAATTAGAATTCCCATACAACAACAGGATATTTATACACTTCCATGTGAAAGTTATTTGTATATCGAAGGAAGAGTAACAAAAAGAGATGGAAGCACTGCAAGTACTGTTCCGTTCATAAATAACCCCATGGCATATTTGTTTGATGAAATAAGATATGAAATTTCCGGAGTTACAGTAGATTCAACAAAAAAGGTGGGAATTACAAGTACATTAAAAGGATTAGCATCTTTAACACCGAGTGAAAAAAATATGCTGGCCGCCGCAGGATGGGTAGCACCCGATTCCAGTACAATCACTCCAAACACTTCAGGCAATTTTGACTTTTACATTCCTTTAAGATTACTTTTAGGCTTTGCCGAAGATTACCGAAAGATAATAATAAACGTAAAACAAGAATTAGTTTTGTTAAGATCATCAAACGACAAAGATATTATTATGGCGCCTGATGGAACAACGGAAGCTACTTTAGAATGGAAAATGCAATTAGACAAGATTGTTTGGAGAGTACCGCATGTACGGTTAAACGATCAGAATAGAATTTCATTATTAAGAACTTTAAAATCAGATCGTGATATCGTAATACCATTTAGAAGTTGGGAGTTTCATGAATATCCGGTTTTACCGGAAACACAACGTCATACATGGACTGTAAAAACTTCTAGCCATTTGGAAAAGGCAAGATATGTAATATTTGGATTACAAACAAAAAGAAGAAATGAAATAACTAAACATGCTGGTGAATTTGATCATTGCAAACTTACAAATTTTAAGGTGTTTCTAAACTCTCAATTCTTTCCATACGACAACTTTAACATAAACTTTACAAAAGACAGGTTTAGCGTTTTGTACGATATGTACGCAAGATTCCAAAATTCATATTATGGAAAAACAAACACACCTTTATTAACGCCAAACCAATTTAAATCTAACTATCCGATTGTTGTAGTTGATTGTTCAAAACAAAACGAATCTGTAAAATCTTCCAGTGTAGATATAAAAATAGAAATGGAATTTGAACAAAATGTACCCAAAGATACATCTGCTTATTGTTTAATTTTACATGACAAAATTGTTACATATACACCTTTAACAGGAATTGTAAAAGCAGTTTTGTAACATGAAAAGGAAAAAAAAATACCCCCACCACTCGGTTATAAAAGCAGGAGCGGGAACGAAAATTGTTTAGTTTACTGTCTACAGTTGTATGGGTAACATCGTCTACAGCATTATAAACAAAATGAGTTCTTTATCAGTTGTACAAGACGTTTCCGAAACAGCACCTTTATTGGAAAATGATGATAAACATTTTGAAGAAAATATTGTAAAGGAAATTGATGACTTTTTAAAGTTTGGAAAACAAAATAAAAAGTTGGAAAATAATAAAACAAACGTAAGAAAGAAAAGAAAACTTGAAGAAAATATTCCCCCAAACATTTTAACTGAAGTTTTCCTTCGCATCTTTTATCCTATTTCATCTTGCATGAGTAAAAGTGTGTCGATAGGATTGGTAAAATCATTAGACTACTCTCCCGCAGTAATCCTAAGCCATGGAACAAAGATGGTTTTATTTTCAGAAAATGCTTGGGATTCCTTTTTAAAACATCTACATCTTATTGAATGTTATTTAGCCAACAGTTTCTTTGGAAGAAAAACTAACATTCGACTTTTGGATTGTGACAATGAAATTGACATTATTAAACATCGTGGTCAACAACAAGTAAGAATTAGAGACTCGACACAATTTGAAAATAAAATTCTTCTAACACGTGAAGAATTTTACATTTTAAACTATGCAACATCACCTATTACCAGGTATATGAAACAATTAGTATTTTCAAGCTCTGTTATTAAGGAATATCTGGTAGATGCATGCGAAAAACAACCAGAAAGCACTTTACAATACGGACCAATAGATACATCCATCTTTAATAGAATACCTCACGAAGTGGAAATGTGGAGGCAGTTAAGAAACTTTGAACCTTTTACCGAAGTTGCAACGGAGGCTACAGAAGAAGAAACCAACAACAACAACAACAGTACAGAAGAAGAAACCACCAACAACAATAATACAGAAGAAGAAACTTTGCTAGGTTAAAACTACAATGTAATTTAACAAAAGAATAAACCGTGGGGTAGGCCTACTGGGGATGGTGCCCACGTTAAACATACACCAACGCGCCTACAACTGTACGGCCTGGTTTATATATATATATATCTAACCTACCGTGGTGTGGAAAACAGTTGATCAGCAGACACCGTGATGAGCAGACAGGATGAAGAAATGGCAGCAAAACCTTGTGTAATTGAATTTCAAGCATTTCGCGGAAACGATGATAGATTTATCATAAAAGAATTGGTAATTTTGGATTTGCTTACACAAGTAGCATACCCGTTTTTATTTGAAGCACCGTGTTCTGTCCATGAACTAAAGTCAAAAGCTAAAATAACAAACAGATGGCTAACAAATAATTTTCATCATATCCATTGGTATGAAGGTTTCCTACCGTACAACAATGTACACAAAATTATGTTTCATTTTTGCAAACAATTTACACACATATATACCAGAGGATTGGAAAAAAAGAATTGGATACGACAGTACACAAACAAAGAAGTTTTAAACATAAAAGTGGACAAAACATTTCACTTTGATGCTAGAAATATTTGTGTTTCTACAATAAATCCGAAACACAACCAATCTCAATGCGCATTACAAAACGCGTATCACTTGGCTGCTTACTTACAACAACAAACGGAAGAATGTAGTGGGGGTTCCGAAGGTTATATAAACGAAGAGGCAACACACCCCGAGTATCAGTCTAACTCCATACTCCGAACAGACAACATCTCCTGTGAAGGATGGCATCACAACAGTTTCTCCAATGTTTAGTTGAACAATTCAATTTGCATTCAAAATCAAATACTCTAATTATCAAGAAATGTTCAGAATTAAAAGAACAGAAACATTATATTGTTCATGAAATGAAGAAAATTGATACAACGCATGGAGACGCAGTCGTCGCATCTTTATCCGATGCACCATATACACCGGGTGATGAACCAAAGTTTCAAGTATATCTTCCAAAACGATTCGTCCAGTTGCTGCAAAATGAAGATCTGCGGGAAATTCAACCAGGATCATTATATTTGGTGTCACACGGAATGAGCGGAAACAACTCTACGGAACTAACTCTGCACATCGCACAAAAATAACATTGTAAAAAAAAAAAAAAAAAATGTTTTAAATAAAAAGATAAAAAACAACATATCAGTATATGTTTTTATATACTGATATGTTGTATTTTTTTAAAACCTCAAACGGATGACCTTGAACTTTTAATCGATAGTATTATTCGATTATTTTATTCGATAGTTTTATTCGAATACTTTACATAAATACGAAACTTTAACGTTGAGAGGCTCAGTTCTGTTTAAGACAAGCTACAACCAACATGTCATCCAAAAGAAATAATCTAACACTTATAACTTATTGTTGCAAAGAAAAATGTTTTAGAATACCTGAAGATCAAGTTGACGGAAAAGCTTGTACAAAATGTAATTCTTTCAGCTATTGTAAATGTAGTTGCAAAACATATCAAAAGAACCGGTTGGATAAACTAGAAGAATTGCAACATCGACTCGGTCTATTGTGGCAACGATTAAATTCAAAGTGATTAAACAAACACCTGCCATTACCCCCACCACTACCCCCACTACCATCGGAGGTACCTGCAGCACCGGCTTTGCAATAGTCATTCCTGCTACACCTCTCGTCGAGTAAACAACTCTAGTCATGTCTCTCAACATTCGCGGGATTCACTACAACACTATCAATCTTACAACCTACAAGGATTTGGAAATTTTTAGTGAAGAACTAAAACAACTTATAACCACTGGGTTTGGTTTATCTTTAGAACTTTATGCAACAAACAATCAAAACGAAAAAAATGTGTTTTTGCCAACTTACAACAACAAGAAGAATGAAAATAAACAAGAACTTTCAGCACCGACAACAACTTACTTTTCAAATTTAGGAGCAAACTTTACTAACTTGTAAAATAATACTTTTGTAAAAAAAACAAATAAATAAAAAAAGAAAATATCTTGCATTTTCGGATTTTCCGAAAATAAATGCGAGATCTTTTTTAAAAACACCCCCAAAAGACCTTGACACACTTCCGGCCATTTAAAATTTAAATACCCAGCACAGCAGGGCATTTAAACTTTAAATACCCACCAAAAAACACGTCACAGCTACGTCACAGCTGATGACGTCACTTCCGGTCACGTGACCGGAAGTAGCTGTCAAAAAATTGACTGCCTGTCAAAGTTTGATTGGGCCAGCAGCCCCACTATTGCACAGCCCCACTATTCATTAAGAATATTTTTATATCAAAAGCTGCTTTGATGACAGATGTGATAACTTTCACATAAAAAGTTGACTGCTTGGACAAACTAACCTTCAAACTCTACTATAACCTGTAACACAGTGGGTTATCAGCATTATAATGTAAATGCCGGCCGGCAGAAGATAATAATGTGTACACGCGAACTGTCAATGTGTTGTATTTTGTGAGTAAATATGTCATATAGTGTGTTTGACGTATACATTTACACCTCGACAGTCACGGTTGTTTTTCAGCGTATTAGGGCATTATCAGCGGGTTAGGGTCAATAGGGGTAATGTAAACAGGCTGCAACCTTAATCCTGCAAATCAAAACTCTTGCTGTTAGAACCAAATAGAATAAAAAAATACAGCATTGTACAATGTCATCGTGCAAATCAGTGGACTTTACCATTATGAGCAGCTCTGGTTGTTTATTTGATAACATAAATTTTAGGTGATTTTTTCCACTATAGATATTTTACAGGTTAATCCAAAGGGAGAAAGTGTAACCATTAAACTTAATCTTTACTCAGGTGAGTATAATATAAGGCGAAATACATTATAGCAAGTGCATAACCACAAGAAGGTACACGTTATATGTGAAGGAGTTTCAGCTTTTCATACAATAAATCTGTGTGTTTTGATTTCGTAAACAACATGCCTGAGAATCGCATGTCATCTGTGAAGTGAACACATATAAATGGTCCTCATTACCGCTCACCCATCATCTTCTTTATCATGAATATAAAATTCCCCTTTTACAATACAAACATAATATAGATCAAACTTCCGGCGCTTCAGCTCTAAGACACCTCCTACTTTATCTTGTGTTTTATTATTTTTTATTTTCTGCTGTTTTTTTTTGTTTACGCACAATGATTTTCAATGATTCATTTTATAATGCTGTTCACCTTTGCAATTTTGACAGTCTTTGAAGCCAAGCCTTTTGATATGAAAGTTCTGCTAGTTATTAAATATTCTGGGTGCCCACAAAAGATTACAATTCCAAACTTACATCAGACTGTAACTTCTCTAGATATATGATGATCTTGCTGTGTTTGATGTATTGACCACATTGCAAAGTTTAGTTTTACCTTAATCATTTTTACCTTAGTTGATATTTTCCAAAAAATAAAAAAATGTATGCAACTAAAATCCAAAACCAATCCTCGCCGCGTGGTATTTTCAAGAGATATACCACGTGGATGAGCCTACTTTTTCCACGTATCTGCTTCGGCGATGAAGAGAGTTTACCAAAGGTATAAAACGTTTCTTCATCGCTGTAGTAGATGCAAAAGGTGCGCTCATATCCCGCCGCCGCCGCGCCGTTAGCCGCTGTGGTATATGTTCCAAATGCCCGGTGGCGAGGTTTGGCTTTGGATTTTAGCGGTACAACTTTTCTTAATTTTTTGATAAAATACCGATTCAGGTGGAACCGTGAGGCAAAAATTACAAGTTAAATCAAACTTTGCAGTGTGGTCGGTACACACGGCTACAACATTATATGTTGAGAAGAAGCAGTATAGTTTATATACATTTGAAATTGTGCTAATCTTTTTTGGACACCCGGTCTAACGCGTTAAACTGTTTTAAAACCGTTTACTAATCAGTAAAAATATACTAGCAATACTATACCCTCGACTAGACCAAAGGTATCATCAATTTGTTCACTTTTGCGTTAGAGCGAAAACATAGGTACAGGAAAGAATGAAAAAGAAAGAACAGAAAATTCGAAGCATCAACACTTTTCAATTGCATTGATAAGGTGTGGCGAAAAAATACCATTCACGATAGTTAAATGTCATGGTTGCGCACACTTTCGTTTCCATTATCAGTGATTATTGTACAGTATCGCATTATAATAAATAAAGAATTATGAAAATTCGTCAAAAGAAAAATGAAGTTAAAAATAAGGTCGTCTTGAAAATGTTCAAATCATGAAACAAACTTGGTTGACAATATAATTACGTGTCAGCTTTCTTTCCAAGTTTTAGATTGGTCCACGTTATTGGACTTAACTCCTTATTTTCCCGGTTCAGTAAATCAAGTTTAAGTAAAGTAATATTTAACTATTAGGTGATTTTATAAAAGTAAATAGCAGTATATTCGTTTAGATCATCATTGTACTTCTAAATCCCATTGACATATGACATATGAATTTCAGTTACTAGAGGACCCTTACTAATCCGCCTCCTGATAGACCTGTTCTTCTGATTTTAAATATTAATAGCTCAAATAAAAGCTGGCAGTTCACTTTATGCTCTTCGATCAAAATGAATAGAATAACCATTGACTTTGTAGCCAGAAGGGCTAAACTGTAGAATCCGTCTCCACCGTTAACATCTATGTTTGAAATCTGTATTTTCCGATGTGATATAATCTATCGAATCCTATAAAACAGTCGTTTTATTGTTCTTTATTAATTATGCCTTATTTTAAATACACCATGTGGAAGTTACTATTTTAAAATATCGACGTCAGTAGCTTTTACAACCCTATTAGAGCTAACACTCAACTCTGTAGTATATTGAAGGATTGCAAAAAATTGGTTTGCTAGCTGATTCAATTTAATGTGAGAAATTACGATGACTTTAGGAATGAAAAGTGGCAGTAGTGATGGATATTTGGCGGCGTAACCGACATGTATGTAAAACGGGAAAATCACTGAGAAAAATTACATGATTCGAAAATTCCAAAATATTATTAAGTAAAATTATGAAGCTAATGCATCAAATGCAAGATGGCGAACGTAACGAAATAAATTTTATGTTTGCCATGTACGTTAAAAGTATAGTTGGGTTATGATATGTTGGTAACGTTAGAATATAACGTAATTAGTTTTATTCACATAGTTTGAAAGTTCAGGTTTGATCATGATAGTTGAAAGTATAGTTGGGTTATGGTATGTTGATAACGGTAGAGTTTAACTGTAACTGGAGTATCCAGGCATGTACGGAACATATAATAGGAATGGAAAAAAGGTAGGCCGCATATCGAACTCCAAACTCAAGTAATCATGCAGATAAATAAACACTTTAATATAACGTTTCGGGCAATTAAAGTACTCGCGATTGTAAATATCGATTTTAAAAATGGATAGGTTTCGCCCACATCAGGAGACCTCCCACCCTTAGGGTAATGCCAGGGCGGTTTTTCCCGCTGCTGCTGAGCCCTTAGCGGTTTCTGGGGGTTTTCACTCGCCCTGTGTGGCATCCTCAATTTAAATCAGGTGATTCTGCTTCACGGGTGGCAAAAAGCGTGCGACAGCACCGGCATATGGCCCACCTGCACTCATATTTTAACAGGTGTTTAGCTTATATTTGTTGCTGAATACTAGTCAGCCTAGTGGTTAATCAGGCCCTGACCTGTCACCTTAACACTGTCCGATTTTATGAAATTCGAACTACGTATCTTGATTCAATCCTTGATTCATCTTGAAAATACATAAAAGAAATCATTTTATCAATATTTCGCATAAGAAACTTCCTAGAAATGTCGGGGAGGGGGGGGAAATGTTTGTGGTAAGTCGAGTAATGCTGTATGTACTCAAGTATGATGATAGTTGATGTGAAATTCTTTCATGAATGCCTTTAATTTAAGACCTAAATTAAGAAAATCAGTCGGATATAAGAGCCAAATGGGTTACTCTGAAATAATGCTCTCAGTATAGCACTGTCACTGAGGATAAAATTATAAAAATCCTCTTAGAACTCTTTAATACAGTGAAATTGGACCTAAACCTAGATATAGAAAACAAGTTTTTATCAGCGCCAAATTATTAAATAGACGAGCCTCAATATGTAAAAAAGTAACACTGATTTGAGCGTCCGGTTTTGATGGGAGGGGTGTTTTAAGGTGGAAGAAATGGCAATTTCATTGCGTATTAAATTTGACGCTGGTTAGAAATTGAACGTTCGAGAATGTCTCTCTTTGAGTACATCATTAAAATCCCTCTTAAAATTATTTAGCTCTCGAGTTCAAGTAGCAAAACAAAATATTCACTGGGGGCTTTATTAGTATTCCGGTTAAAACACACAGCCAGTATTGTGTCCCGGTCTTAAGAGGTATTAAAGGTTTTCCACTATCAGATGCACCATTACCATTGATTATATTACAGGTGTATTGTCAATGGTATTACTTTTAGAAGGCTTGCTGGTTTCCGTATCGACTAGGAGTGAAGACTAGACGTAAGAGGATTTTACAGCATCATTTGGGATGAAAAGAGACTCTCAGTGACAGCCATCTTCCGAAAGCTTCAGCAACTGATCTCTTCAAGGTTTGCTCTTTGATCTTTTTAAAGGTAGGAATACAAATATTGACAAATAATTTAGTGTGATATAATCAGATGAACAGAACTGAATCGAAACTAAATTTACCATCATAATTGTTTTACACAGCATTTTGTACCCACGAAAGCAATCAAAACACTCATGATACTAACATTTTTTTAAATATCATAATAATGTAAAAACTACACCGTTACCCTTTCGAAAAATGTAGCTAGGTTCATATATTTAGTTTACAAAATTTAAAGGAAAAGAGACGGATATAGTTCTTGACGTGATCTTTTACCCTGCGATATAACCATTAAAACGGCAAATAATGTTAAATAAAAATAATATTATTGACTATGGTAAAATTAGTTTTTTCAGTATTTCAGAGTCGTCTTTATCTTGAATAATCGGCATTTTAATTTATTTTTTAGGAGCCTATGTCTCTACAAGCCACTATTGTAAGTATACTTGTGTTTATCGGGAAATAGAATATAATAAGTAATCATCAATGAAGGAAGCTTTATATTGTAATAAACATGAATGAAACATTGTTTTGAAATAGTGGTTAACGAGAAGATTGATGTGTGAACTGAATTTCAACCTTCGGGTTCAGTTAACATATTAGCAGCCCCAGCCACGTCAGTTTATTGTCGACGTCATATGTTATCTCTGTATAATGCATTATGTCAGAGATAAATATCATTTTAGTTGACCATGTTCAATTTCAGTGAATATCGTAAATTCAGCTTATATTCTATTTTTGTTTTGTTTAGGAATTCTTTTTTTAAATCCCCGTCAGATTAGGTAGTTTTTGAACCAAATGATTTATTTTTGGATATGTAGTGTGTTAAGTATACCTCAACATTATTTATAAACAAATAATAACGTATTTAATAGACACACATGAATTAGGAAAAATATAAAATAATATAGTGTTGTTTGACTAACACGAATTTCTAAGGGAGACACATGTACTATTTAACAAACAAAATCCTTCAACTGATATGTACACAGATTATCTACTTTCTTTAACTGTGTACTTTTTGTACAAGAGAATGTACTTTTTGAGTTAGGGCCTCGTTAAAATCGAAGTTACTGAAAAATAAAATACAAATTCTATGTAATAATTATATAAATAAATAATATGGTTACTAAGTATGTTTTTATTTTTTTTAGTGATTGGTATTTTTTAAACAACTTTCAACTTGGTAAATAACGGATATGCACTGTAATACGCCACTTTAGCACCCTTTGTTGTGCAGCGACTTCAATTTGACAGTCTTATCCTTAATCAAACCATTGTTCTTTGGTGATGGCTTTAGTGTCAACATTTTTTGCAAGAAATTTACTAGACGATAATTTCATTTACACTCTGAGAAATCATGGATCCATTACATCACATCTTTATTACTTTACTAAGCAGGTCTTTATTATTTATTTACAATCGAATTGTTTTCTACAAAGTGAACACTCCAATGGCAGTAAAAAATAGTATAGTAGCGAACGGGATAAAACGCCCCCCTGCAGTAATTATATGCATTCGATTGTATGCGTCCGTAAATGCGGGAATCTTTTAAGAATGATCCGATATTTATAAAATTTGGTACACTACTTTAAAGTAGTCATGATAAAAATAATCAATTTTGGTTTTCACCATTGAATTTAGCTTGAAAAATCAAATAATTAAGTATTTTGTATCGTTACTGTGCTTAATATAGTAACTGGCTACCGAGATATCATTACTGGTAAATACTATCTTTATATGGAAGAAATAAAATTCCACATCTTTCTTATTTCTCAATATGTCAAGATCGTCTACTCACAAGTGTAAAGTAAATGATACCATATTAGTGAAAAATCCCTCATTCGAAAATTGGGTTATTCGAATGATATGCACAAGACATTTTGTAAACATTATTTGTAAAAAAATGTTTACTCTGGAATGGCTATTTTTCAAAGTAAGCTTTTTTTGGACATCAGTCATAACCCAAATAATTGATCTAGTCTTGATTTAGCGTAACCCGTGCTTTCAAGCCAATATAAAAGTAAGTTACTACTTATTGTTACGTGCGGGCTACGGTGGTCAACCACACACTGAAGTTAACAAACAATACCCTATAATTCAGTTTATTTTAAAATGTCACATTTGAAAAATAATTGCTGTGATCTTAGTTGGTACCTTAAACTCTATATGGTTGTTACACATGATAGATTAGTTTTAAATGGCAAATGATTATTGACGTATGTGTTACGTACGGAACAAACTTATTTTTTGATATTTGAACTGATTTAACCTGTACATAAGAAGTCTTTGATGTCAAAATCAACCAATCTTAAAATGAAAGACATTTTAACATAGTTCCCAATTTTACTAAATGACCCATTATTAAATCTAAGCGTATTGTCAATATCAATATAAGTATTAACATAAAGTTAATATATTCCGTTTAGTAAGTAACAGAAACTAATGCAACTTTTGTACTTAAAGGTAATTTTATACCTGGTAAAGATAAAGTAGAGTTTCAAGTTTTAATTTAAAAATTCTGATGATACAGTGGATTGGTGAAAATTAGTATGATAAATGTCCGATACATAAAAGTACATTCGTTTACATTTATATCTATATTTATATATAAATTTACTCTTACGCTTTTTTAGTTGTGGAGCCACAACATCTTAGAAAGGTTTTTCCTGAGTTGGCCACCTTTACACATTTACGAGTGACCATCAATACTCATAACTGTATTGATTCAAACTTTATATGCAACGATTGCTTTAGTTAGTAGTTTCCATTTTGAAGAAATCACACAATTTTGAAAGTGTATTAAGACATATATCTAATAAGACGCAGGAACAAGTTAACCAATCTGTCTGGGAGGACAGGAGATTGGTTGTTGTTGTAGTTCGCACGTATTGTGTTGTGGTCCTGTCTTAATCGCAGAGAAATGTTTTTTGTTTGTTTGTTTTACTTGCATTACAAATTCAATATTTGAAATAAATAAGTTCAGTTGAATAAATTATTGTATCATGACCACAATTAAAATTACCTTTAACTCTGAAAAAGAAGAACGGCAGAAAATATTTGTTGCTGCAGTAACTATTGTCTAAATTAGCTCTTCCAAAAATAATAATTTTTTAAATCCTGAGATTCAAAAACGAACTATACATAAATTACACTTTATGATATCTAAACTATGTATGTACTTTATGATATCTATGGTCAACTAAAATGATATTTATCTCTGACATAATGCATTATACAGAGATAACATATGACGTCGACAATAAACTGACGTGGCTGGGGCTGCCAATATGTTAACTGAGCCCGAGGGTTGAAATTCAGTCCATACATCAATCTTCTCGTTAACCACTACTTCAAAACAATGTTTCATTCATGTTTATTACTATATAAAGCTTCCTTCATTGATGATTAATTATTATATTTTATTTCCCGATAAACCTAAGCATACTTACAATAGTGGCTTGTAGAGACATAGGCCCCTAAAAAATAAATTAAAATGCTGATTATTTAAGATAAAGACGACTGAAATACTGTACTGTAACAAATTCTGTGCTACAGTGCTGAAAAAAACTAATTTTACCATAGTCAGTAATATTATTTAACATTATTTGCTGTTTTAATGGTTATATCGCAGGGTAAAAGATCACGTCAAGAACTACATCCGTCTCTTTTCCTTTAAATTTTGTAAACTAAATATATGAAACTACCTACATTTTTCGAAAGGGTAACGGTGTATTTTTTATATTATTATGAGGTTTAAAAAAATGTTAGTATCATGGGTGTTTGGATTGCTTTCTTGGGTACGAAATGCTGTGCAAAACAATTATGATGGTAAATTTAGTTTCGATTCAGTTCTGTTCATCTGATTATATCACACTAAATTATTTGTCAATATTTGTATTCCTACCTTTAAAAAGATCAAAGAGCAAACCTTGAAGAGATCAGTTGCTTAAGCTTTCAGAAGATGGCTGACACTGAGAGTCTCTTTTCATCCCAAATGATGCTGTATAATCCTCTTACGTCTGGTCTTCATTCCTAGCCGCTACGGAAACCAGCAAGCCTTCTAAAAGTAATACCATTGACAATACACCTGTAATATAATCAATGGTAATACGGTGCATCTGATAGTGGAATACCTTTAATACCTCTTAAGACTGGGACGCAGCACTGGCTGTGTGTTTTAACCGGAATACTAATAAAGTCCCCAGTGAATATTTTGTTTTGCTACTTGAACTCGAGAGCTAAATAATTTTAAGAAGGATTTTAATGATGTACTCAAAGAGAGACATTCTCGAACGTTCAATTTCTAACCAGCGTCAAATCTAATACGCAATGAAATTGCCATTTCTTCCACCTTAAAACACCCCTCCCATCAAAACCGGACGCTCAAATCAGTGTTACTTTTTTACATATTGAGGCACGTCTATTTAATAATTTGGCGCTGATAAAAACTTGTTTTCTATATCTAGGTTTAGGTCCAATTTCACTGTATTAAAGAGTTCTAAGAGGATTTTTATAATTTTATCCTCAGTGACAGTGCTATACTGAGAGCATTATTTCAGAGTAACCCATTTGGCTCTTATATCCGACTGATTTTCTTAATTTAGGTCTTAAATTAAAGGCATTCATGAAAGAATTTCACATCAACTATCATCATACTTGAGTACATACAGCATTACTCGACTTACCACAAACATTTCCCCCCTCCCCGACATTTCTAGGAAGTTTCTTATGCGAAATATTGATAAAATGATTTCTTTTATGTATTTTCAAGATGAATCAAGGATTGAATCAAGATACATAGTTCGAATTTCATAAAATCGGACAGTGTTAAGGTGACAGGGCATGCACCTGCAACAAACCTTGATTTGTTTCCCAAACTTTTACTGCAGTTAAAGATCTATGTCTCCAGTTCAAATTTCGTTACGTTATACCGGGTGGCTCACCTAAAGTGAACCTATAGATAACTTTTTTATTATAAATCTGACAAAAAACTTCTTATGGGGCACTTCCCTTAATTTTTAACGCTGCTGTTTGGAGTCACTTCGAAATTTAAAAATATGGCCACCATTTTCCAATATGGCGGACAACTTCGATTTTTCTTATGGAACACCCTATATTTTAGGGCATTTTTGGATTTTACACTTGATTTTAGGAACTTTCTATCCTTTATAATTTTTTTTCAAACCCAATGGTTAAGGAGGTATGAACAGTTAAAGTTAGATTTTTTCCCCATTTAAAATGCATTGGGACATTTTTGGTACTCTGTATATCGAAAACGGTTGGGTTTGATAATAGATACGAAAGAATAAAAGTGCCTAAAATGTTAGTTTAGCTGAGGTTTAATCATAAAATAATTTTTTGTCGAGATTTGATCGTGGGAATGTGTTAGTTTAAATATGATTTTACTCCATAAGGAATACATGGAATGGCACAGTTAAACAGTTAATGCATTTTAAATGGGGAAAAATAAAACTTTAACTTCTCATATCTCGTGAACCATTGAGTTTAGTAAAAAATTAGAAAGTATAAAAAGTTCCTAAAACTAAGCGTAAAATCCAAAAACGCCCTAAACTAGGGTGTTCCATAAGAAAAATCAAAGTTGTCCGCCATATTGCAAAATATATATTTAAATTTCAAAGTGACTACAAAAAGCAGCGTTAAAAATTAAGGGAAGTGCCCCATAAGAAGTTTTTTCTCAGATTTTTTAATAAAAAAGTTAGCTATTGGTTCACTTTAGTTGAGACACCCGGTATATTTTTATCAAGAACCTTTGTTGGAAACCGGCTGTCATTTAAGGTATTAGTTATTCAAATCGGTCGAGTTCTAAGCAAACGCAAAGTGAACAACCAGCACAAATCTGATTTTTCCAAGATTCGTCTTTCGTTTCAGTGAGATCAATTGGTCGAGTTTTATTGATGTTACAGATTTTTTCTTATCAAAACACTTGGTAAATTATTGGTTTTCATTTTTCATTTTTGATACCATTTAATCAAATCAGTTGAGTTTGCTGTCAACTGTAGGTCTCAAAACTACACCTTCACACAGATTTATCGTTATCCTTTCCTGAAATTTGAGTCCAATTTAAGTTATTATCTCTTTTTATAATCATGTTATTCTAAATGTATTGGTTCAGTAATCTTCAGTGAAATATCGGCCTTCATTTAAACTATTACTTATTTAAATTATCATTTCGAACCGAACGCCAGGTGAAAAGCCAAGATAAATTTGCATTTCTAAAATTTGTGACATTAAAGTTGAAGTATTTGACTGAAATTACTGATCAATTACTCAGTTGTTATTTATTTTATATGCTTTATTTTTTTTAATTATTCACTCGTTGATAAACAGGCTTTCATTTGAGCTAATACTCATTATAATCTAGTTAAGGAATTGCAAACTGCAGACCTCTAAACAACTCTAACTGAAATTTTTCCAGGTATACTTAAAAAACCAACGATCCACATCATCGGTTTGACTGGGTCATGTATGCTCTGGTGTTAAAGCAATATATTTTCGCCTTCAATTTATTTATCACGCAAATTGGAAAAGTTTTTAAGAGTTAGTGATATCCAATAAACAAAGTCTATTGTCCTGAGTTTAGCCTTCGATTATAGTCATATGTTGCCTTCTTCTAATTTTGTTATACTTGTGACCATAAATACAGAAGAAGACTTTTCATCGCCATGGTAAAAAGTGCACCAACTTTAGAGTTAGCCAAGAGGATGTAGATACAGCATTTTCCAGCTGGGACAACTGCTGTCAAGTAGTACTTATGCTTTCAAAAGGCATAATTTAGTATTCAGCAGCAAATATAAGCTAAACACCTGATAAAATGTGAGTGCAGGTGGAATGAAAATATGGTGGTGCATTGAATTACAGGGCTTCAGATGAGATGAGAGGTAATTCAAACGGCTGATTTGAGGAGAGTTATAAAACCTTCAACATTTTTTCCTAAGAATTTAACTTCCTCTAAAGATCTATACATCCAGTTCTATTTAAGTGGAGAACTGGCTTTCATTTGAGCCAATAATAAAAGATTTCGGCCTGAAAGGACATTTATCGATAATTAATGCTCGATTGCTCGTTAAGTCGCATAAATTTAAATATTTATTACATCTTAAGTTCCTGTCAAACTTTGCCACATATTTTATTCTAAGAACCTTGAGTACACCGGCTTTCAGTTGACACATTGAATGTAGAGATTGGAGTTTTAAGCGAACGTATCATGGACAACGAACATTTTTATTTGCCAAGGCTTTTCAAATAAAGATCGATAGATCCAGCATTATTTAGGCCATTTTATAAATGCTGTAAAAAGAATGCTGTATGAAATAGTTATGAGTTGTCATCATAACTCTTTCTTCTACTCACTTTGATTTTGTTAAGTTGTTTCATTCTGATGAAAGTTTTTGTCCTGTGTAACAACATTACAAGTTTTATTTTTCAAATTAATTCCAAATTCATCTGGCCCTTCATTTAGAGCGGCCGGGTGAAACTCAATACCATTTCTTGTCCTAGTTTATTGAACATTGGACTTGCCGACTTTGCTTCTGCTGACTGAAGGGAGAGAGAGACAGAGAACTTTTGCTTACTGTAAACCATGCAAAAATTGACAGTTGCACATCAAGTCCGCGTGGACTGTCTCAACCAATCAGATACTCGCTAAATTACTCATAATTGATCTGATTGGTTGAGACAGTAATACAACATTACAAGTATATCAAAAAAACTTGTAATACAACATTACAAGTTTTATTTTTCAAATTAATTCCAAATTCATCTGGCCCTTCATTTAGAGCGGCCGGGTGAAACTCAATACCATTTCTTGTCCTAGTTTATTGAACATTGGACTTGCCGACTTTGCTGCCAGTTCAAACTTTTTCAAAAATTCTGAAACATTTTCATATTGTTTACCACTAAATACTGTAGGTTTTATAAGCGGAATATTTTCAGAAATTTGACCGTGTAGTCCGTTCTGTGACGATGACTGATCCATTTTTGCTTCAGAGTTTATCGTGGAAACTTGTGCGTTCGGTTCAGCTTTTAACAAAGGAAATTTATCAGGAGAGTGCAGCGTATTGCTAACCAAAGATGAGAATTTGTCATCTGAGGTGTTTTGCAAAGTAACTTCTTCCGGTGTGGTGTTTGTAAGATTTAGGGCCTTTCTACCTGACAAAAGTTTTTCTGGGGTTTTTACTTCCGTATTTACGTAGCTGGGAAAGTCAGAAGCTGTATCTAATTGAGCCGTTACAGGTGGGACATAGGGTTCATATACTGCAGAATGAATATTCTCTGTTATACCTTCCAATTCTTTCAGCTGTGGGTAATCTTCATTATCCTTTTCCGATAGGTCAATACCTTGGAGGAAATCACTTAATTTTCCTTGAAAAACAACATCTCGTTTAGCTTTCTTATAAACGTCTTTAACAAGGGACAGTTTCTGCCTAAGCTCAGACACAGTAATGGATTGTGGGTCGGAAGGAATTTTTAATTTATATGCTCTAGCTAACCTTATTGCATTTTCTTTATTTAGAGTGTAAATGTCAATGTCTACTATTGAAAAATCCATATATCAACGATCTAAAATTCTGATTTGTAGTTATATTTATATTAAATTTATTCCTTAAATTCCTGTACTCTTTTTACGAAAAAAATATTAAAGTAACTAGACAGATGCTTATCATAGAGCAAAAAGAGATAGATGAAAATTTAGTAGTTAAATTGAGTATTCCAACCTTGAATTTTAGCCGTAAAAACTTAATCGTTTTGTTCTATAATAAAGTTATTTAATGACTCTTGGAGTCTCATTGTAATTTTGGTTTCTTAAATTTATAAACTACGAAAACTACAAAATATGAATTATTGTGCGTGACCACATTGTGCTTGCAAATTCAAAAATAACCACACTAAACACTCCCATCAGCCAAACCAGCACATTTTTACCGAATTAACGGTCAATTACGCCTCCACCATGTTAGAATTGTGCTTAGCTTTGTGAGAGCTTCGGGATCAAATCAAAGGCTGTTCATTTTATAAATTACTATATAATTTAAAAACCAAACCCAAAGTACAAAAACCTTCAGAATAAAATTTAATACAACAATGGGGTGATGACTAGTAAGGAAAAACTAAAATCTGACTTATACAAAAATTACATTATTTTTACTTTAGGAAGTTCAGACTGTGGAGTGTTCAATTAAATTTAACTTTCAATGAATCAATAAGGTTTGTAAAGAAAATTTACTCTAAGTTAAATCTCCTTCAAAAGGAAGGGACTTTTGTTTCTATAATTTTGGAAAAACATTATTTTTTGAATGAGCAAGCAGGTGACTATGACTAGGTTAATACAATTTAAAATAAAGAATTACATACATCAGACGAAGCACTTGACACACACACTAAATAATTTACTCTGCCATGATTGGCAACAGGCCTTTAAAAAAAACACTATCACATTCACTACACTCGCGGACCGACGCGGCGACTTATCGCGGACGACCCGTGAGACTTTTTCTTCCGGTTCCTGGGAGACTGATCCACCTAGGCTTTTTCGTGATGTCCCAATTTCTCCCCCACTAACCGAAGGTGGCCAATCAGATCAATTATGAGTAATTTAGCGAGTATCTGATTGGTTGAGACAGTCCACGCGGACTTGATGTGCAACTGTCAATTTTTGCATGGTTTACAGTAAGCAAAAGTTCTCTGTCTCTCTCTCCCTTCAGTCAGCAGAAGCAAAGTCGGCAAGTCCAATGTTCAATAAACTAGGACAAGAAATGGTATTGAGTTTCACCCGGCCGCTCTAAATGAAGGGCCAGATGAATTTGGAATTAATTTGAAAAATAAAACTTGTAATGTTGTTACAACCCCCTGCTCAAAAACGTCAAACTGTGTTTGACGTTGAAAGTAACTGAAATTAAGAAGTCTCTGTAGAAGATGTAGCGGTCCAAAAACGCATTCTGGATATAACACTTGAGGTTAGGGTCTTTTAGTTCTCAAAGTAGTTGATTTTATAGGGTAGATAAAAGTTCTGAAGATCACTGGACAATGGTGTTGCAATGATGGTGTTTGTCTGACACGGAAGTAAGCGTCGTGTCACTGGAATTATAAAGTCAGCTGAGCAGGTAGAAGATTGTTGACACCACGAAAGCGTGGATGGTGGGTCAGCTGTGGTTGTACTCCAGTAGTAGTGACGTCAGATAATTGTAGTCGTCAGCGTGCAGACATCAGCTGGGCGTCTCCGATGACCACCGCATGTGCAGCTGGCAGTACTGCTGACACGGTGTTTAGAAGTCAGCTGGAACTTGGAACAGTCGTCAATGGGTAGACACTGAAGATCTCGTCGTCTTCCAGTTGTTACGCTGTGATTACAATAAATGAAAAAGATATCCTGCTGCTCTTTTTATTTCTTCACTGGTCATTTCCCCCCCTTATCTTTAATACCAATCTTAATCATAATAACCATACAATAATTATGGATGTATTTTCAGTGGCATGAATAGGTGATAACTTGTTCCTCGTTTACAAAGTTGAACATATGTTTCCCTAAATATTATCTAAAATCCACTTAAAAAATAAAGAAAGTATTTATTGTTTCTTTGCTCCCAAGTACTACGATTTTTAACCTCAAAACATTTTATCTTATTAGTTAAATGATATAATCTGTACACAAAACTTATCCATGGTTTAGTAACCAAAGTTTTTATTTACTCGCAAAATAAAAGTTTATTCATAACTTTATTACATTTGTCATTTATTAGTGCTACGCAGACTTAAATAGAGAATATTACTGTAGAGAACAATCTCTTAGACCAGACACGAATATTAGTTGATCAGGCTAATATGTGGCTTGGTTTATTTGAGAATGTCTCTTAGTAGAAGTGCATCACTTCTGTTAAAAGTGAAGAGTGTACATCTTCAATCTTTTATACGTCATATTTGGGTATTTATTTAAAAATGGACATTTTACTTGTGCCATTTATGTCAACATCGGGAACAAGTCTCCTCCCACAATAATCAAGTTTAGTTTATAGAATCATTATTATTTACACATGATTCAATGCAATGGAATATAAATCATTATTCGATAACTCTCTTTATATTGTCCTTTGTTATCACTTTTACTAATATCCATTGTACTAAGTATGTCATTTATTTCAAGTAATGTCTTTTATAACTTCTTACTAATCATAAATCTATTCTACAGTGGCCACTTTATTTACAAATATTTACATGAGTCTCCGTTTCGGTCCGTCCGTGATAGTGTCGATAGTGCTCTTTCCAGTTACAAAGTTTTTATACCTATTTTATCTTACAAGAAACAAGTTTTTTATATTTGCTTGTTGTTAAAACCAAACTTTTAAAATTAAACCACAAGTATTCATGTCTACTGCTTTTAGCAAATTTATAATGGTTGATTCAATGCCACTGAAATACACCTTCTTTAATACAAATTATAAAATGATAAACTTAGTCACCTAACCAATGTGATCACGCCTATAGTAAAGTTTTAACCTCTGTACATGTATGTTATCTTTTTCTAATTTCCCATTTTTAAGCATTTCTACTTCATATGAAACTGGTGTGAGTTTCCTTGTGACCATGAAAGGTCCTTTATACTTATAGGAAAATTTTGTAGAATTATCTCTCAGATTTTTTGGAAACCAAACAAGAACCTCGTCTCCTGTCTTAAATTCTAAATTTCTTCTATGTAAGTCATAGTAATATTTTTGTTTGCACTGTTCTTGCCTTATTAAGCCAGGTACAGTTTTACGTACATTTTCTACAATTTTTAAATTTTCCAAAATATCTTTATCACAGTTAGGAAGAACTAAGAGTGTGTCACTTGGCATTTTAGGCTCGTAGCCAAAAAACAAAAAACTAGGCTTATAATTATGACAGCTATGAGGTGTGTTATTATATACAAAAACTGCTTGTTGTAGGTAGTTAGACCATTTTGAGGGGTTTTCCGTCACATAATGTGAAAGTATATTGATTAGCGTCTTATTAAAAGCTTCCACTAAACCATTAACATTCGGTGAATAGGCTGAGCTAAATATTTGACACATACCTAAGGCTGTGTGTAAACTATGTATTACTTGAGCTGTAAAAGGTGTACCTCTGTCGGTTTGTAAAATATTGAAAACACCATATGTATAGATAAGTTTTAACAAACATTTCGCTACCGAAGATGCATCTGCTGATATTAAAGGGAACACAAAAGCCATTCTAGTGGAAACACACGTAATACATAATATGTACTTATACTTGTTGCTGGGACATAAAGGGCCAATTATATCGGCTTGGATTCTGGTAAAAGGATTAAGAGTAGGATTAAGGATTCATTTCATTTTCTGAAGAAAATAATTCATTTTTTACTTGTTGATCTTCAATATAACCGAGAGATTTGACGGCTACGAAAAGAGCAAGCGTTTTCTAGCCACAAAGAGAGCAAGCGATTTTCTAGCCACAAAAAGACCGAGACAATGTCGGACATAATAATCGCAATGCTATACCAAGAAATTTAACTGCCGCAAAACAGTATGACAAAATATTCGTCTGCCGCAATTTCATCAAAAGCCAAGTAATCTGCCCCTTGCTACCAGCGAGAAATTCCCTGGCCGAAGTATGAACGAGAGATTAATCGGGCGATATCTAACCGGGAGAGATGCCGACCCCGACGGCGATATTAACGACGAAATATATATATATGGCGTTTCGTTTTATAATTTGAATTTCCCAACAAAATAAAACACACTTTCTCTCTACTTTATAAAACCCCATAATTTTCCCGACTCTTTCTCTCCCCACCATTTCCGGAACCCCCTTCATTCACACACACACACACACACACACACACACACACACACACACACACACACACACACACACACACACACACACACACACACACACACACACACGCACGCACGCACACGCGAGCGCGCACACACACGCACACACGCACACACGCACACACGCGCACACGCGCACACGCGCACACGCACACATGCACACACGCGCGCACACACACACACACACACACACACACACACACACACACACACACGATTCACCACAGTTTAGAGCTCAGCCCTTGGCGGTAAGTCCACGCCTGCCCGGCCATAACAACGGATATGGCCGGGATTTATATTTGTATATATATTGCGGAACTAATGACAGTCGTAGTTATCAAATAAGTTAATTTAGTTTCTTCCTTCTTGACTGGCCTGAGAACACTTTTTCAAGGATTTTCATTTTCAGGGAGATGGACATCAGGCAATTATTTGGTAAAATAACTGAGACCCCCCGCGAAAAAAATCTTCTCTGAACAGCGAAACTGACATTCCTGAAGAACGCTAGGGGAACTCTTCCTCAACTTCGAAAAATACTTCGATTGTGAATGATCTCATACCTGACTCTGATCGAGTCGATTCAAACCAATCATTATTGCATCCGACTTCAATGTCCATTGATACTCACTTAAGTGTACCAGATCTCACTGGAATAGCAATATTACCTTCATGCTCTAGACCTACAATGCCCAACTCTACAATGACGTCGAACATTTCAGAGACATCAGTCATTAATAATCCTGACACCTCTTTAACATGTAAGTCATATGTGCTAATTCTTGAGGTAGTTATCGGTGAGCTACCTCCGTCCTCATCATCGCTGCCCTCCTTGATCTATTGAATGCAACTGATTGTTCGTTTTGAGGCTTTGATTTGTCGGACTATTTAGACACAAGTGGTCTTCAAGACAATATCCGATACCATCTTCTTACAGATCAGCGAGTCACATTTTCGAACCACAATTTAAAAAATAGTATTACAAGTACCTAAAGTTACGCTTTTCATGCAAGGTCAAGTTTTACAACCGAGGCTGTAAGCCGAGGTTGAAAAATGACCGAGTAACGAAAAGCAGCTTTAGGTCCGTGTGGTGAACTATATTTTTCGTTACATTGCTCAATACAACACGAAAACTACTTAAGAAAACCAAAATGTTACAGCCTGTTTACCTTTAAAAATACATTCCAAAGATGCCGCCATCTTGTTCTTGCTATTTGAAGCAATCAGCTGATTGTCTGTTTCATTTGTGAGGTTAAACTGACAACAATGAACAACTATCGACGTATCGAACGCATGTAATAATCGATTGGTGAAATGAGCGAGTTTCACAAATCTGTTAATCTGTTATCTTCCTTCCGAGAAGAGATTATTTTTTACTTTCTAGAAAATCTGTTTACCTTACATATTAATTGTTTAATTAAATTTAATAATTTTTATCATTGATCGTAGTAGTAGAATTTATACCTTCTTCATTCACGAACGGAAATATTTGCTTATAAATTATCGATTGTTCGAATCGATACTATGTATTCAAACGAGAGCGTTTCGTGAACGATAATTATGATGATAAACGACAAAAATGAAACAGCTGATGTACTCGGCACTTTTTGACTTTTTTAGTCCTAGGAGTAAAAAAGATCAGCTGGTGTCGAGTACATTAGCTTTTAATTCCTAGGAATAAAAAGAGCGCATTTAGGTCCGGAAAACATGCATTAAAAACAGCTGTTTTTGAAGCTGTATAACGAAAAGATAGTACTTGTACCTTGGAACGCAATGTAACAGTTCGTATGTTTCAGAAGCAATGGCTCCATGGTTTCATTCATGGTTGGTATACTCCCCCAAAATGAAAGGTAGCTTGTGTAAATAGTGTGCTTTATTCAAACCAACATTGAAAAGAGGTGCAATAAGAGGCTTCATCCTAAAGCCTTGTCAAGACTACAAGCATTTTCGTGAAGATGCACGAAAACATGATCAGTCTCAATGGCATATTGAATCAGTCTTAAAAGCCAAAAACTTCACTGATTAAATTGAAATTAAGGTAAAAAAATTAAGCTGAACAGCTCGATAGCAGTGTTACCGAAACAATTAAGGCAAATAGAGAAAAACATCTCAACTCCGATATATTATTATAGAACACGATTTTCAACGCGTATTTGGACTCAATGCTTGTGTCTCTTTCCACTCGATTTGGTCCGTCAACTGAAATCCCATCAGAGGAGATACTTTACATCCGTTTGCAATGAAACAGGAGAAAAAAGAGAACTTTGTACAAAACATCCATCAACTGGAAGATTTCTATGGAATTGAAAACTTAACGACTGGGGCAAGACTTTGGTTTGATAGAATTTTAGTATGTTAAAACTGCAAAATCATAAATTAAATAAGCAGAGTCATTGCTGATTGAAACAAGTTCAACACATGTATCCGTCACGACTGCCTGAGAGCTCTTTGGTTCACCACCACCACACGCCGACTTTTTGGTGGTTTCACCCGCACGCGCTGGATAAGGAGGCTTCCCATCAGCTTTCCACTTGGCACATTGACGGATCCAATGACCTTTGGCTTTGCAATACTTGCATTTCGTGCTCACTTGCCGGTTGGTTTTCCTTTTATCTTGGTGACATCCAACATTTGTAGTGGCAAGGACGTCGTGCGATGTTGACCGTGGAGCCACATTCCGCTCATGAAGAACCAACGCCGATGAAACATCTTCGACCGTCTTTTTGTCATTCGCTTTCATGAGGAGATAGCTCGACTTGAATGTCTCAAACCGTTTGGGCAAGATGTGCAGTACCTTCGAAACGAACAACAATTCAAGAAACTGTTCGACTGTTTCGACCTTACGATTTTTTAGACCAGCGGCAAACTATCGATGTTTGGTCTTGATTCGTGATAGCATCGATGGGGCATCTTCGGTTTCATCCCATTGCATACTGAAGAAATCAAGACACTGACGAAACAACTGGTCTTCCGCTTTGTTGTCAAACTGTTCAACCAAAACATCCCATGCTTCCTTAGCCGATAATCTTCCAGAAATTCGTTGGTTTAGATCATCACTCACGCATTGAGAAATCACGATTTTTGCTTGCGCTGCTGACTTCATATATGCGTCGAACTTTGCTTTCTCATCAGGAGACGGCTTTTCAGAGAGTTCGGGTTTCAGCTTCTTTCCCTCCACGATGTCGACCGCATCAAACAGCTCCAACACGTCCATTACTCGATCCTTCCACGTCGGCCAGTCTTCTGCTCCTTTCAGTGGTTTTATTCCTTTTGCGTTTTCCATTTTAAAGTTGGACGAACTTTTATGCAAGAGGAAACGTGACACACTCGGGATTCAGTTAACTGCTATTACGGGAACGAGCAACCTATTTAATTTGTCACTTTTGCGTTTACAATGACAAAAACGTTATCCACACAGTTGAACGTAAAGCTGGGAGTCATAACCTATAGAATTTTAGTATGTTAAAACTCCAAAAACATAAATTAAATAAGCAGAGTAAAGTTGAACAGGGGAACTCGTTTATTACTGTAAGCGGACTAAACTTAAACGTTTTACAAAAAGCCAGACGTAAACAAAAACAAACATCACCATTATTATAATTTACAGCTGACTTAAAACAAACTGACTTTAAAGAAAGACTGAGGAGACTGTACAAATAACTTCAACATTTTGGGCTAATAAGGAATGTTCGGACTAGGTAAGAATCTTAGAGCTGCTAAAAGAAACTCAGTTTTTTCCTGCTGTGCGCAGTGGTTTGGTTGATCTGCTATCAACTATTCCACCTACAACGAGCACTGTAGAAAGATCTTTCAGCACTCTTCGACGTTTGAAAAAATTGCCTCAAAGTACAATGGGAGAAGATCGTCTTTCAAGACTATGTCTATTGAGTATCCACAGAGGAAAAATAAAAATGAACGACTTTGTTGTTTTGGCAAAAAGAAAAGGAACTTACAGTTTGCATTTCTTGAAAAGGTTTAGATCACAAACCTATCATGTATGAAACTGTATTTTTGTCATATAATGTGTGTTGTATTAAACAAATTTCAAATTGATTATTGATGGCTCCAAAGTACAGTGAGAGAAGTTCGTCTTTCAAGTCTATGTCTATCAAAAGATACTAGCGGCGGGAAGTCTGACATGACATCGCTGCCGTGGTCCCGAAGCCAGAATTGACATCGCTGCCATGGTCCCGAAGTCTGACATGACATCGCTGCCATGGTCCCGAAGTCCGGTCCGTTACCGACTGCGTCACCGACTAGCTATGCCATCACACACACAAAAAATAGTTGTATTCACTCATAACTGTTTATTATCGTTTTCATGGAATAATCAGAGAAGTGAATTGCATTAGCTCTTAATTAAAAAATTTTCTAGCCTTTGATTTTTTTATTATTTTATGTTCTTTCTAATGGTACTAAGTATAACTCTATAGGACAATTATTCACTTTGGTACCATTCAAAAAGTGGAACCAATTCAAGTAATTTTAAAAAAATCATAAAATGTGTGATAACCGCTAAACGGTTGACAATAGGACATGGGTTTATAGGAACTTTTTTCTTTATTTTAGTGAGTAGAATCCATTGGTGAAGTTAATGGTGTACTTAGAAACTCACCCTGTATAAATGCGATTTAGAACACATTGACGAAAAGCAAAATAATTTGGCGTTTTAATCAATTATCCTAATAGTACGAGAAACTTCAACCCAACAAACAGAGACATTAATGAACCAGCAAACCTAACTCCACTCGCAGGGAACTTTGTTGTGCTGTAAGTGAAATGAAATAAGTTTTGTAATCATCAAGACTCATGTAACCTTCTCACATGACTTTAATTGGAGTACTACTGAAAAGTAAATAATCACTACTGTTTATGAATAAAACGCTATTATAAAGAAGGTCTGTTAAAGTGTACATTAGTTATCGAATGTACCTCCTCACTTAAAGCGTTTTTTCTGTATGTTTTATCTTCCTGTCCATTCAATAAATATCTCAAATCATATACACACTATTGAAACGTTCTTCAGTTCTTTAACGCACAAAATTCATAATGTATCTCTTTTTGACATATGAACAGGAAAAAATAGTTTAGTACGTTCAAATATTTCGTTTTATTTTTTTTGGTTCCGATCCTTTTGTTTACTTACTACGATTTGAACTTTGCTGCAGGTAACATTACGAAGATAAAGAAGTAAGTTTCTTTTCACGGTCGCCCGGGAAACTTGTTGGCCTATAACTTAAATAAATACAAGAGATCGCCTGCTGGTTGAAATTTATCAAGGAAATAATTGGGTTTAGTTTTTACTTATTGTCCCAATTGAACATGTGACTGATTTTTTTTTACATTTTGTTTTTACTCCGTAACCAACGTGGCAACTCATAAAACCCAAGTAAATTTTTATATGTTTCCAAATTAATTTTTCCAAACTTCTCAAAAACTATAGCGAATTGTAATGGGATTATGCACACACCACAGGAAAGTACTTTTCTAATGGTGCGCTTAGACTTTTCCTACGTTGCACGAAGGCTGAGTAAAAGGGATCACAAAATTAATTCTTGACTATTAATTATATAGATAATGACCGATTTGGGTCACACTGAATTTATCACAATACTATCCATCGAAACAATAGTTTTTAAATTTGGAGTTTACCTGTGGCACTGATCAATATTTAAAGTAGCTTTGTGCTCATCATGTTATTTATTTATCTATTTAGAAATACTGCATAACAGGCTGGTGTCCAATTACAATGCAGTACATAATAAATTATACAAAAAAATATATAACAGTGAAGTCCATGCTAGTCTTTAACTAGAATATCTTCATGCTCACAACAGTTTTTTTTTTTTTTTTTTTTTTTTTTTGGGTAGGAGGTGGAATGCATTTACGCACACTGAGGGGCTCATTGTCCCCTCAGTAGTGTCGGACTCCCACGAGCTCGATGTCCCGTGAACTACCGACTAAACCACCTCCCTCGGCACCGAGGACACTAGCCTGGAACTGTTTCACACATTACTTCGGGCTAGGTCTTTGATATTACGCCGCTAGGGCAACCTCCGTGGGGAAATGCTGAGGATTAAGGCCGATCGAAGTCGACCTTTTTCGCCCGAAGAATGGCCTGGACGTAGTGCTTGACACAGTTCCAGTTGCCCTCTCCCTGGAGCATAGCTCCGACGATGTTGTTTGGGCTGACGATCACGCCGATCTCAGATGAAAGCGAGGCTCGGCGGACGTGCCAACGGTCGCACTGAAAGAAGGTGTGCTCGGACGTATCTGGGATGCCGGGGCAATACAGACGTCCGGGCTGGCGACTTTGCCCATCCGGTGCAGATAGGCTCGGAAGTACCCGTGTCCAGAGAGAAACTGGGTCACGAAGTAATCGACCTCGCCGTGCTGCCGCTCCACCCATGGTCGGACGGAAGGTATGAGCTGGAAGGTCCAACGTCCCCTCGGCTCGGCTTCCCAGTCGCGCTGCCAGGAGTCGAAGCTGCGATCGCGCTCTTCCCTGGCAGCTGTTTCCCGGCCCACTTCAGGCCTCCTCCGGTAAATCGCCTGCCTCTCCCTCGCAAGGAAGAGGACGGGGATGACTCCGGCGATCACCATCACAGCAGGCTCGGAGACTGTGCGATAGGCCGAAGCGACCCGCAGAGCTCCTCGACGCTGGACTCGGGCAAGCCGGTCTCGGAAGACTCGCTTCTCGAGTGCGTGAGCCCATACCTCCGCCGCGTACAGCAAGACTGACTGGACGGCAGTCATGAGCAGACGGCGCTTGCAGGAACGAGGACCGCCGACATTGGGCATAAGCCTACCAAGGGCAGCGACACCCTTAGCGGCTTTGTCGGCGGCGCGCTGGATCTGCTCGCCGAAAGACAGTCTGCTATCGACCATGACTCCCAGGTACTTTGCAGCAGGCTTAGTCTCGAGCGTGACGTCACCTATCTGCACCGGGAACACGGTGTTTATCCTCTTTTTGGTGAGGACGACGATCTCCGTCTTACTGATAGCCAGGGACAGGCCGTGATCTCGCATCCACCCGTTGACCTTGGCCATTACAACGCTGAGCCTCAGTTTTGCCTGCTCGACGTTCCTCGCAGCGATCAAGGCAGCGACGTCGTCAGCATAGCCAACGAGGCGGGTCTCATCGGGCATGTCTAGCCTCAGCAAGCTGTCGTAGGACACGTTCCAGAGATCTGGTCCGAGAATGGACCCCTGCGCAGCCCCGGAAGTGATGGGAATGCGCCGCTGACCTTCGGTCGTGTCGTACAACAGAACGCGGTCTGACAAATACGCTTCTATCATACGCAGGAGGTAGGAGGGAACTTGGAACGTATGCTCAAGCGCCCACAGCATATCGCTCCACCTGGCGGAGTTAAAAGCGTTCTTCACGTCGAGCGTGACGAGAAGGACCACGCGGCGCGACCAATGGTGTTGGTCCTCCGCCCTCCGCACTGCCTCAACTACCTCCTGAATAGCGTCGATGGTAGAGCGACCGGATCTGAAGCCGTACTGCTGCGGGGACAAGTCCCCCGCAGAGACGATGGCCTCGGTCAGCATGACGCGCAGGAGCTTCTCAAGAACTTTCCCGGCCGTGTCGAGCATACACAGGGGTCGGAAAGAAGAAGGGGTCCCCGGTGTGCTCTTCGCCTTCGGGATAAGAACAAGGCGGGCAACCTTCCACGAAGAAAAGAAAACGCCTTCCGCCAGACACGCGTTGAACATATCGAGCAGAAGCCTTGGATTCACCTCCGCAGCGAGCTTGAGCACCTCCGCCGGAATGCCATCGGGACCGGGCGCTCTTCTGGGTCGTAGGGATCGGACGGCAGCGGTGAGTTCCTCTTCCCGGAAAACTGGGAAGGCGCCTACCTCTCCGAATTCCCTGACTGGCCGAACTGGGTGGCTGGGAAACAGTGTATCGACGACGGCGGCCATGGCTTGTGGTTCCATGACCGCAGGTGGTGAGCGAGCCCCTAGCTTCTGGGTTACAAGTTTGTAGCCCATCCCCCAGGGGTCGTTGTCGATATCCTGACACAGCTGCTTCCAGCACCTAACTTTACTCCGGTTGATGGCACCGCGGAGCTCTCGGCGGGCCGCTCTGTGCTCAGCCGATCTGGCATTTGCATCAGGGCGGTTCCTGGCTCGCTGCGCAGCTCGTCGGAGACCAAGGCATCTCCTCCGGAGTTCCGCGATTTCAGGCGTCCACCAGTAAACCGGCTTCTTCCTGTGGCGGCGGGAAACTCCGGGCATCGACTGCTCACACGCGGTCGCGATGAGACGCATCGTCGATGCTGCCAGATCTTCGGCACCTGTGAAATTCACAATGCTCTGGTCTTTAATTACTTCTTTAAAAGTGTCTTTGCTCAGACGACTGGTGTTCCAGCGTCGAGCCAGAGGAGCAGGTTCAGCGCGCAAGCGCGCACCCTCGGGAAGGACCTTGAAGAGGATCCCCTGGTGGTCGCTAGAGGAATACTCCTCGCAGACACGCCAGTCGGAGATCCGCTGGACAATCCCTTCAGAGGCAAGGGATATGTCAGGGATCGTCTCTCTGCACCCCGGACGGCGAAAGGTGGAAATGCCGCCCGTATTAAGGATACAGAGGCCCGACCTGGCAGCCGACTCGAGGATGTAACGACCTCGAGTGTCGGTCCGCGGGGAACCCCATTCCACGGCTTTGGCGTTAAAATCGCCACCGACTATGACCCCGCCAGAGGTGTTCATGATCTCATCCTCGATGGAATCGACCATGTGGCGGTAGTCTGCGATCGGTTGGTTAGGCGTGAGGTAACAGGAGAAGACAGTGAAACCCCTGCTCCTCACCCAAACGAAGCCGTTGCCCGATCCGGAATCGAGAACAGGCACCTTCCCGAGGTCTAAGATCCAAATCGCCGCAGTGCCGGAGGGATCCGAGAACCACTGCGCGGAGCGTCGGTTCTGGTACTGCTCACTGAGAAGCAGTAGGTCAGCACCCTGCTCCGTGGCGAATTGGAACAGCAAGTCGTTTGCTGTCCTGCTCCTCTGCATATTAAGTTGCAGAACAGTGATCATTTCTTTTGTGTTTGGCGAAGCTCCTGGATGGCCCGTCGGTACTGCCCGCAGCGACCTGACCCAGCGGAATGCTTGACCTGGTCGCCCTTCAAGCCGGCTTCTGTACACAGGACACAGGACAGCGCTGCATTGCACGCGCTGGCCTTGTGGTCCTGGCCGCCGCACTTGAAGCAGAGCTTGCTTCTATCGGGTCCGGGGCAACGATTAGCGACGTGACCGAACCCCAGACATTTAAAACATCTGGAGGCCACGAGCTTCTCGCGTACCCGACAGCTCACGTACCAGATCTTCAGGTGGCCCTTCTCCAGGAGCTTCGCAGCCGCTCTGGCTCCCAGCGTCAGGATCGCCACCTTCTGGCCTCGAGCATTCGCCTTCGAGACGAAAGTCTTCACCTCGACGTTGCCGATGGCGGATTTAACGGCTGCAGTCACCTCCGCCTCGGTCGTCAACTCGTCGAGGTCCCTCACCTCCAGCGTCGACTTGGGCTCCAGAACGCTGACAGTCGCGTTCGCCCCCAAGATGGTCTTCAGGTCTTCGCTGAAGGCGGACTTGCTTTCAGAGGCGTCCCCGAGCTCGACCAGAAGATCGCCGGCTCGGGTCTTCCTCATAGATTTGATAACGGCGCCCTTCTCATCGGGCTTCGCTTTGCTGCGAATCTCGCCCAGCACGTCGGCGTAGGATTTCCCCTCCGACGGCTTGATGAGAAGAGCGTCTGGCCGCGTCTTGCGTGACCTCTTCCTTGGCGTTTTCTTGTTGTCTTGGGGGCCGGGCTGGCTTCCAGGCTGCTGGGGTGGAACTTTCTTCTTCTCCCCCTTCCTCTTAACCACGTCGGTCCATTTCTCCGAGTCCTTGTCCTCCAATGAACCGTCGCTCCTCTTCTTTTTCTCTACCTCCGGCTGGGCGGGGCTGCTGGCTGCCCGCTTTGAAACGGCAGGCTGGGCCTTGACCCGCAAGGATGGCGTCGTCTGGGTCGATGCGGTCACCGACTCGCACGACTGCCACGACTTCCTCAGCTGAAGGATGTGGGTAAGGCTAGTCTCCAATTGGACTATGCCTTCCTGCACATCCCTGCTGATGTTCTTCTGCCTACCAGTCGCGGCCTTCATGACAGCGAGGGTGGCGAAGCACTTTTGGAGGTGCTCCTCCTCCTGCTGCCTGGCCAGTGCAATCACCGCCTGGAAGGGGGACGGGTCGGTGTGCATCAACTCAGTGTCGCCGTTGGGTGCTTGCTCGGTGAGGACCGGTGTTCTTGTCACCGGGGCAGTTGGTGTCGCTCGGCCTTGTGGCGACCTCGCGACACGAGGCTTCCGGCCAAAGGGGTTTTCTACCTCGACGTCCCCACTTTGAGAGGGTAGCCGAGGAAATTGCTCCCTCTGGTTCGTTTTTGGGGTTAGGGTACCCCGGGGTGATTCTTGCACCTTTTGGAACGTTTTTTCTTCAGAACTTGCAATGGTGTCTGGATAAGCCCCCAAGACTGGGCGTTTGTGGCCCCCCAAAACAGTGCCCCAATGTGATTGTCAAAACCGACCCGTCGCCAGAGCAACTATATCCGTGTTCGACCGCCTCCAAAACACCGGCGGTCCCAGACGAGCAGTGGCCTCGGCAGAGCCCCCCCGTGACCGCAGCAGGGCCCTATCCGGTCGCCAACCGGCACCGCCACGGCCAAAGGGATTTTCGCCGGCTGATAGGGCAGCCAGGTCAGCTGGCTGGGCTGACCCGGGCCCCTGTACTATCCGGCAGCCTGGGTGGTGCAGAACCCAGTTTTTAAGCTGTACCCTCTGCTCGTCCTAGACCTCCAGCGCAGTGGAGGCTGAAGAACACAGAGTCACCCCGGCAAATAGGCCGGAATGATTTAGAAAAAACAACCGGGCTATTGAAATGAACCGAAGAATGGAGTTGTGAAAAGGAGACGCAAAAAAGGACCAGTGCGCCCCCCTCCCCTTTTAGTCGGCTCTTACGACAAGCAGGGGATACTGTTGGACATTCTGTCCCGGCCCAACACGGGAATGCTCACAACAGTACAAGACAATATATTATCAAAAATAACAACTACTGAATCTACATAACAATACAATAAATGACATGCCACTGTAGCAATTCTTTTAAATATCATCTACAATCCAATATAAACAAATAATAATAATAAATAATGAGAACATACAACATTTTAAATATCATGCATGGCATGCATGCAAAATAAATAATGCAACCACTACTCTACATAATTCAATCAATCTATTTTCATGACTTTGAAACATGCATACGAAACAAATTTATTGAACTATTAAATAAATCAATGTTTTCAAACTGTACCAAGGAATTAAAAATTCGTAACACAAATAGAATTTATTGGCGAGAAGGCACCAAGATTAGTGCGTGAGTAGTGGGGGGAGAACAGGAATCGGCAACGAGAATTGTGCCTTGGCACATTAAAATGTATTTTTGGCAAGAGAGTCCCGCTGTCCATCGCAACGCTCACCAGCCCGTGCAGGCATACCAACGTCGACACTCGCCACCGCTTATCAAGGGAATCAAGTTCAAACAGAGATAACAGCTCAGAATAAGGAACGTCCGTTGTGTAGTGACCAAAACTTTTATAATACAAAAAACCTCAGAAATTTCTTTTGGACACATTCAATTGCGTCAGCAAGGTAAAGTTGATGAGGATTCCACACTACTGATCCAAACTCTATAACCTCGACCTAACCAAAGAAAGATAAAGCAGCTTAATGACACCGATGTTTCTAAGGAAATTGCTCGATCTACGGATGAATCCCATAATAGAATAATCTGACTTACAAACTTCAACAATGTGGTTCGAGAACGAAAACTTAGTCAAAAATAACACCAAGATCTTTAATAGAAGATTTAGAAGAAGTTATTTTGCCCCTCATTGAGTAGTTGCATACTATCTTATTTGCAACAGATTTCTTTGTGAAAGACATAACAAAGCACTTAACATGAAATTTCAAATTACGATCACTCCAGGATAAAAGACGATCAATATCCTCTTGTATACTTAGGCAATCAGAAATATTGTGAACAACTGGAAAGATTTTGAGGTTATCGGCTTAAATGAGGTATTTACAGTAAAATATACAATCTGTAATGTCATTTATGAAGACAGAGAAGAGTAGAGGACCGAGATTCGAGCCCTGAGGAACACCCGACAACGCACAAAATTTAGACGATAAAAATCCATTATAACACACGAATTGAACCCTATTGTATAAATATGACGAGAACAACTTAATAAGGGGATCAGAAAGCCCTAGTCTATTTAATTTTGAAAGCAAAGTTAAATGACTGACCTTATCAAAGGCCTTTTCGAAATCTGTGTAGATGACATCAACCTGACCACCTGAATCCAAGGCAGTCATACAATATTCAGAAAAGTTCAGTAAATTAGAAGTGATTGATCTCCCAGGGAAGAAGCCGTGTTGGTGAGGACTAATAATACTCTTGAATTGATAAAACCATCTGGAGTATAAAACTGCCTCAAATACTTTAACAGGTGAACTCAGAATTGCAACTGATCTATAGTTCTTGATGTCAGACCTTTGACCCTTCTTAAAAATTGGAACGACCTTTGCGGTTTTCCAAACCTTAGGAAAGCGTGAATTACGGATATAAAGATTAAAAATGTAAAGCAAAGGAGAAGAAAAAAATTCAGCACACGCCTTGAAAATATATGGAGGAATACCATCCGGACCAACAGATCGTTTTGGCTTTAATTTAAGAAGAGCAGACATGACTTCTGAGTGGGTAACAGCTTCAAGCGTCATGACGGGGACACCCGGCAACACCGGCGAGCGGAGCGCCTGACTTTGTAACTTCTCAACACTGTTAAGTGGGCAGGTCTCATAAACAGAGCTGAAGGTCTCATAAACAAAGTTGCTGAACATTAGCAAACTCTTCCGATATCCACTCTCCCCCTCTACCTCATTACCATTAACGTACATTACAGCAGGTATGCCATCTATATTCTTTATTTTATTGATTTCACTCCAAAGTAATCTAGGGTTAACTTAAAACTTATTTCAATTACAGTTACATAGTTGCGATAAGCTACTTTAATCTCACTCTTAGTACGTCTACGCAATTCCTTATACTCAGTAACAAACTGAGGTATTTTATATTTGTTATATTTATAACAATCTCTCTTTTCTTTTTATTAGTGCAATTAGTTCTCTGTCAAACCAAGGAGGAAATTTAGATCGGAATTTTTTTGAAAGTGGTACTGACATACTTATTACATTATTTACCTCTCCATAGAAATAGTCCACTGCCTCATCCTCATCACTAATATTATAAAGTTTTAACCAAGAAAAAATTTTAAAACAATTGTACATGTGGAAAAAATGTGCTTTTTTGTAATTTCGGAAGTAACTTATAGGAGAGGCACACCTTTGAAACTTATTTTCAAATTTAAAAGTGATATTCAAAGGTGAGTGATGTTTGTCAATTTTAAGTAAAGGAGACTCATCCTCACGCACACAAAGGCCATCAATGTCAGACATTACTAAATCTAAGGTTTTACCATTTACATTCTTTGTATAATTAAAAAGATTCAAACTAAAAGATTTCATAAGAAACAACATTTGCTTACAAATTTCACCACCGTCTGCCAAATTGAACCTGTACCTGTGATAGGCAAATTAAAATCCCCTATTATCAACAATTTTTCATTTTTCAAGTTTAATAAATCAAAATTTTCAAAATATTTTAAGTATTCACTACTGTGGAAGTTTTGCTGAAAATAAACAATTGAAATAAATAAAGATCTTTTATTTGGAAACTCCAACTTAAGCCAAATATTTTCTCCTTCAGTTTCCATTTAATTTAACCTACGAGATTTAGTATGAGATGCAACAGCAAGCAAAACCCCCCTCCCCTAGTTAAACCGGTTCGCAACTGACATCTGCCCCGCCGGTACACAGTGTAATCAGCGGGAAATAGCTCTGCATTAAATTCCGTTTCGTTTGCAAAAATACTTAACTACATAATACAAGCTATATCGAATACAGTGCATTCTGCAAATAACTACCCGAAAATATATGCTATAACTGCCTAAATGATCTGCAAAATTAAATAAATATATAGGCCTGATTAAATACATGCTATAACGAATACAGAGTGGTTTGCAAATAAATCCCCAACCATGCGAGACATACCCGCTTAAATAAACTTCATGCACATTTTAAATACAAAACAAGAAATATGCAAAAGTGGTAACTTAATGTGATCAATCCAACAAGCAATGAGAATAAATATGCAAGTACATCAATAAGATAAATACCTGAATTAACTTTTACAATATTATGGAAGCTTATCAAGGTCGGATTTAGCGCTAATAAGAACTGCAGCATGCCCTTGGTCCTTCCGGAGAAACATTTTGCCCGCACTGGTGATCCACGCATATTTGTAGTTCCGCCTGGCTTTGAAGTTTCGCACCTCCGCCCACAGTATCCGCGACTCCTAGGTGAGTGACAGATTGATGTAGATCGTCCTCTCGCTGTTGAACCCCAACTCCGAGGCTGGGAAGGGTTTCTTTATCAGTGACCTCCGACGCATCTCTTCAATGTCGACTCTACGACAAAATTTCACGATGAAACCGCGAGGCTCGGAAGGTTTATTTTGATTTTTAGCCAGTCTATGTGCAGCGTCAATCATCATTTCATTGAATTCAAAATTCATTTGACGGATTGTATTAAAACAAATTCTCGTTATTAACTTCCGGAACACTATAAATCTCCAAGCAATTACTCCTCGAATATTGCTCCGCAGTGGCAAGCCTTGTGCTCAAATCATTGATTTTTTTCTTAAGAAGTAAATTCTCACTTTTCAAATTATCTACAGTGACAGCATTGTTGGAGATAGCAGTTGCGTTCTCTCCTACTAGCTTATTACAATCTTCAATTTTGCCAAAGCACATTTCAATTGATCTGTTTATTTCTTCCTTAAACGATTTTACTTCAGTCCTTATCGAAGCAATGTCAATCAAACACTGTTTGTAATCTAATTTAATTCGTCCGACATCATTAAGAAGCTGATCTAATTTATCATCCATAAAGACTCACTGTTTGCACTGTTGTGGCGAGTATTCGGCCGCCCCGCCCGGGTCCCATGTTGACAGACAGCTTGACAGCGACGACCTTGGAAGACCTTGCCGCCAGCCGATGTGCCGCTAACCTCGGATATAACCTCAAAAATGCAGAGCAGCTAATTAAGTTGTATTGCAGAAAGTGTAGTGTTACTACTGTATATCTTTATTATCGATAGAAGTTGATCGGCGGAGCAACGCGCGGCAGTAAAAACATTATTTTACGGAACGCTGTATAGAAGTAAAGCACGGGTAAAACTTGCAGTACTCTTTATTCCAGCGATCAATCAGTTACCATTTTAGCACAAGTTTCAAATCGTTCTTTAGCATATTGCGTATAGTTTATAATACGAGTTCAATTTTTGAAAACATTCTGTTTCTTTATTTTTTTTCATTTCAGTCATAGTTTCTGTATCTAGATTAAAGCTTTTTAAGAGCATCGGGAAAATATTTACAGAGTTGAGAACTTTTAGTGTGCTTTCGTAAGAACATTTTTCAAAATTTTAGCAGTGATCAATTAAAAGGACATTATTAATTTGTTTCCAATATTTTGTTAACAGTAACACTTTGATCACAATGGCGGGAACGGCCCAGACAAAGACGTTTTAATTACGATAAAGGGCACGATTAAAATGGATCAAATAATGTCAGACTGTCCTTTTGCCGAAGAACGCCATTCACTATTCTGACAAATACTCGTTTATTTATTATTAATTTTTAATCGATCGTGCTAAACACATTTTAATATCTTAATAATATTTCTAATTAATTAATAATTTTTTTAAATAATTTTCTAATTAATATTTAAATTGATCGTGTAAAATATACAGAATGTAAATTGTCTCCTACGTTATTCTATCTAGACGCTTCGCTAAGTTCATCAATGTACGACTTTAAATTGCAGGATTAACAATAATTAATTAATATTTATCACAGGTATCTCAAATTTGGATACCTTGTCCTTAAGAAAGTCGACTACAGGTTCTCGATCACTCAACAGTATTTTTACCGACGTTTTTAACCAGAGTTATTTGAAATCAAACATGCGGATTTTTTTCATTCGTAAACCTTATTATAAAGATATAACTCGCAATGTAAACAATACAGGAGTAGCTATTTGTTTATTAAGAGCGCAAAGTACGTCATTGCCGCTCGAGAATTATAGATGGCATCACAAACATTTTGAGAGCGGCAATGACTATTTGTGACCGTAATACACAAAATATTTTTCCTACCACCATTATTTAAACAGTTTAACTTATTAACTAACCTCTACACAAAAGTTCATTGAGGTTATGTTTGCTTGTTTTATTGGAACGAACCGGGAGTTGAGATAAAAACGCCGACTGTGAGATCAATTAACAATCTGTTGCATGACTGACCTATATACTTATTGCAATAAGGGTTTTCTCTGTTACATCCCTATTTCAACCGTTGTAGTCAACCGATTTTTACGATTGAGGTGTCATTTTAAAGCTTATAATCTAGTACACCGGCGACTGATAATTACAATGGGCATTTCTTTTATGGCTTCGACTCCCGAGCCATTGATTTATTTCTAGAGGGCGCTTTCAACGCTCCAGTTTTCAAATTTTAGATGCATTAAGGGAGAAAGAATGTGTCAGTTTCCTGATACCCAGTCACATTGTAAACAAAGATAGATTGTCTGCAACTGTAAACAAGATCCGATACATCTAAAAAAAATTAATGTGGGCTTCTTTTATTGGTAACTGTAGCCAAAGTGAGGCAGGTAGATCATTCGTTATGGTAAAGATCCACGATCGACAGATTTTATAGACAAATGAACCCTGAAACGCAAAGAAGAAGAAGGCAGAGAGAAAAACAAATCGAGAAGATCACGGAAGATGTGCGTAACCCTCGGCAAAAAACAGACAACTTCTGAGAGGCAAAGACTAATTGAAAATCATAAAAAAATATTTAAAAGCGCAATTTGCACATGGGCGGCCTCACATTTTCTGCCATGAAAATATGAAATTGCGATGTATTTTGGAATAATCCAGTACATATCAACTAGATGAAGATTCATTCTGATATGTTGAGAAAAAAGCGAGGTATAGAATGTTATTATTTCCAATAAGGTTAACATTGGGACAACGTACTGTGTTTACCACTAGCGATATCTCGGTAACTAAAGGACATAGAGCAATAATTAAAAACTAGTAAACCCTTTAATAGTTATTTATTAATTTAAAAATAAATATATTTATGGTAGAGTTGGAGGCATCTCAATTGAAGGTACAACAAAATAAACAATTACTATCACCGGTTTTATCTCTGACATCAACGGTATCATTTTTTTTTCCTTTTTTGGGCCGTATAGTCTCTCCATTCACACTATCCCAAGTAGCCTTATTGAAATCCTTTTAAGAAAATTCTAAGAGCATTCCCTCATCACAGTGAGGGAGGATTTAAAATATTGCATAACCCCATGAATCGTGTGATTCTTCACCTTAGACATAGACGTAGACATTGTGATCAATCATCTGTATTGAGGATTCTGTCTTCCTCATCCAGCGTCAGCAATATATAAGCATGTGTTATCCTCTTTTCTGGAATTCAGTTATTTAAATTAGTGCTAATGTTATTCCAAAAACGTTCTCTTTTACAATGCTTGATATCAGCAGCTCTTTTAATTCTCTGTGAATATGAAAGACCCTCAAAATAAAATTAGGTCTAAAATAAGGTAACTCTCGAGGCTACGCATTTTGGATTTCACGTCATAGTAGTAAATAAAGAGGGTATACCAAATTTCCTTACAACGGCCATTGCATCTAGATAGTTTTGATTCATATTACGCGATGACCCTATAAATGAGGACGGGAGAGTTATTTCTTCCAGGACGAATATTCTCGTTACCGAGATTATATTCACCGCAGGAAACAAATTTGTCAAATTGTTTATCCAAGGGCTCGATATTAAAGGGAATACCCTCCACAGGCACCTTGTTTATACTCGTAATCAAGTTGATCGAGCGGCTAAATACGGCTGCTAAATTTTCATTTTTCGATCATTACTCACAAACACTTCACATTAACTTTCATCATAAACTCCGAGCAAGTTGTATTCTCAATCGAAGTTACCAAGGTGTCGTTGTCATACATAAATCATTAGTAGTTATAATTAATTCAGGCATAAAAGAAAACACACCAAAACAAAATAATGTTTTTTACTAACGCGAAATGTTGGGACAGTATTATGTTGACAAAAAGAATTAGCACTTAGTACAAGTGTGTGTTGTCCAAAAAAAAAAATCAATCAAATCGTACATTGCTACTCAACACAAAACAACATGAAAAAATATTTACATTTTCTTTTTAAATGATAAATAGATCATAAAAGATACGTTACTTTTAACATACAGGGTGTCCAATAAGTAAAGTGCCAAACTTCGGGAATAGGTTGTATGGGTCAAAATAACGAGAAAACAGAATAAAATGTTTTCAAAAAACGCTTTGTTTACCAGATATCCGCCATTTTGTATTTTTTTGTATTGTTTACATTTTGTATTTTTTGATTTTTTTAATTTTTGTTTTATCTCCCGAGTTTTTTAATCGATTTTTTGGAACTCGGTATGCACCTGTATCTAGTCAAGGTTAGTTTAAGAAAAAATAATCAGCATGATCGAATAGTAAATTTCAAAATGGCGGCCGTTTAAAATCTTCAAATTGAAATACCGAAAATTGGTACATTTTACAAAAAAACATAAAGAACAATAATATTTAGCATTTTTATTTCCAATCCAACGATACCCAAATTATGAAATCGGTTAACAAACGACTGAGTTATGGTCGAATTTATCTAACAAGGCGGCGAAATTTGTGTAATTCAGCGAATGGCAAGGCGCAACAATGGACTATTTTGCTTCAAAAAATGCTGCCTCGCTAGCTAAATATGATCATAACTCAATTGTTTATTAACCAATTTTTATAAATTTGGTGTCATTAAATGGGAAATACAATTGTCTACAAATTGTTATTCGTTATATCTTTTTTTGTAAAACGTACCTTTTTTTGTTATTTAAACTTGAAGATTTTAAATGACCGCCATTTTGAAATTTAGTATTCGATCATGCTGATTATTTTTTCATACACTAATTTTGACTAGATACAGGTGCATACCGAGATTCAAGAAAATCGATTAAAAACTCGGGAGATAAAAAATATTTGTAAAAGATACAAAATTGCGAATATCTGGTAAACGGAGCGTTTTTGAAAAACATTTTATTCCATGTTTTCTCTTTATTTTGACCCATATGACCTATTCCCGGAATTTGGCACTTTACATATGGGGCACCCTAAAAAACAAATTATAATCTTTCGAATCCAGTTCAGCTTGGCATATTACAACAAATCTTCATACAAGTAATGTTACTATACTCTCTTCCACATTCACATTTAAGTACAGTTCGCGCGTTATATCTCCTGCTATGCTACTAACAGTATCATATGATATTTTAAACATATGATTTTGGTAAACATAGCGTTTGACCAACAGCGGGACGATAGAATTTTTTTTTTCAGAAAATAACCCCCTCTCCCCCTGCGCATTTGCAACCAGCTGACTCTGTCATAGCCCGAGATATAATGCGCGAACTGTATGGCAATTTTAGTTGTACTAACCAAATCATGTTATAATCAGCTGATAATTTTCTAATAATATGATATTAATGTTGGTAAACAAATATACCCAACATAGGGCGTAGAATTGCATTGTCCCATAAGGCCTGTACTGAAAGGTGAATGTGGAATTAAATATAGTTTCGCTTTCACTAACATATCTTGATGTATTTTAATATACGGTTGTTTTCAACGATAGTGAAACAACAAGCAAGTTAAGTTATTTAAGTAGAGCAGACCATCACAAGATCCTCTATTGTCTCAAGATAACAACTCGCATTTCTGAGCTCAGACAAAGCTTCATAAGCTCCAAGTACACAGCAGCTTAACTAGCTGACGTTTCCAAACTTCCCTCTGACACTTGAAACGACAGAATATTCTGTGCATTTTCAAAGAAATAATCTATTAGGTATTAATTAAAATAGTAATACGGATTGAGTTTTAAATGTCCCCCACCCCAACTTTTTCCAAATTTAAAAAAATATCAATCCCATACTACTCCCAAACATTGTTGGATTGTAAACATTTCATTTTTAGTGAGTGGGCACTTTCGGTTGCCATCTTTGATCCGCCTTATTGGATACAAAATATTTTTAATAATATTTTTTGGGCGCCATCTTGGATCCGTCATTTTGAAATAAGCTGAACTATTTCAAATATAGAGGTGTTGTTGTGACCCATCTTTATCAACTAACTTTTCATGCTGAAGCGAATGCCGTGATCCGGTTTGAGTTATCATGTATTGTTTCCGAGATATTGCAACTTTTTTAGTTTATAGATAAACAAATGGCGATATCTCAAAAACGAAAAATGATAATTCGAAACGTTTAGTGGCGCCAGCGCTTAAAAACAAAAGCCCCTACCACCACATTAATAGTTACGACTGGTTTTTTGGACTTGACTTTTATTTTGGAAATTTGTGACCTTGTTATAAAACTGTTTTGAGAAAGTAATTATCTTTTGTTTGAAGTGAGCTATATTAATTTTCACTTTGTCTTAAATAGTTTAACTATCTTATAATGTAAGGGCGTTTTTAACAGTTAAATTTAAAGTGTGGCCCAAAATGTGACCCTCCTAAATTGTTTACACAATCCGTCCGCTTGTGTTCTAGTCCTAGCTTGCTTTGACTAATTCGGACTTTCGTGTAATTTTTATTTGGGATGATCCTCAGAAAAAATCCTATGTGCATTTTTTTCAACAATGACAGTACGTTTCAAAGCAGTGAGTTATAAGTTATAAATATAAATCTTATAAATATAAATGGTGTTTCTCATTATTGTACATTTTTAAAGGTGTTATGGTAGAAATGAACAACATAAATGTTTTGAACAATGCTCCGCCTGTAACGGAAAATGTAATAATTATAAAGTAATTAAACTGGGAAAATACTCTAAAAATTTGTCTACCAATCCGGAGTCCTCCCCAAGCACAATAATGAATTACATGTAATAAATTACCGAGGACAAGTTGAGAGCATGTTGGCGAATTAGTAACACTTGGTGCGCGACAATGCATCTCAGTGAACAGCACAAGTGTTTGGAGACGTTAAAATATTGTTCTGATGACATTCACCGCAAAAATAAAAACCGCCGCATTTCAATTTCTTCTCTGCTAAAATAAAAAAAATGGTTTAATCGTAACGGCCCTCACGCGATATTTAGATAATTCCTGCTTATTTTCTTGGACAATGTTCATATTAATTCGTAGTTTCGTTGGAAATATTTAATATATTTTGTAAAACTTTAATATGTTTTATTGTATGACACATTTTTACCAATATTGCAATAGTTTTTGTTCTTGAATTTAAATAGTAAAAGCTTTAATAACGATAATAATAATAATGATAATAATACATTGGAAATTATCAAATTATTGGATAATTTTTCACGTACGAGGATTTAATTCCAAAACTTAAGAGTTCACTGAACACATCAACTACTATATCATAACAGATAACTAGTATTCAGGACTCATTTTCTTAGGAATGTTCTCCTAATCCTTGTATAAAATTAAAAAAGACAGATCCTCAAACCTCAAAATTATTTCAGGTGCAACCATGAATACTAGTGTGCTTAGTTACCACAAAAATTATCATTATTGTTATTATTACATTATTTTTTATTTGATGTTAACAATAATTTACCTTACATTATTAGGGTTTCCTTTCCTTCTAATACCCGCAAGGAATGATCCAACTCCGATATCATCAGCCGATATGAGATTGGAATTAGGATTCCATCAGCAGAGCTCCGGAGGGCGAGATGATCTGTAGGTGGCATTGGAATCAGGATAATCATAATATCGGTTACCCTTGCAATTGCATTTATTATAGTAAAGATGTGAAAGTAATGTAGATGATGTTAAACGTAACATTTTACAAGCTTTTAAATTGTTCGTAAAATATAAATAAGTCAATTAACCTTTGGGAAAAGTTAATTGACTTTCTGTTTCTTGCAAAATATAGTACTATTTTTAGGAATAAGACGAATTTCAGTCAAATTTGACTTGGCAGAATGTTATAGAAAAAATAATATAAAATCAATTAATTTTAGCCTCTAACTGAACATTTTTTTGGTAATTATTTTGTTTTTTGTCCATTCCCCTTGCGGAAGATTCATTGAAACGTACATAATATTGACATCTTATTATTTATATACTGGTGGTTTCACCCGTTCTTCGCACGGTCGAGAATAAGGTATCATATGGGATTTGTTTTTCTGAACTATAATTACTGTTTTTGGAAAAAGCTGAGCATGCTTTTGTCCAAGTTAAATTAGTACATCCTCAGCTGTTATCACTTCAGTTTGTCCATTCTATAAAAAATCAAACTTCCAAACTTTAATGGCGATTAGATAGACGGTTTAGTCAAAGGAAAAACAGAATAATGAATTGGATTTTACGTACACTGCGAACAACTAAACTGTGCCACATTGACATCTTGGAAACTGATCGATTAAGAGAAGCTTTAAATGGGGGATTTCACTTATTTTTTTATTACAATCAAAAATATGAATTTCAATTGTAAATGGTCACTTTTACCAGCATGGCAGACAACTTTTATTCTTCTTAGGGATCATCCTGTATTTTGTGGTATTTTGGATTCCACGCTTAGTTTAAAAAATTTTTATTCTTTTACATATTTTCTCACACCCAATGATTAAAGAGATACAACTTTGCCATGCCTTTGACTACTTACGAAAGATCGTCTATTCAAGTAAACATTCTTTGTTTGAAATGTTCTAGGTTTTTTTCTTCTTGAAAACAGTACCAGTTTCCAGATCCCGAAACGCCGTAAATATTTTTAACTAATCAGTGATGGCATATGAGAAATATCCCGCAAAAATCAAAATCAAAACAAGTAAACATGTTATTAGCTTTTTTGTAATTAATAACTTATCATAAAAATAAAATGGCAACTTTAGAAGCCTCCTCCTTATGGATTTTCAAAATAAAAATAGGACCATGTCCAACTCTGGAATTCCTGCAAACTTTGAGCTCAATCGGTCCAGTAGGTTCACGTGATGGTACATCAGAGTCGTGCACAAACATCCGTACCTTCCCATTTATAATATTTTAGTACTATTAGTAAACATTGGTTGAATGGTATGGGTCGTAAGACTTAAACACTAAGACGTTCTTATTTTTAATATCCATTGTAAAAAACAGGCGATATTTTATCGTGACGTGATTTGGATATAGTAAACAAATGTACCGAGCAAACATAATAAATACCCCCGTTGAAGCAGACCTGCATACTCAGCGAATTTTAAATGTAAAACAACATATTTCAATCCAATATAGCGAGATTTGACATGTTTTGGTAAGCTCCATAAGAATAACATGGGGAATGAGTATGCAGGTTTGCTGCTACAGGTATATTAAAACTGGGTGGTTTTAATTCAATATTTAGTAGATCTGAACTAGAAGAAGCTATTTACCAAGTTTTATCAAGAAATGTTGATAAATAACCGAGATATAGAATTTTACTTATTTCCCATAAGGTTAACATTGGGACAACGTACTGTGTTTACCACTTTCAAGATCTCGGTAAGCAATGGACATAGAGCATTGATTCAATCTACTAAATTGTTTGTTATTTTGAGCTGAATTCAATGGTGCCAACAAAAATTCAATAAATTTAATTTGTCTTTGTAAAAAACTCAAAAAACCCTTTTTTTGGGGGGGTTTACCCACCTTTACCCCCCCTTCTGGTGGTCCGATCGGGCTGGTTCACGAACTCGTCCAATTGATTACCACTTTACATGTCTGTACCATTGGTAAAGATCGGACTATTTTAGCGGCCGCTATCGTGCTAACAGACATATATATATATATATATATATATATATATATTATTAGAACGAATAGTGTTTTTTGCTTCTGGGGGCCCCAAAACGAAAAGTTATAATGTTCCCGAGCTTAGGGGTCTTACCATGAGACCTACGGTAATAGCTTCTTCCCTATAGGGGAAATTCCCTAAAAGAGCATTCTCCCATAAAACATGTACTGAAATATGAACGCATTTTTTTAACGGAACCCATTTTTAAGATTGAATAATGTACATATAAAATTGAAATGAGTTTTGTTTTATTGATCTTTACATTGTATAAACTTGTTGTTTAAGTTTGATCGCATTAAGTTTACATTATGTGCTCAAACAATCCGCCATTGGCATTTGTATAAAGTTGTGCTCTCTCCATCTAATTCCCGAACACGTGTTGCTAGGTACCTCTTTAAATTTCTTGCATTAATTTTGTTACGTTTGTTTTGAGGTGCTGAATATCCTGTTAATATCTGTGTGTGTTTTCATAGGCCTTACTTTTTATGTATTCCCAAAGAAAATAATATAGTGGGGCCAAATCCGGGGATCTTGGGGGAAATAATCCTTCACTGATAAAATAAAGTTTTGGGTTGCGGTTGAAAAAAAAACACCCTGTAGAATGAGATGTAACTTGTAGCTTGTATGTATAATGTAAAAAGTATATTTAGAACAAAGCAACAGGATATATATCCTTGTATGTATAGAAGATTTTGATTTCTAAGATACACAGTATTACATAAAGCTTTTTGCTCTGCATCATTAGGATTAAAGACATTCACCAGCTTTCGGAGGTTAAACAGAAGTATTATTTTAACTAGAAAAATGCTCTGAAGTAAACAAATATTAATCACCTAAGTACCAAAATCCCTAAAGGGTAGTATGATTTCAACCCTTTTTAAATAAATTGTTCATAAAAAAGACGCTAAAAGGGAAATACGTAAGTCAGTAAGATATGATTTGGATTGATTCCAAATATCCTCTCCAAATCGCTATCTGATCCAATCCTTTCAAGGATCTCCAGCTCAGCGGGTGAAAAAATATTTACAGCCGTACAAGGCTGTGCGTTGAACCAAGATGAGATATATAAGTTAAGGTTGACAGTTCTGTCTACATTTTTCCCAATAAAGTAAAAACTTCAAAACTATACATGTGACCCGCCAAGGGAAAAGGGACTTTAACTTCCATTTTTTTCGAAATTGAGTTATTAGTATATCCTTAATCTACATTAAACACCGAACAAACTGGTGAAAGAATATTTAAGATATCTTAAAAAATGTTTGAGTTATTAATATATACATGAAATATTAAAAACATCAATTTTAGGAAATCGAGGTCTAAAGTTTTACAATATTCAAACTGAAATGTTTTTGTTACTACTTATATTGTTGGTTATGTTTTATATATAATTTTGTCAGAAATTTAAAGCTAAATATAAATTCACCATTGAATTTGTGTCAATTGTTTGTATTTTTTGTCAAATGTTGCTGAGATAGTTGGGGGTAATAAAAAAAACACAAAGTTTAAAGACAAAATGTCTTATATGATACAAACTAAAGTTAATTTTAATTTTATACTCAAATAAGAATTTATTATAAAAAGTCTTAACAACACATGACATTATAATTGGTGTCTGAGTTTTTACTTTATTATTTGATGACATTCTATTACATTTTAGTTTATTTAGAAACTTCACTTTGACGAGGAGCTACTTCGTCGATTACTCCTTTTGGAAGATCCTGTACATTTTCATGATCTAATTTCTTGATAAGGGCTTACCAAGTCCTTCATTTATTCCTCACAACACTCTCGGATTTTCTTAGCTAAAGTATTAAATAGCATCGGGGAAGTCTAGGTCCCCTTTTTCGAGATTGTGAGGGTTTCGAAAAAAATTAATTTAAGCATGTTAAAAGTTAATTTCAGGTTTAAGATAGACAAAATATTGGTTGGAAACATATAAACAGGAAGAAACAATAAAAAACAGAAAATGAGTTTTTTAGACCCTATCCTCTAAAACTTGCTGTCCTGTAAAATTTTCTCTGGGAAGATAAGGTCCCTTTTCCCTTGGCGGGTCACATATTTAGACGTTAAGCAATTTTTGGTGCTTTGAAATTCTAAGCTATGCATATACAAGAATTTTTTGGTAACCTATTTCAGAAGAATACTAAGAAAAAGATAAAATTGAAGAAGTTTTAGATTTATTGTGCATTTTAGGGATTTCTCCTGTAGGGAAGAAGCTATTGTCGGTGTGTGTGTGTGTGTGTGTGTGTGTGTGTGTGTGTGTGTGTGTTGGTGTGTGTCCATAATCACGATAACTCTCATAAAATGTCCGATCATATTTAAATTTTTATAGGCGTGTAAAGTAGTATTTATTTGGAAATGTTCGAACACCAGCCCGATCGGAACATCGGAAAGAGGGGAAAGGTGTTCTTTTTTAAACCACATAACAATAAAATCATATAAATTCCCAACAATACACTTATTCAATTTGGGGAGAGACGAGGGATAGCCAGCGGCATCGAGCTGCCAGTGATTGTAATTAGCTAATTAAAAGCTTACCAAGTCCCCTGTAGCTTCGTGCTTAGTTGTTGGTAAACAACTTTTTTGTTAGAAATTGTAATTTTTTGAGTTCGTTCAACTTAAACAATTTTTATCAACTTCTTACTTTTATGAAGTACTGGTTTAGTAAACAAGAACTATTCAATAGTAATGATAATAATAACTGGGGAACAAGCGTTTAAAAAAATAGAGAAGTAAGAGGTGAGCAACGATTTTCCACTAGTAAATCACTTGTCCCTTTCCACCTTATACCACAAAAACTCATCTAAAGAGCATCCTCAGCTTATTTCAGCATTAAGCTTAACTATTTTTTTTAATAACTGCTGTGTAACCAAATATTGTATTTAAATGAAATAAATAAATAAAATAATTGCAGTAACGATGAGTGCTTTGGGTGAGTGATTAATACATACACTAACTCACCCTCTTACTGGCAACAGAAAACAACAGTGCAGTTTAATTCCAGTAAAAGACAAAAAAGTTTAGACCTCGTTGTGCGCTTTTATGTCTTTCTTTAACGTCAAGAAACAGTATGTTTTAATAAAAAAATTCCTTACGCTGGTTCGGTTAACTGTAAACTGTATTCGGTGGTTTGTTTATTATGGCCATATCAATCTTGACCTAATTTGCATTTACTGATTTTGTTGTCAATTTGAATACATTGGCGTTTTGAAAGTGAGAAATTAAAATCAAGAAACTAATTTTGTTGAAGACGTTAGTATGAAAACCTTTTGATATTGCTGTTTTTGAGATTATTTTAGGAATAAGTAACCCATTTCACCCTATACAATCGACAGCTTCTCCACTTTAGACAAGAAAATATTTAACTAAGAGAAAGATTAAAGAAATATTTACTAAGAGGTCATCTTATCAAGAAAAAGGACTTCATCCTTATGCCATAGCCCATTTTTTCGTTTTGGAATAAAATCGAAATGGCTGGTGATTAATGAGCCTTTAAGTAGGAAATTTTGAAATGGATTTTAGTAAAAATACTCAATTTTAGAGGACCGATGATTTTATTTGATACTGATGATCTGTAAAATATTTAAGTAGAAAGACTTAATTTTGAAGGACTGATGATTGATGATGGAGTTACATTTGCTGTAACAATTGCGTAAATAAATAATAAATGGCTTATGGTCTTTAATCAAGGATTGTTGTCTTTAAATCTTATGTTTCATGATTTTTCAATTCAAGGGCTTTTAAGATTGAATACGACTGTCAATATTCTCTTTTAGATCTTTAATTTTTTTAATTTATGGGGCTCAGTTGATAATTCAAACAGTTCAAATATGATTAAAATACCTCGACACATTATAAAGATTTATTTCAATTATCTTGTTTTTCACAACGTGTTGAAAAGAGTTTGTTTATTTGACAAAAGATAGAACTGCTAGTGGAAATACTTTGTAAGGCAAATTTGCCTAGTAAATATTAATGACCAAGCAGTATAACTTATCATACAACAAGCATAAAAAATCAAAATTAGGAAAAACTAACAATTATACTTTTTAGCACTGATTTTCTAACTCATGACATGTTATCTAAGCACTCGCGATCGTAGCAAAGTAAATAATATAACTGCTATAACTTATAACTGTTTGGCCAATTATAACTATTTGGATTTTTAATAAAAAAAAACATATATCCAGGGTATTTCCAAACCAGTTCTAGTTATTTATAGTTTGATTATTATATCGATAATAGCTGAACTAAATTATGTTTTGAGCGCTTGGTTTTTCCATGATATTTGTCTGTTTGTAATTTTTACGTATTCATTCTAAACTTTTGTACTTCATACCTTCGTCAAACAGAAGAGACTCATAATACATATTTGTCATTAAATATTAAATAAATATTTTTAGTGGCGGCCTCGGTACACCAACTTTAAAGTAAATATTTTATGCGAACAACAATAATTGTTTTATCATGAGAAAAGAGAAATATTTATCAAAGAAAACGTAACGGTTTAGGATACTCCTCCATAGGAAGTATTTCATAATTTGACGGAAGTAATCAAATCGAAAATACCTGATATTGTTCCATTGGTGATACACTTTTTTAGACATATATTTCGAATAATAAAATAAATTAATACAATTGCTTGCGTGTGAATTTGAAATGTTTAGAATGTTAATGTTTAGAATTTGTATTAAACACTATTGTCGTTTTTGTTTACTTGCATTTTTTACCGTATTACTAGGTAGAATCTCCGAAGAATTATTTTAAAGGATTTCCCTCGCATAATCGCAAACGAATAAAGAGCAATTGTTATAGCTTGAAACATTTAACAACGAGAGTAAAGTTGAAACTTTATTCCGATTGCAATGTTAAACAGGATTCGATGGAAGCCAGCGAGCGATAAGGCTGCGGTAAAGAACGGCGAAGACGGACAGCGACAGTTGGGCCGCGGCCAAAGAGTTTCATTACACTTCCAACTTACATGACAGGGTCAACTTTGAGTTACGTTCAACTGATTCTAACAGAAAGAGCAATGTTTAATTTTAGGCGAACAAAGCAAATTGTTTTCAAGTTTAAATATTTTCTTAATTTTAACCCTATACTTTAATCCAGACTATAAAAACTCTTTGCTAAAAGCAGTTTTTATTAATAGTGAAATAGGAAAACTATAACTATAGCCAAAATGTAAACTCAATTACCACTATAATATACCTTAAGGTTTTGCAACCAACAATAAATTGTTTGTATCTTATGATGCGAATTAGACGGCATATTATTCTAAAACAAATGTCTAAAAGCCAAATTATAGAAATTAGAATTTTTAATGGTAGTAAAATATTCAAAACTATTATTCGTACTTATTTAGTTAGTTCTCTCAGTAGTTATTTTGTAAGGGATATTAAATCAGGTTCATAAGTAGTGTGTTATAGACACTTTTTTGTTAAATATTGTTTTCCCTACTAGTTCCTAGCTGGGATCACAAAACAGCACGGCTAACAGTTACAAAACTCCTTTTTCTGAAATATTCTAAAAAATTATAATTTTTTTTTGTAACAGGTGTTTGCTATTGTGCATTGTGCAGCAGGTATATTTATCCATCCGAAGAGTGAGTACTGTATTACAATTTAGTGGTTTTTTGTCATCCACTGAAGACCTTATGTCATCCAGCTCAAAAAGCTATCTTCAATGCGACCTAGGTTTCAGTACTTTTGTACTATCATCAGGCTACAAAAATTCTCTTTCAGTGCGTTGGACGTCGTAAAAAATAGAAACAAATACAGTCCACATAAAAAAAAACACGAAACACGAGGGGCACGGACACGAATTCGACACATAAAAAACGAACAATGATTAATTTACCGGCCGCGGCGGGCGAGTCCCCATCGCGGTAATTGTTTTATATCCCCCCCCCACGTTCTAAACTTTTCTATATCCTGCAGTTTAACTTCAAACGGGAGTAGGGTACCCGGGAGGATAGCAGGGGTTTTTCCCATGACGTCATCAGCTGCGCCAGCGGTCATGGGACCGTGACGTCATCAGTTCCGTGATCTGTATCTGTCACGTGATCCGTCAGTCAAAAGATTACGTCATTTTTAACCTCAATTACAGTACACCTCGGATTATCCGGACCCCACATTATCCGGACCCCACATTATCCGGACTGGTGGTTCCCCACCCCTCCTATCATTAAGATGGCTCATGTTTTTTTTTAGTTTTAACCACATGTGTTTTAGCGAGCTTTTGACGTCATCAAGATGGCGGCGGCGATTTCCTATCGGTGTTTTAAAAATGTTACCGTTGTTGTTGGGAACCCTGGTCTTTGAGTTGGTGTACGCTGACCGAGGTAATCTTGTTTATCTATGTCTGTAACTGTTGTGGTTGTCCAAGATGGCGGTGCACATGATTTAGAGAATTTGGCTGTTAGTGTTCGCTCCGTTTCCACACCACGGTAAGCCGTTAGGCTAGGCCGTATGAGCGTCGGCGCGTTTTTTATTATAGTGAGTGTCCCCAGTAGGCCTATTCTCACTTTTTTAAACCACTGCCCCAACCAACGCAGTGGCTCGTGGCAACCATTCCATAACAATTTGCTGCCTCCGATATTTTTTTGTTCTGTCTTCCCCGTGAGGCTATTTACTTGGATATTATCCGTTCATATAGCCTAGAAGGTTGACAGAATTTTTTGTTTTTATATATTTTTTGCCCTCTGTTGGTCTGTTCATTATGTATGAGGCATTTAGCCATTTACCTGGACTGTGTCCTTTTCTTTTGGCCTATAACCTCTCCATTTACTTAGACAAACAGAGGATTTCTTTAATTTTTATATTTTTTTGGTCTTAATAAAAACAGGTTTATATTACCTCAGTCTAACAATAATTTTTTGGTCTCTTACAAATACTAAGGTAATCCTAAAGATGGGTAGTAGGTACTAGGGGAAACATTTCACGTTTTCTAGGTGTTATCCAAACCCTTGTTCACCCTGGTCTTACAGGTTTTACGCTAGCCTGATGGTGAACACTGTACCATAAAACATTCATACTTGGAGATTTGCTCTGGAGGGAAACATTTCACGTTTTCTAGGTGTTATCCAAACCTCCTTTACTTGCCCCTGGTCTTACAGGTTTTTACACCAGCCTGTTGAGCAAGTCGCAATCTCCCACACACACTGGGCTGTTCAAAGGTGTAGCCTAGACCCTCCTCGGTTCTAGGCGCCACAGTCTACTAAGCCCCACACACATTCATTCCCCCATCTCGGATATACCAAAAATATATGTAAGAGACTTATAATATTTTCTCAGCATGAAATTGCGCCGATTTTAAGGCGCAATTCTCGCTATTTAATTTATGTCGCTTAACTATACAATCTACTGTAATATCATTATCTATATACAAACTTTCATCAATCTCTAGTACATTATCGTGAAACTGTCTTAAAAATTTTGCCTTTTCCAAACCTTTAGTGTGAATAGCCTCAAATGGCTTACACAAATTTTTAATCAATTCTTTACTGAAATGAACATTACCCTCCTCACACTTAAGGTGGTGAAAGTGACGAGTTAGCCAGCGAGCTGTTCGCTTCATTTTACTATTTAAAATATCATAGTCAAAAGGAGGTTTGAACAAAAGTTGGGCCCTGTAAGATTTCCCCACAATAGCAAACTCTTTAACTATAAACATATTATTATTGTCTTTAAACCCATGAAATTCGACTACTGCCTCCATAGTGACAACTCGCTGTATAAACGGTCAGCAACGCTAGAAGGTAGCTGGTCTGTGCGGTGTTCGGCGTCAGCTAGTACTTGATCAATGTAAACTTTAATTATATCCTCGATATAGAACAACTCTAAGAGACCGCGGCAAATTAAGGGAACATTTTTTACTAGTTGGTCCCACTCATACCCATTGAGGGTCACAGAGTGTTCACCATCAGAAACAGTTGCATAGTAATTGCCAAATACACTGTGAACTTTAATACAGGCTGTTACCTGTTTGCATGTTTAGCACCAATGTTAGGCTAGGAATTCAAATGCATAGTGTACCTTTTCACTTACTCTTTTCAATTGTCATTATTTATTTGCATGAGGCATGCACATATTTTCATTTGTAATAAGTTAGATACATTCCTGAAATAGGAGTAGAGGATCAAATTTTATTTTTAACGCTCTTTAACGTAAATATTAATTAGAGTTTGAAAATAAATTATTAATGTCTGAGTTTTAAAACCATCTCACAAAACAATTATTCCAAAATGATTTCTAACGATATTTAAAAATAGTTTTTATTTCATTTAAATATTAAGAATGGAAATAATTATTAAATATTATTTTGTGTATTGTATTTTCCTCCCGTAAATAGAGGTCTTAAATTTATTTTGAGTGTATTTATTTATTTATTTATTTATTTATTTTTATTGGTCCTCGTCGAGGCCAAAAACAATAAATTCCACAGGCGGGTCTGCGTGCCGGGTGGCTGTTTGGGGATGAGCCCTTCAGCTGAGTTTCGTGAGTGCTCATTGTTTTCTTTAAATAGGTCTTAAATATGGAGGATATAAATTTGTTTTTGGAGAACTATAGGAAAATAAATTGTTCAAAAATAGAATCTTTAAATGACATCAGTATGTGTTTTAATGCTAGTGAAAGCTGCTACAATTTATTTTACATGAATGTACGCAGTTATAATAAAAATTTTGATTCACTTTTAATTCTATTGCAGTCAGTTAATATTAAGTTTGATTTTATTGCACTGGGGGAGACATGGCTGGGTCGAGACGGGGGTGGTTTGGAATTAGAAGGGTATAAACTTTTTTGTACTACTCGTGGCAAAAATCAAAATGATGGAGTTGTGTTGTATGTTAGTGAAAGAGTGAATGTGTGTGAATGTGTTGAACTGGAGCTGGGTGACGTGAACTGCTTATCTTTGGAATTTCTCCTCCAAGATAAGCGATGCAATCTACTCACGGTGTACAGAACACACGACAGCGACTTGGACAGTTTCACTAATGCTCTCAGACATTACTACGAAAATACTCCGAACTCAAAAACTTACATCATAATGGGAGACGTAAATGCAAACATTTTGGACTCAGACAATAAGACGGGAAGGTATTTGGACGTTTTGTACGAGTGTGGTTTTATGTGTGGCATAGATATTCCCACACGAGTGGTGGGAAATAGCATGACATGCATTGACCACATTTTTATTAAACACTATGACTTCAACACGTTACGAACTGCGGTGGTGGGGACGGAGATTACAGACCACTACAGTATATGTTTACAAATTGACTATGCACTAATGTTACGACGAACCTTTCAAAACACGTACTCCTACATAGATACAAAATTGCTCAGTGCTTATATTAAAGATATTGACTGGGCAGTAACCTTAAATATTCAAAACGTCAATGAATGTTCAAAAAACATGTTCGAAAAAATTCAGGAATGTGTAGCTAAATCAACTAAACAGTCCAACAATTCTAATACAAGATTTAAGAAATTAAAGCCCTGGATATCTCATGATCTAATACGTAAAATAAGAGAAAGAGATAAATTAAGCAAAACCATTAAAAAACAACCTTTTAATACAGATTTAAAGAATCTTTTTCATGCAATGAAAAATGAATTAAAACTAGAAATAAAATTAGCCAAAAATCAGTACTATAAGAGTAAAGTCTTAGAATCAAAAAATAATCCCAAAAAGTTTTGGAGTGTTCTTAATGAACTGGCGGGTAGGGGTGTAAAAAAAGACATTTTTCCTCTCACACTATTTACTGCAAACAGACCTAACACCGATTCTGACATCGACATGAGACAGCAGGTGGCCGACGAATTTAATAATTATTTTTCCCATGTTGGACCAGAGTTAGCAGCAGCGATAGATTCGGGCGGGCCACCTGTTGTTGACGATGCTGACTACGCTATCAATTCCGTCCTCACTCTGCGCACTGTGACTGAACAAGAACTGTTTCACTATGTGACTAATCTACGAGGGGGCTCAGCTCCGGGGTATGATTGTGTATCAGCTGCTTTACTGAAAGAAAACTGGGAGACTTTAAGACGTCCACTCTTACACATAATTAATATGAGCATCCGTAGCGGTGAGTTCCCCGATGCATTTAAAATTGCTAAGGTTGTTCCCCTCTACAAGACGGGAGATGTCACAAATTCTTCCAATTTTAGGCCGATATCGTTGTTGAGTGTGTTTACCAAGATCCTTGAAAAAATAGTCAAAGACCAATTAAATGAATATTTGAACGAACATAGAATTTTAACTTCTCTGCAATTTGGCTTTAGAAAGTCAACAAATATAAATGACGCATTGTTTGAGGTAAATAAAGATATTAATACAGCAATTAATGAATGTAATCGTGTAATGCTAGTATTTTTTGATTTAGCAAAAGCATTTGACTCGGTAGACAGAGCAATCCTTCTCAAAAAATTGGAATTCATTGGCATTAAAGAATCGGCTTTGCAGTGGTTTGAATCTTACTTTCAAGATAGGAAACAGTTTGTCACAATTAACGGTGTCAGTGGTAATTTAGAACGTGTAGATTACGGGGTGGTTCAAGGTAGTACGCTGGGGCCTTTGTTATTTTTAATATACATAAACAATCTTGTTAAATTAGATATAAAAGGCAAATTCTATCTCTTTGCGGATGACACATTGGTAATGTTCAAAGGGAAAGATTGGAATTCAGTTTTTGCGGATGCTGAAAGAGATATATCTAGAATTAAAAAATGGTTTGATCAAAATGTTCTCACCCTTAACGTAGGAAAAACTAAATTTATGCCAATTTCTTTAAGATCATCTGGGGACGCACTTAACAACGATCTGAAAATTCATTCATGTGGAATGTTTCCTTATGACGCATGCAATTGCCCCGCGATCGAAAGGGTCCAAAAATACAAATATTTGGGAGTGATATTTGATTCTAAACTTTCGTGGACAGATCATATTGCTTATTTAAATAAAAAACTGAGAAAATTCATTTTTGCTTTTTATCAATTACGCCAAGTTCTAGACTTCAGAGAAATTAGAATCGCATATTTTGGGTACGTCCAGTCTGTCTTGGAGGGGGGAATAATTGCCTGGGGCTGTGCATATTACAGCATTCTGCAACCATTAATGGTTACACAGAAGGCCATAATTAAAGCAGCCCTGGGCAAGCGTCGTCGCTACCCTACGGATGATCTGTTTAATGAAATGAATGTACTTAATATCAGACAACTTTTCACCAGGACTTTAACTATGTACATTCATAAACACTCTGATGACATTTTTGAACGCGTGACTCATGACTATAGAACACGAACAGCACTTGGGCAAGGAGTACGCATACCAAGACTAACGAGGACATTTTCAACAACAAACTGCTATTACTTGGCCCATCACTTATACAACAATCTTCCTCGACATTTACGGAATAATCAAGACTCAGTCATGCTTTACAAAAAACACATATTGCAATGGCTTACTATTACTGGAAGAGAAGGTGTAGAAAGACTGTTTGTATCAACTTATAGACAATGACAATGCAGCTGATATGAAACTCGAGGAACGTGTGTGGGTATGCGAGAGCAATTGGTGTGCATTTGTGCGTGCGTATGAGCGTGTGTATGTGTGCGTGCGAGGTGTGTGTATGGACGAGTTCGATTGAGCGTGTGTTTGTGTGTGTGTGTGTGTGTGTGTGTGTGTGTGTGTGTGTGTGTGTGTGTGTGTGTGTGTGTGTGTGTATTTGTTGCTGTCTCACTGTTGTGAATTACAACGGTGAGGAATTTGGTCCGTCCGTCCGTCCGTCAACGTTGTACTTCTTTCATTTTTATCTCTTTTTTTACCTTTCTGCCACATTCATTCATTCCATAAAATTGTTTGTCTTTGTTTAACCTGAACGTCCATCTGTCTCCTTCAGTCAATTTCAGTCAATTTAAATTATTAATTTGTATCTTTCCAATTCGCAATAAACATATACAATATTAATTAATTAAATCATTTTTTATGTTAAATGATGACTCATCCCCACGCACGGGTTTTCTATGTGGGGATTAATTTCGCTAACAACATAAGAGTTAATTTAAGATTAGGCTGAGATGCAATGCATCTAAAATGTATGTAATAACTCTGTAAATTATTGTAAACTTTAAAGCGAAATAAATAATTTTTGATTTGATTTTGATTTGATACTCTCACCGGTGTTTGTCTTATAACAGTATGAATATTTTCCCAACAGTGCTAGAGTAATTAAATTGAAATTATCGCATGCCTGACAAAAACTGTCATATGACCAAAACACACAGCCCTTTTTACCTTTGATTAAAAATCCCAAACTATTATCACGGTTTTTAAAGACCCCAGTCACAGCGCACTTTGTTAGCTCGACATCCAAAAAGTAAACTGACTCTAACAGAACGTATTTTATAGGCTCTTTGCCCTTTGGAATAGGTATGGGCTCGGTGCTTACCTCGGTACTTACCTCTGTCTCCGGTGATGACATGGCTGCTACTGACCCCTTAAGCTAAAATACCCTCAGCTAGAACCACCCCCTCCCCATCTTCCTCCGATGAGAAATATTCGTCAGAGGAGGAGGAGGATGAATAAGACGATATGCGGCCTGTGGTTTGCCATTTTACTTTAATGTTTTGAGCCCCGGGAGGAATAGAAAATTTTCCCTCAACAGGAGCTAGGTAATTACTGTCTAAGTAATGTTTCTTTACCAAGCCCCCGTTGGAAGTGTAAAATTCAATTTCAATCCACCCGTGACGAGACATGATGTTACCTCTCCCAGCGCTGATCCCAGACTAATCTCTAATCCCGCATACATCTACTCCCTTATCCTCATGCTTAATGGTTGATGACTCTTTGTCAGAATAGTAATCAAAAATAGGTCTAAATTCTTCCCCATCGTCAGAGTCATTGTACCTTGAATTACGTAACTGTATGACCACACTTTCAATATCGTTTATGTTATAATTTCTTAGATTGATTGCATATTCATTTAACCCACGTGTCATATGTGTACTTTGACGCGAGTTAATATCCCAATCAAATTCATGCTTACAAGCCCAACAGTCGATTTTATTAAATTTGGAAAAATAGTTAACTTTATTAATATCTATGGGAAACCCGCTGAGTTTCATGGCTTCACAAGACATAGGTTCAAGACGGATCTGTGTAAAATTATAATTTTCTTTAATGTTCAAACGCAACGGATATCCATCATATTCAAATTTTTTAACCACCCTACCATCTCTGAATAAAGTTACAAAAACTGCAGCGATGCTGTCTTCTGATAGAGCCATGATGTTTACTCACCGAGAGCTAGCTACAGATTGATCCCTGCTTTGTGATGATTCACCTTCCATTAATTCTATCATAGCTTTGTAGTGATCATGTTTACGTAATTTTACAATAGTTTTAAGAGTACCGGATGGAGCTTCGAAAGTTTTATCGCCATAGTCTTTAAGAAAACAATCAATACATAACCTTACTGTATCAATTAAAGTGTTTTCTTTATCATAAAACTCTATAAGCACCCAATCCATGTGACTGCTGGCCTCGAACTAACCAATTTCCTCCTACCCAGTAACCTTTCTTACATCCCCAGTGATGGGTGTGTACGAATAATGAGCGTCGTGAATTATTAGGCAATAAGCAGTAGTACTGGCTGGGAAGGCATTTTTAGTTTGAATCTCAAGTCTGACATCTACCGGGCCTGTTTTAATCGAATCATCTTGCTTTGAGCAGTCAATGAGGTACAAAGGGCACTTTGTTTTGAAATCATCAAAGTTTAACACAGGTGAACCAACCCTACCATAGTATGAACTCTGAAAATTTGCATACATATCATAAAACAAGCAGGTGTTCCCGCGTATGTTATCATAAGGATAAAAATTTGAGTTTAAGTATAGTTTAACATCAAGCAGATCGCACGCATCAAATTGAGACATATCTCTGGTTAAATCGTTTTTTCTATCGGTTTGGAAGGCTAACACAATATACCGAGGCTTTTCAGTCTGATTACTTGTTTTTAGTGCCCAAGAAATTGTATCAGTTGTTGGAAGAGTCGGGTACTCGATCAACTCCCACTGGCGAAACGGGATGTGTATTGCTGCATCGTTTTCAATAAGCTTAAACATTCTAAGTTTTTGGCCATCGTTAAGTGTGACATGAGGTAGCCGCCAGTACATTTTTTCAATGTCCATGGTTAAAGTACCAGCTGCTGTTGTTATAACTGCATTTTCATCTCTAGCCGAGCGCAAAAAAACCAACTCTTGTTTAACATTTACCATTACCTTCTTGTAATCCTCAGCAAAACCAAGTAAAAGTCTTAGTGGTATGGAATATGTAAATTCTGTTGTTTTATCGGTCTTTTTGCCAGGGCCTAGCCAGCAAGCGTTAATTAAGGAGTTTCTCTCCTCTTCTCGGATTGAAATAAGATTTTTTAAAGTTGTAGTTATACCTACATTTTTTGTTCTGTCTATTTCCTTACCGCAAATTTCGTAGCGTATTTCTTCAAACAAAAATGCTATTGCGTTGTTAATCAATGAAACATCTTGAGCTGTTCCATCAGCTTTTTTGGCACTAACTTTACCGTGAATTAGAATATAGCTTTCAAATGGAGCAGTTATTATGTCTTGTTGGAGCACTGGAATGCGGATCTCATCATTTGATTTATAAGTAGTTGAAGCATAAGGCTGATGTGTATGAAATTCCAGCCCAGTGACAGAATCATCGTACAAGGCCTCGTTGTCTATTGATAACATGGCCATTTTGAAATACTTTGAAACCAAGAGAGCGGAGAAACTTAATATTTTTACAACTTAACCCAACGGATTTCTGAACACCACTGAAGCTACCCTCCAGGGGTGTATCCCTAAATACCAGACCCATTATTGCGTCTAAGATGTAGTCTCACTGAGATTCTCTCTCCGCGAAAATTAACTAAATCTCCGTCTTGATCTTTTAAAGACACTGTCAAGTTGTTTATCCTCTGACTGATCACAGGCAAATAGATTACATTTCGAGGTATCTCAATAATTTTATAGCCAGGTGGATCTGACGGATAGAATTCATGTATTACATGTCCCTCAATACCGTTCAAGTAAGACCCACGTGTGACATTACACTCTACTTGTATCGAATTGACTCTGATTATATCCACGGGTAATTCAGAAACATGATGCTCATTGGCTTTATACACTTTTTTCTTAAAACCCAACATTTTCCCCAACTTTTCCCCTTTTTCAAAGTCTACAAGCTCAGAGCAAAACAGTTCAGACTGTAAAGTGTTATTATTAGGCTTTAATGTAAACTTAACATTTTTTGGAAGTTTGGAGACTAAAAATTTTTCAATATCTTCAATTTCATAGGATCCTTCAGGTATAGTTATTTTTTGATTATCGCCATAATAAAACTCATCATTAATACCTTTCCCAATGTTTGGTATAGAGTTATAAGTTGTCAACTCTAGTAAACCCATTTCCCAGTCCCCACTGCTTACATCAATTGGAAATGTTAATTCATGAGATAAAATACTAGTGGTCCCTGTTAGGCAAAACATCATTGCAAAGGAACTTCAAGCACAGGTGGCCACAAATCACTGAATCAAAACTTTGTTGTCTCTCATAATTATAGTGAATATCACACCCAGTCAGATACTTGGTTATTTCAAGTGGTGGTCTCAGGTTCCCAAAACTATCGTAGTAGTAAACTTTTTTATCGATTTTTTTGTAACATACCCAATGAGTTCCTTGGCCTAATGAACTGTCCAAATTAATAATTGCTGATTCAAATTTCCTCGGGTATTTAGGTAAGCCGTCTCGCATGTAAACCCCTCTGAAATGTGGAATTTTCAAAAGTTTTGCATACTTGATCAAGTCATAGTTGGTAAGAGGTTTTATCGGTATTGAGAAGCTTTTTTTTTCTTCTGAGGTCTCTTCTTCTTCTTGCTTTTGCCTGCACCTTCCTTTCTATATGGTCTTAAATAAAGTCCTTTGCCTCTTGATCTTTTTACACCGCGTTTCTTCCTACGGCCACCACCTAGTTTCGTCTTTGCCTTCATAGCTGTTGTCACCGCCCAAGCTGCTGCTCTCTCTCCTACTGATGCGTCTGAGGCTTTAAATCTTTTCCAAGCGCGTTCCGCTAACTCCTGGTCTGCCTGTCTACGTCTCTCTGAATCTTTATATCTTGAGTACGCAATATCATGTACTTTACAGGCTTGGTCCAATTTATTGATTCCTGGGTCTCCTCTAGCTAATCTCTGCTTTAATCTAGTACCTGGTCCACAGTACTGATAGCCTGGCAGGTGTAACTCAACAGGTAGTAGGTCAATAGCTTTGTTTAAAACAGATGAAACTATACCTCCACCCCGTTTGATTCCTCCTTTGCATATGACTTGTTTTCTCTTGGTCTTAGGCATTTATGGAAGAGATTTTCAACCTGTGGACTTATCGAACTCCAAAACACCACTGCCAGTGATAAACCAAAAACATACCATTTATGTGTATATGATTAAAGTCTTCTATCTCTGTAATAGTCTGTATCATCACCTTCCTCTACTGGGAGATGTACATCAAGTGGTAGTGCACCACCACCACTATTTTGAGCTGGTGGTTGTGGATTGGGTAACTTAAACAATTCTTCCCAATTTAAGTAATCATTTACGCCAGCTTGCGGTAAAATAGCTGCTCTACCGGTTTGTTTTTGATTGATATAGTTGTATACATATGCTCCAAACTTTTTCAGTTGCTTATCGTGATAGTCCTTATTACTACTGATAAACCCTTCGCATTTAGCCAGTCTAGTTTTGATTTGAGTAATACCAGACACTACCTCTGCAAGGTTAGTAGTTAATGGTAAAATATTGTCACTACAGGTTTGGTCAACATATCCTTTGGTAGCCGCATCATTTGATTCAGTGGGTATCGCGGTGTTTTTTATTTGCTTGTTCTGAGCATCATAGTGCTCATTACTAAGTATCATACTTAGTTTATTCAGGCTTTGCAGGTTTACAGCATCCATAGGGTCTACTGGGTCACCGATATTGGAAACTCTCTTCTTTCTCATATTGTATTTATATTTTGTATAAGGTATACAGTTTTCATCCACATAGCTCTTTGTTGCTGCATCAGGTGGTTCCAAAGGTATAGCCAAGTTACAAAGTCTTTTAGTTTGCATATCATAGTTACCGTCGGATGTTAAATTGAAACCTTCGCCCTTGGGACCCTTAAGATCCTTGCCACGGGCTTTTAAGTTACGTCCAAACTTGTCAATAGTCATCGTAGTAATACTTTAAATCTACTGTTCCCTGATCCTTTTATGTATCCAGCTCTTAATTCTTCTTCTTCTATCACGCTCAATATATCCATGGCAGCGGCAGCGGCTGCGGCTGCGGCTGCGGCTGCGGCTGCGGCTGCGACTTCAATATAGTAAAGCTTTAAATCTACTGTTTCCCGCTCCTCTAACGTATCCAGCTTCTCTCAATTCTTCTATAATACTTAATATTTCATTAGTATGCACTCCTCGGTTACCACTCTCGGTGGACATGGCAATGTGCCTTAGTCTTTCAACCAACTCGTTTGGATCATCCCAGTGTATAATATCATGGGTCTTTATTGTTTTCCATTGCAATCCTTTTCCACTACTGCTAGAGGAGGAGGAGGAGGGAAACAATGGCTTGATAATTTTTGTGTATTTTGTACTTTTGCTAGCTTTAACCCTACCATCAAACTTGTATCCTTCCCTGTGAACATTTGTATTAATCATGATACTTTTATAAGTATTTAAATCATCACCATTAAATACTGTACTATCAGGGACTCTTTTAAAAATAGGTTCATATAATCCAGGTGAACTTCCATACCTAGTACCGCCGATAATTATATTTCCATCGTCATCAAAGTCCAACTCTTTACTTCCGATCATTAGTTTGTCATTTTCATAACGTGGACCAAAGGTATAGTCGATAATTTTCTTAGGGCCAGCATCTTTTATAAACCAAATCATATATTCCTTTGTTATAGGGTTTTGGAAATATTCATCAATAAATTGGGTAGTTGTGGCCAAGCCTTCTTTATTAGATACCAAGTCTGACAAATCCCCCTGGAGGTTGGGTGTTGAAGCTCTTGATGGTGCAAATTCCTCTCTTGCTTTTGGTGTTGATTCAAATGATTCTTCTTCTACTTCTTCAGAGTCATCGTACTCCATTGGCTCTTCCTTTTCCTGTTTAATACTCCTTTGTTCAGTCTTAATGTCCATAGCATCTTGTGGATTGCTTTTCCTAAGTTCTCTTAATAAGGGCTTATACTGTCTTTCTAACATTAATTCATTTTCTTTCGTTCCATCCTTGAACATTTGATATTTGCGTTTAATAGCATTTCTTAGCTCAATGAGCCGAGCCTTCCGGTGTTTACCACTCTGCTCCATAATTGGAAATGATATATCCTCAGCTGTATGCACAGTTTTAAGGCATATCCACTTGTCTTAAGAATAAAGCCTGTTTCTCGTGTCTTATTAAGAAATTGATTATATTCAACAGTGAAACACCGGCCCTAACGTTCAGTCCTCTATAATAACTTCCCTCTCTACTATCAAACCTTGGGATCACATAGCGTTTTTTTTAACCCTCTCAGGTCATTATATGCATAGATGCTAACCATTATGTCTCTGTTACAAAACTGTCCATTCCAATTCGATACCTTCTCTTATACGGATCAGAGGTCTTGCCAATCACCAAGAACCCAAAGTTATCCTGCCAGGCCTTGGCACACAGTTGTTTAAACTTATCGAAAGACATGTCAGTAGTGATGTGGTCATTATAAATATGTTTTAAGTTCATTTCATCTTGTTTGAATAAAATAACAAAATTACAATTATCTCGAACCAATTGTTTTGGTATGGCACTGTATGTTTGTCCCAGGTAAAATGTATCAATATTTTTATGCCTGGCCATTGTGAAATAACTTTTAATGGAATTATGTTTCTCGCAAGAAATATCGTCAAAGATCATAATTGAATTAGGCTTAGCTTCATTAGGATGGATAACTAGGTTGTTGTCATCAAAGGCAAAATAACCTACTTCTCTCGGCAGTACTTTTTTTCAAAAACTGATACTTTGGCTGATATAGCGATTTTGAAAATACATAAATATTCTCAAACCTCAACCCGTTTGGGTCAAATAATAAATTAAATAAAACATTAGTTTTACCAGATGAACTCGGCCCACAAATTATACAACGTATAGAATCGGGCAATAAAGGCCCATGTTTATTCTTTTTAACCATGCCTGATCCGATATATTGGTCAAAGTTTTGAATAGGAAATTCAACTTCCTGCTTCTCAATCTGCATCCTAACTGGTTACTCAACGTTGATTACAAAGAGATATATACTTCCCAAACGCTGACACCCACATGAGTCAAACCAAGTTCTTGCTATCAATCCAACTGTCGTGGCTGCTATCATATCCCTTCCACCTCACAAGTAACTTGGAACCCTTTCTCCGTAGCACTTTTTTTACCAAATAAACATCGCCAGTCTTAGACTTGCTAATTTCTTCAGCATAAAATCCCCCTTTAAGAACCTCTCCTCTAGAGTCTTGAAGAATATATGTAACTGGTTTTGTTGGTTTAATAGCGTAAATTTTAAATGTCTCGTTTGTCCAGTTGGGAAGATAACCCTTTTTAAAAGTCTTTTTATTTTTACTAATCCTTACACTATCCCCCAACTGAAATTTTGGTTTTTGAATTTTTGACTCTTAACTTTATTGATTCTTTTTTAAATATCTTTAACATGTTTTTGTCTGACATCTTTTGGTTTCATACCTATAGTTCTATGTTTAGTGTTGTTGTACGACTTGACAATTTCTGGAAGTATACTAATCCACTCATAGCTGCCTCTAGCGGTAAAAAGTTTGTACATTTTTGACTTTAATGTTCTGTTTAATCTCTCAACAATACTAGCTTTGAGTTCGGAAAAGGTGTGATAGTGATTAATTTTATATTTCTTCATTAAAGCATTGACGTGTTTGTTAAACCATTCTGTACCCTGATCTGTGTGAAAGTTTTTCATTTTATATTTAGCTAAAATTGGCTCTAAGGCCTTGGCAACTTCGAGTCCCGACTTGTCCTTTAGGGGAATAGCAAAAGCAAATTTAGATAGACAATTAATCATAGTAAGGATATACCTGTACCCCTTATTTATCTTGGCATAAGGCTGCATTTCAACGAGATCAGCTTGATAAAGATCATTGAGTGATTTTAAAGTAACTTTACGCCTAGGATAATTTCTCCTAGCTGGTCTATGCAGCTCTTCGGCTATAGCTTTCTTTGCATCCATTTTACTAATGATGCAATTCATTCCTCTAACATTAGTTTTATAGAGTTATTCAATACACTCACATCTGTAACACGCATCAAATAAATAAACATCATACTTGCGACAAGTATAGCTAGAACAAAGAGCTTGTCTGCTAAAGTTTCAATCATACAAAATGCCATACTTACCAACCCTCTGGACTGTAGCAGCGCTCAATCTATACTGAGCAGAACTGTGATTACAGTTGACTAACCATCACCTTTTTCCTCAGGTCCATTATGTAGTGTTTGCTTGAGTGGGGTTTGAGACCACTCGTGTTTACACACCCAGGTTAAACATTATTCCATACATGAGCCAGTCCAGAAAAGCTGGTTTTCACCCAGTATGAACTAATGTCCTCTCCCTTTGAGCAAACCAAGGAAAGAGTTTTTTATTATTGAATAGTCATAGCCCCACCACCGCTATGACCCGTGAAGGCCTTCCAAAAATAAGCTAGTTGCCTCCTCCTCCTCCATGTTTTTACACAATAATTAATTTACCCCACCGGGCAGTTTGATTGAATGACCCAAGAGCCAGACTATCAACTTTGCCCTATCATTCAGGTTTACGGGCTTTTACACCACGCCAGTGACCTTCATTCAGGTTTACGGGCTTTTACACCGCGCCATTCACCTTCATTCACTCTGGGCTGTTCAAAGGTGTAACCTAGAATTTTCTAAGTTCTAGGCACCACAGTCTACTAGACCCTTGATCCACATTCACACCGGACGTCAAGTCCTTGTCTGTGGCAGACGCGGGAAATCATTTTCTACGACAACTAAGCCAACCCGCCATCTGCAAGTGGACTTATGATTTTTTAAGTCAGCCTTTATGCAGGTGTCTGTCCACAGAATAGAAGCTTTCAAGACTCAGCCTTACTAACTTCTCACGTACACACATTCACACAGTGGGGTACTTTAATTATGTTTCATGATAAGTTCAATTACATTTACAAAGTTGTATGGCGTTAATACATTATTAAAGGCAGTCTCATAGTACATGCCATTGTTGTACATGAATTCTTTTGCTTTATTCAAAATGTTAATACCATTAGGGACAGGGGATCTGATAAAACAAGGCACAAAGCCTTCATTTTTTGCCTTTTTTAGAGCCGTTTGGAAACTTCTCTTTTCTGTGCGGATGCACTTGTACTCACACATACCATGAGTTTTTTGTAGGGTGTCTCTAATTAAAACACAAAGAACATGAGCTAGATTATCATCAGCAGGGAACACGGCCACCTTTGGTGTCTGTTCTTTTAGAGTTTCATTTAGAGTTTGGTTTTCTTTACAAATTCTATCATTAGCAGCTTTCATCTCAGAGTTCATTTGATTGAGTTGATAGTTTGTTTGAAGAGACTTTGAAAGAGATTGTAACAGTTCAGTATTTTCTTGTCTTAGTTTATATTCTCCACGTTTTCTAATAGAAGGTAGGACCTCTTCAAATACCCAGTCTTGAAATTGTTCAGCAATTTGAAGTTTGGATGAAAAGATCAACTGATATAAACCGGGTTCATTAATAAATACTGTATGAGGATGAATATTTAAAGAGAGCACCGAATCGGTGCTCTTCACTTCCGGTGTTGTCTTACAGTACTTTGATTTGACATGATCATTTATTGCTTTTCTAGGTCTAGCATAGCCAAGAATTTCAGCTACATCTTTCCCTTTGAGCCAGGGGTTATTTTCCCTATAAAATATTACCATTACTGGTTGGTTGTTAAATACAAACGCAGTAAGGCTAGACATTTTCAACTATGAAATTGAGGTTATGTTAAAGGAGCAGAGATGTCTTACCTCAGCGAGAGCAGCAGCCAAAATGGCCAGAGTAATGCAACTATTGAGGGAGCTTAAATTTTTCAAGGTCACTAACTGGGTAAAATCAGTATGAGTCAATAATACAATCATACATGGCCTTTAGAAAATCCTCATAAGAGTTATAAGACTCGGGGTGAACACATAAACACCATAGTTCCTTGTACGGTATTTCAATTTGACCTGTCTCCATTAGCCAATACATTTTTACAAAATATTCGAGTAATTCTTTAGGTAAATTCATATGAGCCAATTCTTTTATACAATTAATACTATTCCAAATAATCAAAGTAAATTTATCAAATTGAAAGTCTTGGGAAGCCATGTTTGCAACTCACTGTAGTCTTTGAACTTTATAGCCAAAGGGAAGAGTGTCACACTCACCCTCGAGCTTCCTCTTTGGACCTGTAATTTTGAAAACTTTGGTCTCATTTATGGTTACAATATTTTTATCTTTAGTTCTTCGAATCCTAGATTCATTAATTTCTAAGGTCTGTCTGGTTTCACTTAACACCATTTCTTTTAATTTTTCAAAGTTAAGAGTCTGAGAGGTTTTAAAGTTGAGGGTTAGTCCTTTTATCTTACAAACAGGAACCAGAGCTTGTTTGTTGGTTGACCAGACAAGGTATGCATAGGTCTTTGGCCCCCCGGATACAAATTCAACAATGAAAGATCCAGGCCCGTATTCGACCAGCTCATCAGTCATCTCCCCGAGGTAATCTCCCGTGGGTACCCTGTAAAGTCCTCCCCGGAAGTAGTAGACCACACTGCCAGTATCATAATAAAGGACTTGATATCCTAAAGCTTCCAAATATTCATACAATTTTAATCTGGCCTGAGCTGTGGTGTATGCAGCAATCACAACGTTGACATTATTGAGGGGCTCCCCAACTTCTTCGATATACTCCCAGCTAACCAGTACCACTTCATCATTTATAATCTGTAATCTGTTAACTTGAATCTCCGGTGTAGTTAGCATTCTAAACAGTTCTTTGGATTCTCGGACGATTGATGCTTTGGTCTGGTTCTCCCTCTGTCCAAATTTACCCCAAAAACTGTTCAACATCAACTTGGCCAATGATCTCAAACCCCCATTCTTAGCAATTTTGTCCTTCTCCAATTTCACCCCTTCATGTTGAAAATAATCTGCAATGTACTTGTCTTTGTCTTCCTCAGTCTTACACCATTCTGGGTACCCCGATGCTTCCTGTTTCATTTTCAAAAACTTGTTAATAAAATCAGTAAACAGGCCTCCCTTTTCATACGTAGCTACCTCATACTCCCACAGCTCGTACATGTCCAGGATAACATAGCCCTTCTCTACAGCCTTTCTTATTTCATCCATTGTCCAGGTCCCTACTAATGCTCTGTCTTGGCTCTCATGGTTACAGTCTTCTTGGTTCATCTCTTCCCCACATGTACGGCACAGTACAAACATCAACTTATTGTTCATCTTAGCCGGGAGTACTGGGTGGTAGAGATCCCTGGGAGGCAGGACTTTACACTTTAGCAAACCATCTACTTCAAGCCCCCTCTGTCTGCACTCATTATCCCCAACATAGATGGTTGGATGACCTAGGGGGTATTTGCCATACTTACACACATACGGATAGAGAGAGCACACATCTACATACTGTATGGTTTCTCCCCCCTCACATTTGTGGTAAGTCTTTGCATTGCCAGTTCTGCCTCCAAAGAACGCCTGCCTTGGGTCAAGGGGGAGGTTGTTAAGAATGGGGAGTGAATCCAAGTGTTTAAGTTTTTGCTGTTTCTTTATTTTACAAAACTCACACTCCCACATCTCGACTACCTCGTAGTCTTCAAACTTTGCAATTTTAGACTTGGTTCTTTCGAATCTCAAGTGGAGTGAATCAGAGGGATCCTCCTTCAGAGGAGCCTCTCTGTTGTAAGGAAAACATTTGGGGCATCCATGCCAATAGCACCCGTGGAACTCATAGATTCGCTCTCCGTCAAATCCATCGACTTTTGAGCCAGAAATCCTAACTTCTTTTCCCCGCCCGGCATGTTCAATTCTCATTCCACGCTTTTCTTCTTCCCAGCTTAGCCACTGTATGGCAGCAGCCGACTGGTTATCCACAAAACGGTAACCGTTCTTTGGGATGATTCCAATAGTGTGAGGCTTTAAAAAGTTTCGGCGGAAGGCCAGATTGCAAGCACTAGCAATAGTAACAGCCTCAAGGAAAGGATCAACATTACACTCTTGGAGGAATATTGATCTAAATTTAAGACAGGCTTGGGCTAGGATTTCCACATCAGAGATGCAGTATTCCAACAGTTCTTTTTGAAAATCAAAGACGTAGTTTTCTGAGACTTTCTCATTGTACCAGTTTTCAAAGTCTTTATAGGACTTCTCAAACATAGTTTCAGGGCAATAGTACTGCTTATCAGGCATAGGGCCTACATAGTTCTGGTTTGCAAGAGTGTTGAACAAGTGGGGGAAGTAGCCCTTCTTTCTTTCAGGAGGCAGATCAAAGGCTTTGGGGAGCGCAGAGAGGGCCATGGGGAAATAGCTCAGTGAGTCCACAAACCTCACATTGTCCAATTCCATTAAAATGATTTTAGAACCCCTCATGACCAATTCTGGTGTAAATTTTGTTTCCTCCAGCACATACTTGAGCAAAAACTGGAAATCAAAGCCTTGACCATTGTGGGCGATTACACAAACATGTTTGAATTGTTTACGTACCTGCAAGACATAGTCCATAAACTGCTGAACCGGATTAGAGTTGAAGACTCTCATACGGTTCCTACAGGCCATACAAAATTTTCCATCAATGCACTGATAGCAAAACTGTTGGGAAACACACAGATTTACTTTATGAATTTTTTGTTCTGGGTCAGAGGGGAGGGACTCGTCCTGGCGAGTCTCCAAGTCAAAGAAAATAAAAATAAAGTCTTTGGATTTCGGTTTGCCATCATTACGCCTCATGTAACATTTATGGTTGGGATCCGTGTATGTTCCACAAGGCTTACAAAAGACTTCTCCACACTTGTGGTGTGTGGACCTTTCTCTATACCAGATCAGTTTCCCACAGTCAAGACATTTTTTCACAGCTTTACACCTATCAGCCTGATGGGCGATAAAGCAGTGCTGGTTTCTCAAAGTCAAGTTACATTTTGGACAAGTTATTCCCCCATGCTCCTCCTTACAGGGAGGCGAGATGGTTTGGCACTGTTGACATATGTTTGTACATCTATGTTCACCTTTGTGATCATAAGGGACATGGCATGCCTCGCAGAAATAGCTACAAACAAACGCGGCAGTTAGGCTTGTAATTACATTATAGTGGCCGTTATGGAAAAGAAGATTAATTTTGAATTTAGGATTGTCTACCCGGCCTTCAAAGTAGACATCACGACCCTTATTGTCGTAATTATACACAGTAATTTTGAAATCTTTTAGCAAGTCCTGAAATTTTTTCAATTCGGGGATCCCTCCCCCACCCTCAGGGATCTCTACCCTCGCCCTACGAATCAGTTCTTGAGCCATTATTGTCTGCCTTTTTCTGTCATCTTGACGGATAGCTTTAAACAGAGGGTCTTTGTTTGCATGGGCTATCGCTACCGCCAAGGCGCGGGGGAGACACAAGTTATCTTTGTTTTTTATGACTACAATACCCTTCCTTGCCTTACACTCTTCCTCAAAGGTGTTGTAGAGGCCAGGCCGGGTCCTACCAGAACCGACAGGGAGATTCACTCGGGTACATTCTACTTTAAACGTATCTGTGGACTTGATGGACTCCGAATTTGATTGGACAATACCCCCAAAAATTTGCCAAAGGATATCCTCATCAACTTCCCCAGCAGGGCGAAAAGCAACATAACCCGGATCTTTACTTTTTAAATTTAGACTCTGCAAAGTAAACCCAAGCTGGTCGTTTTCATGGGCTTGTTCTTTCATTTGTTTCACAATTTTAGCAAAACCTTGTCTTAGCCAATCAAACTCACTAGTCTCAGGAGGAGGGTTGGAAAATTTAAAAATGGTTTTAGTACCGTAAAGCCTAAACTTTTTGACATGAGTCTCCTCCTCACTAATTATTTCAACAGGCTCAACAACATTGACCTCCTCCTCCATACTAAATAAAGAACTAGACTCAACCATCTCAGAATTAATCTCATTCTCAATAATTGAGGGACTAGACTCCAAACTATCAGCCATTTTTTACAGGGACTTAAAAATTTAGGTTATAAAAGCCAATAATTATTAAAAGTACTTTAAAAATTAACTAAACAGAAATTCAAGCTTAAATTTTCTAAGTTCTTTTAGCAAATATCTGGATTAATTATTTAAGTTAAAATTTCCTAAGTTCTTCAAACAAAAAATCCAAATTTATTATTTAAGTTAAAATTTTCTAAGTTCTTTAAACAAAAAACTGAATTAATTCTAAATACTCACAGCCGTATTGCACAATAGAACACGCTAGAACAACACAACACAGACACCTCTGAACAACTCGAAAGCCAGGAACAGAGTGATCGAGGCAAGATGTAAACCGATGGAGGTAAACCAATCAGCCAATAGGATGCCCACCCGCTCATTCCGACCACATCTAACAAAGAACCACATCCCGGATGTTGTACCGATAACACTTTTCCTCCCGAGTCATGTGGTTTTCCTGCGGATGTCATGTTGATAACCCGTTCCATTACCCGGAAACCACAAACCACCTTATCTCACCATGTTATCTTTATCATATCCTGCCCAACTGATCATTTTTGAACAAAAATTAAGTTTGCTCATATGAAACGCTTTAAGGGGTCCTAAGCGCTAAATTATAGCATTTAAAAACTACTCCTAAAAAGTTAGGTTAGAAATTAAAAAATTACGTCATCTTTTGACTGACGGATCACGTGACAGATACAGATCACGGAACTGATGACGTCACGGTCCCATGACCGCTGGCGCAGCTGATGACGTCATGGGAAAAACCCCTGCTATCCTCCCGGGTACCCTACTAACGGGTTTATAGTGGAAAACATTTTTTATGAATAAATAGTAATAATTAGTTAGTTAGTTTAGGTTCCCTGACAATAAACTATACAAGGAAAGCCAAAGAAAATAATGAAATATTGGAACAAATGGCAGTATATACATTGAAACAAGGAAAAACCAGGGAGTTGGATAAAGAAACGGATAGCGGACGATAAGCGACCGAGCGAGGCCCAAAGAACTGTACCACTATAATAGTAAAGTTATTTGGCGAGGCCACTCACCGCTCTGCTAGTCGCATCGTGTACTCCGCCAGTGCCTAAATGATTTCTGTGTGTGCTCAAGAAATTAATAAACCATCATCATTGTCACACAGCATCGTAAAAGGCGTGCAGTGATCCTTGTGTTGTTACTGTAAATTTAGTCTTACCTAACCTAACCTAACTAAACGTAACTAACCGAAACTAACCAAACCTAACCCAAGATAATACTACTATTTATTCATAAACAATGTTTTTCTACAATTATAAATCCATTTCTACTTAAACTGTACAATACATGAAATATTCGATACGATAAACAGCGAAAACAAACCAATCGCAGTTCCATGCTTCATCATTATTACATTCATAATAAGGCATGTCTCCTTAACAAATTCTACTTTAATTGTACTATTTACTATGCTAAACATATTTCCTACATATGTACCATTTTCAAGTTAATCTGTAAGATGTGAAAAATTTTAGAACGTGGGGGGAAATACCAAACAATCACCCACATTGCAACTGGAACTGTGGCGAGGTGGCCTGCCTGATCTTCGTCCTCTGGTTTTCCCTATTGTTTCGTGCCTTGTAGATAGCGCTGTCTGTGCCTCAATGATTTGGTTAAATATTAAATTTGAGCTATGATGAATCTGGTCATTTAATATGTCATGGGGGTCTTGTTTATTTGCTTTGTAAATTTGGAATTCTTCAATGATGTCTAATAGAAAGCCTTTCTTACATACGTTAAGGATTGATACATTGTCTGCTATATTACCTGTGCTATGGTCATTATCAACAAGGTGTGCGTAGGTTGATTTTTGCTGTATAAGTCTGGGATTGGGCTTATGTTCTTTAATCTTCCCTGATTCTGATCTACCTGTTGGTCCCACATTAAACATATCACAATCACCCTCATTAATACTGATATTCCTGTTTCTCTCACATAAAACTTATCACAACCACCGAATTTTAATTTATATATACCTGTTCTATTTAAGTAATTCTAGTTGAATATTAACTAAAATTATTTCTAGTTTATTTGATGTTCTAGGTGTAGGTATTAGGTTGTAATTCTTTAATTCTTTATTTAATAAATTGTGTACTGTGTCCATATTCAATTGGTACGTATTTAGGCTGTTTTTCATTTGTATGAGCGGCAGTTCTGTTACAATTTCGATTATTGTGTTTTTAAATCAGCTTATCGACCATTTTACTCTCATAACCATCAGCTATTGCAATGAATTTTATTATATTGAGTTCGTTATGGTAGTTTCCAGGGGATAGGGGTATTTTTAAAAGACGATTTACCATACTGTTAAACGCTGCTATTTATTTACTAAGAATGGTATGAGATGGTATATATTTTTTAAGCAGTGGTAGTGGGTTTCCTGTAAATGTTGAACATAAATTTGTTGTCCTTTTTCATTACTGTTAGGTCAAAAAAATGTATTTTATCTTCCTCTTCTACCTCGAGGGTAAAGCAGTTTGGGGGCTATTGAATTCAAGTATTTTTTCAAAATGTGCAGTTGTCTAGGTTCCCATGAAATAAGAGCAGAGTATCATCTACATAACGATGATATGATACAATTTTGCTTAGACTACTATTTTTTCAGAGAAAAAATATTAATTTTTAATATGGTTTAAATAAAAATCAGCTAATATCCCAGACAAAGGTGACCCCATGGCCAATCCATCTGTTTATAAATAAAATTTGTCGTCGAATGAGAAATAGTTCTATTGTAAAATTGTATTTAATAAATTAATCAATTCATTTATGGCATGATATGAACGGTGGCAATTTTTTGTGAGGTTTTCCTTGATTATTTTAACAGTTTCTGTGATTGGAACATTCGTATAAAAATTGACTGTATCAAATGAAGCCAACACACAGCGGTTATTCATAGGCATACCTCTTATCCTATCTACAAGATCTAGGCTGTTATTAAGGCTCTTGTTGTTTTAAAATACAAAATAGTTTCTCAGAGTGCGTTCCAGTAATTTGGCTAGTTTGTAACTAGGGGCTGTGGTGTAATAGACTAGTGGTCTCATAGGCGTGTCATTTTGGTGGATATTTGGAAGCCCCCTTAAATTGGGAGCCTTAGGGTTCATCACTGTTGTGAATTTAATTTCATCATCACTTAACAAAGTCTTGATCTTATTCACTACATGCCTACTACTGTGTCAAATCTGGGAGTTTGATCCCTATCAATTTGCTTTATTTCAGTGTTTTTTTTTTTGTTATAAAATCGTTTACTTTACATACATATTCATCATGGGCCATGACAACAATCGAGTCCTCCTTATCAGCCTTAAGAAGTAAAGCATTATTAGAGGCTAGCTTATATAGAATATTCATGGTTTCTGGAGTGAAATGATTTACGTTTTAGCGAATTTCCCCTATAGGGAAGAAGCTATTGCCGTAGGTCTCATGGTAAGACCTAAGCCCGAGACCATGATAACTTTTCGTTTTGGGGCCCCCAGAAGGAAAAAACACCATTCGTTCGAATTGTTATATGTATATCTATATATATATCTATATAAGTGTCTGTGAACACGATAGTGGCCGTAAAAACTGTCCGATCTTAAGGTCTACCTTGACAGAAAAATCTGCGTCACAGAGCGAAATAACATTGTATAGATAGGGCTAAAGCACGCTGAAGTAAGCTTGCAGACGTTTCGTATGTGGACGACAAAAGCTTTATTTTTTAAGATTTAATAAAAGCGAGAGTGGGTTCACGTTCTTCAGAATATTTTATAGGTCACTACGATTTTTATTTTTCTATAAAGCGTTTCTGTCGTTAGTAATGAGTCTTTAAAATCTAACAAAAATCTACCTTTTTTGAAAGATTTACACAATTCCTGTATATAAACGGGGATAAAATCAAAAATTCTAAAATTTTAGCGACCTTCAAAAACATATCCCTTTTAAAATGACACCAAAATATTGGAAATCACATGAAAATCTAGCTATCAATGAATAAGATACAAAACCCTGTTTTAGCGCTCGGAACTTGAGGTAGAACGTTTATTATTAATCTTTATTAAAAGACTCTTTAACTGCAAGGGATGCATTGCATTGGCTAATTCTAAATACCTTCTGTACAGTTCTGTAAATTGATATCAATTTAATCTCATTTTCGATCCAAGATTTTTCAGCTAATTTTTTAGTCTTCTTTGCAGAAAAAGTGTTTGATTTTATCTTTATTTGTACGTAATTTGGGATTAGATCATGCTGCACACAGGTTTTGTTGAATTTTATGTTGTGGACAGTAAAAGAAAGTTTCAACTTGATATTTTCGTATTGGCTTGCAATTTTTGCTTGACTAGTATTTAACTATTTCGACATCTTAAAGATCACATTTAATGATATACAGGCTCTAGAGTAAAAGCTTGCATATTCCGACTTTCAGGGGGGGGGGGAAGGGGGCTGATCACTGTAATAAAAATTAGCTTTACTCAAGACATTTCCAAAATATGATATGTTTGGTTCTTTATTGACTGGGCTATTAAGCATGTTAGAATGTTGCAACAATCAGCTTATCGCTGTTGCATGAATGGTTACAGCGACGCAGGCGCTAATTTCAGATCGGAACAAAGTAGTTATTGTTTGTAAACAACTAAGTTAATGAAATAGATGCATAAAGATTGGGTATTACTTATTGCCTCGTAAGCTCGGGCGCCCACATTTTCACTCGTGAGACAATATTGTACTTTACTCACTCAACACATAAAAACAACTATTTCTTCTGTAATTAAAAAAAAAATTTAAACATTTAACAACGACGGGGTTTTTGTCCTTGGCTGATGAGGGGGGAATAGGCATTGCCATCCAGACGACTAGCTTGTGGACAGAGACAAATCCAATCTGAGCGGGAGAGGACTGGCTCCTGGTAGAAAGTATCACTCAGTCGAGGGTTGTTTTTGTAGGATCGCAGGATTCCTCGCTTAGACTTTCTTCACATATCGAGCTCCAGGCGCAGAGCGGCGAAGATTTCCAAGTCCGTCAGCGTCCGTGTCCATCTCGCTCACATCGCCATCCGCCTCCGTCATTTACCGCAGCTCTTGTGACCTTTTTGGGGGCTTTCGCTTCCTGCGTGGCAAGGGTTTCGGCAGTAGTGCCGGAAAGCTTTCTATGTTCTTCTTGACTTGGAGCTCTGAGGAGACTTCCTGTGCGTTTGAGGGTGCCATAGTTCCTCCGGCACAGGAGCTGTTTTTCTGGCAATGGTAGTGGCATACGACCCTCTGGTGGTCCCTGGTGGCTTCAAAGGCTGGTTCATTCTAGGTGCCGTTTCTTTGGACATCCGGTTCCTCACTTGATTTTTTCGAGCGCCTTGGGGTGCGTCCCGTCGCTTCTTTGCAGCGAGCGCTTCCTTATGACCTTTGCAGCCTCTCCAGCTCGCCACGTGCTCTCCACCACAGTTGCACCACTTTGTCTTCTCGCCTTCTTTCTTGTGAAATTGTTTAGCGTCATGGCACCCTGCACACTTGCCATTCCTGCAACAGCGATAAGCTCATTGTTGCAACATTCTAACATGCTTAAAGACCCTCGTGCTAACTCACTTTAACTACTGTGATCTTGTCGTCGCTGATATGACCGTCGAGCTTTCGAACAGACTCCAGCGAGCTCAGAATTACTGCATTCAGTTCATTTTTGGTTTGAGACGCTATGATCATGTCACTCCTTATTACAATTCTTTGTTTTTATTGAAGTTGAAAGAGCTTCGTGAATTTAATTCTCCTTGACTGTTGCACTCAGTAATCAAGAATAAAGTTCCTGCATATCTCTCAGATAATTTTGTATTTGTTTCTGAAATTAGCAGTCGTTTTACTCGTAGGGGATCCCTTCTATTGTCCATTTCAACGCACAGAACAACAATTTATAATAAATCTTTCACTGTTTCGGCCTGCAGACTCTGGAATACTCTCCCTGATTCTGTTAAAATTCAGGAGAGCCATGCTCGGTTCGGGGCAGAAGTTAAAGATCTTTTACTGCGTGGTGGGCGGGAGTGACGGCCTTTGGCGGTGGCATGACGGGATATAGGGCGAGTTGTGTGTTGCGTGAATGTTTACATATTTGATTAAGTTTTGCTTAAGAAATATATGCCGATGCTTATTTTATTATTATTATTATTATTAGTTTTTACATAACCATGTTATTTTTAGTTTTATCCGAAGTTAAGTGGTAGAGAGGACTTGCTAGTCCTAACTTCGCTTCGAAAATAAAGTCATTTTTCATTTCATTTCATTTTACACTTCACGCACCGAAGAGGGAGGTGACAGCTGACAGAAGAATGACCAAACCGTTGGCAGCGGAAACACTGCGTTAGGCCGGGTTTCAGCTCGAAAGGGGAGACCGATATATGAACTCCAATTACAGTTGGCGCACGGTCATCCCGATTATTTTAAAGAACGTGTGCGAGAGAGATGGACAATGAATGTTTAGAGAGAGAGAGATAGACGATTCTTAAATAAGCGTATGTCATTGGCTGCAGCAAATTGTTTTTTTGTACACATTTAATTTAGTATTGGGCGAACTTTTTTTTCTTGTTCTTGAAGTGATTTTATTATCCGTTAGATAGCGACTCTTAAACCTCGACCGAGTTGACAGCTGTCATCAATCAAAGAAAATAAACAATACTTGTTTACTTTTGGGAAAGTGATTTTTTAACTAAAACTTATGGAAACAAAACTATTTCAAGTTTAAACTCTTATTAATAACAAGTACATAAAAATTCGGTGAGTACAATGCATATTTCCAGTTTTACAAGTGAAATGACAAAGATAATACAAAACCTCAAACCATAACCTTAATATATATTTTGACAACCAAGAATTTTAATTTTGTTTTGAATATTAGTTCACTTATTTACAGCTCGTAGCAGTAGTTAAGGGGCGGTGCTTGAGTAGGGGAGTGACTTCCCCTCCTCCCCAACACCCCGATGCGTCAAAATTTTTGCGCTGGTCGGGATGACCGTGCGCCAACTGTAGGTGTTTCAGCTCCCAGAGTTTGTCCCAGCTTTCGACCTTCTTTATTTTCACAAAGGAGTTCCTGGGTAATATTTGTTTAACGTTACCTTTCCCATTTTCTGTTCGTAACAGCGGGGCGACGTAGCCCGGTGAAAGACCTGCTGCCTTCTCTATTATCCTTGGATCTGAAGATCGGTGGATCCCGCGGATAACATCTTTCAAATGATTCAAATGATTTATTCGGCCATTCAGTGGATACAATAGGCTATGTCAAAAAATAAATAAATAAATAAATACATACAGGCAAATGCAGCTTTCCTCTTGACGCACAAAAAAAGTTCATTCCACAGTCCAAACCATGCACTAATTCTACACAAGTCCAAGCAAAACATGCTTCAAACCATGCACAGAAAAAAAATAAAATTCAAAATTACGCGCATACCTCAAGTCAAGTTCAACTACACAGGCAACAGTCATTCTGGGTTCATCCCAATAGCATTCAGTGTGATAAAGTCAGCACTCCAAAATTCTTGCACACTGTAAAGCGGGTTGGCCAGCATCCATGCTTTTAGTACTCTAACAAAGCGTTTAATTTCAAGTTGCCTGACAGATAAAGGTATGGCGTTGAAAAACCTGATACCTGAAACAGGAAAGCAGTTTAGTGTCTTATCCAGCCTGACTCTATTTCTAAAAATACTAACATTGTTCCTAGTTGAGTAGGAATGGACATGACTATTCAGAGGGAGGGTAGTCTCCTGGTTCTTAATCTCTAACAAGCATTGATAAATATATACATTATGTACAGGCATAATTTCTTGCAAAGTAAAAAGTGGCTTGCAGTGCTCTAGCTGTGGAGCCCCGCACAAGATCCTGACAGCTTTCTTCTGCAAAAGCAGAACTTTGTGCACCCTGGGTGAGTGACCCCAAAGTCTAGTTCCATACAGAAGGTGTGAATGAAAAAAAGCGAAATATGCAAGACGTACAAACTCATACGGCATGTCGATTTTTAAACGTCTCAACAAAAAAATTACTCTACTGAGCTTGCAACACAAGCTTTCAATGTGATTATGCCAAATAAGCTGGGGATCAAGTGCAAAGCCCAGCAACTTTACAGGGTCTTGTTCACCTAGCTCCCTACTAAGGCTAAAGGTTATTGACTGTGTTTTAGTTTGGTTCAAGGTCAGCTTCTTTTTACAGAACCACTCAGAAGCCACGGTAAGCAAATGCTGTACAGATTCCCTAGAGACCTCAAAGTCAGAATGGCTTGAAAACAGGGTAGTATCATCTGCATATAAAAGGGCACTCCCCGCTACTCTGTAAAACAAGTTATTAAAAGCTACGATAAAAAGAAAAGGACCGAGTATGGAGCCCTGTGGGACTCCATACTTTACATTCAGCGGGTTGGAGACATTTCCATTCCAAGTTACAACCTGCAACCTTTCAGAGAGATAGGAATTGATTAAAGAGAGAGCATTGCCTTGAACCCCATACTTTTCAAGTTTTAACAACAGCAGATCATGAGACACACAATCAAAGGCACGCGACAGATCACATAACGCTACAGAGGTGGATTTCTTTGCCTCAAAACCATTTAGGATATTTTGAACAAGGCAGTCAACAGCCTGAACTGTGGACTTGCCTTTCCGAAACCCGTACTGAGCAGGCACAATAAGGCTATGCTTCTCAAAGTAACTGTACAATTGGTCCAACATTATAGCCTCAAAAACCTTTGCAAAAATAGGTATGATCGATATAGGTCTATAACTTGCTGCATTTTCTCTCACACCTTTTTTGTAAACAGGAAGGGTTCTGCTTACCTTTAGAGCCTCAGGGAAAACCCCCTCAACCAAGGTATTATTTATTATCTCAGCGATAACAGGAGCAACTACACTGATACTCAATTTTAAGAGATATACAGACATATCATAAAAATCCAAGCTCTTGGATGACTTAAAGCTACTAACAATCTCAATTACCTCACTAGTGCTAATGGGACTCCAGGAGAAGGTGGTAGTAGCAGTTGGAACAGATTCTAGGCAGTCATAAGAGTTGGGATCAGCAAGGATGGGAGGATCTGGTTCGCAAGATATGATCAGTTTATCGACAGTTTCAATAAAAAATGAGTTAAACTCATCGGCAGAGCAAAAATCAGTGGCTACAGCAGAGGTAGGGTTCTTACGCATGTTGATGTAGTCCCATGCAGCCTTGCAGGGGTTAGAAGAAGTAGTGATGCCAATGGCCACTGCTGCTTGCTTAGCTTCCTTTACCTTGAGACGGTATTCTTTCCTAAGTCTTCGCAGGACAAACAAGAAACATGGTCTATTCTTACACAAGTCAGTAACAAGTAAAATAAAATTCTTCATATTGAGAAGCTCATCAGTATACCAATCCTTTACAGAAGGACCAGCTCTTCTCTGACCCTCTTGTACAGTCCTGCAGGTTTTAGTGACAGGAGGAAAACAGTTGTCAAAAATCTCCTTAAACCTGTCAAAAAAACAATCAAAAGACAGGTTTAAATTATTGTCCCTCATGTCAGAAAGCCATATTTCAACCTGGTATGCTAGATAATAAAGAAAATAGTTATAGCTATCTTCATTGAACTTTCTATAAGTCACAGTCCTCATAGAATTGAGAGCACAAGGTTTATTTACAGCAGTCCAGTCAATTAAACTAAACAAGACATGTTTATGATCTGATATACGATCTTCACTGACATTAACATTGTACCTCCAACCATCAATGTTAGTTAGGACAGTATCAAGGGGGGAGTCACCTCTTGTAGGCTCATCAATACTGAAAAACAAGTTAAAGCTACGGAGTAAATTTTTAAAATCAGCAGATTCCGTAGGAAAGATTAGCGGATTTACATTGTGATCAGTACCAATGGCAATATAATGTCCCAGTGTTATAAGGTACTCCAAACACAGTTCCAGCAAGTGAAAAAATCTATCGATGTTACCGCTTGGCGAGCGATACATCGCGATGATAACAAGTGACAGCTCCTTAATAACTATACCAGTGAATTCACCATGCATTTCATCACAATAATTACTTAAGTCCAAGGGGTAGAAATCCCATTTTCTATGGAGAAAGATTGCCACACCACCCCATGGGGTAGAGCGACAATACCTAGAAACAAGAACAAGGCCACCAATATCCGAATAGTAGTCAGCCTCAGGCTCCAATAACCAATGTTCAGATACACAAAGAGCATCAATTTGATTGTTACTACATAGTACTTCAAGCTCAGCGACTTTGTTTCTACTACTCTGGGTATTTATAGCACACAAGTTAAAATTTCCATGAATATCCACAACTTGGCGGTCAGCGAGATTAGATGCAGTTGAGGATAGGCCTAAACCTAACCTCTCCGTTGGCCTAAAACATTATTCTCAGGGGCTCTTCTATTGGGAACATATTCTTTTACCAGAATACCCTCATCCCAGAGTTCTGGATTGAGGATTGCCTGAAAAACACTTTCATCCACCCCTATCTTGAAAGACTTATATGTGTCAAACTTTGCTCTTACACTTGGCGCATTATATCTTGACCCTTGGCCTAGTCCATTGCTGGAGCTGTCAGATATTGTTTACTGTGGATGATTTTGGACAACAAAAAATGAAAAAAACTAATTTCTACAAACATCAACTGTATTTTGTTTACAAATGACAATTAAGATTTACACTGACAGCTGTTGGAAAATGCTAACATGTCAGGCTAGTACAACTTTACGTATCAGCTGTGGTCTCCTAATGAATTTCACTCAACTCCAATTGCTTCAGGTGTAAAGTGTTCCCAAGGGTCAAGATATAATGCGCCAAGTGTACCTCTTCACAAACAAAACCTGATATATTACAGCTAGTCAGAAAAGACTCAATGTCAGCTTTACAAACCTGAGTGTCAAGTCGTGAAATAAAAACCCACGATCGTTTATTAGCTGCTTTTAGTCTAGTGTCACCATTGTTCCTAGTGCCAAAAATAGGCTTGGGTCGCTCTTGTTTGTTGTCAGAATTATTCAAAGGAGTGCTTGATTTGCTTCCATTACGACGCCCCTTCCTGTATATCACTGTTTCATAGCCTTCGTTGTCAATACTTTTTCTGTCATCAGCGCCATGTAGGTCGTTCAGATTTTTATTCACAAAAGTTCTGTTAGAAACAACTCTAGAATAGGTTAGCTTGTTTACATTGGCCACAGACGCAGACGACGCGGCTGTGTCACCAGCAGCAGCTGCATCAGTGTTGCCACTGTCACAGCGCAAATTGGCGTTCGAGTTCACAACACTGCTTCTAACTTCATTGGCTCGAAATGTCACATTATTAACAGAAGGCCGCTCATGAATGTCCATTTGAGAGTAGGCCACAGGCTTTGCCGGCGTCCCCTTACTTTCACACAAAGTCCGCATCTCATTCAACTCAGACTTGACCTCCTCATATTGCTTAAACAGTAAATCCATGCGTTCACATAGACGAATGTTGTTTTTCCCTTGTTCGTCAAGTTCCGTGAGAACAATATTGAGAATTGAAGGCCAGTCACAGTTTTCGTCAATTTTATCAGTTTTTTTAAACATGATTTCAAACTTCGGCTCGCAACTAGAACAGAACCATTTAACATGATCAGCTAGATCATTTATTGCCGCATATCTGTCACTATCCATAGAAATACATTCTATGTGAAACCACAGCTGACAAAATCCATCGCAGCACATAGCAAGATCATTAGGAACTGCTTTTTGACAAAGGCCACAGGGATGTGAGTCTACTACATTCAGTTGAGCATTAGAGCCATTAGATGATTTGTCCATAGATTGCTGTTCATTATATGTAGTCCTCCGGGTTTTCATTTTTCGTTTACACAATGGCAACACTGCACTTGTGCAAGAAAATAAAATTTAAACAGGAATACAATTGATGGAAAGGAAATGTCACATGCACAGTCAAAAGTAGAGGTTATGACAAATAGAAATTCGTGAAACAATGCTTTAGAATTAACACTACCACAGGTTTTGATATATTATTAACTTAAGAAATTCAATCTGATTTAAAAAAAACACTAGTTGTTAATATCTCCGAATGGTTTAACCACTTAAATCCATCAAAATAAATTGAACCAATTCACAGACGACATTCACCGCCAAACCGCACAGTCAAAAAAAAAAAGCTCTGCATCCTCTGCGTGAAAGTGTGAAAGTCCACGTTCTTGTTGCTTAGCTGGGCTAGATGAAAATCATGGACTACTTCGCAGAGGAGGTGGAGGTTGTCTTCCAATATTGCTTCAAATTTGAAACCGTTGTCTTTAAGGGTCATGAGGAACGTCGCCATGCTGTCGTGACGGAGGGCGGGGAAATTGTGATGAGCGGAATTTTATGGGTGGTCAAAGTTCACCTCAAAGGCAAGGAAATAGACAGTTTATGTTATTAAAAAGGACAAAAACCGAAGTAAATGACCATTTTGAAGAGTTAACAACAGTACTATGACATTTTTCAGCGGAATTAAATAAAAAATACTCACATAATAAAAATATATGTGTTCGCAAAAAAATCACAACACAGCTGATTTTTTATTATTTATTTCAATGATAACCTATGGGTTTTCTTAGTCTCCCGCCGTGTGTGTGTGTGTGTGTGTGTGTGTGTGTGTGTGTGTGTGTTTTGTGTGAGCACGATACCGGCCATAAATAGGTTTTCATCTTAATAAAATTTGGTACAGACATGTCAAGTGGTAATCACTCGGAGGAGATCGTAAACCAGCCCAATCGGACCATCGGAGGGATCAACTCCTCCCCCCAAAACAGTGTTTTTTAGGTTTTCACAAAGAAAATAAAAAAATCGAATTCCTGTTTGGACCATGGAATTCAGCTCCAAAAAACCAACTATTTAGTAATTTTTCTATTTCTACGTAAAATTTCTATTTTACGTACTTTTTCTAAGTAAAATTTCTATTTTTCTACGTACAAAAACTCAAAAAACCCATTTTTGGGGGTTTTCCCCCTTTACCCCCCTTCCGATGGTCCGATCGGGCTGGTTTTCAAACTCGTCCGAATAATGACTACTTAAGAAGTCTGTGCAAAATTTCATTAAAATCGGGCCATTTATGCGAGCGCATAACACGTTTTACACGTCACCAGAACAAGTTTTAACTACTTTATAGACACAAAAATAATAATTTCTTCTTGTCATCACTAAGGCTCAACCCTTCAAAATTGTTTTGGGGGGAGGGGTTTGTCCAACCAACTCCAATACCTACTAACATCGTATGACTACTCATTTTAATATGCTGAATGAATAAAAAAATTAATCAAATTTTTTAATGAAATTTTAATAAAGGTTACTTTACTTTTAATACATAAATAAATTTATTTGTGTCAAAGTTATTTAACCAACAGACTAATAGATATCCGCCTTGATGTGAGCATTGGCTCAGCGATACCTGTGCCTATGCGTTATCTTTTAGGAAAATCCCTATACATCAAGTACCAAATATACTCAAAAAAAATTTTTTTTTTTAGTTAGTAAACCTAGTCCTGTGTCAACATTGTGCATGTTCATTCTTCTTTCTTCGTGTAATTATTGAGGAAAACCGTAAAATAAGTATAGAATTTATTTGTTTTTAGGTTTTTATAATTAGTTATCAACTGAAAAAGAAAGAGTAATTATTTTAATGATGAGAGTAATTATTATTTTAATGATGAGAGGCTACAGTAACTTAACCAGGTCATTTCAAGAATTGTCAGATCTTTTCAATGAGCGGTTTTCAGACACGACACGAGTTTACATTTTAATAAGTAGGTTAGCTCCTTCCCCCATAAAACAATTCTGGAGGGTTGAGCATTGATAATGACAACAAGAAACTATTATTTTTGTATCTTTCAAGTAGTTAAAAGTGTTGTAGTGATTCTTATTCGATTTAAATGTGGATTGCCGAACACAGAAAATACTCAATTTTAATTGACGGACGGCATTTTTTAATTTTTGAATGACCGCCATTTTGGACTGGAGCATGATATCGACCTCCGCTTTGCGGAATTGTGTTTCTTTTAATAATCTCTTTAAAATAAGCAGTCCCACGATGGGGGTTTACATTTAAAATTTTGGGGTAACCCCCAAAATCCAATTTCGCGGGCAGGGTCAGAAATGACATGTACATCAAAAAGTAGGTCATTTTAGTACTAAAAGGTATGCAAAAAATCGTTTTGATATCTGGGTTACGTTAAAATATATTAAACCGGTCTGGGACTTTTGGGACACACAGTATATATAAATTCGAATGAATAGTGTGTTTTGCTTCTGGTGGCCACAAAACGAAAAGTTTTCATGGTCTCGGGCTTAGGTCTTACCATGAGATCTACGGTAATAGCTTCTTTCCTAGGGGAAATCCGCTAACTCCTGAGAGTTACCAGTCTCTGTACTCTGTCTCCTGGTGGAAGAGAGAAATGCCACAACAGGTTATTTGTGTACTTCGCCCAAAGGTGGCAGAGATATGCTGATTGTCCCAAGGTATAACTGTCCCAAAGTACAACACTCTCCTATATTGGAATTAAGTTTTTGCACCTTACTTGCCTCCTGAATGGTTGTTTTTATTTGAAAATGTGAGATATTATTCTTAAAAAAACTTTAAATAGCAGCAATGTTTAAATGGTCATAGTGTCATGGTGTACATACACGCGCCATACCAAGCGCGGTACAAAGTTTAAATTGGGAGTTAAATTTTTTAAAGTTTACCTAGACTGGAGCCTTCATACCTAAGAAGAGAGGGGACACATTTATCAATTTTTTTTCTTGCTAGACACTCAATTTTTTTCGGGGAAAATATTACCTCGGACTACCCGTATGTTATCAGCACTAACTGTAACAGATGTCTTGGTGTCCGGCTCAACGGAATTTAACTTGACAACTGTAGTCAGATATTTCCTTGAGTAATCAAATTTTGTGGATAATTACTGGAATAAAACATAATTTTGTTAGACATCCTAAAAATGTCTTATGAGTTTGCATTACAAAGTTTTAGGTTGACCCAATCTTGAAAATGGTAATTTTTATTAAAAATCATATTTTTAGCTCTAGATGAACTCCCTCATTTGAAGTTCTTAATGAATCTCATAGTTAGAGACATATCAATGGTAACACCTTGTACACAGTGTCTATTAAACATACTCAAACAGTCATCGGAACTTAATTCTTCGAACAAAAATAAAGAATAAAAATATCATAAACCTAAGAATCCCTCTAGAAAAATCCATTATTACTTCACGTACCATATTTGCTTGTTTTCAAATCGATCAAGTTAATCAATACGCATCACTTCATCCAATTAAAACTTTCAGCAGGAGTAAAAAACTTCAATTCTTCTCCATTCTATTCACTCAACTATAGATTAAATAATTTGTATGGGATCACAATTAATGTTCTGAAAAACTGCAAAAATAAACACATTAACTTTTGCTGAGAAAAAATAACAAGGTGAGTATAACTAAAAAAAATTACAAAACACTAAACTCAGTATAGATCAAAATGTTAAGTGAAATATTCATTCATTTTATACATTATTTGTCAATATAAATAATAATAAAATGGTATGACATTTAACCATAGCTAAAGCCAAATAAATTTTAAAATTTTCCATTATAAAACAACAGAGGGCTCTGAAACTAGTGACAATGTACGTTTCAAATAACCCATGGTACGCCTCATGGTATCTGTGCTGTATAAACTATGCGTTGCGTTCTTCGAGCATACAACGTCTGTTAAAACAATTATTTAATGTGGCTAATAGTCAACCAGCTTATTTCTGTCAAAGGCAAAGTTATTTTTCTTGAGCTATAAGATCTCCTCGCCATTGTACACTGTTGAACGGCCTAAACAATTTACCTCACCATGGAAAACAAAACAAAAAATACATAAAGTCATTGAAAAGGAGAAATCTCCTGGTCACGATAAACACCTAATATAATTCTCAAACATTTGCCTTGAAAAGGGATTGCTTCTATATATATTGCACGATTCAGTGTACCTAGTACTTTCCAAAGCATGGAAGCATTTCATTATTACAGTGTGATTCATAAACTGGCAACTTCATCTCAAGTAACGATTTACCGCTATGTTATTCTACTGCCAACATTGTCCAATTTGTTTGAGAATGTAATACAAATACGAGGGAGTATTCAGTGACCCCCTATCTCCTCAGGGAGACGACCCACGAGGAGTCAGAAGAAAGTGGTAAATGTAAGCATAGGTTAATATGTACATAAAATCAAATCTCTTTTTAAGCAGGATACAATGCCGCAAATCCGATCTCAATCGTATCACCGAATCCAAAATGGCGGCCGTTTAAACTTTTCTCAACTGCAGTTTTTAACCTCTTTAAAAATTCGATTCCAGGCATTCTAAAAGTCTGTACGAGATGCAGCCTGCGGCACTGAATTATGCCTTATTACCTCTTTAAAGTGATATACAGGGTGTCCAACTTAACTGTGCCACCATTGCTATCTCAGAAACTATTGGATTTAGAGAATACTTTACTTCATATACTTTTTTAAGACATTTAAAAATATGGAATCCATTTCCTTCTAAATGGCCACCATTTTCCAATATGGCGGACAACTTTGATTTTTCATATGGAAGACCCTATATTTTATGGCGTATTTGGGTTCTACGCTTAATTTTAAGAGCTTTTTACTCTTTGACATATTTTCCTAAACCCAATGATTAAGGAGATATAAGCAGTTAAAGTTTGATTTTTCCCCATTTGAAATGCATTGTGTCCATTTTAACCGTACCATCCCATGGAGAAAAAAGGCTTTTTCAAGATTGTTCATTTCCATGAGTGCATTTCGACTAAAAACTATTTCTATGATTGAATCTAAACTAAAAATCAAATTTTAAAGCACTTTTGTTCTCTAGTATTTTTAATTAACACAACGTTATCGATATTCTGAGTACCGAAAATAACGCAATGCATTTCTTATGGAGAAAAATCAAATTTAACGGCTTATATCTCCTTAACCATTGGGTTTAGGGAAAAATGTCAAAGAGTAAAAAGCTCTAAAAATTAAGCGTAGAATCCAAATACGCCATAAAATAAAAGTTTAAACGGCCGCCATTTTGGATTCGGTGATCCGATTGAGATTGGATTTGCGGCATGGTATTCTGCTGAAAAAGATCTTTAATTTGATGTACATATTAACCAACGCTTACATTTATGATTTTCTTCTGACTCCTAGTGGGCCGTCCCCCTGAGTAGGTAGGGGGTCACCGAATACTACTAAAATAGTATTTTATGTCCAAGAGACATATAAGTTTCGTTGGTCAATATTTAATATTTAATTGAATTAATTAAAGCAGAAAATGAAAACGTATAGAAGCCATGGCATTAAAAACTTCATAGTTCCTCCAAGTTTGCGGTACGCTCTTCGTTTCACCGCATGACGTTACACCTTGCCTCTTACTCTTCTATTCGGACACAATCTGCTTGGCCACAAGAATATTCTAAACAGTCTTTAGTGTAAATTTAAACAGATGCAATGTAAAAAAATCGTTTCGTACTTTGTGTTGATTTTCATCCAAACAATTTAGCTTTGGCACAGTCTAATATGTAACGTAGAGGCTATGTCGAAGATCAGAGCGATTGATGAGCAATTCCAATGACAATAAAACTACTCCAAGGCTCTAGGCCATGACAGATGGTCGGCCTTATCTGCTTGATACATTGCCGTGCCCTTGCATTATCCAGTAGGACTTAAAATTGCTATGATTCATATACGTTCATTTCTTTCTTGAACTAAACTAGGTGTACGCTATTTTATTGCGTGGTTGGATTAACTCACAAACAATATCAAGCTATTACACTTCCAACCGGCCAATAAACACTGGGGAGAAATAATTTCAATAAACTTTAGAACACAAATGAGATGATTTCAAATAAGAAAGAAAATCCGATTAAATGTATGACAAATAAATATTTTCTCGAAAAAAGCACATCAAATGGTGTTAACGACTATTGAATCACTTAGAAAAGATTTTATTATAATTAGTAAAAAAATATTTAAAAAAACTGCTAGCTACTTTTCGTTTCAGATGATGCTGTTCTCTGGTAAGTTTCATGTGCACGATTTGGGAGAACTTTTCCTTTGGGTTTTTTTGTTTAAGTTTTGTTTTTTGACTAGAAATGACTAAAATACCTTATTCAAATTATTTGAATAATCAATAACCAAACAGAATGTGACGTACCTTTTTTCGGAAAATATATTTATTACATATAACAGTTATTTTCTTTTGTACTTGAAATCAGCTCTTTTGTATCCCATAGTTTTAATAATCGTAAATGCTAATTTGATGTAATTGGTCCAATGCTAATTGAATGATATTTTTTTGATTTTCTTAATCGAATTGCCATAAACCTCTTCAAAGGATTTGGTTAATAATTTAATAGCATATTTCTGGTGATCTAACTGATTTCTATACAATAATCGCGCGCGCGCGAAGTGAAATAAAAGTGTACAAATGTCAGATATAACAGCTAAATGAATTCATAGAGTTTACTAAACCTCACTTTGGTATGTCTAAATTATGTGAAACTACAATATATATTTAAGCTTTACTGGTCTACTAGTTTTTGTTCGTTAAAATAACTGTTAAATCTTGGTTACAAGTTTTCATTCATAGAACTGATCTAAACTAGTATTTAACTTCTATTGAACACTCCTTAAACGTCTTCAAGTATGATTAGGAAATATAATTGGTTTTGTTTGGTTAATGTTGATAAGTTTTTAAAAAGTTGGGATATCGAGCAAAAGTTCAAAACTTTGGCAGTATAATGCAATGGAATGAAAAGATTGTTTGCTATAAAATTAATTACGAAATTTATGCTTAATATCGATTTGTGGAGGCCACTTATCAATAGTCAATATTCTTTTAAGCCCCAGAACTATTCAGTGTGGTGATTGATTTGGAAGCTACTGAAAGGATAATAGTTTTAAAAATCGGAAATTTAACTATATATCAAGTAAGGATGAAAACACTTAAAACATAGAAAAGAAGGCAGCGTTTCATAAAAAACAGACAACTAAAGGCACCAGCTTTTTGCAAAAGGTTCTTTTTGAAGTAGTTAATTTCCTTGAATCTATACAGCTCCCTAAATCTATACTTATAAAATATGCTAGAGTTTTTTTGTGATCATAATCCCTCCTTACATTCTTAACCGATTGAAATAATTTAGCTGTCTTTGGAAAGAGCTTGGCGTGAAGTTACACAGGAAATAAAATTTATGAAGGCTAGACTAATGGGAACACAGCCTAGACGGTTGGCTTTGAAAGTGTTATATTTGTACATTAGATTTAACATGGGAATAGAAATTCCATATCACTTAGAGCAGCTGATTAAGTAAACAAAGTTTTTCAGCAAAGCCATAAGTTATTAATGGAATTGAAACCATTGAATACATACTATATTAAAACAGATTTTTAACATTAATTTATAAGTAGATTTAGTTTGCAGTGTTATTTCGGTTTAAGATTAAGACGGGATACGTTTAGCCACAGATCTAAATTTAATTCAGTTCGCCTTTCAGAAGATGGGAATATATATATATATATATATATATATATATATATATTTATATTTATATATATATATATTTAATAACAGAAAGTTTTACAAAAATAATGCAAAATTACAATAAGTTACAAAAAAAATCGTCATTACCTATTTAAAACAAACCATTTAAAAACTTGTGTGTTGTGTAAACAAATTTTAAGTAGATTTATTAGCGTACGTAATAAGCAATCTAAGTGTTTTTATATTGATAGCTGTCGCAGAAGATCTGATTGTTACAAAGCATGGGATATGTCATTAGTAGACCGAGAAGAGGTGTAAGAGGAAGTGCTGATGAAATATGATTTATCTTGTTTGTATGAAAGCTAACCACATGGCTAAAACCATTGACAATACACCTGTAGAATATATATAATCAATGCTAAAACTTGTAAATACAAACAGAAATTTATTACGTTTTCGAGGTAATCGGGTATATTTATCGTAATACAGGACACTTAGATGCATTACTTACTTTTGATAAATCTTGAGCAACAAAACGTCTACTCTATACTTATATTTCGGATATTAGAAATCTTAGATAAAGAATCTTAATTGAAAACGTGACTTTCTTCACAGGATAAATAAGATGATAAATTGTCTCGTCGTTTTAGACGTTTACCCATGGATTGCAAGTAAATTGGGATTTGCTGATTCACAATTTGTAAGACATTGACATGATGTGTTATTTGTATAAATATATGCATGTCGTAGCCACATGCTGTAATTGGACACTTCATGAAGTGTCCAGCGCTAACTAAGCACTTCATGAAGTGCCCAGCTCGCCTGGGCACATAGTATAATTGAACGGTTTCATTAAAAATTACAGTATGTGACCAACAAAACTGGGCACTTCATGAAGTACTCAACGCTTGTTGGGTACTTGCTGTAATTATTTCTTTTACACTATATGTCCAGCTCAGATGCTGGGCACTTGATTTAAACACGTAAAACTGCTGTTTACGTTGCTGTTGGTAGTATCTAATATATTATTTTTTTTATTATTCTAAATAGGAACAGTTTAAAGAATTTTTTTAAAACATAAAGAATAAGATTGTCTACCACTAGCCTTAACCAGACTATGTTTTTATGATGGTGTCTTCTGTTTTCTTAGTTATTTTGGCTGCACATCATCATTATTATTATTATTATTATTATTACTCTATGGCAGTGGCTGACTTCACCAGGGGCTCTACTTGATCCACATGATATAACATAGTAAATTAATATAATCAATTTTTTATCATGATTCACAGTTAAAATTCATAAAGTGAGATCTTACCGTTAATCCTGGTAAATAATTTAAGAAGTCGAAGGTACGAAAATTTGTATAATTCAAAGATTAAGTGACAGCAATTTATAGGTTAGGAAGTTGGTAAATCTGGACATTAGGTAAGAGCTGACATTATTTGAGAGAGGTGTCTGGGTTAAAAGGACATTATTTCAAGAAATACTTACAACTATATTAATAAAAGCTATGTCTTGTCTAATTTGTAATCAGAATTTGCCCTCCGATGGAGAATATGTAACTTGTGGGAAATGCCAGAATCATCTTCATTACGGATGTTCTGGGGTATCTAAAAATACATGGAAGGGTAAAAGTAGTCAGAAGAAGACCGAATGGGAATGTAGTAATTGCAGGCCTTCTGGGAGAGGAAGATTACTCAGCAACCCAGACAAAGATGAGCCTAGTGACCCTACCTATGTGTCTCTTAAAAAGCTTCTAGAGACCATGTTCCAAAAACAAGAACATACCATCATTGAGCGGATCGATCGTCTCACAGCGATTGTCACTGAGGTGCAAGGAAAATATGAGGAGATGGCAAATGAAGTGTTGGAAGTGAAGAAGAAGACTGGAGCATTGCAGAAGGACATTGATGAGATGAAAGTTGCTTTAGAATGTGAAAGACAGTATGGAAGAAGTAAGAATTTCATCATCACCAGCATCCCAACGTCAAAGGACGAAGATGTGGGAGAGAAGGTGGTCAAGCTTCTAACAGCAATGGACATCCAGATAAGGAAAGAGGAGTTTACGGCTCATCGACTTCCAGCAAACAACCAGAATCCAGCCATCATTGTCCAGTGCTGCACAAGAGCAACAAGGGACAGTATAGTACAAAGGGCTAGAAAGCTTAAACCTAACCTGTCACTAATTTCGAGTAACCTACCACAAAGAGCAATATATTTTAATGATAATTTAACTCCGTATTTCGCTAATTTAATGATGCAGGCAAAAAAGATAAAAAGAGAAAAGGGGTATAAATTCTTGTGGCTGAACGGTAATAGAATAATGTTGAAGAAGGATGAAACATCTAGGGCAATAAGGATTGTTAAAGAAGGAGATTTACAGCAGATAAAATAGGATTAAAGGGGGATCTTACAGCCTAAATTTCACTTACTTGTCTTTTCAAAAAAGGAAAAAATAATTAATTGTTGTTAGGTAGGTACAAATAGATTTCAAAATTTTTCAATTAGAGGAAAATGATGTTACAGAGGATGGGCAATGTATTTCATTTAATGATTTTGGAAACACAATTAATTTTTTACATCAAAATAGAAATAACGGCGATCTCATTATGTTAGGTATTAATGTGAGAAGCATAAGAAAATATTGGGATACTATTTTAGCAGTGTCAAATAGAATTTTAAGTTACATTGATTTGATATTTTTCAATGAGGTCAAAGTAAACAGTGAAGAAATTAAGAATTTTGGTATAAATGGGTTCAATAGTATATCAAAATGTAGGCAGTCTGGTGAGGGAGGAGGTATATTGTGTCTCTATAGAGATAAGATAAAGATGGAAGAATTAGAGGTTAACTTTCACTCAGCAGAATTATTAATATTAAGGATTTATTATAAGGGAGAAACAATTATAGTGTTGTCTTTTTACCGTCCTCCACACATGAACGTAAATAATTTTATTAGTGAATTAGATGATCTGCTGAATTTAGATATATTAAAAAAATAAAAGAATATAGTAATGATAGGGGATATTAACCTTTGTTATAATAGTCATATGTATGGTGCAGACAGATATTTAGACGTGCTATACTCTCATGGCATAATTAATATGATAAACAAACCTACAAGAGTTGAATATTATAACAACAATTTAGTGTCTACGTGCCTAGATCACATTAATATAAGAGGTCCTGACTATATACAAAAAACTTTTGTAATAGAAGAGAAAGTTGCAGATCATTATTGGATAGGCCTTTCGATGAAGTGTAAAAAAGGGGAAAATAGGGGCAGTAATTTTAGTTATAAGGAAGTAATAAACAACAGAATGATGAATATAGCTCTAAGTCAGGAAAATTGGTGGCCTGTATTGGATCTAAGGGAACCAAATGACATTTATAATGAAATAGTTTCTAGATTCAAAAAAATGTATGATAAATGTAAAAATATAGTGAAAGTAAGTTCAAAAGAATTGCAAAACCCTTGGTTCAATAACTCTATACAGCAACTGATTAATGAAAAAAATAGGCTATGGGGTTTACTTAAAAGGGACAAATACAATTTAGATTTAAGAAATAGGTTCAAAAGAGCAAGAAATGATCTTATTAAAGAAATTAGATTAGAGAAAAAGCATTATTATTTTAGGGAATTTTCCGAACATTTTAAAGACAGTAAAAAATCTTGGGATTTAGTAAATCAGGTTATTAATAAAAAAGTAAAGCCAACAATTATAGAATCTGTAAAACATAATTTTAAGATCAATACTGAAAATGAGATTATGAGTGTGGTAAATAACTTTGAAAACAGTTTTAAAACTTCAGTAGAAGAAGTAAAGCTCGAAATGCAGGGACAGAAATTTGACCTAGATAGTAGTTTTCAAAACAATATTCAAATACAAGGTGATAGTGTAAGCATGAATTTTATGGCAAAAAATCATAGACTGTATTACTTAGCTGTCGATAGGTTAAATGCTAAATCTTCTGCTGGTCCTGATGGCATTAGGCCAAGAGACATAAAAAATCATATTTTTCGTCTAAAAATGGTAATCATGCATTTGTTTGTAAGGATCTTCGACACTGGAGTAATGCCTACAGATATGAAAATTACTTATTTAAGACCTATTTTTAAAAAAGGTTCCAAACAGGATTTTGGATGTTATAGGCCGGTGGGGTCAGTCTCAGCAATCACAAAGATTTTAGAACACTACATCTGCTTACAACTTCAACAGTATTTAAATGAGAATGCAATTATAAGTAAGGCTCAGTTTGGATTTAGGCCAAATACTTCTACTATAGACCTTGTAGAAAATTTAGTACAAGATGTGAACAAAGCATTAAATGACAACAAATTTGTGATTGCTGTAGCTACTGACCTCACCAAAGCCTTTGATCTTGTAGATTTTGAAATAATGTTAGACAAACTCAAAAGGATTGGTATCGGAGGGAAACTGCTCCAATTTTTCAGAAGTTATTTTAGTGACAGAAGGCTACATGTTAGCATAGGAAATAATGTTAGTAGTGGATTTATACAAAATCATGGCTTGGTTCAAGGTAGTGTTCTCTCACCTGCATTATTCAATATATATATGAATGATCTGGCTGATTTAAAATTAAAAAGTAAATTGTTGCAATATGCAGATGATAATATAATATATTTTGTGCATACAGATTTAAAAATAGGCCTAAGTCAAATACAAACTGATCTGAATTTAGTCATTAAGTATTTTTTTAATAATTCTATTAAGTTAAATTCATCAAAATCAAAAGCAATTATATTCAGGAATCCAAGAGTAAATATTAATGAAAACAAATTGAAAATTAACCTATTTTGTCATGAAAAAGAATGCCTTGATGTTAGTAGGCCTACTAGTAACTCTTGTGACTGTAAATCACTGGGTTTTTATGAGAGTATAAAGCATTTAGGAATTTATTTAGACTCAGATATGAAATTTAATACACACATAACAGCGATTTCAAATACCTTGAGAATTTTTTTGTATAAATGTTATAGGCTAAGCAGTTTTTTCCCTATAAATATTAAGAGAATAGTGTATTTTTCCCTAGTTCAAAGTACAATATTTTATGGTATTACTATTTATTATTTAGCTCCTGAGTACATTAAGCAACGCCTGGTAAATATTTTAAATAAAATAGTAAGGGTTTTATTCAATGGCATTCCTAGAGAACTTTTGGGTATAATGTCTTTTGAAGCACTGGCTAAGTTCACTGATTTGAATAGAAATTATTTTAAAGAAGAGTATAGGTTTTTAAATGAAATTGACTATAACCTTAGGCAAAGAAACTTTAGAACAGCTAGGCATTATAATAGCTATGGGAAAAATGTTTTAGAATTTAGAATACCTAATTTGCTGAACTCACTGCCTGAGGAATTAAGAACACTAAAAAATAAAAATCAGTTAAAGATTAAATTAAAATCACATTTTATGCATGATTCATAAGGAAAAAGTTTTCATAAATTTTATGTAGCATGAATAAAATAATAATGTTAGTATGTAGACCTACCTGTTTGGTTAGTTTGTTAGTATCCAGTGGTTAGTGAACATTTATGTTAATAACAACACATTACACATAATAAACATTCATTGGGATGAGGTAAATCAAATTTGCTGTTTAATTAGAATAAGTATATTATTTTGAGGATATAGTCATTAACTTTGGATCAAGCAATTACCTGAAAGAGGTTGTTGGCTTGTCCTTGAACTATTCTGATTTGACAGGCAGGCATGACACAGAGTGGGGGGAGAAAGTAAAAAGAAGATGCATGGAGTAAGGACCTGAAATTAATGTTTTGTATTGCAAATTGTATAGACCTTTGATGTATATAATGTGTTGTTAAGTTTTTGTTTTTGATATAGTTTATTTGTTAGTTTATTGTTTGTTTTTTTAAATAGTTTATGTATTAGTTTATGAGCACGCCCATCTACAAAAATAAAAATAAAAAACATTAAATGTATTGTCAAGAAGAGTTTGGTTTTGTACGAAAAAACAATTTGGATATTTATAAAAATGTGATGTTTATTGTATGGAAAAATACTGTAAATAGCATGTAAATTACGTAGAGTTGTTCTCTTAAAATAGCTTTTAGCTAGAGAGATATGAAAATCACTGCAATGTAAGTCGCATGCGCATGCTATAAATAAAGAATTTGAATTTGAATTTGAATTATTATTATTATTATTATTATTATTATTATTATTATTCCCCCGGTCTTTCAGTGCGACCGTTGGCACGTCCGCCGAGCCTCGCTTTCATCTGAGATCGGCGTGGTCGTCAGCCCAAACGACATCGTCGGAGCTATGCTCCAGGGAGAGGGCAACTGGAAATGTGTCCAGCACTATGTCCAGGCCATTCTTCGGGCGAAAAAGGTCGACCTCGATCGGCCTTAATCCTCAGCTTTTCCCCACGGAGGATGCCCTAGTGGCGTAATATCAAAGGCCTAGCCCGAAGTAATGTGTGAAACAGTTCCAGGCTAGTGTCCTCGGTGCCGAGGGAGGTGGTTTAGTCGGTAGTTCACGGGACATCGAGCTCGTGGGAGTCCGACACTACTGAGGGGACAATGAGCCCCTCAGTGTGCGTAAATGCATTCCACCTCCTACCCAAAAAAAAAAAAAAAAAAAAAAAAATTATTCCCCCAGGGGCGGCCGGCTTTCGGCTGTTCGGGTGTCTGGCGACCCCGGGTTCCCGAGCCAAGCTGCGAGGCTCTCCTTCTCGCAGTTCTTCTTGAGCCAAGACCTTTCTTCCTTTCTCGGGTCTTGGCTCGCCTCTTTTTTCTTTACTGAGCTAATCTTGCTCACCCTCTTCTTTCTTCGACCCCAGACCCTGGGTGTCTTTTCACGCCTTCTCCTCTTTCCGTGTTGGGCCGGAGCAGAATGTTCCAACAGTATCCCCTGCTTGCCGTAAAAGCCGGCTACAAGGGGGCTATAAAGCATGATGTCTGCGAAAAACCACGGTAACGTACCCCAGGTGGGTCAGGACTCCGGTCCGAAATCCCACCCCGATCATTCGGGCTGCCCTACGGATTCTGGGGAGGGCAACCAGACATTCTTGACTGTGCCACAGTCGCGCCGAAACAGCTTGGCGAGCACAACCAGCATGGGCAGTGACTTCAGTCATGCCACTGCGCAAGACTTGGAGTACTGCGAGAGTCAATGGGGAAATGTCCTCAAAGCCCGCGAAGAAGAGAACGAAATTTTTGGCCAAGTGGAGACTCTACTGGCCAACATGACTGGAGCCTGCAGGATCCAAAAAAACGTAAACAACACGGTGAAGGAGGGAATCCTCTCCCTATCCGCGTTGTTTGAGAAGTTGAAGCTCCTGCGCAGATCGGCGGAAGAAGTCCAGGACAGATACCACCACAACGTCAATGACATTGAGGTGGCGAGAGACGCCCGGAAGAGGACAAGGTCGCGGATCCAAGGGCGGCTCCTCAAGGATGCCGTCCTCGCGGCCAGTTCCTCGGCTCCAGCCAAGCGGGTGCACAGCCCTAGTGAGAGCTCTGACGAGCACGAGCCTAGGGTTGTGCCAACGAAGAAAAAGAAGAAGGCAAAGAAGAAATCAAGAAAGGCGGAGGCGGAGGATCTGCCGGCTATCACGGTTACCAAACCCGATCAGAGCGTGGTGGCCGTGAGGCCGAAGGCCAAGCCGGGGTCGAGCGCTGGTCCATCTTCTGTGCTCGTCAGAGTGGCTGGCGGCCAGTCCTATGCGGGTGTTCTCGGGAAGATCCGAAGGGACCTCAACCCCGACACCTGCGCCGCCAAGATTGTCTGCGCGAGGCCGACTCCGAAGGGGGATGTTATCCTCCGGCTGGGGAAGGGCTCAGACAGGCAGAAGTTCGCTGCAGCCCTCGGAGCTGCTGTCGGCAACGCGGGCAACGTCATTGCCCCAGAAAAGCGTGTTTCCGTCGAGGTGAGGGACCTTGACGCCCTCACGGAGAGACAGGAGGTTGTCGACGCACTCGACAAGGCCCTTGGCGGACCCGGTGACAATCGCAGGGTGTCACTGGGACCGGCAAACAAGCGGCAACTAAAGATGGCAGTCCTCGACCTTTCTGAGGAAGAGGCTGCCAAAGTGCTGAAGACCGGCCACCTTCGGGTGGGTTTTCTGAGCTGCGCGGTGCGCCTGCGAACCGTGGTCGTCAGGTGCTTCAAGTGCCTAAGCTACGGGCACCGTCGCAGCGAATGCACGGGGACGGATCGGTCCGCTCTTTGCTTCAAGTGCGGAGAGTCGGGCCATCACCACAAGGAGTGCGGCAACGCAGTTCACTGCTTCCTCTGCAGTGAGCTGCAGCCGAAACCACAGTGTGACCACATCGCTGGTTCCGGGGCATGCCGCGTTTTTAGGCTTGCCCTGGAAAACGCCAAACAGGCAGAACAGCAACGCAAGTCCAAGCCGGCTAGAAGAAGAGGGAAGTAGTTTCCTCTTCTGACAGACCGCGGTCTCCAGTATGTGGTTTCCCAACACGGGGCCTCCCCCTGAAGTAATGTGCGAAACAGTCCCGGGGGGAGATTCGCCCGGAACGAGGAGGTGGTCTAGTGGGTAGGGCTTCGGCGAGTCCCACACTTGACGTCCGTAAATGGATTCCACCTGCCTTTCCCAAAAAAAAAAAATTATTATTATTATTATTAAAATAACAAACGATTTTAAAATTGAGTATTGCATGATAGTAATATTAATAGTGATGTGTAGCCAAAAATAACTCAAAAACCATAAACCAAATAATTTAGTCAATTTTAATTTTATGCTTTGATCAAATTAAATACACTAAACATTTTACCTAATACCTTTATACGTAACATAACACATCAACATTAACATGAACCTATTTTTAACGTTTTAAATGATTAACTTATTACTTAGCCACCCTTAAAAAAACTTATAATAAATAAAAATACCGCTGGGTAAAACAAATTTACAGAAAGTGCAATAAGGGTCTTGAAAAGTTAATAAAAACAATTCTTTAGTTTTTTTGGATCAAAATGTAAAACATAATTTACCTAAAATGTTACTATTTCCCTCTTTTACAGTTTTTTAGCCTTCACGTCAATTTAGGATTTTGGTTTTTCTTTTATGTCAGTGTCAATGAATTAACCTAACATCATTATATCAAACATCTTTATTGTAATTCTTTTCTTTATAAAATAATAAAAAATGTATTTGGTGTCCTGTTTACTAAACAGCTTTTCAGTAATATACTTTGAAATTTTTCGTGCTGGAACCAGTAGCTTAAAAATATAATTTTATGTTATTCAATTACATTCGCCCCATATATTTTGAAATTCATATGGAGAATTTGTCTAAAGGGATAACCTATGAATATTAAGCGTTATTCAAAAGAAAAAATTCGATTTTTAACTGTTTTTTTTGTTAACAGCGCATTACCTATTATTTTATACTATCCATTATTTAATTTTAAAACTATTTGAAAACACAACATTTAAAAAAAACTTTAAACCAATTATAATTTTTATGTTTCATTCCAGATTAAGTGGTTACTAATTTATTGTGGAAAATAACTACTTTATTGTTAACTGTTTATTTTAGTCAGAACTTATAAAACAAATAAAAATTATCCAAATATAACGTAGACTAATTATATTTTCTAAAGGAGTGTTGGGAGTGGTTTCGCAAAACCTGAGCAGCTCAGGGAAACTCGTCTCCATGGTCATCATCAAGTTGATGCAATGTCCTGATAGCCAAATAAGGAGAACTATTCATTCCATAAGTTACAGTATTAAGCTTAAATATTGATGGTGCCTGGTTTGAGTCTGCTCGCCATATTATCTGAAAGTTTTGATCATCGGGATGAACTACAATTTGGCGGTACATCTGTCGAATATCACAACAAAACACAATGTTATGTTTGCGAAACTGTAGCAATAAGTCACAAATATTGTTTTGTAACTTGGGACCGGTCAGTAGAATGTCATTTAAAGAGAGTCCAGAACTAGTTTTACAACTCGCATCGAAAACCGTCCTAAGTTTAGTCGTACTACTACTTTCCTTAAGTACAGCATGGTGTGGAAGAAAATAATGTGGTTGGTTAAGGTCTATGTCATTACATTCGGACATGTGGCCTAACGACAAATATTCGTCCATAAAATCATGATACAGTTCTGAGAAACGAGGATTAGAAGTGAACTTACGTTCCATAGCATAAAGGCGCAATTCAGCTGCAGTTTTAGATTCACCTAGAACAGTGTTTGAGTCTTTGAAAGGGAGACGTACTATGTAACGTCCATCAGTGTCTCGAGTATGAGTTTTCACAAAATGATCATCACACAGGGTTTCTTCACGAGTTTTCATGGAACATGTTGGGGGCTCTTCTTGAAGCCAAAAACGTTGAATTGATGAATGTAAGTCAACATCACTTAAAGAATGTAAACACACATTGAGTGTAGAAGCAGAAGCAGCCTTAGATATTCCACAGTTAGATGACAAGCAAGGAGCATTACCCATTATTACAAAACCAAAACGGGTACCGATAGCAGAGGGCATGTCGTGGCCAAGAGAAAATTGTTCTTGAGTCAATAGTTGAGGAAGCATAGGTTGGTTAGTTGCTATGGTTTGACCCGACAATGTTTTAAGGTCTGTTACGATTAGTCCTTTATTGTTAGTCACATGATGATCAATTCCTGATAATTGAAAGTTAGACTTCTGGCTACGAATATGCAAAAGATTAGCTGCATGTTCTGTAATAAGGTTACACATACTGCCAGAATCAATGAGAGCGCGGAATACATGTGTATTTCCATTCAGTGATGTAAGTTGTATTAACAGAGTGCCTAATACCACAGTAGTATTACTTGCTGAATTGTCAGAGCTATTTTGGGATGTAGACACTACTGCTGTTTCTGATTTGTTTGAAGAATCAGAACTTTGATTCACATTAGGAGGAGATAAATTGGTAGTTTGAGAGTTAGTATTGAAATTCAATAAAGTATGATGGCGCTTAGTACATATATTGCAACAAGTTTCCGACTTACAAGACTTTACGTGATGTGATCCTAGACAAGAAACGCATCTACGGCAATTTTTCACCATTTGAAATCGTTCTTGAGGAGACAAAGCTTTAAAATTAGAACACGAATATATTTTATGAGATGTCTGATTGCATCCAAAACACGGTAAAGAAGTGTTGTCTTGAGAGTTGGACTGAGGTGAGATTTGAGTGGCCGTCATGGTTACACCTTTACGCAGAAAAGATTTAATTTGAATCACGGGTTTGGGACGGCAGTGAGAAGAGTTCTCGATTGCCCGTACATTATGGGACAGCGTGGCGTCTTCAAGATGCGTACATTCGATAGAAAGGAATTCTAATATTTCCTTTATTGTTGGAAGTGTATGTTTAAGTGAAGAAGAACTTGTGCGAAACGCTTCTAATTTCCTTCTTAAATCAATATCCATTTTCCGAAGAAGTAAAGCCACTATAATCGGATTAGAATCTTGAATATCTCACTCAAGAGCACTTAGCGCTTGGGAATTTTCATTGAATTTATTTACAAACTGACGTACACCTTGAATATGAGATGAAGTTATCTGAGGTAAGTCAAGCAATTGATTAAGATGCAATATTCGCAACCGACGGTTGTTGTGATATCGGTCACGTAACAAGTTGTAAGCTATTGCATAGTTTTGTGGTGTGATACTAAGACTACGTATCAAAGATAAAGGTTCTTTGTCCAAAGAACTTAAGAGGTAATGAAACCGCATGACATCAGTCAATGATGCATTGTTATGGATGGTTGAGTCAAAAATATTAATAAATGAAGTCCAGGTAGTTAATTCACCAGAAAACTTTGGGAGATCAATTTTAGGTAGTCGTACTTGAGATTGAGATGTACTGAAAGACGCATTATCAGCACTAGCGCTGTTATTTAAATCAACAGAAGGTTCGTCTATTTGCAATAGTGATTCGATGTTACTTGTTATATAAATATGTGATTCAGTAATTTCATTTTGATCAGACTTTAGTGTGTCCATGTCTATTTCGTCATCACCTGATAACGACAAAGCACGTTGAAAGTTGGATTCAAAGCCCTCAGCTTTTTGTTTAGTTTCAGTCAAATAAGAGTTCAGCGTTTTAGATTGAACATTTGTTAGTGGTTAGCTCTTATTTAAAAGTAACTCTATGGGTCCTTTAATATTGGCAAGTCTACTTTTAACTAAAGTAGTAAAACGAACATACGTTTCCTTTCTGAAGTCAGTGCTTCCTTTTGGTGCCATAATTATTATCCTTATCAATCAAATTAAATAGTAGGTGGTCAATTAATTATAAAAATTGATTTGTTGTATTTTCTTACATGTTCTCTTTTAATTCTTACGAGGGCTAACAAGAAACAATATGAGGGCTAAGCTGTTAACACAAGCTAGTTGTCTAGGCTAATGTTTCTAGACACATAAGCTAACAAGAAACAATATGAGGGCTAGCAAAGAAGAAATAATAAGTATTATACATTGTAGAATCAAGAAAAAGTTGGATAGGGATCAAATATTATTGTAAGAGGTAAGACAAGTATAAGTAAATTATTAGAATGGGGACTGAAGTATCCAAATCGCTCTAATTCAGATTCGGTTCGTGAAGGGCCAAAATTATGTTGGGAGAGAATAGAAATTAATTTAAATGAGGATGAAGGACCAGTGCTTCATATAGCACAGAATTATATAGAAAAAGGGAGTAATCAAAATAAAGGTTTCATAAAAATTCAATATTTAATGAGGAAAACAGGAAAAACATATTGAGAGAGAAAATTATTAAATTGTTCATACATAACTAAATTACGACAGTCTTACATTTTTCTATTAATTGTAGTCTTCTTTCTTGATTCATTTTTTCATTCTCTTCAACCATACTGTACACTTTTAATGTTTCACTGATAGTCTTTTATATTAACATTTTTATTGAAACCTTTTTAAAATTAATAAGAAAATGGTAAAGAGTAAAACAAATTATGGAGAGAGAGAAAAAAAACTTAATAATAGTAAACAATAAATATATAGAAACAGATGGAAATAGAAACAGATGATTATAAAATTTATTACAGAAATTTTATTATCTATAAGTATAAAAGAGGATGTTGGTATATATATATATATATATATATATATATATATATATATATATATAGCATTGATAAACTCAGACACCGCTGGACCGATGGCCACGAAACTTGGTAGATACATGTAGAATTTCATGGAGTATGTTTATACACGTTCAATTTCGTGATAACTTTCAGGGCTTAGCCCTGGGACCGTCTTAAAGGTACCCATGTCAGGGATTTTGAAGGAATTTGAGTTAGATTTGTTTACTAACAAAACATGTGAAAGTAAATTTTAAAACAGGTGATGTAAATTAATGGTATTTCTTTCTGCTATTTAATTGTATTTGTTTACATGAAGATTTGTTTCTTGGTGCCAGATGGTTAATGAATTAAGACTTTTGAATATATTTTAAGTGCAATACACTATATAAAATGCTGGTATGTAGTATAAAATAAAATAAATAATTGATATTACTGAAGGACTTCTGTGATCACTGATCACTTATACTTGAAGGACTTCTTTTTTATGACAACAAACTGCAGTTTAAAGAGGAAGAGTGTGCTACTGTAAAGTATTAATTTTATCGACAGCACTTTAAAAAAATTGCCGGGACGGCTAACTCAATCTTTTTTGTTCAATATAGAGTCTAAAAACGTAAGACAGCACTTTTTAATCATTGCTGGAGTAGAATTGTAATTTTTTGTTCAAGGTAGACCCTAAAACCTTAAGAAAATGATCTTTTACAGTGAATAAAATTTCAAGTCATGTTCTATGGTTCCTCTAACACGTATGCCTTCATGAAGGAAAGAAATAGGATTTCTAATATGCAGGTCTGCTGCGACGGGGGTGCAATAAATTTCAAATTAAGGGTAACTATGCTCAAAGCCCCACAGTGTGGCCTTGCTATGCTACATATGCGAGAAGATTCAAAGCCGTCGAAAAAGCCAAGGGTGCCATTCCTTATATCGTGCCCCATGATCATCATCAGGGCAAGCTCAGATACGGTACCGTGCGTTAAGCAGAAACGACCATAAATTCTTCTCGGCGTTTGTCTTGGGTGAGCCAGTCTCTGTAAATTCGCTTCTTGGGTGTGTGAGCGCAATCCTCTTCACCTGATAGCAAGATCGACTGGACAGCCAATATAAGCTAACACAAGCTAACAGCACTTGCAAGAGGAAGGACGGCCGATATTGGGCATGAGCCTACCCAGGGCAGCAACACCATTTGGGGCTTTGTCGGTGGGACGCTGGATATGGTCACATGTTTTATATAGACAGGCACTTTAGGCAGGAATAGAATACCCTTGTAGCATATGCGTACTAAGAGCAAATTTCTAAAAACGTTTTTTGTTTTATGGAAGTACATTTTATAGAAGTAGATTTTACAAGAAAAATAAATGGGAAAGCAAAACGACATAATTGATGGGTGATAGTGTATGTTTAATTTTTATCGTGAGCGAAGCCACGGGTTCTTCTAGTGTGTCATAAAATTTAGAAAAGGAAAAATACATATATATATATATATAAAAGTGAGATAAGAGTTTTGATGACCAGCTCTCGATACCGAACAAGGAGTATTTAACTGACTTTTTTTTAGATTTGAATTATATTAAACGTTTTAATAGCAAACAGTAACATTGGCTACTTTAACACTGACATTGGGATTTAATGTAAACATTGGGATTTACTTTAAAAAAGATTTTTAAAGTAACTGCTCAGCATGCATGATAGTTACAGAATGTGTCCAATGAGCGCTGGGCACTTCCTGAAGTGTCCAGTTTCGTCGGGCACATGCTGTAATTTTGATTGAAATATTCGAGGTACACTATGTGTCCAGGCGCACTGGGCTCTTCATGAAGTGCCCAATTACAGCAAGTGGCTACGACATGTACACTATTGTTTTACCATATTTTTCAAATAATGTTTAATAATATTTGTTAATTGCACATTGTGAGCATAATAAACACATACAGAATAACATTATTTTCAGTCAATTTAATATGGATCAAACTTTATTTCCTCATAGATAAAACAACTGAGATAAATATCAAATGTTATCCTTCTAAATTTGCTAAATCCTAAGAGATTTTTAATCAAGTAATAAAAAGCAATCTTAATAATCTCTGGAGGAAAAAAATTGCACAACTTTTTTGTCTCTTGTACAATTTTTGGGAAATTTACGGTTTTTAAGATATTAAGTTTTAAATATAAAAATGGCTGCCATTTTTAAATGGTACCAAGTAGAAACTTGATACTCCGCACCAAAATAGGTCCTATCAGTCAGCATATGCGTACCAAGTTTGAAGTTGATATCTTTAGTAGTTCCAAAGTTATTTAAAATCATGTTAAAAACACACACAGACCGACAAATGGATAACCGAGCATTTTAGGAACTTTTTTCTTAGTTTTGATGTAAGTAACCATATCCCGAAGTCCTAAAGGTTTGCTTTTATCAACACCATGTATATTAACTTACTACACCTGGCAAAACTTCAATTTGAAAATTACCCTTTCATGAAAACTGGTTAAAATGTGGAATGTAAATAAATTGCATACTGTGTTAAAAATTATAAGCGATTTAAAATTGGGAACGGCTGTTTAGCTATTGCAGTTTTAAATAGTTCAAAAGTATTTGCTGAAACGTCATCATTTTTTACAAAGGATTTTCATGTGGTATTTTCTAAACCTTCATATATACCACCACAAGTAGGCCCTGTGAGGCACTTCAGTATTTTCTTAATCAAGGAAATTGGTTTATTGGTTTCAACTGTTGTTTTTGAAGTTTTTTCTTGATAAAAAAGAATTTATCTTTTTTGCAAGAGTTATGATTCCTTTAGGAAATCTTATTACCCATAATAACTTATTTGCTTCAGTAAATTAATTTTTCTTGTAGCCATGATACTTCAAGTAACGTTCCGTTATGACAACTATAATGGCACGACTTAATTTTGAATTATAAAACCACAGTTGTAACTCTTACTCTACGAATGTTTCCGATGCAACTGGCAGGTAACGTTGGGTGTGCTGTGAAAACAATGTGTTTAATATTGCAGCGGTTTGTGGTTGGGGACTGCCGCGACGTGCCGTCCACACCTCATAAATAATACGTTGGTTTGGCTTGAACCTTAATTTAATTTGAATATTAATATTTTCTGTGATGTTCTCTTTATTTTTACCAATCAACTGACGAAATAGCTTTGGTATTTGCTGTCAGTAAATATTCAATATTTCTTTATCCACATGGACAACCTGTATTGCAAACTGTTTAAACCTATTAGTGTGCACACCTGTTAATATAATTGTATGTATCTAAAACCAATTGCAATATTGTACTCTCAGGTAATCGTTTAGGAAAATACGTACTCACTGCTAACTAAAACTGCGCAAAACTGTCACAAAGTTTGTCATCAAAACAAAACGAAATCGTATTGAAACATAGTAACAATTGAAATAAAGGTAACAAAGTCTTTTTTACACTTACTCACCAACATATTTTTGAATAGTAGACAGCTGTTTCTTCCCCTTCTATTAGGCGCAACAGTCTTGAGAATGAAATTCTTGTCAACAAAAACGTTGACATTTTACGAAAATTGGCTAAAACTTGAGCCAAACCAAATCTTACTTTTCGAATGTGACTACAGTTTATTGATCCGGCTAGCTAAAGTTTGACATTAGAAGTCACAGCCATCTAAATGCATTTTATTAATTTAACTTTACAGTCTAAGCTAATTTGAATTACAGCTATCTAATGGACCGGGCTTTGCTTGGTACTATTTCATGTTTTCCAATTGGTCCAATTACTGTAAAGCATTTCATTGTCATAATGTTTATAAATACACTAATTTTATTATTTCATTTTTGCAGTAATGTTTTCTTTATATTGTTTGAACTATTCCTGCTAACATCATTGGTTTAAAAATCTGAATTTATGTTATAGGACTAAGACCTATACATTAATAAGACCTATTACGTGTTAATTTATACAAAACATTCGTCTGAAGATATAATCAATACGTTTTAAAAGTCAACTAAATGTAAGAGGTTGCTAGCAAATGTTAAATTTTTAATTATCGTTATTATTTTTTTAATGAAGCATTAACTACCATTCTTATGCTTTCGTTTAATTTTATATCTATTTGAAAACCACAAAATTAATTTTAAAACTGTAAGTCAATCATAATCACCTTACTAATATTATAAGTAATAACGTTTGTGCGGTTTTTGTCATCATCGATGTAAATAAACGATGTTTTACATTATATGTAAGTCAGCTGTAACACGTATCCATCCAAGCAGACGAACGAAAACAAGTAAACCCAATTCCAAATGACAGATACAAAAACAGTATTCTAGCGTACACAGCTTTAGGCCTATCATTATTACTGTTGATATATTGCTGCTTGTACACCATTAATGTACAAATGTAAAGAACACTTTCACAAAATTTTACCTTTTTCATGTTTAATTAATAAACGAATAAATATAAAATAAATATATTAGGCCAAAAATAAACTCTGACATGTTTAAATTTAAAAAAATGCTAAAATTTTAAAATATACATGTGAATTCACGTGTATTATCCACAAAACAGTTTAATTAATTGTAAAAATAAATGTACATATTTACTATTGTACAGGGTGTTTTTTTAACGCAACCCATTTTTAAGATTGAATACTGCACAAATAAATATGAAATGAGTATTGTTTTGTTAATCTTTACATTTTATACAACCTATTATTTAAGTTTGATCACGTTTAGTTTATATTGTGTTCAAACAATCCGCCATTAATATTAAGTATATTGTATAAAGTTGTGCTCTCTCCATCAAATTTCCGAACACGTGTTGCAAGGTACTTCTTTGAATTTCTTGCAATAAATTTGTTCTGAGTTGCTGAATATCCTGTGAATGGTTTTCATAGGCCTTACTTTTTATGTATCCCGGCCTTGCTTTATGTATCCCCAAAGAAAATGATATAGTGGCGTTAAATCCGCAGATCTTTGGGGGTAATAATCCTTCACTGATAAAATAAAGTTTCGGGTTGCGTTAAAAAAACACCCTGTACAAGCATTTTCATTCACACATTTGTAAATGTTTAACTGATGGAAAAAAGTAATATAATTTATACTGAAAAGTCTCATAGTTAACTTCTAAGCACAGTTTACTTTCATGCTGCCATGACACGATTTAATTCTTCTCATGCTTCCATGGAATTAAGCATGAGGAGAAGTAAAGTACCTCGTATAGAAGTCCCTGATGGTTGAAGATACTATCAACAGGCTAGATGGTTCCAATCATCCAATGTGTCATCGACGTTGATTCTGTCTTTGTATTTCTTTATTTCACAAGTACAAGCCTGTACATTAGTGTCAACTTAATATCTAAACAATTAATTAACATAGTTCTAAAAACGTATTCTACATACAGAATTATCCTTATTCTAAATATAGCAGTTCACTTTTTTTCATTAATTTCAAGCCAAGAAAAAAAATATATTTTTAGTTTCAAGGAAAAAACTCAGAAAAAGAATAGTGTGGATGGTCTATTACGAACGATTTTAATTTAGCCTTTTTTTATTAGTTCCATTTTTTATTTCATTAGGTAAAATTTTGAAAAATTTTGAACCCATGAATGAAGTTTTTTTTTGGAAAAGAGATAATTTGTGCTATTGAATGTCAATATAATTTGTATTCCGTGTATTGTAAGAATGGATATTTGAACGCATTTTAATTTTCTGCAAGTTATTTTTAAATAAATAATACAATCAAATATATACTGATTAAAAACTGTTAATATTTCTAAATTTTTAAAAGAATATCTAACATGATCATCTGGTTTAAGCTTTAGCATAATTCTGATTGCTCTTTTTTGCAATTTAAATCTTATTTAAATTAGCATTACTTGTGCTTCCATATAAAATTAATCCAAATGCAATATGCGAGTGAATGTTGGCATGATATATTATTTTTTTAAACCGGTAAGTTGCATAAATTTACCATGCTTTTCAAGACATAAATTCCAGATTTAATTTTCTTGATTATATTTTGAACATGTTTGTCCCATTTCAAATTATTATCCATTTCTAAGCCTAACAATTTGGAACTAATAACATGCTCTAATGGCTCGTTTTCAATATAAATATTAGGTTTAGATGAAATTCTATCCTGCTGTATGGTTTCAAAGCACATTAATTAGTTTTTTGTGTATTTAAAAACAAAGAATTGTTCTTGAAAATTTTTGAATATTTATAAGTTGAGTTTGGCTTGCTTTTTCAAGTTCATTTAAATTTTTAGATGATAAAATTAAATTTGAATCATCCGCATAAAGGATAAGTTTACTCTTAATGTTTTCAGTATTTGTAAGTGTTTTTGGAAAGCCTTGAAGATAGCAAAGAAATAGTAAACGTCCAAGAATTGAACCTTGGGGAACCCCAGTCCTGATTTCCAATTTTTCTGATTGAAATCTAGTGACTTTATTGTTAATTTCATGAGATATTTCTACAAATTGGAACCGATTACAAAGATATGATTGAAACCAATTTAAAGCAGCGCCTTTGATGCCAAAGGATTCTAGTTTTTTAAGTAAGGCAGGATGTGAAATAGTGTTGAATGCTATGGAGAGATCCATAAATATTCCAATTGGCCTTACCCCTTTGTCAATTAAGTCTATTAAAAATTCAACAAATTCAGCTGAGGCAGTCACAACTGATTTACCTTTCCTGAAGCCATGTTGTTCCGTATCAAATAAATCACTCCGTTCTAAAAAATTTACCAGCCTGTTATACATAGCTTATTCAAAAATTTTAGGAAATGATGGGAGCACTGAAACAGGTCTGTAATTATTTGGATCCTGTTTGGTTCCTGCTTTATGAATGGGTACAACTTTAGATATTTTTAGAGGAGAAGGAAAATTACCAGATATAAGAGAAGAATTTACCAAGTGTACTAAAGGTTTAAGTAAAGGCATGATTGCAAATTTAATTAGTTTCATGGGGATCTCATCATAACCGCTAGATGATTTATTTTTGAAGTTTTTCACAATATTCATGATTTCTCTTTCATCTACAGGACTACACTTACAAAAATTCTGAAAAAGGTCATTATTTTTAGCTTTAGGGGTATCATCATTTTTGCGGTGTATATCCTTAATATTTGAGTTGATGGCATTAATTGAGTAATTCTGAACAGTATTTATAAATTGTGAATCAAACAAATTACTAACTGTATAGAGATCCAAGATTTGCTCTTTATTCACTAGCAAACAGATGTTTTCAAGGTTTTCTCCTTTTTTCCCACCTACTTCATTGTTAATAACATTCCAAGTACATCTTCCTACATTACAAGAGGTTCTTATTCTATTGTCATAATATGTTTTTTACCCTCAACTAACTTATTTTTATACAGCTTATTTCTAATTTTTGCTACCTTAAACAGACTTTCATCATTACAGGATCTTGCAAGTTTATTAATATTAATAATATCACATTTTTTTTAAATCTTTAGTAATCCATTGACTTTTGTTTGAGTTTTTCTTTTTAATTTTACATGGGAAAATCGGTTTAAAATAATTATTAAAAATTTTAATAAAAATATTGTATTTTAAGTCGACCGGAGCATTGTAAACATTTCTTCAGGTTTCGTTATTATCCAATAACTTTACAAAGGTTTCCATATTACTTTTAGAAAAATTTCTGCATTTAAAAATAATTTACTGATCTTTTTATTTTATTTTTTATTTTTATTTTTATTTTTGTTGATGTATCAAAATTGAGTTCAAGGACCTGACCATCATGGTCTGATAAAGCAGTTATAAGACCATCAACATTAACATGGGATCTGTCAATATTAGTAAGGTACTTATCTATTGCTGTTGATGTAGTACTGGTTACCCTTGTTGGAAAATCAACTAAATAATACAATCCATTACTTTTAAGAACATTATTAAAATTTCTAACTTCTGATGATAATCTATCAAGAATATTTGTATTAAAATCCCCAGCAATAATTACATATTTTTCTTTCTTTGTCAAAATGTCTAATGTTAAGCATAACTTGTCTAAAAAACAGAAGTTTGCAGTTGGGGTTTTCTATAAATGCCTGCTCAAATTATTTTTCTATTATTAATCCTAAATTTAGCTATACAACATTCAAAAAGCTTATCTTGACATATTGATTCAATTCCAGCACATTTCAATTGCCTTGCCGTTAAACTTCTCCTTGAAAAAATAACCACTCCACCCCCTGATGTTGTGTTCCGAGAATAATTACTTGTAACTAAATAATTTAGCAAATGAAATCGTTCCATTTCGGTTTCAGACATGTTATGTTCTTTTAAAATTATAATATTTGGTTTTATTTCCTCAATAGTTATTTCCAATGGTTCTTTGCGGTTATTTAAATTTTGAATATTTTGGTGAAAAATTATGAATTGATTAGACCTATTATATTCCAAAACAATATCATGAGCTTTTATTGAAATAGTTGCAGATATATATAAGAGGGGGGCTGGATGGGACTGCAAAGGAAGTTTAAAGGCTCAGGCTCAGCATTACCACTCACTAATTTTTCCTTTGCACACTGAACACTTTCACTGGACACTGGCGACGAGGTGGGCCTAGATGGACGTGGACATATGATAACAAAAACTAGCAAAAACTAGCAAAATAATCTTGTTCCAGCAGCTGTCCCGATGTCTTGGCTTTTGGTAACCTCACTATATGACAACACTCCCGGAGCAACTTGAGGTGAAATTCTCTTAGTCAGTGGAGTAGAGCAGATGGTTTTCTCTGTGCAGCTTCTAATCTCGGGACGCGACCAACCTCGCCACAGTGATGATTAATTAGATGATACTGATGTGTTTGTTTCTTGATTTGGCTGTTGTTGAGGAATATTTTCACATGCAAATATGTGCTTGCTTAGTGTGCTTGAGAACTCATGGTAAGACATTACAACGCGACTCTTGTTCCAATACTTGCTGTAAGATATAATGTTGAGTGTGGCCCCAGTTGCCCTTTGAAATTTGGCAAGATTGTGAACAAAAAGCTTTAAGTTGATTTTGTCCCTCATGCATTCCATGGGGGAACAAATCAAATGTTTGTAGCCTTTTTCCTAAAAGTGGTTTGTGAGATGGTCAAGCGCAACATTATAGTCTTCTTCTTTAGGTTTAGAGTCATATGTGAGTTTTGTACCTAGTCCATATACACCAGCTTCACATTTTTTCTGCTGGTAGGTCAGGTGAGGTGTCACAATATATTTCTCAGAAGGTTTGCCAACCATTCTTGAAGGTTTGCCAACCATTCTTCCAAACACAACAGCCACTCCTGCTGACATGTGGCGCTCTTCTCCGATCAACCGAAATACAGTGGGAGAAGGTGACAGTTGGGTCTTTATGGAACTCTGATAGTTCATTCTTCATATTTTCATCAGTAACTACAATCTTTTTATGGTTCTTTAGAAATGTAAGTCCAAATTTAGGTGATTTGACTGATTTTCTGAGGGTGCTGCTAAGGCTATGGGCAGTTTCAGTTTTTCTCATTGTTTGTATAATGTGGCATATTTTCTCAGAAACCCTACTCTTTCCAAGCCAGGGAAGAATTGGTTAAGAATGTTCATCCTCTCTATGTTAAGAGTCACTTACATTTTGCAAGCATTTTGCTGCCTTTTTCATAAATGCGGTTGTTATTTCTTCCATCATAAATCAGAACCTTTATCACAAAATCAGAACTTTATCACGAAATCACGAATCAGAATTAAGCATAAAACTTGGTGTCGTAAATTTGAAATTAAAAGATTTGTAAATGTTCCTTTTTGATATGTACCCAAATTTATTAAAATATTTTTCTCCAAATGCTGCCATATCCAAAAAGGAAACATTTTTTACTGATCTTGACACTTCATAAATATGTATGTTAGCATTCATGATTTGTTCATTTACTTGGTGATGAAGTGGTAGGTATCTCCTAAAAAGGAATCCGTGCAAGAATTATTTTTCCTGGCTTTAAAGCTTGTAGTGCCGGTTTTAAAATTTTGATGATGTTAACAGTTTCTAAGTTGTAAATATCATTAGCGCCAGTCATTACAATAACATACTCGTCTGCTGAGAAAGTCATTGAATTAGTCACCTATTCTCATGTTTTCGCCTATTTTAGCGCCTGGCATTACTAGTTCTTTAACATTCACTTTCCCTTCCAGCTTATCTTTAATTCTTTTTGCCATGTCTTTGCCATGGCCATGGTAAAATTGGTTTCAGGAAGTAGGGTATTTTCCAAGGAACAAGATTTTTCTGTTTGTACGGCTGCCTCCACTGATGGTTGTAATCTTGTGTGTTCGTTCTTGTCATGGCTTTCAGTAGCGTTTTCACTCATGGTTTTCTGGTTGCAAATAAGATGTTTCACTGTACTTGCCATCAGGCTATATCTGTTGGCTAAATTGACGTTAATTAGTGCTCTTTTATGCATGCAATCCATTGCTCCATAATTGGGGAGTTCTGAGGTAAACAGCTGAAGATTAGCAGCTTTAGCGATATTATGTTCAATTGCCATGATCATATAAAGGGCACAGTCATATCCATTTTTTTGTCTTGGTCCAATTAAAGTCTATAGTTGTGGGTTTGAATCATTGCCAAAATAGGAAGACATCTTGTTTGCAACCATTTCAGCATGCTTTATGTTAAGAGGGCTAGATGAGTCGTAATGATAGAAGGAAGCTGACTCTCTGAGATAACAAATAAGGCTCCAGTGGCTGCCTAGTGGGATATTATGAGTGACCTGCAAATCCGTGGAATTATTAATCGGCAATAGAACAACATTGAACTCATTAATTTTCAGGGGATCTAAAAGATCTGCTGTTTCTTTTGTACTGTAAAGTTTTACTGCTTGAGAAATGCTAGGGTTGAGTATGATCATTTTGTCTTTTGAGTTTATTACACTTTTGGTGAGGATGTCGAAGTACATTTATTTGTAAATGTTCATCCAAAAGCCACACATTAGATTTCAATATTGCATGCTCTTGAAGAATTTGTACATTTTGCTTATGCTCATCATACACTAAACTTAGTTCTTTTTTTAATTTTTCATTCTCATCCAACACTTCCTTAAAATTTTCAAGTTGTTCATTGTTTTTCACTGAGACATCTTGTTTGTTTACTTTTGGGGCATCCTGTAATTGTTGAGGTAGTTTTTTGGAGATTTGGTTTTCACTATGTGTAATTTTAGCTTTGGGCGTTTTATTTTTTGCTAAACCAAATTCACCATTTTTCTTTAGTACCTGGGATCTTGTTTTTATTCCTGGACTATTATTTCCAGACATGTCTTGATTCAGTGGCATTTTCCTTGATCAGTAACTCAAATAACTATGAAACCAATATATAACCAAACAGTTAAGTCCACAATGCTCAAGGCCTAATCAGTTTTAATGAAACATGTCACTTTAATATATGTACATTCTTTGCTGCATAAATTTATTTTGCACCATATTTTTGTTCATTTGTTGTAATGAACAAATTTAGATCAAAAAACAAATTTGAGGTCTATTTTTTCTTAATCGGACTGTACACTTGGCAAGTTTTCAGCTATGTGAGTGACAATTCAGTGCTCTACTACTAGATCCCCAGACTGTACAAAAGTAGTAGTAGTGGTTAGCCAATAGAGAGGTTGTCAGCTATGCGGGTGACAATTTAGTGTTCTGCTGTCAGATCACCAGACTATACACATGAGCTAGCAGTGGTAAGCGAATTTCTAAAAAACTAGCATTGAGGTTCAGTTCTTTTTCTATTAATTAATTAATTAATTTATTTATTTATTTACAATTTAATTGTTTTCAACAGAGCATAAATTCTTATGAGAATCATGTAACCTCTGTAGCAACCTAAGATCAGCGAGAAATATGTGACTTTTTTTAGTTCCTCTATCATAATAACATGGGGAATGAGTATGCAGGGTTATTACCCCTTAAATGTACAAATCAGGATTTTAGTCTTATGTACTACAGATCTTTACTCCAAAAATTAAGTTAATTAAGATGTGTTGAGAAGTAACTGGATGAAAAATTTTATTTATATTCCATAAGGTCAACAAGGGGTCAATGAAATGTGTTTAGCTACTTTAAATATCTCAGCAGCCAATGGACGTAAAGCAATGATTTAAGATACTGAATAGTTTTCTAGAGTGTAATTTAATAGTGGGAACCAAAATTTGCTAATTGCTAATTTGCTTTTAGGCGTAAAAAACTAAAAAAAACTATCCCACTTTACCCCCCCCCCTCCCATTCCAGTGGTCTGATCGGGCTGGTTTTCGAACTCACTCTTCATAATGATTAAGATAATTTAAATTATTTAAAATGTTCTTTGCACAAAGTGTAAATTTTCAACTAGGCAAAAATAGTTATTTGTGCATCTAGGGACTAACTTTTTCTCCGCAAGGGAAACTGTTGTTTCGAGGGAGAAAAAGCACTTTAGACCCATGATGCACACAAAATTTTTCCTCCACCTACACCATTAACAATAATTGTGACATTATAACGTTACCTTCTTATGATCTTTTCCTCCTTTAAACTAGGCTAGATTAGAATCGCATATCAATAAACAGCATAAGCAATTAAAAGCAATTATAATCAAGCAATTTAAACAACCATTTATTCAAACTTTTACACCACTTTTAACACTATTTTTTCTAAAGTATTAATTTTAAAAAATACCTCCCAAAATCTGTAGGTAAGAAACGATTATGTTTATAAAGCGTTCGGCCGTTTGGCATATTGGTAACAACAAGCTCTAAATCAGGTGTTTTTATTCAGTGTTGCCAACTTAATTCATACAAAAAAATTATTACCTGGCTTTTAAAATGCATACGGTTTAGTTTTCTTAAGTTGAAACACAGAAGTTCTTGAATTAAATTTAGAGCAAGCAAATGAAAATCGACAGTATTGCCACATTTTCTTACTGTCCATCGCGGAGTTGCCGGATTTCTCCCCATGTATTTCTTATGAGATTACTTTTATTCCCATGGGAGAAAAAGTAGATTACTTTTAGTCCCTTGTGAGAAAAATTAAGTAAGTAAATCCTATGGAGTATAAACTAGTACTTTAATATTCTATTCCAGGGACCAAAGGACGTCTTTAGACAGTAGGTGGAGGAAAAATAATTTTTTTAATCCATGCATTTTTTCTCTATAAAATTGAATACTACACTGAAGTTGCTATCGTAAGTTACTTTGAAATAAACTATTTCTTTTGCACAATGTTTTTCATTAGTTTGATATAATCTTCCTTAGCATTTCCTACATTCTGTAGAGGTGTGTAATATTTACAAGTGTTGCAATTACATTATTGATAGATATTGCAAATGGCATGATTGTTTATAGTTAAAGGGACCAATATGTTTTCCTTTTATTAAAATTTTATCTGAAAATCCAATAGCACCATAGGATGATGTATTTTAAGCCATTGGCAGACTACGTAGGCTTTGGAAGAATATTACAATAAACATTTTCCTTTAAAAAATTACACAAACCATACTTTACATCTGCTTTACTTCGTGGGTACCTAACCAATGTGTAAACAACTATGTTCCAGCTTCTGGCCAGTATAGCCCAAGTACTAACCAGGTTATGGGAAAAGTTATATAAATTATAGTTGTTACCATACACCATACATCAGGTATCGAAATGGTTAAGAGGTATAGGCCTAGCCCTGGAACAGTGATTAAAGATCACAGATCTTAATCCCGCGGCGGGTGTGAATTTTTATCTTGAAACATCTTTTATTTCAGTTAAAATATTCATTTTATGTATGGGTTTCCATTAAAAGTGTATCCTTTTCCTATTAAATTTAAAACAAAAGATAAATTACTTGGAAACGGTTCAGTTTCTCACCTAAGGGTTTAGCAAATCGTTCTACTTCCAGTACACTTCTTCTAAAGGTGTTATCTGTATGAGCAATGGAAGTTTACCAGGAAGTTCACCATGGAGCAAGGGCCAAGAGTTCATTGAATGACTTGACACGTAAAGTCAATGGATATTCATCCATTCTATAGCAGGAAAATAACTTATCTGGGAAATAAAAAAAAACCTGTGTAAACCGCCCTTTTGTTAATTGCTCGCTGTAAATAGGGTGAACCCAACATTTATGATATCAGCGACATCTCCTCCTGAGTAATAAGGCACAAGTAGAACCTACTTCCACCACGTCCTATTGGAAATTGCAATTATTGGTATGACGTTGTGTGGCACAGTGTTGCGACGCTGTGGACACACCACTTAGCGGCGAGATGTTTCGTCTCCTGATGTTGCCGTAGTGTTCAAGAAACGCCTCACCGGCGACGAAAATTATCGCATTATTTTGTCGACAGCGACACAGCTTGAAAGTCCATATTTTTCAAATTTCAGTCAGGGGCCTGTTTCAAAAAAATATGTTAGTGTATTAATAATATTGGTTTTGTAATTTTAATACCAAGTATAAACGTGAAAATACAAGTAATATTTCTCACAAGTTCGCAAATAACAATTTCAATCACACAGCTTTTTATTCAAAAGTGATAATTTACGAGGGTTTGTGAATCCCGTTGTGAAACGGGGTCCAGCTTGATAATTGACTGTGGTCATATGTGAATATATAGGTTAAATTTAGATCAAGTCATGGTTGTCCGTCGTCCGCCTTCTTGAAAAATTAGTTGAGTTCGATGTTCTATCCTCAAAAACTTCTAATTTACTGCAGATTTTAATTTTTGACCCAAGGGAAAATTGCCCCTAGGAAAAAGGAAAGAAACAGCAGTTCACTAATAAAAAACACTTCTTGATTGCTTATGACGGCGAGTCTATAAATTCGATTCAGCAATACAACTCTACCTGATAGCCGTTAAAGTACTATTCCCCATCCATTTTCAACTTCGCAGCAGTACCTGGTTGCGTATTTACAATCCCCTTACGGATTCAGCGTGCCTCAACAATCCCCATACGGATTCAGCGCACTGCCGCTCCCCTCCCACACCCCGCGAGGGCGAGCTGACATCGCTTGCTCAGGCGCAGGGCAAGATTGAAAATTTTAGTTTTTCCCTCGTTTGTTTAAACAATAGAGTTGTTAGTAAGCTTACTATTAAAACAAATATTATCTGTTTAACTTTTGATAATTGTTCTGATATAATCCTGATAGTTTTTATTTTATATTTTTTTCTTTGTAAAAGCCAATGATAGGCCTACACTCTGTCTCTAATTTAATTTAGATTCTAAAATAACATTAATTTTGTATACTGATGATGAGTTGGGATTTTACAGAAACAATTTTCAGTTTTGTAATAAACAGTAGTAGGCATAATAAATAAGTTATAATTAGAAAAAATTAATGGAAACAAATTTTTATAGCTATTTGTCTGTTAGCACGATAACGGCAATGGCGAAGCGTGCGGTAATCTTTGGATTTTTAAACGATATATTTTTGGTTATTCAGAACAATGGAAGTGACCACGTATTTATTTTTTGTTCATTTAAACAGAAACAGTGCTTAAATTAACCCAAATTTGCTTGTGAATTAATATTTTGGTAGGTAGGCTACACGAAACTACCGACTTAAAAGGGATCACCCTCATAGACATTTTTGTCGATGAGGAGTGCCAACATAAATATTCTTAATCGTGACCTTTTTAGTTTCTAGTAGTATTTTGGTTATTTAAAACTCTCTTTTCAAGTCAAAAATGTAAGAAATAGTGCCCGACCATAACACTGCCTTAGTAGTCCCACATGCTGACCTCTGACAATTATTTGTGCTGTGAGAAAAATGTATTGTTCATTATTAATCTAATATATTGACAAACTATGTGAACAATTAATAGATGTGCGATGCAATGCAGCTAAAATTTTATAACAACAGCTACAATTTCCATTGCGAATAATGTATCTATGTAACGATTTAGTCATGTCAACTCTAGCAGTAAACCTTCAAACAGCTATTAAAAAATATCTGGTTAACCAGTAATCCAGCAACTCAGCGTTGAAAGGTAAGTAACGAAAATGATTTAGTGTTAAATAACTTTCCTTTTCGACCATAGCAACAAGCACGCTGTTTTGAAATCAACGGCAAACTGAAATAAATTGTAAAATTTAATTTTGAAACTCGGGGAATACGTTTTAAATAAACCATTACAACTAGAGTATAATTTTTCAAGCGGTTATTTCGATAATAAAAGTTCAAACTTCACATTTTATAGGCCAGTCATTCTACGAAAATTAACATGGGGAACCTCAAAAAAATTGCAAGAAAACGTTTTTTGATGGAATTTTACTTTAAAAAATATGAATTTTAACATTTCCAAAGTTTACCAAAATCGGACCATCGGAACCTCACTAAAATCACGTTTCAAAATGGCGGCTTTTCCCACCATTCAAAATTTTTTGAAAAAAGACATTCAACTGCATTTTGTATTATCGTTTTTCGAGATATTGACTTTGGACCGCCGCCAATCATCGTTGGGTGATTGGTTTTAAATTTTTACAGAGTTTACATTTTCGGCCGCCATCTTGGATCCGCCATATTGGATATAAATTTTTTTTCAAAAGTAAAGATGGTGTTGAGACGCATGATTATGGACTAGATTTTTACCCTGAACACAATGCTGAAATCCGTTTTTGAAAATATGCATTCGTTAAAAAGATATGCTGAAATAAAAATTCATCCCTATACATTTCTTATGGACGTTTAATTTTTTTATGAGTTTTTAAGAATTATCTCTTATATCTCCGGTTCTAATTAAAGTATGTAGTTCGTTTTAGTCTTAAAATACTCAGTCATTTAACGGCTTTTATATGAGCTATTGATCGTTAAAATCGGACGACTGCTGGACGAGCTATTAGGCTAAAATCGACAAGGAAATCCATTTTTTAGAAATTTGTTTTTTGTCAAAGATTATATAAAAGAATATAACTAATCCTATTTTTGTCAGATTCCAATTATCAATATGTCAAATGAAAGCTAATAGTTCAGCGCATGTTTTAAAACCAATCCGACCAGCAGGCAATGTTTGGGACTTGAGACACAAGTCTTTAAATAATCATGAAATTTTGAAAAAATTGAATTTTATGTTGGTTGTAGGTCTATATCTCACCTCAAACTCAACCGATTTAAATGATTAAGAGCTTAAATGAAAGCCAATGATGTACTGGGTTAGTTAAAATATAAGACTGTTTTGTTCGTTTGTTGGAATACGCTACCAGGTTTTAGCGAATTCCCCCCAATATGGAAGTAGCTATTACCGTAGGCGGCATGGTGAGTCTTGAGCGCAGGACCAACGGTGTTTTTGGGGTCTAGGGACCTCAAAATGAAAAGTTGCGGTGGTCCTTTTTACAAAAGTTATCACGCCTACGGACTGATATATATATATATATATATATATATATATATATATATATATATCAGTCCGTAGGCGTGATAACTTTTGTAAAAAAGATCCGATCTTGATGAAATTTGGAACGAACGTGTAAAGCGTCATTCATGACTTCGAGTTCGAAAACCAGCAAGATTGGTTTCCTCTAAGAAGGTTTTTTGACAAATTAAAATTTATTTTCAAGATTTAACACCTTTTTACTAATTATTTTTAAATTTCATTGTCAAAATTGAAAACAGCTTAAAAAACAAACAATTTAGAATTTGGAATTGTTATTCTACGTCAATCCGTTGCTTAGATATTGGATAGTACTGGATATGCTAAACACAGTACGTTGTCCAATATTATTTTTAATTTTTCCCTCCAAAAAGTATAGTCACCCTGATTTAAGATATTTTTAAAAATAAAATTATGAACGTATGATAAAATTTTCAGGTGATGAATATTTTATTTGTGTTTATTTTGAATAGTTCATTAATCAAGATTTTGCAGAAAATATATACTATATCAAAAAAATACAAATTATTTTTTAATTTAATTAAGAAAGTATGAGCATTTGGAGTGGGGGATGCCTTGGTCTAAACTGCCTGAAAATGTAGCATAATATATGGTATGTTTACAATGATGAGGATTGATAATATGTTTTATTGATATTGTCTGGAGATGTAGGTATGTTGCAACACGGATGTTTTTATTACTTTAAAATTGACCATATGAGTGAATTTTTTCATGAGATTAAGTAATTCGTTTGTTTTGAGTGTTTTGAATTCATTGATTATGTTTGTTGACATTTATATACTATAACAAGATTACAGTTATTAAAAATTAAAAGACTAAGAATTATATAAAATACAAAAGTGTATGTATTACTAATGAAAACCAATGTGGTATCTTTGTTAATTTTCCTCATGCTCATGAATGATTAAATATATGTTTTTAGTATATTATTTACTTAACGTAATCAAACAATTATTTCCTTCAAATAAGTTGAATGCTCACATATACAAAATAAATCTTATGGAAATTCGCTGAGTACGCAGGTCTACTGCTTCGGGGGTATTATCTTAAAGATATTATATCAGTATTATAGTCAGACAACACATTAAAATCCACTATTGACTAACCAAAAATGTTATTTATCAATAATGCTCAGGCCCGTTCTCTTATTACTTAGTAAACGTAGTGCTTCGTGCTTCAGAAGCTTTAATTTGATAATCAGCACACACACTATTGTGGCACAAATTATTATTAGATTTATTTTTTATAATAATGTAATTAATAATTTAATTCAATTATATTTTACTTAAATTTTACCAGTAATAAAATAAGGTTTTAATCAAATCCAACTTAAGGAAAATAACTTTTACGAAGGGTATTTTCAAGAAGTCTCGCCGGATTACTTTAATCTTCTTTTGATATAATGTAAGTAGATTTACGTTTCTAAACACAAATTTACTCAGTATATGTGTAAATGAACTTACATTACACGTGAACGTATTACAACTATTTATCTCTTATTTTGTTGAATTTCGTTTTAACAAGTTTTTACTTTGCTCATTTAACCGGACGAATTGTGTAAATGAAAGTGCGCATAACCGTTCTTCCATATAGCTTCAATTAACTGTCCCTCTTCCAAAGTGAATCGGTCTTTATGTTTTATAAATTTCATTTCGAGATTAATCCGATAGTCTCGTACCACTTTTTTAATTTTACATAACATATTAACTATTTGCCTATATCCATATACGAGTATAAAGCCCCAATCCCAATAATAAGAAAAAATCGCATTATATGAAAATAGCCTTAATGTAATTAATAAATCAATTACTTACCAAAATAGGCTTACTGTACTTTAGTGATCCCCTTTCTTAATGTTCTGAGAAGTATCAGCAAATCGACATCAATACGCCTTTCATTTCACCCCTCTAACGTTAACATTCGTCAAGTAGTTTTCGAGTCAAGACGGGTGAAAAGAAAATTTCTCTACTATTACTATATAGATTTGCTAATAAATTACATTTTACACATAGTCACAAGTTTACCCAACAGAGGAACGGTGTGAGAGCTCGGTATCCTCGTCGTTGTCGCGTGACGACCCCAACATGACGTGTTCTGAGTTGGAACGAATGACTGACAACGAATTCCGGGTAGACTTAATGTCATTTCGGCTGATTGCGTGTCAGGCGTGCTTACATGATATGTACCGCCATGCACGGCTCCACTTGCATGTGGTTCCAATTACTTTCCTGTGGAACAGAATTTCCTTGTAATGCGTTGTGAGGGGGGTTTGTATTTGACGGCTCAAATGGCAGAATAAAATAGTGCGTTTGTTTGTTACGCCACAAAGTCATTTTCCTAAGTTCGCACATTTGAATAAATTTACCAATTGCTATTTTCGTGAAAAATATTGGTATTTTGTATGGAATAGGTATCCTACATCTCGAGAACCACAACGCTTTTAGCGAATTTCCCTCATAGGGAAGAAGCTATTACCGTAGGTCTCATGGTAAGACCTAAGTCCGTGACTATGATAACTTTTCATTTTGGGGCCCCCAGAAGCAAAAAACACCATTCGTTCTAATTTATATATATATATATATATATATATATATATATATATATATATATATATATAAGCCAAAACTGTTGACTGACTGACCGAATGACTGACTCACTGATCACAGTTTCTCAAAAACTGTAAGACTGTGGGCCATGAAACTTTGCACAAATAATCTTTATAGGCTCTTCTAGATGCGTACTAAGAAAGGATTATAAAATATATTCTCTCAAAAGGCTAAAATAGGGTATATTATAAAATTCTAGATGGCGGCCATTTTTAGTTTTCAAAGCTTATTTTCTAAATCAATACTGGGCTTTGGGCCATGAAATTTCGCTAAAATATTCTTTATAGGTTCTAGATGCTTACTAATGAAGGTTTTTAAAATGTTTTCTCTAAAAAAGCTGCAATAAGGTAAATAAAAAAAATTCAAAATAGCGGCCTTTAGTTTTTAGAGCTACGATTAAAAATTGTGGATGGAAGGTCCCTCGAATATTTCAAGAGACAAAAAAAAGATATTTCATATGCCAGCAGAAATAACTATACAAAACGATTACAGTTACTTTATATTATATATTTTTCAGATACTACAAAGGCTACTCAGTTTACGGATGACCCGAAAAAATAAAACTAGAATCTTGAAGCTTAGACAGTCCATTCCATCATTCTTTTATATGATTATAGAATCGGGATTATAAGAATAACAAATTTTAGGAGGGTTTGCGCACAAGGCAAAAGCGATTTAGGCCAAGGTCAAACAACAATACGATTTATACCGTACATTTTCGCCTCTAGCTGTTAAACAAGTAATCCAATCTTTAATGTGATTTAAAAACATTGTGAAGAATTAGGTTTCCTCATTTTTCGGCCAATGCATTCTTTTTAGCGAATTTCCTTAAAGGAATAAGCTATTACGATAGTACTCATGATAAGACCTAAGTCCGACACCATGTTAACTTTTTATTTTGGGGTCCCCAGAAGCAAAAAACACCATTCGTTCGAATTTATATATATAGATATATATATCTATACATCTATATATATGCCTGTTAACACGATAGCGGCCGTAAATATGGTCCGATCTTAATGAAATTTGGTGCAGACGTGTAAAGTGGTAATCACTTGGACGAGTTCGTGAACCAGCCCGATCGGACCACCGGAAGGGGGGGGGGGGTAAAAGGGGCTAACCCCCCCAAAAATGGGTTTTTTTGAGTTTTTCACATAGAAAAATAAAATTTATCAAATTTTTGTTGGCACCATTGAATTCAGCTAAAAAAACAACAAATAATTTAGTATTTTGAATCACTGCTCTATGTCCATTGGTTACCGAGCTATTGAAATTGGTAAACACAGTACGTTGTCCCAATGTTAACCTTTTGGGAAATAAGTAAAATTCTATATCTCGTTTATTTCTCAACATATCTTGATAAAACTTGGTAAATGGCTTCTTCTAGTTCAGATCAACTAAATATTGAATTAAAACCTACCAGTTTAAACATACCTGTAGCAGCAAACCTGCATACACATTCCCCATGTTAATCTTATGGAGCTTACAAAAACATGTCAAATCTCGCTATGTTGGATTAAAATATATTGTTTTGCATTTGAAATTCGCTGAGTATGCAGGTCTACTGCAACGGGGTTATTTTATTTTTGCCTCAGTTTTTGGTCTATTTATAAGCATACTAAATTCTCATGTTAGGTCTAGAGTCAATCCTTTGCTGTATTAATTGTCGTTTACATCAGTCCTACATCATGTGCCTCTTTATCTTATGAGTCAAATTGGCCGACAGATTTTATGGGACAGCGCGGTACAATGAAAGTTCTGAATTCAAACACCTGGAGTGGATACTTTTTATTTAAACTATGTGTTAGAAACACAAATTTATAAGATATATAATAGATAAACTGAAAAATTAGAATGTGTTATTATATTGTAAACAACTCAGGTCATTTGAAGGGAAAAGGAAAATTCACCGACACAATAATGTTTCATCTTTTCATTTCAATCTGGGGTTGTCCACTATTTGCAACCTTAATGGTGTGTTCTTAAAATCCTTAGTTCAGATAAATCATTTACATCATAAGTCCATTTGGAAATTTGTATAAATAACAAATTAGAAACAACGTGTATTTGAACCAATTCTATGTTATCCTTTCAGCGAGCGAAGCCGCGGGTATAACTACTAGTATGTATATATATATATATATATATATATATATATATATATATATATATATATGTCTGTGAGCACGATAGCGGCCGTAAAAATGGTCCGATCTTAATGAAATTTGGTACAGACGTGTAAACTGGCAATCCCTCGGCCGAGTTCGTAAACCAGCCCGATCGGCCCCACTGTAAGGGGGGGTGGTAAAGAGGGGAAACCCCCCAGAAAAGTTTTTTTTTAGGTTTTTACATAGAAAAATAAAAATTATCCAATTTTTGTTACCACCATGGAATTATGATAAAAAAAACAAACAATTTAGTATGTTGAATCACTGATCTGTGTCCATTGGTTACCGAGATATTGAAAGTGGTAAACATAGTACGTTGTCCCAAAGTTAACCTTATGAGAAATTAGTAAAATTCTATATCTTCATTATTTCTCAACATATCTTGATAAAACTTGGTAAATAGCTTCTTATAGTTCAGATCTACTAAATATTGAATTAAAACCTCCCAGTTTTAATATACCTGTAGCAGCAAACCTGCATACTCATTCCCCATGTTATTCTTATGGAGCTTTCCAAAACATGTCAAATCTCGCAATGTTGAATTGAAATATGTTGTTTTGCATTTGAAATTCGCTGAGTATGCAGGTCTGCTGCAACGGGGGTATTTTTGGTTGTTTTTAAAATTATTAATCCTTGTTAGCCCAAATTTAATTTGAAATACGAAAGGCCAAAAATTAGAAAATAAAAGTTGTTAACAAAAGATTTTTATCTTTTAAAATGTTTGTAGCCCTGAAAACAAACATTTTAAATGACAGCATATCTCAAATAGCACATTATTTTGCAGATCTTGCAAAGCATAGAACTTTTCAATATATACCTACCTCCTATCTTAACTTTTGGTACTAAACATTGCTTTCTATGATACAAAGGTCAACTTCGCTGGCCAAAAAAATTGGAGCAGCCTAACCATAATTTAATGAATAAATCGTTAAAATGCATCTAAAAGGGTAATATAAGCCCCAAGAGTAAATTTCATGTATAATTTATTAAAGAAAATAAACATATAAAATATTGGGAGCCCTATCCCGATATAACAGCACCAAAAATAACCGATTTAAGAACGAAAATGTGAATTTGCTTAACGCAGTACTAACGTTATTTTAAGGGGATTTTGCACTCTACAGGCCACAATTGTATTCCGATTTACTTGATATTATTTTCCACGATCTGATTGGCCAGGAATTAATCGGAAGCTTCTTTCCCTATTTTAGGTGGGCACAAACCCCTAATTGTGGGATGTTTGAGTGTAAAACAAGCAATTTAAGTCCTAAAATTGAAATTTGCCCCACCATATCAGCGTGCTGCGTGAGTACTCGTTTTGTGAGTAAAATATGATTTATCTTCAAATTACTTTAATTATTTTCATATTTTTAAGACGTAAAATAAATTTTATAATATAAAGGGATTGTACAACGGAATTTTCTTACTTTGACGCAATGTTTAAAGCTTAAAAGCTTGAAGCTTTGGGTAATGTGGTTTTAAATTTAGAAATCCATCGTCCTCTGAAAAATTGTTAAAGCAAATTACTGGAGTCTGAACGTTGAATTTACCCGCACGCTTGGAAAGTTTTACTCACTGCTGACTTGTTGCTTCGTACTTCTAAAATTTATGGTTGATTGATCTCTTCTTTGCGAGTATTGACATGGCTATTTTAAAATACTTATACCAACACCACGCCTTAACGCAGGCATTTTAAATTTTATTACTTGCAATAATCATAATTTTTAACCACATAAAAAATGAAGTGCTTTGATTCAACTGCTTGGAAACAAATGTAAATGTCTCTAATGAGCGATTACCTTTGAAAACGTACAGGAAACAAAACTACAGATCACAGCATGCTGCCCACAGAGTAGATTATAATAGCCAATGCAATTGATTGAAAAATAAAATCATTCTATATTTCCAATAAGTTTTGAAAGTTGGGTACAGTATGGTTCCTCAAAACGTTTTTGAACATTTTAGAAAAAACCTTATAAATTGATGAAGGTTTATAAAACGTAGTTAAAAGTTGAGTGTTTTTCTGGCAGTTAATGAAATTCTTATGTTTTATCTATATTATTAATACGCCACATGAAAACTTTAATAGGATAAGGCTTTTTATTTTAAAACTTACCCCTAGATATTATACATCAACACACGCGTCTCTATGTGCAGATTCCCGTAAGCATCTTTAGATTTTTAATTTAGGCAATATAACATGAAAAAAGTGTGAAAAACCTATTATAAAATAAAAAATGTTTTGACAAGCGAAAATGTAAACAAATAATCTTCTGATCAGTTGTGTGGGATTTAAAGTAGCCTATCACTGACAAAGAAAAAAAAATTAGTTATCAAAGTAGTTTAAAACTCAGCCCAGCTGTTTTTTTTTTTATTTGAAAAGGAACAAGACGACGAAAATTTGTTGCGCTCGGATACTTTATATTCTTTCAAACATGCTAAGAACGAGTCGACGAAGAAGTTTTATAGCGGTCGGACACGGTGGGGCAATGTACGGAAAGATGTTCGCACACGGCGGGACAACGAACGGGAAAGTGTGCAAACAGAAGCTTCATACACGGAGCTGGAACAATTAGTGGAAAATTACACTGACAAAATCGCACTATCAAATTCAAGAATTAAGCAGCATTCACTTGGCGGGATGGCATTACATTTAAGAAACGTGGCGCGCTACATTTCCAAGGAGAAAAAAGAGGGAGAGACGAAGGATTTTCACACAGCTGCCATAAGGGAAAAGTAAATCTACTTACATCTCGAAGCGATTACGTTCAAAGTCTTATTACTGGTACCGATAGACTGAGCAGAAACTACAAATAAAACATTAATGCAAGAACGCTGTACTCGCAACGGTAAGCAAAAGAGCTATTAAATTGAAGAAAACAATGGATTTCATGTATAAATTTGTACGCAACAATTTATCACTCAATTATATAGCACCTTACAACCGTAAGGCGAACATTCGTTTTATGCTCTGTATCTTTGACGGACGTAAAATTGGTGATCAAGAAAGAATGCTAAACAAAGCCAACGGCTCTTGCAGCAATGAACTCATGCACAGTTTCACTGAACACTTGGTTAAAGTTAATCCCTAAACGCAAATTTTCAACGTGAAGAGTTGCGTTGTGAAAAATACTCCTGATGAGCAGCATACACAACGCGGAATGCACGTCAGAGATCGAAAAGAATATTTAGCGCCGATACAACGACATAACTTCTGATGATGTTGCTATTATTTTTAGAACAAACGATAGCGAACCACCAAGTATGAGCGTGACTTAATTATTTACCCGAAAGATATGCCACTTAGAAGAGTACATATTCTTCAATCCTCGACCCAATGGCTGATCTGTTGCTTTTTCCATAATTTCAATTTGAAGGAAGTGCGCAACGAACATCGCTTACAATGCTGCAATACGTATCCTAATGAGTGGCTATTAGAGACACTTTTAGCACGCTACATCGTTCCGAAAACCTATTTTTACAGTAGATTGATGACATTTGCGCATAGAAGGCAGCCGATCATTTATAATTTAATTAAATAGTGCGAATTCGCACGGGTTCACCTAGTTTGAATTAATTATGAAACATATTTAGTTTATTGTAGTTCAAAAGTGGGTTTCTCCATGCTCACCTTCTGGTTTTAGCGGAACTCGTTTCATAAAGTTAAACTTTTGAGACTTGTGATATATACTCCTAGGTAAGGTAATAATATTCTAAACATTAAGCTTCAGCCTTTCCTTGTATGTTCTCGCGTGTAAATAACATTTATTTAATCTGTACAGTTTAAATCTGTTAAAATTTAATTTTATAAATCTATGGCGTCAATCACAAATGTACCAGACTAATCCAAAACAATTTTACGGTAAAAAAAGTTAACCCATGAGATAGAAATAAATGTGCATTTCGTGTTATCATCAAAAAACAATGGCTTGTGGTTTGTACATTTAATATGAATGTGTTAGTCTCGTTTATTATCCCTTTGTTTATAGTTTATCTATCACTATTCCTATAACTTGCACCATCATGAAGTACTATTCCGAAAATCTGCACAAGATGCTTATCAAGGAATGGGTAAATATTTTATGTCTTTCCATAGTTATCTCCACAAAATCGCTGTTTTGCTTTTGGGTAATTGAGCAAGAAATTAACAGCTAAGTGCTGCGGAGCGATGTCAAAGGGACGCGCTGAGTTATTGTTAATGGAATCTCGTGTTACTTGACTGAACGACCTTTTAACGTTTCGTTGAAATCACAAAAAATATCAATATTACCTGTAAGCTGAATCATTTATTTGAAAATGTCTCTTCTATCTGAAATATTAAATCTTAGCTGAATAAGGAAATAAAATATTGCAAACATTCAAATAAGTTTCTAATTTTTGAATGGCTGTGTCTCTGACTACTTTAAGGTTTACAGAAAGAGTTTTGGTCTTAAATTTTTGTGTATTCAGTCCAAACAATTAAAACAACACAATTTAAAATTAAATGACATTAATTTGTTGTAATTATTACTGTGTCGATTTTATTACAAACATACAGCGTGTCACCTTCGACTATCCTAAACGTTCTCAGGTTAATCAGAAGGTGAAAAAAATATTCAGATATGGTATATTTTGCTCCGGTATCCATTTCTCTGACACTAAGAATTTTTAACATAATCAATGATAAACTCCTTGAGATACTAAATTCAAACTTGGAACATGTTGATAACTAATAGAATCAACTTTTAAGCGGAATATCGCTTTATATTTTGTACCATTTCGAAATTTCAGCCATTTTTATTTTCAAGATGAATATCTGAAAACCTGTTCAGAGTACTAACAATTGTAAACAAGGTAAAAGGATGCAAATTCATTCTAATGATAGTTTTATTTGGTTTGTTCCCGGATAACAGAGAATACCCCGTTGCAGCAGACTTGCATCCTCAGTGAATTGCAAATGCTTAAATAAATCATTTAGACGGAACTTCAAATCAAGCAAAATCAACTTAAATCCATAATGAGCATACAGCAATTTTCTCCATAAGAATAACATGGAAAATACGTATGCAGGTTTGCTGCTATGAAAGTGTAAAATTAAGATTTTTTGCAATAATCAAGTAGATATCAACTAGGTGAAGTCATAAACCAAGTTTTATTCAGATATGTCGAGAAATATGTGAGTTTTAGAGTTGGATTTATTTTCCATAAGGTTAATATTGGGACAACGTACTGTGTTTAACACTAGCGATATCTCAGTAACCAACAGACGAAATGAGCAACAATTGAAGATAATAAATTATGTGTTTTTTTCAAGCTGAATTTAATGGTTTAAACTAAAATTTTATGAATTTTATTTTTCTAGGTTAAAAATAATAAAAAACATTTTGGAAGGGGTATATCCCCGCTAAACCCTCCCCTTCCAATGGTCCGATTAAGCTGATTTTCGAACTCGTCCGAATAATTACTGCTTTATATGACTGTGCCAAATTTCATGCAGATCGGACCATTTTTACCATTAAGTTATCGTGTTTAAAGACACATACTAACGTGTTCGATTTTGTTATATTTTTTATAATTTTATATCTTTGCTATATTTTTAATCTGACACTCTTGTCCTACCATTATTAACTCTTGAGTTATCCTGAAGACCAGTTAGTTACTGAGGAGCGCTTAAGATAAAGGCATTTCTAATTATTATTATAATTATAGATGTATATAGATATACCTACTTATATATATACATATATATGTATATATATATATATATATTTATTTATTTATTTAATGACATTCTTGTCCTACCATTATTAACTCTTGAGTTATCCTGAAGACCAGTTTGTTACTGAGGAGCGCTTAAAATAAAGGCATTTCTAATTATTATTATAATTATAGATTATATAGATATACAAACTTATATATATATATTTATTTATATTATTTATTTATTTGAAAATCAACGAATGCTGTTCTTGGCATCTGGGGACCTCAAAAATAAAAGTTATAATGGTCTCGGGCCTAGGTCTTACTTTGAGACCTACGGTCACAGCTTCTTAATAGGGGGAATTCGCTAAAACTAAATTTTTTTGAAATTAAAATGGTAAATTTTAGCAAATTTTTATGTTTTAACTTAATTACATTTTTATTTTCTAGCATATTCTTGTTATAAACCTAATAGACATGTACGTTAAAAAAATTTCATTTCATCTTTGTAGATAATTTTTTGTAGTTTTTATTATTTTGAGATATCGAGCTTTGATAATTCAAAATGGCTGCCTTTTAAATGATACAAAATAAAAACTTGATACTCCGTTCCTATTATTCATCATACATGTTACGAGTTATGATTCGGTACCTGAAGGTTTTTAAGTTGCAGTGGAATACCAGAAAAATACATACAGTCCAAAAGACGGAAATCGGAGGGAAATAGACCATATTCGTAATGACTTTTTCGTCATATACGTCTTAATACGTTATATAATACTGCTTTAAAAACAGCTGCTTTTGACACATGCGTTGGGATTCAAAGTTGTTCTTTTTAGTTCTTGGATAACAACATATGATTTGATGATTATTATTGTCCTAGGACCAAAAAAGATCATTGTTGATGATACTTCTGATTCGAGGTAAATAATCGAAACATTCATTTATAGGTTATAAATATCGAAATATCAAATTGTTGTTTTGAATAACAACCGATTGATTCGAACCACAATGATCGGTTTAAAGTTATCGAATCAACGATTGGTAGTTAGAAATGAACCTGCGCATGCGCAATAGCTGATCTGATAGTTTCAAGCTCAAGAGACTGGTGGAAAGAAACATTGAGGTTATGAAGGTACAGTTCGTAAATTTTACTTTTGTTTTGATTTATAACTTAAGGATTTTTGCAGTATGACGAAAAATATAGTTCGTCACTAAGATCAAAAGTGTCTTTTCAATACTCGCTCATTTCCCAGCCTCGGCTGTTAAACTGGAGCTCGTACTGAAAAGGTTCACTTTTGATCCTAGTGACAAAATATACTATTTTTAACCTCCTGAATAACTTGAAAAAGTTTCGGACAATCGAAGCTGGATACCCTGAAGCTGGTGCTGTTGTATTATTGGTAGTATTTAAACGGCACCAACTACTACTAAAATCTCAATTTTTCATATTTACATTTAAAATAGGGCAAAGACAACTCAAATGAGTAAATTTAAAACAGTTAAAGAATAAGTCAATCAACTATTTCAGTGATTTTACAATTTGACTAACAATTAAATTTTATTGTGTCTCCACCATCGAAAATATATTTGCATATACATATGCTAATACGAAGAAAATGTTTTGTTTTGGGTTGGTAAATAAACAAAAACCCTTCCAGTTTCTCATGAATAAAAATAATCCAAATGCCACAACACGCCTGGCCGCAGGCGTTAGCTATAAACTTTGTTGGGCTGCAGACTTACTCTCGTGGCGAGAATCTAAACATAGCGCTCCCATTTCCCTTTTATTCATGTTAAATTATTAAAGCACTTGCTTAAAGAGCACGTTTTATGATGTTTTCTTACTTTTTAAAGTATTTCTCTTTGTTAGAGAATGTAAACAAAGGAGATGGTGGAACTATTGTTGCATATCATTAAAAAGTCTTCAACAATTTTATCACTGAGGTCTCAATCTTTGTGATCTTGAGTTATTTATTCGCTTGTTCAACAGTTTTCTGGATACAGGGGAAAGTAGAATAAATACAGGACAGTACAATCAAAATGAAAATAAATATATATTACTTCATAAACAAAAAAAATGTATTTATTCATGCAGAAAGACGATCCTAATGAACATTGTAGGGTAGGGGCACTCATAAAAAAGAAAAAATCATGGTTTTAATGTTCTTCAAATAAATATATTCATGTCATCGCAACATCATTATACCGGGTGTCTCACCTAAAGTGAACCAATAGCTAACTATTTTATTGTAAATCTGACAAAGAACTTCTTATGGGGCACTTCCCTTAATTTTTAACGCTGCTTTTTGGAGTCACTTCGAAAATTAAAAATACGGCCGCCATTTTCCAATATGGCGGACAACTTTAATTTTTCTTATGGAACACCCTATATTTTAGGGCGTTTTTAGATTCTACGCTTAATTTTAGGAACTTTTTATTCTTTATAATTTTTTCCTAAACCCAATGGTTCAGCAGATATGAGCAGTTAAAGTTAGATTTTATCGCCATTTAAAATGCATTGTGAAATTGTTGGTAGTCTGTATATCGAAAACGGTTGGGTTTGATAAAAGATGCCAAAGAATAAAAGTGCCTAAAATGTTAGTTTAGTTGAGGTTTAATCATAAAATAATTTTTAGTCGAGATTTAACCATGGAAATGTGTTATTTTGAATATGATTTTACTCCATAAGGAATACTTGAGATGGCACAGTTAAATGGACACAATGCATTTTAAAAGGGGAAAAATCAAACTTTAACTGCTCACATCTGCTGAACCATTGGGTTTAGGAAAAAATTATAAAGAATAAAAAGTTCCTAAAATTAAGCGTAGAATCTAAAAACGCCCTAAAATATAGGGTGTTCCATAAGAAAAATTAAAGTTTTCCGCCATATTGGAAAATGGCGGCCATATTTTTAATTTTCGAAGTGACTCCAAAAAGCAGCGTTAAAAATTAAGGGAAGTGCCCCATAAGAAGTTCTTTGTCAGATTTATGATAAAAAAGTTAGCTATTGGTTCACTTTAGTGAGACACCGGTATATTTAAAGTTTCATCACTGTTAATTCAATTAATTGTTTTTTTTTACATTTACGCGCGATTTATAAACGCGAAAAATTAGGCCCTTCCTGATCCAGCTCTGTACTATAAAAGGACTACGGACTTCAGAGTTTGTAATTCGTCCGAAACGAGTTTGTTGCCTTTATATGTAACGTTATAGAGTATTTTTAAATAATACCAGCAGGCCTCCTGTGTTTTTGGACTGCCGATACCATCGCAAAATGCTCTGTTGAGTTGGAGCAGATCTTCCGGAGTGTCTGAAGAACTCACGCCGGACAGTTAGTAAAGAAAAACTTTTATCATATCTTAAGACACAGAAGGTTTTAGCGAATTCCCCCTATAGGGAAGTAGCTATTACCGTAGGCGGCACGGTGAGACTTAAGCCCGGGACCATGTTATTTTTTTCATTTTGAGGTCCCTAGACCCCAAAAACACCGTTCGTTCATTTTCATATATATATATGTATATATATATGTGTATATATATATATACCTGTCCGTAGGCGCGATAACTTTTGTAAAAAAGGTCCGATCTTGATGAAATTTGGACGAACGTGTAAAGCGTCATTCATGACTTCGAGTTCGAAAACCAGCAAGATTGATTTACTCTAAGAAGGTTTTTTCACAAAATAAAATTTATTTTCAAGATTTAACACCTTTTTACTAATTATTTTTAAACTTAATTGTCAAAATTGAATTCAGCTTAAAAAACAAACAATTTACCGTTTTGAATTATTATTCAACGTCAGTCCGTTGCTTAGATATTGGATAATATTGGATGTGCTAAACACAGTACGTTGTCCAATATATATATTTTTTTTTTGTTAGTAAAGAAAAACTTTTATCATATCTTAAGACACAGAAGGTTTTAGCGAATTCCCCCTATAGGGAAGTAGCTATTACCGTAGGCGGCACGGTGAGACTTAAGCCCGGGACCATGTTATTTTTTTCATTTTGAGGTCCCTAGACCCCAAAAATACCGTTCGTTCATTTTCATATATATATATATGTATATATATATGTATATATATATGTATATATATATATACCTGTCCGTAGGCGCGATAACTTTTGTAAAAAAGGTCCGATCTTGATGAAATTTGGAACGAACGTGTAAAGCGTCATTCATGACTTCGAGTTCGAAAACCAGCAAGATTGATTTACTCTAAGAAGGTTTTTTCACAAAATAAAATTTATTTTCAAGATTTAACACCTTTTTACTAATTATTTTTAAACTTAATTGTCAAAATTGAATTCAGCTTAAAAAAACAAACAATTTACCGTTTTGAATTATTATTCAACGTCAGTCCGTTGCTTAGATATTGGATAATATTGGATGTGCTAAACACAGTACGTTGTCCAATATTTTGTTTTTAATTTTTCCCTCCAAAAAGTGTAGTCACCCTGATTTGAGATTGTTTTTAAAAAATACAATTCTGAACATATGATTAAATTTGCAGGTGTTGAATATTTTATTTGTGTTTATTTTGAATAGAGTTCATTGTCCAAGATTTTGCAGAAAATATATACTATATCAAAAAATACAAATTATTTTTAAATTTAATAAAGAAAGTTAGAGCATTTGGAGGGGGGGGATGTCTTTGTCTAAACTGCCTGAAAATGTAGCATAATATATGATATGTTTACAATTATGAGAATTGATAATATGTTTTATTGAAATTGGCTGGAGATGTAGGTCTGTTGCAACAGGGATGTTTTAATTTCTATAGAACTGACCATATGATTGAATTTAATTTTTTCATGAGATTAAATTATTTGTTTGTTTTGAGAGTTTTGAGTTCATTGGTTATATGTTTGTTTACATTTATATTCTATAGCTAACAAGATTACAGTTATTAAAAATTAAAAGACTAAGAATTATATAAAATACAAAAGTGAATGTGTTATTAATGAAAACCAATATGGTCTCTTTGTTAATTTTCCTCATGTTTAAGCTCATGAATGATTAAATATGTGTTTTTAGTATATCATTTACTTAACGTATTCAAATGATACTTTCCTTCAAACAAGTTGAATGCTCACATATACAAAATAAATCCTATGGAAATTCGCTGAGTTCGCAGGTCTGCTGCGACGGGGGTATTTTCTTCAATTTTAGGCATTTTAAAACAACTAATGAAAGTAAATAAATAGGTAACAATGAACAATGAATGTATGCTTTTAAACTTCGAAAAATTCTCTTTAACCACTTATGAATCACAGTGTTGTGGGACAAAAATCAAGTGAGATATATGTTATTAAAACCCGATGAATTTTTATGGACACCCGGTATTATATTTCTTAAAATACTGACGATATGAAGAAAATCTTCTATAGAATACTTTGAAATAACCAACACTCGGATAAATAATGTTTTATGATTACCTGTATTAAAAAAAGGTATTTAAGTTAAGTAGCCTTCTTATATTGATCATGTCAATTCAGTAATTGAATAATAAACAGGTTTAACGCAGTGTGAATACATTGAACTAGACGGAAAGTTTTCCGGTAGGTAGAACATTAAAACTCTGTATATTACGATTCAAACAAATAGTTTATTTTTGGAACAAACAACAATTCGCAACCTCACCTTGTCCCAAAATTAATTGATCAGTTTAAAAACCTAATATAACCCATTTATGCAATCGTAGCCAATGTTAAATTTGACCATTGTGACAAATGGTCACCTTTTCTAAAATGATTTGTCTAAATTATTGGCTTATTAGAGAATGATATCTGTTATAGGAGTTTCACTATCCCCATATCAGTCTTGTGTAGTTGGCACAGAGTCCGGTATTTGATAATACTCAATAGTTATTCTGCTGATTCTGGTTCCTACCTTTTCCGACAGGGCCTATTTACTAATTGAGAACACTGTTTTGCCCCCGACGCCTTGGGTTCACAACAATCATCTGTTTTGAGGTTACTGTCGGAATATTTAATTTGTTCAATTAACATTCTTATGATTGTCCAGATTAACGGTTTCTATATAATTGATTATCTTTACTTGGCATTTAATATTTTGGACCTTTCCGTTAATTCTGTGACATTTTTGCATAGAAATATAAAAATAATCCAATTTTCGTTAACACCATTGAATTCAGCTCGAAAAAACAAAACATTTTGTATGTTGAATCACTGCTCTATGTCCATTAGTTACCGAGATACTGAAAGTGGTAAGTACAGTACGTTGTCCTAATGTTAACCTTTTGGGGAATAAGTAAAAATCTATATCTTGCTTATTTCTCAACATATCTCAATGAAACTTGGTTTGTGGCTTCAACTAGGTGAGATCTAATGTAATTAGTCTAAAATCCCCGATATTTTCATTTTCTTGGCAGCAAACCTGATTCTCATTCCCCATGTTATCCTTATGGGAAATAAAAGCAAATGCTATATCTTCCTTATTTCTTAACACATCTTGATCTAGTTCAGAAGAACAAGAGACGGTAAATACATTTTACAAAACCTAAAAAACAGGTTGTGACGTAATTTTCGGGGGTCAAAGGAAAAACCCACGTGATCTCCTACCCCGAGAAATCCGTCGCCGTGAGAATGCCTCGGAATCGCTCAGAAGGAGCTAATTCCAGGGTTCGTTTCAAGTTCGGGAGAAAATAATCGTGGGGCAACTCTCGCAACTACTTCACGCAGGGCTCAGAGAAACCGGATGCAGCGATACAGTTCAAAGAACGAGTTGCCTCATCCTCGCCCTCGTGAAAGTGAATAATTTTGCCTAGAGATACGGAACGTCTAAGTCGCGCGAAGAATCGCTCGAACGTTAGCCCCTGCTCACACCCTCCCTTGCTAAAGGGTTACAATGAACAAGAGGCTCCACCCAACCGTTTTGGGTTACCACTGGCTAGGCTCAAAGCCGTAGCGTGACCCGTTACTCTTCACGGAAATCGTGAAAAATATAATTAAATCGTTCCGGGGTTTATTCGTAGGCGTAAGGCCTAACCGAACGTTGTTCGTTACCGCTCAGTGCGTCACCCAATTAATTTATTAATTGGGTTACCGTGGCGTAGCACGTGCTCCGTAACTTGTCGCGACGTAAGCGTGCAAGTACGGAGTAGACGAAAAATTAAGTTACTGCACTGAGTAAATGCGACTAAATCGTCTAGTATTTAAGGCTACGATATTTTCGTAAAGGTGAGAAAAGCTAGGCCTAACAAGAACGTGTATTAAACTATTCGACTATTCGGTAAAGATCGCTCACGACAACCTCGGACAGGTTCGTGAGGACGTAAAGTCGTCTAAAAGTTCGTAATTTCGTCTCTATCCGAATATTCCCGTGAGTCGGGTCGATAAGCGTGTTAGTAAAGCTAAACGTTAAACAACGAAACGTAAATGGCGAGGGAATCCGTATCGTGTTTGACCGTCGTCGCGTCGAGCGTCGTGTCTCGAGTCCTGTACGTCTCGGCGGCTGGTCCACGAATAATCGCCACGAGGAGCCCATTCCGGGCCCTCTCCCCTCCAACGGGGTTTCCCGACGTAGGGATAATCAGCTGTTCACCCCGTGACGTAAGAAACAGCTGATCGCTGGGTAGCCAGTCGGAGAAAAGAAGCCTCAAGATGGCTACCCTCAATGATTGTCAACAAACGCTATGGGGTTATGTTTGGGTGATGCAAGACGAGGCAAAGTGTTTAGTGGTCTATTGTAATTTATAACTGTCATTGCCATCGTAATTAAAGTGGTTTTATGGCGTACAGTGATTTGGTGAATGAGTTATTACCCAGGATATTTCGTAAAGTGGTAATTCAGTGTTGTGCATATCGGGGTCGCACTAGGCCTAGGCTCCTACTAGTCTAGGTTAACCTATAGGCCTGAGGTGGCCCAGACGTACGGGTGAGTCGTGTAGCGTTTGTTTACCAGCTTAGTCGTATACTTTTACCCCCCCCCCCCCCCTACAAAAAGGCACCTTACAAGGTTAACGCACCAGTAAATATTTGAACACACAATATATATATGCAACCAGCGTTATATATATGCGTTCAGCTTCAACTTTTCAGCAGGTTTTGAAAGGGTTCTAGCATTGACTGAACTCTAGATCCCCACAATACATTTATTTTTATACTCTAGCCAGCTATGTACATTAATTATACAATATGAGGCTTAATCGCTTAATTGCCTCCGTGGCGACCTTCTTGGCAAAGCTCTCCTGGACCACGCAGTGCTGTCCTGGTGGAAACGCCGTTGAAAGGTCCGTCGTAGTGGTCTCACGGTCCTCTTCCCAGTAGTCCCTCGAAGAGCTGGGTGACTCTCGACTGGCCCAAACAGCAGCTTCTCTTGCATCGGCCTCGTGTCTGTCCTGCTCCGCTGCCGGTTCAAGACTGACTCTGTAACACATTCAACCTGATTATATATCCTCAGACAATTCGGCCTCTGGGGACCTAATGCTGTGGCTCAGCGCGCCTTCCAGATGCACTGGACTCAACGCGCCCAGGTTCGTGGTGCTGGCTCAACACGCCAAACAGCGGCACCGAGCTCAACGCTCCCATGTGCGGGGTGCTGTGGCTCAACACGCCAAACAGCGGTACCGAGCTCAACGCGCCCAGGTGCGGGGTGCTGTGGCTCAACGCGCCAACCAGCGGCACCGACCTCAACGCGCTCAGGTGCGGGGTGCTGTGGCTCACTAGCCAACCAGCGGCACCGAGCTCAACGCGCCAGGTTCGGGGTGCAGTGGCTCAACGCGCCAACCAGCGGCACCGGACTCAACGCGCCCAGTTGCAAACCCCACCGGTGGCCACCCGGCGGGGTCGGGCCCGAAGGCTCAACTGACTGGTGGCTCCCGAGAGGGTGGTATATATGGGCAGCAAAGGTGCTAGGAGGGTGGGGGGAAGTGCTCAGTACCAAGCCCCCTGGCGAAAGTACTGGGCACTTTTCCCTCGGCACTTTCCCTCAGTACTTTTCTCCCGGGGAATTCGCTGAGTACATTGTCCCCTACTGACCCCTAAATACTTGGGGGGAGTACACTTCGTTACAACTAAATATTGAATTAAAACCACCCAGTTTTAATATATGAGTGTTGCAGCAAACCTGCATACCCATTCCCCATGTTATTTTATGGAGCTTTCAATTTCAAAACATGTTAAATCTCGCTATGTTGAATTGAAATATGTCCTTTTGCATTTAAAATTTGCTGAGTATGCAAGTCTGCATTTTTTATTTTTTTATTTTTCTAGATATTTTTCAACTTTTTATTTCATTTTGTTGAATGATTCAAATTCCTTTCTTATAGTAAGAATCTAAAGCGTATTTATGATACAACTATTTTATATATTAGCTAAAGGATGTAATGACAGTTACGCTAATCGTTTAACTCGATCTTCTGTTTAGGTGAATAATAAAATTTCTTTGTTTAACAATGCTTTGCTTTCGATTATTGGTTAGTACCTCTCACAGCAAGTGAGCCATTCCTGCAAGGCTTTTAATTTTATATATTCAAATTAAAGATGAATTAGTAAAGATGAATTATACTCGTAACACCGTATAATAATTGAACGCATAAAGTTTATTTGAGTGTTATATTTAAATATCCACTAATTCACCGTCGTTGCTCAGAGCCAAGAACCATTGTGTAAAGCTTGAACAAAAAATTTAACCTGCAATAAAGAGTCGCTCACAACAGTCGGGTAAGCTGGAATTATTGGACCCAGGACCTATCACCAAGTGTTTTTGTGTGTTTTATATTTGTTATATGTTCAAAATCTTTATTGTATGTTTCGATTTTAAGTTAAAACTCTATGAGCAACGACATTGAATCAGCGGATATTTACTGATAACTTTGGAAGAATCCTTAAGAGTTTAGGTATCACGTGGTCACCGGGAAAATTGGCTACGTTAGTCTAGATGGGTTTTGAAATTGATCAGATTTTTGGGACACATTGTATAACTTAAAATCGTATGCGCAGGTTACATACTCTCCTAAAATATAAGGCATAAAATAGGCTTTTGACATTAAAAAGCCAGCAATTACTGATAGACAGCAAATTTAGTGTGATAGACAGCAATTACTATCCGGTCAACTAGAAATATTCATGACTTTAATACAGTTTAAAAGCCAAGAACCCAACAAAGGTGATGAATACATACATTAATCTTTTATTTTGCGAATTGGAGTACCCAGGCAAAAAATAATAACCAAACAACCCAGAAGCCACGACATTGGGGAATGATAATGATCCGCGTATCTTACTGAGGCAGAACAGGATTGAACCCTTGAAAAATTATATAATAGTTTTTTTCACCCGATTCCCTTACCGTTTCTACTTCATTGATTTATGAATTGTGTCATTTGATTCTAACTTCTTTTTTAAGAATCATACAGTTTCTATCGGCGTTTTATAAATTAATTTGGATCATTTGTATAGTATCTTTTTGAAATAAAAATTAGATAAAAGTTTTAAAATAGGTCAAAGTAAACAATTGCACATTATTTAAAATTATCACCACCATCTGCCTGTATTTTTATTTAATCATACTAGTCCGTTCGCCAAGCCATATAACTTTGAAGTAGGGTCCGACTCAAATTTTATGTTTGATTCAAGAATGAAGTGATCAAGAATATGGCGGATGACTGAGTGGCATCCTTGGGCGTCTTTGAATATCGAAGGTAAAATTGCATAGAGCCGAAAATGCAGAAACAGATACTGAAAAATTGTATTATGGTATCCAAACAAATATTTTCCAATATATTGATTTGAAAATACAACCAATAGTCGCTGGATAATATATACCACTGAGTCGGTGGCGTAGTTTGGTAGCGCGCTTGGCCTCAGAATGTGCCTGCAGCGTCACAGGTTCGAGACTCGAGCTTGTCGCATGCTTTTAGCCATATTGTTTCCACTTGCACTGTACTAGAATTCAGGGGTAAACAACTGGGTTTACGTGATAAACTGCAATAGTTGTTCTAGGCCTTACTAAGGCAACACACAATAAACTTTAAACATTCGAATAAAAAACCATAAGGAAAACCCGAAAAATGATTTAGTGGATGGATGAAAAATCCAGAAGCTTAACACTGCTGGTCTGAAAGTCATCGCATGCATCTCGACGAAACAAAAATAGAACATCACAAACCTCATTTCATCAGAAGGAAAGTAATTGAAGCTCAATTTATAAAACTGGTAGATCTACCAATAAGTCAATCCTTAGTTGGAATAAGGCCTGTACAAACACCAGTCATTATGATGATGTAATGAATTATAAGAAATAAATAAATGAATTGTTTTTGTGCTATGCTGACGATATTTATGTTGAATATAATATTCCCCTGTAATTTGCCTCGAATGATAAAAATTTCAACATTTTTGAGTGGATCTTAAAATTTTTACATTTTAAGATCCACTTAATAGAGACTAATTTCTTACCTCCCCCCCTTTGCCATGTATTTGTTAACGGGCAAGCAAAAAAAATTGGTAAAAATCTTAATTTCGTCTTCTTCCCCCCTCTTCCCATATGGAAAAATTATATATTTAAATATATTTAAAATATATTTAAAAAGACCAAAATATATATAAAATATATTATCAAATATATATTATTTTAGTTTATATTGAAAATATATTTGAAATATATACCAGGATATATTTCAAATATATTTAATGAATATATTTTGAAATATATAATATATATATTTCAATTCAAGTAAGAGTATATATTATAAAGTACTGTTAGTGAAATATATTTGAAATATATTCTTGTATACATTTCAAATATATTTAATGAAATATATTATTAAAATATATTTTGCAATACATTACAAATATATTAAAACTGAAGTAAGACAAATATATTACGAAATACTGTTAGTGAAATATATTTGAAATATATTCCTGTTTATATTTCAAATATATGTAAAGTAATATATTTTTGAAATATATTTTGCAATACATTACAAATATATTAAAACTGAAGTAAGACAAATATATTACGAAATACTGTTAGTGAAATATATTTGATATATATTCTTGTATATATTTCAAATATATTTAATATAATATATTTTTGAAATATACTTTGCAATACATTACAAATATATTAAAACTGAAGTAAGACATATATATTATGAAATACTGTTAGTGATATATATTTTAAATATATTATTGTATATATTTAAAATATATTTAATGAAATATATTTTTGAAATATATTCTGCAATACATTACAAATATATTAAGACTAAAGTAATACAGATATATTACGAAATACTGTTAGTGATATATATTTCAAATATATTAATACCATATATATTTTATAACATATAATTATGAATATATTTCAAATATAACTTTAATTTTATATTTGGAAATATATTATTAACAATATATTGCAAATATAAAAACAAATATATTTATAATATATTAAACAAATTGACAAGCATAAAATCAAAATATGCGGAACATCTTATACAGGGTATCTATAAAAGAACTCCGGGATTTTAAAAATTAATATCTTAATAACTGTAGAAGGTAGCGAAATGCATTTAATTTCTTTGAAACGAGTAGCTCATAAGGTTTAGCTCATAACCATTGGGAATGTTTTTATGAAGAGGTGGCAGCGCTGCGGAACATTGGCCTTGAAACAACTTAGCGCGGCTGTCAAGTGCTGTCTGAATTCCTGCGCTAAAGGCAGCGCCGCAACAAAAGGCTCAATGCATTATTTGGCTAGTATAAACTAAATCTGTCGTTACGGTACACAGAATCCTTCGAAAATTCGTGATTTTGACCACTTCAGGCAACGAATAATTAATTCTGTGGCAACCGCCCCCCCCCCCCCCAGAAATGTCAGCCAGGACATATAAGGAGGTGGAATATCGTTACAATGTGTTCTGTGCCGCCAAGGGAGCCCATTTTGAACTTTATGAAATTGCTAAAGAAAAATTCAAAATGCAACCTTTTAATCATGTATAAAACAGTTGAATAAGCTCATTGCTTCATAACAATATTTTGCCTCAAACCCCTGAAGTTCTTTTATAGATACCCTAACATAATTATACCAAACACATAATACATGAAGTAAACATAATTACATAATATGAAGTCAACATAATTACACCAATATAGATGAAAACTTAAAAGTACTGACCAGAATGTACTCATATAAAAATGACAAAGAAAAATTACATGTCAAATAATTAATATTTCTTAGTCAATTTTTATGCAATCCTATACTATATAGGATGTTTTATATTTAAGGAAACACTATTGAAATACATCTCAATATACTGTCACTCAACACATAATGTAATGCCCAATGCTAAATCAGATTATGTACGATTACCAAAGCATATCTACTGTATGAGACTTTAAAAAATGTGGAAGTAAAAATAGCCTATGGAACTAAAAAATAATAATAATTCATTTGATTTATAAGCGATCACAAGCAACGACAGAAAAGAAAAAGGTGGCTTGACGAAAGCAGGGGAGTGTATAAACTTAAATGTTTGAACTGCGATACGGTAACATCTATTTTGGACAAACTTTAGAATAAATTTTCAAACAAGATACAAAGAACATTTACAGTCTTCACCAACTCCTATGATAAACTTTAAGTACGCAACGTGTGTTAGATACAACAGCAACTATTTAATTACTGAATGCTGTCCATTAAAAGTAGACTAGTGCCTAGTGCTACAACGCAAAAGCATTGAAACTCCAACTCCAAAAGGAAACAGCGTTCCCAATCAGCTTTACATCCTAAGCTATGCCGTGTCTCCCATGAGTCGAATTGGCCGAGTGGGTTAAGGCGTAGATTAGGTTAGGAGAGTATGTAGGCTAAGTAAGGGTAGGGAGTGCGAAGGTCCGGGGTTCGAATCCCAGCGGGGTCACCCTTTTTTTGTTCATGAAAATCAAATGTAAGGCTAATATTATAAATTTATATATCAATTAATTAATTTTTTTGTAGAGTTTTGACATTTAATTTGAAAAAAATCATATTTTGAAAAATATTTTGAAATATAAATTAAATATATTTATAATATATTTTTATTCCAAACAACTATATATTTACCTAAATATATTACAAATATAAAATAATATATTATTAACAACAAACAATAATATAATTTAAATATATTTTAGAAATAAATTATATATATAATTATATATTTAGTAAATATATAATTATATCTTTCTGGGTCCCATAATTTGTATATTTAAATATATTTCAATATATATTTCAAATATATGACGTTTTATTCTAAAATATATTATTATATATTTAAAAAAATATATTTTAAATATAAATTTTTCCATATGGGTTTGATCTGAAGAGTTTCAGAGAACTCCCTACTAAATCAAAATCCAAATCAAATCCATTTATTGCCGTTAATCAACATTTGTTGCAATAGACAAAAGTTAAAATTACAAAGACAGACAGAATTACAAAGAAAGACATAGGCCTAATCAGGATTACATTTTACAGTCATAATTGACGTTTTCAAAGTGAAAGCCAATTCAAAGGAGGTAGTAACACATAAAGAAAGCTAAATGTGATCAAACTTAAATAATAGGTTGTATATTTAACAAAACAATACACATTTCATATTTATATGTGCATTATTTAATCTTAAAAATGGGTTGCGTTTAAAAAAACACCCTGTACATACACGGCTCTTTAAGTCTATATATACTTTTGTCGAAAAAGTAGACGCTAATACAAAAGAAAATTAACGATTTAATTGTTTTAAATTTTAATTTAAAACAATTAAATAGTTTTTTTTTGTTTAACAACTAACAATTTTTAATATTTGACACGTAGAGCCGTCTCATTTATCGTAGCCAATTTATTAGTATTTTTTCAAGAGCACAAAATTTTATTTTAAAAAATTAACGAATATGTTTGGAAATTAAATAAATTACATGTAAAATGTTTTTTTATTTATTTTCCTGAAATTTTCACTGTTATCCTGGGACAATGTTTGTATCCATGGGCGGATGTGACAACAAGGGGCCCGTGAACCATCGGACATTAATGCGCCACTAATCCATGTCGACGCCTGATTGGAGGGATCAAACACAGATGCAACGCATTGTTAGCTGGGCTTGGGCTATAGCAGTGAAACTGTGATACTCGGGTTTTTATTCGAATCAAAATAATGAAAAAAGAATATTTGTAAAAACTTCATTCGCACTGTTTTCTCAATCGTGCTTTGTAAGTTGTATGTATAATTTTGTTGTATTATACGGAGCAATTTTGTTGTTCTGACGGAGCAAGAGCATCAATTAATTATTGATTAAATAATTAATAATTAAAACAAGCGCTTTTTAATTGAAAGAAAATAAAAAAGTAAATAGGAGAGTTAAATTATAATTTTTATTTAATGATATTCTGGTTGCCGTTATGTTACAGTTAGACTTAAATTTTAATTTTTGAGGCTGCTAATTTGCTTTTGTTAATCACTGGTTGTCAATTGTTACAAACTGTTGGGAAAATGCTTTAAAAGAACTAAGCATTTGAGTTCACCTAATTATAAAACATGTTCATTTTATTATCTTAAGTTTCATTAATATCCATTTATATCTTATTTTTAATATTCAGGTACTTAAAGGCTGGTAAAAACTCGCCCACCAACTTGACCCGTGTAAATCCGCCTATATTTCTCGCATAATTTCATTGAATCACTTAGTTTATTATCGAGTGACAACTCACTAGCCCACCAACTCGACCCGTGTAAATCCGCCTATAGTTCCCGCATAATTTCATTGAACCACCTAGATTATTATCAACATAATTACAATCATCCTGCTCAAAGTCGCAGGATAGAGTCCATTTGTTGCAGATGGAAGGATCTCATGCTTCGCAGGAAAGGATTCAAAGGTCCAGAATGTGGCGCAGGTGGTTACGACCACGGGGTGCTTCTCCCATGTAGGTGGATAGAGTGTTTTCCCTAATAATGAAATACATTCTATCGGAGTTATCAGAGTAGTGATTAATATATTTAACAATTTCCAAAACAAAACAATTGACAGAACAAATATAAACTTTTAAGAGATCATATGTTTAACATATGACACTAAAGACATTGCAGTGGAGTTCTCTCATGGCTGTTGTGGCAACTCGTAGTGCCTGCTAGTTGCATTGGATGGTTGTCCCAATAACATCCAGTGACACATCTTATGCTGATAACATAACCATAATTGCTGAAAGTAGGTTTCCTGAAGCACACATACATCTAGAATGAGAGGCTCTGACTCCACAAGAGTGTTGTAACAGAGAGGGCCACAGTGTAAACTATTCAAAAACTGCGATTGTTTCTTTCACAGGCATACGGACGGTCTGCTTCTGGCACCTGAGCCTTTACCGGAAAATTTGTAATCACATCCTAGACACTTAAGTCCCTGGGGGTGACCCTAGTTAAAAAGCTGTCTTGGATCTCCAACATTTTGCACAGAGTGACATGGTTCACGAATACTCAAACCCCGGTAGGTATCTCATGGATTTCATGCAAGCGCTTTTTGTGGTACGCCTTCAGGAGCTTTTGCCTTCTCTCAGCCTTTTCATTGTTAGTGCTGGAGGGGAGAATGATAGCATACCAAATGAAAATCCCAGACAACTGGAGATTTTCCTTGCCTTTGAAGTATCGGACATTCTCTCGTTGTAGATCAATTCCTTTAAAAGTCAGTCTTGAACATGAAGCTATAGATCTCATACCTCCTCCTATTTAATCATTCTAGAAACAAGAGAAAAACTGTACGGGGGCACTATCCTGAATTGTTCAAGATCTAGTTGCTCTGGTCCATTGATGACTAAAAGATGGGAACCAAAAAAAGCCGAGTCTGAAGGAAGAAACCAAAGACCCTTATTGCCGGTGGCGTACGATCTTCTAGGGATAAATATTTATTTTCCATCCTAATCTAGGCTCAGAACCTTTTAGAGGAGGGCTTTGACAACAGGCATACCCTCACCCTCTCAGGTAGCCAAGTGGCACTGGCGGCTCTGGCAGGATACCAGATAACATCAGTACTAATAAGCGAATGTGCTCTGACTCTCCTTCAGCTAACAACCAGGTGAAACAGTTGTCCGAACAGGCCCTACAGCCTGGAGATCGAGATAGGTTTCACCGTCTGGAATTTTCTGCTCTGCGATAGCCTTGCAAGACCTCTAAAAGAAAAGTAACAAATTTTCGTGCTTTTCGCCCTATATAGTGATAAGTTGCCATTGCCATGGTCCGTCTTATTTATCACACATATTTTCTATTACTGTTGTCTACCGTTTATAAATATATTAAATTTAGTTTTATATATCGTTTATAGCTATAAAATTAAGCTACTATACCGTTTATAGCTATCAAATTTAGTTTTTGAAAAAATCGTATTTTTTTAGATTTTTATTAGAAATTTGTCAATATCTTGAAAACTAAACACGATAATTAAAAAGGGGTTGCGGCATTCAATTCGGCGCAAAAAACTAGTTAGAAATAATGGGTCACAACACCAACTTCATATTTGAAATAACTTACCTCATTTCAAATTGGCGGATCCAAGATGGCTGCCAAAAAAAAAATACATTGGTGAAAGTTAAGTGAAAATCGTTCAACAATGACTGATGGTGGTTATTCGTCACTATCTAGCAGTATTTTGTGGTTATGGGCCTATTTTATCAATTTGTAATGTTAAAATTGGTTCAAAATAAATAAATTAAAAGTACTCATATCTTGAGAGCGAATCGAGATATTAAAAAACGGATTGCGGCATTGTAATCAGTGAAAACATCTAGCTTGGTGATGGGTCACATCACCACTTTTACATTTGAAAAAATTATTTTGGATCCAATATGGCGGATCCAAGATGGCGGCCGAAAATGAGTACCCCCTCAAAATGAGGTACTTACTACTCAATAATGTTTGGGCGGGTTCTGGGATAGTTATTTTTAGAAATGTAAAAAAAGTAAGGGGGGGACAATTAAAACTCACCCTGTATATACAGGGCGTCTCACCTAAAGTGTCTCAAACAGATTGCGGAAAAAACAGTAGTCCAACATAGATGAAACAAAATCATTCCCCACTAAATCGACCCCAAGGAACAACATAAAAATATTTTTAAGCTTTTTAAAATACAGGGTATTCCAAAAACCGGGGGTCATGGGTTTCAATCTCAGAATTTTTAAATGTAAACATGTGTCATGCTATATATCATTTTAAAGCTCTAATCAAGACAAACAATTTGTTGAAAACAGAATTCACTTATCTTTATTCATTTCAAAATGGCGGCCATTTTCGTGAAAAAGTTGGTATTGACGGAATACTCTGTATCTTGAGAATCATAAAATCATATTTTTGTTCTATTTAAAAATTATTAATCCCCGTAAACTCAGCTTTAATTTGATATACTACATGCCAACATTTAAAAAATAAATGTTTTTGACAGTAAATTTTATTTAGTTTTAATGTTGGTAGCCCTGAAAATAAAAAAAATTTAATGGCAGCATATGTCAAATAGCACATCATTTTACAGGTCTTGCAAAGACCAACAACTTTTAAACTTAAACCTACTTCCTGTCTTTGGTTGTTTTGTAGTTATAAGCAAAAAACTCTATTTTACCATATAAAGCCCATGTTAAATGAGCATTCCTCAGTGCATTTGAATTGACATCCATTAAATCTAAGTAATGCACATTTAACATGGGCTTTATATGGTAAAATAGAGTTTTTTTGCTTATAACTACAAAACAACCAAAGATAGGAAGTAGGTTTAAGTTGAAAAGTTGTTGGTCTTTGCAAGACCTGTAAAATGATGTGCTATTTGACTTATGCTGCCTTTAAATGTTTTGATTTTCAGGGCTACCAACATTGGAACTAAATAAAATTTACTGTCAAAAACTTTTATTTTTAAATGTTGGCATGTAGTATATCAAATTAAAGCTGAGTTTACGAGGATTAATAATTTTTAAATTGAACAAAAATATGATTTTATGATTCTCAAGATACAGAGTATTCCGTAAATACCAACTTTTTCACGAAAATGGCCGCCATTTTGAAATTAATAAAGATAAATGAATTCTGTTTTCAACAAATTGTTTGTCTTGTTTAGAGCTTTAAAATTATGTATAACATGACATATGTTTACATTTAAAAATTCTGAGATTCGAACCCATGACCCCCGGTTTTTGGAACACCCTGTATTTTAAAAAGCTTAAACATATTTTTATGATGTTCCTTGGGGTCGATTTCGTGGAGAATGATTTTGATTCATCTATGTAGGACTACTGGTTTGTCCGCAATCCGTCTGAGACACCTTAGGTGAGACACCCTGTATATATACAGGGTTGGGCAAAAGTCTGGAATATAAAACAACTTTTATATTATTTTGCAGAAAGTGATGAAACTTTACCGTTGTGTATCTAGTACAAATAAGAATATTTTGGAGTATTTTCTCATTTTTTCGCACGATGAGGGGACGGCCCACGCTAGAAGTGTTGAAATTCTTAAATGTAAGCATACCTCGAGTTATACCTCATTTTAAAGGTCTTAATTAGTATATCACAACAGCGCAAACCGCACCTAAAAAGGTTGATCCAATCAGAAGTTACAGCTCCTCAAAGCTTTCAATGTTGGCCGTTAAACTCAAGGCTAAAATCTTTGAGAAGCTGTAACTTCTGATTGGATCAACCTTTTGAGGCGCGGTTTGCGCTGTTATGATCTACTAATTAAGACCTTTAAAATGAGTAATAACTCGAGGTATGCTTAGCCTTAAGAATATTTGGACTTCCATCACGGGTCGTCCCCTGGTCATGGACAATTTATTTTGATACGTAAAATTATCCTTATCAATGAGAAATACTTGTATCCAAAACTAAACTACATCGTTCCGAGTGCTTTATTAGTAATTCGATTTTCCCTGATTTTAGCCTTGAGTTTAATGGCCAACATTGAAAGCTTTGAGGAGCTGTAACTTCTGATTGGATCAACCTTTTGAGGTGCGGTTTGCGCTGTTTGTGATCTACTAATTAAGGCCTTTAAAATGAGTTATAACTCGAGGCATGCTTACATTTAAGAATTTCAAGACTTCCAGCGTGGGCCGTCCCCTCATCATGCAAAAAACTGAGAAAATGCGCAAAAATATTCCTATTTGTACTAGATACACTACTGGAAAGTTTCATAACTTTCTGCAAAATAATATAGACGTTATTTGATATATTCCAGACTTTTGCCCAACCCTGTATATATATACTTGCTTCGCTCGCTGGGGGCTCCGCCCCTAGGGCCCCATTTGTGTTCCCTACAGTTGAACAATATCCAATATTGAAGGACCCCAATAGGGCGTTAATTGCCAGTGTTGAGATAATTTTAAGCTGGAGATTTTGTGTACGTACTTCAAAGAAAACTGATGAAGAACTTTTAAAGATATGAATTTTCAACGGATATTGTAAGGGTTGGTGAAAATTATGTGTATGAAGGTATATTTATATTCGAATGTTATTGATGAGATTTAGTTAAGTTGGATAAGAGAAGAGAGCCTATGTATGTGTTTTAAATAGTGCTGTCGTTGATTAAAGATTTTGATTATGTTTTTATTGGGATGAATTTGGAGGAATGCAGATGGGTTTTTGAAATTATTTTTGAAATATATTGTTTAGATGAAATTAAAGAAAGTTGGATTTCAATAACGAATAACTTTTGTATTAAGGAAGAATTAATGCAATTTTATTTCCTTTACCTAGCAATAGTTTATAGTAGGCGTATCCAGTTCCGCCAAACGGGGAGGTCAGGAAACGAAGAAATCATGTATTTACAACACTATAAAAAATAGATATCAAATAATTCCATTATTCGATCGCAACACATCTTAATCTCACGACTCATGGTATATTAATCATGTATTGGCTGTCATTACTTCATGCTTAGCTATTTATTTACACTCATGATTAATGTTGTTGTTTAAGTTTCTGTTATACTTAATTTGTTTTTATTCTTAATTGATAATCTGAATACTATTGTAACATGTCTTTACTATGTTACAGAGCGTATTAAACTGGTACCAGTGAAATATTCCACTAAAATGTAAGAGTATAACACTTGTATAAGTTTGTACGTTTCTATGGTTTGCCTCCTGAATTGAAATTCGACTAAACAAACTCCAGTTTAATAGGCTACACATTTTTGGATCCTGCCTTACCAACATTTAGATTGACGACAAAAAGAGGCTTGTAGCCCATTAATTTATTTTTATGAAGTTTTATTTTCGCTTTACATAATTGATTTATAAATACGTTTAAAGTCCGCTTTCTCCAAACTTGGTTAACCCAAAAAAGAGGTTTAACCTCGGGTTAACCAAGGTCAAATCCCTTTTTTAGGTTAACCAAGTTTGGAGAAGCGGCCCTAAATGAATAAAAAAATAAAATTAATACTCTTCTCAAGCGAAACTATTACTTTAATCTAATCATCTGTTAAATTCTTACTGATAGTTTTTTTTAACTTATACCGTGTTTACAGCAGCGGTAAATTATTTTTATTGAAAAGAGCGTTTGTTGTTTGTGCTTTGCTTATGATTTAGCGTAAGACCACGTTAAATATTCAATTTATTTCGGAGAATTTTATCTAAGACTTTAATATTTATAGAGCCTTTTTGGTAATAATAAAAAATTTTATGATTGTATTAAAGCCTATGTCAAGGCTGCAGCGATTACATGGCTCAAACCCCTTTTTACATGAATTTCATATTCAGCCCAGTTAATACTTAACAATGTTTGACCAATACCCTTATACCGTTAAAACCCAAAACATGAAACAATATCATATAAACAATCTTCAAGAAACTATACAAACAATTAAAAAAAACTTTTAAACATGCTTGAATACCCAACCCAAGAATAATAGACATTTTAATTTGAAACGATAATGAAATTGTCTTAATGTTTTTAAAAACATATGTAAATTCACAATCTAACGGTTTTTATAGAAATTCAAGTATTTAGTGGCCATAACCTGACACAAAACCGAAACACAAATATTACACAAATATTACTTAATGTTTAAAACAATCCCTTATTTTACATCAAAAGTTTTCGAAGTGGCCTTTAGTTTATCCTCCAATTTAGTCTTTCGATTTTAAAATTCTTTTAATACTCTTTTTTATTGTGCTTTTAATTTAATACTACACCATTAATTTAAACCATCGTCAACATGAGCGATTTCATTTTTAAAAATCCATGTTTTGTCCTGAGAGAACTTCTGTCAATGTATACAGCTTCTGTATAGTATGGGCACTATTCAAGTTACATCATGAATTGTATGCAAGTAAGATCATATTTTATATATTAGACTTTCCAAATTCAAAGGAAGGACGTGCCCATGATATTATGTCGTAGAGATTTTTTTTATAATCCTTTTAGATGAATACAAAAAATAAAAAAACCTTTAAACATGCTTGAATATTTACCAACCCGAGAATGATAGACATTTTAATTTGAAACGATAATTAAATTGTCTTAATGTTTTTAAAAACATTAAGTAGTAGTAGAGGCATGTTAGAGTATTTCCGGAACATCCTTTGTATTCACGGGGTTGTAAAAACATTCTCACAAGTTACTTTTAATTGGTTCGCACCTAGAACAGGTTTTAGGAGAAATAAGATGATGATGAAACCACGCGAGTAATGTAATGACACTTGAATGTTCAACATTGTTATCATCGTGCACATTCCTGGTAAACATTCAGGCACTGCTAACGATGTGGTGAAACAACAGCAACTGCTCCGGTATTATGCTGAAATTACTTTTTAAAGGACTTTGCTGACCTCTTGCAAACTGTTTCAATTTATTACATTCAGTTTCAAAAAGTTTAAATGCGGATATGCTCCATTTAGTTCTGGCGATAAAATCAGGCTGATTTGAATTTATGCTGTTTTGTAATTTGAGTGCCAGTAGAAGAGAATAATGACTCACCATCTTGTCCATGGAAAATTATAATTTAACAAGTTAAAACTAATTTAAGTTCTGGCCAAATCATTAGGCGGGTGGTGAAAAATGGAAACTCCAGCTGTATATATGACTTGATGTTAAAAATAGATTTTAAACTCATTTAAAACAGATTTTGTAATTAAACTCATCGTTAGTGATCAAACAACGATTTTTTCAACCCAGAAGCACCAGTTTCAATGCACTAAAAATCTATTACTAATATGTTTAAATAAAGAACATAAGTACGTAGAACAAATACAACTAAACAAAATTAAAAGGGATTTGAATATCCTTATTTCTGAGAAAGAGAGAGGCATATCAAAGTGATACTTGATGCAATTAGAGGATGATAAACAGATACTTAGAAGCCCTGTCCAAAGCAACTAAGCTCACTAGAGACTTCTGAAGTGACCTTTAGAATGATTGTATTCCAAAATCTGACGATCTATTTATGTTGTATTTAAAATAGATAAATAATGCTCTTTACTTATTATTAAATACACCTGTTGCAAAAGACCTGCTTACTCAGCGAATTTCAAGATTGTAAGAACTTATTTCAATCCAACATTAGCGAGATATATTTGTGTAAACTTAGAAAGATTGACAAGGGAGAGAACTAATTATACCTGTTGCAGGCTTGCTGCAACAGGTATAATTAGGTGGTTTAAATTCAATGTCCAGTAAATCTGTAAAAGACTAACTAGTAACTTGAAGATGCCTTATTACAAAGTTAGTAAACAAGGTACAAGGATGGCGCGGGAACTGAGTATGCAGGTTTGCTGCCACGATAATATAAAAATCGGAGATTTTGGGATAAAATAGATTAGATCTTAGCTAGATGAAGCCACAAATCAAGTGTGATTGTGACATGATGAGAAATAAACAATAATTTACCTATGGGGGCCAGAAAACGAAAAGTTATCATGGTCTAGTGCTTAGGTCTTACCATGAGACCTAAGGTAACAGTTTCTTGCCTACTAACATGAAATTTCCAGACTTTTATAAATTCGCATTGTAGTTATATTTTCTGAATTTGTGCAAGAGTAAAAAAATAACATAAATTTCAGTAAATTTATTTAAAATGTTTCGAAATTCAATTTTGGTTTGACTGAATTAAATAAATCAGTTCATATCCTTTCAAACTTTAACCTTCAGTACCATTTTGGAACTGAAGTTTGTCCATAAATAAATTTCAATGTAAAGTTTTCCCTGTAAGGCTAGCTCTCTAACTCGCGTTAGTTATTATTTAATGCGGTTTTATTCGCTACCTCGACAGTACTGTTTAACGCTAGACACAAGTACAGTATCCTATTACAAATTATTAAAAGAAGGTTCTTAATCAGCTCCGTGAAATAGTGTCGTGCTAGCAGCCCTAGGCCTTTTACGTATTATTCGCTAATTAATTTCACTGTAAGCCTATACATTAGCATGATACTTATTCGTTATCAAAGATAAATAGCTGTTTGGCATTAAATATACTCTGAACCATGATATATAAGAAGTAAGATTCACGCTAGGATAGAAGTATTAATGAGGAAGAGAAAAAGAGAACCAGCATACAACAATTTATTCACAGTATTATAATGGTAAATAACCTTATTTCAAACCTTAACCTGACTTTAGGAATTGATTATTTAAAATATCAATAGTTAATGGTGATTTATTAGTTATTCTGGACACCTTAGCACTTAAAATAAAATGAAATCATTTAACAGAAGTCCTTCCTTGGTCTCCGAATATAACTGTCACACTCGATCGATGTGGACAGTACAACACGTTGATCATGAAACAATGGGTTTTGCCGGAGCAATAATCCTTGTCCTCCACCGATTGTCCGGATCAAACACAGTACACAAGCTATTACCGTAGCGTTGCTTTAAGTACGGTAGCCTTAGTCTAACGACGTTTTTATTATTTCATATTTTTACAACCTAGTAACCAATTAGCAATTGAAGAACAACCATTGCTATTAGAATAATTATCCTTGTTTAGTTCTAATTTGTTTCCAAAAATGGGTTTGTGAGCCGTCAATATGGGGGCTTTCTCCAAGGTGGGCAAACTTGAAAATCCAAAAAATGCCAAATTTTACGTCATAATGTGTACTGATATAATTTGCGGCATTTTATTCCTCAGATATTCAGGGACATTAAACCACTTAGTTGGACAAGATTTTTGGGGGTTCGTCCAAGGTGGACAAGGCAGGAAAAAATCATGTTTTAACCCCTTTAGTATTATGGAATAGGGACCAAACCTTCTTCCTCTCCTGAAATTTCGCAAAAAAACAACTCCTTTAAGACCTTCGATCAAAATTTTAAATGTACTACAAATTTTGAAGAAGTTTTTTTCGCAGAAATCGGGGGGGGGGGTTGGAGATTTGGACCCTATTCGGTAATATTGAAGTTGGCCAGTCGTTCTACGATAAGTAATGTAGGGACCAAAAAAGTTGCAAGAAGACATTTTTTTATGGAATTCTACTTAGAAAAATGTGTGTTTTTTTTAAATATTTCCAATGTTTACCAAAATTTGACCCCGGGAAACCCCCTAAAATCAAGTTTCAAAATGGCGGCTTTTCCAACCATACAAAAATATTTTTAAAAAGGCTCTCAAATAAATATTTTAACATTGATTTTTCAAGACATTGACTTTAGACCACTACCTATAATTGTCGGGTGGTTGGTTCTCAATTTTGACAGGATACTCACTTTTGGCCGCCATATTGGATATAAATGTTTTTTTTCAAACGTAAAGATGGTGTTGTGTCACATCATTATAGTCTAGATTTTTAACCTAAACTCAATGCTGAAATCTGTTTTTAAAAATCTGGATTCGTTAAAAAGATATGCTCAAATAAAAGTTCAGCACTATGCATCTCTTATGGACATTCCATACTTTGAATATTGTTTAGGATTATTTATCTTATATCTCCGGTTATAAATAACATATGCTGCATTTTTGGTCTTAAAATGCTCAGTGATTCAACGGCTTTTATGTGAATGAATGAATGAATATAGAGATTTATTCCAAAAAATTACAAAAATTTACATTGCAAAAAATAAAATTATCTGTACTTGCATTGAAACAACAAAAAAGTCCTTGATGCTTCTTGATGTATTAAAAAGTAAATAAATAAATAAGTTACATGCAATGAATACAAGTACTTTATAAAATATATAATGTAAAAAATACAAATTTTAAGAAGGTCTAAGGAATAAGCCGACATGGGCACAAATGCCTGTGCGTCAGCTTCGAGATGCGTCCTTAATAAAATTGCCTTATTTTAGATTGAAGAGAAAAAAAAATTGCAATGAGGGAGAACTGGAATAAAATTTATTATACCTGTAAAACTTAGTAAAATCAAAATGTAATTGAAAAAAAACTTAAAAAATTTGCGATGTGAAAAACGTGATGGATTGATGGCAACACTACGACATGAAATTCAGCAGGCGCGGGGGGGAGGAGGGCGGAGAGGAGAGGCGAGCGGGAGTCGGACAGTGCAACGGTCAAGTCATAGCGGGGCCGTCGCGTCGTCAGAGTCAGTCACAGTCAGTCTCGCCTGTAATCTGGCGCGATGATAATCTCGGCCTCGTCCCTATCCAGACTTAGCAACAAGTCATTGACACGCTTTTTAAAAATACTTGTTGATGGTAAATCAAATAAATTAAGATACTGAAAGTTATTACATATATTTCTATACAGGATATGAGCAATGTAAAATGAATTAGTCAAAGAAAATGTTCTGAAAATTTGTATGGAAACTATCCCGACTCTGGTTGAATACCTGGTGTTATGTGAGTGAGATATGCTGTGAAAAATGCTATTGTAATTATTAAAAATATGAACTAAAAGGTTTTTGACAAAAAGCTGTCTAACAGTTAAGACAGAGGTTTCTTGAAATAGGGCGTCAGACGGGTAACGTTTGCACTTCCCAAAAGCTATTTTCAAAATCAGTTTTTGCGAAACGTTAAGTGGTTCCAAAGTACTTTTAAAACACCCGCCCCAAGCAATTATTCCAAATGTCAAAAGAGATTGAACGTAAGCATAATACACCATTTTTAATTCTCTTTCATTAAGAATTTGATTAAGTTGTCTAAAAGCAAAGACGTATTTTCTAATTTTACCGTTGACAAATTGTATGTGACTTGACCATTTAAGACGCTGATCGAAAACAACACCTAAATATTTGTATGTCTCAACCTTTTCAATGTAATCACAAGAACAATTGACATTCTGATAATTTCCACAAGAATGAATCAAAAGGTCGTGTAAATTATAATCTGATATCTTACTTAAAGAAATAGGCATAAACTTGGTTTTTGAGGTATTTAAAGAGAGAGTGTTTTGGTTAAGCCACATTTTTGTCCTCATAAGATCATGCAAAGCTTTATTTCTTACCTCGAGCCATGTCTTTCCTTTAATAAAAATTAAACTGTCATCGGCAAATAAGAAAAATTTCCCAAATGTATCGATTTTGGAAATGTTATATATGTAAACTAAAAAAAGAATTGGCCCTAATGTGCTACCCTGGACCACTCCGTAATCTACAGGCTGAATGTCACTATTAATGTTACAAATTGAGACAAACTGAGATCTATTTGACAAGTAACTTTTGAACCACTCGAGCGCAACGCCTTTAACACCGATTGCTTCTAATTTAGAAAAAAGTTTCGCGCGATCGACTGAATCAAACGTTTTTTTAAGATCTAGAAAAACTAATAATGATCGTTCATTGTTGGAAATTGAAATGTTTAATTCTTTATTTATATCAAACAAAGCATCTGAAATATTCTTATCTGAACGAAACCCGTACTGACACCCACTTAAAATATTATTTTCCTGCAAATAGTTAACAAATTGATCCTTGACAATTTTCTCAATGACTTTGGGAAATATACTTAAAAGCGATATTGGCCTAAAATTATTCATATTTGAAATTTCATTCGATTTGTAAAAAGGAAAAATCTTAGCCAGTTTAAAACAATCAGGAAATGAACCAGAAGTAATGCTCATGTTAATTATATGTAGCAATGGCTTACAAAATACATTAAAGTTTAATTTAAGGGCTTCGGCCGTGATACCATCGCAGCTAGGGGCCGACCCGCCACGTAAACTGTAGACATAACGTTTGAGTTCAGTTTCAGTAACAGTTTTCAGTGAAAATGTGCAGTCCTGTGAGAAGTAGCTGTCATTCGCAACTGGTTCCCCACCATCATTAATAGTATTGGTTAAGTTGGTACCTACTGAGGAGAAAAATTCATTAAAGTCATTGGCAACCCTTTTACATTCACTCGCGGTTACGGCTCTATCTGGGATAAACTTATCTATTGGAAATGCTTCTTTTTTGCAACCCCTCCCCGAAATTTCATTGATGATACCCCAAAACCTTTTTGGACTGGAATTGGCCTCGTTTAATTTGTTACGATAATAACTATTTTTTGTTTGTTTTAATGATCTGCTTAAGTTATTCTTCAAATTTTGGTAAAAATTAATAAGTTCATAGTTAAAAGGTTGTTTTTTAATTTGCTTACTTAATTTATCCCGAGTTCTTATTTGCTGCAACAATTCAAATGTAATCCATGGTTTCAATTTTTTAAATCTTGTACTGCGATCAAAAATAGGTTTTCTAGAGGCTGCAACAGAATTAGAAACTAATCTGAAAAAATAATCTGAGCAAAAATTTACATCGTCGTGACACGTCAAAATCGGATCTCAGTTGGAATTTGTAAGATAGTGAGGGAGTAGTGTGTAGTCAAGGTAAGTGCGTGGAGTGAATGAGTCACTGTCAGAGTCGCGGTGAGGAGTGGGGGATGTGATGACGATGCCGGTACTATAGTGATCCGTCACACATGTCTGGAGCACTGCTGATTTGACCGCATTCAAGTCGTTATATTTAATAAATATATGATCCAGACAGGTACTAGAGTTTTGCGTCACTCTAGTAGGTTTGTCGATACACTGAGTGAAACCCGTACCTAATAAACAGTTTAAGTATCTATCTGTCAGCAAGTCATTGTTTAATAAGTCAATATTTATGTCTCCTAGAAAAATACACACATGGTCCTTATTAATGTTATTGACATAAGTCTCAAGTCCATTTAAAAAATAAATAACGTCGCAGTCAAATGTTTTGTAAACAGCTAGTATATGAAAATGCTTATTAAAAGCATGAGCGTGAGCTATTGATCATTAAAATCGGACGAGCTTTAAGGCTGAAATCAACTGGAAAATTATTTCTTTAAAATTTTTTTTGTTCAAGATTTATGGCGCAGGTTCTATAAAGTTCGTTCTGATCTCAAGTTACTCAGTAAATTATAGGCTTTCATATGATATATCGCTCATTAAAATCGGACTTGCAGTTGCATGTTGTGCAGTTGCTTAACATGAGTTATATTTTTGGATAAAATGTTTTGAATGTATCCTGCATATCGGATAGATTGCCAATACAAAAACGCAAGTAAAAAATGAAGACAAAGATACTTTCAATCAAACCAAAACCTTTATTCAAAAGGAGTTCAAAGATAAGATGGGGCTTATTCTTGATAAACCTAAGCCTGGATTTGGAAATTCCAACGATGGGAATACGGACAGGCAATTCTTTCAGAATGCCGACCTGTCGTCAGAGATTACCACAGTAAACAAACAAATTATAGAAAAAATACACACGATCCTGATAACAATTTCCAGTGGGTATGAAATCAACAGTACAAAATTCCAAGAATTTTGTCTTGACACTGCTAAAATGTATATAGATGGTATTATATCCATGGTATTATATGCTACCCACTTTGCACAAACCACATGTTCATGGGTCTGAGGTGGTATCATCTGCACTGCTTTCTATTGGGCAGATGACGGAAGAAGCGCAAGAAGCCAGTAATAAAGATTTCAAAAAGTACAGAGAACATTTTTCAAGAAACTCTTCCAGGGATAAAACAAATCAAGATGTTTTAAATATGATGCATCAGACCCCACGATCTCCAGTCAAAGAAACCTCCCAAAAAAAGCTGAAGAAGTTTCCGAAAGAGGTGTGTTTACTAATAACACCACCTAATCTAAATATAAAAGAGGCCAGCGAAACGGATGAAACGGATTTCTGGACTCCGATGAATAGAGGAAAAAGCTGTATATCTGAAAATAGTAAGTACTGCGGAGCTCCATTTTTGCCTAGGCTCCTCCTCTAAATATAAAACTAAAACAAAGATAATTTGGTTTACTTGGTTGGTTTTTTTCAATTTTTTTATAACACTCGGAGAAAATCTCAATAGATCCTTGAGCATAACTTAAATATCCAAAAGAGGATTCTTAGAAATTCCATTTTTTCCGCACAAATTCAGTTTAACTGCTTGTTTGATCAATAAAAAACAATTGTTCTCCTTAGACAGTTTTGTTAGTCTATTGTGAAATTGTGTGTGAAGATGAAAAACTGATTACAGTACATATATGTACTGGGTAAAATTAATATGAAGGAAAGTATGAAAAATGTAAAGGGTTAATTATGGTCACAATTTACTTTATTATTATTATTTTTAAAAGGACTCTAAACCAAATTTAACAGAACTTAAGAAAAACATGAACTACATACTATTTTTTGCCACGTTTTCGGGATTTTGCCACATTGTGCGTCGTTTCAGTTACGTGTTAAGACCTCCCAAAATATTTAAATTGAAATTAGTCGGATGTAATGGGATATTGACGCATTAAAAGAAATCCAAAATGTGAAACATTAATTTTTCAATCTTGTCCAACTAGGGTAATAAGCCCCCAAAAATCTTGTCTACCTAATTGGATTTTAGGTCTCTGAATACCTGAGGAATGAAATGCCGCATGTTATACCAGTACACCTTATGACGTAAAATTTGGCTTTTTTTGTTTTTAAGTTTATTCACCTGGGTCAAAGCCCCCTAAATTGTTGTCCACCTAGGTGTTTTTATGTTCCCTCAACTTATTTGCACCTATGACGTAAATTTTCGCCCTTTTTCGATTTTTTGAGTTTGTTCACCTTGGAGAAAGCCCCCGATTGACGGCTCACACACCCATTTTTGACAACCCCCCTCTCCAAGGTACTCCTTCGAAACGGTATATATTACGTAATTTTAGACCTCCCTGCTGCCGGTCCGTAGGTTTTTACATCAAAGCCCAAACTTATTGTTCATCATAAATATAAACCCTAAACTGCGACCCTCCGTAGGACAGAGCCCTATAAGAGATATGAAAAATCTTTTCTTGGTGGAATGGTTTGTTAAGGTGTTGATCGGAATTTCGTCGTATTAGATGAAGATAGATATATTTATATACTGTATATTTCAGACATCACCATAAGTTAAACTATAATGTTGTAAAATAAAGGCATTTTCTATCCAGTGTTGTGAAAGAAAGCGTTTTATTGAAGACTCCAAATTCAATATACCTTTTGGAACTTTAGTTTGTCCGGAAATAAATTTCAATGTAATGTTTTCCCTGCAAGGCCCTCTAACTCTCGTTAGTTCTCATTTAATGCGGTTTTTCTCGCTACCTCGGCAGTACTGTTTAGCGCTAGACAAAAGTACAGTATCATATTACAAACTATTAAAAGGTTCTTAATCGGGTCAGTGAAATTGCGTACTTGCCTATCCCTTTTACGTATTATTCGCTAATTAATTTCACAGTAAGCCTATACATTATCATGATACTTATTTGTTATCAAAGATAAATAGCTGTTAGGCATTAAATATACTGTGATCCGTGATATGTAATAAGTACGGGTCACGCTAGGATAGAAAAGTTAATAAGGAAGAGAAAAAAAGAACCAGCATACAATAACCTATTCACAGTATTATAATGACGAATAACCTCCAATAGTTTTTATCTATAGCCCCTTCACGAAATTGGTACGTTAGCATGACACATTACCTGCATTTGGTTAGATATAATATGTATTTGGGTTGAACATCATTTAAATAATTACGTATTTACCATTCGATGAGTGAAGATTTTTTTAAAGCATAACCAGGACTTTATTACTTACTTACTGCTTCTATTAAAGATAGTAGCATTATAAGCTTATGGATTACATGATGAGACTAATAATGGGCCAGCGCAAAGAGTTCAAATAACCAATTTATTTTTAAATTACCCTCCTCTCCCCAACAGGGGTTCATTTAGCAGGGAAAGTTTCGCTGATGCCGACACTGTGCACCGCAACGCATCTTCTCTGTAATTTCCTGTCTTTATAATGATCCTATAACAATTTTAAGAGTAACTCTCTAGAGAGATAGAGATGTACTAGGGGTTTTATTCACGTACGGTTAAGTTTTTCTCTAATTTTATATATTTATTTATTTATTTTAAAAATTTAGCCGTCAAATCAGCAGAATAAACTATGAGTTTTCCCTCTTTCACTATTAGTAAACCTATGAAGCACACCATTTTAGGAAACGCAGAGCTTTACTTCACATAAAATTTAAATTCAATCAAAAATAGCTAACTAAGTATACCTAGAGCTGATAAAAACGGACTATATTTTTTTATTCTACTTGTACAGAGATAAAACAGTAATTTGAACAATGAACAAATCAATCGCTCTTTTAAATCGCTGGAAGAATGAAATATGAGCTATCAACGAAGTCGAGCAAAAGAATTAATTAAGGGAAAGTGTTGATCAAGGGTGCCCCGGGATATCAATCATCGGTTTCATTGAAAAGGCGATTCCTTTGTTATTTTATCGCTTTGTTAGGATAAAATTGTCTTAAATTACTCTTTTAATCAAATAACCTTGAATTCCAAACCAAATATTTTTTAATCATTTGTACTTTTTTATAAGTTTTTTTACTGGTGTGTGACTTGAAAGTACAACTTACTAGACTTAAGATTGACTCCTAATATTGACACATTTTATAGCTTTAAAAGCAAATGTTTATATTTGTAGGAAAAAAGGTGGAGACATACAATTGGTCAGAGAGGGCCGACGAGGAGTGTACAACGTAACAACGTACGTTTCTGGTAAACGTAAAATCTCCGTGACGGATAGAGCTAAAATGCTTAAAATTAATAATGTATCTAGTCATCACATAGGCCTAATACTAACATTAAGAACTTATTTAGTATTAAGTCCGAGGGCTTGTTAAGTTGCAATAATTACCGATAGAAGTGAATACACTTTATAGTCCGTGCGTTTTATCTTGAATTATGGCTACTCCATGGCCGGAGCTGTCAGACATTCGTTATTCTCATTTATTTGGGTTAGTACCCAAATAAATTTGGGTACTCATTTATTGGGTTTACTGAGTCGGTGGCGCAGTTGGTAGCACACACAGCCTCTGAACTGTGGCCACGAAGCGTCGCAGGTTCGAGACCCGAGCTTGTCGCGTACTTTTATCAGTACTGTTCATCCTTGTACCGTACCGGCTCACTCCTTGTCTTTTTTTATTTTTTTGGGTAGTTCAACGCCAGTGGCATTTTTTAACGTTTTGATCGGGAACGGTCCAAACCCGGGTCTTGTTACTATCTAAAGAGTCTTTACTTGATAACGCCCACGCACAGATCAATAGTCTATGTGGGCGGGGCAAGGGCAAGGTGAAAGAGGCCGTCACCCTCTTTTTTTTAAAGCAAAAAACAAAACAACAAAAAGTACAAAATCTCAAAGTTGTGTTAGGTTTGCGCTAAAGTCTGGAATTTTTCAAATATATTTTATTAAATGTAATAACATTTTGCATATGTGTATTCGACAAAAAAAAAAAACACACATTCGAACAAAAATTACCATCAGAAAACCATAAACCATCAGAGCGTCAGAGCTAGGCAATGAAACGAGTTAGGGATAAATCAATAAAAAATTACTGTATTGCAAAAAAAGCAGAAGAGCAAAGAAATTCAATTAAAGTCTAAAAGGGCTATATAAAATCAGTTAATAAGTGCATTTAAAATACCCTATATACATTTTAAGAATTTATCTACTTATGGTAAATTTATAATAGTCTCCTTTGTTCTACAGCTATAAAAATGTATAGGCTTATAATGAAACATGCCATAAAATTATAAGTTCCTACTTATACCTAACATTCCTTATTTTTTTATCACTAAATATTCATTAAACCGAATAATAAGCCACTATTTGAGCCAATCTGATACCATAGTATTAACTTACAACACACACAACAATGTGTTGGGTCAAACTCATAAATTCACAATAGTTTATTACATTGTAAAAGTTAACTTACCTGATTATTCATGTAGGTCTATTTCGTTCATTTGAGGGCACCGAAATGTCCAAATTATGGCATTTTTAAGTTCATAAAATTCCACTTTATATTCGCTCTTTATTGCAGTTGTAAACAAATTATATGGTAACTGTAGGTCTAAAAAATTATCCAGTATAATGTCATGTGTCATGTATAAAATCGTGTAGGCCTCAGATCACAAACTTACTTTATGAAGACTTATTAATATATTCACTCATGTGAAACCTGCGACCTTGATAGATTAACTGCTGACGATAAAGGAAGTCATCCAATATTTTCAATAAATCTGCAGTTGAGGAGCTTCAAAATGAATTTTAAAGAAGGGTTGGATTCAATTTTCCCTTTTTATGATTATGGGCTTTTACATTGTAGTCCCTTTAAGCCCTAAGTATAGAAATAAATTTCAACAAGAGGACTGTATGTTTACAAATTAAATTAAAAATTTGTGATATTATTCATACACATGTTTTATTTTAACCATAAAAAACAACTGTCAACATAAATTAATTTTATGTCGTAAAATTGTTTACACTGCTCGTTTGTAATCTTTTATAATGAAATTGCATGGAATGTTTTTAGAAACAACAGAGTCGATGGGGTTGCGGCAGCTACACCGAGGTAATTTTCTCTTGAAACAAGACAATTGGTTTACGCTCCAGGGGAGCGGCATTCATTTTCTTGGAGTTAAAAATACTTATTCTTGCGTTTCAATTTGTTTATTAAAGTATGAAAGCTAATACTCATAACATATATTGTGCTTGTTTTCGATTTATTTTCCGGGGCACAATCATAGGCGGGCGGCCAAATTTCACACTCCCCAACTCGTTTGCAACTGAATTATAGGTTTTTTTCTGAAGTGTTAAATATTTGTGTTTAGCTGTAAAAACCTTCACATATCTTAAGGTCCATTACAATACGTACATTTTTGCATCTACGTAACTAAACACCTTTATAGGGAGCTTTTGACGTCCGACCTTGGGATTTGATTTTTTTCGAGGACGTTTTTGTATAGATGAAAAGATGAACCTTGGATGAATCAAGCTCACGCTATACAACGTAAAAAGTACTTAATATTGCTTGCTTGTGAGATAGCGGAAAAATATTTATTAGTGGAAATGTGCTTTACGTAAATTTATGGGGTGTAATTGAAGTATCTTAATACAAACTTAATAAAAGTGTTGATTAAGCGTTAATGACCATACACGTGCAGTGTATACTTAGAAGCATATTCGTTGTTTAAAGTATAAGTCCACGGCAAAAGCTTCCAATTTGATGCCCTCTCAGGTCACATTTCTTTAATAAAACAGGGTTAAAATTACCTTAATCCGTCTGCAGTTCAAATCCTTGATCTTCACACGTTAAATCATGCTGACATGTTTCGATATAATAATACCATTATCAAAGCACAGTACACCGATCTTACAAAAACACATTGTTCATAATGTTAAAATAAAATAAATAACACAAACACAACACGTGCGTACGACGGATTAAAAACTAAATTCGACAGGCCTATAGATGGGAGGTAATGTATTTTAGTCTAAAATCCCAGAAATTTACATTTTTGTGGCACCAAACCTGCATACTCATTCCCCATGATATCCTTATGATATCTTCATAATTTTTTAACATATCTCGATGAAACTTGGTACAAGGCTTCTTCTAGTTAAGATATACTATATATTGAATTAAAACCGCCCGGTTTTAGCATACCTGATGCAGCAAACCTGCATTCTCATTCCCCATGTTATTCTTATGGAGATTACAAAAAACATATCATATCTCGCTATACTGGATGGAAATATTTTTTTGCATTGAAATTCGCTGAGTATGCAGGTCTGCTGCAACGAGGTTATTTTTGTTTGTGATTTAAGTCTTTGAAGGTTGTTCGGAGTTAATCAAATTGATGAACTTTAAAGAAGAATTGGGGAAAAAAGTTGGCGTTTTCAGATTGAAGTTGGGAAAAAGACTTCAGATTGGCGTCTTCTGAAGACAGCGGTCATATGTTCTGTTGTGATCCCGTTCGGACAACACATATTATGTGAGCAAACGCACCTACGATACCTTTTTTTAAATTCTCATTTGAGGTTTTGTAGTTATTAACGATGATACAACTTCTTTGTCATAGTTACTAAGCAACAACAGCAATGTAAATCATATGACCGCAACCAGCCTGCCGTTGGAACCTATTGAATGCCGCTTAGTTACATTATGATGTTTACATGGTGTTTCAAACAAATAAACGATCAGCTGACTTTCGGCGCTGTGGCGGGAAAGAGCCTCCACATGAAGTATGTAAGACAGTTGGCTAGGTCGTTGTGTGTTGAAATATTATGTTTCGCACTTACGGCCGAGAATAAGGTTTTGCGGCCTCGAGATTGTGATTCAAATTCTAGACGAAGTCAAGAAATTGAAATTATAGAGAGCTGCAAAACCCTTTCCGCCGAGGTGCGAATACTAGTTTTCACCACTCTACACACTTCTTTTCCATGGTTGCTAATCAACGTCAGGAATGAAAATCATATGATCGCCACTAGCCTGTCGTTGGAATCTATCATATTTAGAATGCTTAGGTTGTTTCAAGCAAATAAACGATCAGCTGACTTTCGGCCCTAGGACCGCAAATTTTCGGTTCTTTACCGGAAAAGATCTATTTTCGGCCTCCAAATGACGTATGTAACACAGGTGATTTCGCGTAATTTGGTGAAAAAATAAAGTAACAAGTCACATTTATTAATATCTGTTGATCTGAAAAATCAAAGTATACTAAGCTTAAACTCGGACTTTCAACTTCTTTCCAGTGCGAATATTCAATAATTTGGTTTTGTATATAAGACAAGAATATAAACCTATCAGCTGATTAAACTGGCTAGTAGATAAAACCTTTTGAGTTATTTTTTCTTAAAATGGCATTAGGACACTTCTATTTTCCACTAAGCATGACTGTATAAACGCAAAATTGGAAACGTGTCTTATAATCACTCCGATAAATCATATTATTGAAAAACAACCCAAACAGATGTTTTACGCTAGTTTTTCGAGACTTACACTAATTCCCCCGCCTAATTTCCTGCCCCTGAGTATGGTAACAGTTTAATTTAGTACTTTTACATGTTATAAATCATCCACTATCTCGTAGGCTAAAGCTTGACTGAACATTTCCCCGCGATCGCTGATATGCGAACCTCGCGGTACTTGTCGACAAAGCAACTTGAACGGAGATTGGATCAAGTGAGGTGAGTGACATTACATCAGTCTGTAGTTGTATCTTGGAGACTGAAGCATCGATGCGCGCTCACTCGCGCACAACGAGCGATAACTAACAGTCAATATGCTTACTCAACCTCGGGGTGACTTGATGCTTCAGCAAGGCTGGATCAGGTGACAGCTCACTGACTTGTCACCGCTAACAAGTTGTGATCGATGGCTTTTATAAACACCCTAGGCCGACCAAACAAGTTTATCGTAAAGAGAAATAATTTACGTTATATTTTCGCAATTAGAGTCAGTCACAAATGATCAGCGTAAAAAGAAATTTTTTAACTAGGCTAAAATAAGTAGATAATTAATTGTAGCTGGATTAATCCAAATTACGGAATACGTGTACGTGTGTACATGTGTTCGAAATAAAGAGAGAGGATTACTTTCGAATGAGTTTTAAGAAACATAATGAAATTCAATTAAGATCAACATTGCTAGTGTACAAAAATGTGAGCTCGTATTTGTGAAAGCAGTGAGTGAAAAAATGACACTCATGTGCTTATGTGTGTGTCATGGCATGCTATTATTAATATTTTAATATTTCTCAATACACCGTGCTAGCTGATAACCCCGATATTGCCCGGGAGATTCTTTCCCCCTCATTGGGTTTAGTAAGTGCTGCATCATTTAAACTATTTTAAACTATAACAATATGCTTTCATGTAAACAAATTTTACTTAGACCATTTTCTAAAACTATGACATTGGCTGCCTTAAAACGGTTCTACGGCGACCCCTTGACAGCTGTCGACACACAACTCTCTGGTTGATTAATTATTTATGGATTTTAATTTATTCTGTTTGGCTAATGATGATGAATAATATGGCTCTTACACTTAAAAGCTTTAACTGCAAAGTTACATTATCTGATGCTCTTAAAAAAAGGAAATCAATTGTTATTGCATCACGTCTTGAGCTTATTGGACGTAATTCTATTTTATTTGTCTCTATTTGATCTGTAATCTATTTTTAAACATTTATTTATATAAAACTACTTTTTCCTAAAAAGAGGTAAATATTAAACTAACGTTTCCAAAATGTTAGATTACTATTTGTATGCCGAATAAATTGTGAGATGAAAAGTTATATTGATGGATCAACAGCACTCTCAGTCAATCAAAAGAATTATTTCATCGGGCAAAAGTAGCTTTATAGTAACTCGATTTCTCGTCTCTACACGTACATTGTTATACGCTTTTACTTCTCAATTCAAGTTGAAGAGACGAAGGGTAATAGAGAGCCTATTCAGGCGTGTATTCAATGCAATGCACGGTTGACTCAATGCGTCTTCTCATGAGTTGAGGCGTTCGCAAACTGGCGTGAGAGCGAGACGCAGACTGCTCAGTCAAGAAATGTGAGCTCTCATTAATAACGGTTTAACCCGATACTCCCGGCCTCCCACTTTGTCTCCTTTATCTCCAGGGAACCCGATTTTTTTAATCAATTTAAAAGATTTATGACAAAAAATAAATAAAAATTAACTCGTTATAATAAAGCACAATACAACAACATAAGAGATTATTTCCTTATAACCTTTCCTTATATTCGTAAGGGTTATACGTTTGGTTATTCTCTGCCATGTGAAAGTACACCGATACAAAGCGAAAAGAATGTTTGACTAATTTAAGAGTAATAGTAATAATATTAATAGTAATAATTAGTAAGTATACCGTATATTCAATAAACCAGGTTTTCAAAATAGGGAGAATTAATCTTAAGTAGTTATTTTAATTTCCCTGAAATAAGGTTCGTATTTGACAAGTGTTTATAAAACCTGTTTTATTTCTTAGTAATTTTAATTCAAAGATGGTTTCCTAAAATTTAGCTAAATCATTATTTACATTTAAATCAGAACTATAAACAAATATTATCATATGGTATTTGACACATGATCTTGTACACAGTAGCCAGCAAAAGCATAGTCTTTTAAATTATTCCCAACACACTCCCCACCTAAATTGTTTCGTTCTCCCTAAATTTGCGAAACAATTTACTAATACATATTTATTATTAAACGAGAATCACACATTCATAAGTTCTTTAAAACACAGTATTGCTCATCCTCGATTGTCCTGAAGACCGTTCTTCATCATGCTATTTAACGCTATTTAACGGCTCCCCACCGGTGGAATAAACGGAGCTTTGAACTTAAACTTTCCTTGTTGAATATTACAACTCTCCACTTCATTTTTGTATCGATTCAAATTAATGAACACATCGTCTAGCTCATCAAAGTTCTGGACATTATATGAATGCGTGGTCTGTGGTTCACCTCTTTTTAATGCAGAATGTTTCAACAATTGTTTTCTCTTGCTATATTCTTCTTTCTCGTTTTTCACAACAGGTTTATGTTTTTTGATGGTAGGGATCAGCTTTGTTTTAGCGGATTCGTTATTCTCTAGTGTAAGCTGGCATTTATTTCGAGGAAGTTTACCACAATATCTTACTAACTTTTGTTTAATGTCAATTGCAAATGTCTCAGGAACTTGACCACTTTTTTCACTGTGACTTTGTTTCATACAAGTGTTTTTACTTCCTTGTCGAAATTCAAGATTGGTAAGTGTCAACAGCATGGAAGTCTTTGATTTATTTTCATTGTCTGTGTCAGATTCACCAACTAGTGTCCATCCTAGTTTTGTCTTCATAGCAGCCAACTCATTGCTTATTTTTACATACTCAGATGTAATCAACTTAGGCCAACTGTCTGCTCCTAGAAGTATCTGGATATCAGAGACTTGTTCTGGGGATTCACTAAAGTCTGATAAAATCACCCCTTTTGTTTTCAATGATTCATATATTTTCTTATCAGTTACTTTAGGTATGAACCCACAAATACGAGTTGTGTCCAACACTTTGAACTCTTCTTCAAACTCATCAGTTGAGGACTTAAGTTTAACAGAATAGATTCCATGAGACCTTAAACTTGTTTTCTGTCCCCCAAACAGTTCTTGACTTGTCACAGTTTTACCCAGTCTTTTCAGTTTTAAATCAGTTGCACACGATTTCAAAATGTAGCTCTTTTGGCTTCCAGAGTCAATCAGTGCGCGTACTGAGTGTTCCTGGTTTCCCAAGACAAGTTTCACAACAAGAGTGCTTAAGTAAACCACAGGCGCCTTACTTATGCTTGAAAGCAATGTCTGGCTTGGATTATCTTCAGTAGTAGGTTTCTTTTCTACGGACATTTCAGTGGTATTAAAGGAACGAGTGTTATTTTTATGTGGTTCTTCGCACATAATCGGATAATGCTTTCGTAAACATACTGCGCATTTTATTAAAGCCTCACAGGAGTTGCTGATATGTAGGAATTTTAAGCATTTAAAACACGCTCCTTTTTTCTTCAAAATTTCTTTCCTTTGTTGGAGTGTCATATCCAGAGCTTTCACACAGTCTTGTGATCTATGATTTTTTTCGCAAAATACACATGCAAGGGGATCTGAAACATGCGTCGTCGTCGTAAGAGCTGCTGCTGAAGCCTGTTTGTCGAAAGGTTTTAGTTTTTTATTTTGCTCACAACCTTTATTTGTTTTGTTAGTAGATCCATCAGAATCTTGGTAGGAGTTTGGGCGGTACTTCACATTCTGTTTGTAACTGGAGACACCAAACCCTTCCAATGCCAACGATACCTTCTGCTCTCCCTCAACCTCGTTCTTCAGAAAGGTTAATAGATTTTCTAAAACTTCTTTTGATGAGTTTTCGTGACTGTTCGAATTGTGATTCGTCGTTCGTTGCCAAAGTTTCAGAATATCTTCCGGTAGACTAGATGTCACCATTGGGAACAGCAGGGAGGCACAGTGTTCGGATGTTACACCAAGTGTGTTAAGATTTCTTAAGTGAGACTGTATCTTGTCATACAAAACTGACAAAGGTGGCTTCACTGTACTCGTGACGTTGTGAATTGTCAAAGACAACATCTGCCTCATGTAATATTCTTTTAGTAGGTCGTCCCTTCCAAATCGGCTTTTCAATGCTTGAACGACTTCGTAGTACATCTCAGGCGTTGCAGGGTAGCTCTCGACTAATTTACGAGCAGGCGATCCAATCGAAGTTGCCATTATGAGATACTGGATCTTATCGGCTGGGTCGATTTTCTGGTCTTCATGGATTTTCTTGAATTGAGACCAAAACGGAAGCCAGTCGCCAAGATCCCCGTTAAATTCTTTTAATTTCAAGTAAGGGAGCTTGTATGGGCGACTCGCCTTACATGACCCTGATTCAGAACAAGCACTTCTTTCAGTTGATTCAGTTCTTGCCTCTTGACTCATTTTCTCATTATTTCTTATTCGATCTACTTTCTTGCAAGTAGTGTGATACTGTATTGAATATTCGCTCTGTCCTTGAAGCTCTTCATCAATTTCTTCATCTCTCGTCTCTTCATCTTCTAGCAATTTATCATATATAGATGAATTCAATTCATTGAGGGACGAAAAATGTGTATTTAGGACTTCAAGTTGTGCAGATACTTGAATCAGATCGACTGTTTCTTCTTTTAAATGATCTTCTACTTTTTTCACTGCCAAAGTAAAGGCTCTTCTTATAGCAGTTCTAGATCTCTTCAGTTTTGATATTTCTGACATATTCAGATCCTTGAGTTAATTAAAAACAAAATTCAAAACAATCTTTTAAATTTAAACAAAACAGGGTCGGTAAAACTTGTCATCAAATGTCCTGCAGTTGGTCGCCACATTTTCAAAATAGGGAGAATTAATCTTAAGTAGTTATTTTAATTTCCCTGAAATAAGGTTCGTATTTGACAAGTGTTTATAAAACCTGTTTTATTTCTTAGTAATTTTAATTCAAAGATGGTTTCCTAAAATTTAGCTAAATCATTATTTACATTTAAATCAGAACTATAAACAAATATTATCATATGGTATTTGACACATGATCTTGTACACAGTAGCCAGCAAAAGCATAGTCTTTTAAATTATTCCCAACACCAGGCTTCAGAAGTATGTCTTATGTAAAATAAACTAGGAGTACGCTCCTATGTCGCGTATAGCTCGAACGAAGTGCGGTAAAAAAATATTTAGACGTATAACTAACGACTCATTCATATATTAAAACAATCTTCGGGGTATAAAAATGATACAGTTCATAAAGAGTGAATTTCAAGTCGAGTATAACTCACTTCGTTCGAATTATTTGTCAAATTTACGGAATTTGCTGGAAATTATCACACGAGATTTTTATCAAAAGCCCGGTTTATAGAACATGAACTTTATCATTAATTAAGGATATATTTTTTAAATTTATGGTAGTTTTCAATAAAGCTCTGGCAATATTCAATACCTTTTCTAATTTAATTATCTTCTAACTTCTATAAAATCAAACCCATAACAAAAACCACATGTTTTCTTTTTCTTCATAAATTCCATGTTTTATGATTTTCATCTTAAATAACAAACAACGTTAAGAGTTGAAATTGAAATAAAATACCAACGTTTATAGGACAATCTTAACGAGGATGGCCAGGTTGTCAAAGAATATCCCTAGGCCATTCATCACTCGGCAGTCGCGGTGACGCCGCTCACAACCAACCAACTTCGCGTATCGACCACTCCAACACCGATATCGCTCCTGTTTTCTTTTTTACTTTTTAGGTCTGGATATAATTAAAGGATTGCTGGAACCGTCTGTGTGTAGTGATTTTAATTAAAATTTTAATTATAAAAAATAATTTTAAGACACATTCACTAATTACATATGATTATTAGATATATAATTACATTACAATAAATAAAATAAATAATTATAAACATTTATTCTTAAAAATGTACATAAAACTATTACCTCAGTACATATTACCAAGAAATATTATTAATAATCCTTATTTTTTTAATTGTAATCTAATACAAGTTATGACCATCAAAAGTTCTCTTTGCAGATGACAGTACTCTTTTCTTTCATAGTAGATCGGGGGATGAGCTTTGCCAAATTGCGACTACAGACATTATGGCAATAAAAAAGTGGTGTGGCCAAAGCATTTTGACACTTAATATTTCAAAAAACAAATTCATGCCAATTTTGTTAAGAGATCGAAGGAACACGCTCAGAGACAAACTCACAATTCACACTTGTGACCTCAATAACAACGGTGCCTGCAATCGGTTGAAAGGGTGAAATCTTGCAAATATATTGGGGTGCTCACTGACAGTAAGCTTAGTTGGGCTGAACATATAAATAATTTGAATAAGAAATTGAGGAATGCATATTTGCATTCCACCAGCTCAGCGGAATCCTTCATTTAAATGAAATCAAAATTTCGTATTTTGCATACGCCCAATCTTTAATGGACGGTGCAATAGCCTGGGGAGGAGAATACAAGTCCGCCCTTCAAACTCTGGTGGTAACACAGAGGGCCATTTTAAAGGCTTCCATGGGTAGGTGCCGGCGATACCCATCGGAGGCTCTCTTCAACGACTGGAACGTGTTATTAGGTAAATTGTTTATTAGGACTTCGCTCATTTATATGTACAAACACGCTGACTATTTGACTATGTGAACCACACTCACTCGACTAGGCATGCCTTTGCAGGAGGCATTCAGACTCCAAGATTAGTGAAGAGTTTCTCTATCACAAATTGTCACTATATTTAACACATTCTATATAAGAACTTACTAGAGTCATTAAAGGATTTTGAAACCTGCACTCTTGCGAGTTGTAATAAACGCATCAAACATTGGTTAGAACTGATTGGAAGAAATTACATTGAAATACTGATTACTTCACAATATAGAAATTAGATACTCAGAGCAGAAAATTTTTGCAAGTGTTCTATTGGTATGGATGTGTGCGTGACTGTGTGTGTCTGCTAGGCAAATTCTAAAGTGGGAGGGGGGTATTGTCTGTCCGACTGATCGTCCTCGCAAGGGGCAAACATACAAAACGAGCGGGACATATAATACATATAATAAGCGGGAGGAAAAAAGACTAAATAGACTCATTAACACGCAAAGGATTTGTTTTCCTATGTGAGGATTAATTTAATAGTTTTAAGCTGCCAGTGTAATTATTCTATCTATTAAGTTATTTAAATTGAAATTTGAAGAAGAATAAAACTAACGAAAACTTTAATTAAACTAGTTTTTCTTGACAGTTATCTTCTATGTTTATATGGAAAGACGAGAAAATAGTTTTCAGTTTGGAGATTTTGTCTAATTGGTTTTCAAAACAATTTTGTTTACTTTTTAAAAACAAGTGTTTTTATACTTTTTTCTCAAAAAATTATCGTTTGTGTCACATAGTAATAAGGCATCAAGCTCGCGAAATATGTATTAAATGAAGGCTTTTAGTAAAGATTTATAGCATTTAGCTTCTCATTAACGAGGTTAAAAACTGGAGTTTTATCTCCAAGTAGGAAAACCTTCCTAGTGTTACTAATCAGTCAAGGATAATCAATTTTTTTAGAGTACCGCCATTCCTAGAAACATGAAATGATTCTTGTTTTTACCGTAGTACTTTACAGATTCTGACTGGCATTACTGATATTTAATTAAATTGCAGTTCATAGATTGTGTAAAGTAATGAATGGTGTTAATAGTTGAAATTATTAAACTAAGGATTCATAAACTATAAGCTTTTCAATTCTCAAGTTATTGTTAGGTTGTCTTAAATGCACTGGAAACTATCGTAGTCTCTTAACCATTGGCTCAACACTTGACACGGCTTGGTGCTCATGTCCACGTGTCCGGTCTCAATGGTGTGAAAACGCAACAATAATTGTCTGTTTATATTATTTTTTATTTTGCCTCTGAATTATTTTTGTCTAAAATATGTTTAATCAAATGTTTCAAGAGAATTTTCATATTACGATGCAACTTAAATTCCCCTTCACAGGGAGACAAAAATGTGATTAAATTCCTCTTTACGCGTTACGATAAAACAGGCTACTATGACCCATTTGAACAGTAATATTGTGGATTATAAATCGATTTGCATAAGGAAAACTACCGGGTGTCTCACCTAAAGTGAACCAATAGCTAACTTTTTTATCATAAATCTGACAAAGAACTTCTTATGGGGCACTTCCCTTAATTTTTAACGCTGCTTTTTGTAGTGCATTTTAAATGGGGGAAAAATCTAACTTTAACTGTTCATACCTCCTTAACTATTGGGTTTAGAAAAAAATATAAAGAATAAAAAGTTCTTAAAATTAAGCGTAAAATCCAAAAACGCCCTAAAATATAGGGTGTTCCATAAGAAAAATCAAAGTTGTCCGCCATATTGGAAAATGGCGGCCATATTTTTAAATTTTGAAGTGACTCCAAAAAGCAGCGTTAAAAATTAAGGGAAGTGCCCCATAAGAAGTTCTTTGTCAGATTTATAATAAAAAAGTTAGTTATTGGTTCACTTTAGGTGAGACACCCGGTATATACTGTGTGTCCCAAAAGTCCCGAAACGGTTTAATATCTTTTAAAGTAAGCCAGATATCAAAATAATATTTTGCATACCTTTTAGTACTAAAAAAAAAACTACTTTTTGATGTATGTGTCATTTCTGCCCCTGTCCCCAAAATTGGATTTTGAGGGGGTAGCCCTAAAATTTTAAATGTAAACCCCCATCGTGCGACTGCTTATTTTAAAGGGCTTGTTAAAAGAAACACAATGCCGCAAACCGGTGGCCAATATCATGCCCCAGTCCAAAATGGCAGCCATTCAAAAATTATTAAAATGCTGTCCGTCAATTAAAATTGAGTATTTTCTGTGTTCGGCAATTCACATGTAAATCGAATAAGAACCACCAGAACTCCTATATGGAGTTTTTCATATAGAAAAATAGAAATGATCAAATTTTGGCTTGCACCATTGAATTCAGCTCGAAAAAACAAACAATTTAGTATATTGAATCATTGCTCTACGTCCATTGGTTACCAAGATATTGAAAGTGGTAAACACAGTACGTTGTCCCAATGTTAACCTTATGAGGATTAAGAAAAATTCTTTATCTCGCTTATTACTCAACATATCTTAATAAAACTTGTTTGTGGCTTCATCTAGATGAGATCTAATGTATTTTAGTCTAAAATCCCCAAACTTTCCATTTTTGTGGCAGCAAACCTGCATACTCAATCCCCATGTTATGGGAAATAAAATAAATGCCATATCTTCCTTACTTTTTGACATATCTTGGTAAAACTTGGTATCTGGCTTCTAGTTTAGATCTATTAAATATTGGAATAAAACCACCCAGTTTTAACAGACCTGTTGCAGCATACCTGCATACTCATTTCCCATGTTATTCTTATGGAGCTTACCAAAACATTCCATATCTCGTTATGTTGGATTGAAATATGTTGTTTTGCATTTGAAATTGTTTTGCTGAGAATGGAGGTCTGCAGCAACGGGGGTATTTTACATTTTTAATGTTCATTAAATTGATCAGAGATCGAAAATTGGACGTTTAAAATATTTATAATGTTGGGGAAGGTAAACAATTTGGAGCTATTCATTGCAATCAATTAGAAATGCCAGATGTTACCAATCTTTAAATTTTTGTGGGACAATTACTTTTTTTGCTTACTGAGTGTAATTGGAATTTATAGTATCAGTATCAGTGTAGGAGTAAGAATGATATACATAATCAAAAAATTACAAGCTAAAATAATGCAAGGTACTGCACAAAGTTTGCCTCCAGCAATCAGTCTATGTCATGGTTTATAAAAACTGTAGGACTAAAAAAACGTGTTATAGTATAATCTTGATACTGTATTAGTCCGGTCGCCAAGCCTTGTGACCATAAAATAGGGCACGACTCATATTTTATGATTGATTCTAGTACTTAAATGATATACTGACCCAAAATATGAAGATGTGCCAGAGTGGCACCCTAGGCCAACTTTGAATATCGGAGGTCAAAATTCACCGAAAAGGGCTGAAAATACATAAGCAGGTATTTAAAAAAAATTGCATTTATGATATCCAAACGAATATTTCCCAAGATATTGATTTGTGGCCCTTGAGGTAGTTGCTGGATGGTAAATACTTAATTTTGATTGGATATTAATTTTCAGCCACCATCTTGGATCCGCCTAATTGATTACAAGATATCTTTTTAATAATAATGTAATGTGACACTACAAAATATATTTTTACGCTGACAACAATATTGCAATCCGATTTTGAATAGTGTTGCGTTCACGAGATATACTCAAACATAATTATTCTTTCGTGTACATTCCTCATTGGCGTTTCCACTTTAAACTATATTTTAATTATTTTTCTGATATATCCGTTCTAATCACAGGATGAAGTTGGTTTTTGTGTTAGATATTCAGTGATTTAATGCCTGTGATTTGACTATTTATCGTCTAAATACGACGACGTCAGCGACGAGTTCTAACGCAATCAACATGAACGATTTAAAGAAAATTCATATTTGAATTGCGATTACACGAAAAATGTAAGAGAAGTCAGCCTCTAAATTTACATCGTCAAATTTACCTAATCTACAATCACATAAAAAACATCGGCTGAGATTTAGGTGTGATTACTCTTTTACTTTTCTTATAATCGTAGAAGCAAATGGTAATGTTTTAAGGAGTTTTCTCCTCTTTAATTTGATATATAACGTTTTGATTTCAGATAAAAAATTATAGTCGAAATGCGTTCACGCACACAAGGGTGTTGTCGTGATTTTCACGGGTTACAACATGGCGCAGAATCATATCCTGACGTTATTTTTCAACGCACGACAATAAGCCACGTATGAAAATGAAAGTAAATGAATTCCTCACAATATTTATTTTTTCTATATCATAACAAATAAGAGAGTTTAACAAATTGACGTCCGAGTTTAAATAGTAGGTTTTAGCTAGTTGGCATTTTGTGCTTAGATAACTCGGAATGTAAAAAGGAAATCAAAAATGTACTTCACGAACCTAAAGTTGAATTTATTTTCTTCAAGGTGCAATAAATTTATTATCTCTAAATTGAAATACATTGTCGCAATTTGCGACCTTGTGAACGTTTACGACATTATATCAGCCTCTGAAGACATTAAAAGTGTAAAAGAGTAATTTATAAGCCAGTTAAGAACATATATTTAGAAAAAAACTGGTTTAGTCTACGTCGCCACACTTGCTTTATCATCATCTCGGAGCAATGTTAGTTCGTATCTCTCCCGCGAGGGCGACATCGAATTACCTTTAGCCCCCTCAGGGTGTTTTTTTAACGCAACCCAAAACTTTATTTTATCGGTGTAGGATTATTCCCTCAAGATCCCCGGATTTGACCCCACTATATTATTTTCATTGGGTTACATAAAAAGTAAGGTCTACGAAAACAATTCACAGGATATTCAGCACCTCTAAACAACCATAACAAATTTAACACAAGAAATTCAAAGAGGTACTTGGCAAAACGTGATCAGGAATTTGATGGAGAGAGTACAACTTTTTAAAAATGTCAATGGCGGATGGTTTGATCTCGTAATCTAAGCTAAATGTGATCATACTTTAAAAATAGGTTGTATAAAATGTAAAGATCAACAAAACAATACTCATTTACTCTTTATATGTGCATTATTCAATATTAAAAATGGGTTGTATCCTAAAAAAACACCCTGTATAACATATTTTTTTTAGTCCCTTCAGATTCGTTATACAGTCAGTATCAAGGTTGCACAGTAATTTTTACCGTGAGCGAAGACAAAATCGCGAGTATATAAAAAGGTAAATTAAATATATCACAAGACACCTATATACTTACTAAATGAGTTTTTCCGTGATGAAACCCCATGCTAATGTTCAGGAGGAGTTTTAATAATTTGGTGTCATTCAAAAGAGCTGAGCTTCACGTTATGAAAGTCAGACTTAAAGGAAGAGCCCTAACAACCCTTTAAGTTTTGAATTTGTCCGTAGCATTTTACATTGGGATAGAAATTCTACGTAAAACATCTGCTTGAAAATGTACTACAGCCATCTATGATACTTGGTGACATTATTTTACCACCAAATGTAACTACTGGAACACCAAACATTGAATATGCATACGTTAAAGCTGCAGAGTAACGTTGGTTAATGGTCACTGTAAAAATAGTGTAAATTACGACTCACTTTTAGGAATTTTGTTTCGTACAACAAATAGTAAAGAGGAAATATCAATTTAATACATTTAATATAAGTATTGGAATATTTTTCACTCTGGAAACGCCCAGCCCCAGATGATATGCATTACTCGTTAAACAGCGGGTGGTCTGTGTGTAGTTGGAATGAGTCGGGGGGAGTAACAAACAAGGCTTTTATTTTTTACAGCCCTGCTTTTATTTCCGTCCTCAGAGTTCTTTTAATCGTGCATATTGTTGGCACGTATCATGAATACTCTTGTGAAATTTCTAAACAACTCAGGGTAAGATACAAAATTTTATTTTAGAAAGGAAAAAAGTCAGAAAACCCAATCCAACAATAAAATTATTTAATATATTGTTAGCACCAAACAAATACTTACGTATGCCTATAAACCACAAACATCATAAAGTAACATCATTGACTTTGATACCTAGAAGGAGCCTGCTTATGCTTGTGGTTGTTTTGAAGCCAGAAAATTGAACACTCGCGATATTAGTTTGGCACTTCTCACTGGAAATTGTGCCATGAGTTTAATTTCACACTAAAGATTAGTAACCTTAAAATGAGACTTGTTTGCTTCTACCGGGCTGAAAAATGGTATAGGTTTAAAAAAGGCGTCTATTTTTAAAACGTCAAAACTAGGAGTTGAAAAGGGAATAAAAAGATGATTTCAATTTATTTAGTACCAATAATCTCTAGCAGAATGTGCTAATTGTTGTAACATGATCACATTTTTTTATTCAAAATTCCACATTGCTTGGACTGTCCTTTTATTCTTTACAATCAATTGCAATGTAAATAAAAGCACACGCAAAAATATTTTCATTAATACACCGGGTAATTGAAAAAGAACATTATTACAATGCAATTATGTTTTCACTAAATAATTTCTAGATTAGCATGATACGTGTTGTTGTTGTTGTTGTATTCCCTGGATGTAAATATATATAAAAAAAACAATTACGTTCAATTATGTTTTAGGCGGCGATGAAACTTAAGTTTTTTGTTATCGTATATTCTCAATTTATTCTTCCAAACATCAAAAGTGTTATAAACACAGAGAGACAATGAGTAGTAGCTGCAGTATAGTTCACTGATTAACTCACAGTCAGAACTGATTAATTGATTGGTCAGAACTCAAATTTTTGTTCTATGTGCACCAAGGTGCACATTTAGAGCAATTTGCCTTCTTTTTGGGTGCCCCGGTATTATTCTTGATAAATGAGGGTTTATGGATATATGTAACATTTATCCCATACAAATAAATGGGCAACGATATTTTACTTGTTTGCTGAGCAGCAGATATTATGACAGTGATGTGTTTTATAGTAATTGGATGAACTAGAAAACATGGAATAATACCGAGCAAGTCTCGGTCCATCAGGTACTACTGTTTAAATCAAGCAGGGATTCGTGTCTGAGTGTTCATGAGGAACTTCATAGAACAAAAATAATTGAAGTTTTTGGAGAACTGCTATTTATTTTATATTATTGAAGTATCTCGAGTCACCTCATTCGTAACCAGTAATAAATTAATAGTATTTACTAATCCTATACATTTAGTGCTGAAACAAATATCACGAAGTCCTAAATATTTGAATTCAACCTAAAAAAAATTCCTCCAGTAAACCGGGACTATCAGCTATACAATCAAATAACAATACAATCAAATGTAATTCTGGGAAGTACTACCATTGACAATACACCTGTAGTAGTACCATTGATTAAGCGGATAATCAATGGTACTACTAATGAAGAACACTAAAAGATCACATTTAGTTTTAACTGAACTAAACATTGTAAAGGGTTTTGATTTAAATTTGCAATTTTGGCAATATATTGACATATAACATTTTTCTCTAAACCACTGCATATTTTAACGTAATCATTTAAAGAATACGATTTGAGTAACCATCAAAAAATTATCAAAATATAATTGTTTAGGGCATGGTTTATGCAACTGAATGTGCCTCGTTGTCTCATTTTGTCGTCCTTAAGTATTGTCCCTCATTTCGGGGAAAACATTTTACATTTTAGTTGATACTGTTGCAATGAACATGATGATATTGTTGCAATAAACCCCCATTGATACGAGGGGCGATATAAATTTTGTTTTATTAGTTAAAATAGGTAAATAGCCATATACCCTAGTTGCAGTATACCTGCACACTCAAACATATTTCAATCCAATATAGCGAGATATGACAAGTTTTTGTAAGCTCCATAAGAATAACTAGGGGGAATAGAACCCGCATAGGTTTACTCCTAGAGGTATGTTGAAGGTATGTGTGGTTTTAATTCAATATTTAGAAGATCTGAACTAGAAGAAGCCATAAACAAAGTTTAATCAAATACGTTAATAAATAAGGAATATTAGGAAAAAAGGGATGTTTTTTTTTCATTTCCCATACGGATAACATTGGGAATGAGTATGGAGGATTGCTACCACTGAAATGGAAATATCGGATGTTTCAGACTAATATACATTTGATCTCATATATATGAAGCCACAAACAAAGGTTTATCAATATTGATGTAGAATAGCGAAATAGTTTTAGCGAGATTATTTCTCATAAGGTTAACATATGTTCATCGTACTGTTTACCACTCGTACCTCTCGATAACGAAAATACATAGAGCAATGATTCGCAATGAGCCAAAATACTAAATTGATTTTTTTCGAGCTGAATTTAATGGTGTCAACTAAAATTAGGTTACTTTCATTTTCTTTGTAAAAACTACAAAAAAAACCACTTCAGAGGGCCGAATGGGCTGGTTTACGAAATCGACCGAGTGATTATCACTTTACATGTCTGAACCAAATTCCATTGAGATCAGTCCATTTTTATGGCTGCTATCGTGCTAACAGACGAATATACATACATATCTATCTATATAAATTCGAACGAAGGGTTTTTTTCTCCAAGGGGTAACGAAAAATTATCATGGTCTCGGGCATAAGTCTTACCATGAGACCTACGGTAATAGCTCCTATTGCCTACGGTAATAGCCTATTGGGGAAATTCGCTAAAATTGAATTTAATTTATTAAAAATACCCTTTAAAGTATTGTTAAAATAAAACTAACACCTTATGAATACTTTAATAAAAGTGTTACTTTTAATAATTCTCCTCACAGATTTAAGGTGAATAAAATGTTTAAGGAGGCTCAAATATATGCGATTGTTGAGGAAAGCGAAAGTGTCTCAAGAGAGCTTTGTTGCAAGAAACATTTAACGTTTAACAACCGTTCTGGCTTTATAACTGCTACAGTGTTTTGTATTATCTCATAAAAGGTCTCCAGGCAATTTAGTCAAATTTTTATAGATTTTTTCCTCCACTTTACTCTTTGCAAGTAGGGATGAAGACACAGTTTAATAACTTAGTTTGTTATTAAGATAATATAACCCAATGATAGGTTGAGGAGTATATAGTTTTTTATTTATGTTCTCTCGGTCCGTGTAAATTTTAAACTTGTCATATTAACAGTTTTTTTGTTTTGTTACAAAAATAAATGTAATAAAATAGGGCATTTTTCAAACAATTGTAAAAGTAAAAACCTGTTAACAAACCGGTTCAATTCTGCACAATTTGTGAGAAAAAACCCTAGACTGCTATTTTAGGGAAGCTAAAAGTAACGTCTCATTCTTAACTAAGCAGTTTTCCGTCCAGACTATGATACTGAAGAAAATTTATCTTATTTGGAAAATTTAAGAAGTGAATGGATCGTCGGTTTTTGCATCAAAATCTCTTTTAAAATAGTGAGGGAATATTGTAGCATTGTAAGAAAATCTCGGTAGTCATTCAAGTTGCCAAGACGTTTGACACAATGGATGAGAGAAAGTTGGGAAAGTTTAAGGCTAAAGAATGTAAACTGCCTAATGTTCTGTATCTTCCTGACTTAAGTAATAATCGCTGTGAATGTCATCGCCAAAGTCGTTCTGGTGTAAAATGTCTTGAGAATTATAAGTACGAAAATGGTTTTTGTTGTTATTCTGACACAAATTAAGTGGAATATAGCTCATTTGCAGTAGGGAAAGGAAATAGAGTACAAATTTGGCATATAAAATAAGAGGTTTTTTAAAGGAAATTACCCAGAAAGAAGATAAGAAATGTCGAGCAGAGAAACAAACAGAAAAATAAAACTTATGATGATGATGATGACGAAGAAGAAGACACAAACGAGCCAGAAATAAAAGCAAACAGGAACCAAAAAACAACGTTTGCAGGACAGACAATGGTTTAGAATGAGCAGAGGACGAAGTCAGTCCTAACAAAAGTCTGTCCTAACAACAGTAATGATGGTGTTGGAAAATTTATCACACTTTACCTGTCTGATTTATATATTAATTTATATGAGAAAACAGATGATCAATTATGAATTAATTGCTTATAAAAAAAATATATACATTGTAAAAAAATAGTAAATTATTTTGTTCTCACTTTTGAGACTAGATTTTGACTTGTTATATTTAGAATATTAGACCTCTTTTGAAAGTTAGATAAAAGATGGCTTAGACTTTCCGAACAGTGAAAGAGGTCCATAACGCAATAACACATTACCGACCAGATTCAACGACTATGCAATGCTTTATTACCAGGGAACCATCACTGGAGAAAGTAAGAACAAAAATGGGAAGTTGCAGTTGCTGAAGGGAAAAAGGATCTCTGATATAAATAGTACTCGGACGTAGACAGAAAAAACTTCTTCCCGAAAGGAGAATTTCGCCGAATTTAAAAGAATGGGTCCACGCTGTGAGTGTATTCAAATGGGTCACAGTATTAGTTTGCAAATCTGTCTGCAAATCTCGTTTTTAACGAGATCAAAAAATTAAAAGAGTCTTCCTCTTTAAGGCGTCGCACCTTGACCATTATTGACCTTTTTACCTGTATAGTGTCTGCCTTTGACTAAACACTTGTAAAAGTCTACAAATACACTTTTGTTAAAGTGTATTTGTCCTCCTCTTCTTCTTCTTCTTCTTTTTCTGGTTATAGTACTTGTAAAGGGAAAATCAATGATATAATTAAAATTAGAATGGATACTTTTTAGTATCTGAGGGCCTGACAAGAAAGAACAAGGTATTGTTAGACCTTTAAGAAACCAGTTATCTATATAAATAAAATTAGAGTTTTGTCTGTACATTGCTTAGAATTATTAAATTATTGGTTATTTTTGCGTTTTGAAGGTTAGAGAATCCGAATCAAGCCTTATCTCAATTTCTGTCACTCTGTTGGTAACGCTCAACATCGCACATTAGACCGCTTTTCACGCAAAAACTAGAGTACTGGTATGGCTGAAACTTATTTTCTGTATTTTATGCACATATGAGAAGGTTTAAGACGAATTAAAACTAGCTTAGGCCCCCAAGTCTTTTTGAGATTAAACATTAAGCTACTAAAAAGCGAATTTTATTTGATTTTGACCCGATATGGAAGCTTATGTCATGGCAAGCTAAACATGAAATCATGACTCCAAGGAAGTTTTTATGTTTTTCCACGGGTGAAACCGTGTTGATCAGCAAGTAAAAGTATATTTCGCAACTAGGGTCGGAAATGAGGTTATCTGGGCTCGAGTTCATGTTTTAACGATCAACTGAGCTGCAAATATCTTTCGGCCGAGGCGTGAACACTATTTTTCACTACACTACACAATGAAATAAATCCTTTATTACATTTAAAATCTATGAACAATAATACAACTTCCTTTTCATGACTGCCAAGTAACGACAGCAATGAAAATCATATGATCGCCACTAGCCTGCGTCGTTGGATCCTATTGAATGTGATATTCACACTGTTTCAAACAAATGAACGGTACGCTGGCTTGGGGCCTCCATATTATGACGTAAGTGAAAAAGGCGATTTCGTCGTGGTGTAGTGAAAAAAATATTCAATCGGGTTAAAGGAAAAATGTGATTGTATGACATCATATAATAAACGGGTTTCAAAACTGAAACGATGAATTTGGTGCACAGCTATATTGGTGAAAACGAATAACAACTCAATCATGAAAGATTTGCGATGCAATTTATGAAATTTTATAAAAACCCGTATTTTTCTGAACTCGTTAAATAGTTGTATCACGCTTAGTCCAGTTTTAAATTTAGTCTTATAAATATTTGGGTGTCTAGGTATAGCCTTTTGATTAGCGCCTCGGAATTCCGTTCGAGGTAGTTTAATTAGTTCCTGGGATGCCCATGAAAAATTTAATTGCATTACCAAAATATGTGTTCGTACAACTAATAGAAAACTCCGTGACTAAAAATACCTATGGGTAGGAAAATAGAATAAGTTATTATTGATTCCTTATCTATGTATGAAACTGAACGTATGGCGTTTTTTGCTTCTGGGGACGTATAAGGGAATAATAATTTAAAAGTCATGAAACATGTATTAATATCTTGAAACAACATTAAAATTAAAATTAATGGTCTTAAATTATTTTCACCCGCCATCATAACAGGTTCAATTTTACATTTTATGAACCTTTAAAAATACATCAGAAACTTGATTGGCATGATTGTGTATTGTAAATTAATTGCACTATAAAAATAAGAATGGGTGATTCCACGATGACTAGAAACAATACGGTTGTTTCTAGTCACCGTGAAATCACCCATGAGTGATTTTATGTGAATTAATGTAATGATCTAATTACCGTGGACGATTCACATAAATTATCAAAAACTATGTCAAGACAACATAAAATTGTGATTGTTCCCCGGTTAATATATTGTAAAAACAATAAAGTGATAAAGAAAACTTTAGAAAAGAATTGTTTTTAATATCATTAAATGATTTTTTACTGCATCGATGGTTTGTATATAAAGTGTAAAATTCAGGAGACTGATATCTGTCTTCGCTACAGAAGCTTCATCAGTAAACAACTAAGGTAAGACTTTAAAAACTTTATGACATTAGGTTTGTGTAGTTCATAAATCATAATTAAATACGGCCTTCATAATTTGATACCTCATTATCTTGTGTCAAGAATATACATATAATTTTTTTAGCGAATTACTCCGTATAGGGAAGTAGCTATTAACGTAGGCGACATGATAAGACGTAAGCGCGGGACCATCGTATCTTTTCCTGTCCTTGGACTCCAAATACACCGTTCGTTCATTTTCATATTATATATACGGATATATATAAAATAAAATTTGTTTTCAAGGTTTAATGCCTTTTTAGTAATTGTATGTAAATTTAAATGTCAAAATTGGATTCAGCATACAAGAATAAAGAATTTTGCATTTTAGCGAATTCCCCCTATAGGGAAGAAGCTGTTACCGTAGTACTCATGGTAAGACCTAAGACCCAGACCATGATAACTTTTTTATATATAATATAAATAATTTATATATATATGTATATATATATATATATATGTATTATTTATTTTAATATATATAATATATATATATAAATAATAAATGTCCAAATTTAATTATTAATTATTTACATTTATTTAAATTAAATTATTTACATTTATATATACATAATAAATAAATAATTTAATATTATTTATTTATTATGTATATATAAATGTAAATAATTTTACATTTGAACTATTTTTGATAGAAGTATCAAATTTCTACTTTGTACCAATTCAAAATGGCGACTATTTTTTTGTTTTCAAAACTAAATATCTTAAAAACCGTAAATTTTAGAAAATTTATACAAGAGACAAAAAAGCTGCAAAATTTGATCAAATTAATGCTGATATTAAGATTATGATAATCGGACTACTAATAACGGAGAAATTTTAACTTTTCTGCATAAAAACATGGTTCCTTAGAACATTCTGTCTGAAAATTGCATGTTTTTATTCGGAAAATTAAAAATTTCTCCATTATTAGTTGTTGTCCGATTGTTAAAATCTTAATATCATCGTTAATTAGATTAAATTTCACAAAAAAGGAGAGGATTTTAGGCTACTAACGATTACCTCTAATCTAGTCGAAGCCACATACCAAGTTTGATTCAAATATGTTAAAAAATAATCAAAGTATACATTTTTATTTGTTTCTCCAAATTTAAGAATTTTTTTATACCTTACAAAATTTTGGATTTTGGCAAAAATAATCCCTTTATAAAGTATACTTAAACTGATATTTCTTTGTTCTCCATTAAATTCTTAAACTTTTGGTAAAGTTGCAAGCCAAACGCACAAACGGTTACAAAATGAAGGGCTGTCAAAAACAAAAATATTTTTTGGTTCTCGAATTTTAAGGAAAATTTTGATTTTTAGACAACTTTTGCTCAGTCACAATCATTATTTTTGCATAAAATAGCTATGAAATCTCTTTCAAATTTAATATTCTCTCTAACTATGAAGGCTTTATCAAAATATTTTGTCAACTTTTCAATCTAGACGTCAAAATGTTCAATAGGTACACTGAAAACCGAAAAATCTCTATTTTCCCTAATTCATAGAAAACTATTGAGTTTAGGACCTATGTTTATTGGACATTTTTTTCTCATTTTGACCCAAGGAACCATATCCTGAAGTTTGTCAGGGTTATCGTGGAACACCCTGTACATTAAAAATCCAATCATAAAAAATATTTGTAAATAAAGTATGTGAACTGGGGTTGGGGCCTGGTTAGGTTTAAACCGTCTGAAAAGGCAGTATATATGGTATGCTGCTTACAATGCTGAAATAAGATATGTTTTATTGAAATTGGCTGGAGATGCAGGTGCGCTGCAACAGGGGTATTTCAATTATACAACTTACCACATGATTGAAATTAATTTGTTCATGTGATTAATTTACTTGTTTTTAACTGAAAATAATTCATTGATTATATGTTTGCAGACATTTATATAATATAACAAGATAACATTTATTAAAAATCATTAGACTTAAGAATTATATAAAAAACCAAAAGTGGAGATTACTGTAATGCAAACCAATGTGATCCCCCATGTTAATTAATGTGATCCCCCCAGTTGTTAATTTCCCTCATGTTTGAAGCTCATGAATGACTAAATATACTTTGTTAGTGGATTATTTTCTTAAAACATATTGAAAACAATATTTTCCATTACCTATGTTGAATACGCTCATATCTACATAATAAATCCTTTGGAAACTCGCAAAGTGCGCAGGTCTGCTTTATTTTACTTTTCTACCTATTCTTAGTACAATGAAGAGCTAATATTGTTGTCTAAATTATGCATTAAAAGTTGTTTTAGGGAGTATTTCTTGGTGCCCCCTTATCTAGTTTTTGAGGTGACGCCAGGCCGGCAGTGTGTTAACGTTGTATACAGAACTAGAGACGAAGAAAATGGTCAAATATTCATTAAAGTGGGTACTAAATTGAAATCTCTCGATGTATTTTTCATTTTTTAAACAAAGTTTTTAAAAACAGTTGTTCAAAATTGGAAATCGAACCCTATAGGTTACAATGATAGAAACAAAATCAACATAAGAAACGTAAATCAATAAAGTATTCATAAAAGCTTTTTAATGAGTGGGAAGAAGTTAAAACGGAGTAAGAAAGTTTATTGAGAAGAATTATGAAAATATTTTTAGTGTGTGTAAGTTAATAAAATAAAATTTCATTATTTTAATTTATTTTTTACTTACGGTTATATGAATCAAATTAATGCTGTATTTAAAATTCAGTAGTGTGATGGATCACGGTGGGTTTCAGATGTCTTTCTCCTCCGCTGTCCTCGTGGCTGTCGCCTCCCTCGTGGCCCTGGTCGGTGTAAGTATCACGTGACTTTAATTGGATCAAACAAAATGATTGAATAAAGTGCAAAAACTAGCTAATCCAAGTATTGTTCGCGCACGAGAATCCCGACCAGCGCGAAAATGTTGATGCATGAGGGTGTGACTAATTACTGAAGCCTCGCCTTTTTACTACTGCTACGTAGTTGTAAATAAGTAAACTAATATTTAAAACAAAAGTGAAATTCTTAGTTGTAAAAATATATTTAAGGTTATGGTTTGAGGTTTTGTTTGCGTCAGTTTTATCTTTATTATTTCAGCTATGAGATTGGAAATATACATCGTATTCGCAGAATTTTTATTTATTGTTATTAAATAAAAATTTAAACTCATAATTGTTACGTTTCCTTAAGTTTTAATTAAAAAAAATATTTCCCCAGAAGTAAATAAATATTGTTTATTTGCTTTGACTTGTAAGGGTGACCACGGGGTAGGGGTACCGAACGCGGGTTCACTCTCGGTTACGCCTCGGATAGCTCAATACCAGGGATTTAAATGTACGTTTTATACCAATCTTTATTTGTTCCGTGTGCGCTCAGGGGGCCCTTTTATGGCACAGCTGCCTAAACACAATGGGGATCCACTCATCATCGCACACACGGGTATCGGGGACAAAGGGGGCTCGCGATTATCAAAATCAAAGACCCCGTGTTGACCAACTCCTGGTCAACGCCTAACCCCACTCGACCAAACTCCTGGCCGAACCTACTCCCACAACTAAAAACCAAAAATCCTAGTCGGCCCAACTTCTGGCCGATGCCTAACACCCAACTCGACCAACTACTGGTCGAGCCTACACCCAAAACTAAATAAAATTACCTAGTCGGCCCAACTTCTGGCCGATGTCTAAATAAAACCAAACTTGACTCGACCCAACTACTGGTCGGCACCTAGCTCAAGCCTACCTACATTAACACTCAAGCAGCAAGCTCATTTGTCATTGTTACTTTCCCAATCACTAATTCTAAACAATGCACAAGTGTGAGCACATACAAGCACAAGCAAAATTAATCAAAGGTGCACAAGAAATATTTGCAAGCTTATGCTAAATAATTAATTCGGGTACTCACCACAAACCAAAAGCCTTCGGCCTCACTGGACCACAATAACAAAAAACACAAGAAAGTGTCCCTCACTTGGGGCGATAACGTCGATATTTAAAATATAAATCTGAAAAAGAGTAGTCACCACTAATAAGTACACTTACAATGATCTAATAATACACATTTTATCTATCTCTTCAAGAGATTCACCAAGTCCGACGCTCATACAACTCCTCCAGACTTTAGTATAAATCGAATTAAATCAATCTCTAAAACCTAAAATACTTCAGTTAACCCACTCCGGGTTAACACCTAATTCTTTAATTCAATTCAAGAAATATTCAACTGTTAACCGACAAAAACTGCTTGTCGGTGCCTATCAAAGCCTAAGTCCCGCCTACAGAACTATTAAAAATCAAAAGTCAAATTAAGTTCCAAAAACTAAAAGTTTTTGTCGCCCCGATTCCTGGGCAACGCCTAATTTGTAAGTCCAAATAAAATCTCTTTATAATTCTCCTAAGCTGACCCACTTCCTGGTCAGCCCCTACGAAAAACAACTAATTTCCCAAAATCACGCCAAGTCAGAGGAGTGTCACTAATCTCAAACAAAATGCTAATATTCCAAACCGCTTCAATAGCCAGAGCAATTATAGTAATAAAACGCTCGATACCACCTCAAGTAGATTATCAAGTTTATTAATACCCAACACAACTATAGCGAAATATTCTAAGTCCCAAGATCGGCGAAAATTTTCCAAGTCGTACCAATGCGAGAGCGTCGGGAGAGGAGGTCTGGCTCGCACACCGCGCAGCCACCGAATGACGCTCGACCGAAGCTAATTTGTGCAGTGGGAATCCATCCCCACTCCTGTCTCGTCTCCCACCACTGCCGGCGACGCCAGCGCTCTCCGCAAGGCGCGGCCGCTACTGCAACTATCGAGACCAGCTGACCGCTGTTTCTATTTCCAACTCGCGTCGTCTGCTCAATGTCAACAAATCACAACTTCAAATCCGACGGTTATTTATTTTCTAAATTTGATTTAGTGCAAAACTATACCCCCATCAATTTGTGGCCGTTACAGACTAATGACAGCTGTCAACTCGGTAAAGTCACTACCTAGCGGATAATAGAAACACTTCATGAACACAAAAGAACCAAAATGATCGACCAATAAAAAACCAAATAGGTTCAAAAACACTTTGCTGCAGCCAATGACGTACGCATATTTACGTACGTCGATATCGTACGTCTCTCTCTCTCTATAAACATTCATTATCCGTCTTTCTCGCATAGGTTCTTTAAAATTGTCAAGATTTTCATGCGCGAACTATAGTTGCGACCGTTCTTGGTCCAGCGATCAGCTGATTATGTTACAACATTCATACATGCCTCTTTGATGTTCTTACAGCTGATCTTTATCAAAGTTATTCTTATTTCTAACTGTTAGCGCCGGCAATCTGTTGAGCTTCTAAATATTCGTATGTTTGTTTTGAAATATGAGGACATTCAATTTTTTAATCATTGATTTTAATGTTATTCTTTTGGGTTCACTTTGTCTCCTGGTGGTACCCTGAAAGTACTTTCCAACTAATTAAAGGTGTTGTTTTGGTTTAGTACTCCAGCGCCAACATGGAGCCTGGAAATTCGAGGAAGTAAAGGGAACAAACTGAAGATGACCATCATCCAGGCAATGATTTGAGTATTATCTGAGACGAAATAAATATTACAAGCAAAGACATTGACTTTTTTAACGAATTTCCTCATTCTTTGTCACTTGTTTGTTTTATGATTAAATACCCCCATTGCATCAGACCTAACATAATCAGAAAATTCAAATGCAAAAAAAAAACATATTCAATCCAACGTAGTAGACCAGGCAACAAATGATCAAAAAAGGCATAGAGAGAAATGCATGGAACACAATTTTTGACTTTACATTTTTGTTTGGGCTAGTTAGGAGGTGAACATATAAAAAGTCCCCGTCCGTAGACCTTGAGGGAGCGAAAGGAGCCGGGTCTCAAGGTACAGTACTATTTTTAGGTCTTTCAAAAATAACTCTTGAAAACAATAAACTTTTAGTATTCACTATTAAATTGGAAAATTAAAAGGAAAGTACAAAATATGTCTATTTTGGACCAATCATTTACAAGGTAAGCACCAATTTTATTAATATTTAAACAAATATTTCTTCCATAAGAAATGCATATAAATTTGTGTGTAATACACATGCCCAATAGGGCAACGCTTTTTCACCTAAAGGAAAATAAACAACATTCATAAAATACAGGCAAAATTTCCAGTAATTTGATATCTCAATAATAAAACTTGGTCCAAGATAAGATGTGGGCGAGCTCACAAAAAGTTGTAGTGACATTTATGTATCCACCCCTGTCACAAATTGCTACATATTTGTGACAATTCCTAGAAAAATTACTTTTTATGAGCTCCACAAGACGTCCAAGTTTTGGACAAATCCAAGCTTTGGACAAATTTTAAATAACGAGGTGTCAAATTACTGGGAATTTTGTCAATATGAATGTTGTTCATTTCCTTTGGAAGAAAAAGCGTAGCCTCATTGGGCTTGTAAATTACACACAAATTTACATGTATTTCTTATGGAGGTATTTTTTTATACTATAAAAAAGGGATTATCGTGTGAATGCTGAAACCAAAAAAAATATTACTTTTCGTCATACTGCTGCGAAAACGACTATTTTCAATAGACTGCGTTCAATACTAGCCGTTTCCCACCATTGGGAGGGAAAAAGTCAACTGATGTTGAGGGCATCAGCTTTTTGTTATTACAATGTAGGACAGATGCAACTACGTGCATGTCAATGAAAAGTTGACGATCGTATCGAAATTAGCAATCGATTATTACAATCGATTAGTTCATTGTTGCATTGTTGTCAGTTGCAGTTATATTTGCTCCGTTCCTGCATTTGGTAAACGCTTCCCTTACTATTTTGTAATAATTTGTATTTAGATTAATTCTACAACACCTGAGATAAAAAAATTTTCTATCAGAAATAATTAATACTCAGAATTAAGATGCTGAATAAATATTTAATTTTGCCTCAGTGAGAAGATAAGCTGAGCGATAATGATGTTGATGTTAGTGGTGTCTGATTCATGATACGAAAAAGTAGATTAAAATATTCATTGTTGCAATCGATAGTACACAGCTTTCGATACATCAGTCATTATCATAGCTGACATGATATCAAAACAATTGACAGATAATCAGCTGATTTTAAAATGCAAGAACAAAATGGAAACAACTCTATCGTCTTTAAATCCTTTGTTTTTTAAGTAGTTAGCTCAATACTTTATGCAGTATGACGAAACATATAGTTCATAACTCGGGTCTAAAGTGGCTTTTCCTTACTCGCTCAAATTACGACTTCACCTGGCTAGTTAGAAGGTCGTACACCTTGAGCTCGTACGAAAACGGTCACTTTCGCCCCTTATAATGAAATATACTATTCCTTACAGGAAATTAAATTTTCTTTAATTTTCCAATTTAATAAGGCATACTAAAAGGATATAAATTTCAAGATATTTAGGAAAAATCTAAAAATTGTACCTTCACACCATCCTCCTACCCCTGCTCAAGGGCTGTGGTCGGGGACATTTGATATGTTAACCTCCTAACTAGTCCAAACAAAGCTGCAAAATCAAAAATTGTGTTAAAACAATTGACCAACAAAACAATAACACAATTGTTGTGTTAAACAATTGTGTTTTCCCTCTGTACCTTTTAGCGAATTTCCCCTGTAGGGAAGAAGCTGTTACCGTAGGTCTCATGGTAAGACTTAAGCCCGAGACCATCATGAGTTTTTGTTTTGAGGTCCCCAGATGCCAAAAACACCGTTCGTTCATTTTCATAAGTATATACATATATATATATATGTGTGTGTGTGTGTGTGTGTGTTTTAAGCACGACAACTCGCGTAAAAATGGGCCAATCTGGACATGCAAAGTAGTAATTCAGTGAGATGGACGTCAGTTGAATCGTCCATGGTCTTTCTTAGCCAGGAAGTTTATCGTAGTTGAGTTTATTCTCCTACGCTGGCTGAGATGGCACTCTGGAAACTGAGTGCGCTGTAGTACAGTGACAGCTGGAATCTGCTGTCTATCTGTACCTGATGAGACGAAACAACGTCGAAACAGCTTCCACTTGGCGGTGCATCTGCACCTTTGCCACCCGAGCTTTCGCAAGAGGGCAGGCTGCATAGCAGTGTGGTGGTGCCAACACTACCTTAGCGTGCCGGAACGGCGGATTCGCTTTTGGTATCGCAGAGCAACGCTTCCGTGTCTTTCAACGGAGTCGAAAACTGCGCGTGGAAAACGAAGGAGACATTGTCAATGCACGTCGCTTGGTTCGCCCAGCAGCGACAAGTTTACCTTATCGCTTGGTACGCCCAGCAGCGATGGGTTTACTGTGCAGAGACTACCACTTGGTTCGCCCAGCAGTGGTGATGTCAGTGAAGAAATGTTGGAGCAGTAACCTCTTTACCAGGTTCGTATGGTAAAACCACCCCTTGTAGCTAATGCTACGGCGGTCACAGATTACTGCGACTACAACACGCCCAGATGGGATGTCGTCAGCTCACATTTCTTTGCTCCTTTGTTGCGTTTCGAGATGTCTGTCTCTCGTCAGGTGTGCGAAGAAGCACACGACGCTTGGAATCACGGACGGATCGTCCGAAATCCGAGTGGAAATCACACTCGGACGATCCGTCCGTGATTCCAAGCGTCGTGTGCTTCTTCGCACACCTGACGAGAGACAGACATCTCGAAACGCAACAAAGGAGCAAAGAAATGTGAGCTGACGACATCCCATCTGGGCGTGTTGTAGTCGCAGTAATCTGTGACCGCCGTAGCATTAGCTACAAGGGGTGGTTTTACCATACGAACCTGGTAAAGAGGTTACTGCTCCAACATTTCTTCACTGACATCACCACTGCTGGGCGAACCAAGTGGTAGTCTCTGCACAGTAAACCCATCGCTGCTGGGCGTACCAAGCGATAAGGTAAACTTGTCGCTGCTGGGCGAACCAAGCGACGTGCATTGACAATGTCTCCTTCGTTTTCCACGCGCAGTTTTCGACTCCGTTGAAAGACACGGAAGCGTTGCTCTGCGATACCAAAAGCGAATCCGCCGTTCCGGCACGCTAAGGTAGTGTTGGCACCACCACACTGCTATGCAGCCTGCCCTCTTGCGAAAGCTCGGGTGGCAAAGGTGCAGATGCACCGCCAAGTGGAAGCTGTTTCGACGTTGTTTCGTCTCATCAGGTACAGATAGACAGCAGATTCCAGCTGTCACTGTACTACAGCGCACTCAGTTTCCAGAGTGCCATCTCAGCCAGCGTAGGAGAATAAACTCAACTACGATAGTAATTCAGCTTTAAAAAATAATTTAGTATTTTGGAGTGTTGCTCAATGACAATTGGTTACTGAGATATCGCTAGTGGCAAACACAGTAGTACGTTGTCCCAATGTTATACAAGAAGAAACATGTTAAATTCTATATCTCTCTTATTTCTGAACATATCTCAATAAAACTTGGTATATGGCTTATTTTAGTTCAGATCTACTAAGTATTGAATTTAAACCACCCAGTTTAAACGTACCTGTCGCAGCAAACCTACATACTTATTCCCCATGCTATTCATACGGAGCTTACAAAAACATAAAATCTCGCTATGTTTGATTGAAATATGCTCTTTTGCATTTGAAATTCACTGAGTATGCAGGTCTGCTGCAACGGGGGGTATTTTTCTTCCCATGATTTGAGATAATTCCTTTCTTATCACCAATGAGACTGATTTAACTTCATTTTTTAAACCTACAGAAATACGTTACAAAATTCATTTCTAAATCAAACAAGCGAAGATGTAGCTTGGTTTTTACATCCTATAGTTGGAAATTAATAAAATATTGAGTAATGATACTATAAAGTAATATTAAAGATGGCCTGAATTCTCGTTTAATTTAATTTGAAAACAGGATTGCTTTTAATTCGTAGGAAAACATACCAGTTTTCTGAATAAAAAAGATTACATTTTATGTGATCAAGAATAAGTGTGATAAGTTCTACTGTTCAAAATTTTTGACTGGAAAACCTCGAAACTCGCGGGTATTTTTTTAAACTTGACTCGACTGAAAAATCAATATTCGCACACCCCTACTTATTTCTTATGGCACGACGGGATAAATGACGCCTGTTATTGACAGAGAGAACAGATTGATGAAGAGTGGGTGGGAGGGTGCGAGAGAGCGTATATTATGAGGTATTAAATACATCATAGTCTTCACTTAAATCCTCCCTCCCTCTTAAAGTACCACAAAAATCATGCCGCTTTATACGTGACCTCATCTTTATTGAAGTTATGATTTTGGTCCCCCAACAATAACAGTATAAAATTACTGGAAACATATGTGGAACCCTCCTCTAGCTTTAACATGAAAACCCCCAAAAGGTTTTGATGGGGTTTCCGCAATTTAAAAAATGTAAATATATGTTTTAGATAAATATAAACATATGTTTTTTAAATAGACATGAAAGTGGTGTAATTTCAATTATAACGCACTTTTTTGATACAATAACTGTACAATAACAATTCTATAGAAATGAAAACTACTTCATCTTATATTTCTTGAATTTTAAGTTTACTATGATGTGTTTTTCTAAACTCGTCATAGAAAAACATTGTTAAAACTGAAAATGTAGCGCGAAGAAATTCTGTACAAGATTCATTTACAATGCTATTGAGAGTAACAAACGTGAAAAAATTAACATCCGTAGAAAATATAGATTAATTATTTTTTACAAAGTTCAATGTAAGTAGCTTCAAAGCAGCCCTTTCCTTACCATTAAATATAATAGTGAAAACCAGCTTGGAATGTATGCAGGATTTTTCCCTTGCTTTAAAAACGAAATTCCCTAAATGTCTTACGATGGGGTTTCCACTATTTTACTGGATTCCACCATACTGGATTCTTGTAAACTTCTAGGAAAACTGCATTAGAGTAAAAATCAAATTGGCATAGATTGTTGACTTTTATTTTATCTCGTTTGAAAACAAGTGTGTTCAGGAAAATAATAGTTTTGGGTCATTCCAAGGTGTACAGTGTGGTTTAATTGCGTTAAAGTGAAAAATACCAGCTTTTTACATAACATAAAATGCACACTCAATATCCCTTATGTTAATCGATAATATCAGTTAACTTATATCAGATAATTAATATTTTTATTGAAGTTTTTACTTTATATTTTAGGAATTTTTAAATAGTGCAATTGAATTAAGGAAACGATTTTCTTTTTATTATTACACAATTCGTCCTTTGAAGCCACCCAAGGACCAAGAGTAATGAAATTACAACGCGACCAGGCGCCATGACGAGTCGTTTTATGTCGGTTCGTCGTCAACTCGTGTTTCACATTGGATGTTCCACTTGAATCTGGTATTTAATAAAATAAATGAAAACCAAGTTAATCGGGCGAGTCCACAGGTCGAGTCCGAGGCTGAGGTCGTCGTCCTCGTCGGCAGCCCCAGTGCCCAACGAAAACAGTGAAAGTAGGCCTAAATTGTAAAAGTTAAGGGACATTGCGACCGCTCGTTCAACGTTTTGTGTTTTATTACGTCTTCTAGTCAATATTTGTTTGTTTTCAGTCTATGGTCTTTTGACGACGTCTAACCAACAAAATATTTTAGAAATGTAACTTGACTACGACTACACCTACTTTACAATGACGCTATAGCGTCGAAAGCGGGTCGTAGAAAAAAACAAGTAGGACTGAAGACCAAAAGTATAAACGTATAATTTAGTCAAATCTGTTCAAGAGCACCCCAAAATGAATGCGTTATTAATATGAATATTTAAAATTTAAGCAATTAGATAAAGGATGTCTATGTCTGGGCCACCAATGACTGAACAGTCTGATTTAACGTTTTTTAAAGCTGTTATTTAATATTATTCTAGTCTTTAGGATTTCAAAAACCATAGTTCACAAGGTTAATGATTTGACCGAACTTTTGGCAAAAGGAAAATAAAATATTCTTAAACATTAACAACACTTTATTTAAAAAAATCCTTCTATGTATGGTTTTAATTTAGTTTAAAAATAAGATCTTAACAAATTGTAATTTAAAAAAAACTATTGATCGTATTAATGCACATCATTATTTAATAGAATTTATTATAATCACGAGTTAAGTTATTTACAATGAATAGGGCTGAATAGGGCTTTTTATTATGAGTGTATTGAAAGTGATTATCCGGCTGTCGACGTGCTTGATACTCATTGGGAATTATTGGTTTTCGATGAGCTGATATTCAATCAAAGATAATTAAGCGTATGAGCCCAAATAAAAAAGGCCAGATCTTCATAATGATTATGATTAGAAATAAATACATTTTTGTGATGAGCGTTATAAATGTTAGGTAACAAGATTATAAATTATTTAATTACAATATTCAGGTTTAAAGTAAGGAGGCGCCCCTTTTACTTTTAAAAGGGAGGAAACCCGAACACGGAAAACCTATATAGGATTATAAACTGCACTTTTTTGTCAGAGTCACGGCTTTTCCACCGCCCCTAACATAGAGTGTTTTGGGGGCAGCCTAAAATATTTGAATACAAAAATAAATCTAGTGTCCCTGTATTTTTAAGAGCTGGTCGATACAAACATAATTGCGTGAACTAAATATCATTGTTGCACCTTTTATGCAGGTATTTTAATTTATAGTTTAAGAAAATGTCACCCACCAAATGTTAAACATCATGAGAGGCTTGTTATTGATCAGCTGCTTACGTATGTAAAATTAAGCTGATCAGCTGTTGTGTTCTAGAAAAACCAATTGTTTGACCTTTGCTGATGTTTTTTAACGATGAACACGTAAGAAACTTAACAGTTTTTTCTATAATCTGAAGAGGGGGGTAATACTGGACAACAACAATTATTTTCTCATCACGTGTGTTAAGAGCCATAACAGTCTCAGTCTTTTACACTCTCATGCTTCAAACCCGAGCTTTCAATCTTTCCCTCATCGTATAACGCTCTTGACACCCTAGTTGCGGAAATAACCGTTAACCAATTTTCTTATATGGTATAAGTATTTGATAATTTAGTCATATTTCATAGCAAATCTTAAATTATGTAGAACGTCTTACGTGAAGAAACATATCAGGAAATTGTGTTAAAATATTTAAATATAGCACCTTGTGCACCGAGCCTTGCTCGTTGACATTTCATTCTTCACGAAACTTCATTTGTTCTCTTTACAGGTAGCTAAGTTTGCCAACAGCTGTCATTATTATTATGATTATGCTTTGTTTATATGTTTGTTTTTTATTTGGTTACTGTCATGGCACCCCAAAGACCCAATATCAAAATTTTTCAACTTTAAATTCTTTTTCCTCCACCTACTATCGAAAGTCTTCTTTAAGTCTCTGGAACAGATTACTAAAGTACTAGTTAATATTCCATGGGACTTACTTGCTTAATTTTTCCCCCACGGAAATAAAAGTATCTACTTTTTCTCCCACGGGACTAAAAGTTATCTCATAAGAAAAATACATAAGGAGAAATCCGGCAACTATGGATGGACAGAGAGAAAATATGGCAACATTGTCGATTTTCATTTTGTACTAAATTTTGCTTTGCGTAGTCTTAATTTAATTTAAGAACTTTAGTGTTTAAACTTAAGAACACAAAACCGTACATATATATGTATATATCCTCAATACCTACCCTCTATCGGGCGACAACAGTTTCACTCAAGGAGAAAAAGTTGTACTTTAGTCTCTAGATATACAAATAACTATTTCATACCTATTGAGATTTTGTCTGACCAAGTACCAATAACCTGCATGAGACAGGTTTTTGAGTCAAATATAAATTATTTTCAAACTTTGAAGGAAATACTCGGAGCAGTTTTCGACACAAGCGAGTATTCGTTATTCATATTAGAGTATAGGATATAAAATTAAATAAATGGTGTCAGAAAACTGACACACACTTTCACTTTCTTAAAGTAAGAAAATCTACAGTAAAATAAAATAAATTTAGAATTATCCCGCAAATACATAACAAATTTAATCCAAATCAGTTACCAATTAACGAAGATATCGGGTTTTGAATATTTTCCCTAAGAATAACATTTGACAACGTATTGCGTTTACCGCCAAACAAAAATATCAATTATCTCCGCAATCAGTTGAGGTAGACCAATAATTAAAAACTAGATAACACGTAGCTCGAAATCGAGCAAAAATCATATAGTAAAAGAATGAAGAATAATCAGCCTACTTATATACTTTTAAAGTTTTCATTAACAAAATTATAGCTTAACTACTGAAACTTTCAAAGTTAATTTTATCTACCGTAGGAGTTTCCGGTATAAACGTTAACGATTGGGAAAACCTTTATTTCCCCATGTCCTCTTTTTTCTGAAATGTATATTTCAACACTGGCAAAAGATCGAACTCAGCTTACAGCAACATGGAGCTGACCGAGAACAAACACTGGCACGTAATGACTTCCTTTGTTTAGTGATTGCCGCTACACCTTATTGATAATTATCGCAAAAACAGAGATTGCAGGGAACGACTATCTTTATATGCATAACCTTTCTTTTGTGGCAAAAACGCGTAAATGACGCATAATCTGTACCAGTCTTTTCATTCTTCAAGTGCAACCCACTACAATGAAAACATTTTTAGTTCGTTGGTCTGAGGTTGGAAGGAGCATCAAATGGTACATCGGGAGGGTGATGCCAGCGGTTGCGATCGTGTTCTTTCCGACTCCTACGACCGGTCAATGTTCGTCTTCTTCTTATCGGTGGAATTATAAATGCACCAAATCCAAAAATAGATTAGCTCAGATTAATATAACTTCAAAAAACACTATGAGATATCGTAAACTGCATTGTAAAACTGGCAACTGCAATGTTAATTTAAGAGCTTTAAAAACTTCATAACATAACCTAAATTACATAATAAATCTTTAAAAAAAGTAAACTTTTGAAAACAAAGCCAAACCAGCGGTAAAAATAAGTTTATCTGTAGAACTATTTCAGAGCTTGGCCATATGTTCAGTTTGTAAACAAAACTGAGCTTGCTCAAATGTCGATGAAATGCCCTTTTTTAAAATTCTGAGACTTGTTGACAAATCTACATAAAATTCCCTTTAATTTGACACCTCAAACGTTAAAATCCGTCCAGCCATCATCGAGGTTGGACTGTGAAAAGAAAACCGCTTGCGTATTAATATATAGATACTAGATCATTTATTTTTGAAGCCAAATCTAATTGTTGCAGGTAATTTTATATTATTTTAGAAGTTACATGTTTTGTGAAATTTTAAAAATATGAATTTTTAACACTTAAACGTCCATCTATATCTTCTGAAACTTAATTTTTACAGACATGTTTGTGGTGTCATTTTATTCGTCATCTTAAGCACTAAAAACCATTAAATTTTTATCAAAATCAATAGAGCCGCTTTTGAGAAATTTGGATTTTTGTTTTTTAGTGCGTTTTTACGGGGTAAATACCATTCAAAATGAAAAATTCAAAAAGATGAAAAAAGTCATGCCAAATTTCATGGAAACGGACATTGGTGTCATCTCTAGCTTTGTTTACACACGCACTCACGGACGGACGGACGGACGGATGGACGGACGGGCACCACTCCGAAAACCACTTTTTTGATTCAGGGAGCACTAAAACGAATATTTCCAACTAACATTTCAAATTCGAAAATTTTGACGAACAAACAATACAATACTTTCACAAAATCTTCTCCATGTACTAAGTATAGGGGGGAGGAAGAAAAAAAGGAATATTATTTAAAATTGATTTCTTTTAAGTTTTGCATTTGTAATTAAATAACAAATTAAATATTCATGATAATCTTAGTTAGACTCCTTAGTCACAACAAAAGGTTCCTTTAGAAAGAAACTAAAGACCGAAAGATCCAGTCCATTACTGATGCAGTTTAGGCAATTATGTAAATCACGACATGCATAAAGCTTTGGATCTTTCAACTAACAAACAACATTGTGTAGGATTGTGTTTATTGTCAAGTACATGTTGACGTTTTCATTTTTCCATATATAGTTTGGTTTTTTACTCACGTAATCTAGGCCATGTTTTATTAAACTACAAAAAGTAAAAATTAAACTTATGTGTTTTATACAATAATTAATTGTATAAATCAAAGATTTCTTCTTTAAATGTAAGTTTTGTTATCTTACAATCTTGCCTAACTTACGTGATAACTTAAGGCCACTAAGGTACTGAAAAAGCTGCAGAAGTGCAATGTATCAATTGTATTATTTGAAGAAATGTTTAAGAATATACAAGGTGTCCGGAAATTATGGTAAAATATTTTAGTATATGATAGTACAGGTAAAAATAAGAAAAAAGTTGATATAAACATAGGTCTAAAAGTGCTTAGTTTTCCGTCTTTGTGTCTGTGATTTGTACATATTTAATCATATCTCACGATCCTCTTAACGTATAAACTTCGAACTTGGTATATGGATTACCACTATAAAGACCTATTTTTGGATGAATTATGAAATTTTTTGTACCATTTCAAAATGGCGACTGTTTTTTGTTTTCAAAGCTAAATATCTTAAAAACCGTAAATGTTAGAAAAATTATACCACAGACAAAAAAGCTGTGAAATTTAATCCAATTAACGCTGATATTAAGATTATGATAATCGGACTACTAATGACGGAGAAATTTCAACTTTTCCGAGTAAAAACACGCAAATTTCTGACAGTATGTTCTAAAGAACCATGATTTTATTCAGAAAAGTTAAAATTTCTCCGTTATTAGTAGTCCGATCATTATAATCTTATTATCAGCGTTAACGGGTTTTCGCCCGTTTTGTAGAAAAAAATGATTACAAAGAATAAACAAGAATTAATAAATCCAAATATAAAAACTGATTTTATAGCAATACCATACAGCTCAACTCTAAATAAAGCAATAAGGAAAACCCTCACCAACTCGAACTACAAAATCAGTTACAAGACAAGAAACATTGCATTCAAAATACTAGACGGACTAGTCTCCCCTAAAAATTCAAATCCAAAAATATATGAAAAATCAGGTATCTACAAAATCACATGCAGCGAATGCTACAACTACTATATTGGTCAAACAGGCAGGAGTTTCAAATCAAGATTCAATGAACATATACAAACAGTTAGATCAAACAATTCAACCAGCCAAAAATCCTCCTTTGCCGAACGCATTTAAAATCAGACCATAGCTACAAAGGAATAAAAAAAACCTAACTATATTGGATTATGAAAATAAAGGGCCCAAAATGAACACGAAAGAAGAATTTCACATATACTTAAACAGCAAGTTAAATCAAAAAGACATCCTCAATTCTACATATTCAGATACAAAAAACCCAATCTTCGATGCCATACTTGAGCTTAAGAAAATACCAACCACTTAATCAAAGAATACATTAAAAAGAAACATGCAGCTGAAGATACCAGATGATAAATATTTATTGGATAATTTTAGGTTATGTATATCATCTCACTGTGAAAATGGTTTGAAAACCGAAACACGTGTCGTGTAGTTTAATTAATAAAATGAAAAAGGGTTCACTTGTTATATTTTATTGTTAATATATATATATATATATATATATATATATATATATATATATATATATATATATATATATGTATGTATATATATGTATGTATATATATATACATGTAATATATATACTGTGTGTCTCAAAAGTCCCGGAACGGTTCAATATCTTTTAAAGTAAGCCAGATATCAAAACAATATTTTGCACACCTTTTAGTACAAAAAACTTTTTTATGTATGTGTCATTTCTGCCCCTACCCCCAAAATTGTATTTTGGGGGGGTAGCCCCAAAATTTTGAATGTAAACCCCCATCGTGTGACTGCTTATTTTAAAGGGCTTGTTAAAAGAAACACAATGTCGCAAACCGGAGGTCGATATCATGCTCCAGTCCAAAATGGCGGCCATTCAAAGTTTTAAAAATTCCATGCGTCAATTAAAATTGAGTATTTTCTGTGTTCAGCAATTTACATTGGAATCGAATAAGAACTACCAGAACATTTATTAACTACTTAAAAGATACAAAAATAATAATTTTTTGTTGTCATCATCAAGGCTCAACCCTCCAAAATGGTTTGGGGGTGGGGGTTTGTCCAACCAACTCCAATATCAACTCACATCGTATGACCACTCGTTTTAATATGCTGAATAAGTAAAGAAATAAGCCAAAGCTGGTTTTAATAAAATTTCAAAAACATTTTTTTTTTGTGGCGAATATTTGGTACTTCATGTATGGGGGTTTTCCTAAAAGATAACGACCCTCCGCAAGTATCGACCTTTGCCGCTGAGCCAAAGGTCGCATCGAGGCGGATATTTATTAGTAACTGTTTTTACTAAATTGAGTATTTTCTGTGTTCGGCAATTCACACTTAAATCGAATAACAATCACCGGAACACATTTTAACTACTTAAAAGATACAAAAATAATAATTTCTTGTCATCATCAATGCTCAACCCTCCAAAATGGTTTTGGGGAGTGGGGAAACCCTACAAAATTTATAAGTATTAAGTAACTTTTTTGAAATTTCATAAAAACAAGCTTTGGCTTATTTTTTACTCAGCAAATTAAAATGAGTGGTCATATGTTGTGAATTGATATTGGAGTTGGTTGGACAACTCCCCCCCCCAAACCATTTTGGAGGGTTGAACCTTAATTAAAATTCATTTTGTAGCCCCTGAACTGCGGATATGACTAAATATAGGTAACTATACCTTATTTCTCCGTCAGCAGTTCAATTTTCTTGTCAGATTATGTTGACATGTTTCGGTTTTCAAAGAACCATTATCAAAACGCAGTAGCAGATAACATTCTGGTAGTTGTCGCAACAGTTATATTGCACAAAACACATACACGTACACATTTAGACATTTAAAACTTTTTTAAAAACGAATTGATAGGCCTATCTAAATCACCGGTCATGACGCGCACGGGTCAGAATGCAGACTGAAGACGATGATTAATCAGGTTCTCTGCCACTGCCGGTGTTATCACGCTGACCAATCAGCGTCGACCTCCCCTTGGTTCTTTTAAGTAATGAATTAAAAGTGAGATGAGATTTGAACTGTAACTTTTTGTGTTGGCACCATTGAATTCAGCTAAAAAAACAAACAATTTAGTATCCTGAATCACTGCTCTGTGTCCATTAGTTCCTGAGATATTGAAAATGGTAAACACAGTACGTTGTCCCAATGTTAACCTTATGGGAAATAAGTAAAATTGTATATCTGGGTTATTTTTCAACATATCTTGATAAAACTTGGTAAATAGCTTCTTCTAGTTCAGATCTACTCTATAATGAATTATAACCACCCCATTTTAATATACCTGTAGCAGCAAACCCGCATACTCATTCCCCATGTTATTCTTATAGAGCTTACCAAAACATGTCAAATCTCGCTTTGTTGGATTGAAATATGTTGTTTTGCACTTGAAATTCGCTGAGTATGCAGGTCTGCTGCAACGGGGGTATTTTATCTTAAAATCTTGTTTCAATAGTTATTTTGTAAATGACTTTCAAATAGTGTCTCAAGGTAGTATGAGGAATTCCCGTTCAGCTTCTCTCGCCCTGCGGAACAGCCGTATATGGCCGGAGTTTTGTTGTTGCTTCTTGCCGTCTTTAAAATGGCTTGCCAAACTCCATTAAATCCCTAGAAAGTCGTCGTCGGTTTGTGGCGGCACTGAAAATTTTTTATTTACATCGCATGTCCTTGGTTGATGTGTCAACGTAGAGGTGTCTAGAGCGTGATCGTTGATAAATGGATGTTTGTGAGAATGGATAGGATTGCAGTTTTTCGTTTTTGTGAAAAAGTTTTTTCCTTTTTGTAATATATTTTTAAATTTTGTTCGCACATACTGATTAGTGTATTGTAATACATCTATCTCCATTTTCATCAGGTTAAGTGCAAGAAAGGGCCATGTGGTCCTGTATAAATAAAGGATTTTTCACAGATTAAAATGTTGACATGAAATGAGAAAAATCTATTTTTCTCCCTCAAATGATATAAATCGGCCTCTATGTGCTAACACACTCTAATTGATTCATTATAATTCATTCTAATTTTGCAGTTTGTTCTTAAAAATATTGAAATTTTTTAGTTAATCCATTATTTAACTTTTATTAAATTGGGTTTCCATTAGTTTGAATATTAAAGTTTCATTACCACTCCAGGGGTTTGAACTCACAACTTTAATCGCTCTGCGCTGTTGCCTAGATCGTGTCGGTCAATTTGGGTCTTGAGAATACAAGGGATGTTATATAAAACTGATGTAAACTACAATAAATAGCGCATAGGGCGGACTCTGGATTTAACATCAGAATAAAGCATGTTTATTAATAGACCGAAAACTGTAAGAACAAGTATAAAATGAATGTTGGCCGAATAAAAAGGAAACCTAAGTTCCCATTTTTTTTTCAATCACATTGAAGATTGGATCACTCGTTTAGCAGCTAAAGGCAAAAATGTCCGGTAAGCATAGTAATTTCTTTAGACCGCCCTTGCCATCATGCAAACCCTCCTAAAATTTATCATTCTGAAAATTCCAATGATCCGTAAGACGCTAAAATCTAAGTGGTACCTGAAACATATAGATATTACCTATAGATAGTTAATACAGTTTGTTCTTTTTGAAGATAGAATTTGTATCTTTAAAATATTCTTCCATCCATGGTTTTAATCATAGCTCTAAAACCCGGAGAGGCGGCCATTTTAATTTTATGATTCATCTTATTTTAGCCTTTTGAGAGAAACAAATTTCGAATTCCTTCTTTAGTACGAACCTAAATCCTATTAAGAATACTTTTTTAGCCAAATTTCATGGCCCAAAGCCTTAAAGGTTTTTTAGTAAATAAGCATTGAAAACTAAAAATTGGCTGCCATTTTATAATTTCATAACATACATTATTTCAGCCCTTTGAAACAAATATTCTAAAATCATTCCTTGGTAAGCATCTAGAACCCTTGTCAATTTTCTGGGCCTTATAATTTTTGAGAAAATGTGATAAGTGAGTCAGTCAGTCAACCGTTTTTAGGCTTTTATGTACAGCAGATCAATTACCTCTCATCAATTACCTCTTCTGATAATGATGATATTAACAAATTTCTGAATTAGAACTTCACGTGGATGCATAGCAGTTTGATTAGAATAAAAATAGTGAATTACGAAAGGTAAAATATTCAGAGTTTAAATTATTAGTCAATATAACTGAAGAAATAATTTACACGGCACACATAAACACATTACATATGAACATAACCTCGTACCTATATTGTATCAGCCACGGGGGCAGAGTTTTTGTCCTTAACATTATATCACCATTTGACACTTTCATATTATTAGTTTGACAGCTATTTTAAAACAATATTAAGAATTAATTCTAGGTTAATAATAAGTTTGTTGGAAGTAACACCTTTATTTTTTTAGAATTCAAATACGAAAAGAAAACAAAGGCTTTAACAATAATCGTAAAAGTTGTATGAGCTGGAATGTTTGATTTAATTAGTTTTGTAGGTTATTGCTAGACATAGAAATAATTCATATAAGCTATTAACATAATGTTGTAAAGCTCGCGTTAACACCGCACAAAGTTGGAACATGGCAGTGAGAGATTTGGCCTAGAGCCAAACCGCTGTTGCTTGCAAGGGCGCTCATTGTTATCAAACTGCCTTCGGTAAATTTAGAGCTTCCTATGAGTGAAACGTAACTATTATAAACTGTTTTCGAACTGGAAAATTCTCGGAATCGTATAAGTTGGTTGGTAAAAATCGTTAACCACAGAATATGCAGTTGAGTGTTGTATTATCACGAAGTTTCATTAAGTTTGGAATACAACACCGGCAAAGTAAAAGTTAAAGTGCCATTTCAAGTTACCGGATCGAAGGACTTCCGATTTACGCCACCAAACCACTCCCATCTTGATGGGTACTGATTCTCTATAGGGTAAAGGCAATTGCATTTCCGATTTACAGAAATGTACCTTTCTGAGTGTAGAAACACCCAAATACACTGTTAATAAGATGTTAACCTGCAGAAGTTTAGAATTACATTATGCCAGTATAATTTTGATTGCTATTTAGATTTTGTAGGAAAATCGGTCCGAAATTCGTAAACAAATCAACACAGCTACAGATTCGCCAAAAATCATGATATGGCTGTAGGGCCATGATTTGGAAAATCATGGCCTTACAGGTTGCCATTTTGGTAAGAGAATAACAACTAAATGTACATTAAATTGCTAAAACAATAAATATCTACACTAGAAATCCAGGTAAAAAAAGCAAATGTTATTATTTAAAATCAAAATTCTTTATTGCTTTGGGAGTATGAAATACTTCTTCCTAATTAATTTGTTAGGTATAATAAAAATGAATTGATAAATATTTTAGTTGAACAAATTTAATTTTATACGAATTAATTCTATTTACATGCTTTGTGTTCTGATCCCAAAAAATACACACAGTTGCTATGGACAACAAAAACAAATAAAGTAAAAAATAATTATTTACAAATTCTCATCAGGTCAATTATCGGCTGACTAACTTAAAATAAAGAAAATATGAAATATAAAACATTTAGTTAGTCACTACAGGACCCCCCTACCAGTAATTTACGTGAATCACGATACAAAACCTTGGAAACGAACAGGGAAACGAACTTTCCGTCCAGAACTTGTAGTTTTCATAGCAGATTTCAGGCTTGATGAATCATTCGACGTCGACTTGTCATGTGTCCTCAAGACAGGAGAAGGTCGAAGGGTAGGATTGTTTGTTTCCGTCAAGTCGTGAGATGCCAAAAGGTAGGCTGGTTTCAGACGGTCCATCGACACTGTTACGTCAGAACCTTGCATCTGCACAACTGCGGTCTTGTCAGATCTACTGATGACAGGGTAAGGGCCTGTGTATGGTGGATCAAGTGATCCTTTGGAGACATCCGTACGCACGAAGACGTGAGAACAAGTCGCTAGGTCCTTGAATACGAAAGGTGTCTTACTACCATGTCTTGTTCCACTGACAGGGCGAAGATCATTAAAATGTCGCCGAAGGTCCTTAGAAAAAATTGGAGGATCTAGCTGGTGATCGGTTCGGCCAGGAGCGAGGAATTCCCCCGGCAGGCTAAGTGATTGACCATGAACTAGTTCTGCAGAAGAAGCTTGCAGATCCTCTCGCCAAGCAGCTCTTACGCCCAGTAGGATTACTGGGAGCAATTCCGTCCAGCGACCAGTAGCATGGCATCTGATAGCCGCTTTAAGTTGTCGATGAGACGTTCCTCTAGACCATTGGCTGCTGAATGATAGGCAGTTGTCCTCAGACGAGTTGTTCCCAACAATTTCCCCAGTTGCTGAAAAAGACTGGACTCAAATTGCCTACCTTGATCCGTGGTGATCCGCAGCGGTGTTCCAAACCTTGAAATCCAGGTAGTAAATAATGCGCGAGCTACAGTTTCAGCCTCTATGTTTTCAAGTGGAACTGCTTCTGTCCACCTTGTAAAACGGTCAACACAGGTCAAACAGTATCTGTACCCTTCAGAAATAGGAAGCGGGCCGACCAAGTCAATGTGGATGTGTTCAAACCTATAAGATGGAGGAGCAAACGTACCAATAGAAGTCCAATTGTGACGTGTCACCTTGGATTTCTGGCAGGAAATGCAGGAGCGAGCCCAAGAGCGACAATCAGAATTGGTGGAAGGCCAAACAAAACGTTCAGAAACTAGTTTTGTAGAAGCTTTAATACCTGGATGGGAAAGGTTATGCAGGTTGTAAAAAACAGCTTGTCGAAATTGTTTAGTGAGAAAAGGTCGGGGAGTAGGAGTGGAGAAATCACAATAAAGTGTGTAACGTGCCTTTAAGAGGCCTAGGTAAAGTTCAAAGTCACTCCAAGTTGACTGGTGAAAGTTCGGATGTCGAGAAATAATACACAAGTTCCCAAATAACAAAGTTTATTAATATTCCAAAATTCATTTAAATATCACAAATACATCACAAAGCTTAATTAGGCATAAACATTTTAATATTTGTAGAAAAATAAACCTTTATATGATAAGGTCAAAAGTTGGCAAAATGCCGGAGTGATTCATAAAAAAATGCAACAAGTTTCTTTGAAAATTCAAATTAATTCAACAGACAAATAAAGTTAAGCTATAACCATATTTAAGACTTTACTACAAGTTAACATAGGCCTACAGTGAAATAAAAAAAAATTAAAAAAATTTAAGTATCGAGGCAAAATAATTCAAGGTTACAAGTTTCGAAAATTGACAAGTAACATTAAAATACAAAATTCAAATCGTTTAATTATTTTACATATAATTATTAATTAATTAGTCCTAATAAATATTTTGACTGCATGATAAATTTAATTTTTTAAGACCAAAATAAAGAAGGGGCTTCTTCAAAATAAACAGCTATTGGATGCCAGACTAGATTTCACCTGACAGAGCAGCCCCAATATAAAAATTACAAGTCAGGTCTAAAATAATAAATTGATTTAAATCCAACATTTACAACAATTACTGTTAAAACACTTAATATTCTTTTAGTTAGCCCGGGTCGTGGGCCTAGGCCAAGCCCACCCCGGGGGAGTGCTGAAATCGGCAACTAGCCCCTCGAGTGGAAGAGGACCGATCCCCCGACCCGGGACTAACCTCAACCTAACCTAACCTAAAAAAATTTAGCCTACACAATGTAACACCTAATCACAAAATAGTTAGCCTACATAAATTCCATAATCACAACAAACACATAAACTACATACTACATAAACGCTGAAAATAGGTTAGGCCTAAATCAATCTTGCATCGCTGATCCGCTGAACCAAAGTCCATAAGCACTGCTGCCGAATTAGTTCATTTCCAAGTTTAAAAATGTTTTTAGATTGGCTGCTGAGTTTGGATGAATTAAGTCCGTCGGTGAAAAGAAATTACAAAAATTAGGCTAGCCAAATTTAATAAAATTTTAACTGCAGTTAATTTTAAAAGAAGATTTTTAACTGTCACTGTGAATTGAACTGAGTTTATGGGCCGTTGTTTGTATTGGAATTTCCGGCTGCATCCTGAATAAAGGGTGGAAATGACCTGTGTAATCGGAGTGAAGCGCAGAGGTCCCAAGGTTGAATGTCCACTGCCACCGGTTAGTTGAAGTCCAGGTCTACAGGTTAGCCGATCAGCATCGTAGGCCGACGCCAGGAGGAGCGATGTCAGGTCAGCGTACTATGATGTCGGAGTCACGTCTCGGAGTCATGTTGGGTTTAGATCAGTTCCGGGAGCCCTGGTGACAATTTCCAGAGCAAATTAGCCATAAGCAGCCTATATGCCAGCTGAAGTGCAAGGCAGTGCTCGACAATTTCTCTTGAGGCAGTTTGGCCTAGGCCTAACCTGAATTTTTCCTAACCAAACCTAAATAATACCTACGTCTGATTCATAAACAAATACTTATCAGTAAATGACAAAATTTACCTAAAATCACAAATCTAATTTTATTTCACTCCTTATCACATATTAACATGAGATTTTAATGATATACCGATTTAATTATTACATTAGGTACTCAATGGGGCAATGTGCTCAGACAATCGGGAAAAATGCGGGAATATTCAGGTTTTGTGCAGGGAATTTTTCAGGACCAAGTCCTCTGACAAAACTGACTAAAAAATATTTTAATACTCAAAATCGACCAAAAACACTGACTTTACTTTCGTTTCACAAATTCACAATGAATAAATACATTTCCCTTTAACACTCATTTTTATTTAACATTTGCCCAAACTTGGAATCATGAAATAACAGGCTGCGAGCAACGCTGAGAAGTACGCTGACTTTTACAACTTACGATTCAACTATTAATTACTTTCAATGCTCACAAATAAACATAAAACAATGAATTACAGCCTTTCTCAATAGTTTAACTATGTGAATCCAAAGATCTCACAATTTCATCACCCTTTATACTCAACCCTAGTCGTGGCTAAAAAGTGAATTTTACTTTAATTACAAGCAAAATCAAAACTAGATCATTGAAATTCACTTACCCGGCAGTAATGGTTATCTAGTTCTTGACGACGAAAATAAGTTGAGCACTGACTACATAAACTGGGTAGAAACTTTCTGTAGAACACACATTTTCGCCGACGAAATAACCTCACTGTCTATCTTCGGTCCAGTCCTGTGATTGACTGACAAATCAGTCTGCGTCCAGACACTGGTTTTCGCTCGCTCCAGTCGAGACGTGAACAGTAGTGTCCGTCGGCCCAGAGGCTTCTCTCCCTCCCCTTGGATCCGTTCCTTCGTTGACCTTCGCTCGGTTTAAAGCCCGCGGCGAACTGCTTGACTGAGTGTCGGGTTGAAAATCTTTTAACACGGCACAAGTGGGACGTCTGAACCTGGAAGTGATACCCGCCTGAGTTTCAAGTTGGTTTCACTTTGTAGATAGTGTTTGTAGTTACTCATCCTCTGCCTGTGACATAGCTAAAGATTGGTAGTCAATGGGAATGGTAACTGCCTGTATCCTAGAAAAGGTGTCAGCAATTGCGTTATCTTGTCCAGAAACGTGGCGAATGTCCGTTGTGAACTGACCAATGTACTCCAAGTGACGAAATTGTCGAGGTGAACACTTTTCAGACATTTGGCGGAAAGCAAAGGTGAGAGGTTTGTGGTCTGTAAAAATGGCGAAGTGTCTGCCTTCTATCATGTGTTTAAAGTAGTTTACAGCTAAGTATATAGCTGTCAACTCCCTGTCGTTAGCGCTGTACTTTTGTTCAGCTGTACTTAACTTCTTAGAAAAGAAAGATAGCGGTTGCCAACTGCCTCCTACTTTTTGTTGTAAAACACCGCCTAAGGCATAGTCAGATGAATCGCAAAATATTGCAAGCTGAGCATTAGGTGCAGGATTAGACAGCCTCACTAAGACATTTTTTACAGACTTCGAAAGCTTGCTCACTCTCCGTAGTCCAGTTAATGGGAGCGTTTCCTTTAAGATTGGTTTTCAGGAGGTCATTAAGTAAACTCAGCTGCGATGTTGAATGAGGCAAGAATCGCCGATAGAAATTAAGCATGTCCGTGAACCTCCTCAACTCCTTGGCGGTCTTAGGTTTCAAATAATTCATAATGGCATCTAACTTGTCAGGTAAAGGTTTCATACCTTCCCCAGAAACCTCATACCCAAGGAACTTAACAACTGAAGCTCCTAAATTACACTTACTTCGGTTGACAAGAACTCCAAAAGAGGTCAGACAGTCAAATAGTTGACGTAAGTGGATAAGGTGTTGTTCTTCAGACTCGGAAGCTAAAAGAATATCATCAATGTAGGCGTAACAGAAGTCAAGGCCCCTGAGTACTCCAACAATGAAACGCTGAAAGGTTTGAGCGGCATTACAAAGTCCAAATGACATGAAAGGGAATTCGTATAGTCCAAAAGGTGTTGTTATGGCAGTCTTGTGAACGTCCTCAGAAGCTACAGGGATCTGGTGGCAGGCACGGACAAGATCTATGGTGGAAAAAATAGTCTTACCATGTAGATGGAGGGTAAAGTCCTGGATGTGAGGAACAGGGTAACGGTCAGGAACGGTTCTCGCATTCAAAGCCCTGTAGTCTCCACATGGTCTCCATTCGTCACCTTTTTTTAGGAATCATGTGTAGCGGAGATGACCAGCTACTGGAAGAAGGTCTCGCTATGCCTAGCTGTACCATAACCTCAGACTCCTTCTTTGAAAAGTTTTAATTTGTCAGTGGCTAGGCGCCGAGGTTTGCTGAAGACTGGTGGGCCTGGCGTAGTTTGAATGTGGTGTTCTGTATTATGTTTGATTGAAGTATTTGGTTTACCTGCAGGTCTGATGAGGGCAGGGTAAGATTGGAGTAATTGCGTGTAGATGGATGAACGGTTACCATTAATAGTTTTAATACTGCTCACCAAACTGGAGCAAGCCGTACGGCCTTTGGAAGTGAGAAATGTTACCTGGTCAACCAAACACAGACGACGGACATCCACTAATAAATCGTAGTGATGTAGAAAATCTACCCCAATTATAGGCTTGGCAACGTCAGCTATGATGAACTGCCACGGAAAATCTCGGCGCAGGCCATAGTCTAGAGACAGATTATGTAGCCCATATGTAGCGATTGCAGTGTAATTGGCTGCAAACAGGGTATAATCTGTTTTGGACCACTTACCGGACAGAAATTTCCTTGGGTACACGCTTACAACCGCCCCTGTGTCTACAAGAAATTGTTGTCGGGTTACCTTGTTGGTGATGAAAAGGCGGCGGTTTGACTGCGGTGTGGAGTCGCTGGCCGCCATTAGTGACTCCCCAGATCGTTTCCCGAATCGTTGGTGTAGAAGCTGTAGGGTTTTGTGCATCTAGTTGCTGCACTGCCAAATCGTTTGTGATACCAGCACACAACACCTCGTGAACGGCCCCTGGAGCGTGACCGTAGCCTACAATGAGGACTCGGTGACGAAGTAGAGTGGCGGGAGCGGACATCTGGAAGACTTTGTTTGATGGCTGTTATTTCTTGCCGGAAAGTCTGTAGAATTTCGCCCATCTTTGATGATACTGTGACAGCTAGTCGTTCCATCATGGCTTCCATAGTGCTAGCAGGGAGAGCTGTTTCTGCAATATGATGCTGAGGACTTCTTTTAAGAACTGCATCTGCTAACTCGGCTAATGCATCGAGCTCGCTGATTTCTGCGTTGTCAGTATAGCCTGCATAGATGAAGGGAGGCGACCTAACCACAGAGATTTCAACACGGTATCAGGTACAACGGTCCCACTTAGCGAGCGAAGGTGCCTGAGAAACTGAGATGGCTTCCTATCTCCCATTTATTCATGTTCTAGGAGACGTCTGGTTTTCTATTCCTGTGTTGCACTCAACCGCTGGATCAACTCTGTTTTGAGCTTTTCGTATTTTGCTTCATGTGGGGGCTTAGTTAGAATGTCTCTTACATCAGCAGCAAATTTAGCTTCTAAATTACTACTCACGTGAAAGAACTTAGTTTTATCTTCTGTGATACGAGCTGTTGTATTTTATATAATATATTTAATTTGTTTAAAAGAAGAAATCAAGAAATCACGTTTATAAAACTCATATGGTTAAATATTACTTGATTGTTTTAATTTTATTTAATGTTTGTATTTAATGATTGTGAAGATTTATAAAAGGAATGATTATAAAAACATTTACGTGTCTAATTTTTTAATAGAGATCTAATATATGGCATCCCTTTTGTATTAGCTCCCTTTATACGACATGGATAAGCTAAATAAATTGAAAAGTACTAGATCCAGGGTTAGACGGTTTTTTACTAAATCATTGAAGGACTTAGAAGCTCAACTGACAACGGTGCCTTTGGATGGAGTTTCTACGAAGGTAGGGTTTGAGATTCTACGGGACAAGGCCAAGAGACTTTTTGCACTGGACACCGAAATACATTCCTTAATGCTCGATGGGAAGATGTCCAAGACGACGCACTCGATGATGAATACGACGCTGCAGAAGGGTACAGGGACGATTGGCTTCGCATCAGGACAAGGGTGGAGAGTCTACAGCTGCAGACTACGTGCCACGATGGCACTTCAGCGGGTTCCAATGGGAACGGTGAGTCAATAAATGTTTATCGAAACTTCAATCTCCCGAAACTCAACCTCATTGAGTTTGATGGCAATGTCCAGAATTGGATAGCCTTCTGGGGTCAATTTCAGAAGGTACATGGTGACCCTAGCCTTCCACCCGAGGACAAATTTCAATACCTCCTTCAAGCCACGAAACATGGTTCATCGGCCAGGGAACTTATAGATAGTTTTCCTCCTTCAGGGGACAACTACACAAAGGCAGTCGAGCAGTTAAAAGCGAGGTTTGCTCGCGATGAACTCCTCATAGAGGTTTATGTCAGAGAATTACTAAATCTGGTTATGCAACAGTCTGCAAATGACATCTGCATACCCTTAGCCAAATTATTTGATAAGCTTGAAACTCAGATTAGGGCTCTAGAAACACTTGGTGTCGGTACTCAGAAGTATGCTGCAATGCTTTATCCGTTAGTGGAGTCGTCATTGCCGGAAGACACACTAAGAGCTTGGGAACGTTTTAGAACAATACAGAGGTCCCAGTTACTATTGAACGGCTCATCTTCTCTTGTAGCTCCTACTAACACTTTACAGGAACTCTTGGATTTTTTGAGGACAGAAGTGGAGAGTGAACAACGTCTAACACTTGCTCGTTCCGGATTTACCTTTCCATCAGGCACTACAGGTGACACTCGCAAACAAGGGACGTCGAAGACACCTTCCTACAGGACAAAGGACCGTTCACAGAAGATGCACCCAGCTTCCTCAATTATCTCCACTGAAGCTCAATCCTCAATTATCTCCACTGAAGCTCAATACACGGTGAGTAACTGTCTTTTTTGTTTGAAATCCGGACACCTTATCCAAGACTGCTCTGGATTCCATAAGCTTGGTTTTAATGACAGACGAGATTTCATATCTAAGAAAGGAGCTTGTTTTTATTGCTTGAAGATGGGGCATATATCAAAAAATTGTAAAGTATTTGTTAACTGTTTCTTATGCCACAAAAAACACCATGCAGTCATGTGCCAAAGAAGTAATCAACCTAAAATAAATGACATTGGTTTATCAGTAAAACCAAAACACAATAGTGGTGTAAACAGTAAATCTGAAGTTCTAACTACTCACGGTAGTGAAACTTTGCTCCAGACACTATTAGTAAAACTAGTGAGCAAGGGTGGTGAAGAACATTTTGCTAGGGTGTTGTTTGACTCTGGCTCACAGAGGTCATACGTTACGAAGAACTGTGTAGAAAAGCTGGATCTCAATGACATGGGTACGGAGGTTATTAATCACAGTTTATTTGGGGGCATGAGTATACCACACACTGCTCACAAATGCTACTTACTAACATTACATGGTGTTAATAATTATTTTAAGATAACTGTACCAGCTTTGGATCAGGAGGTAATATGTCAATATGTACCACGACTTCGAGATGAACGTTGTTTAACAACCTTAAAGGAGAAGGGTATCCTTTTAACTGATGTGGGAGAGTGTGTTCCTGAAATTAAAATTCTGCTTGGTTCAGACGTTATGGGTACACTTTACACTGGGAAAGTAGAGCATATTAACAATGATCTTGTAGCGGTAGAAACCTACCTTGGCTGGACTTTAATGAGTACGCAGCCGAGATGCGTTCAAGATAATAACTTTGTAAATTTATTTTGTTCAACAAGAACTGTAATCTCAGATCTTTGGAACTTAGAATCAATTGGTATCAAAGATCCTCACGAAGTGAATTTTAAAGAAAGTGTAAAATTCATTGGTAATGGTAGGTATGAGGTTTGTCAATCATGGGTCGAGGGCCAACCCAAGCCGTTAGATACTGGACACGTTGCAGAGAGGAGACTACTATCTACAAGACACAAGCTTCAAAAGGTAAAAAAGTTAAGTGAATATGACAAGGCTTTTCAGGATTGGTTAGCAGAAGGTATTGTCGAAAAGGTTACGGACATAATGAATTCCAGCGGTAGAGTTCATTATCTCCCTCATCATGCTGTGATAAAAGAAAACAGCATGACGACGAAAATTCGGCCAGTGTTTGATGCATCTACTAAAGACAACAAGCACAACCTAATTACTAATTTGATGTAGTAGGGTTCACCTCTCCAGTCTCATTGATACGGAAACTCTTATTACAAGAAGCTTTTACGTCTGCATCCTTTGAAGCTATGAAGAGTTACCACAGAAGAAAAGTAACTTGGGAAGAAATATTTTTAATTTTGTTAATTTTATTGTAATTTTCCTCCAAAAATTACAAGGTGGGGAGGATGTTGTATTTTATATAATATATTTAATTTGTTTAAAAGAAGAAATCAAGAAATCATGTTTATAAAACTCATATGGTAAAAAATTACTTGATTGTTTTAATTTAATTTAATTTAATGATTGTGAAGATTTATAAAAAGAAATGATTGTAAAAACATTTACGTGTCTAATTTTTTAATAGAGATCTAATAGAGCCAAGGAAAACTGCATCTCGATCTGGGCAAACCAAAGTTCAGGATCTGCTGGCCAAAATGGAGGGATTTTTACCGCAACACGATTCACAGAGGTTCCTTCAAGTGTCATTACTTTTGTGATATTTTTTACAATTTAAATATGATCACGTCGGATTGTCACCACTTTGGGAGTATGAAATACGTCTTCCTAATTATTTTGTTATGTATAATAAAAATGAATTGATAAATATTTTAGTAGAACAAATTTAATTTTATACGAATTAATTCTATTTACATGCTTTGTGTTCTGATCCCAAAAAATACACACAGTTGCTATGGACAACAAAAACAAATAAAGTAAAAAATAATTATTTACAAAATTCTCATCAGATCAATTATCAGCTAACTACCTTAAAAGAAAGAAAATATGAAATATGAAACATTTAGTTAGTCACTACAATTGCCATTAAGTACATAATATACAGTAGGCCAGGTCAAAGACCTGGCCTACTGTATATTATGTACTTACCTGGCCTGGCCTCAACTTACAATATATTGTACAATCAATATATATGACCATACTTTTACATTTTTAAGTCGAGTAGCCCTATCTAATAAGGGTCTAAAAAGAAAGGCTGCCATGTTTTGGATCCAACATAGTTCCTGAGTCGATGTGACGAGTCGAGTTGACTCGAGTAAATTCATTTGTAACTCGAATGAAGATTGTTTTTTACAGTTGGAACGGAACGAAGTGAGTATGACATGAACGGAGATTTCCCAAACTACAAGGACTCGGAACTGAACGATTCGGGTCGACTCGACTCGGAAATCGGTAACCATATTGGTGTCATCTGGGTCAGAACCCGAATTCCGATGGTTGCCGACTCGAACGTCGAGGCTGGGTGACGAGTCGAGTTGACCCGAGTCATCAAATGTCTCGACACATCACTGACTGTTTCTAAAACGGTCTCCCTTTTCTCTGGTGATGCTCAGTATATTTCTCTCTATGGTCTCTGGTCCTAACTATGCCTAAACCTCAACATGACCATATAAATACAAATACATGGTCCCACATATATAAATAGAGTTATAAACATTTCTTTATGAACCATTAGACACTACCTAAACTCTTAAGTTTGACCAATCTGTTCAAGCTAATCTGTTCAAGCCTACATTTAGTCACAGGCCTTGTAAGTAACGATCTAAAGTAGTAAAAAAAAAAAATCTAACAGGGTAAGTAAAATACAACGCTCACACACAAGCACAACGTTTTTTAATGGACACTAATTTGTAACAGCATATAACAAATATACGCAATTAGAAGCATAAAAATAACATAGAGCTTAAACACTTCTATGAAAGTTAAAAGATTTAAAAAATATTAAGTAAACTGTTACATACAAAATACATACAAAACTATATTTATCTGTGCGGGGGAGATAACAAAAAGCGTTATCTCTGCTATTCAGCCATCGAGTAATCCTGGCTTACTTAAGAATGGACATTCTTATTTTTAAGAATGGATGTCACTAGCACTTGGTCAATCGACTTAATTTTGAACTTTTTTCTAAAAGATATATAGTATTTATTAAGAGTCCCTCTGGAACCAAAGAGCAGCCCAATCACTGACAAGTTTTCCCTTTTATATTTGTTAAAAAAATGGTATAGGGTGAGTGCACCAGTGAATGACCACCCCCCAGTGAATGACCGTTTTGTTTAAAAAGCCCGTTATTAAGCATATTCTTTGGGCTAGCTAATTAAAAATAAGTATAAAACCAGCCTTGGAATATTATTCAACAATAATCTTTCATTGGTTAAAATTGCTGGAGTCGAAAATACTTTTTAAACATATTTAATATTGAGTGTCCCACTATCTTCGATTTCGATGTTTCCTGCTATAGTGATTACCCCTGCAAGGCTTTCCTGGATTTACATTCATTCTGTATTTGATGATTGTTTCAAAATTGTGTTGCAATTAAATTATATTTGACATACTATCCTGCAATTTAAAATCAATTTTATTGCTGTGCATGTTGAGATTAATTATTACTGAGGATGGTCGTAAATTGGAACGTAACTAGGGCAAAAACCAGTGAATGACCGGGGAAAAACTTAGCGGTCATTCACTGGAACGAGATCGGTCATTTACTAGCTATGATCTATATTCTCAGCTGAATTAATCTTAATCATTGTTGTCAGCTGATTTTCAAATTTTTTGACAGTTATTCAGTCAAAACAGACCGGTCATTCACTGGTGCAAGATCGGTCATTCACTGGTGCAGTCCCGGTCATTTATTGGAGCATTGACATAGTTGTATTTTAATTAATATTACAACCGGTAATCTTATTAAGTGACATATTTCACTAATATTGCTTAATCCTTAAAGAATAAATGAACTTTCTACAGTAAAATATATAACTGTGACCATAAAATAAGGGAGTAATGTTAAATTAACATGACACATCGTACTTAACCGGTCATTCACTGGTGCACCCACCCTAGTTGGTTCCGAAATAATTCTTTTCTCTTCATTTACTTCTTTTGGCTGGTCGGTTGTAGATTCAAACCTGACTGTCGAGTCAATTATCCACCCTTTGTTATTTTCCCTGTCGATGGCTATTATTTCTATTCTTCGGGTGCTTCCACTTTCTGATGTAGTTGACTTCTTCATATACTTCTAGTTTCTATTTTCTTAACTCATATGCAATTATTTTTCGTACGTGGTTATGCCTCTTATTTATCAGAAGGTCGTTATGCCGACAAGAACCCAGCACATGCGCAAGTGTTTCAAACTCATTGCAGTGTCTGCAACGGTTTGTGATGGGGCCTCGTCCCGGCACGGTCCTTACTGATATGACGTTACATGTCATTTTCAGGCAATCTCGCCATTCTGAAGCAGATAGCCTGTTTTTCTGTAAACCCAAGAGTTTACAATGGGCACTTCCTTAAAAAGAGTCACACCTTTTCCCTTTTGTGGGTGACTTTCCCATATTTTGAATTCTTTATTTCTCAAGATTTTTCTCAAGTGATCTCCTTTTATTTTATGTTTTTGAATGCCTTCGAACTCTAAATAGCTTACGTTTACAGTTTACTGTTTTAAGTATGATGTTCTTCTCTTCTTCAAACAACAAGGGGACAAGCTTCACGTTGGAATTTTCAAGCAGGATACATTTGTTAAATTGCTGAATGTACGCCTCCCATTCTAGTCACATAATTCCTAATCCCTTATATTTTTTATCTGAATATAAATAAAAAACTATTAGCAATGTCATCTGGTAATTGTAGAATTTCCCTTACACAACTTCTTATAATTTTATACCCTTCATTTAGAAATTTCTTTGGTATTTGTTTTAATTTTGCTGTTTGCAGCGGGTATATTAGTGTTGGGGAAATGTCGTATTGGTTGGCAATATTTAACTTTTGGTCAGCACTAAGTAGAATACTTTAACTTAGTTGATTAAGTTTTTCTATCAATTTAATCAAAATATCATTCGAGTTAAATACGATATCATCACATAAATTAACACCGAGGTATTTGATTTTGTCCTCGTTACTAATAGATTTAATATCATCATGTCCAGCTACTATTTTAATTTTACTGATAAGTCCTTTTTCTAGGCAATTAGCGTGTGACTTCTTAAAATTGATTTCCAGTGAACCTATTTATAGCCATACTTGTTAAGATTTCTGCAGATGTCTTGCTATTAGCTATTAATACCGTGTCGTCGGCAAATCCAAGTACAGAAACACAACTAAGGTCTTCACCAAGTCTACCATGATCAACAAAAAACCTTGCCAACGTTTAGTTTTTAATGATTAACACCCGCTTCAAGTAATGCTATGAATTGCTATTATATAATTTTCTAATTAAATTAAATTTCTCGACAAACATAAAATTAACAAAGTTGTATGGCCTTAACCTTTAAACTAGGTTTTTTCTTTTCACGGGGCTTCGTAAGTGGCTACAGAGTGTTCTTTGTAACTAGATCCGAGGGGTCGACTGTATTGACACTGAGAGCTTGTAGCTATTTAAATACTGACATATCATTTAAATTAATTTTGGAGACCTATTTCTTTTGTTTTTCGACATTTCAAAAAGCAGGCATTAAGCGTGAAGCGTACTTAAAACCTAATATTTTATGTTCCAGAGTAGGAGGTTTTAGGGGCTCCCCACATTTCGGACACATTTGTTATTGTTACTTACCAGATTCCATATTCCTTGTACTGAAATGAATGTTTGCAATTATATGATTATAACGTAAACCCATTCTCTATTAAGGAGTGGATTTATGGGCTAAATCCAGCGAAAACTTATACCGAACAAAGAAGACTAGAGAGATCCGCGATTTATATCTGGCGTTTTTTTTTAATACAAACCTAGTTTGGTAAGAAACGATTGAAGTCCCAACTGGTGGAAGAAACCACCAGTTTTTTTATTTTGGTGGAAGAAAGTACGATTATTAAAGAACATAAATTAAGAACTGAAAACTTAAAACAATCTATTTAAAACTAAAATCATCAAAGTTGAATGAAACCCCGGAGATATATAAGGTCATACTTTAAGTCAAGTATGGACGTAGCCTCTAGAATCCATGTTGAAAATCGGCTGCATAGCTTTTTTGTACAAATAGTTTTAAAAAATACTGTAATTGCTTCTTTTCGCTCAATTAATTATTCGAGATTAAATCTAAAACCCAGTACATTAAGATAGATATAGTCCCCTGTCAAATGTACATAAACAGGCTCCCGTGTGCTCCTTGATGACACAGGTGAGGAAGTAGTCTTAATCTCTTCGTTTGACCTTGGAGAAATATAATTTCGATGGTGGCACTCTTGAAAATGGTGCGTTTGAACGCTGCGGGTAAAAAACAAAATGGCCGCCATCGCAAACTTGTTTTCCTATTTATTTCAGTAACCGTTAGAGCTACCAAAAAATGGTTTATACTAAATTAAAGCTTTTGAAGTTTTGCACAAAAAAGGTAATCACAACTTTTTATGTAGGATCAACCATTCTTTCACAAAATGTACTTTTATATTTTTGAAAATAAAAACTACAATGTTTCAGTAGTATGAGTGATTATAAAACGCATATTTACATGCTACAATGGCCACCGAATGATCTATTGTTCATCAATAAATCAAAAAGCATTATCTTTTTTCGTGTTTTGTTGTAGAAATTGAAAAATAAAAAGCAGTTCCATAATAATTTAAACCTTTAATTTAAAAAAATTGTGAAAGAAACACATTGTTTAAAAATTTACTCCTACAGTTAAATTTGCATACAATGATATTTAAAACAATTTTAGTTAGAATCATCATCACTTTCAATGGAAATCTGACTTAGATGTATATCTTCATCGTCATCCAGCTCACCCTCGCAATCTCCCATATTTTCACAACGGTCAGAATTACCTTCGCATTTGCACGTTTCAGTACATCGGAGTCCATTGGACTGGCGTGTACAAGGAGGAGAGCAACGCCTTTTTGAGCATGAGCAGCGACAAAGTTCCAAGATAAACTCTGGAGCACAAGGATTGGTACAAGCAACAGGCTCGTATACACTACCTACTTTGTTCCATCCATAATCTGCGGGTGGTGGGTTGTTAGGATGTTGAATGAGATCCTGATTCCACTCAAAACATTGAAGATGAGCCCTTAGCAATGCCGGATGAAGTGCAGATCTTGTTGGAGGAAGATTCTCATCTTGACACTGTTTTTGTGTAAACAACAACCATCGCACAGCTCCTATGTCGGTCAGTGTTGTTTTGGGGACATAAAGCTGACAAATGAGCGCTTCTAAGTTAGTCTTGACATCTTCATTGAGTGAAGGTGTAGTTCCCAATTTAGCCAAAGCCTCTAGCAGTTCATTACTTACCTAATTGAAAGTTTTCCACCACTTCCTTTTACCTTTGCCAGCAAAGGATCCTGTTACATCAGCTCCTGAAAGTGCGTGTAATCCAGGGAGTGCAGAGGCTTTCAGAGGTCCAAGAGCTCTGTAAATTGAACCTATCTGAACGAACCTCTTCATGCCATGGCCGAGGAAAAATGCAAAATCTTTAGTAAGATGAGGATATCGCCTTAGTGCTAAAATGAGGCCATCGGTATCGGGGAAGAACACATGAGTAGTTCTAATTCCTTTCCGCGCTAAATAGGCTGCATGCAATATGATCTTTGTGTCAGCCTCCTCCTGCGTACTCGCAAGACTGGATACATCATCACCATGTGATGAAACTGCTTTGTCTCTCCAACTTAGTATGAACCTTTTATTGTTTGTAACACCAAATTGAATTATATAATTGAAAAGGAACTCAGTTAGTTCGTCTTTGGTCTTATCATGGGAAAGTAGTTTGTGCATTGAAATATTTCCAATTTTTGTTTCTGGTCCAATTCTGTACTGTATTGGATCTGAGCCCTTTTGCCGAATCTCTCGCATCGCTTTCTTCAATGAGTTTTCTTTGTAAGAGTCAAAAACTATATGGACTTCATTGTAATCACGAAATTTTTGTCCGATCCATTGGCTGAAGCTAACACCGAGGTCACCACATGTCTTGACTGTGTTAGGTTTGTGGTAGGTATGGAGTAGAGCCATGCCATCCACTATCACCGCTGTTCCCTGTAGCGTTTCATTTTCTTCTAAAACATCATGTGTGGTGGAAGCATGAACATTATCGTTTTCTTCGGCAATACAATATTGATTCAAGAACATCAGTAAGTTTGTACTTAGCTAAACAGTGGTGCATACTCCCGTCAACCGCAAACAACGACTTTGGTAGAGCCGAAAACTCGTAGTTGCTTAAATTGTACCGCAAGTCTATATCAGGTCTGCTTCTGGAGGCTATCAACAGCCTTGAAATAAGAGATAAGTCTGACTTTATGGCAACAGTTTTGTCTTTGATAGTAATTTTAACCTTTCTCACAGCGGTTTTACACGTTTTAATGACATTCTTTTTCATAGGTGCCCAAAATGGAATGTTGTTAGTATGAATTCGTTGATCTAAGAAACTATTATGCAAATCTTGACCAATCTCCACAACACTGTCTAAAGATGCTTTTATTTCCTGTGGAAAGACTCGCTGAGTAAGGATATGAATTAGGTCATCATTGTTGCATTCGAAGGGATTTGTTGAGTTTTGAAATGCTTCCTTTACTTTAAGTACATTATCATCCTGGCGCTGTTGAATTTTAACAGACACCTCATGATGTTTACTTCTCTCTGTATTTTGAAATCTTATCAGTTTTTCAGTTTCACATGCAATTCTAGTTAGTTCTGAATTAGCAAGGAAGAATCGGTTTCTAGCATTCTCATTAAGTGTTATACCAACAAGTCCCCCATGAACCTTTAGTTTTCTATTTTTATGTTCCAGAGCTTCATCAACACCTAGAGCACAAAATGGGACTTTACTTCTGTTCACGACCCAATTACCTTCCATAAACTGTTTCCGAATCTCTAGATCTGTGGTTTCCAGGTTTTCCATTTCTGAAAGATACAGTGTGATCATCCGAGCATAGTTCAATCTATTAAATGTAAAGAAGTATTTTACGAACTCGTGGAGAGATGCCAAATACAGCATCCAATCTGATGTTCTTACAGCTCTTATGAAGTTCATCATTGCTTGGACCATATCAATATATATACACGCTAGGTTGAAAACAGGATGCTTGAGCTTTCTTGCTATTGAAAATTGTTCTATTTCTTCAATGAGTTTTCTTTCTTTTATGATAGAAACTACTGCAGCATGTGTCTTTTCAAGCTTCTTTTTATCACTAGCTTTCAGTTCCTCTACCAGCTCTTGCAGATGAGGCTTCATACAGTCTAGTTGCCCGGGACATCCTTTCTCAAATTCTTCTAGACGTAGTATACTTAGCGCAGAGGCAGTAGTTATGTGAGCTTCAATCCCTCTTCTGATGTGTTTGCCATCAAGGATTTGTTTCATTGTTGCTGCAGAATATAATTCACATTCAACCCACAATTCAGGTATACCAGAACCTTCAATGAGCTCTCCTATTGTTCGCAACTGAGCAATGATAATGTGCAGCTCGCCAGGCTTAAGAAGCCATTTCCCCTTATGGACATTGTCAGCCATTTCCAGTTGTTTAATTTGTTTGTAAAGAGCCATGTCAACTGTGACAACTACCTTTTTCTTCGTGGCATCTAAATCTAAACTTGTATCATGGACTAAATTATTCAGTTTCTCCAACTGCTTCATCACCGTAAGCTGCGCTGATTGCTTAGTTGGTGACTCAGGGATCATGGGTAGCATGGTTACTCTTGACAAAGGCTTCTGATTTACTAAAAGGCTGTTATAGCCAGCCCATGTCGGAGAATATGTGGAAGGTTCCTTGATCGTAGTCAGTATGAAGTTTCTTAAAAAAAACCAGACAGCATCAGCCATTTCAGCCTCACGAACAATGTTTAAGTGGTTAGTCTGAGTGCTTGGATCCAGTGGAATGGGACAGCAGGTTTTCCAGTTAGGTGGGCTTACACATGTTATTATGTTTGGTAAAGCACTTTCAAATGATTTTACTTTACAGTCATTTGATGAAGCTAATGATAGTGGTGCAGATGTATCACAATCTTTCATAGCTTGATACACAGTCATGACAGTTCCATGAAGTGTTCTCCTACCATCAGCGGTGTCTTCAGAAAAGTCTAGGTTGTCCGCAGCACAGTGGATAAATCTATTTGGTACAACGTCCGGTGACATATAAACTCCATCGTTGTCACGAATCTTTTCAAAACACTTGCTGCAATTTGTGTTTCCAACTTTAGAACACGACTATAATCTATACTACACCGAATACTATGTACAAGATTTACTAGGAACTGACTGCGGGTTGACCCATGAATTGTCAGACCGATAGCTGTTTGAAGTGGTAGGTCCCTTGTATTGTAAAACTGTGAAGACAGATTGTTTTCCACTTGCCTGCGAGAGAGACAATTTGCCATCAAAATTTGTGACATGTGGCCAGCTCGTCTTTCAACTTCTTCGTGCTTTTCCTTTTTCTCTGATGAAATACCCTTCTTTCCCCCAATACACCACTTAAAGAAGCAATTTATTTCTTTTGGAGTATTACCACTGAGATCTTCTGGAATAGAACCATCAAAATTCCACTGCTGTGATCTCAATACAAGATTGCTGATTATTTTTGCAGCCTGAAACAAAACATTAAGGTCTGTCATTTTTTGATTGCCATAACTTTCAGCCTCTGCTAACAATTCGTCTCTGGTACACCTCATAGAAACTCGCTCTGATTTGTTACATTGTCTGGGGCGAGAAAACTCAATATCCTTGTCCGATAGTTCCGTCTCAATAAATGACTTCAACTGCCTACGTGACATGGGTGATTCCTGTACATTATGGGCAGCACAAATAGTCTTGTATGTTTCTTCAAGATCATCCATTGCAAATATTTGGCCATCTAACAATTTTTCTTCAAGAATATTGATGAATTCGACTGCTGAAGCCATTGATGAAATACTCCTTTGCTCGTGCGGATGATTTTGATTCTCAAATCGAAGAACATTTGTGACATGTTTTGGCCAACATTTTGGATGGTACATGATATCAATAGCATGGGCATCTTTAATATTTTTTGCTTCATTCAACCTTACTCTAAATTTATTTTCATTAGTAAGTTCAATGGATTTTCGTAAGCTTTGGACAGCTTTGTCAGTTAAAACTCTCCTTAGTTCATCTTTTCTGTTCCCTCCCTTATCACAAAAAAAGCACTTGTCCTTTTCATAAGCAACGGTTTGTGACCTAGTATACCTAGTAGCCTCCGAGGAAAGTACATTTGTTTGAGTAGGTTGAATGTACTCTGTGGATGATTCTTGATTTGGAGACGTCGGCTGCAAACACTCTGACTTGATTTTCAGTCTATCAATTATTTTTTGTGGGTCACATTTTGGTAACAAGATCGATGCCACATCAAATTGCTTTGTTTCAACGTTTCTACACTAATATCACTTCCAAACTTCTTCAAAATCCTTTTACTATTCTCATTGCCATATTTGGCACGTTTTTTTAGACACACGACTATTTTTTCATAAGCTTCATTTGAAGGTTGTGAAACCCATTTCTCCGGCGATTGAGCATCACAGATAAAACAGCATGGCCTGTTGAGTGCCTTCCTTTTAATTTACAAATGAGCATTAAATACGGGCTGCATCTGTCTTCTAATATCATTACAAATACGAAGTAAAATTAAAATTTTTCACAAAATACTGATAAAAAACACTGTAAATCACTATAAAAATGCTGCTTATTATATTTCTAGGAACTACATAACAACAACACTCCTAAAATAAACATTATCACAACTGTGCAATAATAACATGACATTTATACTTAAACATTCCCATGTCAGCTGATCAGCTGATCACTGAACAGTACATGCTTCTTGTAAGAAACTGTCTTTAAAAAACAAAAAAATTATTTCATACAAAGAAGTAATAGCTTTAAGTAATAGGCTACCGTTAAAAAATGTTAATAAATTAATAACAGACCCTAAAAACAATTTCAAGCGTGCAACTATGCGTTTGATAATATCTCATACTATTAAAACATTTGTATTTTTATTTTTGAAAAATATAAAAGTACATATTGTGAAGGAATGGCTGATCCTACATAAAAAGTTGTGAATACCTTTTTTGTGCAAAATTTAAAAAGCTACTATTTGGTATCAACCATTTTTTTGTAGCTCCAACAGTTACTGAGATAAATAGGAAAACAAGTTTGTGATGGCGGCCATTTTGTTTTTTACCTGCAGCGTTCAAACGCACCATTTTCAAGAGTGCCACCATCGAAATTATATTTCTCCAAGGTCAAACGAAGAGATTAAGACTACTTCCACACCTGTGTCATCAAGGAGCACACTGATGTACATTTGACAGGGGACTAATAAGTTCTTGTAGGGATCACAAAAGAGTTATTTTTAAAATTTTAATTGACTGTAGGGTAACCATTTCTAATTTATAGATTGTTCATCATAGAATACATTATTGTATCATAAAAACAAAGAGGCAGTTATTTTTTTCGAGTTCTCTGGCCTGTAAAAAATGAATCTCATATTTGAAAATCCTTATTCCAATACACTGAAAGTGATGTAAACATATTCTCCAAACCTGCAAACCTGTGAAAATTATGTAAATTAAACACATTTATTGTGTTTTAATACATTCGCTGTAATTTGTTTTTTGTTTTCCATAATGAACGAAGGACGTTTAAAACATGTAAAATCAGAAAAAGAATGCATTATAAAAGAAATTAATGACTGTGAGACTTAAAATAAACAGGTTAAACACGTATGCTAGACGCCAAACAAATGTTATGTGTCAGTACATTTCGACAGTTTTTCCAAAGGAAACATATTGACGTTTTGCCTTTGAGATGGAAGCAGCCACGAGGGAGATTCTAAGCTTTCAAACGAGCTTTGACAGAAATGTTGGTTTCACTTAAAGCAGCTACAATCACTTGAGCCCGACATAAAAATAAAAGGTTTTTATCCCTCTTTTTGTCGAAACTACATCATTACAACGATTGTCTTTTTGAATAGGGGTTTTTTGCCTTAAAGATTTAGATTTTCCCCTGAGCTTGATATGACACAAAGGTTTAAATACATTTCCCGACACCTGTTATGTTTAGACACTTTTTCCTCCGTGAAATGAACATGTTAAATAATGCTTTGTCTCCCAGTGGGGGACAAAGTGAACCCATGAGAATAATTAATAATCACGAGGAATCAATCATTTAATAATCGAACGCCTTCATATTTCCACGCAGACATGCAAATATGTTGAAGCTCAAAAGATTGCAGGCGATAACAGCTCATTTAGTGGCATGAATAATTACATAAGAATAATACTGAGAACAACCAGCCTTAAGAACGTCTAATAATTATTAAGCATATAAGAATGTCACAACAAACACCTGATTGCTAGTGCATGAATAGTTGCTGCTACTCGGATGCAGGCACTAATTGCAGAACGAAATAAAATGGATATTGCTCGTTAATTAACAAGTTAATATAATAGACGTTTATAGATTGGGTATTTATTACGGCTGAAGGGAGAAAATAGTCTATTTCAAGATTAAAGTACATTGTCTCCCTCATGAAAATTGTCGCTCTCGGCAAGTTTGGGCGTCAACATATTCACTCGTGAGACAATGTGGCGCTCTTATCACTCAACATACGAGAAAGCGGCCGTTTTTGTACTCGCCAAACAGGCGATTCCCGAATTCGTTTTACTCTCCATACTAATTGTTACTTTGCGCACTCCCATTTTACTCTGCACAATCCAGGTTTCAAATTAAGAAGACAAAACGGTCAAACGTTTATGCATTAAATTGGTAACAACGAATAAATATTGTGTAGTATAATTTACAGCTAAGCGAAACCATTAACATGGGTATTTGGGGAAGACTATACAGAATTTAAAATAATATTTCTAAGTCGAATTTTACATTCACAAATTGGTTCTGGTAACTATCGGATCGAATAACAGGTTGTCGAGAGCTGTTATTAATATTCTTTTTTGGTAAGGCTTGGTTGTGTTTCACGAAGGAGACTTTCTATTGCCACTGTAATAAAGTACAAACCTTTGTGTCAGCCAGGATTTGAAATAGAACGTAATTACAGCATTCTCCAACAGTTTACACTGCTGGCAGCTATTAATTATGCTTTAAGGAGAAAGAATTTCGATATTTTTATGGTCGAGAGTAAAGAATCAGAATAATATAGGCTTATAAGAGTAATAAACTCTTATTTTACAGCATATAGAGTTTTTAAAAATCAAATCAATAGCTGAAATAAACGATTTGTAGCGGACCTATCTATTGTTGGTATCATCTAACTACGTCTTCTCTAAATCCTTACCCAAAAAGAGGTTCAGCTGGGCCATAAGGATGGGAGGTCCCCATCTGTATTTAAGGTCAATGGTTCCACTTATAATACGTAAAAATAGGATAGTTTATCGTGTATGATGGTATTTCAATTATATTTTGCTTATAAGCGACTTCCATATGTACGGTAACATATTTACTGCGTAGTTGTTAGTACAGTAATGGAAAAAGTAATAACTCTGAAATGAATGTTATGTCTCTAAGTAATAGAAACAATTTGTTACTGCAAACGTTGAGAAAAATAGGTGTGACTATTGATGTTTTTCTATATTTCACTGCAAGAACAAGTTGAAGTTGTTTGGATTCTTTTGAGCGAAATTCCCTGTAGGAAAGAAGCTACCTGAAACAATTATACATTTTTTAATTTGGGTACCCTGGTTTGATATGCTGGATTATGGCCTAAAATCCCCTTTTCATATTTCTCTGGCAGCAAACCTGCATACATATGCATACATATAGTTGATAAAATATAAAATACTGTTAAAAATCCTAGGGATTAGGTGAGAACAAATGGAAATTTGAAATTTTAGTGGAGTCTTTCTCAACACTAATGACGATCTGCTTGATCATTTTCAAAGGGATTTTATGTATTTTTAAAAATTCAACAACAATTTTGAAATAGCTCCTCGGCTGCCAATAAATAGTCCTGTCACTCGCCAATCTTCAATTTTATATCTCTCTATTAAGTATGGAATGCAAGGTTCATAAATGCTTTTCTTTTCTCCGTCAACTTCTTTAATTTGATCTTCCCTTGCTTCAGTTCTGATGGTGGGGTCAATAACAAGTGCTTTGTTTTTTCTTTGGTAATAGCAATTACTATTATATCAATTATTCTGTTTGAGCCATCCGTCAAGGTTGCATTTACTTCTTCAAATACTTCCTAGTTTTCTTTTTTGAAGGAGTCAGCTAGAATTGACCCTACTTTATGGTGCCTTATATTTCTCATCTGCTCCCCTTTTGGGCAAAATCCCAGATTATGGCAAAATGATTATGACGCGATCTTTTAGTCTTGTCACTGGCTAAGGCTATTATGTTCCTTAGACAGGATTGTTAATTAACAGCCAGTGGATTGTTAATTAACCAATTATGAGGATGGTCTTATGCATGAATGTAGCATTCACCAGTGTGGATGTTAATTCCCAGTACCTGGTGGACCGAGCCTTGCTCGGTGTTATTTCATGTTTACCAGTTCATCCAGTTACTATAAAATATTTAAATGTCATAAAATGTATCAATATAAACCTTTTTTATTGCTCCATGGACCATCCCACCTGCTGTATTTTCCCTTGATAGCTGTAGATTCCAAACAGCTGTTATTATTGCTTCATTTGTTTACACTTTCCTTGTTTATCTTCGTTGCTATCACGGCAACCCATAAGGCCAATGTTAAAATTTTACAACTTTAAAATTCGATTTATTACGTTATTAGATTTTCTCTGGTCAAGTAATCTGCGTAAAAGACGTTTTTGAGTCATAAATTACTTGTTTCCAGACTTTGAAAGAAATCCTCGGAGCCGTTTTTGAGATAAATGTGCAAGCAAGCAAGCATACAAGCAAGCAAGCACGTACGATAACATTACTCAATAGGACTATTGAATACCGCATTCACAAGTCACCGCTTATAACTGTCCACAATTTATGACCTCCAATGAGCTGGATTACAGGACACGCCACCTTCCCAGTCATCCCACATTCATATTTCGACTGACTTCCCATTTTTTTCTAAAGGATACTTTAGTATGTTTATTTGGGGATGTACGTTGATTTTTTATTGGAGTGAGGCTTCGAGAAGATTATTTATTTAAGCATTTGAAATTCACTGAGTTTGCAGTTCTGCTGCAACGGGCGTATTAAAGTTTGTTTTTGATAAACCTAAGTTGAGTATATGTTTCACTTCACATTACTGGATAACACATTTTTACCGAATTAGCTCGTTAAGTATATTAAGTCAATTTTTTTTTATTTGCCCTATCTTTTGTAAAAAAATGTTTTTCATTAAGACCCTGTTATTGCAAGTGCGAAATTAAAAACATTGGTATATGAAAACAATATGGTTGGATATTTTTAAAACCTAAATATGAATGATAGAAAAAATAAGGATCTTCCTTTTATTTGTTTTTAATTTAATAAAAAACCAACCTCTTGATCTGTTTGGGAGGCGACACTTCTCACGTGTCACGTGGTTCCGACTTTCACAGCCCACTTGCAAGAGTGATAAGCCTTGGGACACTTTTTTGACACTAAATGTTATTTTGTTTTAATGTTGGTAGTACTGAAAAAATGGCAGCATATGTCAAATAGCACATCATTTTGCAGGTCTTGCAAAAACCCACAACTTTTCAACTTAAACTTACCTCCTATATTTAGTGATTTTGTAGTTATAAGCAAAAAAACTCCATTTTACCATATAAAGCCCATGTTAAATGTGCAGTACATAGATTTAATGTATGTAAAATTAAATGCCTTGAAGACCGCACATTTAACATGGGCTTTATATGATAAAATGGTGTTTTTTGATTATATCTACAAAACCACTAGTTATAGGAGGTAGGTTTAAGTTGAAAAGTTGTTGTTCTTTGCAAGACCTGTAAAATTATGTGCTGTTTGACATATGCTGCCATTTAAATTTTTGATTTTTAGGGCTACCAACATTAAAACAAAATAAAATTTACGTCAAAAACTTTTATTTTTTAAATGTTAGCATGTCGTATATCAAATTAAAGCTGAGTTTACGAGGATTAATAATTTTTTAACTGAACAAAAATATATTTTATGGTTCTCGAGATACAGGGTAAGCAATAACAACAATTTTCACGAAAATTGCCGCCATGTTGAAATGAATAGAGATAAATTAAGTCTGTTTTCACCAAATTGTTCGTGTTGCTTAGAGCTTAAATTTGTGCATCTCATGACATATGTTTACATTTAAAAATTGTTAGATTCGAACTCATGACCCCCGGTTTTTGGAACACCCTGTATTTTAAAAAGCTTAAAAATATTTTTACGTTGTTCCTTGGGGTCGATTTAGTGAGGAGTGGTTTTGTTTCATCTATGTAGGACTACTAGTTTGTCCGCAATCCGTCTGAGACACCTTAGGTGAGACACTCTGTCACCTAATTATCATTATCACACTTACAAGTTTCTTAACTTTTAGCGAATTTCCCCTATAATGAAGAAGCTATTACCGTAGGTCTCATGGTAAGACTTAAACCCAAGACCATGATAACTTTTCGTTTTGGGGCCTCCAGAAGCAAAAAACACTATCTGTTTGTGTGTGTCTGTTAGCACGATAGCGGCCGTAAAAATGGTCCGATATTTATGAAATTTGCTACAGACCTATAAAGTGGTAATCAACTGGACGAGTTCGTAAGCCAGCCCGAACGGACAACCGAAGGGGGGGGGGGGTTAAGAGGGATAAACCCCCCCAAAATGTTTTTCGGGGGGTTTTTCGGTTTTTTGACATAGAAAATTTAAAATAATCCGATTTTGCTTAGCACCATTGAATTCAGCTCGAAAAAACAAACAATTTAGTATGTTGGATCATTGCTCTATGCCCATTGGTTACCGAGATATTGGAAGTGGTAAACACCGTACGTTGTCCCAATGTTAACCTTATGGGAAATAAGTAAAATTGTATATCTGGGTTATTTCTCAACATATCTTGATAAAACTTGGTAAATAGCTTCTCCTAGTTCAGATCTACTATATAATGAATTATAACCACCCCATTTTAATATACCTGTAGCAGCAAACCCGCATACTCATTCCCCATGTTACTCTTATAGAGCTTACCAAAACATGTCAAATCTCGCTTTGTTGGATTGAAATATGTTGTTTTGCACTTGAAATTCGTTGAGTATGCAGGTCTGCTGCAACGGGGTATTTTATTTTAAAATCTTGTTTCAACAGTTATTTTGTAAATGACTTTCAAATAGTGTCTCAAGGTAGTATGAGGAATTCCCGCTCAGCTTCTCTCGCCCTGCGGAACAGCCGTATATGGCCGGAGTTTTGTTGTTGCTTCTTGCCGTCTTTAAAATGGCTTGCCAAACTCCATTAAATTCCTAGAAAGTCGTCGTCGGTTTGTGGCGGCACTGAACATTTTTTATTTACATCGCATGTCCTTGGTTGATGTGTCAACGTAGAGGTGTCTAGAGCGTGATCGTTGATAAATGGATGTTTGTGAGAATGGATAGGATTGCAGTTTTTCGTTTTTGTGAAAAAGTTTTTTCCTTTTTGTGATATAGTTTTAATTTTTTTTTCGCATATACTGATTAGTGTATTGTAATACATCTATCTCCATTTTCATCAGGTTAAGTGCAAGAAAGGGCCTTGTGGTCATGTATAAATAAAGGATTTTTCACAGATTGAAATGTTGACATGAAATGAGAAAAATCGATTTTTCTCCCTCAAATGATATAAATCGGCCTCTATGTGCTAACACACTCTAATTTTGCAGTTCGTTCTTAAAAATATTGAAATTTTTTAGTTAATCCATTATTTAACTTATTAAATTGAGTTTCTATTAGTTTGAATATTAAAGTTTCATTACCACTCCGGTAAACACAGTACGTTGTCTCAATGTTAGCTTTATGGTACACAAGTAAAATTCGATATCTCGCTTATTCCTCAACATAGCTTAATAAAACTTGATATGTGGTTTCATCTACATGGGATCTAACGTATTTTAGTCTAAAATACCAAAAATTTCTATTTTGTGGCAGCAAACCTGCATACTCATTCCTCATGGTATCCTTATGGGAATAAAAAAAAACTATACCTACCTTATTTCTCAACATATCTTGATAAACTTGGTAATTGGCTTCTTCTAATCAAGATCATCTTAATATTGAATTAAATCAACCCAGTTTTAACATACCTGTTGCAGCAAACCTGCATACTCAAACCCCATGTTATTCTACTGGAGATTTCATAAACATATCATATCCCGCTATGCTGGATCGAAATATATTTTTTTGCATTTGAAATTCGCTGAGTATGTAGGTCTGCTGCAACGTGGTATTTTCTAATAACAGTGCCCAGACAATAACCAGTACAAACAGAGATAAGGGTTTGATGAGATAAAAAGCTGTTTGAATATTGAAACCCTCTGTTAACCTCAACGGCCTCCAACACGGACTGTGGTGAGATTACCAAACCCATATTTCAATTGGCTTTAAATAAATTACAGGATATAAATAGTATTTTTATTTATAACTCCTACGCCATGAGAAACCTTGTCATTATCATGGGTATATATTGTATTATAACTTAAATTTATCAATCAATAAAATACCAATCAATAAAAAAAGTTATATAACTGATATAAAATACTTTGATTAAAAACTGTTTGTTTAATGTTTTAAATAAAAAAAAATATTTAAAACGTGTTTTAAAATCTCGTCAAGACTGGGACGCATCTATCTGCGTATTGTAGTCAGAATAAGATTGAAGGACGAGTGTAGGATTGATGTAATGAAATTAAATAGTGTCCAAGCAATAAGCTCCGACAAGAAATATACAAGATTAAGAATAAGGAGGATTGCAATGGGGGTAAGGTTACGGGTTCACATAAGAAAGAAAACTACCTCATGACGGGAGAAGTAATAAGGTATGCAGAACTTGGAGATAAAAATTAAAGTTTTGAAGGAGATAGTAATTTGACTATGGACCACCCATACGCAAAATAGCAAATACAATATTTTTTCGTAGAAGCAAGACTCAAATGAAAACAGTGTTGAAGAAACATAAGTTATCCAGAGAATGGCGGGATTGTGTGAAGATGGCCTAAGTGGTGAGGGCTGTGCCTGGCAGAGGCCTTCATAAGAAATATTGTTGACATTAGAACGAGTATGTGAAGGTATTGAAGAAAGAAACGAATCATACGAAGAGGAGAACTATGCATTTTGGATGCTGGGAGTTGAAGGAAAACTGAGGTTCAAGCCACAATCAAAATGAATAGCAAAGACTTTATGGTTAACCTAACGATTATCAAACTATCGTCCTTTCATATTTTGAGTTAGCAGATGGTTACTTTCGTAATAAGTCTAGAGGAGGGTCGTGCATTCTAATTGAAAAAAATTTAATTATATTAAACGCAATAATCTTGCATGTTTTAATGAAGAATCTGTGTTTGAAGGTTCTGTTATTGAAATTAAATCAATGAACTGTGTAATAATTTCATTGTACACAGTACCGAATTATACCACCTCAAAAATGTTCTTAGATAAGTTACAATGTCTGTTTAGAGAACTTGAAAATGTGTTAAAAACTAAAAAAAAATAATTACATCAGATTTTAAAATAAATTTAGTAAAAAAAGATAATTTTACAGGATATTTTGGAAATTTAACTATGGAATTTGGGTACCCAATACATAATAGGAAACCAACCAATGCACTCCTGATATCAATGTCTGGTTTGCATAGTAATAAAAATGTAATAACACTGTTTGGATTAGGACATATCCTAAGGATAATTATCAGCTCTTTGTTGATAGGCTATTATTTTTACTTTCTGAAATGCCACTAGTAGACAGCCTCAATATAATTATGATCGGTTTCTTGAAAACTTCATTCAATGTATGAATGAATTTTTCCCTTTAAAAATATTAGTGTTAGGAATAACAACCCAACCTGAAGAATTCAGGTTTGCACCATTGCTTTTGTTTTGACAAACCCTTCAATATGAGGGGTTACTCAATAGGAGTTTGCATTTGAAATTTTGGGGCTGCCCCCAAAACACCTATTTTGGATTAACGGCTAAATTGGGAATATGAAAAATTCCAATTTCCCACCTGATAACGGTATACAGAATTTACCTTACCCAATGAAACCCGTTTAAAAGGTAAGGGTGGGTATCCATACTTAATCTCGTGGGACCATTTCAAAATTTAAAATGTCTGCCATTCTTGTTTGGGGTGAGATATCGACCTCGGCACCATTGTATTTCTTTTGACAAACCCTTCAAAATGAGGGGTCACTCAATAGGGGTTGCTATTTGAAAAAATAAAGTTACCCTCTACCACCCACCCTGTTGGGGGGGTGAAAAAAATTTTTATGTCTAAAGTTCCGGATCCTTTGTCAACAACCACTGCCACAAACAAAATATTTCTCTCTATTTCGGTTTAAAATATGAAGATTTGTTTCCATACTTAATTTACACACTGCATAGTAGCCCATGTTATTTTATTAATTTCTAGACTATTTTTATTGTGTTATATTTGTTTATTATATGTACAAATGTACTTATTTTAGTACAATTTTGACAATTGCACCTGTTTGATACTACTCTGTAATGTTCACTAACGTTTAAATGCAAATAAATTTTCAAATTACAAAATGACAAATGATAAGAAAACCTACAAATACCCCCGTTGCAGTAGACCTGCATACTCAGCGAATTTCAAATGCAAAAGAATATATGTCAATCCAACATAGCAAGTTCTGACATGTTTTTGTAATCACCATAAGAATAACATGGGGAATGAGTATGCAGGTTTGCTGCTACAGGTATGTTAAAACTGGGTAGTTTTTCATTCAATATATAGTAGATCTGAACTATAAGAAGCCATAGACCAAGTTTTATTGACATATGTTGAGAAATAAGCGAGATATAGAATTTTACTTATTTCCCATAAAAGGTTAACATAGGGACAACGTACTGTCTTTACTACTTTCAATACCTCGGCAACTAATGGGCATAGATCAATGATTCAAATTACTAAATTGTTTGTTTTTTCGAGCTGAATTCAATGGTGTAAACAAAAATTAGATTACTTGAATTTCTTTATGTAAAAAACTCTAAAACCCCATTTTTGAGGGGTTTATCCCTATTTAACCCCCCCCCCCTCCCTTACAGTGGATCGATCGGGCTGGTTTACGAACTCGTCCGAGGGATTACCACTTTACATGTCTGTAAGATCGGACCGTTTTTACGGCCGCTATCGTGCTCACAGACACACACACACACACACATACACACACACACACACACACACACACATATATATACACACACATATATATATATGTGTGTGTATATATATGTGTGTGTGTGTGTGTGTGTGTGTCTCTGAGCACGATAGCCGCCGTAAAAATGGTCCGTTCTCAATAAAATTTGGTACAGACATGTAAAGTGGTAATCCCTCGGACGAGTTCGTAAACCAGCCCGATCGGACGACCGGAAGGGGGGATAAATGGGGATAAACCCCCCCAAAAACAGGTTTTTGGGTTTTACATAGGAAAATAAAATATATCGAATTTTTGTTGGCACCATTGAATTCAGCTCAAAAAACAAACAATTTAGTATTTTGAACCACTGCTCTATGTCCATTGGCAATGTATTGGTTACCGAGATATTGAAAGTGGTAAACACAGTACGTTGTCCCAATGTTAACCTTATGGGAAATAAGTAAAATTCTATATCTCGGTTATTTCTCAATATAACTTGATAAAACTTGGTAAATAGCTTCTTCTAGTTCAGATCTACTAAATATTGAATTGAAACCACCCAGTTTTAATATACCTGTAGCAGCAAACCTGCATACTCATTCCCCATGTTATTCTTATGGAGCTTACCAAAACATGTCAAATCTCGCTATGTTGGATTGAAATATATTCTTTTGCATTTGAAATTCTTCGAGTCTGCAGGTCTGCTGCAACGGGGGTATTAAACATTTTCTATGCTAACGAACGACCATGACTGTCAGAGACATCAATGACCCTTCTTTATTTAGCCTCTATAATATTTAAGTTTATATCTTGTACCTCATAATTTGAATATTTTAGCGAATTTCCTTAAAGGAATAAGCTATTACGGTAGTACTCATGGTAAGACCTAAGTCCGAGACCATGTTATCTTTTCATTTTGGGGTCCCCAGAAGCAAAAAACACCATTCGTTCGAATTTTTATATATATATCTATATATCGATATATATGTCTGTTAACACGATAGCGGCCGTAAATATGGTCCGAGCTTAATGAAATTTGGTACAGACGTGTAAAGGGGTAATCACTCGGACGGGGACGAGTTAGTGAACCAGCCCAATCGGACCACCGGAAGGGGGGGTAAAGGGGGATAAACCCCCCAAAAATGGGTTTTTTGAGTTTTTCATATAGAAAAATAAAATTTATCAAATTTTTGTTGGCACTATTGAATTCAGCTCAAAAAAACAAACAATTTAGTATCTTGAATTACTGCTCTATGTCCATTGGTTACCGAGATATTGAAAGTGGTAAACACAGTACGTTGTCTCAATGTTAACCTTATGGGAAATAAGTAAAATTCTATATTTCGCTTATTTCTCAACATATCTTGATAAAACTTGGTAAATGGCTTCTTCTAGTTCAGATCTACTAAATATTGAATTAAAACCAACCAGTTTAAACATACACTGAGAAAAATTTAGTCCTGAAATACGTGGAAAATACACGTAAATAAGGGTGTGCGGGTTACCCACTGCAATCTGGACCCGGCTCAACGCTCCGGCAGTGAGGCCGCCACACGGAAAATCAGGACTTAGTTTGTCTACATAGTTATGACGTCACTGGCTATGACGTCATTACTATCGGTTGTAAGTCCTGCAAATCAGAGTTGGCTCTCGTAATTGCAGAGACTTTTCTCAGAATATCCTGCGATTCATTTTGCCTTCACCACAGTTTATCACAGAATATACATTCCTATTCTCGTAAAATACAACCGGTTTCTATGCACTGACTTGCCTAGTCTTTGCATTTACCGGTATTTTTGACTTAAAATCAGTAAAATATGTCTGGCCCCTCCCCTAGCTGTCACCCATCCAAGTTCTAACCACGCCCGATGATTCTTGACTTGTATGTTCAGATGAAGACTGCTGTATCCATTGCGTTACGGCTGCCTGTTGACGAATGTAGTTGTTGAATAGGATCTGAAGAAGTGATAAGTGCAGTTTTACGCCTAATGGTACTTCTCTACAGTGACAATTTATTGCGTAATTGAGTCTAGACTAGCCCTCCGTACGTGTCGTGCGTGTTTCCCGGTATCGCCTAAAAAGCTTAAGCTATGCTTATTTCAAAAGAAAAATAAAAGAATTGTTAATAGAGCATAGTTAAGTATAACCTATTTTTTATAAATGTGTTTTGTAAATTTTTTGTGAGATTTTTCAATTGATTTGTCAAGTTGTTCTGAAAAGCTGGTGTACCAGAGAAACGCTTGATTAATAAAGGCATTATTATTATTATTATCGGAATTTTTATAAAAAGTGATGTTTGTTCGTTGTGTGCGTCTATCCGTTTGTATTACGTGGGTATGTGTCATGATGGTTTTCAATGCTTCTTGGTGACTTCCACTGGAATGAAATTTGATTTCCATCGCCTGAGGAAGATCTCTCTGAGATTGTAACTGTCGTAGCTCATAATATGAGACTACAAAGGATCACTTTGACAGTACAAGGTATTTACACCATTAATAGTAACAATTTATGGCCCTGACATATTTATTTGATACATTTAAAAGTGGCAGTAAACCATTGCTAGGTTATACACGACCTGCATTCTATTTCTTACAATTCATCTTGTTTAAGACTTTGCTAAAAGTCCCTGAGTTATTAAAATCGAAGCAGGATTTGAACAGTGCAACTACTTTTTTTAGTGATTTATTTGTGTAAACTTTGGGCAGATAAAATTAATCTTAGGTCTAAAACTGATCAATGCGTCCTTGCAACTATTTAAAAATAAAACAATATTTATTTAACATAAGTACTGCTGGCAAATAAAACTATTTGATTTTCTTAAAAATCTAAGCTTTTTCTCTGAAAAATTGGAAATTTGATATTCTTTTTGACGTTTCACTACCACTTACTTTATATGTATTTACTATCAATGGTACTACAGTAAGTAAGACTGTAAAAAACATTAATAAAATTTGTATTATAGAAACCAAATGTTGTTATACAAACTTATATCACATTTGTAAATTTTCAGTCCCAAATATAAAACTAACACAACGGCCTTTAAATCAATCCAGATTAGGTTAAAAATATTTATTCGATTGAAATCAAACATTTGATGATAATGCGAACAAAAACAAGGTAAAGACTAACTGCTTTTACCAAATCACATGGAAATAATTTGAAGTTCTCATCCTATCGTAAATGCAGTGAGCTGCAGGCAGAAAGTAATCATGGATAAACTTATGACGTGTTTTGTGACGTATACAAACCATCTATGACGTCACTTTAATGTTTTTTCCTTAAAATCATGGTAAATTCCCTGATTATTTGCAAATACGGCAGTTCGAGCGTAATTGCAGAGAAAACGTTCTTAAAGAAGGACTGCGAGTCCTGCGTCTGTACTAATGCCCAAAACTCTGCCGAGTCATTGAGCTGGGTCCAGACACAACACTCCTGTACGTGAGCCAAGTCCTTATTTACGTATTGTGAGTACAGATTCTAGACTTGGGGCAAAACTCTGCTTTTCCGCTAAGATATTTTTCTCAGTGTACCTGTAGCAGCAAACCTGCATACTCATTACCCATGTTATTCTTATGGAGCTTACAAAACATATCAAATCTCGCTATGTTGGATTGAAATATGTTATTTTGCACTTGAAATTCGCTGAGTATGCAGGTCTACTGCAACGGGGGTATTTTGAAAATTTTCTTAACCTTACTTTCCTTACCCAAACAAACGAGGTTCCCATTCGGAATTATAATTAGCATGAAAAACCAGTTGGAAATGCTGGGTCACAACACCAGCTTTACTTTTAAACAAAATTACTGTATTAAAAATGGCGGATCCAAGATAACGGCCGAACATTTTAAATCAAAGACAATTTGGCAAACATGATATACGTGTGACTCGTGGTGGCTCATTGATATGTATTGGCAAAATCAAAATAATTGGGGCTTATCTTAATGGTAAGCAATGTTACACACGTACATGAAAATTCAAACTGAGGTGCCATAACTTTGCTTATAGTCAACCTAGAAACCTCTAGTTTCCGTCATTATTCTTATTATGTTAAATGATACATAATAAGAACATTATGTTTATTATTCTTTTAAAAGATGTGCCACAAGGTAGGGATTACTATTCGAAAATTTTGACCTACCTCCACACTACAAACTAGCCTATTTTGGTGGGAGGGGGTGAAAGTTTGGACACACCAAACACTTCCTCCTTAGGTCATGTAAGCGTTGCCGTAAGTTGATCTCTTTAACGTCATAAATAAAAAAAATAACTAAGGGGGGGCGGTACTTTTAAGATACCCAGTATAAAGCCCAGACTAACTTTTGAGAAAACCATAAGTCAGACACCCATCAACCCTATACTTGAATGAAACGCCTCGGTGAGAAAATCCCAGGAAATCTATTAGTTTCTTGATCAAACTTTCCTTAAGGGCACAAATATAAAGATAAGGGCTGAAAAGCTGATGCATTTGTTTTTATTTACATTTTTATTCGTTTACTTTTTCGCAGCGAATCGGGACACCACCAGCTAGTATAGTATTATTTAGCCGACATCTATATTTCGGCTATACTTTAGAATTCGTCTCCACCGTTAAAATCTAAGTTCAAAATCAATATTATTCGAATTGATATTAATATTCGATTTCCTTTAGAAATATGTTTTATTACCTTTGATGTGAAACTTATTATGAATAAATAATTTGGGTTACTGTTTTAACCGTTCATTAAAATCTCGGTTTCAGTTATATCTTTTACTATCCTATTACAATTAGAGAAATTGACAAACCTAGTCAGGCAGTCACTCATGGATTGAAAAAATTGGTTTGTTAGCTAATTCAGTTTCATGTGGTATTCTTTATTGAGTCTTATAATATTAAATTTTACCTTATGGAGGACCGTAGGATACAAAATCACTTTGAGAATTGCATTAACAAAAATTAAACTTTATTTAATTACATTGATACATGATTCATTCTTTTTCAGTAAAAACAAAAACATAAACAAAAACAAAACCCATGTGACAGTTAACATCATCTGATTCTTTTCAAACATAGAGTATTCAACATTCCCCCCCCCTGTGAACCACCTTGGTTTATTTTTCTTAGTATACTTAGTTTATTTTTCTTTTTACACATCTTGAAAGAGAGGGGAGATTTTCTTAATGGGTCTAGAGATTGGTCCCTTCATGGTTTGCATGACCACCACTCTCACTAGACCATCAGGACCAGCAGTAGTGGCAGTGACTCGACCCAACCTCCACGTCATTGGGGGCTCATCTTTATCTTCAATCAAGACAATATCTCCAACCTTGACGTTTTGTTTAGTTGTTGTCCATTTGGCTCTTTGTTGAAGAGTGTGCAAATATTCTGTTTTCCACCTCCTCCAAAGACACTGCCCCAGTTTATTCATAGGCGTGACGTCCCAATTTTGTTCTGGAGGTGAGAGAAGTGAGTCACCTACCAAAAAATGTCCAGGAGTCAGAACATTTATTTCACTTGGATCAGGTGAGATTGCTGTGAGAGGTCTTGAGTTCAGTATGGCTTCTACTCGAGTTAACAACGTTATAAATTCTTCTAATGTGAGTACTTGATTGCCAATTGCTCGTCGAAGATGATGTTTCATACTTTGTATGGCTCTTTCCCATAGACCTCCTTGATGGGGTGCAGCAGGTGGTAAAAAATGAAACTTAATTTCATGTTGGCTGGAAAATCTCTCAACAGATTTTTTAGTTTTATTTTGTTCGAAGAACTTCTTTATGTCTTGTAACTCTGAAGATGCGCCTACAAAGTTAGTTCCACAATCACAGTATATATTCTTGCAAATACCTCTTCTTGAAACAAATCTTGTAAGAGCTGCGAGGAACGCCTCAGAGGTAAGGTCAGTCACAACTTCAATGTGAACAGCCTTCACAGAAAAACAAATAAATAAACAAACGTTAACTTTGAATTTTCTGGCTTTGCGGAGAGAGGTTTCTTTAATTAGGAAAGGACCCGCGAAATCGGTACCACAATTACTGAATACCCTTGAAGGTAGACTGCATGACCACTGTGTTCCGCCGCTTCCCTTGCTGGCGGAAGCTCCCCCATTTTCTGAGATGCAAGTTTTGGTTTGCATCGAATGCAACGTACACACTTGAAGATCCTGCTCCTGATAGCACTTCTTGCTGAAAGAATCCAAAATCTTGGGAGATTTGTGCTTGTAAGAAGTGAGGTCCTGCATGTAGATATTTTATGTGATAATAGTCAATAATCAAGTTGGTAATATGGTGATTCTTAGGTAGTATGACTGGATGTTTTGAGTTATGAGAAAGATTTGAATGTTGTAGCCTACCTCCTACTCTAATCAAACCATCTTCATCAATGAATGGAGACAAGTCGGGATGTGCTCTGTCGTTCAGATTTCAAATTTTTTAATCTTCTTTGAATGTTGACTGTTGAACAAGTTGGCATATTTTCGTTTTTGCCTGATTAAGTTCTTCTAACTTAAGATTTCCTTTCCACTTTTCTCTTTCTTTTGAGTTTTTCACGAAGCGTAAAACATAAGAAAGAACTCTGATTAGAGTCTCCCATGAAGAGTACCTGGTTAGAAGATCATTTTCAGGTTTTTGTGTTGTGACTAATAAGGGAAGAGGTTCTTGTTTAGTTTCAGGCAATTCCCCTATTTTGGTTGGAATTAAACTAGATTTTGGCCAATGTTCTTGAGATTGATGAAGCCATGAAGGTCCTTGCCACCAGAGATGATGTTCAAGGAGAGAGGAAGAAGGAGACCTCTACTCGCACAATCAGCAGGATTTGAATGAGTTGATACATGAGACCAAGCATGAGTTGGAGTGAGTTCTTGTATCTGAGCAACTCTGTTTGCTACATACACCTTGAGACGGTAGGGGGGTGTCTGGATCCAAGACAGAACAACTGAGGAGTCACACCATGCATTTATTGAGTTTATATGACAGCGTTGAGATAAAATAGAGGATGAGTAGTGCAGTAAATTGGCCAAAAGGTGAGCTCCACATAGCTCGAGACGGGGAATTGAGATTCTTTTTAGAGGAGAAACTCGGGACTTAGCTATCAACAGAAACACATTAACATTGTGGTCGGTATACTCACAACGAACATAGACTACTGCGCCATAACCAGCCTCGGAACCATCACAGAAACCATGGAGTTGAATATTCAAAGCCCCGTACAAAGAGAGATGTCGTGGTATCCTAATATTATTAAGGTTGGTTTTCTGTGAAATAAATTTCTTCCATTTGTCTGCAATGTCAGCGGGCACAGGCTCGTCCCATTGGAGACCAAGCGTCCATAGGACCTGAAGAAGAGACTTTGTCCAAAACGTCACTGGTGTCAACCATCCACAAATGTCATAGATCCTTGCGACGGATGACAAAATAAGTCTCTTAGTCACTTTCGTCTCTGGAAAGCTGAGTCGGTATACAAATTCATCACTGTTTACAACCCATTTAACACCTAGTACATTGTACAAAGAGCAGTTTGAATTGAAGCAAGCAAGCGGCTTCTCTCTGTGTGATTCAGGGACATTTCGTACGAGTTGAGGGCAATTGCTAAACCATTTTCTTAAGTTGAAACCACCTTTGGATAGAAGTTGGATGGCCTCATCTTGAAGAATCATAGCTTTTTCAAGAGTGTCCGCTCCTAATATCAAGTCATCGACATAGATCTGCTTTTCTACAGCTTCACTTGCTGCTGGAAACAGATGACCTTCATCCTTGACGAGCTGTTTTAGAGTACGAATAGCAAGGTAAGGAGAGCTGCTGAATCCAAAAACAACTGTAGTCAAACGATAAATTGCTAAGGGTTTGGATGAGTCTTCTCGCCAATATAGAAGTTGGTAATTTCTATCTTCTGGATGAACAAGGATTCTCCTAAACATTTGTTTAATATCGCTACATGAAATGTACGGATAAGATCGAAAGTAAAGTAGAATGTCACTGATTTCATTTTGAAGCTTGGGGCCTGCATGGAGAATTTCATTAAGAGATACACCTGTAGAGGATCGCATACTTGCATCAAAGACAATCCGAACTTTGGTTGTAGACGATTCCTCTTTGATCACAGCGTGGTGAGGCAGGGAAAAACATTCTTCGTTGTTGTGAATGATTGAAGTAGCAGGTTCCATGTCTTAATAATTCATTCATACAATCGATATATTTCCTTTTTAAATCTGGGTTACAGTTGAATTTCTTTTCCAGAGAGAAAAACCTCTGTTTTGCTACCCCTGAAGTGTCTCCTATTTTTGCATGACTTTCCTTAAATGGCAGTCGTACAATATTACGGCCTGACGAGTCTCGTGAATGAGTCGCACTAAAGTGATTCTCACAAAACACATCATCTGGAGTAGGTTTTACTTTTAATGGTGGTTCTTCGTGAGTCCAAAACCTTTGTACAGCTTGATGAAGATCATGAGTATCGGTAGTGAGTAGGGATGTGATTCCAACACATAGAGTGTCTTGTTCTTCAGTTGTAGATGTAAGTGCTGGACTTGAACCTATGATAATACAGCCAAAAACGGAGTTCATGGCGGCTGGCAGATTGTCACTGACAATAAACCTATCTCCAATCATTATTTTTGCATAGAGATCGGCTCCCAATAGCATATCAACTTTACTAGGAGAATCAAAAGTTGGGTCTGCAAGGACTAAATTAGTAAATTTTCGCTTGACATCTTGTGGAACTTGGGTGTGAGGTAAGTTTGAAGTAATTCGATCCAAAATTACCACAGGATTATCATTGACCACTTGAGTGCCATTTAAAGCCGATATGTTCAAATTAGATATACCTTTAGTTTTAACATGACACGAGGAAAGACCGTCAACCTGCTTGTATTTGTCTGAGGATCTTTTAAGAGAAAGTAAGCGAGCAGTTTCCTCAGTTATGCATGAAATCATGGAAGCTGAATCTACTACCGCTCTGAAAACCAGAGAATTACCATTACTTGTAGTTACGTGTACCAAAGTGGTGCCTAATAATATAGTGGTGGGTCTGTCGGAACTATTTTCCGCTTGGGAGAGTGCCACTATTGAATTTTTTGAAGTATTTGAGCTTTTAGGGGACTTGTTAATGTTTTGTTCTTTATTAGAACCTGACGTTGTCTCAGAGAGAGTGTTTGGGTTTTGTGGTAAGTGAAGCAATGAATGATGCTTCTTATGACAAATAGCACACACCTTTGTAGATTTGCATTCTTTGACTGAGTGGGCAGAGCCTAGGCAGTTAAAGCAAAAGTTTTTTTCTTTTACAAAATCATATTTATTTTGAGAAGACAACTCTTTGAAACTTGGACAGTGATATATAGAGTGGTTAGAACTTGAACAAAATTTAGGGGAAGAGAGAAGTACTGTTCGGTTATGTTTCTGATTACCTGTTTTCATATTGAGAGGAGAGCTTTGAGATGAGACATTACTTTGAGGGACTGAACAAGGGTTACATGTTAAACTAGCAGCTTCCAAATGAGAGCTCTCTTTTTCCAAAAAATACATTAATTCAGTAGCGTCAGGAATCTTTTGTGAGTCTGGTCTACTATCTTCAAACTTTTTTCTAGTATTATTATCTAATTTTCTCAACAAAAGAGAAGGCAGGATAATGTTATCCTTCTTGATGTCATGTTTAAGTGCAAGCAAGGCCTGATCATTTTCTTGGAACCGAGAGTTAAAAGATTTTAGGTTGTTTGAGGTAGGAGGTTTTACAACTTGTGGCAAATCTATTATGCTATTTGCATGGAAACTTACAATTTTCCTACTGTTCTGATACCTTTGTTTTAGAATATTCCAAGCCACCTGATAATTTTCAGGGGTGATTTGGAGATTTTTATATCATATTCAAAGGTGAACCTTTGAAAGGATGACAAGATATTGCATTTTTTGAGTATCTCCAAGTTCACAATTTATGTCAACAGAGGCCTCAAATAAATTGTAAAATGATAGCCATTGATCAGGGGACCCATTAAACGTTTTCAATGAAAGAGAAGGTAACTTTAAATTTTGAGTAGAGATGCCAATTGACGAAACATGTTCATTAACTTGAAGATTATTAACCTTGTCAATGAATGGTTTTGTTAGTACCTGAATTGAGAAAAAAATCTCTGCAATTTCATCATCAATGTTTAAAAATTGTTCTTCATCAAATCCCTCAATTTTCTCACAAGACATTACTTCTTTAATAATACATTTAAAATCATTGTGCTTGTTGTCAGCTTCTCTTTCGTAAAATACTAGCTTACTTATGTCTTCTTTGCCTACTTCAAGTATTGTCGCATCAATAAGAAGGTTTTCAATGTGACCTTTGATCCTATTAAGTGAGTTTGAGATTAGCGAACTTTGCCTTTTAAATAGTGAAAACTTCATCGTTTAAGAGAAATAAAACTTCAATTAAAAATGTGAAACACAATAAATATTACTTATGAAAAATAGACAGGAGAAAATGAGAGTAAAATTCAAGTAAAATAGTGTTGGGAGTTTGAGAGGCTTAACTTTGACTTTTTTCCATATTGTGGTTCTAAATATCCGGTCAGGACGGAACAATATTCTTTATTGAGTCTTATAATATTAAATTTTACCTTATGGAGGACCGTAGGATACAAAATCACTTTGAGAATTGCATTAACAAAAATTAAACTTTATTTAATTACATTGATACATGATTCATTCTTTTTCAGTAAAAACAAAAACATAAACAAAAACAAAACCCATGTGACAGTTAACATCATCTGATTCTTTTCAAACATAAAGTATTCAAATAAGGTATTACGATGATTCTATGAATGAGATGTTATAGAAGTGATGAATGTATTTGGCAGTGTAACTAACGTGGATGTGGGTAAGTGGTTCGAAAATTCTAATATGTCGTCGAGTAACAATGAAGATAACTTATATGTGGAGCCATAAGTTTACTCTATTGCAGCTAAATCACGAACCTAGCATTTCATCAACAAGTTTTAAGTAAGTTTTAAGAAATCTGTTTTTCCACTTCACAAAAAGGGGGATCTAAAAAATGTCCAGAATTATAGATGGTTATCTTTTATCAATTGCATATCAAAATTGTATACTAGTTTGCTGCACTTACGCCCCGGAGATACCAATTAGGGACCAGTACCTTTTATTGGAAATTTAGGTTGACAAGATTGCAATTAATAAGAGTCAGCCTTTGGATGTGAGGTTAAAACAACTTATATCCCTTAAATAACTGGTAATAATAAACTGGACATGTTCAATAAATCTTTCTTGAATTCATGGAGTACTTGTATTTTCATTTAATTTGGTACAAATTGTCCATACATTTATATCACATTAAATTCCTTAATTTGTATTACTATATCAGTAATTGTACAAACTCACTCTATCCCCACTATCGCCGTGCACCGGGGGCTCGTTTTTTCAACGAGCAGTGCTAATTTTGGGGAATAGTGCAAGAGTGAACTTTATCCTAGCTCCTAATTAATATTGCCTCCAAATCACAAGAATGCACAGGAGTGCCAACAGGTCAGTGTTGAAAAGTAACAGTATTATAACTGAATATAACATATTTATACACATAATTATTGGTTTTATTTTTCTTTAACCTGGTTTTAACTTTATTCAGTTTTAAAATAATTCAAAATTAAATTTAACACATTAAATCAGTACAATTGTAGGTTAAGTGAGTGGGTAAATCATAGGGGGCTTTTAATAGAACATCAAGCTGGGTTCCGTAAAGGATATTCTACGGTTGACAATTTATTTAATTTGACGAACATGGTGAAATTACGATTTTCCACTAAAGGTAGAAGCTGTACAGTTTTTTCATAGATTTCTCAGCAGCATTCGACACGATCGATAGGAACGCTTTGTTTTTAAGTTATCTACAATGGGGGTGTCGACGCGCATGACGGCGCTGCGAGCACTGTACGATCGCACCGAGGCGGGAATTTGGTATCAACATAGTGTGACTGAATCTTCTGAGGCAAAGACATGTTTAAGAGAGTGTTGTATATGTTCTCCTTTGTTACTTTGTTTGTTTATAAATGACATGGCGGAATGTTTATTTGGAGGTTGCGTTTTTGGACAAACTTGATTAAATATTTTGTTATACGCCGATGACGTAGTGCTTTTGCATATTTACCATCTTGAATGGAAATACAGTATAAGTGTAAATATATACTTTTTAAGTGTTGTAAGACGTCTTTTATTTACATCCAGTGAATACAATAACACGTATAATGATAATCAAGAAGTTATATAGTGCTTTCAGCGCCAACAGCCGCGATTTTACAGATTAATAAGTTAAAAAATATTGTGATTAGTGGAATTTACAGCTTAATTTAAATAAATCAAAGGTTGTAGTTTTCAGAAATGGCGGTAAATTAAAATTAAATGATAGATGGGTTTATAAAGGTGATAGAATTGAAGGAGTAAATAGCTATAAATGTTTAGGTGTGGAATTAACTTCTAAATGTTTGTACTTTTAAGTTCTCATATTTAAGTTGTTTAGTCAAGTAATAGGCCTATTTAGTGGGGTTCTTTTGTTTTTTTGATCAGTCTTTTTATTAATCTTTTGAATAACTTCTTTGAGTAAAAGCATTGTTTAATTTGTTCTTCATGTCTTTAGGATTAGTACATGAAGATTTAGCTTTGACTGTAAGGCCTTTAGGAATAGACTTGTTAACATGAGCAGGATGACAAATGTTGTGATGCAAATATTGCATTTTTTTGTTGGCAGCCATGCCTTGCTGACAAACTAAAAAGATATCGTCAATAAAACGGAACCAGGCTATTGGTTTTAAATTTGGTTTAGGGAAAATTTTATTCTACCAGACCCATAAAGATATTGGCATATGATGGTGCCATGCAGGTACCCATCGCTGTTCCTTTGCATTGTAAATAACTGTTAAATAAATTCAATTCTTTATGGTGAGTACGATTTATATAAGGGTGTACAAATGTGTTGAAGGTTTTGTTTGAGGTGGTTTGGTGTCAAGCAAGTGTTTGCAGCATATAGACCACCTTGATATTGATATACAGGGTGTTTACGAAAAACTTTTACAGACTTCGGGATATGGTTACTTACATCAAAACTAAGAAAAAAGTTCCTATAAACATGGGTTCTAAAATGCTGGTTATCCGTTTGTCGGTCTGTATGTGTTTTTAACATGATTTTGCATAACTTTGGAACCACTTGAGATATCAACTTCAAACTTGCTACGTATATGCTAACGAATAGGACCTATTCTTGTGCGGAGTATCAAGTTTCTACTTTGTACCATTTCAAAATGGCAGCCATTTTTTATTTTAAAACTTAATATCTTAAAAACCGTAAATTTTACGAAAATTTTACAAAAACGTTGCGTAATTTTATGTCCTACAAAACCACATAAAGATCATAAAGATCGAACCACAATTAATGGAGTTATTGAATTTTTTCTAACAACATTATGCGATTATTTGCTGTAACTGCCATAAACAAGTATTTATTCTGATCTTTATGATCTTTATATGGTTTTGTAGTGAATACAATTTTCCTATCTTCCCTATAGGGGAAATTCGCTAAAAGTATTAGAACATGTTAAAACAACAGATATATTCTCCAAATACATCTTAAGTAATAAATATCTTACCTGCGTTCTCAATCTTTGGTTAATTTCATAACAAATAATTTATCAGATAAAACACCAAAGATGAGTAAACGCCTCAATACTTCCCTTATTATTTAGAAGGCTAAAATATGTGTTCACTGAGCCTCAATAAACTCCTTAAACACTTGAGGCGTGCTTCTTCTAGATCACCGGGATTCAAAATATTTATCTTTCGCAGACGTTGCAAATATTATCATTTTCTTGTGCTCGTGAAAGCGTCAGATTATTTTTGAACAGTTAAACTTGATTATCGAAAAGAAATAAGGAGAGATGACAATAGGATCAGTTCTAACGAAATTAATGGGACTGATGATAACGTTTTGTACGTAAACACTTATTTCAGTTTAAATTAAGTAATTAAGTTTAACGTTAATGTTACATTTTATTCCCTTTTTTCAAAAAGTTATATTTGGGATGGTATCTTAAATCAGAATCAGAACTTTATTATCATAAGGCACAGAACATGCATTGATAAGAGTCAAGAAAAATCACGAAGGCCCACGTACATTTGTCAGGTGGTTTCTTAATATAATAATAATATAGTACGGCACATTAAAAGTACAAATAACTTAAGTTACAAAAGTGAACTTTTGTTAGATAGAAATGTGCTAGATAGTAAGATAATCATGTTAACCGTATGATTAAATAGTTTATTGAAGAAATATAAACGTCACGCAAAACACATAATATGTGATAGTTGATGTCAAAAATACATAATCAAAAACAATTACTGTTCAAATGCAAGCTTGATAAGAAAACAATCCTGCAACTTCCATCTTAACAGGGAAAACTGAATAACAACACGACGTAAAGTTTCATATAGCTTTTCCGCATCAGACTGTATTGAAAAGAACTTATTTCTACCTTTATTATTCCTTTTTTGCGAACAATTAACATTTACAAAAGTTTTTGGCCTAAATTTCAATCAAGAGATTTCAATATAGTAAAGTAGAACACAGAGCGTACGATTTGAAAGTAAATCAATTATAAAATTGAACCTTGGGAATGACATTTATTGTTGACTCACCATTTAGCAGCCCTAAAACAATGATTTACAATTGTTGACGCGAATGGGAGGTCTGATGATTATCAATTATGTTTTAATGATTGAGTGAGGGCTTTGCCTTTTGTATGTATAGACTGAATGCATTCCATTTTTATCTAGGCTAATTACTTACGCAAAATTGTTGCAAGCAGAGGTATTCGTATGACTTTATATTTATATCCGTGATTTCAAGTCGTCCATAAATTCTTCGGATTCCTAGCTAAGGCTTTTAGAAATAAGTCAATAGTAAGAAATCTAAAATCCTGATACATCGTATTTTAATTCGAATAAAGTTCTAATGCTAAGCAAGACAAGTTGTAGCATAAATCTGGGGAGGGGTCTCGATTTTATCCGAACGTCTCTTGATTACATTAAAGAAACTAGTTGTTTCCCGTCGATACTCGACGGACACGGCTCCATTTTTGTGGTGAGTGGAGCGCAAGGCAGTTGGTGCGAAATATTTATAAAATGTCCTTTTTAAACAGCCATTCCCTTCCAAGTATTTTTCTTTCAACAAATTTTAAAAAGAGAAACATTTTTTCAGTCATCAGTGAAATCAACTAATATTTAATACTCATAATCTACTTTTCTGGGATATCAGTAAAGATAGGAAAGATAGGAGGAAACATTATTTCGTTGCATAAGTGATTTAGTTCCCAAATACCACGTAAACAAACTATCACAAAGCGTCACAACTTCGGAAAACGCTGTAAGACAGGATGTTCACTTTTACCGGAAACCGGTAGAAACGTCAATGTTTTATGCAATGTGGTGGCAAAAGTGTACCTAAATGATGAAAGCACAGCATATATAACCATTTACAGTTATATTAAATATCTTTGGATGATCCTATGTGTAAAGTTATGAGTACCTACGTTTATAGATCAACCCCAATTGCAAACAGCAAAAACATATTTCACTGAAAATACAACAATCTATTTTTTTATTTTAGTTTGATCGTCTGTCAGAGTACCCCTTAAAACAATAATGATGTATCTTCATACACAGATACTCTTTAGGTCTAAGCTTAAAGCTTAATTTTAGGTCTAACCATGGGACTAAATCTAAGGCCTCATTACTTGGTCTTAGATCTTAGGAGCCTAATTATAGTGTTCTATTCGATTAAAAAACATCACAAATAAGTTGGCCTAAAACTATAAATTTGTATTGTATTAAATGGTTTTTAAAATGTTCAGGAAATCGAACGTGAATTGTCAAAGGCCTATAGACATTTTAATTCCTATAAAACTTAGCTGACCTAAAATAAATATCAGTTTTAGTAAAAAGCAGACCTTAGTGATGCCATTTGTAACGACGTATGAAAAAAGTTAGCGGCGCTAGGCGGATTCGAACCCGATTTGGTGAGGTGGCAGCCAAACGCTCTGCCGTTACTGCCACAGTGACTTGCGTCAGTGTGGTCAAAGTAAGCAAAATGAATTCATATGAGAAAAATTTACTACTTGCTGGGGAATAAATCTATATGTTACGATAATTTCTTTAACACGCACAGGATATGGAGCACGCGTCGAATTAAAACCGGTGCATTATTACTGAAATCGGGGTTAATATGAGTTTTTAAAGGTAATCTGCTAGGGCTACCATATAATTGTCTTGGCTACATTTAGTTATATCAACTGCTAAGATTTAAATTACTTAAAATTAGTTCCTATTATGCTAAAAAATGGTATTTACTATGAATGTAAACCATTTACACTAACCCGCTTTTACAATTAATTTGCCATTGTAGTAATCTCTTGGACCATTAATGGTTGCAATCAGCTGTTTCACATAATTAAGTAACTTTAAATGTAGCCCAACCAAATTTAACAAACAAAACTTGTTTTTACAATTCACTAACTATAAACTTGTTCGGTTAAAATAATATAAAACTGTATTAGGCCCTATTATCCCTTTTAATTTAAAGCATTTGTACACGTTTTTGGGTACTGGCCATAATAAACCAAATACTTCTTGAGCGTTCGCTCTTCTTCTGTCGATAGACAAAATAGCTCGATGCCGTTAAAATCAGCTGATTGAAGAACTGTTAAATAAGATTATTGCAAAGGTTTGGAAATTTCGATTTTTTTAATTTAAAAAAGCTAGATAATATAAAAGTAAATAAAATCTGCGAATATAGATAAGTTTAGCTTTTATTCGACACAAACTGCATGTAAATCGGTCCAGTGGAAGTCTCAGACGAACTGTCTGAAAAATTGAAAAAGCTGACTTTCTTCCCCATGTTAAATCTCCATAAGAAAAGTTTATTTTTTATTTTTTACCCATTTAACGTAATTTTTTTTGAAAATACGAATAAAACCTGCTAATATAGGACCGCAACCCTTTGTTTTGGTACATCCCGCATATAAATCGGCCCAGTAGAAGTCTCAGACGAACTGTCCCAAGGTTTGAAAAAGAGGACTTTTTCCCCCATGTTAAATCTCCGTAAGAAAGGTTTGTTTTTCATTTTTGACCCATTCAACGTAATTTTTTCAAAATACGAATAAAATCTGCTAATATAGGACTAAAACCCTTTGTTTTGGTACAACCCTCATATAAATCGGCCCAGTAGGAGTCTCAGACGAACTTTCCCAAGGTTTTTTCCTCACGGCTTTAAATATATAGATACCATAGACAGCACGCAGAGTTGCGTGATGCTCAACGAAGCTTCGAGTCCTCTTTTTTTTAGAATAGTCAAGTTTACCATTTTCGCCATTTGAAACTTAAAGGATCCGGTTTTACATGAATTTAATACTGTTTATTTATTTGTCTTTACACTAGTTAATCCATAAGTACCGTATAACAAACGGATGAGTTTGAATCGAGGCGGTGCGTACCAATTAGCATGGATCCCAGTTATCCATCAACAAGAGCCGACTCAACAATAAACACCATTCCCCTTTTTATCGTAATCTTCTTATGCTGTCACTTGCACTCGTAAATGGAAAGCGCGTAGTACGTAAAAAGGAAAGTGTTGTAAACCCAGTGCTCGCCCTTTTACAACAAAAAATATATGAGACTGACTTTAATAATTACTTAGAATCACTTTTGAGCTAGATAATTGAAAATTGACCGTTTTTCTGTAAACAGCTTAATCGGATGATTTACAGAATGTTCGTGATTCGAGTAGCTTCCTAAAATTGAAGATACTAGTACGAAAACTGAGTAAGGATTTAAAAATTGCTAATCAGTTTTGAAACTGAAATATTTTTGCAAACGCATACCTCTTGATTATTAATTACCATTCCACTAGCTCATTTTCAAGCTTTTTAGAAATATTGAATAACAATGATAAATACTAAAAAGTGGACAAGGTGAATTCCAAATAAGAGTAAAAATTACCCTAAAAACCCCTACCTATGAAGTTAAAAATTCTGTCATCGACTGATTTTGATTTTAATGCGGATTCATTTAACAGGGTTTAGTAAGCTCGGTAAGGAAGTTGAATGTTAACAACTGGCAAATGGCGGGTACAAAGTCAAATCATTATTAATATAAGTCTGAGTTACGTGACAGCTTTCTCTCCGTCTCTAACATTTGAATAAGGTTTACCTCGGCTTCATCGTGTACCGGCTATTCACATAAGTTCAAAATTCTTATAGTTGTCCCAAAATTTCTTACTACGATCTGTTTCTATTATGATCTGTTTTTACTTCAACGTGATTCAGGTATGTACTGTTAAACTATATAAATATATTCATTAATAATATATATTCACTAATAACCATTAACTTGGGAATGCATCGTCGTTATGGTACTTTTAAAAATTGAGGATTTAAAGTAATATTTAAAAATAGTTAAATTTTTTTTTAATTTATTGTCTCTCTATTATTCACTTTCAAAAACCTGGTTCTGTAACAGCAAATATGATACTTAGAATGTTTTACTCTTCGCAGTAGTGATGTAATAACTTCCATCCAGGTAAAATTCACTAGATAATTGAATAAATTATATCAATAATTGAAATCAATCATAATATGTTAGATAACATTTACTGAAATTAAAAGAATAAGGACATTTTTAATAGCAGTTATGCAAAGCGCATTGACATGAGGGTAATGAAATTTCTTTGATTTGATACCTCAACCATCTAAATTCATAATTAAATAAGTTTGCTGTACACAAGAAATTCCTTATGTATAATTAGTGTAATGGATACAAATTTCAAGACCAACAATATAAAAATTATAATACTAATAACACAAAATAATTATTGCTTACCTTGTATGATGAAATGTAATGATATGTTAAATGACTAATAAAAATTAATTGAATAGTGTAAAACGTAAAAGTTTGTTTTGATATTCCGTCAAGCGAAATATTCCTAACTCCCGATGCAAACTAAGTAGTACATAATAAATATTTACGATAAAAGCAAAAACTTAAGGAAATGTGCTTTCTGGAAATTTAGGTTGCAACCAACTTGTAATAAAAAATAGCTGTATTAATAAGTAATACCTGTAATACCTCTAATGACCGGGACTGCGTATTTTAATGGCATTATTAGTGAAGGATGATTATGGCGCGATCTTGTAGCCTTGTTACTAACTAAGGTTCCTTAGGCAGGACTGTTAATTAATAGCCCAACAGCCGATGGCAACTAAGGAACCTACATTTTAACGCGCAGGATTCGAACCACAATTTTGCCTGGTTTACAATTTACGAACTGGTCCAATTATGAATTATGGTATAATTTAAATCGCTTAAGAGAAACTTCAGATATTTTAAGAAAATTATTACAGAATTTTTTTTAATACTTAATATGTCTGGAGTTAAAGACTTTCATGATAAGTAAAGACTTACGGAGTTAATAACTTTGCTGATATGACAAATACTCCCTTTAAAACTTGTATAGAAGTGACTGTAATTGAGCTTATTTTTTCTCTTATTAAAAGAGACGGACCTTGTAATACGCCACTTTAGCATCCTTTGTTACGTACAAGAGTCATTTGAGATGGTATTATCCATGGGCAGGCCATTGTCCTTTGATGATGGCTTCACAACAAAGATTTCGCGGAAATCACTAGTTACAGTGAAACACACAATCTAAATGAAACTACAATAAACTAAAAAACCCCCATCTGGTGTCTTTTTTGCAATAATTTGGTTAATAGTTTGAAACAGCTTAAGGTGTAACAACTTAAAACTGGCGTGTCTTTAAGGACATGTTGGGATGGAGGGAAAAAGCTTCTACTTTGTACCAATTTGTCATTTTGAATTTTTCACAACATATTTTTTATCTTTAAGTATTTCAATCGTTGTTTTTGAAACTCGGTACTGTATGTACTAGTAACTATTTAAGCTCATCCGCACACCTTCAAATCAACATTTTAGGACACACCCTGAAATAAACTTTTTTCTTAGTTTAGATGTAAGGAATCAACTCCCGAAATCCTGAAACCTTTTTGATAGACACATTTCTTTAAAAGAAGGCAATAATTGAAAGTATATGTAATCGATCCATTCAATTATTCATATCAAACCGGAAAATAATAATTCATTAATAATGAAAGCAGATAAAGGAAACGCAACCTTAATATAAAAAAGTCTGGTTAGAATGAAAAGATTCATACGTTAATAAACAACAATAACTATATGGAACTCAACAAAGACCCAACCAAAGACGTCTCAAAAACTTCCAACAACGAGATCTCAAATTAAAACCATTAACAAACCAAGAGAAGGTCCAAATGAAAGTAATGAACCCCCTTAAAAAAAGGAGTAATGAATCTCCTTTTTTTGTTGCAGGAGGGCAAGACCCGATCGGGTCAAAAATGTGAAATGTGCCGAAGGACAAGGATAAAGGACATGGAAATCATAATCAATCAAATAATTCTTCTTATTAAATGAGAAAATGAAATCAAGAGCACATCAAACTAGTGGCTTGAATGGGATAAAAGCCCCTAATCGTAATGAGAGAAAGTTTAATCGAACCAATGTTTTCTTATAATACAAAATATCCTCTTCGTAAACTGGCTTTTAGATCCATCATATGTCAACATCTAACACTTGGCTTTGAATCAAGGATCAGCACCACATTTTATAATGTAAACAAAGCAGATGTTTAAAAATTCCAATGATTTTTAAAAACCAGATATTTTTTGTGTTATTCCTAATTTCATGGGAAAATTCCAGCAATTTCAGTACTTTTCCCCAGTCCCTGGTAACAAGACCTTAATTTTGAGCCCTCTCCCATTATCCTGTGACTTGTCAAACGCCCACAATTTTGGTAAACAAATTTCTCTTACGTAATCATATATATATACATATTTATAGGGAGTAGTATTTCTAATTACAGAATGGGACTAATAATTGCCACTTTTAGATGCGATACTTTGTTAGATTATGCGCCTCGCCATGATGAACAGCTGGGTAAAATATCTCAAAATCTGAACTTTAGCAAATAAGATAGTATGCAAGATGTGCGACAATTTTGAGGATAAACATAATATAGTACAACTAAAATTAAATGTCAATGAGATATAATACATGTGGCATATTAAATATTTTTTGTTTTAATTTCTCATTCCCCCCCTCAAAACTACCTTTGATTACAAAGGTTTTATTCCAGGATAACTAAACCCAGGTGGTCCTCCATTTTGATATTTGATTTCTTCCGTTTCTTTCAATTCCCTAAAACATAGGGTAATGTGTTATTATTATTTATCTATAGAAATTACTGTTAGTGTTGAGACCAAAGGTTTTTATTTTATTTGTGTGATTTATAGTTCTGTTTCTGGTTTTTATTTTAATTTAAATTGAAGGAACCTCAAATCAGGCTTTAGGCAACGCCCAAAATTTATTTTTTCAAGAATCTGTAATTTAAGTTTTTTGTTTTGGCCTGGCAAGTGTGAAAGACAAGTATTTCTATAGACAATTGAAACGCTGTGTTTATTTTTAAAGACTTTTTTTACAGTAATAGATTTGATTGTATTCTATTAGTAAATATTTTTCAGAAAATAAAAATGAACCCTATTTTATTCTATTTGATTTTGAGAATCCTCCCAGCTCCTTTTCTTGTTGTTGTCGATATCAGTTTTATATCACGGGATATTCCACATATCCTCTTCATTTTCTCAAACTGACTTGTAGGATTAAAGTGAGAGCGCGGTGTGATGCAAGTTCTGAACTCAACCAGCTAAATTGGCGATTGCGTTGACGATTGTAACCACTACAAAGCCAATTTATAATACATTGATTTGGAAGCTTCAGTATTGATAACTAAATTGAAAAAATGGCAGCAAACTCATACGAATCGCCCATCTGAGAGTTGTAGAAACATTTACAAAAAAACTACACTTAAAAATTCTCTTTTTAATCTGGGCTGGATCACCAGCTGCCACCTTAAAGGGTAACTGAGTAATAAAAAATTACTGCTATATATGTAATATATGAATAAAAGAAATAAGTCCATTTGTTAATTTATAAAAATTGCTCTTTTAAATGTAATTTAATTACAACTAGCTATCCTAACAGATGACAAAGCCGCGAGTATATTCCAGTCTTTCATAATTTTAAAATCATTTATTATATTTATTTTCAAAACCAGTGGAATGTATTTTAAAATAATGCCAATTTAAAGATTACAGGTATATTTTTACTAAATTAAAAAGAATAGCAAAATTTTAATGGGGCATTCGTAAATAGCGGCTAAAAGATTCGAATGTTGATGTAAGTGATCCTAAGTAAGCTCAAAAGACGCAATAGGGATCATAAATATTAACGGTCTACTTAAACCAGGCTGTTCCTGAGCACCTGTTTATACGGCTACACCTTCAACAAGGGACGGTCAACGGTAAATTCATTTACTATTGCTTCTGTCCCAAAATGCATATTTCTTAGTAAAACATAACCTAAAATTAAGATAAAAAAACTAGGCGTAGTTTTAAAAACTATAATGAGTCTACTAAGATCGTAGATTTATGTTTTATGTTCACAAAACTAGGCAAAATTGGCCAAGTTTTTTGTTAATGTCATTAGTGTGGAAATAAGCTTATTATGAAATGTAAGCTTTTGACACTGTCTTCAAAAATTGCATTACAAAATATTACATTGAAATATGATTAAAAATATGTTTTTAGCGAATTTCCGCTATAGGGAAGAAGCTATTACCGTAGGTCTCATGGTAAGACCTAAGCCCAAGACCATGATAAATTTTCGTTTTGGGGCCCCAGAAACAAAAACATCGTTCGTTTGAATTTTTAGATATATACAGGGTGTCCGGAAATAATAGTAAAATATTTTGGTACATGATAGTAAAATTCTATACCTCGCTTATTTCTCAACATATCTTAATAAAACTTGGTTTTTGGCTTCATGTAGATGAGATATATTGTGTTTTAGTCTAAAATCCCTGGTATTTCCATTTTCGTGGCAGAAAACCTGCATACTCATTTTTATCTGAAATATAAAAAAATATTTCTTCGTTTCTTTGTGAAATATAAAAAATCTATATCTTCCTTTTTTCGTACCATATCTTGATAAAACCTGGTAAATGGCTTCTTCTAGTTCAGATCCACTAAATATTGAATTAAAACCACCCAGTTGCAGAAAACCTGCATACTCATTCCCAATGTTATTCTTATGGAGCTTACAAAAACTAGACAAATCTCGCTATGTTGGATGGAATGTTCTTTAGCGTTTGAAATTCACTGAGTATGCAGGTCTGCTGAAACGGGGGTATTTAATACTTGAAGTAAGAAATATAATCGACTAAGAAACATTCACATACTGCATAATTGAGTCTTAGTTTATTTCAGAAACATAATTCATATCTACAATGGACTCAAATTCGAAAGAAAGCAAAGACTTCGCGACAGCTCTTTGTATAAACGTAAGCAGTGAAAACCTAGGTTGCTTTCAGAATGAACCAATTTTATTGGCTCTTGTCAATATATTAGTAGCCTAATAATATTAATAGTAGTTGGTCTATTAATTAACAGTCCTATCAAGGCCACACTAGTGTGGCCTTGGTCCTATCCAAGGAACATGAAGGCCTTAGTCAGTAACAAGACTACAAGATCGCGCCACAATCATCCTTCACTCATCTGTCATTCATACTTGGCTTAAAATACCTACCTGGGTAGGTCGTAATTCCAAGTAATGTATGTGTCAAATTGTAATACTCATATATATTATGAGCCCTCTCCTAAAATCATGGCTCCAAAACTAACCAACTGAAGAACGATAATGAGTATTTACTAAACGCAGTATGTTGTCTTAGGCCCCCTTTTCACTCTAGCGGCTGTAATTATCATCTGAATAACTTTCAGTTCGGTGGAGATACTGTTTCGGAAGCCAGTATCACCAGTTTAGAGCGTGCGAAGCCCGGAATTTGGGGTTCTTGAGTATGAAAATAGGCAATTTAAGCCCTTAAATTATAATTCGCTCCGTTATGTTAGCGTGCTGCGTGAGTAATCGGTAACTATTTGGGTAACGGCAGAGCGATTACGGGGCGGTATGCCCTCCGGAACGCTAAAATGCTTTTGGTAAAAATGTTTAAGAAAACACCCCCGTTGCAGCAGACCTGCATACTCAGCGAAATTCAAATGCAAAACAATATATTTCAATCCAACATAGCGAGATTTGACATATTTTTGTAAGCACCATAAGAATAACATGGGGAATGAGTATGCAGGTTTGCTGCTACAGGTATATTAAAACTGGGTGGTTTTAATTCATTATTTAGTAGATCTGAATTAGATGAAGCTATTTGCCAAGTATCAAGATATGTTCAGAAATAACCGAGATATAGAATTTAACTTATTTCCCATAAGCTTTGACTACGAATAAGGTTAATGTAATTTGCACGTCCATAGCAAACGGTCTGTGGATACCCTTTTGTTATTATGAACTGCATAAATAACATGCACTTCATATGGGAAAATGGAGTTTTTTGACCATAACTAAAAAACTAAAAAAGTTAGAATACTTGTGTAAATTACAAAGTTGTAGGAATTTTGAAGACCTTTAAAATTATATGCTTTTTGGTATATGTTGCTATTTGATTTTTTTTTATTTTCAGGGTTGCCAACATTTTCAAAAAATAATTGTTTTTCAAAATTTAAAAAAACTTTAAATATTGTCATGTGACATATTATAGTAAAGCTGAGTTACCAAGGATTAAGAATTTTGAATCAGAACTGAAAAATGTTGAGTGGTTTGAAAAATACAAGGGGTTCCGTAAATATCGAAAATTTTCACAAAAATGGCCGCCATTTTGAAACGGCTTGAGATAATTTAGTTCTGTTTTCACCAAAATGTTTCTTTCAACAAGACCTTTAACATTATATCATATTTGCTGTAGGTTTTCTTAAGAAAATTTTGAGATTCGAACCCTTGACCTTCATTTCTGGAACACCCTGTAAATGAATCGCGATGAAAATATTTTTAATGAATTCTTCATGTGCAAATTAGTGGGAATAATTTAATTTGACGTTTCTATGTCAAACCGTTCTCCCGCTACATTAGGTGGATGCAGGGCCGCCTAGAGGCCATGTCAGCCAAGTCTGAAACTTGGGGCCCGGGCTCCGGAGGGGCCCGGGATGAGCGGAACGTTTCAGATTGAGGAAATATTGGTATCGACTTCTTGAAAATAAATTTAGGCCCACATGTAAAAAAATAAAATGTCCAGCTTTATCACGGAAATTACTTTGATAATACTGTACAGTATTTAGTTAAGGCAGAAACGATTGTTTTGTCTGTATGTATTATTGGTGCCAAATCTTAAGGCCCACGCCGTCCATAAGATTAATGTTAATTTTAGCATCGGGCTTATGGACGGCTTGGGCCTTAAGATTTGGTGCCAGTTATACTATTTTATTTGCGACTGATTGTACACTACGGCGGTGGCGGTCAGCGAATAGTGAGCGTGACTGACTCATACCTCCCTCACGTATATTGACAACAACCTAAATGCGTTATGATGAAATTATCCACGATGGTAAACAACAAGAGTACAACATATTTTACAATTAACGCAGATGGCGTAAAAACAATCGTGCGCATTGATCGTGAAGTTCGGGAGTGGGACAAACGCGGAAGCTATGGGAAAGAGACGAATGTCTTGAAAATCCAATAGTGCGGCATCACTGATAGCAGTAATCTTTAATCAAAGTAGACTATTTTCTAAATCCGACAGACCGTTCAGCCTCAATTGGCCCGGATTTTTGTGGTTCCTTTTTGTATGTTGTTCAACCTTTAGACTGCCTAAAAACGCGAGTTGAGAGTTCTAATTTTCGAAAATTTTCTGGGGGAGAACCCCCGGACCCCCTTTCACTAGGGGGTCCTCCATACCTCCCAGACCCCCCAAAGGGCCCGTGTGGTGTGCAGACTTGGGGCCCTGCTTGGCTCTCGGCGGCCCTGGGTGGATGGGTGGTCTGACTCACCCTGTGTACATGTATATATGTGTGTGTGACCCGCCAAGGGAAAAGGGACCTTAACTTCCATTTTTTTAATAGAGTTATTAGTATATCCTTAATCTACCTTAAACACCAAACAAACTGGTAAAAGAATTTTTAAGATATCTTAAAAAATGCCTACGTTATAAAATTTTAAATATGAAATATTTAAAACATCAATTTTATGAAATCGAGGTCTTAAGTTTTGCAAATTTCTAACTTGAATGTTTTTGTTACTACTTACATTATTGGTTATGTTGTGTATATAATTTTGTCAGAAATTTAAAGCTGAATTGGAATCTACCATTGAATTTGTGTTAATTGTTTGTATTTTTTGTCAAATGTTGCTAAAATAGATGGGAGTAATAAAACAAACACAACATTTTAAAGAACAAAATGTCTTGTTACATGATAAAAACCAAAGTTAATTTTAATTTTATACTCAAATAAGAATTTACTATGAAAAATCTTAACAAAAACTGACATTATATTAGGTGTCTGAGTTTTTACTGTTTTATTTGTTGACCTTCTAGTACATTTTTGTTTGTTTTGAACCTACACTTGGACCAGGAGCTACGTCGTCAACTACTTCTTTTGGAAGATCCTGTACATTTTCATGATCTGATTCCTGGATCAGGCCTTAGCAAGTCCTGCATTTATTCCTCATAGAACTTTCGGATTTTCTTAACTTCAAAGCAATAAAATAGCATCGGGGAAGTCAAGGTCTCCTTTCTCCAGATTGCAAGGGTTTAGAAAAAAAATTAATTTAACTATGTTAAGAGTTAAATTCAGGAGTAAGATGGACCAAATATTGTTTGGAAACACATAAACAGTTAGAAACAATAAAAATCAGAAAACGTGTTTTTTTTATCCTATCCTCTAAAACCTGCTGTCCTGTAAAATACTGTTTGGGAAGAAAAGGTCCATTTTCCCTTGGCGGGTCACATATAAAAACCAATAAATAATTAATAATAATTAATTAATTAATTAATTAATTAATTAATACATAAGAATAATTAATAATAATAATAAATAATAATTAATAATAATTAATTAATAATAATTTTTTTGTTAGGCAAAAGTGTGGATACCCCCACCTAACTTTTTAATGCGTCATAGTAGGAAAACCAAACTCAGCATACCTTCACAGAATTAAAAACTGCACTTTTTAACCAGAGTCCCATTTTCGCCTCCACCCCCAAAATGGGGGTGGGGGCGAAAAATAACTTCCTACCGCCTAGATGCGATGCTTGCCTCGCCAACATCAGCAAAGATGACACCCATTTGGCTGTCGAGAAATTCCACTTCTCGGATCATGATGGACTTCTATTTAACATTGTTTTTGAAACCTGCCACCTTGAGCCTGAAGTTTCAGATACTCCTATCTACATTAGGCATTTCTCTGAAAATGCACTTACAAATTTCAAATCCAAAATTGTGAAAAGTCTTGATTGGCACAATCTAATTGGATTTACAAATTGGAATTCCGATATCAATTCAGGTAATGTATTAGAAAATTTTCTGAGTATTTTCTTGTATGAATTTAATGAGTTTTTTTTCAGCAAAAGAATAAAACCAAAAAGAAAGGTGACAAAATCAATAAACAAACACTGGTACTCTGATGATCTTCATAGGCTCAAGGAAAATGTAGGACTAAGCTATGATAATTATCTTAATTCTCAAGAGTCAAAGATTGCTTATGATAGGGCTAAGAAGTTATACAAAAAAGCTATAAATGAAGCTAACTCAAATGTAATGAGAACCTTATTGAACGGTCAGGTAATAAGTGTAAGGCGGCCTGGTCACTAATTAAAGAAAATATGTCATGTTATAATTATGTAGACAAGGCCATTACAACCAGACACCTTAAATAACTTTTTTATCTCTGCAGTTAATGACATTCGAGCTAAGATAACCAAGCCTTGTACCCCTTTTGGTGACTATTTAAATAATGTTCCAAAATGTTCTCAGTATTTTAGCTTTAAAATTGTAACCTGTGATGATGTTCTTGCTGTCATAAGGAATTTGAAAAACACAAAAACTAAGGATATTTATGAACTTTCAAATTGGTTCCTAAAAGAAACATTACCACTCGTTATTGAACCTCTAACCTATTGAATCAATGCTTGTCTTCAGAATGGAATATTTTTAAGAATATTCAACGAAGGGTTGAAATTTTCTAAAATGTGCCCAAAAAAGGGGACAAATTCAACCCGGGGAATTATCGGCCTATCAATCTGGTCCCTGTATTGGCTAAAGTTATAGAACAAATTGACTACAAACAGGTAAGTAATCATTTTGAATCTCTTTCTCTTTTCAATGACCATCAGTTTGGTTTTAGAGCTGGTCGCTTGACAATTGGTGCCATCGATGCCATGGTGCGCGCGATCCTTGACGCTTTTGAAAACAAGAGTGCAGCTGAGGCCACTTTCATAGATCTCAGCAAGGCTTTCGATTGCGTTGACCATGGCATCCTTCTCCACAAACTTGAATTCTATGGCATCAGTGGTCGAGCGCTCAACTTCTTCAGGTCTTAAACCACCGAACAGAAGAACAGAAGACAGGCTGTGTGCATAGGTGGAGAACGGTCCTCAACCCAGACAATCAACTGTGGGGTCCCACAGGGGTCTGTTCTGGGGCCCCTACTTTTCTTAATAGCAATCAATGACCTCCCTTTTAATTTAAGTAGTGGCATATTTTTGTATGCAGATGACACCACACTTTTGAGCAGTGGTGAAGATTTTTATCAAGTCAATGATGTCACTAAGGAAAATCTTAAAAAGAGCATTGATTGGTTCTCTGCTAACAGCCTTTTAGTAAATAATGACAAAAACACAGTCTATGATCTTTAGGCAAATACCAGATGACCTTGATTATAGCTCTCGAGTCAAGTTCTTGGGGGTCACAGTAGATAACAGTCTTTCATGGGTCCCTCACATCAGGCATGTGTGTACTAGGCTCAGTCGCTTGACATTTTTATTTAGAAAACTAAAAGATAACCTTCCAATTAATTGTTAAATAAATATGTACTTTGCTTTGTGTCAATCGGTCATAAGTTATTGAATCATAATATGGGGAAATAGTCCCCATATTGATGAAATTCTTTTAATACAAAAAAAAGGTTATCAGAATTCTGGCCAATGCTCATCATAAAGATCACTCTAAACCTCTTTTCACTCAATTCAACCTTCTTACCGTAGTAAATTTGTATATATTTATTGTGTTATTATATGGTTTTAAGAATAGAGGTTCATTTAGGGTAAGGGAAGAATGCCATACGTTTGACACTAGGCAAAAAAGTAAAATTGACCCCAACTTTGTATGACTTGAAAAAACAAGAAGTCATATTGTTGTAGCAATGAAATATTAAAATTTCCTACCAGAAAATGCATTAAAGCTACCTTTCAACCTGTTCAAAAATGTTATTTATCAATGGTTGGTCAGGAATCCTATATATAAAATAGAGGAGTTTTATAACCTAACAACAACAGACCTACTTATACCTAAGTAAGTGTAATCAAATTTAGAACTAAGCAATGTATTGGAATATATGTAAGGTTCCATTGGAGCTATCTTTTAGTACATATTTTTTATAGGTACTGACAAACCTGACGATTGCTTGCAAGCAATAAAAAAAAATAAGCAGACCATATCATATACATCATTGTGTCTATTGATAATAAAGACTTGATTCGGATTCTGATTCATCAAAAACAATTTTCCAATTCTGAAATGTTTCTGATGTTACCATTAATTTTTAATATTTTTATTCACAACTGTGACAAAATTGTATACATTTAGGACCTGTATAAAAGTGCTACCTAATACGTACTTGGCATGCAAGAGGGGATATAACCATATTTCACCGTTATCTGGAATCCAACGAGCTTCCAACACCTTCTCATGTATGTACTATACCGGTGGTTTAAACTATACCGACAGTTTTAAATCTAGTTTTAACGTACTCTGAGTACATTATTACATGGTAATGTTCCTAAACACACTATAAAAATGCTACCATAGCTCATACTCATGACTTGAGGAAAACGTTGTTGTTTCTGGATGTACTCTAATTAATGGACATAAACCTATTTTAATCGTTATATTTTGATATAAATATTTAAAATTTCCAAGAATCGAAATTGAAGATCGTATATATTTATTTTCAATGACATTTTCACAATTATCGTAATCAGGTGTAGCCCCGGCTTTGCCCGGGAGATATTTTCCTAGCTCTCTCATTGGGTTAGGAAGTGCAGAACTTTGTTGGTAATCACTTGAACTTTTCCAATCTTTTTCCATTAACTTTAAAGTCTACGCCATACCAAATAATAAAATAGGCAATAAAACAGAACAATAATCTTACCTAGAACATATTCTGAAACGATGCCCTTACGGCTGCGGGGGACTCTTACGTGGTCCTACGGTGAAGCCCTAAAAGTCATTGAAGCCCAACCACCATAGTGCACATCATGAGACTCCAAGCTTTAATTTGACACCGAGGTAAAATTAAATGTACAACAGAATAAATAAAGAACATATATACGACATGTAATTTTGATTGTAGTATGTGCTCTACCGACAAACAACTCTCTTTATATATAGAAGCCTCTTCATACATACCACTTTATGGTCTTTGAAGACCATAAAACAGAATGCAGCACTTCCTACCCCAATGAGAGGAAAATAAGACCTTCCGGGCAAAAACCGGCGCTACACCTGCTTTATAATAATTGTTAAAATCTCACTGAAAATAAATATAAATGATAGCCTTTGTTAATACATAAACCCTCAACTACAAATCAATCGATCTTGGCTAAATTATTTCTTTTATGTTTATATTCACGTATTGTGACAGTTCGAATAAATAAAAAGAGTTTATTTACTACGTAAGATAGCACGTCCTCGTATTTTGAGCAAAAGCTGGCATGGATTTTATCATTATATTAGGTGCTGAAAGAAGTGTTACAATAAAACATTTTAAGACACTATTAACGAACATTTAGAACAGATAATGTACAAATGTAACAATATACTGATCTCTAGAGACCATAACATCTATTTAAAATTATAAATTACTAGTAGATATACCCGCAGCTTCGCCTGCTGAAAGTATAACTAATTTTAACCCTGGGGGGCTGGTGGTTCCACCCTAGATTGAAATAAGGTGTAATGTTTCCTCTAAAAATGTTTCCCTCATTATTAGCAAACGTTATAAATTAGTGTCCTCCAATTGGCTAATACAGAGAATGAGCGATAACTTTGGATATAAAACAAAAACGCTAAGGGCAGGTTTTAGACTCAACATAAATCTGAATTCAGTGCGGTTAAAAAAAATAGACGGAAAACTGTAATAAAAGGTATATAGATGGTAAATGAAATGCCTTGGCTAAAAATCTATTTCCCAGACGTTTCTCAATCATATTGGAGATCAGGTTACTCAGCTATAGATAAGGCAAAATACTGTAGTGATAGTTTGTGTTTTGGAATTGAAACCCCTATCACTTAAGCAAACCCTCCTAAAAATCTAATTTTGGAAACTCCGATTCTAGTGCATATATACATATGCTCGAAATGAAATATCCATACTGAGTTTTAAAGATTATAGCTTGAGTACTTATTTATTTAAAAGACCAACAACAAATTTTACCAAAGTTGGAATACAATATATTACTTCAGGGGGTCGTACAACGCGAGTAGCTCAAGTTGCATTTGACAAATGGGTGTCACAAAAAAGCGTAGCGTGCTATGCAGAACCAGATTCTACATACAAAAATAAATCGAAAATGTAGGGTAACATTTTTTTCGATTTCGTCTTAGTTTAGCCGTAATCCGCCATTTTGTATTTTTTTGAAAATATTTAATAATTCATCTACCCCTGGAGATATTTTCATGAAACTTGGTATAAACCTTAAGTCTTTTAACATTAACATTTTCCAAAAATATTTCTTATCAAACTTATCAAATTTCAAAATGGCGGCCATTTAAAAAATTCAAAGTCAAATTTCATGAAAACTAGCAGGTAAAACAAACTTTTGTAAAGGATCAAATTTAAAGCACTTTTTAAGCCAAATCCAATGACACTAAGATTGTTAAAATCGGTTAATAAATAACAAAGTTATTAAATATTTTTCAATTAACCTCAAAATGACGCTAAATGTGCTATTAAAGAACAAAAGCAAAAAAACTAATAGGATAATGGAATAGTTATCCAAATCCAAATTAAAAGTAATAAAAATGTTAAAAATAGTTTCATTAATTTTATTGATGATTTAAAGGGCTGAAATATTTTTATTTCATGACTATTCAATCCACCTTACTTGTTAACAGCTGGTATTAAATGTAATCAGCTGTTTACAAAATTCATTGTTGTTGACTTGTTATTGTCAACATTTTTAACCTTTTAATTTGGATAATTTATACCATTATCAAATTACTTTTTTAGCTTTAATTAACCTCAATTAAGAACAAAAAGAACAAAAGAACCTTAATTGAAGAACAAAAGCTGAAAAAGTAATTTTATAAAGGAATAATCACCCAATTTAAAATTAAAAGCATCCAAGAAGGTTAAAAATTTTGACAATAACAAGTCAACAACAATGAATTTTGTAAACAGCTGATTACATTTAATACCAGCTGTTAACGCAAGTAAGGTGGATTGAATAGTCATGAAATATAATATTTTAGCCCTTTAAAATCACCAATAAAATTCATGAAACTATTTTTTAAAATTTTATTACTGTTTATTTGGATTTGGATAACTATTCCATTATCGAATTACTTTTTTTGCTTTCGTTCTTTAATAGCACATTTAGCGTCATTTTGAGGTTAGTTGAAAAATGTTTAATAACTTTGTTATTTATCAACCGATTTTAACAATCTTAGTGTCATTGGATTTGGCTTAAAATGTGCTTTAAATTTGATCCTTTGTAAAATTTTGTTTTACCTGCTAGTTTTCATGAAATTTGACTTTGAATTTTTTAAATGGCCGCCATTTTGAAATTTGATAAGTTTGATAAAAAATTTTTTTGGAAAATGTTAATGTTAAAAGACTTAAGGTTTATACCAAGTTTCATGAAAATATCTCCAGTGGTAGATGAATTATTAAATATTTTCAAAAAATACAAAATGGCGGATTACGGCTAAACAGGCGAAATCGAAAAAATGTTACTCTACATTTTCGACTTATTTTTGTATGTAGAATCTGTGACACCCTGTATAGTGGTGGCCGTAATAAATTTGTACACTTACTTTTCATTTAGTAGATTAGATCTCGTACCTTTCCTATCCCCTGAAAATATTTTATAGGCCTCCCATCCATAGTTTCAAAAACTGAAATGGCCGCCATTTTGAATCTTATAATACACTCTATTTTAGCCGTCTGAGAGAAAATATTCTGAAAACCTTTCTTTGCCTAGAGCATATAAAGAATATTTGTGCCATGTTCCAAGGCCCAAAGACCTGTGATGTTTGAGAATGTAAACTTTGAAAGCCAAAAATGGGCGCCATTTAGAATTTCATAATATACCATATTAAAGCCTTTTGAAAGAAAATATTGCAAAACCCTTTCTTATTACGCATCTAGAGCCTGTTGAGAATATTTGAGCCAAGTTTCATGGTTCTAAGCCTTATAGTTTTTAAGAAACTGCGATCAGTCAGTCAGTCAGTCTGTCAATGGTATTAGGCTTATATATATATATATATATATATATATAAGCCTATAATATATATATATATATATATATATATATATATATATAGATTTACTTTTAAAAATTAAATAGGGTAAAAACGCTGTGTCCAATTTCATCAACTATATCAAAGAAAATGGAAGAAATGAAGTTTTTCAAATTAAAACTTTACCTAATGAAATGACGGTTCATTACTGTTATCTCCTCGGTTCCACTTGAACTGGGATTAAAGTCTGCAACTGTTAAGACATCATTGTCACGGATTAATCACCGAAGAAGAAAATCTACATAATTACCCACTATTACTTGCATAACCTACCTTTATTTATATATTTAAGGCTAAATTCGATGTAAATGGAACAATAGTTTATGTTGACCTTAAGAATATATTGTTCGTTTAATATGAGAAGAATAGCCAAGAAAATGTATTGATTAAGTACACGATTATTTAGGTTAAGTAGGTATTAATCTGGTTAAGTATTATTGGAAAAAGCCTAGTGTATTCAAGTATCCTTAAACTGATAAAAATGAAAACAGCCTGATACCATAGGTTTTTTTATTACTTCCCAATTAGATAACAAACGTCAAAAATAGGTTATTATCATTGAGTCCTTTTAAACTTCAGAATACTCTAATGAGGCTCATTCAGAAGAAAATAACTTCCATCATGCGTAGTTCAGGGGTTAGTGGCAGTGGCACTGTAATTTATACATTAACGAGTGCACTGACAATGCGTTTCTAGTGATGTGAGGCTGATCATCGTATACAGTAGTTCGAACCAAAACACAAGGCGCACGCCGTCCATAAGCCCAATGCTAAAATTAACATTAGTGTTACGGACGGTCTGGGCCTTATAATTTGAATCGGCCTATACTGTCGCGCGTTTGCTTAGCATATCGTGAGTGCCTCAATAAAAAGGCCCACCGACAATCTATTGAGGCGCTCATGCTTTAAGTTTTATTTAGAAAAAAGGCGGCAGTACATAGCTAAAAACTCACTGAGTTACTGCACAACCTGATGTTTAAATTACTGCATTAATGCCACTACTTCCTGAGTTACGCAAGGACTGTTTTTTGGACGGCCGACACATTAAATGGACAATGATTGATAGATTTTATTCATGGATGAAAGAGCCGCTTAGAAATCCTTTCATTTAGTTTCAAACTAATCCAGGAACGTCTTACTCTCATTACTTACCACTTACCTAAATATAAGTTAGGCACGGACTATATACACCACTCAGTAACGTACAAATGGACATAGAGCACTGATTAAATACGCTTGTTTGTTTTTTTTTCAAACTAAATTATTAGAAGAAAATAATTCGAAAATTTGAATTTTGTCAAGAAAAAACTAAATGAAAACCCTTTGTCTTTAATTCCTCGAACTAGTCCCAATTAAAACCATTTCATTAAATTTAACTGACTTGGACTCAGGTCTTACCCTGATTCCAACAGTAATAATTTATTCCTATGAAGAGGGAAAATAAGCTAATAGTGCCATAAAGCATTTCGTAAGTGCAACTAACCAACTTCAATTTTTATTACTTTTATTGTACGAAAAACAAATATTGTAGGTAATAAACCAAGTTGTTAAGAGTTTCGATTGAAATGAAATTACGTGCACCTTTAATATATAAACTAAAATTAGTTACATTTAGAATCAATATTTACATTAAATATTCGTCAGTCGATAACATGAATTTATGATTCCAACTATTTCCTCACTAACTTAATACTACACTTACTAATTACGGTAATGCCCTGAGTAAATTGAGAAACAACAAACAAGTCAAGTTATGTTAGTAGACCGGAGCATCAAAAGATCCCCATTGTCTAAGGATAACAAGAGGCATAACTGAGCGTAGACAAAGCTTCAGCTTCAAGTATTTAGAAGCGCTGTCGTCTTCAAACTTACCCCTTGATTTCGGAGCCTTTAGTTAAGGTTAAAGTTTGTAACAGAAATATTATACATATAGTGATAAATATATATATCGCAATAAATAAAAATGTACTAAACATACTAAATATTAGGTTTAACGGCGAACAATAAAGGGAGGAGGAGTGAATTTTATATTTCAAACTGAATCCCTGAGAAACATATTTCCATTTCCAACCAAAATTCTTTCAATATTTATGTTAGACAACATAACCAACATTTCCTAATTTGATAGCCTTTTAATCTGAATACCCGGAAGAAGCTTCATTAGCGGCTGTATATTCCTTGAGTCTTAAATGTAATCTTACAGGAAATGTAGAAATGATAAAAATGCTAAAATATTACTGACTGAAGAAATATTTCGATTGTGATTATTTGCAAAGTAAGAGTTTTCCTGGTCACCCGATTTGAGGTCTGAAAACAAAATATTTGTCAGAATAAGCTCTTCAGACACAATCAATAAACTACCGTATGTGTGTAGATGGAAAATATTACAGACTGAGGCGCATTCTACTTTGCAAACTGAACTTGACTTCGATGTCAGGTAATCAGAATAAATACTTGTACTAGCTATCAACTAAGTATTTTTCGAAACTTTTAGCTAGTCGAACTAGTCGAACGTTCAGAACTCCCACCAACTTTCCTTTTTCAAGAGTTAACTCTTCTTACTACTTAATGATGTAACAGTTAAAAGGCTAGTTGACGAAATCATACACTGGGTAATGCTAATAAACGGCAATCTCGGCTCCGAACGGTCGTATAAAGCAACCACGAAATGGTATTGCGGCTAAGTGACACTCAAGACAGTTGCTCGTGTCCAAAACGCGAGTAATACACACCTGTGCGAGCGGATAATTTTTTGTCAGATTCACGTGATTGTGATCGCAATCAAATATTTAAAAGGCTGCGTATTTTAGATTGAATACGAATGAATTTTTTTTTATGTGGAAACAGTCTTTTTTACGTAAAAACATTATTTTAATGTAAAAACATGATATTTGTAAAGTACTTGAAAAATTCAACTGCGATTAAGAGTGGACCAGAAGCAACATACTGTCAACAAAAACAGCCACTACCATTTATTCCCAATTTCATTTCCTTTCAGACAAATTGACTAAACTTGTTCCATCGCCTTATTAGACACATTTCTCTTTGTAGCCTTTCCCAAGTAATCAACTTAAGCATGAAGGTTACTTTTAATATTTAGATTTCAAATCTATCATTTCCTATTTTATGGGCCTCCTGAACACACACACACACACACACACACACACACACACACACACACATATATATATATATATATATATTTATTATTCTGTGAAACAAAGTATAGCGAAATCACAACATAATTGGACTAGGATTAACAAAATTTTCTGGTTACTTTAGATACGTGATTGAATTTTATGGCTGTTTTCATGTTTTGCAAAGTTATTATCAGTTGTTCTCATCTTTTACCTGCGATCATCTTTTACAAAGTCACTGCCGCCATATAGCCACAAGCAATCGAATTTCATGGCCACTCAGTTCTTTTGCAGGTTTTGCATTTTTTGGTTACTTTTATTTTGCAGACCTGATCACTTTTCAAAGTAAGCAAAATTTCGGATTACTATTATTGAATGAAAGACAAAAAAGTATAAATTATGCTCCTGGCTGGCAATATATTATGATTCGGTTGTTAAGTGAAAGGCCGCCGCCCTCCTAAAAAAATATTAAGTAAAAAAATGTATTTAGATTCATGGTTGTAAGAAAATGTTGATAATGAATTGGAATGCTTTTTAGAAACTTTTGGAAACTTTGTTCAGTAGCCACTTAGATATCAGGCTTACCATTGTGCAATATTCTACAGACAAATATTCATTTTTATCGTGTTTTCAGCATCAACGCGGGCTCGTCATCCGGATATGGCAGAAATACAGTTCAATGAAGCAGTATCAAAGTGGCTGGTGCAAGCCAAATTAGGACTAACTAGATCAGCAAAGATAAGTAAGTATTGGGATTTTTATTATTAAAATAAAACCCTCTAGTTGTGCTTAGCCGTATTAGCGGGTGAGTGAAAGCGCTATAATCAAAATTAGTGTTAAACATCTGTAATGGCTAGGCAATAAATAACATGGTTATTTATTTACGAAAGGCACATTCACATTACGCTTGTGCTGCAAGCACATGTGCAGTGTCAGGTTGCCAAAACTAAAAGACCAGTTGATCGGCTGAATTAGTATGCAGTGTAAAAATATTGCAGATGTTTTAATTTTGTGTGAGAAACCTTTTGGCAATATATTGCAGCACAGATTTTTGTGGTGTAATTGAGCTTTAAAACGTAAACAAACTTTTTACAGTTCAACCAAACCACGAGTTTTGGCAGACGCTTAAGGACTTTCCAATTTTAGCCATCTTCCAATTTGGTTGTCCAGAACCAATGTTTGTTATTGTAATGCTTTTGTTAGGTATTATAACATTCAGCAGCAGCTTGACAGTATATCTAGAGAGGGTTCATAATTGTAACAAAATATTAATTTCTTGGTCTAGTAAATGAGCAAAAGAACTCATGTCATGACCTTTAACACAGATTTTTACAGGATGGTCTCCCAAGTCCTTAAATTGAACAATTTTACTCTGGAGATAAAAAATAACGTTTTGGGACATCTTTCCTTAAAGATCATGTTAATTGTGAAAGACAAGTTTTGATGCCATACTGAGGAACAGTTTCACATATTTAAGGGCCTAAAACATAAACAAAATTTAAAAAGTACACAAAAACAATGCGATTAGTCGACTTTTTACAGACGGTTTTGGGAGATTATTTCATTCTTTGCCACCTGCCAATACGGATAACCAGAACAATAAACTGCTTGGCAAAGTTTGCAATTAACCTAATTCAATGTTTCTCAACCGGTGGTGCGCTAGAGCCATTTTGGAGGTCTTAATAGTGAACATTTGAAAATTGGTACTTGGAACAACAGCTAGGTATTTTCAACAGCATTGTACTGCAATAAAGTACAGCTTTAAGCACGTTTGGTTGGTAACAATAGGTACCAATATTGTCAATAAAATCTTAAAATTCTAAGTAATTTATGAATAATTCAATTCAAATAAAGAAAGTATCTCTAGGACTTAAAATGACTTAATCATCATTAAGTCATTATATTGCCCAAAAAAAGATTGTTAGCTAATTATGTTCACTCAGGTGTACAGATTGAAACAAAAAAAATGTTTTTTCTCTCTTCTAGGGAAAAAAGACAGATAACTAACAACCACCCAGACGACCATGATGACCCTGATGGGAATGTGATTCCATTATCACAAGAAGAATACTCTTCCTGTCATCATCAAAAAATTGGCACGCAGAACCTTTGGACCGCGGATTCCTCGACTTGTTCCCAGTTCTTTGTGGCCTACTTATTTATCTCTATTTGACTTACCTTGTATGCGAGGTAGGGATAAACCCCACAATAGGAAATTAGGATTGGCTGAAAAGTTATTTAAATACTAGTAATTTCGCTCGCCTAAAGGGATGAAACCCCCCCCCCCCCTCTTTTTTAATTATATTATGAAATTTGCGATAAAATAGGCTTATTTTATTTAAAGATTTTTTTAAAGAAATAAGAAAATAGAAATAAGAAGTTTATTTTCCCCTTTTTTACAATACATGGTTTAGAGAATATATGTTTAGGAAACAAAGAAAATTGATTTGGCATGACCTTCTTATCCACTATATATGATAGTTATTTAAAACATCTAACATTAATATCAAAATGTAAACATTATTGATAAGAAACTTAAACATTACAAATAAACAAAATATCTATATTTATTAAATAACTAAGAGCTTTAATACCTTGAAACTCAATAAAATAATAACAAAAACTATTTTTTGGGGGAAAATTTAGGACATCCAAGGCCTAGCCTGATTGAAGGCTCCATTGTACGTGAACTAATTACAACTAAAACAGTTCTTAGACGATAACTACAATCGAAATAAATAAATAACAATTTTTATTCCTACTCTTTGGGATGAAATAGACACAAGAATAAATGTATAATTTTTGCTGTACACTGAAGAGAAATATGTAATTGTGTCAGTAAATTTATATTATAACAAATATCAAACCTGTATATCAGTAAGGAAAGTGATGTTTGTTTGTAAAAATAGCCATTTCTGCAACTTTTTTGAAAAAATCTTCAAATTGAAAGCATTTTTTTATATAATTTGGTATCAAATTGAACATTGTTGGTGCCATAAAAATTAAACTTTCAGTGCATTCTGGTTTTGGTACAACAAAATTTGTAGCTGTTATTAATTTTGATCGGTAAGAAGTTTCATTAAATTCCAATCTGCCCCTTTGAATGAAAAAATATTTCAAAACTTTGTAGACATACAAATACTTGAGAGGTAAAATTTTTAAATCGAACAATAAAGGTTTTGAAGGTTCAGTCTTTACTTTTTTTAGTATTAATCTAACAAAGTTCTTTTGTTGTAAAAAAGAGAATTTATATTTGTATTGTACGTTTCGCCCCAGCAAGTCAAACCGTATTCTAGCCGACTTTGAACTAAAGAAAAATAAAGTCTTTTCAAAATTTCCTCATATCATATATCCCTTAAAAATAAAAATTCTTAACACATATATACCTATATATATATAACTTCGAACGAATGGTGTTTTTTGCTTCTGGTGACCCCAAAAAGAAAAGTTATCATGGTCTCGGGCCTTCGTCTTACCATGAGACCTGCGGTACTAGCTTCTTCCCTATGGGGGAAATTTGGTTTATTTTACAGATTCTCTTATTCTATTGAATACTGTGAAAAAAGTAAAGCAGATAAGGTTGATCCTTATGGAACGCCGACTTGATTAAGCTTTCAATCAGAGTCTTTATTACTAGATGTTTTTATCTTTTGAAATCTACCGCTTAAATAACACCTAAACCAATTAACAGAATTAATACTAAACTTATACAATTCTAAGTCTACAAACCCTCAATACCACAAAAGCGGATTTTCCTGTCATGTCTTACCTGACAGAGTAAAGAAGTTACTTTTGCAATTTTTGCGTCAATTGAGATATAATGTTAAATATCGTCTTTTGTAAAGTATTATTATTTTCCAAGAAAAATTAATTTGGTATACTAACTGAATAAATTTTTAACTAGATTTTGGCTTTCCATTAGCATAACAGCACAAGGATAATTATAACCTCAAATAAAGATTTTGCTTGGCAATAAAGTAATAAAATTAGGATTTCTTCGCTGCTAATTTTATTTAATCTGAAAAGGGTGATAACGTTGAGTTGAAAATAAAGCAAACTTTTAATTATTTAATATTTAACCTTACCTTACGATCCAATATATAAGGGAGACCTAGGTTTTAGCACCGCAATGCCATCATCAGTCCCATTTGTTATATTTTTTTAATATCAAAACTATTAACGATGAAATTTATAATATTATTGGTATCCGTTATACTTTAGTTCACTGTAAAATTATATTAACATTATTACTGTTACCGTCGATATATACTTTCAAAAAACTTTATTATAAAAGAAACCAACGAAATAATGTACTTTGTTCTTTGCGTTTAAATCTGTCTCATAAACCTTGAGAATTTAGAAGTTAACAGAAAATTCATATCTAAGTTTATTTATTTTCAGTTATAACAAGTAGTAACGGTGAATGCAAGGCAAAATTACAAATTTTTTAATAAAAATTTAAACATAAAAAAATTTTTAATTGACATGATATAGATGCATTTGCTGAATTTCTGTGACAAAAACAGTTAAACTGGTCTAAAAAAGTATTTGCTTGGTATGAAACCTCCTAAATGTAAGGTGAAATACCAAATTAAAGCATTTAAACTTACCACATGAAAACAAAATTGTAAGTCCTGGAAATCTATTAAATCTATAACATTTTGAGTCAAAAATAAATACTAAGATACATTTATGCTAAGAAAGCATTTACTTAAATTGAAATAATACAGAAAATAAGATTGTAGCTACTTTTACACTGCCCGTTAGTGTCCAAGTTTATATTAAATAAGCAGAAACCTAAAATGATGGATGTTGCTCTCTGCAGTGCCGTTGCTTGTTTTGATGTCTTGTGAAAAAAATTAAAAGATTTTTAGTGTGATTTTGATTATGATTTACTTGTGTTTTTTAATATCTATCGGAAAGAGTTATTTCTTTCAAAGGCTTTCAACGACTTTTTTCATACAAAAACACTATCGTCCAGTCCATTTTCTTAGTCAGGCTCACAGAGAGATCTCTCCTTGTGATAAAAAAAACTGTTTAATGATGTATTGAACGTTCATAACTTCATTTCTTAACGTTCATTGAAATGTTTTGATATGATTTCTGGTAATTACAAGACACACGATCATTATTTCATACTTATGTTTCATTTGTTGATGTTTCCGTTTCAGCCACTTCATGTTTTTTTGTGTTTCAACGTCAGTGGCATTTTTAACGTTTTGATCGGGTACGGTCCGAACCCGAGTCTTGATACTATCTAAAGGCGTCCTTTTGCTAGGTAACATCATTAATTCATAGCCCAATCTTAAATGGCAACGGGACCCAATTTCGATTCTAGTAAGGATTTAAAGCGTCGACCCTCAAGTTATGAGGTGAGCACTCTATCCTCGCGGCTATCTAGTCAGTCTTAAAAAATGAAACGCTAGAGCTTGAGCAAGCAATTAATTCTTTGTTTGACATTATATCTTTTATATCAGTGAGTTTATGTAATTAAATGGATATTTGTTGACATTTGTCATCACTGATTAGGAAAACCAACTTTCACGATGTTTCCTGTTCAGGTAGGAACGAACCTAGAGCATAACGAAATATTTGCAAGGCCAAAAAAGCAACTTAAAAAAAGAACTTCATGAAACTTGTTTTTACAAATCAGTGTAGCACATGTTTGCGAAATTCCAATTGTTGTTGTCCTTTATGTTTTATAAACAAATTATCTTTAACATAATTTAATCAGTTATTTAATTATTTAAAAATATCAACAAAAGACTGGTGTCCAGAGCTTGAACCGACGGCGGTGGATGAACCGTAGAAACACAAGGAGTGGGGGAAGAGGAGAGGTGTAGAGGAAGTGATGCAACAGTTCAAGTGACGGCACCTCGCGCAGTCGTGCAGTCATAATTTGATGTTGCGAGTTCAAACATTCGGTGTTCAAACTATTATTTAAAATATAGTTGGCATCAACTTAATAACACTAATGAATTAATAATATTAGTAAATTTAACTAATTAAGTAAGTAGTCTAGTGATTAATTAATGTAACTTTGAACCATTTGTTTGCTAATATACTCAGTAAGATTGTATATTTTCACATTACTTGTTAGGTTCTATTGCATTATTGGGAAATAATTAATGCAAAGTATTCTTAATATTGCTTAATTAAAAATATATACGACGTTATATTTTTAGATCGTCTTCTAAGGCGTGGTATAGAAAACCAGAAAAGTACATACTTGTATTAAAATAGGTGATATTATATTTTTCATCTAATAATAACCATGCTTATTAGCTACAAACCGTTATTGTAATTTATTGTAATCGTTATAAGACATTGTTTACATGTCTTATCGCGTTCGCACCGAAAATAATTTGTAAACAATAACCTAAATAAATAAATGGACTGAATAATTTATCGTATTTAAATTCACCACAATATTTTTAAGCTTTGATAGATATAAGTTTATGTTACTAAACTTCAACAAGGTTTCTATTGTTCACAAAAATGTTTTGTATAGCTCTTACACGATCAATCGTGTTAATGAAAACAGTGGTATTAAAATAAGTATTTTTAATCGTACAATTCATAACATTAGAGACTTGTGACTTGGTTCTCGACAAATCCTGAAAACAATCGCATGGAGATATCTCAGGAGACTGTGTTGCCCAGTGTTTTTGGCCGTTTCCTAGTTTACAACCTAACCAGTTTTTATTTATTTTTTACTTTATCACATATTGGTGATCACAATGAATTCCTAAACATAAAAGTTAAATACCCTGGTAATAATTTGTATACAAAAACCTAAATAAATAAATGGACTAAGTTCTAGTATTATTAAGCTTTGTTACAAAAAAATGTTAGCAGTTCAGTTAGTAGTTTACCTGCAATATACAATAAACATCATAACTGTTGACCTGACGGAAACAAATTAACAGTCTTTGTTTTAATTTAAATACTTAAAGATACATTCACTGAAACAAACTCGAGATTCATGTTAATTTTCATTTTTCATTTTCTTGTAAATTATTTATTTATTGTTCTTTGTAATTTATGAATTGATTAAAAATAAAGTATAAAAAAGATATATTCTCAGGTCAGTCGTTATGTTCAGCAAACGACATCATAGTTGACTAACACGAATAAATTAGTTAGCGCGGACTTCACAAGCTAGCGCCGTCACATTTCAACGATGGCAACACTGCCTACACTTCCCCCACTACTCTCCTCGCTCGGGTTAACCCTCCGCCGTCGTCGGTTCAAGCTCTAGACATAAGTTCAACTAAAGTGTCATATTTCCCATAGTTTCGTTTTCTCATATTGAACTATTCTTTAGCTTTTAAATATTATATGATTTGCCCTTTTCAAAGATGCTTGCTATTATTTACCTGAAGCCTTCTAAACCTTCTAGAACCCATTCTCGTCCTTAGCAATGACCTTCCTGTTCCACCCCCTATTTAGCCACCTATAGAAATAATGGCGAGGAACATTTTATTGAATAATGACCTACCTCGCAAACAAAAAATAATTAGTGTTCTCTAAACAGTTATATTTAATATACATAACAAAACTCTATACAAAAACTAATGCCTATGGAAATTACTACGAACAAACTATATTGAAAATCAAAACTAGCAATATTAATTCAGAAACTATAGATGTCACATCTAAAACGTTTTGTGACAGAATATAATGTAAGCTGTTTTATTCTGACCATGCAAATTAGACAAATCGTCATATGAGCGCTATAATTACCGGTGATATCAATATTCATGAAGCAAAATGTACGTTTGATTTAGAGATTTCGCAAATTGTCATAACAGTTTAATAATTGTACATATTAATTACTATACTCAAATGCCTCTGTTATTATTGGAAACACCACAGGCAGTTTTAAAACAATTACTTTATAACTAAAGTTTTTTAACTGTTTATAACTCATCTACTTGATTTTTTCCCGCTGATAAACAGTGTCAGAAGATTCTAAACCCTTAAAGAGGGTTCATATGCTGCAATATAACTAATATATACCCTGTGTTAATCTTTTTGATGGCTTGGAGATGATTTGGAATATCCGGTTTCTATTCTAATCTAAGGGTATGGTACCTGGTATAGCCCAAAAAGCGGCCAGGTGGTTACTTCGTTTGCCAGTTCATTCAATTACTATAAAATATATAGCTGTTATAAAATTGATAGATAAAAGCTTTTTTATTACTCCATGCAACCTTTATCCCACACGCTGTATTTTCCCTAGCTGGCTGTAGTTTGCAAACATCTATTATGATTACTTAATGTGTTTACACTTTTCTTGTTTATTTCGTTTCTATTATGGCAACTCATAAGGCATTTTTCTTAAATTTTACAACTTTAAAATTCATTTTACAACGTTATTAGAGATATACTCTGTCCAAGTAATCTATCTGCAAAGAACACGTTTAGAGTCATAATTACTTAATTCCAGACTTTGAAGTAAATATTCAAAGCCGCTTTTAAGATAATTGTGCATGCAAGCAAGCACACACACAAGATAACACTGCTCATATTAGAGTATAGGATAAATATATTTAATAATATACAGATGAGCCCACCTCTATCAATTACTAGACAAGCATGATATTTTAGATCCTCTTTTCTCGGCGTGTGCAACATAGCGAAAATCTAAGTACACTATTAGAAAAATACTTTACTGTGGGTGAGCACAATCCCACTATAACTTACTGTAGTAATATTAGAAATTATAATCAAAATGAACACGGGCCTTATGAGTCGCCACATTGGTTACTGAACAACAACGGAGTGTAAACAAATGCAGTGACATGTTTCTATTAAAGGAAAGAGTCATCTATGATAATAAATAAATACATACATATATATACATATGGATGGATGGGTCACTACACCACCCTTACCTTTAAAAAATATGATATTCATTTAATATGGCTGATACGAGATGGCGGCAGAAATTTTGAAATCAAAGACAGTTCAGATTTAAGAATGAACCCTGATGGCTCATTCATATGTAAGGGAAAATCCTATGAATTGAAGGAAAAATCCTATGTAGGGAAAATCCTGTGAGCGAATTTATGACACTTATAATGGTGTGCAATGTTAAAAACCGTACGAAAAAATGCTAACTTTCTACCATAACTTTGCTTAGAGTCAATGTAGAGACCTCTAGTTTGCTCCAATATTCCTATTTTGTTACGACCTTTAATATTAGGTGCCACAAGAAGGCGGTTACTATTTGAAAATCTTTATACACCCCCAAACTACCATATTCCTCCTTTGATCATGAAGGGACTTTGAAGACACCTGGTATGTACAAAAATTAACCCAAATATTATCTAATAAAATTTCAACCATTTACATGTTTTTATTGAAGGAAAGAGTCATCGCAGTTTTATATATAATACGTATATTTATTTATTTACATATACCGGTTGTCTCACCTAAAGTGAACCAATAGCTAATTTTTTTATTATAACTCTGACAAAGTACTTCTTATGGGGCACTTCCCTTAACTTTTAACGCTGCTTTTTGGAGTCACTTCAAAATTTAAAAATATGGCCACCATTTTTCCAATATGGCGGAACACATTGATTTTTCTTAAGGAACACCCTATATTTTAGGGCGTTTTTGGATTTTACTCTTAATTTTAGGAACTTTTTATTCTTTCTCATTTTTTCCTAAACTCAATGGTTCAGCAGATATGATCAGTTAAAGTTTGATTTTTCCTCATTTAAAATGCATTGTGTCCTTATAACTGTGCCATCCCATGTATTCCTTATGGAGTAAAATCATATTCAAAATAACACATTTCCACGATTAAATCTCGACTAAAAGTAATTTTATGATTAAATCTCAACTAAACTAACATTTTTAGGCACTTTTATTCTTTGAAATCTTTTATTAAACCCAACCGTTTTCGATATACAGACCACCAACAATTTCCCAATGTTTTTTAAATGGGGAAAAATTTAACTTAAACTGTTCATGCCTCCTTAACCATTGGGTTTAGGAAAAAATTATAGAGAATAAAAAGTTCCTAAAATTAAGCGTATGATCCAAAAACGCTCTAAAATATAGGGTGTTCCATAAGAAAAATCATAGTTGTCCGCCATATTGGAAAATGGCGGCCATATTTTTAAATTTCGAAGTAACTCCTAAAAGCAGTGTTAAAAATTAAGGGAAGTGCCCCATAAGAAGTTCTTTGTCAGGTTTATAATAAAAAAGTTAGCTATTGGTTCACTTTAGGTGAGACACCCGGTATATGAACCCAAACATTATTTTGTTGGATTTCTATTCAGTAGGCGATCTCTAGTATATATAAATCAGGTTAAAACTTCAGTATTGCTATTTAAACATAATTACCGGTATTCAACAAATGCCAACATGCGTTATTTAGCAGGAAATCATGATCCACCCATGATCTTCATAAAAACATCATGGGCGGTACGCTAGGTTTCTAAAAACTTCTCTAGTCTCGTTTTATATCTTTATCTTAAGGTTCAAAATATTTACAAACACAACCTAAAATAAAAAGTGCCCCCAAAAAGACCGTGATTATTAATATCAATCTTGCTTAATATCGTCTGAAGGTATTTGCTGGGTCATGATTTGTGTTCGGTGGTTCGTCGAAGATTCCTCAAAACAATATCTGATCCGTGATAATGAGCCGACAACACAGAAAAGTATTCGGAAGAGTCTTGAGACGTTTATGACCACGGAAGCATCGGATGCCAGAAGGGAAATTCAAACCCAGGTTGACAGTTGTACACAGTAATGTTCAGGAATAGTTTCTTCCTGGCACCAAGATCTCACTTCGTCCTGTATATTTATACACCGTGTAAACTCTGATTTCTCAGTGACTACTGAACCGATATTTAACATTTAAGTTTCGAATTAGTAAGGATAAGGCGTAGGTTTGCCGAATTCTCATAGAAATTCTGTTTTAAGGGTTACACCCTACAGCCCTTTAAAGGCTGAGTATATACTATTATTATGAAGTATGTACTATTTTGGAAGAATGAAATTTCGAGCAAACAGCTAGTTAAAGTAAACACAGTTTTATTAGTTTGCTATAACTGTAAAGATGAATTTCCACTGCAAACTAAGCTGCAACAGTAAACTAAATGTGAGCTGAACGTCACAAGTTTTAATTGGATATTCAACTGACGTTCATTTGTTTTGATATTAACTAAGTGTTGGTCGAAACTAGATAACCATTAAGTTGTACTAAGGAATCGCGGACGTCAAGGTGCGTAACCAGGTTTGAAGATTTCATTTTGATATGATTCCAGTCTAGTCAAGAAGTACACAAGTTGAGATCAACGTTTCCTAGTTCACAGAGGTTTAACAAAACCTCTGCATTTGTGGACGTACAAGCTGAATATTTCGTATAAATTAAATCGCGGATATAAAATGAGTCATATAACATTGCTAAAACTTTCCATGAAGTGTTTTGTTTGAAAACTGTTTTACAAAGCATTTTTTCACGTTAACAAAAACTTAAATAAACAATATTTCCGAATATAAGTATAACAGTGTATTGCTCTTATGATACCCTGATAGGTTCTTTTTTCAACAGAAAGCAATTACTGGAAACGTTTACATTGAAACACAGCGCCTCCTCTATACAAGAATAATTAAACCAGTTATGATATGTATGCCAAATGTTACCCTTCTACTCATGATGTATCCACCTATTGTTTTAATTTATAAATTGTATTAACACTGTCTTTCAGAGGTTTAGATATTATGTGTTACAGATGTCTGGCTATAGATAGGCTAAGATACTAATAGTTTACTCGAACCATTGCTGAAAAGCGGTAAACCAGATCTGGATATTGCTTATACTTCCATTAAACTGGTAACAGGAGTCGTTAGAGGTGTGATAAAATCATAAAAAGGATATCTACAAAAAAATTAAACATTTGTACTTATCTACATTTTGTTTGTAACTAACAATAATGTTTATGTTTTGGTTTAAAGTTTCTTAATTTTTCTGGAACACGATGACTTATTGAAAGCTATCAGCTTTCTGTATTTTTAAATTGTTTTAATTATGCCTAAAAGGTAATAATTACAGATTGAGCATTATTTTTCGAAACATATTTTAAAATGGATTTCACAAAAACATTTTCGTAAGCGAAACCTATTTTAAGGATCTCGCGTTAAAACTTAAATAAACTGATACAACATCTTACCACAAGAACATACTAGTTTTATTTTAATACTGTCGTTGATCCTGATTGCTTTCATGCTTAAGTATAAAATTAAACTCATGTCCGAGTACAATACAAAATCAAAATTCTTATTAGATAAAAGTCTATGAGTTAAATTTAGATTTTTCAATGCAATTGAATCATAAATTGAATTAATTCACCTAAAGATTGAAATTCATGCAATTTGAAGGAAATGTACATATTTTAAGAACAATTAAATATATAATTTGTAAGTGCGATAAACCTTGGCCCCGTGCAAGCCGATATCGCTCTTGTAGGTCTCTGATCTGACCGCCACCGTGTGTTGTGGTTACTTTATGTGTAACATCTCAAAAACACTTTAGCCTTTGATACTTACGATATGTGGTTAGGGATAGTTACACGGTCATTTTGATGGTTCGTGTTGAAATGAGTTTTTCTCCGGTTTGATACCAATATTTTGATTAGATCCCTATCTTGAGTCGCGACCCTCTTTACAGTTTGGAAACATATGATTCAATATAATAATACCTTTGATCAGTTAACACATTTGAAGTACCGTTGGTCCATGAAAAATGTATGAACTCAAAACTAGTATACGGGGTGTCTGGAAAGTCCGTCACCAAACCTCATAATACGGTTATTTGGTCAAAATAAGAAAAAAAGTCTATATGAAGGTATGTCCAAAATGCATATTTACCCGGATACCTGCCATTTTGTAACATAACAAAATATGTTTTATCTCAAAAATTTTCAAACTGATTTTATTGAAACTCGGTATGTACCTAAAACTTGTTAATTTCAATTTGTGAAAAAATATTCATCATAATGGAATTGTAAATTTCAAAACGGCGGCTGTTTAAGATTTTTAAATTAAAATGCTGGAAAAGGATACGTTTTACAAAACAGACAAAACTATATTAAGAATAACCATCTTTCAAAATGTTTAAAGCATTTAATTTGATATTGATTAAAGGTTCATAACTCACATCAATCTCAACCGGTTTGGACGGCCAAGAGCTTAAATGAAAGCCAGCCAATGAGGAGCCACCTCAATTGTATGTGGGTCTCTGCTAACTTTAGAGATATAGGTATTAAACATATGTTAAAAAAGATTATTAAAAATAAAAACAACATAAAAAACATATGGTTAAAAATATTCTTAACATATTTTATAGTTGAACATATTTTAAATCTAATAAAAATTACGGAAGTAAGAGGAATTTATGTTGGATGACTGATTATAACGCCACCTATATTATTCAGATTTAAATTAGCGATAGTTCATGTGAAAGCCTATCATTAACTGAGTGATTTGAGAACCATAACGAACATTGTGACTCAATTCTTTGACAAAAAAATAAAAAAAACAAATTTTCATTTCGCATTTAGCTTGATAACTCGTCTCACACTCGTCCGGTTTTATCGATCAGGCTCTGCTCAAACAAAAGCCGATAAATCTCTCTGTATTTTAATACCAAAATGAACTGAAAGCCTTGTCAGGAACAGCAGATTTAAGAAAATAATTATAAAAATGTTATTATTTAACCCCCGTAAGAAATGTACAGAGAAGAATTTTCTTTCGAGCATATGTTAAATATGGAATCAATATTTGAGAATTGTAATCACTCTAAAAATCTAACTACGAATTCAGTGTCCATACAACCGCCTTAACTTTAAAAAAAATATATTTTAAATCTAATATATATGGTGGAGCCAAGATGGCGGCTCAAATTAGTTCACTGTCAAAATACAGGACTAGCCATCCAAAGATTTTCACGGCGGTCCCAAGTCAATACGTCGTTATGTAAGGATAAAAAATTCAGCCGAGTGGATTTTTCTAAGCCTTCCCAATGTTACAAAGACCGCCATTTAAAACGTGATTTTGAGGGGTTTCTCGTGATCCGATTTTGGATGAGTTAATATAGACATATTATTAGCAGGATCCCGTCAAAACGCTTATGTTGCAATTGGTCTAGGTCAATCGGTTTTTTACTTGACTTTTAACTGCGTTAAGATTGCTCTAGAGTTTTCAAATACTATCGTCGTATACAAATTCCAAACAGGCAAACAGCTGTGTTTAGGTTGATTAGAAATAATGTATTTGTTAACATAATGGTGTTTTGATGCTTCAGATTTACTAAATTTAAATCAGTTCAATGCTTTTAAAACTTTTCAAATACGGTTTATGTAATAAGAGATGAGCAAATTGTCGAAAATCAACAAAGAAAAAACTTATCTTCATTTTTATAAGGACAAGGTTCATCCCAAGATGTCATCGAAGGAAATCCTTCAAGCCAAGATTATCTAACGTCGCCAAGTGAAAAACGTTGCATTACTCAAACTCAATCCACTTCAGTTTTTGCTGCAAAATTTAGATGTTTAGAAAATGTATTTTCTATTGTTTTTTTAGAAATGTATAATTTGATTATGAATACACCGTTGAGATCTACAACAACGTGCATCACAGCGCTTGGCCACTGAAACGAGCAATAACAGCATCGAATAGAAAAATAAAAACCGAATGAATTGAATAATTGAAGAAAGTGAAGTAGTACTGAATCAAACCCCAAAGTTATCTGTCTTTGTGGTGAGTAATATGAGCTTGTGTGTTTGAAAACGTTACTGGATTCCCCGAGCGAAGCTCGGTCCCCAGATATATTAACCTTATTTGACATAAATAAAATTCAATATATCACTTTTTTCCCAGAAGATCAAAATAAACAAATGGGGTATGGGTACATCTAGTTAATATCTCCTGTATTATTGCAAAACATATATAAATTTCACATTTCTATGGCATCTAGCATAGAATATGTTTTATGATATTCTTACGGGGAAATTGTTATACGCTCATTTAGGGATTCAAATAGATTTTACGTACTTAATTTGAGGCTCCATCTAAATGATTTATTTAAGAATTTTGAATTTTGCTTAGTATACAGGTCTGCTGCTACGGGGGTATTTTATTATTTTATTGCCCACTTAAAAAGCTCAATTATGTAGTTTATACAAAAACACACTAAAATATTCAATCAAAGCTTGCAAATTGTAATTTTCCTAGCTCCATCCATGTCAACATCACTAGACAATAAAGTTCAAAACTAAACATTTTGACAATAAAAAAAAAATCTGTCTGATTTTTCCCATGAATGTTTTACTATTATTCGTTATATCTTATATTATTGTTTCTACAGTTTTCCTTAAATTATACACTCAGTTTACTCTTAAACCTATCGAAATAGATTCCTTAAGAACAAAAGTTAAATATGTTTGTTGGAAGTTTATCTGTTTAATATTTTATTTTTAGATTTTTTCAACCCATTCTGAACCGAGAAATTTATAATTTTGGTCTTGTCCCTGGAATTCTTACTCGTAGGTCGTAGGCAATCAAACCATTTGAAGGCCCCGAACATCATAACTTGTCCCAATAAAAATAGCATATAACTTCCCAGTGCAGACTAATATTTTTTGGATTTCTCTCTTATTCATCTGCTTTAACAAAAAACTGTCATTTGCATTAATATTGCAATTAATACGCTTAGTTATAGGATGACTACTGAGCTTAATGTTTACTTTGTAGCGGAGCTGTTAAAAAGTTAGAGGGCAGAGTAGAGGGCGGAGCCCCCAGCAAGCGAAGCGACCTTTATTACATTCTAAAAGATTTTTTTCAGAGTTATTTACCCCTTTTTTGGTAGTGTAAAACTAAAAATACCATTATTTTGTGTAGTTGTTATATCTTTCTGTATCTTCCTTGTGCGATCGGAGTTGCGGGTTGTATTCAAATTTTAAAGATATTTAAAATAATGTACATAAAAGAATTAGTTTAAATTTAAAAATTTCAAGATTTATATCGTTGGGCAAGTGAAATGCCGATAAAGTATGTCTAAATCCCCGAAAAGATTTTCCGATAAGAATGTCTAAATCTTTTTATCTAATCTTTTTCATTGTTGCGATTACACGTTCTGTGTTATTATCCATCAATTTTGTGTAATATTTTCGTTCATCTATTGTTATACACTTGTTTGTAAAACAATAATTTCATTGTAATACAATACAATGAAATACATTATAGTACAATATATTCCTGTCTAATTAAATAATTACATAGGTAAGAAAGACATATACAAATAATACAACAATATGTATTATTAAAATATAAATAAGAGTCAAGTTTTGAGTATCAATCGAGGAAAATAGTGGATGATGTGGTTCAACTCTTGACAATCGACAGTTGTTTCCGTCTTCTAGATTGAAAATACCTCGTAATCTGAGAGCTTGGACGTGGCCCAAACTAATATTTGTCGAAGGTTATAGTCACTCGAAAGATATCGTGTTTTGTTCCAGTTAGGACTTAAGAATTTTCCCATGGTTGTTACATGTTATTTAATATGCTCATAATATTTAAATGCTGGGTACTCTAGGAATAAGTAAGAATGTACAGATATTGGAAAGCACAATTTCACCAAGTGCAATCGGAAAACATCTAATAAAAGTCAACAAAATTTCAAAGCACAAAAATATGTTTGGGTACCATGCGCAAGTCTTCCAAACTGTAGGAAATTATGTATTTAGCTGTCGCAAGTCTTGAAATCGTTCATCTCGGTTGCTGGAATAGATCCAAGGGTGGAATATCAAGTTTACAGTAGTTATCAAATTCACGGAAATGAGAGCTCAGTTTATTAACTCGGTTGACGTTTAACTCAAAGATGTCTCATAATATTTCAAGCTAAATGTGTGGGGCTAATCAACTCTTCAGGCTAGTGAATCGAAAATCACCTCAAGATTTACATTATTAGCCAATTGTAATATCTCAGATTGCATAGATATTAGTTTAGAAAAAAAAACTAAAAGGCACATGCACGAATTAATTGACCAGGTTCATCATATTTATGAATGATAGTCTTAAAGTTTACTAAAAAGTATAAATTTAACCCAATAAAATTGTCTCTGTTTTCCCTAGCTCTTAATTAGGGTTACCCGAAGTCAATTTTTAAACTGGCCACGTAATCAACACTGTTCCATTACAATAATGATAATTATATTACTGGAGGAAGGTCAATCAATTTAACGGGAGGAAGGTTTTTCAGTGCACATGCGAGGAAAAACTTCAACTAACATGCCCAAAACGTGTTATATTTAACTCTAGGAATGCATAACTAAAGAAGATAAATTTTTAATACTAGAGTTTTATGAATGTTTTGACTTTTGTCTTAATATCACAGACTAGATTATTCTTTTTATTTTAGTGACCTTTTAATCACTGTTGTAGTTGAATTATTCGGGTAAATATAATGCCTATTGAAACCTAGCTTTACTGGAGTTTATTAAAATGTATAAGTTATTCTTGGCCAAACAAATGTACGGAAAACAGCGGAAAATTAAATTTGCGCCTTCTTATATTTTCCGCAATACAGAGACATAATTTTCATTGCTTTCCTGAGTTTGAAAGTATTGTTTTCAGTTAAAATGACGACAAGGCAGACTCATGGACATCATTGTGTACATATCCTACCATAAAAACTGTAATTCGTAAATGTTTTCTTTTTATAAAATTTGCGAAAAGGCCCTAAAATTTCAGTTTTGTTTTACTACTAAAAAAATGTTAAAAGACTTTCTAGTTCTTAAGGAGTATTATAGCCAGAATGAATATTTTACTTGATTTTTGTTATGTTGGACTGCATTTTATCTGTGTTTTGTACTGACGATTGTAATGCACATTATTGTGTTTTTTGACAATAAAGAAATTTGATTTGATTTCATTAGTTGTAAATTTTGCTTTTGTTTGCTAAATGTACACAATTTACTTTTGTTTATTGGTTTTTAACCGACATTCTCAACATTTTTTTGTAAAATGGAAATTAAACTGAATAAAGTTTATCTAAACTGAATACATTAGGAGGATCGTGTATTCTCCTAGGCCGTAAAGACAATCCCTTATCGTAAAATATAATTTTAAGATTAAAGCATGCAGCAACATCAGTGAACCTACTGATAGTAAGTAGATTTATTGGGAACAATTACAAGTTATAACGCAAATTTATGAGTATTACTGTTAAGTTGAGCTTCGTTGGGGACATGAACAAATTATAATACGCGGCGAAGAGGTTCACTTATATTTGACACGATGTATTATTTATGTACCGGGTGGCTTTTGCTTAGAACACAGAAGAATTACTCGGAACACAGAGTACGGACCGTGCCGTAGACGGAGCTTGCTGAGTAAAATAGTTCAGCCCTGAAAACAATATAATGTTGCTAAAGATACCTCTTATTATTTTTATAACAATTAATAAAAATGTGAAAAAATATAAATTGTATTTTAATTATTGGTTTATGTACATGTTTCAGACATTTCTCTTCGATCACGGTATATAACTTCAATAACACATTTTATAGCAAAATAAATTTATCAGAATTTTTTTAAAATATTATGTTGACAGCAATGATTTATTTGGAGTAGTTTTATTAACAGCTTGCATGCTCATTATTTAATGTACATGCTGATATTTCAAAAATATCATTGCTCCTTTTCTCTAGTAAACCTTGGTAAACATTATTTCCGGAAACAATTACATTAGGAATTCGACACTGATGTTGGGCAAAAGGTTCTATTGAGCAGTTAGCGTCACCTGCGAGGTGGTTAAGGGAAAAGAGAATTCGGAGAAATACTTTTTTGTCATATTTAAGGTAACAGTCCTTTCTCGGAGTTTAACTATACATATTCATTAGAGAGTTTCAGCATCTTATTAAAAATCGCGTTAAACGCAAACGCTAAGTAATAGAGTTTGGCGTTTAACGTATGAGCGCCTCATTTATAGTTTTACATTTCCTTAAAAATTACATTTAACGCTAACATTAAACTTAAAATTTTGCTGGTGTTGTTTTAATCAATAGAGGCATAGAAGTTAGGATTGTTCATTTATAATACTTGGTTGTGATTGCTTGTGTTGTTATGAAAGAAATTTTAACTTTATCGACTTTTGGAGCTATAACTGATTAAGAACCATAGGAGTTTTCATTGATGAGTTGAATTGAAGAAAAGCTCCGGAAAACAGGAGAAAGAGGTATGGTTAGTTTGAAATTGAACAGCTATCTGATAAAGAATGTTATAAGCTCTTCCGTTTTAATATAAAATGATATAGTAAAAATCGTAGAAATGTTGAATATCCCTAAAGTGATTCAACCAATCACAGGTACTCTGTTTCTGGCACGTCCATGTACTTAGACGTCTGTGTTACCCTAACAGACTTTCCGATATTAAGCCTTTGTTCGCGCTGTCATCACCGTACATGTCAACAATCAGCAATTATGTAATGAGAATAGTTTTAAAAGCAAAGGATTATTGTATTTGAGAATCCATCAATGGTTAACTGGACAGAGGTTGGAAGGTTATGCAAAATCATTGATTTCATTCATTGATTTATGGGCACAAAAGATATCATTGTCTAAAATAACAATCCGTCTTGTGTCTTGATGGCATTGGTTACTTGTCTGTTGGGACCGTTCAAAGTAGTAAGGCACGATGAAGGAAGTCTACGAGAAAAAAACTTGTACAACCAACTCACTGAAGAAGTCAAATTTAACAATGAAAAATGATTATGGAGATCTATTAAATGATTTGTGTGTTAGTATCCTTGTATGTTATTTTTGTAGTGAGTTATAAGTTATTTTTTTCTGTTAATGTGTGGAGGCGGAGAAAGGACAGTTTTGAACATTGTGTGTCTTCAGAACTCTTCTCCACTCACTGGCCATTTAGGCCTTGTGGGGAAATCCATTTTATAGTTATTATATGCTGTTCCTTGTAACCTTATGAATGGAAATAAAATCTTGTATCTTGTCTTGTATCATATCCCATTGGAGAATTTTTTATTTTCCCCTTTTCCAGTAGGAATTTAAAACATGAGATCGATGAGCCCTTTAAGACAAGGAGTTGAGTGGGCATTCTGGAAGATAGTAAACGAAGTTGCTTTTCTTGGCTTCAAGAAAAACAAAAAATTGCTTTTAAAGATCCAGAAAAAAGTATAAGATAGGTGATCTACCAGCCAACTGCCATACTTGCCTATATGGAAGTCAATGTTCCACGTATATTGATGTCAAATTAGTATCACTTGAGCAATTTTTACTTGATTTAAGACAAAACTCAATTTTAAGGACGCTCTGGCATCGATTCCTTAAGAAAAATTGTTATTATTTGGTCATTCTATAGATTTTTAAAGTGTAATCCTACTGTCAATAGTTAAGCAGTTATACAATTAATAAAACTATTTACAACTTACGTGTTATTTCATTTCTTCTGTAAGTTTGAAAGTTATTAAGCTATAATTAATTACCCATATCATTGTAATATAAAAATGTTTAATAACAAGAACATACTATTTAAAGACTAAGCTAAGACCTAATATGATACTAGTTTAACTATTAAGATAACATTCTGGGAGGTTTGAAGAGTCTTGAGGACAAATGAATGTCACTTTAGATTATTTTATGATTCTTTTAACATAGATTTTAATATCTGTCTGTAACAACATTTATCGTTGCTCTCTATCTCCGTGTAACCTTTATCTTCTTTCATCAATTGCTAAAGTCAGTCTTTTCCCTTTTTCTTCCAATCCCTTTCCACCAGTAGCCGACATTCCTCCATTGCCTGATAGTCTTATTTACTAATCTTACAATGCGGTTTCCTAATGACATTTTACAAAGGATTATTTTTTTTAGAGAAAATATATTTATTCTTGATATTTTTAATTAGTATTATTTTTCTCATATTATCAAATGTTTTTTTGAAGTCTTCACTACCCGGTAAGACTTCAAACAAACATGGTTCGCTTTTACCGGGCTCCTATGATTTATTGAGCTCTCTTACACAAGATATATTTAATTTGACAACTGAAATTGAAGCTATCGAGTGATAAATAGAGAAAAAAACTCGACAAAATTTAACTGAATGTTTTGCGCACCTTGCGTTCGCTTGAAACTTTTCTGATTTATATAAGTAATGGGCCAAATGAAAGCCGGTAGTACACTTAAGGTTCGTAGACCAAAACTGTTTTTGGTATATCAATTATAACTGGAGATCCTTAACTCGAGTAAATGAAAATGCTTATGCTTAAAATCTATTATTATGTTTTGAGGTCTATAACTTTCCTTAAATTCGACCGATGAAAATGATCACTATCTCAAATGGAATTCTGCAATTCAATAAGTATTTTAAGACCAAACACAGTTATGTTCCTCGTTTCAGCCTGAAGATTTATAAAAAACAATGTTAAGAAAGTACTGTAAATTGTAAACTCCCATAAGAAATGCACGGAGATGCATTTTTGTTTTATCGTGGTAGGCAAATGAATGCGGATAATTGATGGCTAATTCGCGTGTGCATACCTTTCATTTGAGATCTCAATTGTGAAAATCGGTCGAATGAAGAGACAAACGAACACGGAAAAGAAAACTGATATACAGGGTGAGTCTTCTAAGCCGTCCACAACAGATTTTAGGCGATCTGCTTAACATACAAAGACGGAACAAAACATTTCAGTAGTCTGCGCCCCACTTGAGCAGGCCCCGCCCCCTTTGGTCACGTGACCTGTCACGTGACCCGCCCCTTTGTTCTGATTGGTCCCCCACCCCTCCTAAGCCCCGCCCCCTTACCCCCGCCCTCCCAAGCCCCGCCCCCTTACCCCCACCCCTCCTAAGCTCCGCCCCCTATGGATGTAGTAAAGATGGCGTCTATCAAAGATGGTGTCCATCAAAGATGGCGTTGTCTTTCGCGCCGAAATTCCTAACCTCACTCTTCTCCCGCCCTCTTCTCCCGCTCCATATTTACCCTATGGACTGTTAACCTCTATGTCTGATACTCTGTGGATTATATTACCCAATGAATTATATAATTGTCTTACTCTATGGAGCTATATATTATTTCTTTACTCCTTGGAGTTATATTAATTTTCTTATTCTATAGACTATGTTACTCTATGGAACTATACATTATATGATATATGGATCGTGGAGATATAGCAGAAATAACGTCATCAGCTGTGCCAGCGGTCATGGGACCGTGACGTCATCTGTCATGTGATCCGCATCTGTCACGTGATCCGACAGTCAAAAGATGATGTAATTTTTTGTGTTCCTAAGCTAACTTTTTTAGGGGTAGTTTTTTAAATGTTATAATTTCGCGCTTAGGACCCCTCAATGTGTTTCATATAAGCAAATTAATTTTCGTTCAAAAATGATGTATCAATTGGGCAGGATATGATAAGGATAACATGGTGAGATAAGGTGGTATGTGGTTTCCGGGTAATGGAACGGGCTATCAACATGACATCCGGAGGAAAACCACATGACTCCGGAAGAAAAGTGTTATCAGTACAACATCCGGGATGTGGTTCTTTGTTTATTCAACTATTATTTTGGAGGGAAGGTAAAATGCTGCGCTGTGATTGGTCGGAATAAACGGGCGGGCATCCTATTGGCTGATTGGTTTACCTCCATCGGTTTACATCTTGCCTCGATCACTCTGTTCCTGGCTTTCGAGTTGTTCAGAGGTGTCTGCGCTGTGTTGTTCTAGCGTGTTCTATTGTGCAATACTGCTGTGAGTATTTAGAATTAATTCAGTTTTTTTAAAAGAACTTAGAAAATTGTAACTTAAATAATTAATTCGAATTTTTTGTTTAAAGAACTTAGAAAACTTTAACTTAAATAATTAATTCAGATATTTGCTAAAAGAATTTAGAAAATTTTAACTTAAATTTCTGTTTAATTAATCTTTAAAGTACTTTTAATAATTATTGGCTTTTATAACCTAAATTTTTAAGTCCCTGTGAAAATGACTGAAAGTTTGGAGCCTAGTCCCTCAATTATTGAGAATGAGATTGAATCTGAGATGGGAGAGTCTAGTTCTTCGATTAGTATGGAGGGGGAGACTCATGTTGTTGAGCCTGTTGAAATAATTAGTGAGGAGGAGACTCTGTCAAAAAGTTTAGGCTTTATGGTACTAAAACCATTTTTAAATTTTCCAACCCTCCTCCTGAGACCAGTGTGTTTGATTGGCTAAGACAAGGTTTTGCAAAAATAGTAAAACAAATGAAAGAACAAGCCCATGAAAACGACCAGCTTGGGTTTACTTTGCAGAGTCTAAATTTAAAAAGTAAAGATCCGGGTTATGTTGCTTTTCGCCCTGCCAGGGAAGTTGATGAGGATATCCTTTGGCAAATTTTTGGGGGTATTGTCCAATCCAATTCGGAATCAATTAAGTCTACAGACACTTTTAAAGTCGAATGCACCCGAGTGAATCTCCCTGTAGGTTCTGGTAGGACCCGGCCTGGCCTCTACAACACCTTTGAGGAAGAGTGTAGAGCAAGACGAGGAATTGTAGTGATACAAAACAAAGATAACCTGTGTCTCCCTCGTGCCTTGGTGGTAGCAATTGCCCATGCAAACAAAGACCCTCTATTCAAAGCTATCCGTCAAGATGATAGAAAAAGGCAGACCATAATGGCTCAAGAACTCATTCGTAGGTTGAGGGTAGAGATCTCTGAGGATGGTGCAGGTATCCCTGAATTGGAAAAATTTCAGGACTTGTCGAAAGACTACAAAATTACTGTGTATAATTACGACAATAAAGGCCGTGATGTCTACTTTGAAGGTAGGGTTGACAACCCAAAATTCAAAATCAACTTGATCTTTCACAATGGTCACTACAATGTAATCACCAGTCTAACTGCTGCTTTTGTATGTAAGTACTTTTGCGAGGCATGCCATGTCCCCTATGACCATAAGGGTTATCATAGGTGTTCTAATCTTTGTCCCTATTGTCAAACCATCTCGCCTCCCTGTAAGGAGGAGCATGGGGGGATAACTTGCCCAAAATGTAACTTGACACTGAGAAACCAGCACTGCTTTATCGCCCATCAGGCTGATAGGTGCAAAGCTGTGTGAAAATGCCTTGACTGTGGGAAACTGATTTTTTACAGAGAAAGGTCCACACCCCACAAGTGTGGAGAAGTATTCTGCAAGCCTTGTGGAACATATATAGATCCTAACCATAAATGTTACATGAGGCGTAATGATGGCAAACCAAAATCTAAAGACTTTCTTTTTATTTTCTTTGATTTGGAGACTCGCCAGGACGAGTCCCTCCCCTCTGACCCAGAACAAAAAATTCATAAAGTAAATGTATGTGTTTCCCAACAGTTTTGCTATCAGTGCATTGACGGAAAATTTTGCATGGCTTGTAAGAACCGTATGAGAGTCTTCAACTCTAATCCGGTTCAGCAGTTCATGGAATATGTCTTGCAGGTACGCAGACAATTCAAACATGTTTGTGTAATCGCCCACAATGGTCAAGGCTTTGATTTCCAGTTTTTGCTCAAGTATGTGCTAGAGGAAACAAAATTTACACCAGAATTGATCATGAGGGGTTCTAAAATCATTTTAATGGAATTGGACAATGTGAGGTTTGTGGACTCACTGTAGCCAAATATATATTCCAACTATACAAGATGAAGTCGAAAAACAAATCAATTCATAAAAAGAGTTTTTATATATATAATTTTTAATATTACTTGATTATATAACCAACTAGATGACCCGACAGACGTTGTCCTGTCTTCTTTATGAATAATTTGTTTTAGTTTGAATAAATATTATCAAAATAGTCACACCAACAACATAGCTTTTATTCTAAAGCTTTTTTCATATGCAACATTGTTAGTTTTGTTTTCTGGTGCAAAAATTATTTTTTCAGTGTTCCGACACGGGAACAGTCGACATACAATTGGCCATGTGAAAATCATGGATTTTCAAGGTTGTTTCCACAAATATTCAACGACTGTCCATTTCATTTGGACATTGCAAATGCAAGCTGCTGGAAATTGTTGCCGCTTAAAATCAAAGGGCGTATCGTTTTGAATTATTTAGAAACGTGGAAAAAACATCTTCACCTTTGTAGTTTTTATCATACCCAAAAACACAAAGTGTTGAAGGGTCGCCAAGCCCTAAAAATATGTGATATCAAAGTGCATACCAAGTCAATTTAATTTCCTGTAGTTCAACAGTGTTCATTTGAATACATAATTAAATTTATTTGAGTACTATTGTTCTGAATACAGATTATAATTCTTCTACATGTACTTGGCCAGCAGCTTATGAATTTATTTATTGATGTTAAAAGACTTCTATGTAGTTCACTTTGGAAAATACAAACATTTCAACTAATTTAGCGTCTGTTAAGCTGCTGGCCAAGTACATGTAGAAGAATTATAACATGTATTCAAATGAACATTGTTGAACTACATGAAATTAAATTGACTTGGTATGCACTTTGATATCACATATTTTTAGGGCTTGGCGACTCTTCAACACTTTGTGTTTTTGGGTATGATATCACTGTTTTTTTAAATAGATAAATATAGTAAAACAACGTAAAATACCTGCACTGGGATCAGCTTTGTCAGCTTTGTTTACATAAAACATGTGATGCTGATATTTGATTGAAAACCAGGAGCTACATTTTACAAATGGTAGATTTAAAAGCAAGTTTGCCATGAGGGTATTTCGTCCTAGGCGTATATATATATATTAACTGAGGATCGTTTGAATTTCTTCTTATTACGGGCTTTTAGCCCCTTCGAGCCACTAGTGAAATATAACAACCACATTTTGTAGTGTCTCCTAAATTGATAATAGCATTTTTCACATTCATAGAAACTTTATACACGATAAGGCTTTTTTTATTTTAAGATTTACCCCCACATATTTTACATCAAAACACGCGTCTCAGATGTGCAGATTCCCGTAAGCACCTTTACATTTTTAATTTAGGCAATTAAACTTGAAAAAGTGTGAAAAACTGATTAGAAAATAATTTGTGTTTTGACAATGGTTTTGACAGGAACGAAAATGTAAACAAATAAACATTTGATCAGCTGTGTGGTATTTAAATAGCCTATATAGATCACAGACCAAGAAAACAAACTTAGATATCAAAGTAGTTTAAAACTCTGCCCAGCTGTTTTTTTTTATTTGAAAAGGAATAAGGCGACGAAAATGTGTTGTGATCGGACACTTTATATTCTTTTAAACATGCTAAGAACGAGTCGACGAAGAAGTTTTATAGCGGTCGGACACGGCGGGGCAATGTACGGCAAGGTGTTCGCACACGGCGGGACAACGTACGGGAAAGTGTGCAAACATAAGCTTCATACGCGGAGCTGGAACAATTAGTAGAAAATTATACTGAAAAAATCGCACTAACAAATTCAAGGATTCAGCAGAATTCACTTGGCGGGATGGCATTACCATGTCATAAATGTGGCGCGCTACATTTTCAACCAGAAAAAAGAGGAAGAGACAAATGATTTTCATACATGCTGCCATAAGGCAAAAGTAAATCTACTTATTTCTCAACAAAGCGATTACATTCAAAGTCTTATTACTGGTACCGATAGACTGAGCAGAAACTACAAAGAAAACATTAATTCCAAGAACGCCGTGCTCGCAACGATAGGCAAAAGAGCTATTAAATTGAAGAAAACAATGGCGGAGGGTTTTTCATGTATAAAGTGTAAGCAACAATTTATCACTCAATTATAGCACCTTACAACCGTATGGAGAACATTTGTTATATGCTCTGTATCTATGACGGACGTCAAAATTGGTGATCAAGAAAGAATGCTAAACAAAGCCAACGGCTCTTGCAGCAATGAACTCATGCACAGCTTGACTAAACACTTGATTAAAGTTAATCCCTAAGCGCAAATTTTCAACGTGAAGAGTTACGTTCTGAAAAATACTCCTGAAGAGCAGCATACATAACTCGGAATGCACATTGTCTGAGATCGAAAAAAATATTAGCGCCGATACAAGGACATAACTTCTAATGATGTTGCTATTATTTTTAGAGCAAACGATAGCGAACTACCAAGTGTGAGCGTGACTTGATTATTTACCCGAAAGATAAGCCATTTAAAAGAGTATATTCTTCAATTTTGCCCCGACCCAATGGCTGACCTGTTGCTTTTTCCATATTTTCCATTTGAAGGAAGTGCACAACGAACATCGCTTAGAATGCTGCAATATGCATCGTAATGAGTGGCTTTAAGAGACACTTTCAGCACGCTACATCGTTCCGAAAACCTATTTTTCCAGTAGATTGACGACATATGTGCGCATAGAAGGCAGCCGATCATTTATAATTTTATTAAATCGTGCGAATACGCACGGGTTCACCTAGTTATTTGAATTTCTCTATTTTGAAGCTCTGGTATGAGAAGATTTGTAATTTTCACTTTGAATGAATTCCAAAGTTTTAATTGAAAAATCAAATAGTTACTTAAGCTTGAAATTGTTATTTTTTGTAAGTTGTTGCAGTTGCAGCATTAGGTACAATTTTAGTCCACAATAGGTTGCCATTTTTCACACTGACGGTTGAATAATTCTTCAAATTTAGTTTTTTTAGTGTTGTGAGGAATTGAAATTGGAAAAACAAAGTTATTTACATTTACATTCACATTGTGGTTGCATAACATTTTGTCGTAACTTTTACCATATATTTGAAATGTAATTCAAGGGATTGATACAATGTTATTAGTTGATTGACAAATTCAGCACCATCTTGTTGTTCGATTGCGTTAAAAGGAGGATCTAACTGATTTCTGATATTTACTGAAATTAAAAGTTGGTCTTTTTTGTTGGGAAATGGCCAATTTAATCATAGGGGAATCAATGGCGTAGTTTGTTATGGAGGTTATGATAAGTTGGCTGTTTAAATTCACTGTATTTTTGCATTTGCATAGCTCGATACATTATCAGAATTTTGAAAACCAAATAAATATTATTTACCAGATGCTTGATCGCATAGGATATAAAACAAGGCTGGGTCAGTGTGGCCTTGATAAGGCACTGTAGTATATAGCCAATGTAATTGAAAATAATTAACTTGAAACAGCTGTTCATGTGTTGAACCTATAAGTACAATATTCAATTAAACTCTGCTAGATGCAAACGGGCCCTGGGCAGTTCGGGTATTCTTAGGACTAGGATTAGCAGTTTCAATGGACATGTACTGCAGATATTCAGTTTAATATGCATGTACCCAAAAGGTTTCGGTATTATCACAAAGCAAATTGCTATTATTTATTGGCGAGATTTAAACCCGGGATCCTGGGGATCGATGTTCCTCGCTCCACCACCAAAAGACATACTTTGTGACATAATCGTGAACCCTCAAACTTTGGATAATTCTTGAATTAGAATTTTTTATGATAGACCTTATCAAACATTCGGCGCTATGCCTATAATCTTTGACTTTTCCCAGTTTGTGAGTAAAGTGATATTGCTTCTGTTCAAACAAGGAGATTAGAGTATTTACTGGAGGTACTATGACGATGACTTTGTTAATGAAAAAGACCCTTTCGTTTCAGCAGGCCGGCAATAAGAGGTGGACTAATTAGTAATTTAGTAATGGAAAACCATTCTTTGAACAGATATTTAAAACGGTTCGAATCTTGAACAGAGGTTTAGGATCGGTAAAACAAAAAAAAATGTTAATTATAATATTCATTATTATATATTTTCATTTATTTAATATTCATTATAATTTATATATTTGTATAGTTATATAAATAAGTTTCGATGCAACAGAACCCTGAAATAAGAGTATAAATAAGCCTATTAACCATATAAATAGGGCTGCCATACGTCCCGGTTTGACCGGGACAATCCCCGTATTTTATTCTTGTCCCGGTGTCCCGGCCGGTTTTCTTGATGTCCCGGTCAGTTTTTAAATTGCGTAAGTTTTTATTAAATAATGATCTAAACCCGTAGATTAACAAGTTTGCAGTGGCAAACGAAGAAACAAGAAAACATTCTTATATAATACATGTACTTTTGTTTTTAAGTTGTATTTCATTCGCATAAAATACATATTTTTATTTATCATTGAAGTAGAATAAATTAATTGTAAGTTTTGCTTCATGTAATGAATTATTATCAAAATTTACCATGGTAAAAATTTCACTGTCACAACAGAAAAAAGAAAAATGACTTTTTTCTCAAATCATTAAAATTCAAAATTTTGCTCTAAAACTTTTATAAATTTTTACCAGATTATAGGTTTTTTCAAAAGTAAATTTTACCTCAGTATATTTACCTAAAACTTATTAGTTTGACTCAATAATCTGGACACAAAATAGATCTGCTTGAACTGAAAAATTAACTAGAATTAACCATTTTCCTCCAAAATTTCCAAAAATTTCCGGGGGAACCTCCCTCGCCTTGGGGGGTATTCAATACCCCCCCGGAGTGTCACACACTGGAGCATCCTTGGTTAGTCCTGGAGCACCGCTTGAAATATATGGCAGGCCTACATATAAATAAAAAAATAATAAATTAAACAAGTCTAGCGTATCTCCTGTCCTACCGTCCTCTTCATAACTTTTAAACTTACCAGCTGATCAACGTTTTACTGACGAAATCGTTTCTTCGTGGACTAAGCTTGTTTACGTTTTAAATGTCATCGAAGATTTGAAATGAAAATTTTAAAAGTTACTAGTTTTAATATATAGTGCTTTCAAACTTTGTTCAGACTATCAAAAGGCACTACTACGAGAAAAAATAGGAGTGAGTGTGAAGTTTCATTCAATTCTGATGAGGAATAAAGTCGCTAGGCTGTCTGAACAAAACGAGGTGGAAGATTCGCTCAAAAGTGCAAAACCGGTAACTTTTTTGGTCACTTTAAACATTTATTGCTAACTTATTAGAAGTCTTTAAAAGAAACTGTCGTGTTTCTTGACGTTTTTTTGGCCGGTTTATTATGTTGAAGCAAATTTGTCTCAAGTTAAGGCTCTAATTTTCTTTTTTGAAAAGCGAAAAATTGGCTCCTAATCTGCGCTGTTAATATAGTCACTCACGTCGTTCATTCGTTTCAAAAGTCCACCAGCAGACGACGAATGAACGACGTGAGTGACTATATTAACAGCGCAGATTAGGAGCCGATTTTTCACTTTTCAAAAAATAAAATTAGAGCCTTGATTTAATATAACTTCGCTTCAACATAATAAACTGGCCGAAAAAACTTAAAAAAACACGACAGTTTGTTTTAAATACTTCTATTAAGTTAATAATAAACGTTAAAAGTCACCAAAAAAGTTACCGGTTTTGCACTTTTGAACGAATCCTCCACCTCGATTTGTTCAGAAAGCCTAGCGACTTTATTTCTCATCAGAATTGAATGAAACTTCACACTCACTCCTATTTTTTCTCGTAGTAGTGCCTTTTGATAGTCTGAACAAAGTTTGAAAGCACTAGATATCAAAACTAGTAACTTTTTAAATTTGCACTTCAAATCATCGTTGACATTTCAAATGTAAACAAGCTTAGTCCACGAAGAAACTATTTCGTCAGTAAAACTTTGATCAGCTGGTAAGTTTTAAGCGTATTAGGGAGGACGGTAGGACAGGAGATACGCTTGATTTGTTTAATTTATTATTTCTTTTTATATTATGATAGGTTTATTTTTTAAACTATTATTTCAGGGTTCTGTACCAATGAAACCTATTTATATAGTTTTACAAATACCTATATAAATTATGATGAATGTGTGTCTTATATAGTCTATTTCCGTTTTACCCAACCTAAACTCATGTTCAAGATTCGAATCGTTTTAAATTTATGTTCAAAGAATGGTATTTCATTACTAAATTACTAAAGTCTGCCAAAATGAAAGGGCCGGTTTTCATCAACAAAGTCATCGTCACAGTACCTCCAGTAAATACTCTATTCTCCTTGTTTGAACGGAAGCAATATCAGCTGTTTGCGGAAAAGTTGTCAGGTAAAAAAGTACAGATTCATACATTATCTATAATTAATGACTTTTTGGCCGGTTTATTATGTTGAAGCAAATTTGTCTCAAATTAAGGCTCTAATTTTCTTTTTTGAAAAGTGAAAAATCGGCTCCTAATCTGCGCTGTTAATATAGTCACTCACGTCGTTCATTCGTCGTCTGCTGGTGGACTTGGCGACGAGACACGACCGTGCCTCTAGATTTTTGCGAAATCGTTGCCTCAATTATGTTGTTAATTAATTTTTCACCGTCAGCTGAGTGCCATTTCAAAACCGCAGTAAGTTAATGCTTCGCAACACAATAATTACTGAACCGACTTTTAGCTGAATGGATATTCTTCATTATATAAGCTGATATCACATAATCAATTTCATTCGGTTTTATCCTCTCAACCAACCAAATAAGGATGTGTGCGTGTTGCAACCCGCGTTTTTGCCATTCTACTGAATACATCCCACAATGCGTCTCACCGAACATGCAATGCTTAGCAATAAAATCCATGAGTAACTTCATTTTCTTTTAAAACCTCTTGAGGTAATATGGCGATCAATTGGAGATTGGCCAGGAAATAATTCTTGTAGAATTTCTGACCAATTTGAATTGTACGTGAATGTAATAAACAAATCTGTTGTACCATAATGACGTACATCTAGCTTAGCATCATAAGCGCACTTATGCTCATATGTCGCGGACTTTTGACGTATGTTGCTGAGAGAATAGTCACTCTGCCGTCTTTAAATGTATTTCAATCAGTATTGGTAGAATCCCCAAGATGTACGTACTCCACGGAACGGAGTTTTGCCTGGTTCAACCTGATATGCCAATCGTGTCAATTGTAGTTGGCCACTGGTGCAGCACATTACAGGGGCTTCATTTTTAAACCTATAATCATTGCAACTGTTGACACACAGTGTTCATTGAGCCAATAGCAACTATTGGCAATAAACTGTAATCGATCGTCGCGTTATAATTGAACGCAGCTCAATGGGGATTGAATGCAAGATCTCCTTGTTGATGGTTTAGATCAAATAAAGCACATTCGTCTTCATTTCGAGACTCGTTTTGCTTGTCATTTTGACTTGCCCGAAAGTGTCCTACACTCATAGCACTGCGTTCTCTACGGCCCAGGTTGTTGTGTCGAGGGTAACGTGGCATTTTCAAGAATCAGAACAATACTGAATCAATGTTATATTAAACTTAAAATATAGTCATGATTTTGGCGAACTATGAACTCAAACACTTCTCAATCTCTCTGGTCAAATAAAAAACTGCAGTTTATCACACACTCATAAGGCTTGCAATATTTTATGAATTTTTCTAAAACCAAACAAAACTATGAGGATTTATCTTCATTTCTGTACATCCTAAAAGGTTAGTTAGATAAAAAGGTAGATTCACGTTTCATGTAATCAGAATTCTTCAGATACATAAATTAACTTAAGATTAGACTTTTTAGTTTCACAAAATCCTTGAACTACAAAAGTAAATAATCCAAGTGTAAATAAACAAACATATATTTCAGATTCACATTTGTTTACATGTCAACATATGGTTATGATTTGAAATAGTTCTCAAGTTACTCCACCAGAATGCATACATGGTCAAGTAACCTTATAGGCCTGTAGGACAGAGCCCTAAGGTCGTATTAAAAATTTTATTTCACACACACCTTGTCCTAAAAAACACGAAGAAAACAAAAAAGAATTATCCAGTTTGGTGCACAAATAAAAAAGTTGTAGATTTACAAAGAAATAGGATTGTTTTTATTTATTTACGTAAGATTAACATTGTAACAACGTACTGTGTTTACCACTCATTTAATTGATTTTTATTTATATAGATATAATATTATCCAGTTCTAAATTTAAAGTCTATAACATATGTTTTTTAATCACCTGTAAGTTATAAAAATGTAAATGTTTTGATAACCTTATCAATAAGACTGATGATGGTATTTGAAACAAGACCGAAATATATCGTTCTTAAAAACGATTTTTTTTTGTATAATTAAAGCGATGAGTAGCGAAAAATCAAATAATAAAGCTGAATTGAAAACTAGTTCATGATTGTGTTATTTCATGATTGTGTTATTTCATAATGAAATAACAAGATAACATCTGATATTATTTCATAATATCAGATGCCCTCCTCATGTAATACAACATTTTCTAAGTAGGCTAGTCCAAAAGGTTGATCTGCAGACAACCATCTGCAGACATCTGCAGACTGATTAGGTATTTTTTTCCGAAAACTTTTACAAAAAGTTAACAAAATCATTTATCATTAGTAATATTCAAGAGATCTCTGCGCTGGAACGAAAGCTGGAATAGAAGGTGCTATACATGCTATGACGGACCTATTCAATGAAAATAACCAAAATTGTATTTTACTTGTGGATACTTCAAATGCGTTCAACGCCTTGAGCAGGCCTTTAACTCTGTGGAATGCTAGGGTACTCTGGCCTCGTTGCACTCGTTTCCTATTCAATACATACCAAGGCTATGCAACCATTATGTTTAGAGGAAGCGATAAAATCATCCTTAGTCAAATCAAATCAAATCAAATCAAATCAAATCAAAACTCGGTTTATTTCCTTCAAATAAAAACAAAATATATACATCGAATATGATAAGAAATAATAAGTCCTACATAGGTCAAAAATGACCTGTGCGTAGAACTGAGTCTCTTCAGCAGTGATGCACTTTTCACATAAAAACATATATATTAGCACATTCTTAGGAAATTAAAATAACAAACTACAAATTAATAATTAACAGGACAGACAGTGAAAATACAAAAGAAATTTTACAAACAAATAAGAAATAAACTAACAAAAAAAGGATTATTATGCAAGCTACTTTTAATTTTTTACTTCTTGCATAATTAGAAGCTGAATAATAATTAGAGCTCACAGCTAGGGCTTGACTCTGATGGCCACGGCAGTCAGTCGAATATTCGAGGGTCTCGTCAAGTAGTGTCATAGATAGAAGTCAGTAGTTGGTCAGAGTTGAGTGAGCCTACCTCTAAGAGCCATGCAGTTACCCGTCTCTTGTACACATTCCGTGATGCCGCCAGGTCTTTTATCTCGGGTGGGGCATTTCGATAAATTGTGTTAGCTAAGTAAAAAGAGTTGGTTTTATTAATTGATTTAAAAATTCTGGGGACCTGCGCGCCAATGATTTGAAAATTTCTAGTTCTGTACGGGTGATTTATTGGAGTAAGAATTACCTCTGGATTAGAATGTAAATAGACAAGAATAGTTTTAATAAAAAGTTGTTTTATGGTTAATAAACCAGATTCTCGGAAAAGCTGATCAGAAGGATATTGCTTTGGTTTCCTAAGGCCTGCTTTGATTATGCTTTTTTGAATTACGGCTAAAGGTTCAATTATTGTTTGGAATGTTCCGCCCCAGGATAAAATTCCGTAACTAATTATAGATTGGACATAGGCGTAATAAACTGACTTAATTTCCTTTTCATTCAAAATGTTGCTCAATTCACGAAAAACAAAAATCATTTTTCTTATTTTAGTTTTAAGATGTTCAATATGTTTAGCCCATCTAAGCTGCTTGTCTATTATCACGCCTAGATATTTATATTGATCAACGCGTTCAATGACCTGGCAGGCACAGGTGGTACAGGACGGATCCCCGCAGGAGTGAACCCTCACGACCAGGTCCGCGGGCGGCTCAGCTCCATGACGCAACGAGATCGGTAGACATTTAGTTTTCCCTACATTCATTGTCAAAATATTTTGGTCAAACCATTTTTTTAATAAAGTTACATCACTTGACGCCGCCGTAAAAACTTCTTGCCAATCATTAGCCGTGAAGTGAATCGCCGTGTCGTCTGCAAACAAGTACAACTTCCCTTGAATATTAATTTTGTCCAGATTATTAATGTAGATTAAAAATAACAAAGGAGCAAGAGTACTACCTTGAACTACCCCATAATTATGATGCTTGATGTCACTTTGCTTGCCTAAAATGTTTACTGTTTGACAACGTTGGCTCAAGTAGCTTTTGAACCACTCGAGTGTGGTACCGCGCACGCCTACACAATTTAATTTTTCGATTAAAAAATTCCTATCGATAGAATCGAATGCTTTGGCTAGATCTATAAAGACTAATAAGTTTTTTTTGTTCGCGTTTATATTTTCCATTATTTCTTTATTTAAATTAAACAAAGCATCATTTGAATTTTTATTTTTTCTAAATCCGAACTGACAGCGAGAAAAGATTAAATTATTTTCCATGTAAAATTGAAGTTGAGTTTTAACACATTTTTCAAGTATCTTAGACAGCACACTTAGTAGAGAAATTGGTCTATAATTGTTGAAATCCGATTTACAACCAGTTTTGAATAACGGAGTGACTTTTGCCAATTTCAAATTTTCTGGAAAAATTCCTGAAGAAATACTTGAGTTGATGATATGAGTAATAGGTCGAATTAAAAACGCAATATTTTTCTTCAGAGTTTTGGTTTGAATCTCGTCAGGTCCCGGAGCCGAGTTCCCCCGCATCTCCCGGACGCATTGATCCACCAGGCCCTCAGACACCGGCAACAACTGGAATACATGTCCTACCCTGTGGTCGTTGTCGTCCACTACTGGCGGACCGGTAGTAGGAGGCAACGCACTTGCTAAATCTTGCCCTACACTTACAAAAAACTCATTAAAAGCATTCGCCACCTCCTCCACCGACCCCCCAGCAGCGGCATTACCTTGCAGAAAATGTTTGATTGGAAAACTGGTTCGAGATTTCCCCGTCCCACTAAATTCAATGATAGCGTTCCAAAAAAGTCGTGGATTTCCAGAGGCTTCAAGAATTTTACTTTTGTAGAAATTATACTTTGTTCTTTTTATTTTACTATTCAATTTATTTCGAAAAGTTTTAAAAAGATTTTTTAAGTTTGCATCAAAAGGGCGTTTTTTAAGTAATCTACTTATTTTATCTCGTTTTCTGATATCTTTTACTAAATCAAAATTAATCCAGGGCTTTATTTTTTTAAATCTTGTACTAGATTTTTTTCCCTTAGAAGCTCTGGTTTTTAAACATGCCATTGTTTCAATAAAAGCAGCGCAGCTCATATTTACATCCTGAAGGGCGAGGACATGATCCCAGGTTTGAGTCTGTATGAGTGAGTCCAGTAAGTTGCTGTCCACATAAGTTGTACTGTTCTCATGTTCAGTCACGTTGTCAGATATAAAGTCAATTTTTACTAGAGTGGCATAGTGATCAGTTACAGAAGTGTTTAGTACTGCAGCTTTGACTGCGTTTTAGTCAAGAAGGAACCACTCAGGGAGATCCTTTAGGCATGCTAATGTATGCAGTTGGTATATTGCCTTTGGTAAAGAAACTAAAAAGCCAAAATTGGAAGCAAAACTGGTACGCTGACGATTCTGCATGTTTTGGTGAAACACTTCAAGTTCGAGAATGGTTTGATGCTTTACGTGCTGAAGGGCCGAAATGGGAGTATTACCCAGAACCCAAGAAAAGCGTCTTGATAGTAAAACCTAAATACAAACAAAAAGCAGAAGAAATTTTCAGAGACCTTCAAGTGGAAATTGTAACATCGTACAGATTTTTAGGAGGTTTTTTGGTAGCTCGAAAGAAAAGAAGGAATTCGTGAAAGAAAAAGTAAAAAAATGGGTTGACTGTATAAAGAAATTTGGCATAGCGGCACGTAAAAGTCCTCAAGCAGCGTATACCGCCTTTACAAAGTCATTACAAAATGAATGGGCGTTTCTCCAAAGAGTAACCGAGGGATTTGGTGAAGAATACGAAGATTTAAAAACTGCCATACATCGCCATTTTACACCCAGCCTTTTTGAACAAGAGATTTCTGCACTTGAAAATGACGTGTTTTCTCTCCCTACTCGTCTTGGAGGTTTAAATATTCTCAAGACCCGACCAAGAATGACGGTATTTCATTTCAGACATCAAAGCAATGTACAAAAAAATTAGTATTTGCCATTAAAAATGGACAACCCTTAAAGATTAATGATCATATATCAAATCCACAACTTGTCAGAAAACAGAGAAAACTAGAAAAAGGCAATTTGGCAAAAGCAGATAGTGAACAAATTATACAGTTACTTCCAGAAACTCAAAAGAAGCCATTAATTAGAATCGTAGCAGGGAATGCTAGTCAATGGTTAACTGTGACACCATGTGCATCGGGTCATACGGATTTATCCCCGGATCAATTTAGAGATGCTTTGTCAATTCGCTATGGCCGCACACTAAGAAATTTACCAATCCGATGTGATGGCTGTGACCAACCTATGGATCTTACCCATGCTTTAAATTGTAAAAAAGGGGGATTGATCAAACATGGGCATGATCAACATCGACACCATTGTGCTGCGATGGCAAATATGGCCTGGAATGGGGTTGAAGTCGAACCTATTCTAAGAGAAGCTGATCCCGCAAACAATGTGCCTGCTTTGCGAGCTGACTTTAAAGTAAATGGTACTTGGGAGGCTGAGAGGGTAGTGTTTTTTGATAATCGCATTGTTAATGCTGATGCTCCCTCTTACGCCAACCAAGATTGGAGAACAACATCTCGAAACCATACCATTCAGAAACACAATAAATATGATAAAGCAGCCGAGGACATCAGAGGAAGCTTCACACCTTTAATTTGTTCCACAGAAGGAGTCCCCCATAAAGAATATGAAGCATTTCAGAGGAGAACAAGCGAGGCCCTGGCTGTAAAATGAAGAAAACCATACTCCCAGATTATTGGATGGCTAAGAATCCAAAGCCAGCTTTCCGTAATTCGGGCAGTTTCGCTTAGGCTTCGAGGAACAAGACGGAAAATTCGAGGCATTCCGTTTGAAGATGGTGCCGCACTTCCCCCATTGCTCTATTGAGCCTTTATTTTATTATTATATATATATATATATATATATATATATATATATATATATATATTAGTCTTACCAACATTAATTGATTTATATTAGGGAATCGTCAATAAAATTATGTTTGTTTCGTTAACAAAAATTAATTCCTGTTCGAATTTTCTTGTAGCAATTTCTCACTTCAAAATTTTCCACTTACAATAATAATACCTAAGATTCACAAAAATGAATAAGTTACAGGTAAACAGGCCATTCACTAACGCGTTCAGTTAACGAAAATGGAAAACAATTCATAATAAACTATTACTGAGTCTGGTTAAAAGCGAATAATTTATTTTACGCATGAGGCTATTTTCAAGTTCAGGGATTGTAAGGAATTAAAATAAATAACTATGTTGGGTGTTTTTATTTTAGTATGAAATACCTTTGTATCTGACAGAGAAAATGCATTCGTTAAATTTGAGGTGCAACATACATTTTGAGATTATGAACATAAACGTTTTAAACTAAATCAAATTATTCAATATCAAAATTATGGACAATTATGAATTTGGAAATTTAACATGTACAGCTTGAATACATTTTTCCAACTACAGTGGTTGGCTCTAAGAAGTAACATAGAGCTGTCTTCGCTATGTGAGTTGAAATGTAAGACAATTCTCTGGCCTTGGCCCAACTGTTGTTGTCCATCTTTATCTTATTTTACTGCCTCTATAATGTTGCATTTGCAAGTTTTTCATCTTGATCTGTATTTCACCCGCAATTGAAAACAATTGACTTGACAATAGCAAATAAAATTTTAAGCACAAAAACGAATATTTTTTATATAAATTTGATACAATCAACTGTAAATCATCTAGAACATGATATTCCAATTAGCTTACTTATTAGATTGATAGATAATACAGGCATTCCCTAACATTTTGGTTGCATATTTAATTTTTATTACTTCCTTAATTTCATTTAGTCTCAGATTAATTCTATTTAAACAAAACCGTCAGAAGTCTACTGATCCTTTACTTGAGGATTTTGGGTTTATTTCAAAAACTAAGCACAAGTTTCATTATCAAATTTAAATTTATGGCCATTGGCTGTTATAACAAGAATCTCACGATCCAAAAAAATGGAAAAAACTTAGATTTTCAAACAATGTTATTTTAATGTGTTAATGATAACTATTCACAAAATGTTATCACTCCAATTAAAATAACCTATAAATGAATACAAAACACTGGCAATTACATAGTTAGCTGGTTTAAAAGACAACCTGCAATTAATGGCGTCCAGCTAACGACCGGGGGAAGATTACTGACATGTTGGACACTGCCTACTGGCGATGGAACGTTGATTTAATTTTAAACCAGCAAATCACATAAAATTACATAGCATTATTCTTAACCTATTCTTGGATTAATGAAAGGAGGTTTAAAGAAACATGAATTTGCACATTCTCAACATCAAACAAACGATGTCACATAATGATGTCACGACTACTGTGAAATAGGTTTGTTACTAACATATTGTATTCTGCAAGTAAACGTTATATGAAGTTAAGTTATGAAATAAATATATAATTACCTTTTTATTGAAATTTTCATTTAATTTTCCTAAAGGTCTGTATATATAAACTGGAGTTGATACAATCTACTGTCTTCCCAATAATTTATTACGCTCTTCCATCTTTTTGCGAAAGTCTTACTCTGGATAGTAGAGTATTACTGATGAGACTAAAGAACACAGTCCTAAGATTTGTTTTTAATCTTATAAAATACGACCATATTTCTAAATATCGAAAACAGGCAAAAGTTTTCCCCTTAGAGAAGCAGTCTTTTCTCCAAACAGTTTCAATCGTACATAAGACATTGATTTCAAATGTACCTCCATACCTGAAACAAAGACTTGTGTCTCGTGCGATGGTTAAGGAACGTTGTACAAGACAAGATACTTTACTCAATCTGCCCAGAATTCGACTCGAATCAGGAAAAAAAGGATTTTCATTTTTTGGATCCCGGACATACAACACCCTTCCCACAAATATTAAATTATTAAGTTATAGAACGTTCAAGGCAAAATTAAAGTCAATACTTTAGTAAAATAAGTTAATTCTCTTTACTCTTTTCTCTATCATAAGTTATCTTGAGAAACAATGTAAACTGAAGATCACTTGAATAAAGGCATTATTTATTTATTTTATTTATCATCAGTTATTTGAAATTTGGTAAAACGACACTCGACTATACACGATAACCTCTATAATAATCCCCCTGTCTAATTTTCAAATCCCCCTAAAATTGTCACAACACTCAATGTTAAATTAACCGGTACTTTGGTATTATACGGAGGCCACTGTTTTTTAGAGAGATTGTTTTGCTGGACACCAAATATAACTAAATCATTAGGAAGAACGTACTTAAATCGACTTACTGTCCAAATTTGACTATTTATGATGAACGGTACTTGTGTTCTGCCTCCCAGAAGGCAGTGATGTCAGCTAGGATTGAGTGTTCGTCACCGCCGCTATCGTCCACATCCGATCGCCACCCTTACAGAGCGCGCTGCGGCGGTTATGTTAGGTTAGGTTATCATAAATATGTTATTAGGACTTCCCTTGTTATGTTACAAATCAAACTATACCAGATGAGTTATACTTAGCCCGCCAAATCCCCTCCAAGTAGGCACAGGTCTGGTGATTGACCGGAGTTCGCGCATCACCTGTCAACGGGTTTTGGCGGGCGAAAGTAAGACTCATTTGGTATCATTCAATTCGTAACGAAATGAGGAAACTCCTACTAACATATTTATGATAACCTAACTTAACATAACCGCCGCAGCGCGCTGTATGAGGGTGGCCTCCGTATAATACCAAAGTACCAATTAACCTCAATAACTTGACTGTTTTCGGCCAAATAACCTTCATAATACTGCCTTTTCCCGATTCGCATTGAAGCTAAAAACCTCTCGACATTTTTAGGAATCATCCTCGATGAGGCACCCCAAACTTCATACTGCACAGTTCTCGTACTTTTGTGGGCAATGGTTCTCTCGGTTAGTAAATCACACCAGAACGGATTTTTCGGGGTATGCCCTACACCACGAACGTCCATTCGGGTGGAAGTCCCAAATTGGGAACCCCGCTCCCCCCTTCCCATCATCGTCAGACATCTTTGAGAAATGGCAGGACAGTCGTGCGCGTTCGTTGTCAGAACAACGCGAACAAAATTTATTGCGAACAATATCGGTTGATTAGCGATCGTGTTGATATTGTTGTTAATGTGCGTTTTGTAAGAGCTGCAAACATAGAGCAATGTCTTAAAAATCACTGAATGTTGATTTAAACGCAACTAGACTAAAATAGTTGTAGAATATCTGACGGAAGATAAATCGGATGTATTGCTAAATGATTGTAATTCCGTCATCTACCAACCGCAAGAATTTTCATCGCCCATTCAAGCTAATGAATTGTTACCTCATTTATGGGAAAAAGTAGCACTTATACAAACTATATTTGTAACCAAAATTTAGGAAAGGGTTATCTAAAATGCACTTATTATAAAGAGTTTCTAGAAATTTTAGTAGCTTTTATAACGTAGCTGTTAGCCAAAACAACTTTGATATCATGACCCTCACTAAGAAGAGGTCCTCGATAGCAAAATCGTTCCCCGAATCCCCTTTAATTTGGAATCGCCTTATCAGGGCTCTTCAGGGACTATCAAGTCCAATTAGTTTTTCCATTCCATAATCTTAATAACAATAATCAGTAAGTATTTAGTATAACAATCTACGCCTAAATATAATTAATTTTTTACATGTAATTTTAGAGAAAGTTTACATATGTAATACAGTCAGGAAATTGAATAGAATGTATCTTTCGACAAATTCTAATCAATGCATTATCATAAAGCCCTTTAAAACCAGTACAGTTGGTTAACTCTATTTGAAGGAGCTCTAAAAATAATTTTTTTAAAGATTTAACACCTTTTCATCAATTTTATGGATATTTGATTGCTCAAATTAAACAATTTAGGATATTGGATGTGCGAAACGCAGAACGTTGTCCAATGTTATTTTTCATTTTACCCTCAAAAAGGTATAATTTCCCCAATTCCAGAGAGAATCCCCAAATGTTGCAAAGTAATCACTCCAAATCAATACATTTACCGAAATGTAGGTATTTATTAAAAAACAATTGTGAACGTAGGGTCGTCCGGAAAGTAAAGAAGGTTTTTTTATCTCTACATCCAACCCATTGGTCCTATCTCCGTGACTGACATTGTCGCCTAAACCCCCACACATGGTCCCAATCTGAGCCAAGTCTCGTTGCCGACCGACCACGCATTAATTTAGTTCTACCAGCGTTTCAAAATGGCGGCGTCCTTTGGATATCCCGCCAAATATATTTTACCTAATAATGCTGCTTCCTTACCATTTTCAAACACCTCCCAGTCTAAAAATTCGATTAACCTTGAAAAAAGGGCCAGGAAAGGTTATACAAGGATTGTCCAAAAATGTCTCACTTGAGGCAGCTAAGTTCTGTGAAGTTACTGCTGCTGCGTAAGGCCGTGTCGGCATGGATAAGGAACACTAGATCAGATTGGATTTACCTATGTCGCATGTTTTGTATGGCATATGAAGTTACCATAGGGCCTCGCAATGGACTCAGGATCACTTTTTTCTCCTCCAGGAAAACATTTTACACTGAATAAACGTTTTAGGCCGCCAAACACTATTGAATTCACCTCACTCGCATTCGGTGGGATTTTCAGTAGATACCGCTATTTTGAAAAGCTGTAAAAATTAAATGCGTGATTGGTCGGTAACAAGAATTAGCACGAGAAATAGCTCAAATTGAGTACAGGAGTGGACCTTTAGACCGCACACTCAGTCGCGGTTTTGGGGCAACAGGGCTGGATTTAGTAGCATCTAGTATAGTATGTATATGTCGTAGCCACATGCTGTAATTGGGCACTTCATGAAGTGTCCAGCTCTAACCGGGCTCTTCATGAAGTGCCCAGCTCGCCTGGGCTCATAGTGTAATTGAACGGTTTCATTAAAAATTACAGTATGTGACCAACGAAACTGGGCACTTCATGAAGTGTCCAACGCTCGCTGGGCACATGCTGTAATTAATTGTTTTTTACACTGTGTCCAGCTCCGATGCTGGACAATTGATGAAACACGTAAAACTGCTGTTTACGTTACTGCTGGTAGTATCCGATGTAATATTTGTAATCTTTATATTAATAGACAAGCATTTTTTCCATAAGGTTTTTGTACTCCTTTTTTCTCAGCCTGTGTGCAACGTAGCAAAAATCTAAGCACACCGATAGAATTTTATTTTCCTGTAGATGTGCAGAATCCCATTGAAATTTATATTACTCTTTTAGAAATGTAGAAAATTCAATTTAAAATTTCAAAAAAATTAACATTAGCCTTATGAGTTGCTGTTTTGGTGATGTAAACCAAATGTAAACAAAGTTAGCATCATATGTAGCTGTTATCACATGCTAGTTTTCGTAAAGATTTGATGAAGAAACATTTAGCCACAGTTAATTGGGGCATGGAGTGAAAACATAGAACTTGATTGAAATCAGGACTACTGAGAGAAGATTAGGGATATCATACTCAAATGTTTTCCATTTTACATATATATGAAAAAATAAAGTTTACTTGCTTAAATAAGATTAAGAGATAAACATTTTCTGAAAAAAAGGGAAGAAAAAATTACATTAAGTTAAGTTTCTACCATCCAATGTACTAACTGACATGCAACTGGCAGGGCCGGCGACGGGGCGGGGGGGGGGCAAATGCACAGGGGCCTAGACTCACAGGGGGCCCGGATCCACGCGAGATTAGTAAAAATGGGGCCCAGAATCGAGATGAGTAAAAAAAGGCGGGTTTCTCAATTGCACAGGGGCCCGAAAATCCTGTCACCGGACTTGGCAACCGGAGTATAAATGGACAATTATATTCAAATTTTGTTATTATTTGTGAATAATGGGTAATATATATATATATATATACTAGTGGCTTGTAGGGGCATAAGCCCCTAAACAATGTAATGCAAATGCTGATTATTTAATATAAAATACTGAATGATCAATATATTTATGTGCTGGGGGCTCTTATAACTCAATAACAGCTGAACGGATTTATAACGTTATTATAATGAAAACAGATAGATGTATGTCACTCCTAATGCTTTTTAAATGGTGAATAGGCTAAATCCCCTAATTACAAAATAGGAATATTTAAATGTTTAAATTCGTTATCTGTTACAGTACGTCCAACCTACATATTTAGCTGGCTTTAAAATAAACCTTATGTCGACATCTACCATATAGCTTGAAGGGTCTAAAGGCCCCTAATTGAGGGAAAATTGAATCAATTCTTATTTATTATAGTACAAAATACCTTCATAGCAAACTGGATCTACCTTATGTTAATATCTATCATACCATATGGTTTTCAATCATGTATCAGCATCACATGTTTTTCGTTAACAAATCAGAAGTTTTTAGATCCCAATGCTTTTTAAATGACAGATATTTTACGTTATTTCTCTTTTTCTGGTGAATTTAGAGCATTTTCAGTATTTTTCCCGCTATCTCGGAATAGAAACCTTTCAATCGAGCCCTCTCCCATCTTTCTTCGGCTTGCCAGGCACCCACAATTTTGACGCAAAGAATTACCTTACGAAATTAAATGTGATATCTTATTTTCTGATAAACGTTAAGAAATTTCAGTATTTTTCCAAGCCCCTAGCATCAATACCTTCTATTTGAGCTCTCTCCCACTATCCTGCAACTTGCCAAACCCCACAATTTCGGTGCAAAACATTCTCTTACTTATAAATTTATATCGATCATTTTGCATTAAATCGCCACGTTTATAACGTAAGCCAAACAAATGCCCTTAAATGTTTATAATTTTAAATTATAAATATATACTCGAACCAGATTATAAAGTCTGAAAATCTTATAATTAAAATATTTATTTGTTATAGTGCAATGAACATAGTTAGAGTAGGATTCACCTAAGTTGGCCAAAACGAAAGTAAACAAACTATTATCTTCTTACGAACTTAACCATAAAATCCAGCTGTGCTGAAAACATTGTCAACGAACATCTGTTTGGTATAGCACTTGCAATAAAGGGTAAGTTCTGATGCAATTTGCAACTGGAAGTTCACTTGCGCGGCTCAAAATATTACTAAGGGGCTTTTCCAAATAAATTATGTATTAACAGGGAGATGATGTGTCATGGATGCGGCATGGTTAATAGTCTAAGATTTTCTGATGAAATAATATTTACAAAGAAATATAGGCGAGTTTTTGAATAGCCAGTATTACTTGCTGCAAGTCAGTATCTGAAAAGAGAAATTGTTTCATATTTCAGTCAAAACTTGTGAAAATTGGCCCAGGAAAAATAAACAAGCAGTTAAACAAACTAAAATTCTTATAAATCAAGAAATAGAATAAAATTAAACTTTGGCAGCTATGTGAAAAGGTGGAATGGAAATAAAAACTTCCAAAAATAGGCAATATTGTAAACATTCTATAACCTATAACAACTTGTAAACAAACGCAACGTGGCGATTTGACAGTTCTGAGAAAATGTAAACAGACACCATGTGTAACTAACAATGTTTTCAATGTGACTTGTATAAAAATTTTTGATGAGATGATTAGTACATGCTTTGGCCAACTTACGTGAATCCTACTCTAGCTGCCTTTTGAAAAAAAAACCATATGTCAACATCTAGCATATGACTTTGAATTAAGCATCAGCACCACATGTTTAATGAAAACAAAGCAGACGTTTTTAGATCCCAATGCTTTTTAAATGGCAGATATTTTACGTTATTTCTCGTTTTCTGGTGAATTTCAAGCAATTTCAGTATTTTTCCCGCCATCTCGGAATGGAGACCTTTAATTTGAGCCCTCTTTCATCTTTCTACAACTTACCAGACGCCCACAATTTTGACGCAAAGAATCGCCTTACGAAATTAATATATATATATATATATATATATTAAATTTTAGTGATAATAATAGGAAGAGAGGGAAGGAGGGAAAAGTTCCAAATGGTAGGAAAGAAGGGAGGAGAGATGGTAAAAAGAGAATGAAGGAGAAAAGGAGGGAAAAGTGGAAAGAAGCTCGGAAGTAGAGAGTGAGAAATTAATGGAGGGAGGGAGAGAACTGTGGTAAGGGGTGTACAGGATAAACTGATTTGATGACTGAAGTTTTACTTTCCTCCAATTCAATAATTATTCTTAAAAAAATAAACATGAAATCTTAATAAAATAGTCATTATCTTAATAAAATACCAATTACTAAAAACCATGCCATAAGCCAGAAATGAAGTAAAATAATTAGTCAAGGACTGAGTCTTTCTCTTTTGTTTTTGGGCCCCCAGTTTGTGTTACATGGAAAATATTATGTGTTTACATGGAAAATATGTACTATATGAAATGTATTTAGAAACGCATTGGTTTATGCAGGGATTATTTATAAAAATAGCTATCCCTATTTGTCACTTTGAAAGTCTGTCTGGTAATACAAATTGGTCTGGTTTAATTTTGTAAAACATTAAGAATAAGATTGTCGGCCACTAAACCAGACAATTATTTCCTGTATGTTTTTTTTATCACGGTTTCTTCTATGTTTTCTGAGCTATTTTGGCTACGCATAATTATTAATACTATTATTATTTAAACAACAAAATGTTTTAAAATTGTTTATTGTTTGAATGATAATATTAATAGTGATGTGGAGCCCAAAATAACTCAGAAAACACAAACTAGACAATTCAGTCAATATAAATTATTTTATCCTTCAATAAAATAAAATACATGAAACATTTTACTTAACACATTAATATGTAACATAACACATTAACATTAACCTATTTTTATGATTTAATTGATTAACTTCTTACTCAGCCACCCTTAATAAAACTTATAATAAGTTAAAATTATCAAAATTGGAAACATTTATTTCATAATTGTATTATTTAATTTTATTCTTTTTACTATTTCATTAGCATTAAAAAAATTTAGGTTTAAGTTTTTATTTTTTTCAGTTTGAATGAATGAACATAACATCATTACATCAAGCCTTTTCATTGTATTTGTTTGTATTTGTTTATAGAATGGTAACAAAATGTAAATGGAGTGTCTTGTCTACTTAACAGCTTTTCAAAAATATGCATTGAATCTTTTATTATATTCCTACTGACATAAGTAGCTTAAAAATCTAAGTTTATACCATCCAAGTCAAATATTTGGAAATTCACATGAAGAATTTGTCTGAAGGGAAAACTTATGCATGTTAAACGTTATTCAAAGGAAGCGGTTATTAGAAAATTCTAGCGGTTCGATTTTAATTTGTTTTTAATAGCGCATTAGTACCCATAATTTTATCATACTATTGTTTAATTTTGTAGCTATTTGAAAACCAAAATATTTGTATTAAACTTTTAAATCAATTGTAAGTGTTAATGTTTTATCCTAGATTAAGTAGTTACTGTTTTATTGCGAAAATTAACTACGTTATTGTTAACTGTTTATTTTAGTCAGAACTCAACTCTTAACAAATGTATCGTCCAAACATAACGATACATAACATGATATAACGTAACGTAGGCTAATTATATTTTCAAAATGTGCATGCAACTAAAACCAGGTTTAAAATTTTTTTAGGATTGAATTTAACAAAGTTTTGAAATCGACTGCCCAACATGCCTCGATAGTTACATCATGTGTCTAATGAGCGTTGGGCACTTCATGAAGTGTCCAGTTTCGTTGTGCAGATGCTGTAATTTTGATTGAAACAATCGAGGTACACTATGTGCCCAGCCGCGCTGGGCACATAGTGTAATTGAACGGTTTCATTAAAAATTACAGTATGTGACCAACAAAACTGGGCACTTCATGAAGTGCCCAACGCTCGTTGGGCACATGCTGTAATTATTTCTTTTACACTATGTGTCCAGCTTAGATGCTGGGCACTTGATGTAAACACATAAAACTGCTGTTTACGTTGCTGTTCGTAATATATGACGTATTATTTTTAATAATACCAAATAGGAACATTTTTTAAGAAATAGTCAGGATAAAATTGTCTGCCACTAAACCAACAATTCTGGCCTTGGTTTTTTTTCTGGTCTTGGTTACCAACCATGTTTTTATCATGGTTTCTTTTGTTTTCTGAGTTATTTTGGCTGCACATAATTATTATATTATTATTATTACTGAAATAGCAAACGGTTTTAAAATTTTATACTGTTTTAAATAATAATATTATTGGTGAGGTGTAGCCAAAATAACTCAGAAAACATAAACTACGTTTGACGATTTAAAATAAGGTACATGTTTAATGTACATGAAACATTCTACCTGACACATATATATGTAACACTAGCAGAACCCGCCCGTGGCTTCGCTCACGATAAAAATTATCGTCTAACCTTGATATGAAGAATCTAGAGGACTGAATAGAAACTATTTATATCAAGGAATATGTCATGTAGAGATATGTTTGTTTTATGGCTGAATGTAGGATAAAATGTAGATACCAGAGTAGATAGTGAAGGTTTTCTTTTCACCGTTATAACTCGAATACGGCCGGACCGATTTTAACACCAAATGTATCGATTTTAAGGTACTTCTTTGTAGATTTACCATTACGTCCCTGGATTGCCTAGTAGGGCATCAATTACGTACAGTAAAGGGCTGAATGTTCGAAACAGTTTTGGTGCTATCCGTGGGCAGTATTTCAAACTCGATTCACTTTTTTTTAACTTAAAATATGGGCGGGTAGTAATAATTTAAGATCAACCACTGATTGCAGCATTTATTTTTCCGTGAAAAGCCGGGACACCGTCGAATTAGATGAAAAAGGAATATTGCCAAATTATTGTAACTGGCATGATTGTAATTAAAAACATAAAGGCCGGCCTAAGGAAATAACTATAGCTCCCGCTGCTTAAAAAGATGGTACCACGTAATGAGCTTAGGATTGAACGTATAAGGTACGAAACTAAACCAAATGTAACTTTTATATAGTACGAATAACCTAACAAAATCATCAAAACAACCATAAAACCATGATAAAAGAAATCAAATTATAAATCAGCTGTAACAACGTATCCGTTTGTGAAGCTAATATGCTTGATTTAATAAAATTTGAAATTTAAACAAAAGATCATCCATTACATTAACATGGGGCATTTTCAGAGCTTCAGCTCCACCAAAAACCTCTAAAAACCTCGAATTAAAAAAAATCCGTTCTTGGTGAATGCCAATACTCTGTAAGGAACGTCCATGCAAATTTTCAAGGTTCTAGGTTTTTGGCTGTACAATGATAGGTCAGTGGTATAATATAGTAGAAAAGATAGTATAAATATAACTTACAATCAGGGATTTGAATAATTTATAAATTTTTACAAAAATAGATCAAAGAATCATATCATTTCAGCACATTCTGTTTGGTAATGTGCTTTTCTCTTTCCATCTTACCGGGATTTAGTCTCAAGACTCAGCCACAAAAGGCAGTATGCTCTTTACGTTTAAAACTGCGTACGTCGAATTATACGAAACACCAAATCATCGGACAGGCATAGATGTAATAAAAAAATTATTACGAACGCCTCCAGGAAAAGCGATAGCTCCCGCTACCGAAATATAGATGGTGCCACTTAACTAATTAATGGTGGATTTTATCTAAACTAAATGTAACCTTTATATAGTACGTAATTATGTCCTTGAAACAAATCAACAAAAATCAATGAAGCCATGATCAAAGAAATCAAATTTATTATCATCTGTATCAACGTATACATTTCCAAGGCGACACTAAAAAAATAATTTAGTGTCGCCTTGACAATTCCGAAGCAAACTACCAGCTGATTGTTTTATGAACGTTAAAAATGTAAACAAAAATCGTCCAAAATACTTTTAAATGGGAAAATTTGAAAACTTCGGCCTCGCCAAAAACCCCTTTATACTACGAATTTTGTAAAATCCGTTCTTAGCGGATGTCTACGCCCTAAGAGGAGCATACATGCAAAGTTTCAAGGTTCTAGGTCATGTAGGCTGTACGATGTTTCCACTGAGTGGTATTTGACAAATATATAGTAGATAACACATAAACATTGACATTGTCCTATTTTTTATGTTTTAATTGATTAACTTCTTACTTGGTCATCTCTCTTAATAAAACGTATAACAAATCAAAATATAGCAAAGTAAAACATATTTACAGAGAGTGCCGTAACAATCTTGAAAAATTAATATAAAAAAATCTTTTGTTTCTTTTTTATATCGAAATTGACAGCAGTTGATTTACATACAATTTTACTATTTCGTTTGTTCTTTTTACAATGTTATTAGCATTAACGACAATTTACGTTTAATTTGTTCTTTTATGTCAGTATGAATAAATTAACATAACATAATTACAACAAACCTTTTCATTGTAATTGTTTTTATTTGTTTATAGAATATTAAAAAAATGTATGGAGTGTCCTTTTACTTAACAGCTTTTCAAAAATATGCTTTAACTCTTTTGTTATATTCCTACTGACTTCAGTAGCTTAAGGTTTTCAAGTTTTATTATCAAAGTTTTTATTATTAAGTCAAATGTATAGAAATTTATATGGAAAGTTCTTTTAAAGGGATAACCTATGAATGTTAAACGTTATTCAAAAGTAAGCGGTCACTAGAAAATTCTAGTGTTTCGATTTTTAACTAACATTTATTTATATTTTTTAATAGGGCATTACCTTAATTTTCTACTATTGTTTGATTCTATAACATTTGAAAATCACAATGTTTGTATTAAACTTTAAACCAATTATAAGTGTTTAAGTTTTATCCTAGATTAAGTGGTTACTATTTCATTTTGAAAAATAACTACGTTATTGTTAACTATTTATTTCATTTATAACTCAACTTATACACCAAAAACTTTTATCATCCAAATATAACGTAGACTAATTATATTTTCAAAATGTGTATGCAACTAAAACCAGTATTAACATTTTCAGATTTGAAAATTATTAAAAGGTTCAATAGCAAACAGTAACATTGGCTACTTTATCACAAACGTTGGGGTTTTATGTAAACATTGGCATTTACTTAAACAAAGATTTAAAATCGACTGCCCAACATGCCTCGATAGTTACAGCATGTGTCCAAAGAGCGTTGGGCACTTCATGAAGTGTCCAGTTTCGTTGGGCAGATGCTGTAATTTTGACTGAAATAATCCAGTTACACACTATGTGCCCAGGCGCGCTGGGCACTTCATGAAGTGCCCGGGATGCGTTGGTCACTTCATGAAGTGCCCAATTACAGCAAGTGGCTACGACATATATAAAATATCCTTTGCAAATTCGCAGAGTTCGCAGGTCTGCTGCGACGGGGGTATTATGGTATCAGCTCAACACTAACAGCATTTCCACAATTCACAACCATCCGACCTTTTGTACAGCAACCCTAAAACTTTCGTACTGAACTAAAAAAATATTGATTTTAGCGTCGACGAATCTCTAGCTACTGTATTTATCAAAAAGCACTGTGCTCGAAACTTGCAATCTACACAGCGATTAACTTACTTAGTTATTCATTTTTTTCATTGGTGCATACGATGTGTGGCAATGATCAATGGTATGAGTGATCTTTCTACAGTAAAGAAACAGCAAAGGCGTCAAGGTCCAATATGTCACGTTGTTGAGTACCCTGAAACTGCCCTTTGTACTCAGACGATTGTGACTATTATAGAACATCTAACATGGAGATAATTTTTGATTTAATTTTTTGCTCTCGTTAAGACTAATATGTTAGAACCAATAAAGCCTTCATTTATAAACCCGTACAGATCTGAGTAAATGCAAACATTCAATTATCATTATTTAGCGGTTCTATCATCGGTGTTCACAAGTTCTTGTGTTAGTTCTCCAGTTTTCCCAAGTCACAAATTGTTCTGGGTATTCATCCTCATATTGCTACCCCCCTTTAAATGGTTTATACCATTCAAGCCCCCAACCTGCTAAATAAATAAACGCAACAGAACACTGATTGACGTTTCGAGATAATAGAATCAAGGGTCCCAGTACGTCATCCCTTGTTCTGCAAGATTTGTAGGCCTGTGTCTGTGCCATCAACAATGGACAGAAGCCGACGAACACCTGTGTAGACAATAATTTTTTTCTGGTTTGCTCTGGAGGTTTAATAAAATTATCACAATGGCTCAATTCATCAACCTTCCATTTTTCGACGGCCTCGCGAATAATCCTAATAACCATATTTGTTTGGCAGGTGCATGATCCTATCACACTTAATTCAACTAATTGGTTTACAATCGTCAAAATGGCGTTAATTTGAAAGGAATATTTAAGATTGATCAACAATTGACATTTTTTTACCTTTACTGTTGCTGTAAGAAAAATTCGTTTTTCTGAAATTGTAGCCATACCTCATACATGAAAGTACAAATTTCATCATTGAATGAAATTCGTTTGATTCCATCAAATGACGAATACTCAAAATGAATCATCATCAATTTTTAATTTGTCACTGAAAGCAAACAATTAAATACTTTAAAATATGATTGTTTTTTCACCTTTGTTTACAAATACTGTAGAATGGAAAATGTAGTATTTTCACTTGGATTTAGTTTAAGCACTACAACTATCTTTTTGTTAGCCCTATAAATACGAAGAAGCTACATTCGCAGATTTAGGGAGGGATACGAAAAACTAAACCGTCTTTGACAATTTAGTGAATTATTTATTTGTTTGATCACTTTGAAAAGTAATGATTAAATTGGTAACGGAGTCAATCTTCAGAATACAACTAAATTAAAAAAGTAAGATAAGAACAAAGCCATAAAAAAAGTAACGACAAATTACTTCTTAAAAAGTGAGTAGGACCATCAGGGGCTTGAGGCGCAGATGTTGAGGGAGTCATAATCCAAGGGCATGTGATTAAAACAAATTCCTGGTGCTTACCTCGGGAAAGAGCGTGCTGCTTTGTTTTTCCCACGAATTTTCTTGGGATTAGAGATTGACTGAATAAACTGGTTTAATAGAATATTGTTTTAAACAATATAATAAACAATGCACACACACACACACACACACACACACACACTCAAACATTAGAGCAGGTAGTTATTAAAAAACGTATACAAAATATGGACACATTTCATAGCCTCTTGCTGTATTTGCTAGCGTTTGGGCACTTCATGAAGTGCCCAGCGCGCCTGGGCACATAGTGTAACTCGATTGTTTCAATAAAAAGTACAGTATGCGCCCAGCGAAACTGGACAGTTCATGAAGTGCTCAACGCTAATCGGTCACCTGCTGTAACTATCGGGGTGTGTTGGGCAGTCGCAATAAACCTTTGTTTAGGTTAAAATTGAATCTTTTAAATATATTTCGAATCAAAAAAGTTATATTGTTTATATTTAACTTTTCCTTATGTTAACATAATTATTCTACTTATTATTTATTCAGAAAATTAGTTTTGTGTTCTATAAATTTAGTTTTTACTAAAATAAACAGTTAGCAATAACGTAGTTATTTTTCACAGTAATAAATTAACCACCACTTTCACCGCTAGAATAAAATATTATAAATAATTATGACTAGTTTAAAGTTTAAAAATCAAATCGTGGCTTTCAAATAGTTCTAAAATTAAACGAAACCATAAAAATGGTAGGCAACACTACATTAATAGAGTAATGAAAATTAAAATTTGAACCATTGCTAGCAACACTACCTTTGAATAATTTTCAACACATTTATTCCTCTTTTGAGAATTCATTCTTACGAGTTTCCAAAAACGGGCCTTTGTTCTAATATTGAGGACTTTGATTTTAAAACTACCGGTGTCAACTGGAATAGAATAAACTAACTGAAAAGGTATTAGGTAAACCGGACCCTCCATAGATGTTTTTTTCTAATAAATAAATACTAAAACTAAACGCCAAAAAAAACTAACTTGAATTATTTTATAATGTTAATTGTTAGCCACATAATGCAATTTTTAATGAAACCGTTTAATTGTGCCCAGAAGAGCTGGACACTTCATGAAGTTCCCGGTTAGATCTGAACACTTAATGAAGTTCCAAATTATAGCAAGTTGATCCTACTTACACATCATATAAGAAGAAGAATCGTAGGACCTCTTTTAATGTTTTATAAAATAATAATTTTATCATATTTCATTCGCCCTCATGTTTGTTACGTGTCGTCTTATTAGCACAAATATAATGCAGCTCACAGTGATGGTGTTTCTGAGATTTGACGCTGTTGAGTACTGACTCCTACCACCAATTACAATTATTCATTTATAATTTTCGTATTTATTCTTCTAATGTAATTTATTTTATTTTTAGTTTCAATATTTAATATATATAAGCAAAGTTTACATTTTTTTCTCTAAACTTGCTAGTCCCAAGGAATTGTTCACGAGGTTGACAATATATCGAGCTGATAAGGCTAACCACACATCACGGCTAACAGTACCTAGATCCTTCGAGTAGTTTTATTGTGCGTCAGTGGAATTGGTCATCAATCTTTTGACTTATACCCGTTATCCACGTCCTCTCATATAACATTTCTGATCAAGCGATTTCTAGAATCTATCAATACAGGTTTGGTTCAATTAACCTATATTATAAATACATTTTGATACGTAAAAATTCAATAAAACACAACAGATAAACTTAAAAATGAAGGAGAAAGCAGGGTCAAAGATGAAACTCCCTGGTTTCGTCCCTACTGTATTCTCCATCTCTATGTCGGTGCATTGTTTTTATTTTGCTTTTGAAAGCCCTTTCATCTTTTGTTATTTAAACTTTATATGCAGATTCAAAATAAGGCTCCTCTTTGAGCTTAAGAGGTTAATAGTGATAATTCAAAAGAGCATTTTTGCAATTTTGTTTTGTAATCTGAGTTTGAAGAGAATAATGACTCACCATTTTGTTCATGGAAAATTGTAATTTACTGAGTTCGAAAATAAATACAATACCTTTGGTTTATTAATCAAATCAAATACAAATGATATTTCATTGTCTTGAGGCGGGATTAATTTTAGTTAAAAAACAGTATTTACAGAATTTAGAAAAATTTTAATAAATGAGTCGGGATAAACTATTGCTTCATGAATTTGGGTCCATTTACTCGCCACTCAGGAAGGAGGAAGTCAGGAAACAGAAATCACTATTATTGTTGAGGAATCTTCAGGTGATATACAAGAAAGAATCTTGACAAACTTAAGGTGAGTAACGTGTTGTATATTGTTATTTTAATCACTAAATTAATCGTAATTCAACTTTGTTATACTTAAATTTAGTAACGAGGGCAAATCACTCAACTCCTGGCTAGTTAAAAAATCTGAAGGAACTGAAGAACTTCTCTTTTTTATTCGTGATCAAATCATTTTAAACTTGTGAATAATGTTGATGGTCCAGGTAAAAGTCTCAATACCCTTGAATTCATAACGTCGCAATGATCATTTTACGAAGCAATAATTGCAACTTTTAAAAGGTTTTTATTATTTCATCAAGAAATAAAGTTTGGCTACCAAAAATCTTTGTGATCATGTCTTTTCCTGCGACGACGCAGGAAGGAAATTACATTTAATTTTGATCGGTAGCATTTTTAATTGGATTTGATTGTATAGTTCGAATCAAAACACAAGGCCCACGCCCCGCGCCGTCCATAAGCCCAATGCTAAAATTAACATGAGTTTTACGGACGGTCTGGCCCTTATGATTTGATTTCACTTATAATTGAATTTAAAAACGATTCTCAAATTTTCGTCTTCTTTTGCTCGCATGTTTTTGTTTAATTTAAAAATATTGAATTTTGACCAAAGTGGCAAAAGTTTTATACTACTATTTTGAACAATTCTTTGCCTTGAAGCATGAGATAATATTACTGGTAAGACTTGTGTGAAATCACTTCCTAGAACAATCACTTTACCACCGAAATTTATTTGATTTATAATATCTTTAAGAAGCATACGAACGCACATTAATCTGTGTATCAGAGTCACATTATTGATGACACAGATGTTTCGTTCAAATTTAACGGTAACTTGAACTTACTATAAACAACAAGACCTTTTGGTGAAAAAATATCTGCAATCCCAGTCCAAGCAACTAAAATCACCTCCAACCCAAAATAATAACACTTCTGAATCAGACTTTGGTGGACACATGCTTTCCAAGGTCCAAATGGGCCATCAATAAAATGTGCACTACATTTCACATTCGTCTGTTTCTTGTTGCGCTTAAAATCACGTTAATTATAACAGGTTGTTCGGTTTTGGTACTTTCTACCCTGGAATCAAGATAAAGTTTAGGGTTTATATTATTTCCCGTGAAAAAACCTTACCTCATTGCAATCTGGTATGTTAAATGCAGTCAGGCTGCACCCACAAAAATTTAATGTGCCACCCATACCTAGAAGAATCATCTAATAAGCTATTATTTTTTCATCATGCAGACTATAATCTTCGCACTTGAAATCTTAAATCTTCCTCACAACCGCAGTACATTAGATGGTCGTTGAAACACACAGAAGTAAGCAAATGATTGCCTTAAATTAACTGAGATGCCATTTAAAAATAAGACGCCTATAGAAGGCAACGATGCCACACGTCATTTTTTAATAACCCTCTATCAAAATCTACTTCCTTAAATGAGGAATAATCTTTAGCATTGTAGCTTTTGAGATCATTAAAGCTTGCGGCACCTGCTATGTGTAGAGGTGGTAGTGGAAGATAATATCGCTCACTTTCCTCTGGAGATACATAATACATTGTTCCTGGGATTTGAGTATATTGTTCCTGATTTTGAGTACGTAAAGACAGTTTTTCCAAAATCCGCTCATTATTGTCCCAACAATAATAAATGGATATGTCAGGGTAAATATGGAAACTTCTCAGCATATTTGTCCCATCAGGTATATTTTTTAAAAATGTGCTCGAAGAACTTCGGTGGCTTTAGTGTCATAAAAGAAAATTTAATGTTTGTTTGCAAAGAACTAGTAGTCTTACAATTTAATGTGATTATTCATGCATTGGGAATGAAAATAGCCTGTAAGCAGCTTCGCCTGAACCTACATACCTAGTGTTAATACGGCAACGATCTGATCACTTGCACAATCATGGCCTTTATAAACTTAAGCTTTAAACGGTATCACAAACTTCAAAGTTAATACGTGATACAAAATAATGTAACAAAACGGGCTAAGGTACAGTAAAAAAGTTAATCCACTTCCACGTTGTGACCTTTCACTTATTTCACTTCAGTTTTTTCATCGACTCTTCTTCTATATAATGGAATAATTTCAGTTGTCAATTATTCCTGGTACAAAACGTTTTGCAACTTTTTTTGTGTTTAGAAAATTGGCCATACATATACTGTATAATTCTTACTGAACGCACCACAAAATCCTTGAATCCACTGAACCAATTCGTATATATATTTTAGCCACGAGTTTCTGCAACAGTCAAACAAGAGCGATTAGTAAGATTTTTAAATTCTAGTAAGTTTTCAGTTATTTCTGGCTAAGAAGAGTTTGAAGTGGAAGTAAGAGTAATGTCTGGTTTGCCAAACTTAGTAACATGGCCATAGATAGCATCGTGGTAGTTTCCGGCCATATTTCTTGGACTGCCATTTAAAGAACTCGATAATATTAATACACTTCCAGCTTTGAGATTTTCCTTCTCTGCTCTGATATGTAAGACGTCGGACATCCTGGAACATGTATCCACTCCTAATTTCAACTGTTGATTCTTTATACATTTTAAACGGTCTCTTTCACGTTTTATTGTGCGAACCAGTTTGTCCATATGGCAAAATCAAAGCACTGGATCACAATGCCTGCTGTCACAGTCAATGTTTTGTTAATCCACTATGTTTTACATAATCCTTAATGTCACGGTGTGAAGGAGGCATTATTTACTCGACTTGAAAATAGCAACTACTTAAGAGCATGTCGGATTGCTAATAAGTTTGGGATCTGACTAAAGCTCGTAATAAAATCGGTTGGCTAAATTTCGGGCTTGACGATTTTCATTCTGAGCTATTTTATTTACTCAATAATATTTAACTTAGTGATTTAGCATAAGATGCACATGTAAAACCTTTTGAAGAGGAATCCTGGGAAATGTCTAAAATGGGTTTGTGAGCCCTAAGTCTGGCGGCTTTCTCCAAGGTGGACAAACTTGAAAATAACTCAAAAATAGGCTTTTTTGCATTTTTTATGTAGTAAAATTAAAATTAAAAACCAAATTTTAGTCACCTTCACTGAATTAAGCTTAAAATACCCCCGTCGCAGCAAACTTGCACATTCAGGGAATTTCTAAAGAATTATTTATCACACATGAGCTCATTAAATACATGTGTAAAGGAAGATAAAGTTTCAAACATTTTATGTAAATAATGCCGAAAGTAAATTTCTTAATAATTCAAGAGCTCCAGATATAGGGTAAATTAATATGAAAATCGCACTGAAATCCATTGCAGTAATACACTTTTTGCTATTAATTATTAATATATAAATGTTATAGTATATAAATATAATCATCAAACATACAATCATTGATCTCAAATCAGTCAAAATAAAAACAAATAAAATAAACACATAAAAATAAAATCCAAACATATGATTTGTCTCATAACTAAACTACACTTGTTGCAGCAAACCTGCATACTCAGTTAATTTATAAAGGATTTATTTTTATACGTGGCATATTCCACATAGGTAAGTTGTTGTTTTGAATATTTTGTGTGATTATTAATCTAAATAAAGGAAATTGTATAATTCATGAGCTTATTTATCAATAATTATTCATAACCCAATAATTTTTAATAAATGTGTACGTGTTATGATACATAAATGTCAGCGCGCTCTCTTTCTTCTCTATTTTGATGAAGAGGGGAGTAGTTCCCTCTTCTGACAGACCGTAGTTCTAAGCACGCAGCTTCCAGCACGGGGCCTCCCCCTGAAGTAATGTGTTAAACAGTCGCGGGGGGAGACTCGCTCGGAAAGAGGGGGTGATTAGTTGAAGTGGAATCTAATACAACCTAGGTATTGGCCATTTTGGGGCCTTACAGTAATACTGCAAACAATATATTATAAAACGTAAAACTATGAACGTGAATATAATAACTATCTAGAAAAATAAATATTAAAACACGAGAAGTGGTTGATAAAAGGGAACATCGACATATAGAAGGTATAATCAAATAGTATCCGAATGCGTTGTGGCGCGCGGCGGCGGCGTCTGCATATCCCGAGCGCCGCGGAAATTTTTTTTTATCTTCAACCTGGATTTTATCGTTGACGGCTGGTCGTAGAGTTCTCAAAAATATATACGTTACGTTTCAACTATTTTTCTAAAACGTGGTAACAATCAAAAATTTCTTGACCAAAAAATAAAAAATGTCCACGCTTACTAACTTTTTCATGTCATGAATATAAATTTAATTAATTTTCAATTATTAAATTAATTATTGTAATTACAGTATAATTTTTTCGACTTAAAAATCATACCGTTAGTGAGCACCACTAACGGACATGTTCTCTGACAAGTGCCTCTAACTGCAGTTTATTTTTAAAGCGCGCATTAAAATTTGGTAGCGTTTTGAGCGACGATCCGTGGCTGTTGCCCACAGTCGTGCCGCGGACCAGCTTCACAACAATCAATGCTACGGAGATACAGATGTCCCCTCTATTATTTTTCTGTCCTCGCTGGGCTAAGTCACACACTTTGTCCGTAAATGGATTCCACCTGCCTTAAAAAAAAAGGTTTTAAACATATAACATAAAAACCAAGCGTCCTGCTCAGTTCTTAAGGAATTTACCAATCTCTGGGCTGTTTTTATAGACCCTCAATGAAAATAGTTTTCAAGAACATAATATAAACCTTCCTCTTAGTTTTGATGTAAAGAGTAATTTACCATTTTTTGGCACCGTTGTTATTAACGATCATTATAATTGATAAATCGTTTGATTCGTGATGAACAAACGATTTAATCTCAACGGGTAATTATTTTGAAATGTTTTGGAAATCAATACATTTAATTCATAAACTTTTCAAAATTTGAACGTCACCATGTAATGAGTAAGAAAATCAAAAGTTTAAAAGGAATTCAAGCTTTTACATTGACAGGTCACTCAGGGCGAACATTTGGTCAAACATTTGACAAGTGAGTGGTTTTCAACCATCATGACAAAAATAACTTGCAATCTGATAATCTGGAGGCGGTCCAAACTCGTGTTTTCTGATATTTCGCTTACTTGACATTCCCTCTCTTTGCAATAAAAATTTTTATTCAAATTGTGAAATATGAAATAAAAAATTGTATATAATTAGTTTGTTTATTTCAATGGGTATATATTATTAAAAAGGAGAAATAAACTCCTAAATAATACAGAAATATATTTTTATTGTAGTTCCATTTTACATTAAATTGAATAAACTAGTCTTTTCTAGTTGGTAAACTATTTCATGGTAATACTTTTTGTCAACTTTTGGCATGCATATCGTATGACTTGTAAAGATTTTTTATGATTTTTTAAATAAAATCTTATAGTTTATGTAATCCTATATTTACTACATTACTAATTTGGGCTTCTTTCCATTTTAGCGAATTTCCCCTATAGGGAAGAAGCTTTTACCATAGGTCTCATGGTAAGACCTAAGCCCGATAACTTTTCGTTCCATAGTCTCGGAATATGGTCCATGGACGTTATATATATAAAATTTCGAACGAATGGTGCTTTTTGCTTCTGGGGGCCCCAAAACGAAAAGTTATCATGGTCTCGGGCTTAGGTCTTACCATGAAACCTACGGTAATAGCTTCTTCCCTGTAGGGGAAATTCGCTAAAAAGAACCCAACTCTTGTTAGTGTAATGGGGGTTGTGATGCCTAATGCCATTTTTACTAACTCAACATGGAAAAATATTATAGGTAAGAACGGGTAATTTGCTAAAACAATTTCGATAGCAAAGTTAAGCTTTCTCCTAACAAGTTAAGAATAAAACTGAGATTAAGATGTTAGGTTTTGTTCAGTAATATTTGTAACAGAGGAACAGATTCAAAGGAGTAACGAAATCTCAAACACATTGTATGAGATTTCATCATCTCATGTCATCTCATATCAATGTCAGCTAACTTTGTAGCAGCACTTCCTTGGACAAGCTTGGAGTTGTGAAATAGTAGTAATCATAGTTTGCAAACTATAAGTCATATGCAGTTAGTTAGAAGATATGTTAAGTTTTGCAGTAAGTTTTAATTAAATCCAGCTTTACTTACCCTCAGTAATTGAGATATTATTTTATACGTTGCTAATTTTATATTATTGTGTTGCCCTTATCATAATTATAACTAGCTGATAACCCCGGCTTTGCCCTGGAGATTAATTTCTTTTATTAGTATTCTTTTGTTGTTTCTTAGTGCCGCATTCACCACTATTGAAATTACATGATGAAAGATCAATCAAAATTCTCTTATTGGCCTATTCAACATTAAAAATCGGTTTGCCAAAATATTTTCAAAATGATTTTAAAATTATAGCTCAAGGTAGTCAAAGGAATTCACCTTCCGCTTTCCTCACTTTACGTATGCCCCAGGACATAACAGCAGTCTATGACGGTGCATTCGTTGTGACTGCTTGCCGCCTCTGGAATGATCTTCCTGATTACCTTAAGTCGATTGAGGGCCGTCGTCGGTTTGTGGTGGCCTGAAAATACTATTCTTTCAGCGAATGTCCTTGGTAGGTGTGTCGTAGGTGGTTTTCGTCTTAGGTGGGGTCCCTGACAGATGAATGATTGAGTGAATGAGTGTAGTTCAAATTTAATTTCTGTTTTATCTTTTATGTAAATATATTATTTTAAGTTTGTTTTTATATAGTGTACTTTAACAGTCGCATATATTATCTCAAACTGTATACTTCAGGTTAAGTGTAAGAAAGAGCCGTGTGGCCCTAACTTTGTCTGAAAAAATAAAGAATTTTTCATTTCATTTAATTTCATTTCATTCTGTTATTAACATCAGCAGCAGGGTGTTTTTTTAACGTTTGCTTCTTAATTTATTCAAAAACTAAAAAGTAAATTTAGTGTTTGTTTGCTGGAAACGTATACCAAGACGGGGGAAAGTAAATTTCACATGAATGTTTTAATACCCCAAACAACCCCCTTCTCACCACTACAAATTGCTTCTAAACTACAAGAGGTTAAGGTATGAAATTTTTGGTGAAGGCTGTTTCACCTGACTCTCTGTTGCCCCAATATAGTCTAGGGCTCCTCCCCGTGGACGTCCAATCCAATATTAATCAAATCGGATCATATGGTTGCGGTTTTTAGCTTTTTCGAGTATTTTTTTGTTATTCAAATATATAGCTGGTTAAACTTCATTTCCACAACTTCATATAATATGCCATAACAAATAAGGTTTTTGGAGGTTCAATTGTTGCTGACAAATTAAAAGACATTAGATAAATTTTATTTGATTTGAGACAATGGGATTAAGATTACTGTAGAAATTTAGACTTCCAAGTTTAACCAAACAACTTACCCCTTCCTACATTGTTTATCAAGATTTATACTGCAACTTCCATAGCATTCCGCAATTTTCATAAAGTAATCAACCGTTTGAAAGAATGTTTTGCTTACAAAATAATAAGTTGCACAGCCAAAATATTAAGTTCACAAAAACAGCACCTGAGTAATTTCATTTATTTCAAATTGTGACTGTCTAAATTGTTAATTGTCTGCCTTAAATTTTAGTTTCAATGAAAGTAGACTTATAAAACCCCCCAAAAGTGTATTCTGTACTTATTCATAGCTTAAACGCGGTATATATTACAATTCAAGGATGTTTCGTACGGGAACACTCAGTAAGTAACAGGCTTTCATTTGAAATATTGATTATTAAAAACTAAGAAATGATTACACTTAATAACCTTAATTTAAAAACTAATTAAATAATTCTCTGTTTTTCGACCGTATAACATTACAAATTCATCGTTTTAAGTAAAAGATTTCAGTACATTATACTCTTCTCACCATTTCCCAAGATGACAGCTGTTGCAACAGGTTACCAAAAAGGTACCCTGCAGGGTTTTATATCTGCATTCCCTAAATGTCTCTTTTAAACAATAAATATAAAAACTGGGCAAAGGATAAACGTTTCAATCCGTGGCCGGACTGTACACAAAACGTTTTAATACCCACTCTGAAGCAAGGGGTGGCTTTGCCCACCAGGCTAAAAGCACACACTGACGTCATCTAACTTTTGATTCTTGAGCTATTCCAAACATTTCATTCAATTTTACGTCATTTAGTTTTTTTACGGAATTCGGAGCCAAAACCTTCATCCTCTGGTCTATAAGGTTGATAAAGAAAGCTGGTTGACAAAGCTGTATCATTCAGACTCTAAGAGTGTACAAAATTGTAAAAGTAGCCTAAATCTTTTCAAGGTCTGTAAAATAAGACTTCCTGGGGAGTTAAAGTTACCCCTAGATTTAAAACATTACCTTTTACCAGTGGAAGGGGGATCGTTCATCATAGTGTAAAACTAGTATTCCTAACTGAGGTAATCTATACGATTATTTATTTCGGCAAAGAAAACCAATCTAAACTACTTAAAATTAATTTGCGGTTTTAAACTAGTATCATTAGTAGCTTTGTAAAATCAAAGAACTTAATATCAACATCAAGAGCGAATTCATTTCATAAAGCGCACCGACGTTAATTAAAAGCAAACAGTTCAACAGCATGAAGGTGATTATAATTTGCATTTCTCTATGCAAAAGACCTGTAAATCACATAGAATATTTTAATTTTTCTTGTGTATGGTAATGAAGTAAATATTTTGTAATTCTGTATTTTTACATTTCGTAAACGAACAGGTAATAATAAGGTGTGGTTTGTAAGAAATGACAATTCTGGCTAAAATGCTAAAAGTAAATTTTTAGTGGTACCTGCTTTGGAAGTAAAAACACGTAATGTCGTTTTTCATACCACTTCTTACCTGTCTCTTTTTATCAACTCTTCTCAAAAATATAATAGCGGCATATGTAGAACTGTAAAAGTATTGTTTAATTTAGAGCGAATTGCAGTACGCATTTTAGACAGAGTAAAGAAAAACAATTAATTTAACATACCCAAAATTGGACAGAATTGGTCCACAGGAAAACTCCTATGATCACGATTTAAAATAGCGACATTTCCCAACTCTGGATTTTTTAAAGCTACTCCTCAACTGCATTTGTACCTACATTTTTCGACATATTGACTTGGGACCACCCCCAGTAACTGCTGGATGGTCCCACTTATAGCCGCCACATTGAATCCTCTATATTTGATTCAAAATAATCTTCACATTTAAAAGTGGTCATGTGATGTTTATTTAATGCTACATTTTCACGCTCATTACTATTCCAAAATCAGTTTTTTTAAATATTGATCACTTATTAAGATATGTTCAAATTTAAATTCTCCCCTGTACATTCCTTGTGAGGGTCTCAAAATCAAAGTATTATTTAGAGCATTTTTATTATATCTCCAATTCAAAAGAAGGATTGCGGTTCGTTCTGGTCTTAAAATACTCATTGATTTGCCTGCTTTTATTGGAACTATTGATCACTAAAATTGGTCGAGTTTATGACGAGCTATAAAGCGGAAAGCAGCAGTAACATCAAATTTGTTGACGATTGTTTTTTTGCTAATGATTTATATCTCAGAATCTAAATCGGTGAACAAGTTTGTTTTGATCTTAAATGATTCAGTAATCCTCATTATATCATCTTACCTATCGCTCATTACAAACGGACTAATTTAAATTGCGTTATTATCCATCGTTCTTTGATTGTTACTTTCGTTATTTTTCTTAAGTTAAAAGTCTAACAGGGACTGAAAACTCTTTAAGGTGTCATTAACTCATATAATAATTGGCCTTGATTTTAATTCCTTATTATTTAAATCGATTCAGCTCGAAGTGAGTTGGGGACCTTAAATCAACATTAAATTTTTTTATTATTTTGGATTAAGATAAAGTATGTTCCAGAATGTCAGTAATCAACTGGTATGTCCAGTTCTAAGGATAAAAACATGGTCCTTTAGAACAAACTCTCAGACATTTCCATGTTTTTATTTGGAAAAATAAAAGTTTCTCCGTTATTAGTAATCCGATCATCATAATCTTAATATCAGCGTTAATTGGTTTAAATTTCACAACTTTTTTGTCTCTTGTATAATTTTTCTAAAATTTACGGTTTTTAAAATAATTAGCTTTGAAAACAAAAAACAGTCGCCATTTTGAAATGGTACAAAGTAGAAATTTGATACTACATACAAAAATAGGTCTTAATAGTGGTCATCCATGTACCAAGTTGGAAGTTTATACGTTAAGAGGTTCATGAGATATGATTAAATATGTAAAAATCACAAACAGACACACAGACGGAAAACGAAGCACTTTTGGACCTATGTTTATATGAACTTTTTTTCTTATTTTTACCTGTACTATCATATACTAAAATATTTTACCATAATTTCGGGACACCCTGTATATCGAGGATTGACAGTTTCAAGAGTATTGACATCAACTTGAATGCTTTTATTTTACGTTACCCTTTTCAAAAGTCATAAAAAATATACGGTATCAAATGCCACTAAAATGCAAGTTGAAGAGTCCTCTTTTAGAGTTTTATATACAGGTTCAGATTCAGTTTTAGAGTTTTAGATTCAGGAGGTAGATTTAAGAGCCGCCCGAAACATCCCTTTTGCTCCACATGAGAGGGGCCCTGAGCTTCCTCTCCCCAAAATTCTCTCTTTCGCTCACGTCCATATTATTTCTGGAATACTTCTATTTAAACGTAGCATGCTACTTTGGTTTTTGCCTAAACGAAAATATTGATTGTTAGGCATCAAACTCTATTTAAATAACCTAATCTCACGAAATTCAAACGTAGTATAACTGTCTTCCTTCTCGATCTGCTGTTACTCTTGTTATTATTTTTAAATCTGTTTTCGGACCAATATTGGTACCTATAAAAGGTAAAGTTGAAATCAATTAAAAGTTTAAGGTCTGATTATTTTAAAGTCATAATATATGGTTGTATTATAATGAGAAGCAATCTCCAAAAACAATACGTTTGAATAAATCTAGTGACCATGAATCCATTAATTTGATCTTTACTTCTTTGAAGGTGTTTGATGCCGTCGAAAATAAACTCTCACGGCTCAAACGTGGTTTTCTGCTCCATGCCTAAAATCTTGATACTGTTTTTCTTTGTTTCTATTGGTGAATTATTACGTAAAATAAATGAAATGTGGATAAGTAATTAATTTGGATAGTAATCTATTTGGATAGTAATACTATTTTAATACTTTTACTATTTTTATACCTTTTTTACTATTACTTACCTTTTTACTACCGTTTTATTATTACTTTTACACAATATCGTTTACTTGTGCTTACTTCTTTCAACAATCAACATTTTCGTTTAGGCATAAAAAAGTAACGTCATTATATTACGTTTAGTTGGCATTTTTCAAGTTAGAACCTGGAGGTAAGCGAAAGAGAGAATTTGGGGGAGTCGAAGCGTAGGCCCCTCTATCGTGGAGCAAAAGTGATGTTTCGGGCGGTTTGAATGTACCTGCCGACCCGTAGAGCAAAATGGATATTTTGAAAATGACCCTTAACGGTGGAGCAAAAGGGATGCAGCCGGTAGGTCCACCCAAATAAATCTCCGGCCCCAGTGTAATTTATAAAAAAAGTCGCCTTCCTTCATGTGATTTTCATTTGATTCCTAAACTAAGCTATTACGTGTTAATATCAATATGCTCGATTATGGCTTTACCGAAAATATTTCTGAGAGTGTAGCTTTTTGTCAAACTTAAATTTTACTGATGTGAGAACTTCCACATTAATTAATCACTAGATTACTTGGAATGGTTGCAGCTTCGCTTACAAACACTGCAATCTATGTTTTACCTTTAAAACCATTTCAAAGCATGACCAATGCTTAGTATAAATAAAGTATAAATATGTTTAGTATAAATAAAGTGAACTGAATTCGTTTAAATGTCGATGGATAGCGCCGCTGTTCCGAAACTTCAGCCCTCTACTGTAATTTAGTTACTTTTTAAGTTCCGAGACGGATTGACAAATCTACAAACAGACCCCTTCTATTAGACCTTTCATACGTTGGGTCATTATTGAGGTTTGATTGTGGAAAGAAAACCTCTTGAAAATTAATGTACAAATTACAACTAATTTATCTTTTGAACTATCAATGACAAGGGACTTTTCCTTGCAAGGTTGCCGTACGACTTAATTTAATTCACATTTTCAAGTACTATTGGATTTAGTACTTTGTTAATAATTTGTTTTTTTTTAGATTTACAATTATTTATATCACAGATTCCTAAGCCAATCGTATTTTTAAAGATTTCGTATGGAATCTTTTATGCGTATAAATATATCACCATTCACATCAAACACCAAAAACTTAAAAGACGCAATGAGCCTCATAAATATTAACAGACTACTTAAAACTTGGCAGGTCTTTGAACTCCTGTTACAGCACTTTAGTGGAAGCCTAGGCCAGTTTTACTGTAGTTTGCATTTACAAGTCTTTGAGTTGTTAAACAGATTCAACCATAGAGCAAGGCAGTTTATCCTCAGTTTAAAAGTCTGACTGAAATTATGGCAGTCCTCACTGGTGAAGGAACGATGTGGCTCGTCGTAATTTATGTAAAATTTTATTCTACAATTCTACAATTTTATTTTTTTAATTTTAACTAGTTCAACATCTGTTATTTTTTAATATTTAAAAAGTGGAAAAGCCACTTTGGGAAAAGTACCTTTGAATGGTAAAACCGAGAAACTCGACCTCTATCTTACAAAGTTATACAGGTTGTACAGCTTTGACTGTCCGAAACCTTTCCATGTTATTCATTAGGTAAAACAAACAAAAAATATCGTTTAGCATATGGCCTATCTCGGACAGTTTTCTTTCTGTCCTTAAGTATATGATTTTTAACATGTCTTGCGATAACTTTTGAGCCAGTTGAAACATAAACTTAAGTGATAAACGCTATTGAAAGTTTGTTTTTAAAGACGTCCAATTAAGAGCTCCAATTCTTCCCAATCCAACTAAGGACCCAATTAAGGTACAATAAAGGTCTCTTCCAATTCAACAGATCATAGTGTTCTTAGTCGTTGGTTCGTTTCATTTATAGCAACCGTATCAGTAACTAGTAGGCGATACCGTGCGCTATTAAAAACCTTTGCGTTTGGATGTACTCAGCGGGTAAATTGTTCAGCTTACAATTTGAACGCTAAACTAGAATTTCCGACAGCTACTAAGTAGAATAAAGGCAGGCCTGCCTATTATCTCCGTGTGAAACTGACCAAACATATAAATCCTATTAAAATAAGAACAATAAATAAATAATTAAATACAACTGTTTTAAACAATCCAATGTCGTTATTGTCCTCCAACAGAATTATTTTCTCGTATTGTAAACGTTTGTATTTCTTACTAAATCATATGCTGTGTATTGATCAGCTGTTGGGTTAGTAAGGGTAAATGTCCTATGTCTATACTAAACTATGAACTAAATTTGTATAGGACACCTTTATATAAAATTGATTTTTTAAGTTATTAAATTATCTGTCTTTTGTTAGTTTTCATATATTTCTTTTTTCATGTTTTATATTTTTCGTTGCTATTGAAGATTTCATACGTATCTTTAAGCTACTTGCTAAGTTTAATAGTAACCTACTCCTGTGCTCTAGAATATTTGACGTCTTCCGAAACAATGTTTGGCCTGGCCGTCACATAACCTTGAGCCTTAACTGATAAATCATATTTCAATTTCGTTTGAACCGTTCCCGATCAAAACTTTAAACAATGTCACTGCAATAGAGCTGTACAGCAAGCTCTATTTTATCAGAAATCATTACAAACTATATTTATACTGCAAATTTTTCAAATAATAATCTGTCTTGCGGATTATAAATATTTTGAGTTTCGATTTAAATTAACTGAAAGATACCTCTGCGCGATTGTCTAAAGGAAGTTTGTTGTAATATTTTTCCCCAGCGTATTTTTTAAAGTTGTAAATTGTGAGGGCTAGATGCTGAATTTTCCTGATTTCTAGAAAGGTAATTGTGATTATCTCCTAGTAGCTCTATAACATGCAATCTGTTTTTGTCTGATAAGGACGTCTCAAAAATATACATGCCATAAGCTGTCAGAATTTATTCGGAGTTGAAATATTCATTGATCGAGGTTCTGGGATGGAGATTACAAATTATTCGTAATGCTTTTGCAGTTTTAAAATATAATTGTAATCAGCTGTAGCGCCATACAGTGATATTTCAAATTATATAACTGAATTGATGTAAGAAAAATAAACTAATTTAACGTTTCTTTTATCACACAGATTTTTTAGCCTAATCAGTGCATATAAAGCTGACATGATGTTTAACCCTCAATTTGTTTGTCACTAATTAGAATTTTAATTTGTTCCTATTGACCAGATTGTTGCGTTTGAAATCTAACAAAATTGATCTTAGAGGGGCTCGAAATTTTGTAATTGACTTTTATCAAAGTTTGTCTTGGTTTCAATTTCACTGTTATTGGGTGCTATATAATAATTTCCAACTTCGCATCATCTGCGTAAAAGCAGAGTTTGCTGTGGTCACTCAGATTTTGTAAATCACTTAAATAGCGAATAATGTAACGGGGCCTAATATGGATCCCTAAAGTACCCCTCATATTAATCTACTAATGGTGATAAATAAAAAAATTATTACGTTTATTCAAATACTTAATCTTGAGTAATTGTTTTTTAATGCAAGTACAAATTTCAACTAACTAACTTAGTTCTTTTTTTATTTCCTAATTTACTAAGTTTTAATGAAAGTAGTTCATATCGAGTCAAAAGCTTTACTAATATCCATAAATAACCCCATGACTTTGCATTTACCGCGTAGACTATCAATAATTGATTCAATAAAATCTCTAGTGGCCGTTATAACAGACCTCCCACTTCAAAAAAAGCATTGACGATGTTCGAAAAGGTTGTTTTTTCCAAATTAATTTACCGGTTGATTATGAAATACTTTTTAAAACCCTTAGATATTAAAGGTATCAGAGAAATCGGTCGATAGTTAGATGCAATCTGCTCATCTCCTTTTTTAAAGAGAGGTTTCAATTTTGGAATTCTTAATTTGTTAGGAAATATTCCAGATATTATTGACGAATTTAGTAAACAAGTAATTGGTTTTGATAGCGCCGGCTTAGATTTTTAAGGAGTGCCACAGGAATGTCATCATAGCCTGTACTGAACGTTTTTTAGGTTGCTTATAATTTTATCTATTTCTTTATCATCAACAAAACTAAATATAAAACTTCTGCAGGAGTAAGTCTATTGACCGTAAAAACTCGACTTCCCATCAATGGCCCTTATGAGTTTTACAATTTGACTGATTAATGTGTAACCTTATTACAACGGCTAGGTTTAGCACCAGCTTTTTAGAGAATTTCCGAAAAGGAATATCCTATTACCTTAGATCTCATGTAACATATAAGCCCAAGACCAAGTTAACTTTCCGTTTTGGGACCGCCAGAAGTTTTAACTATGTGAGTTGGAGCGGTGAAACAAAATTTCAACAGAAGAATACTGTATGAGGACAGTGTTTAAGAACCGTTTTAACTATCTTTATTGAGTTTAGAAGCATCGTACTGACCTGTCATTTAAGTGTTTTTGCAATACAAATCGTATTTCAATTTAGATATTTCAAACCACTATCACTTTATTTAGGGCTATGATATTGTTCTCGGGTTGATAAAATTTGGTTACTTCTAGTAAGCCCTTCAAAATGACCTGTTTATCGCTGGGGCTAAAAATTGAGAATTTGGCGTAACACAATCCCCTCCCCTAGACACAGCAATATTTTGATAGAGGCAAACATGATATTTATAAACACAAGTAATGCATTTTGGTGCAAAAATCTTTACATTATCTCGTTTAGTTTAAGCATTATAACCGATCCAGGACTTTAAGGACACACCGTATAAGTTCTGTCTGTATTATTTAATTTATTTCGCTTAAAGAAAGCGTTAAGTGGTTGTTAAGTACTACTACAAAAAAAACTTTCACCAACTTAAAATAAACCAAACTGAATTAAATCATTATTTTCTCCATTTAATGGCTTCAGCTGTAATCTTTTTTAACAATCGCGTTTGGAATTTCTTCATCTGAGCAACTAGTCAATGTGTAGAACTGTCGTCACGTCGCGCACTCCGTGCCCAGCATGTCGATTGGTGTAGTTTGTGATCAACTGCAATCACTATATAATTTAAAAGATTGTTCTTGATTAATTATGACAAAAATATGGAAAATAAACAGATAAACATTTATATATGTTGCCTGTTTGTTAACCTATACTTTGTAATTTTCTAGGTCATATTTATAGTTCAAGATATTATGGACTAAATACTATTCAAAATGTGTGTCAACTAATGCAATTGTACAGTGCATGTTCGGGAGATACTTAATCGAAAACGAGGATCTAGATTTCTTGACGAATTTGACCTGCAAAAATTAAAAAAGGGACCTCTCGATTAAAAAAGATACACTTTGTTTTTCAGATTTTAAAAGTCTATTACGAAATAATTTCACAATCAATGTTCGCAATTAAATTTTCCAACAGCAACTAATTTGAATGACCAAACATTTAAGATTACTACTATAAAATTTTACCTCGTCACTTTTTTTAATTTTTGAAATAAAATACGCTGTTGGATTCATATGTATGTTTTAGCGAATTTCCCCTATAAGGAAGAAGCTATCTATGTGTCTGGTAGCACGATAGCGGCCGTAAAAATAATCAGATTTTTTGAAATTTTGTACAGACGTGTAAAGTGGTATAATCAATTGGACGAGTTCGTATACCAGCCCGCAAGGACCGCCGGAAGAGAGGTTAAAGGGGATAAATCCCTTCAAAAACGGGGTTTCACATTGAAAAATAAAACAAAAAGAAACAATTTGTTGAATCATTGCTCTATGTCCATTGGTTACCGAGGTGCAGAAAGTGGTAAACACAGTACGTTGTCCCAATGTTAACCTTATGGGAAATAAGTAAAATGCATTATCACGCTTATTTCTCAACATATCTAAATAAAACTTGGTCTGTGGCTTCAAATAGATGAGATCTAATGTATATTAGTCTAAAATCCCTGATATTTCCATATTTATGGCAGAATACTTGCATACTCATTCCCCATGTTATCCTTATGGGAAATAAAAAAATACTTCCTTATTTCTTAACATACCTTGATAAAACTTGGTATATGGTTTCTTATAGTTCAGATCTACTAAAGATTGAATTAAACCACCCAGTTTTAAAATATCTATTGCAGCAAACCTGCATACTTATTTCCCATGTTATTCTTATGCAGTTAAAAAAACATGTAAAATCTCGCTCTATTGGATTGAAATATGTTCTTTTGCATTTGAAATTCGCTGAGTATGCTGCAACGGGGGGTATTTAAAAATACTTGCGAAGAGTCGCTAACTCAATGAATATTAAAAGCAAAAGTTGAATGGCAGCAATGAGCAGTGAACGCCGTGCAAGCATTGACGAGTAACATTGCGCACCGCACGTCCTTATCAGCATTGGTCCATGAGTTCGTCAAAACAATGCAATATCTCGTGATTCTGAAAATTCCTTCAAACTTTTAGAATATTAGCATTTCATGTTAGGTAGGTAATTTACATAATATTGATTTTATTATTAAAATTTAAAAATAGTACAGATCAAGGAGGACAATCTGGCGGTTAATCAAATTGTTCATTCAGGACTTTCAATATAAGACTGACATTAAGAACTTAACTAGAGTTTGTTCAAATAAAAATGAGCTCTAAAACGCAATACTATTGTTATTAAAAAAAGTTTAGAGTTCTTTTCACTGTTTGATTGTGATTAATATTAAGTTTTGTAACTCATCACAGTGAACATGAAGATAGAAAATTAATTGAATACGAATTCCGAAAATACTTTGGAGTGTCAATAATGTCTTTATTTATAAACTACACTTAAAGCTTACTGGTTCCTAATATTTATAGCGGAAAAGTACTGATGCTTTGCAACTTGTTGATGATGAATATGGTTGAACAGGCTAGCTGGTAGGTATTAGTAGAAAAACCTGACTCCAACCTTTTTATCGTTGTATCAAAGACGTCGGCTGGTTAGTGAAACAATCACTTTGTTTCCTCATTAATAGATTTTCGCGATAAAAAATAAGTCATCAAACTAGATTTAATTTGACAGAAACATGCTCGGTGGTTCTAAACTGATGTAAATTTTCCTTGTGTGATTGTTTAACAATGTGGTAGGGGGTTTCCGGTGCTTATTTCAACAGCTGACTGTCTGCCTGCATGTGTTTGTTTTTTTTTTACGAAATAAGTTGATTTATTGAACTTTAATATCAGTGTAGCAGAAGGATAAAGTATTTTTTCAAATATTAATACTATTTCTTGAGCTGTTTTCATTTGGTGGTCATGGATTCTTCAAACTCAAACGAAATGAGGATTTTCATACAAAGGTATCGTAACGATTGGGTCGTTGCGGACGACTCCGTTAATTATTTGGTCAAGACAATTTGCACTACGAACATGCACGTTTCTTGTATGGCTGACTGTATGTGGTATTTATAATCTGAAGATATCTATGCACCTCCTGAAGTTCCGATTTGTCTATGTGGATAACTAATAACTTGTTGTAGTGAGCTCGTTGGTGTTTCGTTGATGTTGTCCCTGTACAACCTTAAATCTCAATATTTTAAAAACGTATAGTATTTTATTTATCAAAATACAAAATTGCATAGTTTTCAATAATAGCCTTAGAATTTACGTGTTAAATTCAATATGATAGTTTAAATATTCTTACTTATTTATAAATATTTGATTCAACTTGATTATAGACAAGTTAGGAGATTATCGTTTTGTTGGATAACGCCATGACTTTATCGATACACATAAAGACACCATGTATTTAATAAAACATATTAGTTCTCGTTATGAATTTCAAAGGCTAATTAACTAATAACTTACAACTAAAACTGTAAATAGAATCAATGAAAATCATTCAACGAAAAGCATTAAAGGGCATTCTTTAAATATATAGTTTAATATTTTTAATAATTTCGGATAATACGAAAACCTTTAATCCTGACCTTTAACCTGAGGTTTAACCTTTAACCTGAAAATCTTTAAATCTTCTGCGATACCCATTTAAATATTCGAAAATTATCTTGAATTTTAAGTAGCAACCTCAAAATGTTAAATTATTCTTGATTGTTCTATGCTCCCAGAATATTTGTGAACGAAACAACAAAAGCATTTTTGTATTAGTTATTTTGTGTATAGGAGAAGACCGGTACTATTTTAGAAGGATGAAATCCAAAACTTGACCCCTCATTTGACGTATGTCCTCATTAGGGTGGTAAAAAAACGATATTGATGATTGTTTTCGTTCATATTCCAAGTTTTAAGCTAAAAACGTACATGTTGTAGTTTTAGATAATTATAGTGGACCAAATGTACATTAAATAATATAGTAACACACATACTAAAATTTTAGAAAATATGCCCATTAAAATTTTTAGGTTAATAATTGAGCTTAATAGATTATTCTATGTTCCCAGGAACGTACTATATTTTAGAACTTTTTCAAACATCTTTTATATCCTTACTTTGGTACCCAATTGATCAAGGCAAGGGGAAAGTAGCCGGCTGTAAGTAGGGACTTGTAGCCGGCTTACAATGACACATTTTATTCATTACTTCTTTAAAAAGATTATCAGAATGAGGTGCTGAAAGACTTCACGCACCATAATCTGACATTTTTACACCTGATGTAATTATTAATCATACATTCAGATTTTTGTTGTTTTTAGCAACCCGATTCAAAGATTGTGAAATAAAAGTTTAAGTAAGAAAATATTTAGGTATCGTCATTATTTCTTGTATAGTAACCCCGAAGTCATGCCCTTCACGACCCAACTCGAGCTGCCGTTGGATAAGTTGGCAGAACTGGACGACAAAATCATCGAGGTAGTTCAACCGCTTACTCCCATATAGGCTGTTTTCAACTGATCGCCCGTAACTTCCGCCGAAGCAACCACTGAATCAGGTTGTCTGTCTTCTGAATCAGGCAAAGCTTTGTTAGATGCAATCCAAGCAATGTCCAAGCAGATCGTAGATCTTTTTGGACACCACCAGCGTACCAGTCAACTTCGTAGTCGCTCTCACACCCGCTCAACGTCTACTTCACGAGGTAGAATACACGATGGGAAATCCAAAACATATGCTGGTACCTTTCTAAGTTTGGTGAAAATGCGACAAAATGTACCCATCCTTGCAATTTCCATGAAAACTCCAAAAAACATTCAGTGATGACGGAAACGGACTGCTTGACCTCTGGAGGCCGCCTTTATGTTACAGATCGCACTACCCGTTCCCGATTCCTGATAGAAACCTGATCTGACATATGTTGCTTTCCTAAAAGCCAGCTACGTAATCGGCACTATCCGACCGACTATATAAGTGCAGCAAACAACTGGACCATTAACACCTATGGTTTTGTCAATCTCTAGGTGGCTGCTTTCTTATCTTTAGATGGCTGCTCGCATGTCTTCTTTAGAGATGACAGCGTGCGGAAATCGTTGCAGCCTCCCTATACGAGTCCATATGAGGCTGTCGAGCCTGTCGAAAAAACAATAAAAACCATCGTCAACGGATACCAGCCACGCGTCAGCATCGACTGGGTGAAGCCTGCGTATTCTGTAGCTGATGTAGGCCTACAAAATGAACAAGGGAGATCCTCCTGTAACATTCGGTCGGGACGCCGCCGCCGAGTTCGCTTTAGATCTCCCGGACTTCCAGTATCCGTGGGGGCCTAGTGTGGTGATTGGCGCTGAGAGTCTTCACTATCTATTGAAATTTTTACAGCTGATGCAATTATTAATCAGACATTCAGATTTTTGTTGTTCTTAGCAACCCGATTCAAAGGTTGTAAAATAAAAGTTTATTTAAGTGAGAAACGATTTCGGTATCGTTATTATTTTTTATATAGTAACCCCGAAGAAACGGCCTGACATTAGTTTAATTAAGGTGTAAATTACGAAAGGAGTTTGATAAACGCAGGAGTACCTGCTAAAAGTTACGAAAAGCGATATAACTTTAAAACAGCTTAAACAATCTACCTAAACATACACGATCCAAAAACAATTTCGTAACAGAACATTTCGGACACGTAACCCACAAGAGCCACAGGTGATGTTAACACCTACATAAAAACAAATGTCTCAACAGCAGTGTCGCATTCTTAACGGTGTCATTAGGATAGTTTTTATTTTATTTTTCTATAGTTGTGATTTCATTTTCTATTTTGAAAATTGCAAGTAATATTTCTAAAAATCTACATTAAATTTTCGTTTTTGCCTTTCACGGCAAATTTGCGATGAAATGTGCATTTCACTGAGGCCTAATATTTCAGTCATTAAATGAAACTGTTTTTCAATATATTTCAGAAAAATATAAAATTTGATTATATTTTAGTATGCACCTCATTGTTAAAAAGATTACAGTAATCGTGATTTGTGTGTTAAATTTGAGGGTTGCTGTGTGTGATTTTGTTATATAAAAGAAAATTAAAGGCAAAAATATCTTACCTCTACAAATAAAAATCCCTCAAATGTTTATAATGTAAGTCATAAGTAATTTATTTAGCCAGCTTAACAATAAATTGCATTAGCCAAGTCAAATCATACGATATTTCCTATATTAAGACTAACTAAAAATTCTTTTTAGCGAATTTCCTTAAAGGAATAAGCTATTACGGTAGTACTCATGGTAAGACCTAAGTCCGAGATCATGTTAACTTTTCTTTTTGGGGTCCCCAGAAGCAAAAAACACCGTTCAAATATATATATGTCTGTTAACACGATAGCGGCCGTAAATATGGTCCGATCTTAATGAAATTTGGTACAGACGTGTAAAGTGGTAATCACTCGGACGAGTTCGTGAACCAGCTTGATCAGACCACCGGAAGGGGGGGTAAAGGGGGATAAACCCCCCCAAAAATGGGTTTTTTTAGTTTTTCACATAGAAAAATGAAATTTATTAAATTTTTGTTGGCACCATTGAATTTAGCTCAAAAAAACAAACAAATTAGTATTTTGAATCACTGCTCTATGTCCATTGGTTACCGAGATATTGAAAGTGGTAAACACAGTACGTTGTCTCAATGTTAACCTTATGGGAAATAAGTAAAATTCTATATCTCGCTTATTTCTCAACATATCTTGATAAAACTTGGTAAATGGCTTCTTCTCGTTCAGATCTACTAAATATTGAATTAAAATCATCCAGCTTAAACATCCCTGTAGCAGCAAACCTGCATACTCATTTCCCATGTTATTCTTATGGAGCTTACAAAAAACATGTCAAATCTCGCTATGTTGGATTAACATATATTGTTTTGAATTTGAAATTCGCTGAGTATGCAGGTCTGCTGCAACGTTGGTATTTACCATGTTACATGCATCTGTAACAATTAAAAACCATCAATGAATATTTACAGGTCAAGGCAACATTCAAAGACTACCGGTCAGCAATCACGGGCTCTGTAAAGGACCCTTTCCAGCAAGAAGGATTTTAAATTATTTCTGAATTTTCCGGAGTCATGTTCAGCCTGCAGTGAAGGAGGAAGGTTATTAAACATTTTGACTGCGTTGTATTTGAAGTGCTTTTGGAAAAAAGAAGTTGACAATGTACAATGTAAAGTTCACATAGGGGCTACAGTTTTACTTTAAACATAGCTTAATGTATAAGCCCAAAAACTTATCCCTATTTCTAACTTGCAATTCAATAACATCTCAAGATATTTGTAAAAGTAAAATGGACGATTAGGCATTTTTACATATTAAAAACTAGAATTTTCGAATTTGAAGTTTCATTTTTGAAATTAGCTTTTATTTCATCATTACTGTATGTCACACAGTCACTGAGTTATAGCAGTGATAAGTTATGATAGCCTTGGGCCGAAGTCTTACTACAACCCATACGGGAATAGCTTATTCCTAACAGGGAATTCGCTCATATGAAAATAAAAACAAGAGTGTACCTCGAAGGAAATTTTACATACTTTCTTTTTGCAAATCGATGTTTACCTCATAAAATTTATGGTTTTTAAGTTAAAAGCTAAAATACGTATAAAATTATTACTTTTGCCTTTTTTCTTTTTTTGCAATGTTCCGTTACGAAATTTTGTTAACAAACATCGGATTTGGATTCAGCGCCCTAAAAAACATAAGAAACAACAAAGATAAAATTGAACATTAAACTTTCCCGTGAAGGGTATTTTGAAGACAATTTTACTGGGCCATAAGGCAAAGTATTGTTTTGGTATAGAAAATCTGTGTTAGGATAAGGTAGGTACTAGTACTAATGTTTCAATCAGAAGAAGTCAGCTGATCATGGTTTGTTTTTATGTAAGAAAATCGAGGGTTTTCGGGGACCTCAGCTATAGTGTAGCGGAAATTTTTCGTAAAGAGACTGATGAAAAGAGCTTTCAAAATAAATTGTTTACTCATATTGCTTAAACTAGTGTATTCCTATTATTATGTACACTATTAAAAATGTAACTCCTAATTTAGTCAACAGTCTGCATTGATGTTTTGTATCGTCGCGTCAGGAGGATTTGATGTAAACCGTTTTTATTGATCCAGTAATGCAGGCCGACTAATAACCACCCGGCCGGTGTGATTAGCTTCGTCATAAATATTCATGCTCTCCGGAGACAATGTATTTCCTTGTAAAAATTATTTTTGTAGCTATCCCGGGTGAATACTTTTAGAATTTAAAGGTGTATCTATAAAGGACAAAATGTGCATATCCCAAAATGTAACTTTCCATCACTCAGTGTACCAAAATAGCCTGTTACCGTACAGCTGAGATCTACGAAAACCCTAGTTTTCCTTAAGTTTAAACAAAACATCATCAGCTGACTTTTCCTGACATAAACATTCCTTTGCTTACCCAAACATTAATTAATTTATCCAAACATTGCTTTGCCATACCCAAACAAAGTTTTTCCATCCTCCAGCTGACTTAAAAAAAACACACTGTAAGACCTGTTAAACTTGTTTACGCGCTAGCCATTTAATCTAGCTATTTAATTTGAACTAGATTACTGAAAGTTTTTAACTAAAAACATAAAAGAATTATAGCTACTTAATGTTATTTCAAGTATTTTAACCATATCATGTCCGGAAGGAATTTTCCTATCTTTTGAAACGTAATGTAGCTAAATCGCAAAGATGTAGAAGGAAAATATTCCTTTATATTATCCTTGTATTAGAAGGTAAATATTTAAGTGAAACAAGAAAATCGTGTCAAAATACGTATCTTTACATTAAGTGAGATTTTAACAAAAACATTTTTTATTAATTAAATAAGTTCTTCGTCGTACCTACTTTAACCCGTGGACTTGTTTGTATCAAAGTGGTTTGATTGCTAGTAAAATGTTTTAACCCATCATACTGAAACTTAAACTATCTTTAATCATGGAATTTTAGGTAGTTTTTCGATCTACGGTAAACCAACACGATTAATGTTAAAGTCTTTAATCAGCTGTTTTCTACATTTAGCCCAATCAAAAAAAAAATTGTTGTATTGTTTTTCCGTGGATAGCAAAAACTCCCCGATTAGACCGGGAGCTTGGAGGTCAAAAATTACGTCATAAGGTGCACATGTAAGAGCCGTGCCATTTTGAAGGGGCATCCTAGGGGGTTACAAAAGTGGGTTTGCTAGCCCTCAATCTGGGGGCTTTCTCCAAGGTGGACAAACTTGAATGTGACTTTTTTGTATTCTCCATAAGAATAACATGGGGATGAAGTTTGCAGGTTTATTTCAACAGGTATGTGAAAATTGGGTTGTTTTAAGTCAATATCCATTGAACCTTGACTAGAAGAAGCCTTATGCCAAGTTTTATCATTATATGTAAAAAAATAAGGATGATATAGGCTTTTATTTTTTCCCCAAAAGAATAACATGGGAAAAATGTGTGAAAATTTACTGCCAAGGAAATGCAAAAATTGGGGATTCCAGGCTAATATACAATAGTTCTTAACTAAATAAAGCCACATATCAAGTTTCATCCAGATATTTTGAGACATAAGCGAGTTATACGATTTTATTTATTTCCCATAAGGTTAACACAGGACGACGTTTTAAGTTCATCGCCCTCAGTATCTCGGTAACAAATGAACATAGATGAATGATTCAACATACCAAATTGTTTGTTTTTTCAAGCTGAATTCAATGGTGTGAACTAAAATGTGATAATTTAAATTGTTCTACATGAAAATTGCCAAAAACCCATTTTTATGGGTTATTTTCAAGTTTCTCCACCTTGGAGAAAGCCCCCAGATTGAGGGCTCAAAAACCCATTTTTGACACCCCCCAGGATGCCTCTTCAAAACCGTACAGCTTTCACATGTGCACCTTATGACGTAATTTTTGACCTCCCAGCTCCCGGTCTAGATTATTTCAACTTAGATTTTGTAATGCACCGATACCCTTGACGCCAAAATACCGCTGCGCTAATCAGGTCATTTAAAGCATCTAGTTTTGTAAAATGTTTGTTTCGATAGCACTTAAAATACTTCGTTGTTAAGAAAATGCCGTTAGTTTTTTTCAACAAGAAAATATTTTAACGAGTAAGGCTTCGGCCTTCAATCTGCAACAAGGGTTGAGTCCTTGGAGGTAGGTGATATAAAGTAAACAAATGGGGCCATAAGAGAATATGTTATTTGAACCCTTAGGTGCGAAACTTCCTTACTTGCGCCACGGCCTTACTTAAAATTTGGCTGTTGTGTGAAGGATCGTCGCATGATAGCTTTGTCAAGTATTAGACTGTCAAGAGAGGAAATGTAAGAAGATCAAAAATGATCGGAAGGATATATTAATTATACTGTAATTTTTACTGGTAAACAGAAGTAACCGGAACATATGCATGTAACAAAATGAACTAATTAATTATTCATATTCAGATTTATTTATTTCACACATTGCAGTACAAACAAGTGAACAAAAAAAAACACGTTCTTTAAAAGACATTTTAAGGCGGGGTGATGGAGGAAAATAATAGTTTACCATTTTTAGACGTTTTGGTGGTCAAAACATCTAAAATTGATAATTGGGAAACTGGTGTTTTCAGGAAACCTACAGCGACTGGGCGTTACCTACATTTCTCCTCAAACCACCCCGAACATGTAAAATTGGGTTTAGCAGTTAGCCTGATTAAAAGGGCAAAAAATATTAGCAGCAGTAACGAGCTTTTTAGTAGGAAACTTGAAACATTGTCGTTGAAAAAAGAGGATACCCGAACAAAATCATTGATAAAGCCGTAAGTAAAGTTCAAAATGAGAACAAAATTCTTACAATAAACCAAAACGAGCCGGTAAAACACATCACTACTGTATGTTACTGTATATTAAGAATTTATCTGAAAAGATCAGGCGTGTTAACTCGAAACGCAATATAAGAACGGTATTCAGGTCTAATACAACGATAAGGGGTGTGGTATCTAAGATAAAACATACTGATGTAAACCAACAAAACAAAAACGTTGTTTACAAGATCCCCTGCTCGTATGATCAGAATTATATTGGACAGACCTCTAGACCAGTCAATGTTCGTATTGCAGAGCATATAAAAAAGGTTAAAAATAAAGAAATATATGGCTAAAAATTAGCGAACATGTGTATGAAACGGGGCATACTATGCAATGGGACCAGAGCACAGTACTCTACAAAGAACCTGAGTGGCGAAAACGTAATTTGGCGGAATCCCTGTTCATGGCTGTGGAACAAAACCCTATTTCCCGACCATCGGTGGAAGTCAGTTCGATTTATTCGGGCTTGGTGAGGAAAGAATTGCAGCTCCGTACAGAAAATGCACAAAAACATCTGTTATCGGTAACACGGCAAGGCAGGACAGCTGATCCCCCTCCCCCTACCCCCGGAAGTGATACGCAGTCAGTCACAGTTACACGGTCGGCTAACTCAAAAATCGGACGGATCAACTCGAAAATCCAATGTAAATAGATTAGTTTTTCCTCAAGGACCCTAGATAACGGAAAACGTTTTCCCCGGTTTTCCGAAACGTCGGGTATTCGTGTGTGGCGCAATAAGTGTTTTTGTGTGTGTTTTTCGTTTTTTTTTTTAAATGTAACAAGTGAACTGCATATAAAGGGTTGGGCAAAAGTCTGGAATATATAAAATAACTTTTATATTATTTTGCAGAAAGTGATGAAACTTTGCAGTTGTGTATCTAGTACAAATAGGAATATTTTGGCGTATTTTCTCAGGTTTTCGCACGATGAGGGGTTGGCCCACGCTGGAAGTCTTAAAATTCTTAAATGTAAGCATACCTCGAGTTACACCTCATTTAAAAGGTCTTAATTAGTATATCACAACAGCGCAAACCGCGCCTCAAAAGGTTGATTCAATCGGAAGTTGCAGCTCCTCTAAAACTTAGATGTTGGCCATTAAACTCAAGGCTCAAGTCAGGGAAAAGGTCTAATTACTAATAAAGCCCTCGGAACGATGTAGTTTAGTTTTAGATATATGTATTCCTCATTGATAAGGATAATTTGACGTATTAAAAAATTTACCCATGTCCAGGGGACGACCCGTGATGGAAGTCCAAAAATTCTTAAGGGTAAGCATACCTCGAGTTATACCTCATTTTAAAGGTCTTAATTAGTAGATCACAACAGCACAAACCGCGCCTCAAAAGGTTGATCCAACAGAAGTTACAGCTCCTGAAAGATTTTGATTTTAGATTTGATTTTTAGCCTTGAGTTTAATGGCCAACATTAAAATCTTTGAGGAGATGTAACTTCTGATTGGATCAACCTTTTGAGGCGCGGTTTGTGCTGTTGTGATCTAATTATTAAGACCTTTAAGATGAGGTATAACAAGAGGCATGTTTACATTTAAGAATTTCAAGACTTCCAGCGTGGCCCGTCCCCTCATCGTGCGAAAAACTGAGAAAATACGCCAAAATATTCCTATTTGGACTAGATACACAACTGTAAAATTTCATCATTTTCTGCAAAATAATATAAAAGTTATTTGATATATTCCAGACTTTTGCCCAACCCTGTATACTTCTCATCAGTCTTCGCAAAACAATTGAACAACGCCATTAATCTGAAGGTGTGTAGTGCCCAATAGAAACAAAAATATAAAAAAAACACATGACATGGGCCTTTGCAAAGCAAGACTTGTGAGCAGGTTTTTTTACACCGCTACGAAATCGGTAGTTTTTATCACGTGTTGAGGGGCTAAAGAAGCTCTTTTTCTCCCGAGGGAGTTAAAGAAACAGCTGAAGTCGAGAATCGTTTTTTACTGTAGTAAAACTAAGGCCTGTAGAGAAGAAGAGAACAATAACATGAGGTAACCTAACTTCCATAAGGCCTGTAGAGCTAAAGCTTGTGACGACTATGCCGGACGTCAGTGCTTATTTGGTAGAAATATGTATATATGTTTGTACGAGTCGAGGTGTCATTAATATAGTTCCCTCTGACTGGTTAAGATGAAAATCTATATTGCAAAACTCGCTCAATTCTCCAATCGATAGTTCAATGTGTTCGATTCAACTATTGTTGGTTATCGCCAGTCTAACCTTAACACAAAATGAACAGACCGTTAGCAGATTGATTTAAATAGAGAGAATGATATAAAAGCCTCGTTGTGAGAAATCTGTTAAAGGTAAAAAAAAAAACTGTGAAATGTTGATGTCTTAAATAGTTAGCAGAAATGTATTACCGGTATAACGAAAAAAATAGTCCATCACACGGGAATAAAGTTGTTTTTTGTACGAGGTAAAGTTTTAGAATAATTAGCAAGTAATGAAATACAATATTATTTATCCTAGAATTCTAGATTCGCTTTTTTGCAAGTGAATTTCTTTTACGGTAAAGAAATATTTTGTGAAGTATTGGTCATAAAATGTAGTTTTAGCGAATTTCCCCTGTAGGGAAGAAGATATTATCGTAGGTGTCATGGTAAAACCCAACCTCGGGACCATTTAGTTTTGGGTCCCCCCAGATACCTAAAACACAATTCGTTAAAATTGATAAAGATATATACATATATATATATATTTTTGTTTTGTTTTAATAATTAAATTGAACAGCCTTTTAACATTATTTTATTTAAGAGCACGACCTGTGTTTCGGTAATCATACCATTATCACGGTGAATAAAAACTTAAATTAACCTTAAACATAACCAAACATCGGTCATATGTATATTTAGATAATACTTGTCAATTAATTAATGTGGTAGGCTAATGTTGTTGTTATATTCAACATATTTGAAAAAATGGATTTTTCCTTTTCGTTATTTGTCACATTCAACATGTTTATTTGATCCTATTTTCGTGAAAATAAATTTGCAGTTATTGTGTCTATTTTTGAACCGATTGTATTATGTAACATATTAATTCAGCGTTTTTATTTTCATTTGCGATGGTTTCTTGTTTTTTTTTTTTGATTCAATGATTTTGTCGGTTAGGTTTGATTTATACCTATTTTTTGTGCAATATAATTTATAATACTTCTTTCTTGGCTATAGTCTTCAGGGTTCATTGGAATATGTAATAATCTCTTAATAAGTGAATTAAAAGTTGACATTTGTGATTTCAAGGTTGATATGAGTCTGCAGGAATTATTACGTTTGTTAGGGTTACTTTCCTGTATGTTTTAAAGGAATGTTTATCATTCATACTTGTAATTGACAACTCTAAGAAGTTAATAGTGTGAAGTTAATGGTTTTTAGAAATAGAGTTTGAGTATGTGAGAAATTCATTACGAGTGTTTTCGTCTCCTTCAAATAGACAAAGTAAATCGTCGACATAACGATGCGAAAAGGGGTTGCATTCCTATTTTGTTTTCTTCGATTTTATGAAGATATATTTTTGCTAGTGTGACAGATAAGGTTGATCCCATTGCTGACCCATATTTTTGTTAAAAATATTTGGAATCCTATATAAAGTAGTTTTGATTAACTGTTATTTTTGTCAAATTTATAATATCATTTATTTCAGTCTGGGATGGTTGGTTATTTTCTTTTCAATCTTCCTTTTAGAATATTTATCGTTTCTATAACTAGAATTATACATTATAATATATAGAATTATACCTTATACATTAGAAATATACATCAAAGGATACGAATGTGGCTTTTCTCGGTGTCGGTACATATGTGATTTTATTTACTATATCATAGGAATATATTACTTGTATATCTTGATTGCTTTTAAAGATATTTTGTACTTTTTCATCTAAATATAGGTTACAAGTGGGCACATTTTGAAAGTTTGCGATTGGTCATAATGGAATATTCGATGAATGAATTTTTGGCTGATCTCTGAGTTATGGTGCTGTTGGTTTTATTGTTTTTAGTTTTTTTATCTTTATTAGAGAGATTTGCACTTAAAAATAGTTTTGTTAACTTCTTCATTGAATTCTGAAGAGGGATCTTTATTTAAATCTTTAAATAAATAAACATTTAGAAAAGTTTTCATCTTTTCATTGTAGCTATTTTTTGTCGTTATAATAGTTGAATCACTTTTGCCAGCTTTAGTTATTACAGCGTTAATTTAAATAAGTTTGTTTTATTTTGACTTTATGAAATTCTTGTCTTTTTTGGATTTAGTTAATATTATTTTTGTTTTATTACTGTCTTCTAGCACATTTAAAACAATCGGATAATTGTGTCCGCTAGAGTCCAAAATCCCTTTGAGACAATATCCTGCGTTTAGTAAATTCAAATTTTTGCAATTCGGGGTTTTGTGCAATAACTGTGCTATGAAATGTGTACTAATTTGACATTCAGAGCATTTATATTTCAAAATGGGATTGAAAGCGCTCCAATTTTTTTGGCCAACGAAATTTACCTATAAATCATAGAAAAGAATGTTCCTACCAAATTTGAAGAAAATTGTTCGATTTGCTGTCTGGGGGCCCCAAAACAAAATGTTACCATGGTCCCATCTCTCAGATTAACCGTGCGGGTGATGCCAATAGCTAGCTTTTCTAATGGTAATCTGCTCATAAGATTAAATTAGATACTAAGTTATATATTATATACAAATCTTCAGTTCATTATAAAAGAAAAAATGGAGAAAAAACGGTTTTGCCTAGATTTTTATGCGCTGTATTGTTTGGTTAACATGTAAATTTGAACTAAAATACTTTTTCCTTTTTGAAATGTAATAAATTTCAAAATGGATTAAAAGAGTTTGTCAAATACGTCTGTTGAAGAGGCGGAGAGATCCTCAAGAGAGATACTTTGTTGGAAGGAACGCTCTCCGTTTAACTAGTGCACCAATGCCGTTTTATAATTTAGACCCTCACTTGATGTTAACCGAAATTTAACTGAAAAATATATATACACTTAAGTAGTTGTTTTTACTTATTTGGAATAAGGAATTAAATACAACTTTTAAACTTATGATAAATATATTAAAGTAAGATTTTTTTATTCTAGATGTAGGCCAGGCTTAGCAGTTTCCATGGGCATGCATTAATGCTATACATTCAGCATATGACGTGACCTGTAGACTACTAGTGCATCTGACATGAGCTGTAGACAACTAGTGCATCTGACGTGTTTTGTAGACTATACTAGTGAATATGACGTAACCTGTAGACTACTAATGCATCTGACTTGACCTGTAGACTACTATAGTTTTCGGGAACAATTTGCTTTACGTGCCTTTCGAAGCACGGTGTCAGTAGCCTAAGAGATTAAAATGTGTCTTGATGGGGAAATGAACCCCGGACTTTTGGATGCTAAGGCCAGTACTCTACCCACTAAGCTATGACTGCCACTGTAAAGTTAAAAATGTTTTGTCATTGGCCTATGAGTTAATGATGTTATCTAACAAAAGGTCGCCGTTAATAGAAACAAGATCCGGGGTTGGTCCGTTCCTGATCAAAACGTAAAAAACTGTCACTGGGTAGAAAGACACAAACAAATACAAATTTTAATGTCTATGCATTCCTAAACAATAAAATGTAGGATTTCGCTACCCATTAATTCACATATTATAATGTACGCACGAGGTTAGTGTTTGCTAGGACAACAAAGCGCCCGATAAGCTGGTTTCAAACATTTCAATTAATTCATATAGCTCACCACAATATTGATTTCTCCACTAAGCTGTTGGATAAGGTAGAAGATCTATAACAGTATTATCATGAAAAGAATCTGGTATTACTTATTCAGAAAGTATAATATGATTTTAATAGAATTTAATTTTTGTTCACAGCCCCCCCCCCCAAAAACTACCAAAGAAACTTATTGAACTTTATTTTTACTGATGTACCTTGAATGAAGACTTATCCCCTATAGATGTTCTTATAAGGTTTTAGAAAACATGAGCTATTACTTGGAAGCTTGTGTGCTCAAAAAAGAAAAACAAAATAGATATCATTTTATCAGAATCTACTCACTTTTTTCGGGTCTAGTTATTTGGATCTTTAAGCACATATGAAATAAAATCCTTAAATGCGATCTCTTGTTCAATGTCTGCAGGGACCGGCAGCACTGACATTTAATGTGTATATTAAGTTTTACCACAGATGATCTGATTCTTCTGTGGTTTTACGAACAAAACGACCTCCAGGCGATTCAACTTTAATTACAGTAAATGGAGGCGAAAGGGCCATACGTTATTAATATTCACTATTTGGTGGACCGAGCCTTACTCAGTATTATTTCATTTTTACCAGTTCATCACCTTACCATACAGGGTGTTTTTTCACAAAATTTTCTTTTTAATTTATTAGAAAACTAAAATATATTTTAGTGTTCTGATTGCTGGAAATACAGTATGTAGCAACGCAGGGGGAAGTAGATTTTACATGAAAATGTCATCCCCTCAACAATCCCCTTCTCACCCCAGCCCCTAACTTAAAAATTTCAAATGGCAACCTACCCTTTGTGACATATCACACTAAAGAGCATAAAAAACATTTGGTGAGAGAAAAATTAAAATCGCTTCATGCGTTCTTGAAATAATACATTAACTAAAACGTCAAAGAAAGCATGTTTTTACCACTGTAATCTTTTTTAAATCTTTATTTATTGTAACCGCAAAGTACATTCTGATATTCTGCTTGAGGCAACCGACTATCATCATTGGGGCAGATATTTCTCATGAAAAAACTTTACACCCTCTCCAACTCCACTCTCACCCCTGAACCTAGCCTAAAAATTCAAATGGGATGGTTACCTTTGTGACATATCAAATTAAAATAAATGAAAAAGAAACATTTTTTCAAAGAAAATTTAAAATCTCATCACAAATTCTCAGTATTGTATTAGCTTTTATTACGATTTGCTGCTATGATTGATTGATATCTTGGGAACGAGTTACGCGATTTTTAATTTTCTTTAAGAAAAGTGTTTCTTTTTTAATTTCTTTTAATTTGATATGTCACAAGGGTAACTACCCCATTTGAAGTGTTAAAGTTAGGGTCGGGGGTAAGAAAAAGGGTTGGAGAGGGTGTACGATTTTATCATGAAAGACATCAGTCCCAATGGTGAAAGTCGTTTTCCTAAATCAGAATCTCTTTTAAGTTTAACTAAAGATTGAACAAAGGTTACAATGGTAAAAACACGCTTTCTTTGACGATTTAATTAATGTATCATCTCAGGAACACAAAATGAAGCGATTTTAATTTTTTTCTTTTTTTTTTTGCTCTTTAGTGTGATATGTCTCGAAGGGTTGGTTGCCTTTTGAAATTGTTAAGTTAGTAGTTGGAGTGAGAAGGAGGTTGTCCAAGGGATGACATTTTCATGTGAAATCTACTTCCCCCTGCGTTAGTAGTCGTTTCCAGCAAACAGAACACTAGCGAACACTAAAATTTGAGGTTTCTTAATAAAAGAAGAAGCAATTTTTGAAAAAAAAACACCCTGCATGAAAAAACTTTGTTATTATTTATATTCTCATTTTAAACCAAATTCTATACATTTATTATTTAACACGCTGAAATAGCATTACCTGTATCATATGGCTGAGTTCGCAAACAGCTTTTATTACTCATTTTATATTTTCGTCATGTACTTCGTTGCCACCGTAGCAATCCATAAGGCAAATGTCAAAATTTAAGCTTTTCCCATTGTAATAAGCTCTGGAACATTATAACCATTGAAAATACACAATAATTTATATACTTTATTTTTGCACACCATAAATTTATACAGCATTGAGTGACATTTATAACGATTATTTATGTTCCCTTTCGTTTAACATTTAATTTGCATATAAAAACAAAACTCCTTATGGAGGTATTTACATTCTCATAAAAATACAAATAAGTTTGTCAAATCACCTTTGAGGTAAAGCCTTTACGTGAGTCTAACTTGACACTTTTTAAATGGCATTATACAATTAAAACTTAGAGCCCTACCCTAAAAACCATCAAAGAAGTATATGAAGACTATAAAAAAAAATAGTTTCATGTATTTTTTATAAAAGGGATATTTGTCAAAATATTAATAAAATTAGTGCTTATCTTGTAAAAAGGTTGGATCAAAATAGACATATTATATACTTTATTTTGCAGAAAATTTAATTTTCTTTAATTTTGCAATTTAATATGAAATACTAAAAGGTCATAGTTTTTTTTAGATATTTAGGAAAAGCCTAAAAATGGTATCTTCAGACCCCCCCCCCTCCTCCTTCCCCCCGCTCAAGGGCTACGGACGGGGGCTTTTGATATGTTCACCCCCTAACGACAACGAATAACGAGTCCAAACAAAGCTGCAAAGTCAAAAATTGTGTTTCATGCATTTCCCTCTACACCTGTTTTTGAACATTCGTTGCCTGGACTATTATCCTGTGGTCCGACTCGTGCGTACCATAGAATGCGTACCAAACTTTATACACGTATTTGTATTATCAAGAGCTTTTATACCAGTTTTTCTGTCGCTATCACTAATTTGTTTGACTGCATCTTTTTCTTGTTGGTGACCATCTTAGCTTTCAGTTTCTTCAGATGAGGGGTTTAAAGTTGAATTGAACGCCTAACAGGTATCACACCGATATTTTTGCGGTTTGTGAAACTCGAACAAAAATTAAATTCTGAATTGAAAATTGACCAATAGAGATTCTGTTACTGGATTCTCTGGATTAGTTTCTCCATATAATCTGTACATCAAAGCTTGTGTAAGGGTAGCATATATTCACTCCTTGCTACTATCCCTTCTTCAGTAGTGTGACGGAACTAGGTTGAATGAAATAATGTGTTGTCAATCTTTTTCTTTTCTTCAGTTTTCTATATGATTTACTGTTTCACTCCCCTTCACAGGAGACCTGCCAATTCCAGTTTGCTCATCATAAAAATGTTCAAAATCAATAAATTCTCCTCTGACTAATATCAAGGTTTCATAGAAAAATTTTTGCTAACCTTGAGGCGATTTTCTGCTTCTGTTCCAAGATTATAAAAGTATGAGTACATTCTGTTATTATTTCCTCCCGTTCGAGATCGGTTTTTAAGGTGCATTTCTACAAATTAACTATGAAGTGGTTTTTCCCAGTGTCACTAAGAGCACAAAACTGTCTGTGTATTAAAAAGCATTCACCTCTCGATATTTTTTTCGTACATTCAAATTTACTAGTTACTTTAAGTTGCCCTAGTATTGTTCTTCTTCTGTGCACTTTCCCTTTCTTTGTTCATATTCCTGTCCTCTCTTCCTTAGTGTTTTCCTGATTTCTGACCTCCAGTGTTTCGTTTTTACTGTACGTTTGCGACTCCCGGTCTTTTTAACGTAATTTCCTTCTTCTTCGGTCTCTTCAGAACTTTGTAATATCATATCAATGGCATCACTGCTAGAGTATTATTATTTTTAGTAATTTCCACGAGTTGTCCATCATCTGATGTATCAGTGACTACATTTAGCATAACTGTCACTTCCCTTCGAACTTCCAGTTCGTCAGTACTGATTCCAATTTGTTGAGAATCCTGTCCTCCGATCAGGATCTGATACATCCCATCTTGGTTGCTAGGGGTTTGAGCATTTCTTTCTTTTAATTCATTCGTCACTGAAATATAATAAATAAATTAGGCTTAAAAAAGTATCATAGAACTTAAATGGTTGTAACTATAAGTTTCTCCATACGCCTTTAAAGCCAAGTAATAAATTCATTTTTATGAAAATAATATGTCTTTTGTAGTACCTTTTAGGGATAGGTTAACCTCAAAGTGAAAATTTTTACTTTGGTTAAGGTTGAAAGCCTTTCTTTATTTGAAAGTAATTGTAGACGAAATACGAATTAATCTTACCTGCCTGAATGTGTATATACTGTGTAATTGTCTAACATTGATTCAATATCCTCTTCCTTTAACAAATCTTCCATATTTATAAAATAAGAAATACTTACTTTCCGGTTCCGGAAACTAGACTTTGTTTTTTCCAAAAAAAATAGCCACCAAAATGGCTGTCATTCGCTAGTAAAATGTCGTTTACTGTGCAAGATTGATCGAGGCATGGGCAGATCAACAGATGGCCAGGGTCCTGCACCGCACCGCACGCACATAAGATGATATCATCAGGTGGCAAGAGGCCCCATTTTTACTTTCTCCCCCCTATATACATAGTATATGGAGAAAGTATTGTTTTCGTCAAAATTTTCGAATTTGAGTTGTTAGTGGGTATATTCGTTTTAGTGCTACCTGGATCCAAAAAAGTGGTTTTTGGCGTGGTGTCTGTCTGTCTGTGTGTGTGTGTGTGTGTGTGTGTGTGTGTGTGTGTGTGTGTGTGTGTGTGTGTGTGTGTGTGTGTGTGTGTGTGTGCGTGTGTGTGGATGTAATCAAAGCTAGAGACGACACCAGTGGTCCGATTTTCATGAAATTTGGCATGTATGTATAAAGCCGTGGTATCTCCAGGCGTATTTTTCATTTTTTTGAATTTTTGATTTTTAAGGGTATTTACCCCATAAAAACCAATAAAAAAATGACAAAAATCCAAATTTCTCAAAAACGGCTCTAACGATTTTGATAAAAATTTCATGGTTTTTAGTCCTTAAGATGACAAACAAAATGACACCACCCGCAGGTCTGTAAAAATTCAGGTTCAGAAGTTATGGGGGTTTAAGTGTTAAAAATTCATATTTTTCAAATTTCACAAAATCTGTGACCTCTAAAGAAAATATTCTGGCAACCATTAAATTTGCCTTGAAAAACTAAATAATCTAGTATTTTGAATCATTAGTTTACGTCAACTGGTTGCGGAGATAATTGATATTTTAGTTCGGCGGTAAACGCAGTACGTTGTCCAATGTTATTCTTATGGCAAATATTATAACGGAGATATCGGTAAATAACCGATATCTCCGTTATTTACTAACCGATTTTGATAACATTTGGTATATATTCGTGTGATAATTAATTGTTAATTTGTTTTATTTCAGTAAATGATATGTTTTTTGGTTTTAAATGACTTGAAGGGAGAAAGTTTGTATCAGTTTCCTGATACCGTTTATTGCATGTTGGTCTTGCATTTTGGCACTTCAACCCTCATTCGATTCAACGTTCCCCACACTGTATAAGGGAGGTCTTTACCAGGGGCCAGTTTCTCCCTGGCCGGTATCGGAGGGTTGGTCAACGTAGCCTCCCACCTTGCCACACGATTGTCTAAGAGAGATCCATCCAGAACTCGAGTTCGTGACATAAAACTTTTTCTGGATCGGAGAGTTCGCTCTGCGGGTTGGTGCCCATATAGTGGGTGACGAGGATCCCGCTCTTGTTTGGTCCGTTCTGCGTCTGCAGCGACATCAAGTCGGATTGATGGCGGAGCAATCCCTATGATAGGGTAAACTTTGTGAACTGGAGTCGGTTTGAGACACCCAGATACAATCCGAGCCCATGTCTTTTACTGAAACGTCAACCTTTATTGCATGTGACGACGCATTCCATACTGGAGCAGCGTACTCTGCAGTCGACACACTGAGCGCCAAAGCTGAGGTTCTGAGGACATCAGGGCTGGCACCCCAGCTTCCACATGTGAGCTTCCTGATTATGTTGTTCCTCGCTGACACTTTACCTCTTGTTGCATCACAGTGCGCTTTAAAAGTCAGTGTACGGTCCAGTACCACACCAAGATATTTAGGTGTTGGACAGTGTTCAAGACGGTCTCCGCGCCAGGTCACCTGGATTTCCCGCCCTGCTTCTCGATTATTTAAGTGGAAGGCACAAACTTGTGTCTCAGCAGGGTTTGGCTTGAGGTGATTTTCGTCATAGTACCTTGAGAGTTTATTTAGAGTCATGGTCAGTTTCTGCTCCACCTCTTGGAAACTCCTGCCTTGCCACCACCGCCGTATCATCGGCGTATATGAATTGCCGAATAGCGTTTGGCATTGGTTGGTCATCTGTGTAAATATTACAAAGTGCCGAAGCCAAAACGCTACCCTGTGGCAGTCCATTTATTTGATTCCTCCATCTACTCTTCTTGCCCCGGAGAGAAACGAAAAACCTCCGGCTTTATAGAAAAGTGCCTATCATTTAAGGGGAGCGGGAAGGCCCTATGCTTCGCATGCTAAAATTGGCAACTAGGTACATTTTTCTCAGAAACTAACTATTGGAGCTACATCCTTTAAATTTTAACAGCATATTATATACTGTTTAGCTAACAAACACATGCACTTTTATAGTAAAATAACAAAAAATTAAAATTTTAGGAATTTTTAAAAATTTAACTATAAAAATCCTGTTTTTAGCTAGTAATTTATTTTTAAAAATAAGAATATCGTAACCTTTGGTAACAGCTTAGCATGTAACTAGACTACTATATCACCTATAAAACAAAAAAAATTCAAGCCTCTATCTCTTATAGTTTTTGAAAAAAAGTGTACCTTTGTATAAAAAAACCAAAGTTCCGGAAAATTAGCGGTAAAGTCAAATTAGCGGTCGTGTCCTGAGGGCTTTTCAGAGCCAAAATCTTGGTGCCTTAGTTTCGTTTTTATTTATTTATATACATTAAAAATATTTTTTTTTAGCTTAACTACATATGTTTTCTTAAAGGGAACCTTACAAAGAATCAAAATATGCTTAAAAACAATTTTCGGAAAACAATTTTTTTTGCCTTCCTGCTCCCCTTAAGTAAGTTGATAATCCTTTGTAATACTATACACTTTTCTCAAGAGTCTTCGATGATTGACAGTTTCGTAAGCGGCTGTTACATCGATAAAGGCTACACCTGAGATCTGCCTCAGGTGTAGCCTTTATCGATAATAAGAAATAACTTTACATCATAATAACTATCGATAATGAGATAATAAGAAATTTACTTCATCAATACATCATTCCTGATCTAAAGGCCACTCATCTGTATGCGACTTAGGACAGCAATTGCGCAACACTTGACTGAAAATGCAACTGTTCAAAATCCATGTATCCCTGAATTCTCATTGTAAATTATTAAACTAAGAATGCAAGTTTTCCAACTCCACTCTGTTGGTGGATATATAACAGTCACATTCTAACTTTGTTGTTTTTTTTTCATGGGTATAAAACACTAAACATTTTGGTTTTAGGGCAAAAACTATTTCTTTTACAAAATGACGGTTTCAAAATAAAGTAAACAACACAAGGATAAAAAAAACTATACAACTTATTTTAACCAAAATTGGAGATAGAACAGTTGAATTCTCGCCCACCGTTAAATATAACTGTGTTGCATCATTAAGTTTTTCTTTACCCATTGCATAGTTAATGCAATTAATGAAATTTGCAATTCCTTGATTCTGATCCTTAAGCTCCTTCCACAGATGTTCACATTTTACTTAATTAAATGTTTGCTCTCTTCTGACATGAGAACATTGATGTTCTCACTGCTTAGGGTATTTAAAGAAATTATCAGGCTTATGTTTTCATCGTTTAAAAATATCTCTCTGAGAAAATTCCAGCCCGGTCGGTAGACAGACATAAATTAACTTTTTTCCATAATATCATATGTAATATTAATGTATTTACTATATCAGATCATAGTCATTGATATCTTCCAAACGATATTTTAAGGAAAATTTTGTCGAGCTAAGATATTAAACTGGACACGATAGTTTAAGTCTGAACATCCCTGTCTTCGAGACGGGATTTTTGGGGAAAATTTAGCTGAGTCACGATAAGAAGTATATTTGACACACTCATGTAGGCCGTGTCCTCGATGCAAAATGTCCTTAGAATAACTCGCTAGCGGAAAATGTCTCGATACAATGTCTCTCCGACTCTTTATTCTGGACTTCCACTTGACACACTGTCATTTACTTGTTATTGCGGATGAAAAATATATTGAAGAAGTGTTTTTACCAAAAATTAGTGTTAATCAGCTTATTTGTACTAAACTTTCTTTAACACCCTTCTCAGCATGAGAGATGAGTTAAAGAAAGTTATATCTTGTGAAATAAAGAAATACTTCAGTGTAGAAATCATCTGTATAACCATCTGTTGCGGCCTGTAATATAGCACTCTTTGATACTTCTGCTTCTTAGACAATTGAAAAATATAATGAGTAAAAGATATCCGCTTTCTCTAGAATCACCCTTGAAAATTTTGCCCACTGATTCAAGTGATTTCTGTTCTGTTCGATCATGCAATGCTTAAGCAACTTTATGCTCAGGAGTAAATGTAGGTTTGTTACCTTTATGTAAACCGAGATAAACGTAACAATTCGGTACACATTCAATCTTCTCTTTAAAATAGGACGAAAAATTGAAATCTTACCATCCACTTCATCCAAAATGTTAATTGTATTCGCAGTACTTGATTCAAAGACAACTGATCATCGATTTAACTTAGACTGATTTCAGGTTAGGTTAGATTAGGTTAGGTTAGGTAAAATCCATGCCCTACCCACCATCGGGGAATAGTTTTCCGATCAATAAAAATGTTACCTTGAACGGAGGAGCCGTTGTATGGAGCATTTACCTTTACTTTTCCTTCAGGAGTAAAATAATCCTGGGTGTGTGAGGAACTAGCCAGATTAGAGGAAATTAGTGGCTTGTTTATGTTCAATTTTGAAATAAACGGTATCAGGAAACTGACACATACTTTCTCCCTTCAAGTCATTTAAAACCAGAAAACATATTTAGTGAAATAAAATAAATTAACAATTAATTATCACACAAATATATACCAAATGTTATCAAAATCGGTTAGTAAATAACGGAGATATCGGTTTTTAAATATTTGCCATAAGAATAACATTGGACAATGAACTGCGTTTACCGCCGAACTAAAATATCAGTTATCTCCGCAACCAGTTGACGTAAACTAATGATTCAAAATACTAAGTTATTTAGTTTTTCAAGTCAAATTTAATGGTTACAAGTATATTTTCTTTAGAGGTCACAGATTTTGTGAAATTTGAAAAATATGAATTTTTAACACTTAAACCCCTATAATTTCTGAACCTGAATTTTTACAGACATGCGGGTGGTGTCATTTTGTTTGTCATCTTATAGTCCAGGCAACGAAAGGGTATAGAGGGAATTGCATGGATCACAATTTTTGACTTTGTAACTTCTTTGGACTAGTTAGGAGTCAAACATATCAAAAGTCCCCGCCCTTAGCCCTTGAGCCGGCTGGGCTGGAAGGGCCTAAAGGTACAATTTTTAGGTTTTTCCTAAATATCTTGAAAACTATCAACTTTTATTATTCCCAATTAAATTTAAAAATTAAAGAAAATTAAATTTCCTGTAAGAAAAATATATAATATGTCTACTTTGGTCCAACCGTTTACAAGGAAAGCACTAATTTTATTAATATTAAAAAAATAACCCTTCCATAAGAAATACATTTAGATTTGAGGGTAACTTAGATGCCCAATTGGGCAACGCTGCTTTCACCTAAAGGAAAATGAACAGCATTCAGGAAATATTGACAAACTTCCAGCAATTTGACACCTGAATCATAAAAATTGGTCTAAAATTAAGGCGTTGGCGAGCTCACAAAAAACGTTATTTTTCAAGAAATTATAACAAATTGAAATAATTCCTTGAAAAATAACGTTTTTTGTGAGTTTGCTAACACCTTAATTTTAGACCAATTTTTATGATTGAGGTGTCAAATTGCTGGAAATTTTGTCAATATTTCCTGAATGCTGTTCATTTTCCTTTAGGCGAAAAAAGCTTTGCCCAATTGGGCATCTAAGTTACCCTCAAATTTACGTGTATTTCTTATGGAAGGGCTATTTTTAAAAATATTAATAAAATTAGTGCTTACCTTGTAAACGGTTGGACCAAAGTAGACATATTATGTATTTTTCTTACAGGAAATTTAATTTTCTTTAATTTTCAAATTTAATAGGGAATACTAAAAGTTGATAGTTTTCAAGATATTTTGGAAAAACCAAAAAATTGTACCTTTAGGCCCTTCCAGCCCAGCCGGCTCAAGGGCTAAGGGCGGGGACTTTTGATATGTTTTACTCCTAACTAGTCCAAACAAAGTTAAAAAGTCAAAAATTGTGATCCATGCAATTCCCTCTATACCTTTTTTTGAGCATTCATTGCCTGGACTATTAAGCACTAAGAACCATGAAATTTTTATCAAAATCGTTAGAGCCGTTTTTGAGAAATTTGGATTTTTGTCATTTTTTATGGGTTTTTATGGTGTAAATACCCTTAAAAAGAAAAAGTCAAAAAAATGAAAATACGCCTGGAGATACCACGGCTTTATACCTACATGCCAAATTTCATGAAAATCGGACCACTGGTGTCGTCTCTAGCTGTGTTTACATACACACACACACACACACACACACACACACACACACACACACACACACACAGACACCACGCCAAAAACCACTTTTTTGGATTCAGGGAGCACTAAAACCCCGATAGGCTTCGAAATTTTATAATACCAAATAGTGACCTACGAAACTCACATGTTTCTTCGCCACAAAATACTATTTTATCACGTATTCAGTGGCCCCCAACCTCCTCAGAGGGACGGCCCACTAGGAGTCGGAAGAAAATCTAAAATGTAAGCATGGGTTGATGTGAACATCAAATTAAACTTTTTTTTAGCAGAATACAATGCGGCAAATCCGAGCTCTCGGATCTCCTAATTTAAAATGGCAGACGTTTAAACTTTTCTCAACTGCAATTTTAAACCTCCTTAAAAATTCGATTTCAGGCGTTCTGAGCGTCCTTTCGAAATGCGGATAGCGGCGTTTTGTCGAAAATTTCATGCCCTTTAAAATTACGTCAGCACTACCTATGCCTACCTATAATCCATGCAAGACATTCTTTAAGGTACGTCACTCATGGAAGGGGTTTATGCCATAGGCTGTGCATAGGCATATGTATAATAACATTTTAAAGAGGTAATAAAGCATAATTTAATACCGCAAATCTCATCCCACACAGACGCTTAGAACGTCCGAAATCGAATTTTTAAGCTAGGTAAAAAATGCAGTCGAGAAAAGTTTAAACGGCCGCCATTTTGGATTCGGCGATCCGATTGAGATCAGATTTGCGGCATTGTATTCTGATCAAAAAATCTTTAATTTACTGTTCATATCAAGCTATGCTTACATTGAAGATTGTGTTCTGACTCCTAGTGGGCCGTCCCCCTGAGGAGGTAGGGGGACACTGAATACGTGATAAAATAGTATTTTTTGGCGAAGAAACATGTGAGTTTCGTAGGTCACTATTTGGTATTAAATAATTACGAAGCCGATCGGGGTTTTTTTGAACACTCGGTACATATAATTAGATTGAATGGTGTTTTTTTTCAAAAGTGCTACTTTTCATATACAAAAAAAATACAATTATGTATTACGATCATTGAAGATATAAATAGGATTTTTTACCACTTAATACTTAGAGTATTTTAAAATCCTGCTTCCCAGCTTGTTGTAGTAACTGTTATTTTAACTAGACTATACAATCATTTAAAGTGTTAAGGTAGATATTATTAATTCATCAAAATACTGTTCATAAACTCAGTAGGTGTAAGATTTCCATTGAAAGTTATCCTATGTAAGCCTTTGAAATGATTCCACTGCCTTTTCTCTCAACTGTTTTGATCTCCTTTCTCTTTCAAATACATCCTTTGAAACTTTATTTTAATCAGTCCGTAAATTCTAAAATTAATTGCCGACAGTCTATAATATTAATTTAATAGTGATTATTTCGTAATAAAACCACTAATTTATTAACCATAAATTAATTACCATTATCAACCAGACTAGAGGCTTGAAGGGGCTATTAGCCCCTAAGCATAATCCTTCTTTACTATAGTTCCAAATACCTTGTTAGAAAATAGGCTTTTGGATCCACAAAATTATGATTATATCTAGCATTTGGTTTAAAGTAAACAAAGCAGACCTTTATACATACCAATAGTTTTTTAATGACAGCTATTTTACGTTATTTCTAATTTTACAGTAAGCTTAAAGCAATTTCAGTATTTTCCCCGAGTCCCTGGGATGGAGGTCTTCTATTTCAGCCCCCTCCCATCATCCTGCGACCTTCCAAACGCCCACAATTTCGGCGCAAAAATTTTCCTTACGTAATTATATATTATATAAATCACTTGGTATTAACTCTGCATCGTTATAACATAAACTAAACAAACGTACTTAACTTTTTATAATTTTAAATTATGAAAAAACTCGGTTAATATAAAATCTTAAATTTAAAATATTTTTTGTTATAGTACATTGGACGTGCATAGTTAGCTGCATTTTGAAAAAAATCCCACTTGACAACATCTAGCATATGGCTTTGAATCAAGCATTAGCACCACATGTTTAATGTAAACAAAGCAGACGTTTTTCAATCCCAATGAATTTTAGATGGAAGATATTTTTCGTTATTTCTCATTTTTTGGTAGATTTGGACATAATCTGATATTTTCCCTGACCCCCTGGGACCGAAACCTTTAATTTGAGCCCTCTCCCATCATCCTGCGGGCTGTCAAACTCTCACAATTTTGATTAAAAAAAAAATCGCTTACAGAATTAGTAATAAAGAGTACCTGGTGGACCGAGCCTTGCTCGGTGTTATTTCATGTTTACCAGTTCATCCAGTTACTATAAAATATTTCAATGTCATAAAATTGATAAATAGAAACCTTTTTTATTGCTCCATGGACTCTTCATCCCACTTGCTGTATTTTCCCTTAATGGCTGTAGATTCCAAACTGCTGTTATGATTACTTCATTTGTTTACACTTTCCTTGTTTATTTTCGTTGCTATCGCGGCAACCCATAAGGCCAATGTTAAAATTTTACAACTTTAAAATTCGATTTATTACGTTATTAGATTTTCTCTGGCCAAGTAATCTGCATAAAAGACGTTTTTGAGTCATAAATTACTTATTTCCAGACTTTGAAGGAAATCCTCGGAGCCGTTTTTGAGATCGTTGTGCAAGCAAGCAAGCAAGCATACATACATACATACAAGATAACACTGCTCGTATAAGAGTATAGGATAGATAATGTACTGTATTGTTTCTGTAGCAGTAGCTGATCCTTGTTAAACCGATATGAAACTTCACTGCTCCGATTTCCACCGATAACAATGTTAGTTCTCTAGCCACAGGGTTAAAAACTATCACTTGACAAGAATTTAAGCACAGAGAAGCGACAAATGTTTCGATGTAATTGTTCTCACCAGCGTGAAAAATGTTCCCCGTCATGTCATTCCCGCTCTTTCCTAATTTGTTTTGACTCAGCAGTGAATTTGTAACTCTACTCATGTTCTCCAAAGTGAAAAACAACGTACATCAAGAATTACTGTTGTATTTGCAGTTTATCTACTTAATTTCATTTTCCTTTCAATATAATGAACATTCAGGTTTTTTCATAATTAAAATAAAATTTCTCGAGAGAAACTTGATAAATAGTGTTAACAAAACTAATTTTTTATGAAGTAACTAAACTATTGTAATATTGTACTATAGTACATAATTACTATTATACCGGGTGTCTCACATAAAGTGAACCAATAGCTAACTTTTTTTATAAATCTGACAAAGAACTTCTTATGGGGGACTTCCCTTTATTTTTAATGCTGCTTTTTTGAGTCACTTCGAAATTAAAAAATATAGCCGCCATTTTCCAATATAGCGGACAACTTTGATTTTTCTTATGGAACACGCTATATTTTATGGCGTTGTTGAACTCTACGTTTCAATTTAGGAACTTTTTATTCTTTCTTATTTTTTTTCTAAACTCAACTGTTCAGGAGATATAATCAGTTAAAGTTTGATTTCCCCCATTTGAAATGCACCGCGTTTATTTAACTGTGCCATCCTATGTATTCCTTATATTATGGAATAAAACCATTTTCAAAATGATACATTTCAACTAGTGAATCTCGACTAAAAATTATTTTATGATTAAATCTCAACTAAACTCACATTTTTAGGTACATCCTTAGGTATCTTATTTTACACCGAACCGTTTTCGATATACAGACTACCAACAATTTCTCAATGCATTATAAAGGGAAAAAATCTAACTTCAACTGCTCATACCTCCTTAACCATTGAGTTTAGGAAAAAATAGAATGATTGAAAGGTTCCTAAAATAAAGTGTAGAATCCAAAAACGCCATAAAAAATAGGGTGTTCCATGAGAAAAATCAATGTTGTCCCCCATATTAGAAAGTGGCGGCCACATTTTTAAATTTCGAAGTGACTCCAAAAAGCAGCGTCAAAAATAAAGGGAAGTCCCCCATAAGAAGTTCTTTGTCAGATTTATGAGAAAAAAGATTAGCTATTTGTTCACTTTAGGTGAGACACCCGGTATAATTGTTGGTATTCAGTGGATGTACAATTCATGCAAAATGCAACTTATATTATGGTTCTGAACCGGCCTCTACTGTGCTGAGCAATCCTCTTTATGTCAACATCCCCACCGTTTGAGCCTATAGCTGGCCAGTCCATCATTTGCGATTATAATTTGGTACTATAGTGGCAACGTCGAAAACCGACATCGAAGAAATTTCTTTATAGTTAGCATGTAGTCCAGGCAACTAAAGGTTATAGAGGGAATTGCATGGATCACAATTTTTGACTTTTTAATTTTGTTTGGACTAGTTAGGAGTAGAACATATCAAAAGTCCCCGCCCTTAGCCCTTGAGCCGGCTGGGCTGGAAGGGCCTAAAGGTACAATTTTTTGGGTTTTCCTAAATATCTTGAAAACTATCAACTTTTAGTATTCCCTATCAAATTTGAAAATTAAAGAAAATTAAATTTCCTGTAAGAAAAATATATAATATGTCTAATTTGGTCCAACCGTTTACAAGGTAAGCACTAATTTAATTAATATGTTTTAAAAAACCCCTTCCATAAGAAATACATATAAATTTGTGGGTAACTTAGATACCCGATTGGGCAACGCTTTTTTCACCTAAAGGAAAATGAACAGAATTCAGGAAATATTGACAAAATTTCCAGTAATTTAACACTTCAATCATAAAAATTGGTCTAAAATTAAGGCGTTGGTGAGCTCACAAAATACGTTACTTTTCAAGGAACTATTACAATTTGATGTAATTCCTTTAAAAATAGCGTAATATTTTAGACAAATTTTTATGATTGAGGTGTCAAATTACTGGAAATTTTGTCAACATTTCCTGAATGCTGTTCATTTTCCTTTAGGTGAAAAAAACCTTGCCCAATGGGGCATCTATGTTACCCACAAATTTACATGTATTTCTTATGGAAGGGATATTTTTTAAATATTGACAAAATTAGAGCTTACCTTGTAAACGGTTGGACCAAAGTAGACATGTTATGTATTTTTCTTACTGGAAATTTAATTTTCTTTAATTTTCAAATTTAATAAGGAATACTAAAAGTTGATAGTTTTCAAGATATTTAGGAAAAACTAAAAAATTGTACCTTGAGGCCCTTCCAGCCCAGCCGGCTCAAGGGCTAAGGGCGGGGACTTTTGATATGTTTCACTCCTAACTAGTCCAAACAAAGTTACAAAGTCAAAAATTGTGATCCATGCAATTCCCTCTATACCTCTTTTTGAGCATTCATTGCCTGGACTAATGATCTACGTCACGGAATCGTGATGTTCGAAATCGCTTAAACGGCTGATTCTCTAGAGAATAGTAATAGATAATAAAAAAATATGAATAATAGTAATGATACTAAAGAATGATAATAATATTGAGCCATGCTGGTGTTATTGATGAAGATTATTTTATGAAACAATTAAGGAAACCTGTTAAAGCCCGTAGAGATGCATTCTATTGGAAATCAGCTGTTTAAGTAATTTTGAATATCTCAATTTTATGACGCCTATTAAAGCATCGTTAAATTTATGGAGGGATTAAGTATTTTTTTGCACCAGTTATTATTATGTTCGTCACGTTGGTACAACTGGTGTATTGTTTCCTACAATGCTGTAATTCGAATGGCCAGCATGCCAGCTGACTGTTGGTTTTTACCGGCAATATATGTATTGTTTGAATTTTAAGTTGATGTGTCGTGGTTTTTCAGTAAAAATGCATATATAAAATATTATTTTAGATCATGTTTTATGGTAGAGACTGTGGATGCGATGTCAGAGCCATTCAAGACATCATATCGTTACATAAGGCGTGTTTAAACGTAAAGAAGTTATCAATGTTTAAATGATTGGCGTATACAATGGAAGAAAAATGTTTATTGTGTAACATAATTCTTTGTAATTCTGATGTAACGACAGTTGGTTTGAAGGGGATCAGGACGTTACTGCTAGCAAGTGAGCGAAGAAAATATATTTTCGGTTCAAGCTTCATAGTGTCGAAAGGCTACACACTCGAATGAAATATAACTGGATCGCGCTCTCAATGGGCGAAAAACGTGCCAGCCTCCGAGGCAAGAAGGGCCAAACCAACCGCCTTGCATTGAGTCTTTACATCAGCATAGCTCTCTGTGAGCGTCTTATGCCACTATAATATGTTAAAAGCTATGTGAGTGGAAAGAACACATCTTAAAGAATGCTGATGTGTAATTTATATGGTTTGAATAAAAAGAAAACTATTGGTTTTCTTTAAATAAACGGATATTCGCGGTGTTTGATAAATGTTCAATTTAGAATTTTTGTTAGCGGGTCTTGACGTTGAAACCAGGTAAAAATTATATTTTTAGAAAGGTGAAGCTCTGATGAACTAGTTTTGTCTATTCAATTACAAAAATAAAATTAATAAATATTTAATCACTATTGAAGTTGAATTTCAACCACCGCAACCTTGTTTATGAGGAAGCGCTGATAACTTGGCTTCCATAAAAATTATTAAAAATGATAACCTCACTCTAAAAATACTTTTGTATTTTCCTAGTACCTCATGTATTTTTATTTCACTTCTTATTTATTTTATATAAGTTTAAAATGATTGTCAGTAATCGTAAATAGGGACAGTAGGAACATACAGAAATAATGTTAACAACACGTTACTTCGTTCTTAACTATTTATGAAGAATGTAAGTCTTTTCTTATTGCTTTGTTTTATCCTTCCTTTTTTGGCAGTAAAAATTCAATATTTGCTTAAAGGTATACGATAATATATTTAAAAAGTGCAATGAGATGTAGTATTGTCTTAAAAGAGAACGCGCATCAATTTTATATATTATAAACATTTTTCGTAAAAATATAGAAAAATATTTCCTAATCTAAATATAGCTTTAAATCGCAATAATTAACAAAGATAAGGGGTAATGTGTTATCTGGAATTAATAAAAACAAATAATAAAGCTACTCTTACAATGTAGAGTAGTCAGGCGTAGTAAGACAATTGTCTGCCCATGCGTTATCACTTTGGAATTTCTTTTTCGCGCGCCACCTGTTAATCAATTATTTAAATTAATCTCTTTCAAAAACGAGAAGCCCTACAAAATAATTATTGAGACAAAAAATATCTCTGGAATCTACAATTTTGTCGCTGATCCTTTTTACCTGACCAAAATATAAACACTTCCTCGCTGACTTCTTTTTTCATATCTTGTTTTAACAGCATTTATCAGCATTTTGCGCTAAACAGATTATTAAACTCTACGAAATTAGTTTCAGAATCACATTGGTTACCATGGGATTCGTCATTTCAAGCTGTAAAATGTGATATAAAATTAAATTTGTTTACTAAGTTTATTGTTTGGTAAATGACAGATTGATTGAAGCGCTGTTCACTCGACTAGCGTCGGGGTCTGCCAGACTAGGCCTTATTGCCACCCAGCAGTGAAAAAGATGGCACTTTTTGCCTTACTTTAGCATTAGTAGGCGCGATCCAGTTATACTTCATCCGAGGCTACACACGGCCGAAAATATTACACACGGGAGGGCTCCAAAAACAGAGAACTAAGACAAGATTATGATGCAGACCCATCTTCATCAGAAGAAGTTTGATAATTTCCCGAAACAAGATTCTCTACCCGTTTGAAAACACTTTTTGAGTTAAAAAAACTGTTTCTTAAGTGCTGGTGTTATTGATAAAGATTATTTTATAAAGCAATCAAAGAAACCTATTAAAACCCATAGAGATTCTCCCAAAGTGACTCAGTCTCTCATTGGGCCTAATGATGATCGGTGTGACCAATCGAAATCGATCGCTTTCGAATATTTACCATCTTGTATGTAAATACAGTATAAGTGTAAATTTATATTTGTAAGTGTTGTAGGACGTTTTTATTTACATCCAGTCCAAAAATTGGCATTTGACAATGCAGACTTCAATGTTAGAACACTATGCGGTCTCAACACATTCCATTCTATGGGTGGCATCAAATGTGTGCCTTCTAGAAGCACAACTGGAAGCAAACATGAGGAATTTATACCAAGGATCACCCAAGTACAACCTGCTATGACAGTAGGAGAGTTAGGAATGATTCCTTTACAAACCTACCAAAAATCGTAAGGTGGGTTAAGTAATATAATTGTTAAGGATATAACAGATATTATTAAGAAAGCCGATCAGCTAACTCCATACGAAATTCAGTGGTTGGCAACATTTAGTGTGATCCAGAATGGAAAGGCTTTATGCACTCAATAGCAAAAGGACTTTGTAGTGAAAAAACTTAAGTCATTCCTATCCCTTTCATTACCTCTCCCCCATCAGATGAAAACACTATCTACACAGCATTGCTGTGTGCTGGCAGGTTGTCCAAAAAAGCTAACCAGAAACACACCATTGAGACATTTGATCAGCCACTGTACACGAAAGCCAAGGATATTTTAGCAGCAGCCGAATCTGACTCTGCTGTCTAAATGTGTAGTCAGGTCGGTGATTTCCACCTATTGATGTCCTTCATTGGGTGTACAGGGTACCTTATGGATGGAAATGGACTTCAGGGCTTAATGTGCATCGCTGATGATCCCATTTCTGTAGGAAAAATAATTCAAGGGAATGCATTTGAAAAAGCCGTACGAGCTTTATTGATAATTCATAGAGCATTAGCAAACATAATATGGGAGCGCATTGATATCACTCATAAAGAAACCACTTTACAGAAAACATGTTGGACGAGTCTTCATCATTTTGTGAGCGGCAAAAAATGTTCATTTATTGAGTTTGACAGAGAAATTCCAAAGAAAGCCGCCTAAGTTGGACCTACCTCCAAGCAAACTGGACCTACATCAGCCCAGTAATTCAGTATGATTACTCAGCTAAAAAATTACGTTCATGCAGAGCGGTCTGGCGATTGGTATGGTAATTTGAGCTGTGTGAATAATATGATTCCATATTTCCACGCAAGTGGGCATTTCAATTTTGCTAAAGGAAGTCACACGTATGTGCGAGACATGATAAAGACACCCTCTGTTATATCCCCGCAAGAATTACAACAATTTATTAACCTTGGCTCTTTTACAGAAGCACTGATAAATTCTGGACTTTTGTATGGTCGGATATGACCATAGAAATCACCCTCGTGGGCAGCATGACAAGCGTTGGCTGCTTGACACGAGAGGGTGGCATCACAAACAGTGTTCTATCAAAATGGGTTTTGACTGCAACTTATGACATTTGCACTTCATTTGAGGAGTTTTCAGGAATTCTATTCTCTGCAAATGAACTGAATGAAGATTTTGGTGAGACCCGCAAAGCGAGAGACGGTGCTGAAACTGTCAAACTCTTAAGTTGGTTTGAAAGTTGCCCTCCATTTCCTGTAGCTAATAACATAGTTTCAATTTTCAGTAATGTGGTGGAAGATGATAAAGTAAAATGCTACAATGCTTTTGAAATCAGTGCGGAAGCAATGGCCAAGGCAGTAGGATAGAATTTCTCGCAAGTTAAGCTGTCACAAAAAGACCTAACTTTCCCCATAGCAGTCACGTCAAATTCCGCTAGATTCGTAGTGAAAGTATGGTTATTAAACCTTTCACAATAATTCAGAGAATTGCCATCAACAAGCAAACTAATGTTGATTTAAGCCTTACTTACAGAATGAGCTTGTCCCATACCCACTGTCTTTATTTAATGAGTCCAAAGAATATGACGACCAAAAAATTGTCCATGTATGATGCCTTCACTCTATTAGAACAAGAAATATACCTAGTAGGTGTTTACATTGTTTTGGGTGGAGGCTTACTACTTTGCAAGGTTGTGTGGCCCAAAGATTCGCCAACAAAGTCAGCCGTTTGCCAGTGCTACGTAGCCTATTTTCGCAGGCACTATTGTGGCAACGGCTGCACGGTTGTTTTTTATGGTTATCCAGCAAAGTACAAAAAGAGCTGAACAGAACCGAAGATACAAAACAAAGAGGTCAGTTAACATTAATTTTGTAGAGACAACAGTAATAACAGTCAAACAGGACGATTTCCTTTCAAACTAAAATAAAAACTCAAATTAATTGAATTCCTTAGCAGCAATGGAATTGAAACAGAACAATCATCCAGTGATGCTGACACATTGATCATTTGTAGGGCACAAACAAAATCTTTAACCTTTTACAATGTAGCAGTAGTAGGTGAAGATGTAGATCTCACTGTCTTACTCATAAGGCCATGAGCTTCGAATGAACAAAATATAGTATTTGTGAAGCGAAGCCTTGACAAGACAGCAAGGAAAGTATAGACAGATAGATAGATAGATACATTTATTGATCATTAGACAACGTACATGAAATAGATCTCATCAAATACAAAGGTCAATACAGTACATCAAACATAGCAGGCTTTAGGCTAAGAATTAAATTACAAAATAAAATGCTAACAGGTCATGCATGAAAAGCGATATGGTATATCACAGACAGGCTTTTATTTACTAGGTCTAATTGATAAAATGGCATTCAGAAAATATAAAAAATGCGGATTAAAATTAATCACAGACTGAAAATTACTAACCTAATTTCATGCAGACTTAGCCTCATATCACAATGGGTATTTCAGGTGCCTAATTAATTCACCTAACCTAAACGGCAGCGAATAACAAACTAACATCTGCTTCATAAAATTCCTGCAGCCTACAAAAGGGATTGGCAATCAACCAGTCTATCATAGTTTTCTTAAAACAAGCAAGTGAAACAGAATGAGCATTAGTTGGGAGCTGGTTAAATAACATCATTCCAACAGCTTTATATGACATTTGCACTTTGCTAAGTCTTGTGTAGGGCCCATTGATTTTGGACCTATTCCTAGTGTTGTAGTCATGCCCATGCTAGTTCAAGGTATACCTCATAGAATTTTCTTTAACATGCAAGAGACAAAACTGAATATAAAGAGTGGTGTATTTTTATTTTTTTGTTTATTTTAACAATTTTAGTGTATGTTTGATTTTTCATCTACATGTTGTTATGTGTGTATGATGGTTCTCTCATCCCATTACCTCTTTTTAGTTATTTACCTCTTCTTAATGTGATTCAGGACACAAGTGCAAACGCTGGCCAAGAAGAGCAAGTTACAGGGCCTTCTCTCAGGAAGAGATCAAGAGTTAATTAATTTTTCTATACTGGAATCTTTTAGCGAACAGTCTTAGCATTAGTCTTACTCATGAATTTTATACCTGTAATAAACAAGATGTCTGTCTTTTTACACAAAGTCTTGAAATTTATTTTCCAAACTTAGTTTGCAAATAGTAGATGAGCCATTTTAAATTGTACCCGTTCCTCGTACGTCTAGATTATTTATCATTAGTTCTTCTTGGAAACAAAAAATATACCTCGATGCACCGGATCTGCGTACCAAGCGAATCACAATTGTGTAAAAACCAATTTCAACCCACCATAGGCGACATATGATTTTTTAACTTCCTCCTTAAAAATAACGCATGGGGAATGAGTATGCAGGTCTGCTGTAACAGGTATGTAAAAATTGGATGGTTATTAATCAATTCACAGTAAATCTAAGCTATACGAAGCCATACACCAAGTTCAATCAATACTCGTCAATAGGTAATATAAGGAAGTCAGTAAGTAATAAGGAATATATTGCATATTTAATTTCCTCCATAAGAATAACATGGGGAATGAGTATACAGGTCTCCTGTAACAAGTATGTAAAAATTGGATGGTTAAATTTCAATACCCGGTAAATCTGAGCTATAAGAAGCCATACACCAAGTTTTATCAATATATGTCAATAAGTAAGAAAGATATAGAAATTGGTATTTCCTCATAAGAATAACATAGGGAATGAGTGCGCAGGTTTTGCTGAGATGGGAATGTAAAAATCAGGAGTTGTTTTTGCTATTGTACAATAATATCTCAATCAGATTAAGCTAAAAATCAAGTTTTACTAAGATTCGTTGCGTTATCGAAATATACAACCTTCTTAACTCACATAAGAATAAAACGAGCACAATGTAAGGGGATTTTTCCGGTTCCAATATCTCTGTGACCAATGGACATAAAGCAAAAATGCAGGGTACTAAATTGTTTGTTTTTTTAGCAGATTTTAATGAACCGTCCTAGTATAAGAATCGGCTATTACGTTTTGAGTTGAGGAAGTGGAACAGACGATAAGGGCAAGACCTGTGTAAACATATTTTTCCTACAAAACCAGGTCAGCGTTTTCGGTTTTTTACTGCTCCTCATTGAAACATATTTACCGGCTTCTCTCCCGCTCATAGCGTAGAGTTTTTACCTCGTTGTCAAATTCTTTACATGTTGTAAGAGTAATAGGCTGCACATATTTCTGGCTTCAGAAAGTTGTGTAATAAATAATGTAATGTTTCAGATCTGTTACAGGTAGATGTTATGAGAATAGATAAAAACTAGTCGTGTCTAGTTAATAAAATTAACTATTTCAATGAGAGATAATGTTAACTACCAGACTTATGGGACTTGTCAACAATTTGATATTATTTTAAATTTAAATCTTACAGTTTATGTGTTCTTAGGTTTATCTTGCTTTGAAATTTGGTTTTACTTTTAATTTTGTACTTTTTTAACCTGAGTACGGAAAGTTATAATAATTTCTATTGGACAATCTCTACAAATAATTTTAATTATTGTAGGATTTGCAGCGATTTTTTAGGATGCTCGTCACTAAAATATTGCCCACCATCTTAGGAACTTTAAATGATTTTCAAATTGCATTTAATTCTTGTTCAGGGTTCCTTTTGAGCCAAGAAATTCCAATGATCGATATTTGCTTTCCCTCGCTTGTTTAATAGTAGTTTTTATTTGGGCATTTGCCAAGGCACAGTCCTCACTGCTTCAGTTTTACAGATCATCTCCAAGCAATCCCGTCATTCCCTGGAGAATGGACAGTCAGTATTTCTACAATATTTGTATTTGAAACTTCTATCCTTTTTGCGGATAGCTGGTCCATAATTAAAACTCCATCTCCTTCAAAACTTTTAATAATTTGTCTCAAAATTCTGGATAACTAATATTTACTTATTAAATATGAAACATCACAAAACTGTAGTGATGTCACAGTTTGATACTGTTATTGCAATATCTACAATAGTTTGTGTTAGGGCCTCTGCCAGGCACGGTCCTCACTGCTTCAACTTTACATGTCATCTTCAGGCATTCCCCCACCATTCCCACCATGCATCCCCTGGATAGTCCATATTTCTTACACACCCAGCTGTTTGCATTTGGGACATACTTGTACAAAATTTTAATACTGTATTTGTATATTTATTGTCAGATTGCAAAACCTATTTGAAAGTTGTAACATTTATAATCCATGCCCCATTGACTTGGAAGCTGTAACATTTCTTTGATGGAACTCCTGAATAGTTTGACGCTCTCCTTAACGAACTTCTGAGGAATTTCTTTTAGACAGGCAGTTTAGAGTAGATATGTGTTCTGCGTTGATGAAACGTATTGGTTTACTACATTAGATTTTTAATCACGAATTATTAAAATGTTTTTACTTATCGATAGATTTGAATTTTAATTAAATTTGGATATTAAATCCACCAATATATTAATGGTTTTATAGGTTGTGAACTAAAAAAAAAGTATGAACAAAAATGTAAATAAATATCAAAGTGTACCTTATATTTATAAGGTATATTGATGATAGTTTCTCAAGACAGGTGTTTATTTAGATAAATATAATTTAGATTTCTAACCATGTGTTAGTTAAATTACTTTCATTAAAAATATATGTAAAATATTAAGGCCAGTGGGGCGAAACACATTGAACTGGTGTTAAAAATTATTCCATGTCTTCCTCAGTAAATCTCCTTTAATTTGACACCTCAGTCATCAAAATCGGTTCATAATGTAGGAGTTATGCTGCACACAAGAAATTCCTTAGGGAATTAGTATAATAGATATGGTTATTGTTATTTCTAAAGAGATTAAGTAGAGCGGAGGGAGAGGATGCGAGGCGAGTACGTGGAATCACTCTTCTCATCGAGACAGCGCCGCGCAGCGACTCCATGGAGATGTAAGTGCCATTGCTTTGGTCGGGGGAAGAGCAGTATGAGCTTGTATGAACACTAATTGGTATTCAAACCAGGCCCCAGTAAACGTCAAAGTTGTCTAAATTTACTTTATGAAAATTCCACTATCGAGGAGAATCTCGGGGATGGTAGGAGTACGATCTCATACTACTGTTAGAATATTGCATGGTCAACAACTTTACGCCTACCATATTCAAAGGGTGCAGGCCCTACTTCCAGCGGATAGCAGAAGAACTGAAATGTGCACATTGTTTGAAAATAAAATTTCCTAACACAAATTTCCTTCAAAAGGTTTTATTCACTGTCGAGGCATCCTTTAAGGGATGGAATTAATAATTTCCACAATAACCTCGTTTGGGCAGATGTAAACCCTCAGGCCACCTTTGGAAGCCATCACCAACATAGATTCTCGATTAATGTTTGGGCGAGAATTTTCCGGACGTATTTATTGGTCCCTATGTACTAAGAAATAGACCCTCTGGTGATAATTATCTTCAATTTAATAGGGATACTTTATCTGATCTATTTGAATAAATTCCACTTGAAGAACGAATGAACACGACGGGCCCCAGATTATTTTCAACCAAATGTAAGGGCGAAATTTGTCCGTAAGTTCGGAAATCATTGGATTGGTCGTGGTGGCCCAGTTCCTTGGCCTACTCGTTCGCCGGATCTTAATCCTTTGGATTATGACCTTTGGGGACATTTCAAAAGCAAAGATTAAAGTGTCCCGATTAAAAAATGTAGATCGGCTAAGGGAAATAGTTTTTAACTGTTGCCAAGAAGTTAGAGAACAGCCTGATATTTGTAAGCAAGTGCGACTGAATTTTGAAAGGCGCTTTCAACGTTGCATTCTGTCGAATGGAAGCTACATAAAACACTTTTTGTAACCAAAAGCAGCTATTTTTCACTCAATCAAGAAGACCTGTTTCTCTCTGCAATGTTTAAAACATCGACTTTTTGTTATTTGTTATAGTAGCTTCATGTAATTTGAAAATAAAACTACAATTTATAATTATTTCAGTTGTTTACCATATTACAATGTGTAAAGTATTACACGCAGTACATTTTCCGCTGTTGGGCGACAGGTGAGTCGCCGCGTGACAAGCTCATAGTTGGCTCTTGCGGGCTAACTGAATATTCTCTCTTAGCATATTTGTTACATGTATCGAGTCGAAAGGTGGATGTAAGGCGGGAGTTCACTATCATCGAACGATGGAAAATTTGACTTGCCCAAATTTTCAGCAAACTATTTCCCACATGAGGTCTTATGACAGTGACGTAGAAAGGAGTCATGCCGATCGCACCAGTGTACCACCACGTTCGAATTGGCCTAGCTTAACCCTTGTTAGACAATAACGAACTACCATCATAAACAAATAACCGTACGAATGTTAACTGACATTACATGACTAATCACAATTTTCCTTAACAAAGTGTATTTTGTAACTTATTGTTATTTTAAATAAAAATACAGAATTTAAATATATTTTGACCACTTCAAAATTATTTTCTGCTGGTCTATATACTGTTTATATTGATGTAACAAAACAAGCATCCCACTTGGTATTGGTTTTTGCAAATAACCGATCTCAAAAAATTAAGTCAGAGTCAATGAAGAGCCTGAAAAAAGAAAAAATATAGTAAATAAATAATCTTACGATTAAAAACCGATGCCAAACAGAATCAGCTGTTTAACTACCTTAAATCGACTTGATTGTTGTTCTTCTTTTATAATGTGTTCTATTAACTTCTGGTTTACGGCACTGCGGATACCGATCTCCAATGTTTTGATTGATTTTCTTCTTAAGTGTGTTTTATTCGTTCGTAATAAGTTGGTTTTGATATTTTTAATAAGTACATTGTTATTTTGTAAATTTTTTACTATACAACTAACAATATGAATAACTCCAATGAGGAGGCGATCGAAATTTTGATGATGCTAGGTGAAATATTTCAAAACTATAGTGCTCGCCTTTACACTGGAAGGTACCCAGGCAGGGCTCATTTTTCTAGAAACAGAGTGAGAGAAAAACTGGACATGTGCAAGAAAGCAGTCCTCACATAACAAGAGGAAACAAATTTTACGACCGATTAGCGACGGGAAGACACCGGACATAGTCGTTGCTGCGCTTTGTGAACCTGAAGTTTCAACTAGTCGATTAGAAACCCTCCTGGTTTCTGGTTTAAGCCAGAGTTCAGTATGAATAATTCTAACAGACAATAAACTTCATCCATATCACATCCCTCTACACCAGGAAATTGAAACTAAGTTTGTAAAGGGACTTGCGTTTTGTACCTGGGCTCTTCTTGAACTTGACCAAAACGTTAATTTTTTCAAAAAGGTTCTTTGAAGTGATGAAACAACATTTCCAAGTAATGGGCAGGTCAATAGACACAACATCCACTACTGGGCTTACAAAAACCCTCACTGGCTGAGAACTTTGACTGGCTAGGGAAGAAGCTGTTGAGAGAGAATTTGAGGAAAATATTACTTTTTTGATATTTTTTTAGGGCACAAGGTTTTAGGGCCGTATGAAGAAAAAATCTTAACTGCTTTTTATGTACAATTATTAAAAAGATGCATATATTTTTATTTACAATTATTCCGTACTTAACAGCTGTTTAATAGCGCGAGTCCACCAGTCAATGCAGTAACAGCATATTTCAGATGAAGAGTGGAAAGTGGGACATTGCATATTCGAGACCATATGTTTGAAATGCGACATTTATCGAGCACTTCATATGGTCGAGAATACGCAAACCACTTTCAGCGTGTGTTAGATTAGAATTTGCGCTACACTCAAAAGACTAACTATTTAGTAATTTGATAAAACAATCACAAATGATTGGTTGTTTACACGGAAAATTAAAAAAAGATAGTAAACATGGCTTTTCTATAGTAAAGATTGATAGTACGTAGTTAACAATGTAAACATGAATTTTCGTAGGTGATAAAGACGTACCTAAAACAGGTGATTTAATAGTAATGCAGCGAAATACAACTTATTATAAAAGCTATACCTTTTATCATGGCCATCTCTAGTATTACTAGAGATGGTTATGCTTTTATGCAGCAGATTTATTTGTGCTTTCTGTTGATTATTTAACGAATCCTGGAGGACCGAGCCTTGTTCGGTAATATTTTATATTTACTATTTTTTTAAAATACTATAAAACAGTGTAATAATATATGAAGAAACTTTTTTATGACTCCATGCAATCTTTATTCCACACGCTGGGAGAGCAGCAGCCGCTGATTCCAACCTGATGGGGATTAGCTGCTGCTCTCTGGTGGGATTCTCGTGTACGATTTAGTATAAGTCATTGGGAAAACGTTTCCTCAATATTTTTCGCGTGTGAATTTTGGGTTTTCCACTAGTAATAATCGTGAAACTTTTTTTCAAAGTAATTGAAAAATCGTTAACCACACAGTATGTGATGTACCTTTTACGGAAAATATATTGGCGAAGCTTTAGAATTCGTCTCCACAGTTAAAATCGCAGTTAAAAATCTATATTTTCTATATATACAATCGTGATTACGTTGACCAAAACAATATTTCGATATTATCAACAAAACAATAATTTAAAGCATATTTGTTTATCTGCATGATAGTTTGGTAAATAACGTATAATTCTAACAGATTTAATCGAAATAAAACAAGAAAAGATCACAAAAACATTGTTACAATTACTGTGTAAGTACATAAACTTTAGCTGCACATTGTGAACATTGAGGAAATACACTTTCACGGCACTTCGGTATTACCGACGCATAAAATAGTCTAGGTACAAGTCGAACACGTCCTTCGTTCTATAATATCGTAGAAAAAATTTAAATCTAGGATTTTTGAACCGGGTAACGCATGTTGCCGATGAAATGCTAGGTTCGTGATTTACCTGCAATTGAGTAAACTTATGGCTCCACATATGTTAACTTCAATGTTACTCGACAACTTATTGGAATTTTCGAACCATTTACTTATTTACCTACATCCACGTTGATTAGACTGCCAAATATACCCATCACTTCTATCACGTTTCATTTCTAGAATCATCGTAATTCAATATGAAACTGAATTAGTTAACAAAGCAAATTGTTGCAATCCATGACTGAGTGACTGACTCTAGGTTTCTCAGTTTATCCAATTGTAATAAGATGGTAAAATAACTGACTGAAACCAACATAAAACGGTTAAAACAGTAACCTAAATTGATAATTTCAAATAAGTTTTACATCAGTAACAATAAAACTATGTTTTTAAAGGAAATCGATTATTTATATCAAATCGAAAAATATCAATTTTTAACAGCGATTTTAATGGTGAGGACAGTTTCTAAAGTTTAGCCAAGATACTTGCCGCATGTTTAATCGCTAGTTTCTTTTGTATTTGAAATTACATTGATTTACATAACATTGTTAATAAACTCATTTTTTTCGCCAATGTAAATTTTTAGGCAATGGATTTATTTGGATTGTTATTGTTTGTGAGTTCATCCAGTTACAAGTATGTACAAATTGGGAGTTATATTCAAAATTCTTCATCTATAAGAAATGACTTGAAAAGTTATAATAAAAGTGTAATTTAAATACCTCACTACTTTAATGTAATTGCTTTCTGTGTATATTTTTACCACTTTTTCATGTAAAAATGACCAGTCTCACGGTACAGCTTTTATTCTCAAGGAAACAAGATGGGAGTTATGAGAATGTAAATGCGGCTGATGGGAGTATTAGTGGTACAACACTATTCCATTACCGGCGGATTGGAGCATCATCCCACCCGGAACGTCCGCATGACAAACCAAATATACTAACTAAACTAATTAATTAGTTCAATTATTTTGGGAAATAATTTCAATTGTAAATACGAGTAACTTGAGGGCAAACGTGTTATACATGCCAAATTCTTTACAGATTGAACAATATATTGTTGAATGCCCCCGTTGCAGGAGACCTGCATACTTAGCGAATTACAAGTGCACAAGAACATATTTCAATCCAACATAGCGAGATTTTACATATTTTTGTAAGCTCCATAACAATCACATCGGAATGAGTATGCAGATTTGCTGCAACAGGTATGTTAAAACTGGGGTGGTTTTAATTCAATATTTAGTAGATCTTAACAAGAAGAAGCCATATACCAAGTTTAATCAAGATACGTTAAGAAATAACATATACCTTTTTATGTCCCATAAGGATAACATGGGGAATGATAATGCAGGTTTGCAGGTTTGCCACAAACATGAAAATATCGGGAGTTTTAGACTAATATGCATTAGATCTCATCTAGATGAAGCCTCAAGCCAAGTTTTATTAAGACAAGTTGAGAAATAAGCGAGATATAGAATTTTACTTATTTCTCATAAGATTAAGGTATTGGTCAACTTACCATGTTTACCAATACCTTTTACCTTTTACCTAGGTCCTCTTCACCGTAGTGGTTGAGACCAGGGAATCGTCGTTCTTCTTCTTTTGTTTGTGTTTATGTGTGTGTGTGTGTGTGTGTGTGTGTGTGTGTGTGTGTGTGTGTGTGTGTGTGTGTATTAGTGTAGAATGTGAGCAGATTTTTTATGGGGAGTTTAGTCTATTGTAAATGCTATAATCTTCAACAAATTAATTTAGGTTGTAATATGGTTTATTTAGCAGATATTGTTTTAGTTTTTTGAAAAAAGGTTGGACATTTTTGATTTGTTTTAGGTTTTCTGGCAACATATTAAACAACTTTGATCCTATTATTTGGGGATTTTTACTGTTTTTAGTTAGTCTGTGCTGTTGAATATTATAGTTAAGTTTTGAGTTTCTTACATTAAGTTGGTGGCAATCATTTCTGACTTTTGGGGGGTTTAATTTTAAAAATTTGATGGTCTCTAGGATGCAGAGGGATGGCAAAGTGAGGATCTCGTTGGATAAGAAGAAAGGTTTGCAGTGTTCGGTGAGCTGGATCTGTTCTATTGTTCTTATGGCCCTCTTCTGGATTATGAGTAATTTTTGTATGTGATTGTCCGTAGCAGAGCCCCATGCTATGATGCCGAATCATAGATGACTCTCAAATAAGGCGAAGTAAGCTATTTTTGCGGTTTTCTTGTCTGTTATTGAACGTATTCTTCTTATAGCGAATAATGCTGATGACAGTTTATTTTCTAGAGCTTCAATATGTTTTTGCCAGGACAAATTTTCATCCAGGATGATCCCTAAGAATTTTGTTTCTGATACTGTTGTAATTGATGTTGAGTTTGCAGTTTGTAGACTGGTCTGGTTTTTTGATGAGAAATTAATATTGACTGTTTTAGTTTTATCTTGAGGTTTAGTGAGGAACATACTTCTGAAGCTAGTTGTAAGGTTTCTTCGGTTTCAGTGTTGTGTGTTGTGGGTACTGGATAAAGAAGTTGTATCATCCGCCAACATTATACATGTTTTTTTCTGTTGGCATGTAGTCTGGGAAAATATTGATGTAAATGATGAAATACAGAGGTCCGAGAACGGAGCCTTGCGGGATTCCTCGTTCGGTAAATTTTGTTGATGATTTGATTTTTGTTTTAGTGTTATTTTTGTAACAGATTACTTCGACTTGTTGATTTCGGTCTGCATAATAATTTTAAATCCAGGTTAGTGCTTTGCCTTTGATATTTATTTGCTCTAGTTTGTTTATTAGAATGTCTCGGTCCAAACTGTCCAAAACCTTCTGTAGGTCAAGGAAGATTCCAGAGGCATGTTGTTTGTTTTCCCAAAAGGTGGTAATTGATTCGCAAAGTTTTTTTAGGGCTGTGTCGATAGATTTATTCTTCCTGAAGCCATGTTGTTGTTGTGGAAGTATTTCCAAGTTACTTAAGTGTTCCATGATTCGGGTGTAGATAATTTTCTCAAGATACTTGGAGAGTGTTGGCAGCACAGATATGGTTCGATAATTTTCCATCTTTGTGCTATCACCTTTCTTGTATTTGGGGTAGACTGTATCCAATTTCATTCTGTATGGTACTATTGCTTGGTCTATTGAAGAGTTGATGACGTGGAGCAGAGGTAAGGCAATTGCTTGTTGTCATTGTTTGATAATTTTATTTGAAATTTCATCGAATCCAGAAGATGCTTTTGGTGGTAGTTGAGAAAATATTTGTTTTAGCTCATCCATTGTTACTGATCTGAAAGTTATAGTTTCAGATAATGCTGTTTAATGCCGGTTGATCGAGAGTAGGTTTGTTCTGGTTTTCTAAAGTATTATTTCCTTGAGTGATGAAGTAGTCACTGGGTGTCATTGAGGGTGCCAATCAGAACTGAGTCACCCGAGAGGGTATTGTTTATTTTTTAAGTGAGTGTCCTATCGTTTTCTTCAGATCTGCTTGTTGTTTCTACTAATTATATTCCATATTTCTTTCATTTGGTTGCCAGAGTTCCGTATTCAATTTGTGGTGTGATTGGATTTTTTCTTCTTAATTTCACTGTCATAAATTTTCTTGAGGTTATTGTATGGAGTTTTATCTTTGTCTAATCCGGTCAAGTAGTACTTATTTTGAGCAATGTATAGGCTATCCTCAAGTTTTTGCAGGTTTCAATCCCAGAAGCGGTTTGTGCATTTCGTTCTAATAGTTCTCAATGTTTTGGGCATAATTTCATCCATATTCATTCTGATTGTCTGGACAAAGGCATTGTATTTATTTTATACAGATTTGCAGTTTTATACATTTTCCCAGGTTTCGTCTCCTAGAATTTGTTTCAGTAGGTCTAGGTTTTGTACGGTTATAGGCTTAGGCATTTTCCTCAGAGCCCCAGTTTTGAGGGGTGAGAAGTTTGTGGCTGAGCACAAAATTATTTCATGATCAGAGATGTTATTTTGATGAGTTTTAGGTGCTACAAAATTTGGTTCTATGTTGGTTGCACAGATGTCGATGCGATTTTGTGGAGTTGGAGTTATTCTAGTATTGGCTGTCTTTACGATATTTATTTTGTGTGATTTTAAAAGATTTTCTAGTTGTACTACTTCACTATCATTTTGGTTTTGTAGTTTAAAATTTACATCGCCTAGGACAATTATGTGTTTTCTTTTGTTTGAAAAGCGTTGTAGAAAGCTGTCGGTGATTTCAAAAAATTCATGCGAGTTGTGGTTTGGTGACCTGTAGAGACCTATTATTACAAGGCTTTGTTTTTTCTTTTTAAGTTCTATGGCTGCTATTTCTGCTGATAATTCTTGACTGAGATCGGACGCAGGTATGGGGGTTATTGCTTTAGAGGCTATGTTGTTTCTTGCATAGATGGCTATACCGCCCCATAAATGTGTTTTGCGGGAGAATTCAGCAGCGAGCTTGTATCCATTTAGATGTACCTTTTTTTAATTGTTCCTGTCTATGTCCATGCTCTGTGATTATAACTATGTCAGGGTCAAATTTATTCATTTCGAAAATCAGCTTATCAATTTTTTATGTAGGCCCCTTTCAATATTTATGTAAAAATTGCCAATCTGTTTCCCCTAGATGTTTTGGGGGTATTTAGTTCTGGGATGTGTTTGTCATAATCGGTGGGCTTATCTCCAACTATCTGTCTTCGGAATGTCCGGATTGTGTCCAGTTTGGGCCAACCTCCAGGTTTGATTCGTCGATGTTTGTTTTTGATTTGATCAAAGTTTGTTCCTCTGACATGATTTGTGGAGTATTTTCTTCTGTTGTGTTAGCCGTTGGTGGGTTTTTACTATCAGCAGCAAGATGCAAGCTGTGGTCAACTGCCGCTAGGTTCTCCTCAGCCGATTTTTGGAGGTTACTGTTTTCTGGTAAATCTGTTTTCATTTCAGTTTCTGTTTCAGTTTTAGTTTCAAGCTGGGTTCTGATTTGGGATTGGTTGTGTTGTTAGCCAAAATCTGGGTAGGGCAGCTTATTTCCTCCTCGTTCGTAGGCGAATTTATCTCCTGGCACTACTTTAGAAATTATTTTCGCCTTATATTCCTTCTCAATAATATATGACGTGTCTCGGAGTAGTGAATCACTTATTATTAACGCTTCTGTTTTGTTTTGTGCTAGGCCTACCTGTGAGGATAGAGCAGACGGGGTGTTTGTTGAGGTAGTTCCATAATTTATTTTTGGTGCTCAGTCTTCTTGGATATCAGTCTTATTATGATTTAGAGTCTTGATAGTGTTTTCGTGTTTGCGGGCCAGGCAAGCTGGGTCAAGTTTGATTGGGTTTTCCGTAAATAAATCAGCTTTAGTAGGGTTTGGGGGTTCTTCCGTTTTTTTCATTGTTATTTGAGCTTAGGTTTCGATTTTGGTCTTTAAACAGGTCATGAATGGTTTGCTCGAGTTTGTAGATAACTTCCATTTTTTACAACTAACTGTTTCCGAGAGTTTTCAGAGATTTTCATCGGTTTTCTCCTTCAATTGTTTGTTTACATCATTAATATCAGTCATTAAAACTTCAATTATACCATTTATTTGAGCTGTTTTTGGATCGCCTGAAGTTAACGAGAGCCTAGGTCTATTTACCTGGTTGTGCGCATGTTCAGGGCTTCCCACCGAAGGCAGCAGCGTGTCGTTGTCCAGTATGGAGTTGTTTGCTAGGTTAGAGTTAGAATTGTTACCTTTTGTCTTCTCAGGTGGCATTTTGTCTTAGGTCTGAGTTGCATGCAATCCTTACAAACCCAGTCCACGTCACGATAAAATTATTAGAAATAATGGCTTTGTACTGTCTTTCCGTAATACGGGCACATCTGATATGGAACCATTTTGGGCAGTCACACTCGACTGCTTTGTCATTTTCGTGTACACTTGAGTTATATACCACACAAAGAGGTTGTTCTGTTATGGTGTCACTAGTATTACCTTGACTTACAACATCTACTTTGCTTGTGTTGTTTACCTTTTTTCTCTTTTTTTGGGTGGGAAAGATAGGTAGGTCTTTGGATGGTTTGGGTTTGCCCAGGGATGTTGGAAGGGCGGTGAGCGGGTCTTAGGTTTGGTCTTAGGGAGGCGGGTCTTAGGGAGCTTAGCCTAGCACTCTAATCTAAATTTCATTTTAAGCCTAAGCCTTTTTTTGCTCCCTACTTTCCCTATTTATTTATTTATTACTATTATTAAATTTAAGTACAACAGATTTCAGTATCTTTATAACCAGTTAACGTTGAGAAATGATTCAACATACTCAATTGTTTATTTTTTCTAGCTGAATACAATGGTGCTATCAAAAATTGGATTTGTTTTGTTTTTCTATGTAAAAAACTCAAAAATCTATTTTTTGGGGGTTTTGCCCCCTTTACCGCCCCCTTCCGGTGGCTCGATTGGGCTGGTTTACGACTACGTCCGAATAAATAATGACTACTATACACGTTCATGCCAAATTTCATTAAGATCGGACCATTTCTACAAGAGTTATCGTCCTTAAAGACACACACAAGAACGACAGGGCACAGATTTGCATTCAAACACAAAAAGTTGAACAACCATTAGTCAAACATGGAACCGTTCATAATAAAACGTTTTAAGAATTGTATAAAGTAATACCCATCCGCCAATTAAAAAATAATTCCAATGTACTACAACTGCGGACAATAGAACAGCCACATAAAATGATATTGAAATCTAAACATCCTCATGGATTAAATTTAAGATTAAAAGGATTTACCATGGCCAACAAGAATTAATCATTCTATACTATGTGATTTATACAGCATCAACTTTTTTGCATTGAATTTTTTATATTCATTAAACTTTATAGTACATTATTGAATTTCACAGTTATTTTTTATGATACTGATGAATGAATAGTGTTTTTTGCTTCTGGGGGCCCAAAACTAAAAGTTGTCATGTAACAGCTTCTTGCCTATTGAAGAAATTCGCTAATACTTCTCTTTTTTATGGTCACTGAACTTTCATGTTTTGGGCTTTGACGCTCTCATCACTCTTTGTCAGAGTTTCACATTGTGCGAAAAAGAACCCCGTTCTATGTTTCCACAGCCCAAGCAATTCACGAAACATGCAAGTCCAAAACTTTAATATTATCTTTCAACCACGTTGAATTATATTGTAGCTATGATACTATTCAAAGAATGAATCATGCCTTTGCTGCAAGAGCTGTTGAGCTAACATCAGATAACCGAGTACCTTTCCCAACACACTTTGGCCGGGACTTACCTATTTGAGCAGCTATGGATAACTTTGATAATATAGAGGATACACAATCAGGGATTGGTAGCTCGCGTTATACAGTATTTATACTATTTCAGAGCATAACATAAGAGAACACGATAATTCAGAGCTTAAAGTTGGATCACTTTACATTTGATAAGAACAGAACAGAAACAGAAACAGCAACAGAAATCTGCTTAACTTAAAAACATTTCTCAGAGAGCAAAATTGGAATGAGGTCTACACAAGTACTGATATAGAACAAACATACGATAAGTTTAGTAGCATTCTTTCTCACGCAATAAATCAAACCTGCCCAATAACCAAAACAGAAAAACAAAACAACAGAAAAAGAACACAAAGATACATTTTAAGCGACCCTACAGCAGTTGAGCTGAAGAATAGGTTTGTTTCAGCTTTAAATTTGTACAACACAACAGGTGTGGAGGAGCATAAAAGGAAAGCCGCACTGATGAAAAAAGAGTATGACCTACACCTCAGACACATGAGAAGGCAAGAAACCAGACTGAGGATTGCAGAGGCAGATAACAAACCAAAAGCCCTCTGGAATATTATCAACTCCGAAAGAAAACAAAAAGATGACACGAGCTTACTCTCAAAGCTTGACACACAACAAGGTGAAATATGCGATCCAGAGGAAGTTGCAGATTACTTAAACCATTTTTTTGCTAACATAGCCGAAGATACCATCAAGGGAAAAAATGGACTGGCCTCAAAACCGCAACAACCAATAAAACCCCCAGCTGTGAACAGAAACACCCCAAGTCTTACACTTAAACCTACAACTGAAGTGAAAATGTCCAAAACTATTATCTCCCTTAAAACAAAGACCTCTGCTAGGTATGATGAGATTTCCTCTAAATTATTGAAATTCTGCAAAGAAGAACTGATTGGCCCTCTAGTTTATATTACAAACAAGTCATTTCAAACAGGGATTTTTCCATCAGCACTAAAATTAGCAAAAATTACCTAAATTCAAACAAGGCTCAAGTACTGATCCATCAAACTACAGGCCCATCTCTCTTATTACAACCTTCTCAAAGTTGATAGAAAAGCTAGTACTAGTAAGGCTAATTGAACACCTCTCTCTAAACCATCTGCTAACACCACATCAACATGGCTTTCGCAGTGGAAAGTCCACAATTACAGCCTTAATAGAGTTAGTCGACTTCCTGATAAACCAACAAGAAGATGGAAGCACCAGCACTGCAATACTGCTCGACTACAGTAAAGCTTTCGATTGTATCGACCATCATCAGCTCTTGGAAAAATTAACACTGTTGGGGATATGGGGCATAACAAGGGACTGGTTCGAAAGCTATATAACAGGCAGAAGTCAAATAGTAGAAATCAAGCATACAAGCTGTTTAGAAACCAAACAAATAAACTCAAAAATCAGACCTATTAATCGAGGAGTACCCCAAGGATCTGTACTAGGACCCGTGCTTTTTATCCTTTTCACAAATGACTTTCCACAGTACATGGATAATTACAGCAACACTGTCATGTATGCAGATGACACCGTTCTGCTACTTGCCAGTAAAGACCCTGAACAACTAGAAGTTGCCTCATACACAGCTCTGAATATGGCAATCCAATACTGCCATGCCTCTGACCTGGTAGTAAATGAGAAAAAGACAAAACAGTTAGTACTTGGCAGAAACAGAGAAGCTACTGGAAGACTACCTGACCTTGAAGAGGTTACCTCAACCAAATACCTCGGCATAATAGTTGATGAAGGTCTCACCTGGACACCCCATATTGACTCCTTATGCAGCCAGCTCAGCTCAGGACTGTATGTAATAAGAAGAATGAAGAGCATACCTTCCTTGGAAATCTCCAGCCCAGACAATCATGCAGGGACACTTACAAACAGCTAAAAATTTTAACTGTTGTAAACCTGTACATTCTCGAGGTCATCGTTTACATCCATGTCAAGGCACCTGACGAAATGAGGACAAGTGCACAGATACATGAGTACAACACAAGGCATGCAATCGACTACTGCCTCCCTGTGCACCGTACGAGCGCAACGGAAAAAAGTACGAGATACAGGGGGGCCAAGATGTGGAATACTCTGCCAGAAGACCTGAAAAGAACCGACAAACAACAGTTCGCCCGAAAACTAAAACTTTGGCTTCAAGACCGGCCGTTCTACACAGTAGCAGAATTCTTCCTCTGGAGACAACAACAACATGCATAGAAGAAACAGAGAACAAAACTGAATTGTATATAGATTAAGTTCATTTGACACTATTTGTAATCTTGAAGATTGTAAATAAAGATGAAATGGAAATGGAAATGGTAAGCAATAGAAAAAGTTTAGCAGTGTTTTAGCTCTCAGAAACTTTTACCGTTTATCAGGCCTAAGGAAAGAGGAAACATCGACCATGGTTTTTTTTAAATAATTTCCTCAGACACCAAAGCTGTTGTACAAACCTTGTATGGTCATTAGCACGGTTTCTATCAAGTTCTAACCGGTATGCTACTAAATATTTAGATTATGTTTCAGTTCCTTCATGGAATGCATTAAACTCACTTATTACTAAAAAGGTTCTTCCCCAAACTAAGTCCGCTAGTGTCCCCACTCTTCCTTTTCCAGGCACAGACCCAGCTTCCATATAAACAACTATGGTAAACTTTCAAGACGTGATGGCTCAGTTAAATCAAGATAGTGGAGCTCTCCGGAGTGACGAACATGTATGCTACATTGCCAAGGAACTTCAGTTGCAGTTTCCTGATAAGTTCACACATATATTTCTGGGTCTAGGTCTAGGTTCTTTTCACACCACTAAAATTATAATAAGTTGCCTGGGGATGAATGTCAAGTATAGTGGTGTTTTTGAAGCACTAATCGAGAGAGAAGTATTTGGCCCAAAAGTGTTAGCAGGTGCACTGCAGGGCAACCATTATTCTCTGGGAGTTCGTGGTATGAATATTATAGCTGAGACCTAACAACGAATTCAGTATCAACAGTTCTTCTTATCATCTGATAATGTTAGTACAAGCCACTGTTAGATCACTTCAAAGGTCTTGAAACCCTATGCAAAACGAAGTATTGTGACGGAGCAAGTAAGGAAACTAAAGATTCAGTATCTCTTCTGAGTGGTCTTCTTGCTGGCTTTCATACTTTCATCACTCTAGGTAAAGAAAAATCTAAAGTTTTTCATTATACGAGCATTTTTCTGTACGATTTATTTCCAATATCAAAAGACATAATTAGGGCTGACAGAGTGACTGGGATTTACATATTTCTGCTTTACCTAGAGTTCTGCCATTGTTCCATTTTCCTTTGACAGATTGAACTACGCTCGATGGGGATCTGTTTACATCGAGGACTGCTTAAAACTTCCCGCGAACCTACGTGCAGTACAAGAATCCCTTGAGAGAGGTGAATTTGTCGTTCAGCACACGGAAAGAAATTCAGCAGTGTAACTATGGACGAGGGCTTAGAGATGTGCTACAACAAACCAGCTAAAGGACAAGGTGGTGTAATAGGAATGACTCGGAGAGAAGAAGCTGTTGCACTGGGAGACGTAATTAAGCATCCCACACATTCAATAAATATGTCTGTGGGATTCTGGAACATGATGAATATGAACTCCATCGTGAGTTTTCAGAGACTGATACCAAAAAAGACCAGCAATGCATTGGAAGAATGGTATATTTTATTACCGACAGATGTAACATTTTTGAAGACTGAGACAACATCCTTAACCTAGCAACGAGTAAACAACTATCAGAGGAAGAAAAAACATTTCAAACCTATGTGCGTTCTCGAAGAGTAAGAGTGTTTGTTCACCAAAAGTCTCCAAATATACTTTGTGGAAGACGTGTTCGTTAAGAAATCTAAGAAACTCCTATAACCACTTTCATTAATAAGAGGCCAACTGAGCAAAGATAAGGAAAAATCTATCGATATTACAGTAGAAACTTCACATGCGCAAAGAACAATTGATATTGCACGGAATCGTGGCTACCCAATTGAACACATTTACAATTTGAACTCATGCAAACTTCGTTTTTTCCTAACTTAAGATGGCAATATATCAAAAGCAAATTAATCAGACGATCAAAGTAATTGAAACTAAAATAGACACCACCTTACAATATCGCCCAAACATATTTTTGATTTTATGATCCATGCTCGTACACAACAGCTTCTGCCACTGCAAGTTGCACGACAAACTTTGGTGATTTCGGTGAGAAAATACTGAACAGGATAAACTATCTTTGACAATCTTCCAGGCGAGTTGATTTCGTCTTTGGTACATACAAAGAAGATAGTGTAAAATCTGTAGAAAGAGGAAAAAAGTACCAATCAATATGACAATCTCAAGAACTTCTTCTACACCTCTACCCAAGGAGGATGCTTTTTGGGTCTCAATACACAATATGGAGCACATAGACAGATCAGTAGTGTATTTTAGTTCTGTAAACGAAGAAAAAGCAATTAAAGTTGAAGAAGGTATAATTTAAGAAGATCTCGGTTTAAGAACCAACCATGAGGAAGCTGATGAAAGAATATGTCTACATATAAATGATTCTGTTAAGTCTGGTCATGTAGAGAGCGTGTCAATGAATACCGGCTAAAACAACACCCACCCAAAACCACACCCATAAAGAATACGGTCATAACGACACCAACTTTTAGCCTGCTCCCGGAGAGGGTCAGTAGGTAATCCAAACAAAAATCTGGCGGCTAAAACCACTCATATTCCGTCGAACAGATTTCCCGCGAGAAAGTATACCATAAACTGATGTTATACATTAACTGAAGCGAAAGCTTGGCTTAAGAGTACCACATTAACTGAAGCGGAGCCTTGGCTTAGAGTTCCACATTAACGGAAGTGAAACAAAAATCTGATTTCTATCACCCTTTATTCAGGCTCTGGATTAACAACGTGATTGTAAAAATTTACTTATTTATTTAATTGCAAATACTACAATACAGACACACGCCCAATTACATTGCAGCATTATTATACATATATTATTTTTTTAACATGCCAGTCCACCATTCCACTGAGTCCTCATGCACTACATATTGTTGAAAAACACGTAGAATAAATACAATTTACTCTTTAAGACAAATACATATAAATTAAGGAGAAACAATCAAATAGATATTTAAAGTATTAACAAAGATAATTATTATTAACAGCCAACGAGCAAAAATAAATATGAAACCGTGGATATTACAATATTAAAAATAAATTATGTTACACCTGCATACAGCTTGATTTATAATCACTTTGGCGTGTTGAAAATCAGCTGTGGTTAATATATCGTAATTTGCTGTTTGGTTAAAAATTACTATGATTAGGCGTATGCCCAAGATATTTATTGACATTTTGTTCAATCACATTAATTGACATGTCATATTTACATACAATACCACGGGCTATATTGTCAATAAAAAAATCTAAACAGTATACAAAGACATTTCTTTGTTATCTTTATATTTATAGGCAAGTATTTTTCCCATATGATTTTTGTGCTCCCTTTTTCTCAGCCTCTGTTCAACGTAGCAAAAATCCAAGCAAACAGATAGAATTGTATTTTAATGTAGATGTGCAGAATACCATTGGAATTTATATTAGTCTTTTAGAAGTTGAGAAAATTGAATTTAAAATTTCAAAAAAATAACATTGGCCTTATGAGTTGCTGTTTTGGTGGTGGAATAACAATAAAGTCTAAGAAAAAACAAAATGTAAATAAATGTTTTTTATTTACAAATAATGTAAAATTAATTATTTTACTCATACATATACATATAATCAGTTATTCACATATACATTTACACTTTTTTAAATTATTGAAGATAAATCTCGTAAAAATACTATGATTACATTAAACTTGGTGAATATATTAAACATATGCTTCAATCACACCATTTAAAAATTAGCCACGTCAGCCAATCGTAACTGCATTAAGGGGGGATTTTGTGATCCGTCAGTGATTTACCCATAACATCTAAGTAAACTAATATACCGGGTGTTCACAAAGTCTTGGCCTGATTTAAAAGCTTTGCTGTACGAAAACCGTTAGAGCCACACTTACTTTCTATGCCTTGTTTTGAAGGGAATTTAATAAAGTTTTATTCCATTAAGTTGGCAGCACCTAAACACAGCTGATTGACAACAATACAGTAATGATTCAATACATTAACAAATCAGAAATGGCGAGTTTATAAGAGTGGGTTACTTGTCGCATACACTGCCTCCTTCCCTAAAATGTGAATATCATATGTTGATGTTTCTTCTACCGGGAGCAGGTCTTCCAAATGTCCGCATGAAAAGTTACCGAACTGCTATAGGGGATTGGGTTTCGTGAAACCACAAAACAATCTGTAATTTCTCTTGTAAACTTACCATTTCTGATTTTGTAATGTATTGAATCATAACTGTATTGTTAAAAATCAGCCGTGCTTAGGAGTTACCAACTTAATAAAATAAAACTTTGTTAAATTCCCTTCAAAACAAGGCATAAAACTTAAGTGTCTCTAATGATTTTCGTACAGCAAAGCTATTAAATCAGGCCAAGATTTTGTGGATACCCGGTATTACTTCAACTCACTGACTGTGTGGCATACAAGAATGATTAAAAGAACTAAATTCATTTATTTCTGTTAATTTTTGTGAGCTATACTCAAATAAGAAACTTAAAATTATACTACTTTTTACATGTGAAAATGCCAAAACACCCATTTTTGAAACAAAAACATTCTAAAAGAAAACACTTTCAACTATTAATCCTTTAACCCCTCTAGAATTTACCGATTTGGCTAATTTTTTAATAGGTCTAATTATATTATGTGTTTAATATATTCACCAAGTTTGAATGTAATTAAAATACCTAGGAGAGTTATCGTCCATAAAAGAAGAAAAGTGAAAATTTATATGTAAATAACTGTATATATGTATGTGTAAAAGAATTTGAACGGATGGTGTTTGGGGGACATCAAAATGGAAAGTTATAGTGGCCTAGGTTTTACCACAACTCATACTGGAATAGCTTATTCCTTATAGGGAAATTAGCTCATATGGAAAATATTGTAAATTTTCAATTTGCAGCGCTGCCCATAGACTTTGTCAGAGAAATAAAAACAAGTAGCGGGTCTTGTAGGAAATTTTATGTACTTTCTTTTAGCACACAAAAAATCACATAAAATTTACGGTTTTTGAGTTATAAGCAAAATTACGTGAAAAACCCAGATCTTTGCCTTATTTTGCTTTTTTGACAATGTTCCGTCACGAAATTTTGTTCAAACATCAGGTTTGGATTTAGCGCCCCAAAAACATAAGAAACAACAGAAATCAAACTTAACCCAAAACTTTCCCGCGAAAACTACATTTTGACTGGACTAACTGTGGACTTTCAAGGTGCCATAATGACTTGAATTAGCTTTTATGATCTTTTAGGCCTACTTTATCCTGAATTTGATACAGTGAAGAACCGAAAATTCGATCTTTAGTAATCTGAAAGTCGGCTTGGTCCGAAATGCTAATGGGACAGTAATTTTTTCCTGATCGTGGATTAAATGGGTGAAACTTAATTCCTAATGCCTTTTTTGAGCATTAATTATCTGGACTATTTTGAGGGTTTAATTTGAACAAAATGCTTTTTCTATTATTGAAAACGTGTTATAAAATTTATAAGGTTTGTGAAAAATCAGAGAATAAAATTATTAAGAAAACATACTAATAAATATATTTGCAAGATTATTTTACGGAAAGTTCAGTAATTATTTTACACAACTGATTATAAAAGAACAAATTGCATATAACACAATGGGAAACACACATTGCACTTAACACAATTTGAATTTGCTAAGTCACATCAACCGTTCATCTTGATCTCCCTGAAAATAACCGGTATTAGGTGGACACACAACACTAATAAATTCCAAATGACTTAAACGTAGAGTTAGAAGTTGTTTACGTTGTCAGCCTCAAGTTTCCACAGTTGCAGAGCACATTATAGCACAATAGCGAGAAGGTTTGTAATTAATGACACGACGAAACCTCTGACAGAATCAAACAAGAGGGTTACTTGAAGTTAACTGGCGCTTGACTCTGTAGCAGTTAATGGAGCTTACTGGGGAAAGTTTCTTTTTCTTATGATATTCCAACATTTCTATATAATTTCATCTAGTTACCATAGAATAATCCTTATTATATAGATTTATATTTGCCAATGGCAAACAGGAAACGGTCAGAGATCAATTAATTTGTTTATTTTTGTTCAATTGCTTTCCTTAAGTCTAATCAGGAAACGAACACCTTTTGCCAAATAGCTTTAAGTTAAAATTCACTCATTTGCCTTCATTGATACATTCATTGACCTTTTATCTTTTTTATCCATGAATATATTCAGGTGATACATATACTTATTTAATATACTAGCAGTTATTTTGAGATCAAGGCTCCTGCTATAGTTCTGAACCGATTTTAATAATTTAGATGCAATTGGAAAGGGTCTGGCGTAATTTTTTGCCGGAAATAAAATTTACGAAGGTTAGACGAAATAGTCTAGGAACCCCACTGGTGACGATTGATGCACGGAGGCGTATAGGGAGTTTCTCTTCAGAAATGGTTTCCTACTTGAAAAGGAGCTTGGGAACGCGTTTTGGCATTGGGAGGTTTCTTTCAAAATGGCCACTAAGATGGCAGCTCAGCCAATATTTATTTATTTATTTATTTATTTACATGCATTATAACAGGTTTAGACCCATTTACAGTAATGCAGTTCATATATATTGTATTACATAAATGAATACGGTGAAAATGTCCACATCTTGAATAAATAAATTATTGTCCATTAGATGTACTGGAGGTAACTGATTCACAAAACATATAGGCTACAGTAAAATATAAGTAGAATAACATTCTTAAATATAAATAAAGAGTAAATATGTGCAAAGAGTATCTTTCCAGCCAAGAGTAAGGCACAGGAAACAGATGTTTCTGTGTAGTATATTGTAAAGCAATTTGTGGAATGAATTGTAGATCTATAAGAAATGAGTTTAGGTTTGTTGACTAAAACGATCTGCATTCCCATGATAACGTATACATACACTTACACACATCCATTGCTTGAAATGACGACCTACCCAGGTAGGTATTATATGCCAAGTATGAATGACAGATGAGTGAAGGACGATTGTGGTACGATATAGTAATCTTGATACTGACTATGGCCGACATGTTCCTTAGAAAGGACTGTTAATTAATAGCCCTGCAGCCAATGGTAATTAAGAGACCTTTCTTTGGACACGTACTGCATTACCGACATGAAGTAAAAATAGCGAGAGCTTAAAAGAAAAATTAATATTTTAAATACAATCAGAGCATGAAAAAATGAGGCGATTGAATTGTTTTCTGCAATAAAACATTGCCTTAGCAGATAAAAATTATTTATTAATATAAGATATTTATTATAATTTTTACCTTTTACATTGAGAAATGCTTATATTATTGGTGATTTATAGCATATATGCTGTAAAGATTATGTATATGTTACCGGACAGACCCAAATTTCAGGACAAACTAGTTTAGACTAGGATGAACTAGTTTTTTCTGACCGCCTTCGGATAAACTGACCTGATTAATTGTAGGCTCAACTGGTTTGGCCGAGTGGCGATAGGATAATTTAGACTGGTTCATTCGTTTGGAAAAAGTAGTTTAGCCAGGTAGCCTACGATTAAACTAGTTTTGCCGGGTTCAAGGTTAGGCCAAACTCTTCTTTACTGCAACACTGCTTCAGCCGGTAGGAGTTAGGTTAGGTCAGGTCAGGTTAGGTTAGGTTAGGTTAAATTAGTTTAGGTTAGGTTAGGTTCGATTAGGTAAGGTTAGGCTAGTTTAGGTTATGTAATGTATCTCTCATTCTAATCTTTCAACCTACCCTAACATAACCCAACCTAACCCAACCCAACCCAACCCAACCCAACCCAACCCAACCCAACCCAAACTAACCTAACCTAACCTAACCTGGTAATTCTGAACAATTGCTTGGTCAACCCCAAACGTTTTTCATATTTTACTATGATAATCTAGAGATGTATGTGAAACTAAAAAAACATGATTTAGGCTCCGGAAAGTTAATATAATATATACAAATAGAAATTACCTCAGTAATCGCCGGGTTCAACGTCCTCATCCGAGTCAGCGGCAACTGGATCAGTGTTCTGTTGCGATGGTTCCCCGTTGTAAACTTCACCCGAAACAAATGGTGTAGTCTTTGTAATCGTTATGTTTCCATTTGAATATGAACTATGTTAGGTTAGGTTAGGTAAGGAATTTTGACCGTTTTTTTACTACTATTCACTGACTCGATTCTATTCCAACAGTTAAACGTGTGTTTTTTTTCATTTAACGTCTTGTCTTGGATACACTTTGGTACGTTGCAATACGCCGTGTTCGTACAAAAAACGTTTAAACTTTTCCTTATCTTCACTAAAAACCGTGAAACTAAGTAACGTGTTCTCACACCCGTCACATAAAAAAGGATTATCGGAGGAATCACTAGCCATAACGGTACTGTCACAACTGGCCTTCCGCGCATCTTCAGTTGGTAGGCAACTTCCTCAGCTCTTTTGCTTTAAAATGGACGAAGCAAAACAAATTTTGTTAAGTGATCTTGGTAAACCATCATCCCATACATTTAATTTCGTAAGGCGATTCTTTGCGTCAAAATTTTGGGCGTCTGGCAAGTGATGAGGCTGGGGATGTGTCATTTAATCCACCCACTTGGAGGTCACGAATTATGGCAGTTATGGACGCAATGTGTGTTTTTTATGTTAAAAACTATAAATGCATCTTGAATTTATAATCTATCTTGTTGTAGGTGTTTTTAGAGGAAATATTTTGAAGACACCCCTAGTAAAGTGAATAAAGTATATAACTGTTAAAAAAGGTTTATAGTCCAAAGGTTTTAGTTTTTGAGAAACATCAATCACCCAAAAGGTCAACCGATTTTTATATAAATATTATTCACATATAGTTGAAATTGGTAGTTGAATTTTTGTCAGTTGAAAAACTAAATACTCGGTTAATTGAGTCTCAGATTATTTGACATCTGTTAAAAATACTGTACAAAGGACTAGAAAAATAATTTACTCGCTCCAGACCAAAGGCGATAAATAATTAAGATAAATGTTAAGATGACATTATAATTGAGGAAAGCTTAGTGTGAAAATGTTCAGTATGTCAGATTGAAGTTGATTCATCTATGAATTTCTAGAAGTTTCCAACTGACGTTTCCCGTAGTGAATATGTTATCTATTTAACTCCTTTAGATCCACCTGACTCCTCTTCGTATCTCGAACTGTTGCAAACTTAAATAGCAATATCTAAGCCACTTAAATTCCTCTGCAAATTTAGTTCTAAGATTTCTCTGATATTTATTTATATACTATAACTTTTTATTGATTCACTATATAAAAACATAGTTATCTTAATTATACACGGTCCCGTATTTATGATTAGAGGGTTAACATGAAACTTAGTATACTGTCACATTCTATAAAAAAGTAGGTATATACAAACATTTAAAACCATTTGAAAATTGTAGGCTTCATACGTGCAAAAATGTATCCCAACTAAATTATGAATCATAAAAAAGTCCTAGAAAAAAATTACATACATGAATGACACCTAAAATAAACGAAACTTTCAAGTACTTAAAAAGACTCAAGAAAGAAAGAAATAAAATGTAAAAAGTCACGAATTGATCCGTTTTTTCATTACTCCCAAATTCAGTATCATGTAGGAATATATTTGTATACATATTCAGTCTAATGTAGTAGAAAAATGTTTTCCCTACACTACGACGAAATCGCCTGTTTTACAAACGTCAAACGCGGGCCGAAACACACTGTTTGCCGCCACAGGACCGAAAATGTTTGGGGCCCAAGGGCCGAAAGTCAGCTGATCGTTTATTTGCTTGAAATGTCAGAACATCACATAATTATACGGCATTCAATAGGTTCCAAAATCAGGATGGTTGCAATCATATGATTTTCATAGGTGTTTGTTTGATAAAGAAGTTATATCGTCGCTCATAACCTTAAAGTTTTGTTTCCAAGTGAGTCAAATAATAATCAGTTTTTTAATTACTCAGGGTATGTGTAGTGTAGTGAAAAATAGCGTTCGCACCTCGGCCGAAAGGGTTTTGCAGCTCTCAATCGTTTCAAATTCTCGACTTCGTCTCGAATTTGGAACAGAGCCTGCAAATACTCATTTTAGGCCCTTGTCGCGAAATATACTATTACATTACAACAAGGAAACCAAGGAGAAATTATATAAATAAATTTACGATACACTGAACTATATCTGTTTTAGGGTTTCTTAATAAGTCTGGTGTGTCACAGAATATTATTTATTTTCTTACATTATCAAATAACCTAAATTTTTTTGAAAGGTAATTTGTCCATAAAATACATACTAAGTTACTTTATGTATAGCAATATACAAAGGATGTTTACAAAAAACCCTTCAGGATTTCGGTATATGGTTACTTATATCAAAACTAAGAAAAAAGTTCCTGTAAACATGTGTCCCAATATGCTCGGTTATCCGTCTGTCGGTATGCATGTGTTTTAACATGAATTTGCATAGCTTTGGAACAAATGAAGATATGAACTTCAAACTTGGTGCGTATATGTTGACTAATAGGACCTATTTTGGTGCGGAGTTTCAAGTTTATACTTTTTACCGACTAACCTTAAATGAGTAGGATAACCATATGTCCTTGTAACTTGGGTCGAAAGAGAACACTGTGCCCATGAGTAGTAGCCACCCCCTAATTACAGAAGTAGTTGCAAAGAATGGAAGGAAATAACCAAGATAATATGGCTTTGAGGAAGTAATATAAATTTATAAAAACAAATATTTCAAATAAAATTTTGGTTGTATTAATATCTTTAAAATCCTCCATTCAGCAGCCTATTTCAGAATAATATTTAGAATTTCACACTGTAGTTTTCGTCCTCTCTGATTCCATGACGGTACTGACATTTAAATTCCACGATGTATGAATATAAAATTCTGTTTTACTGTGAAAATCCAACCTCAAATAAAACAGAATATTTCCAGAAAATTAATATTAATTAAAATCAATTTTAATGTGGTTTGTTCACATCAGATTATTTAGTTAAACATTTCAGGATCAATATTAATACATGAAAAAGAGTTATGTGTTGGTATATTTCGGGCTACAGCCAAAACTACATGTCGTAGAAACTTGATCTTGGAGTCAAATTAAAGCTTGAAATCTCATGATGTGCACTATAGTGTGTTGGTTTCTATATCTTCAAGGACTTAGGTACAGGATCATCCGAAAGGGACCCATCTCAAGGACTTTGGAACAGAATACATCACTAAGAAACAACAAGAGGAAAATAATCCCTCGGGCAATGCCGGGGTTATCAGCTAGTTTACAATAAAAAGACAAAAGGGAAAAAACTTTTAAATCGTGCATTTTACATCATACTGAATTCATCCAAATCCTGATCAAAGACTGTAAAATGTGAAATCGTTTTGTCGGACATAAACTGTATCAAATGTGAAATTGTTGAACCGGATGCTCCTATAATGACGAGACTCTTGGAGGTGTCCGTGGTTTTCCTTGACGTGCTGCATGTAATTAGTTGACTAAACATCATACATCGTCATTGGCTGTATAAAAGTCAAATAGTATCGTTCTTCGTTGTTATTATTATTTGAAATTTTTGGTATTCATAAAAATAGTTTTCAACCGATTGTTGAAGGCTATTTTGATTAAGAAAATAAAATGATTGCAAATCATTGTTTGCATAAAAGTTTTGATTAAATTACAAAAACAAAATATCTTTGATAGTTTGCGTCATGTCACATGCAGCTGCACTACAAAAGAATGCTTAAATAAGTCGAAATTTCATGAGGAAAGTCATGAAAATAACACAATTGTGGTAAAACTAAAAATTTAATGATCTTAAAGCTATTACTGATTCTACCTTCACTACGTTAAAATGACGCTTTGAACTAGTATTCAGTTAAAATGCCTAATGTTCTGGACTATTATATCTCCATGAGCATACTGTTTTATAGAAAATATCAAACATGTTCCAGCTAACCAAAACTTACTGAGATTTATGTGATGATGTTTTAAGAATGGATTTGGTAAGAGCACTCGAAGCTCTATTTGGCAATACGTGCAACAGCCGTCTGCACACAATAGATATCGCTAACCAAAATAGTTTGATTAATTTTTTTAGGTGCTCTTATTATAAAATCGCGTGGTTGTACTGATGTTCTTAGTAGTTATACCACAATCTACATTATAAAGTGGCGAGTGTATAAGAAATGGGTGCCTATTAGAATGAATGGATCATAGACAAATAATTGAACAAAATATATTAGATAACACAACCATTGTTGGTTATTTTATTCAGAGTAATAAACTAAATCCTACATTTTCAAAAACAAAAGTTGGTGCAATATGTAAATTTGGAAAAGATGATCGATACTACATTCAAACGTCAGCGAAAGTTGTTTATGAAACAGAGGTATTCCTTAACAAATTCAATGCCGCCCAAAAAACTAACACAGGAATGAGTTTTTTGTATGAATGATTTAAGTTTATGCCTACTTAGGCTCAATGATTTACCGTGTTTGATTTCGAATTAATTGGTTACATTTCATTGAATAAACAATAATAATATATTAGTACTTTATAGAAAATAAGTATTTAAGAAAGGGGAGAGTTTTAATTTGTTGATTAATTAAGTTTCTTTTCTTTTAAAATTCTTATTTTGTTGTGAACAAGATTTGTAGTGTATTGTTACAGTGTAATTAACCCTATGAGTTCGTATTATAATAATTATACCCCAATGTGTATGCCTTGTTTATTAAACACATAGTTTCTGTTTGGTAAAAATATTAATATATTAACACTAATTAAAAGAAATGTCAAGACGATAAAAGATTAACAACGGAAATAGTTTTGTTATATTTATTTATAATGATTACTCGTTTGTATGATAAAATTACTATTCATCAATATAATCGTAATGCTTTATTAGATACGTCAAGTGATTAATTTTACGTAATTTTAAATTCAAACTACATAATTTCTTTATTATTTTATACATATATTTTAAATTAATTTATTAAATTTCACAATCTCTACTCTTACTACCCCATCTGGATTCACACCTGCCCTACTGAAGCAATATTCGCGCCTTTGATTAAAGTTGCACATCCATCAATCTGTACAAATATTAAAAATTAATCGACAAATAAATTGGGGCTTGCTTTCTCAACCTTCCTTGACAATTATTGCTTTCAACTGTTAGTTGTATTACATACTTATTTTAAATTATTTCTATTTTGGTAATAACCATTAACCGGCTTGGGAATCCTTCCCAATTCCACTTAAATTAGAAACCAAAAATGAGATAGATTTACTTAATATTCCGTGTAAAATTTAATATTTCCCATTGTTAACCTTATGGGCAATAAAATAATATAAATATCTCGTTCTACCTTATCTGTATACATACCTTATAGTTCCTTCTTGACCGGACACCCCACCCTCGGGGAATAATAATATATTCATGATTATTTCTGAATGTTTTTGTTTAATATTTTGACAACGAATGAGAACTTATTCTTGTATAGAAAGTCCTTGAAAATGGCACGATGATGACGAAACTTAAGTATGAATTTATTTCTACAAAGGATTGATGACAGTCCATAAGGTATGTAACCTTATTTTCAGTTGATAATAGTATAGATCCTTCTTGACCGGGCACCCCACCCTCGGGGAATGTTAGTATAGATCCTTCTTAAAAGGACACCCCTCCCTCAGGGAATGTTAGTATAGATCCTTCTTGACCGGACACCCCACCCTCGGGGAATGTTAGTATAGATCCTTCTTAACCGGACACCCCACCCTCGGGGAATGTTAGTATAGATCCTTCTTGACCGGACACCCCACCCTCGGGGAATGTTAGTATAGATCCTTCTTAACCGGACACCCCACCCTCAGGGAATGTTAGTATAGATCCTTCTTAACCGGACACCCCACCCTCGGGGAATGTTAGTATAGATCCTTCTTGACCGGACACCCCACCCTCGGGGAATGTTAGTATAGATCCTTCTTAACCGGACACCCCACCCTCGGGGAATGTTAGTATAGATCCTTCTTGACCGGACACCCCACCCTCGGGGAATGTTAGTATAGATCCTTCTTAACCGGACACCCCACCCTCAGGGAGTGTTAGTATAGATCCTTCTTAACCGGACACCCCACCCTCGGGGAATGTTAGTATAGATCCTTCTTAACCGGACACCCCACCCTCAGGGAATGTTAGTATAGATCCTTCTTGACCGGACACCCCACCCTCAGGGAATGTTAGTATAGATCCTTCTTAACCGGACACCCCACCCTCAGGGAATGTTAGTATAGATCCTTCTTGACCGGACACCCCACCCTCGGGGAATGTTAGTATAGATCCTTCTTAACCGGACACCCCACCCTCGGGGAATGTTAATATAGATCCTTCTTAACCGGACACCCCACCCTCGGGGAATGTTAGTATAGATCCTTCTTAACCGGACACCCCACCCTCGGGGAATGTTAGTATAGATCCTTCTTGACCGGACACCCCACCCTCGGGGAATGTTAGTATAGATCCTTCTTGACCGGACACCCCACCCTCGGGGAATGTTAGTATAGATCCTTCTTGACCGGACACCCCACCCTCGGGGAATGTTAGTATAGATCCTTCTTAACCGGACACCCCACCCTCGGGGAATGTTAGTAACGATCCTTCTTAACCGGACACCCCACCCTCGGGGAATGTTAGTATAGATCCTTCTTGACCGGACACCCAACCCTCGGGGAATGTTAGTATAGATCCTTCTTAACCGGACACCCCTCCCTCAGGGAATGTTAGTATAGATCCTTCTTGACCGGACACCCCTCCCTCAGGGAATGTTAGTATAGATCCTTCTTGACCGGACACCCCACCCTCGGGGAATGTTAGTATAGATCCTTCTTAACCGGACACCCCACCCTCGGGGAATGTTAGTATAGATCCTTCTTAACCGGACACCCCACCCTCGGGGAATGTTAGTATAGATCCTTCTTGACCGGGCACCCCACCCTCGGGGAATGTTAGTATAGATCCTTCTTGACCGGACACCCCACCCTCGGGGAATGTTAGTATAGATCCTTCTTAACCGGACACCTCACCCTCGGGGAATGTTAGTATAGATCCTTCTTGACCGGACACCCCACCCTCGGGGAATGTTGGTATAGATCCTTCTTAACCGGACACCCCTCCCTCAGGGAATGTTAGTATAGATCCTTCTTAACCGGACACCCCTCCCTCAGGGAATGTTAGTATAGATCCTTCTTGACCGGACACCCCACCCTCGGGGAATGTTAGTATAGATCCTTCTTAACCGGACACCCCACCCTCGGGGAATGTTAGTATAGATCCTTCTTGACCGGACACCCCACCCTCGGGGAATGTTAGTATAGATCCTTCTTGACCGGACACCCCACCCTCGGGGAATGTTAGTATAGATCCTTCTTGACCGGACACCCCACCCTCTGGGAATGTTAGTATAGATCCTTCTTAACCGGACACCCCTCCCTCAGGGAATGTTAGTATAGATCCTTCTTGACCGGACACCCCACCCTCGGGGAATGTTAGTATAGATCCTTCTTAACCGGACACCCCTGCCTCGGGGAATGTTAGTATAGATCCTTCTTGACCGGACACTCCACCCTCGGGGAATGTTAGTATAGATCCTTCTTGACCGGACACCCCACCCTCGGGGAATGTTAGTATTAATCCTTCTTAACCGGACACCCCACCCTCGGGGAATGTTAGTATAGATCCTTCTTGACCGGACACCCCACCCTCGGGGAATGTTAGTATAGATCCTTCTTGACCGGACACCCCACCCTCGGGGAATGTTAGTATAGATCCTTCTTAACCGGACACCCCTCCCTCAGGGAATGTTAGTATAGATCCTTCTTGACCGGACACCCCACCCTCGGGGAATGTTAGTATTAGACCGGGAGCTGGGAGGTCAAAAATTACGTCATAAGGTGCACATGTAAAAGCTGTTCCATTTTGAAGGGGCATCCTGCGGGGTTACAAAAATGGGTTTGTAAGCCCTCAATCTGGGGGCTTTCTCCAAGGTGGACAAACTTGAATGTGACTTTTTTGTATTCTCCATAAGAATAAGATGGGGATGAAGCTTGCAGGTTTGTTGCAACAGGTATGAAAAAACTGGGTGTTTTTAAGTCAATATCCAATCAACCTTGACCAGAAGAAGCCTTATGCCAAGTTTTATCATTATGTGTTATAAAATAAGGATGATGTAGGCTTTTATTTTCTCCCCATAAGAATAACAAGGGAAAAATGTGTGCAAGTTTACTGCCAAGGAAATGCAAAAATTGAGGATTTCAGGCTAATATACAATAGTTCTTAACTAAATGAAGCCACATATCAAGTTCCATCGAAATATTTTGAGACATAAGCGAGTTATACGATTTTATTTATTTCCCATAATGTTAACATAGGACGACGTTTTGGGTTCATCACCCTCAGTATCTCGGTAACCAATGAACATAGAGCAGTGATTCAACATAACAAATTGTTTGTTTTTTTAAGCTGAATTCAATGGTGTGAACTAAAATGTGATAATTTAAATTGTTCTACATGAAAATTGCCAAAACCCCATTTTTATTGGTTATTTTCAAGTTTGTCCACCTTGGAGAAAGCCCCCAGATTGAGGGCTCAAAAACCCATTTTTTACCTCCCAGCTCCCGGTCTATATAGATCCTTCTTGACCAGACACCCCACACTTTGGGAATATTAGTATAGACCCTTCTTGACCGGACACCCCTCCCTCGGGGAATGTTAGTACATATCCCCTTTTCTAAACAGACGGTCTGTGACCATTGTTGTATGTGCTATCTGCATAAAGTTTTGTATTTGTAAACATGTATGTTGTTTTGAAATAAATGCACTTTTTGATTGATTGATTGGATACCCCCTTTTCTACTTATTCATACTCAGTGATTTTAAAATGTTTTATATAATGATTATTTTCAAGCTTCATATCAAATGTTAAGGAATATAAACTAATGTCCAAAAATAAGCGTGTTAAAAACTTTTGTATTAGAATAACATGGGAAGTGAATGTGCAGGTTTGATCCCATAACAATGTAAATCTGGTGGGCTTTAAGCTATAACTAGGTAGATCTCAACAAGATGAAGCCAAAGTTTTATTTAAATATGTTGAGAAATAGCTGAATTTTCATATTAAATTGTTTGCCCACAAGGGTAACATTAGAAAATGAATATGCAAGTTTGCTGCCATAAAATAAAAATACCCCGTCGCAGCAGACCTGCGTACTCAGCGAATTTCCATAGGACTTATTTTGTATATGTGATCATTCAACTTACTTGAAGGAAAGTATTGTTTGAATACGTTTAAGTAAATAATATACTAAATACGTATATTTAATCAATCAAGAGCTTTGAACATGGGGAAAATTAACAAGGAGACCACATTGGTGTTCATTAATAATACATAATACACTTTTGTTTTTTATATAATTCTTAGTCTTTTAATTTTTAATAACTGTATCTTGTTATAGTACATATACAAATGTCAACAAACATATAATCAATGAATTCAAAACATTCAAAACAAACAACTGACTTAATCTCATGAAAAATTTAAATTCAATCAAATGGTCAGTTTTAGAGTAATAAAAACATCCCTGTTGCAACATATGCAGCTAATTTCAATAAAACATATTATCAATCCTCATCACTGTAAACATACCATATATTATGCTACATTTTCAGGCAGTTAAGACCAAGACATCCCCCCTCCAAATGCTGATACTTTCTTTATTGAATTTTAAAATAATTTTTATTTTTTTATGGTATATATTTTCTGTAAAATCTTGATCAATGAACTCTAAGAAACACAAATAAAATATTCATCACCTAAAAATTTAATCATATGTTCAGAATTTTATTTTTAAATATCTTAAATCAGGGCGACTGTACTTTTTGGAGGGAAAAATTAAAAATAATATTGGACAACGTACTGTGTTTAGCACATCCAATATTATCGAATATCTAAGCAACGGATTGACGTAGAATAATAATTCAAAATGCTAAATTGTTTGTTTTTTTAAGCTGAATTCAATTTCGACAGTTAAATTAAAAAATAATTAGTAACAAGGTGTTAAATCTTGAAAATGAATTTTATTTCGTCAAAAAACTTTCTTAGAGTAAACCAATCTTGCTGGTTTTTGAACTCGAAGTCATGAATGACGCTTTACTTGCTTGTTCCAAATTTCATCAAGATCCTTTATTACAAAAGTTATCGCGCCTACGGACTGATATATATATATATATATATATGAAAATGAACGAACGGTGTTTTTGGGGTCTAGGGACCTCAAAATGAAAAGTTACGGTGGTCCCGCGCTTAAGTCTCACCATGCCGCCTACGGTAATAGTTACTTCCCTATAGGGGGAAATTCGCTAAAAGGGGATTCGTTATCTACATTTTTAATGAGTTTTCATTTTTGGCTACCATCTTGAATTCGCCATATTGGATACCAAAACTTTTTTCTAATGCAAACATAGTGTTGTGACCCATCATTTCAAGCTAAAATTCAACGCTGGGTGCAATGCCGAAATCATATTTCAACAAATTTGACTTGTGTTTGACATATTATATATTTAAAATTTGTTTATAAGTAGATTTTACAGTTTTCCCGCTAACGATAATAATTACTGATTTATATTATTTTTCACAAAATTAACAATGAGCAATTGTAGACTTTTACTAAAAATGATTTAGTTATAATTATTTATCCGCCGCCATCATGGATCCGCCACCTTGAATCCGCCACATTGACTATACATTTTTTTCAAATGCAAAGACAGTGTTGAGACCCGTCATTTTAAGCTGTTTTTTGTTAAGGATGTTTGGTCAAAATATGTTTTCCCTCTATTGGTTATGTTGAACCAATGAAGGGGAAGATTTAATGATTTAGGATAACTGATCGTAATAATAAATTTATAATATAAATATTTTGTAATATTATATTTTATTTTATTTTGTAATGAATTTAGTGCTTAATCTACTCCTCCCAAAAAAAAATATTTTTAATTTCTTCTCCCAATACATAATGTAATTGGAGCAAGTATTTTTCCCGTCAAAAATATTAGAATTTGAGGTGTTAGTGGATCTATTCGTTTTAGTGCTACCTGAATCCAAAAAAAGAAGCTTTCGGAGTTGTGTCTGTCCGTGTATGTGTATGAGTGGATGTGTGTATGTAAATAAAGCTAGATACGGCACCCGTGATCCGATTTTCATTAAATTTGGCATGTAGTACAAAGCCATGATATCTCCAGGTTTTTTCTTTTTTTAATTTTTGATTGTTAAGGCTATTTAACCCTTAAAACCCCATAAAAACTACAAAAATCAAAATTTCTCAAAAACGGCTCTAACGATTTTGATAACAATTTCATGGTTTATAGTGCTTAAGATGACAAATAAAATTATACCACCCGTATGTCTGTAAAAATTAAGGTTTAGAAGTTACAGGTGTTTAAGCATTAACAAATTCTTATTTTTCAAATTTCAAGAAATCTGTGACCTCTAAAGAAAATATACTTGTAACCATTAAATTTGACTTGAAAAACTAAATAATCTAGTATTTTGAATCATTAGTTTACGTCAACTGGTTGCGGAGATAGCTGATATTTTAGTTCGGCGGTAAACGCAGTTCATTGTCCAATGTTATTCTTATGGCAAATATTTAAAAACCGATATCTCCGTTATTTACTAACCGATTTTGATAACATTTGGTATGAATTGATGGAATGATTGTAAATTTATTTTACTGTAGATTTTCTTGCTTTAAGGGAGAAAATCCCTTAAAAGGGGGAGGATGGTGTGGTGATACCATTTATATACATAGTTGCAGAATTATAAAAATCACGACTCTGATAAAAGTTGGTTGACTGGCTTAGGAACCAGAATAAATTCCCTTAGCGAACAATTATGTTATCTCAAACATACATTATTGCTATTATAAGTAATCGAGCAAAAGCCGAATTATAGCAGAAGTGTAGCCGTAGTGGGGATGTATGAAATCCCTACCAACCGGTGCGTGAGAAAAAATGGCTGCATTAACAATTCGCTTAATTAATGATAATTTTCTTTATGTGTGTTTACCTTAGTCCTAGTAAATATGAAATAATTATTTGCAATGGACAGTCTGACAACTGCATTTTTAATGTTGAATTTATTTTAAATATGTTGAAATTTTATTTGTGTTTTAATGCTAGTAACTAACTATACGCTGCTGTAATTTGCCATGATAACATAATTATGTACCATCTAAAGTAACATAATCAATATAATTAATGTATCATACTACATAATCTATGATAATAACGATTACTGCCATAACTATCTACTTAGCAACAAGTTTTAGGAAAAAACATATTACAGACTAAGCTACGAAGTGATTATAGCTATTAGCTAACGTTCGAAGAACTTAAATTGTATTGATAGAATATATTTTTATTAATATAAACACGATTTTGTTACAATTTTTTTTAATAAAAACAAAATTTATAAGCACATACAAGGTAAAGGCTTAAGTTTAAATTCACACTCAGAAATTACAGACTATCTGTTCAAATCCTGTTAAAACAAAAATCTTTGTTTGTGAAGATGAACTTATACAATAAGTTGTCTTTGTTGGTTCAAATTCACCAATCAGGACAATCCTTCCTCAGAAGCTGCTAGAACTTTTCATTGCCGGGGTATAAATACTAAATTTCCTCGGATCCGGTGTCATTTTGTTAGTTAAAAGCGAGTGACAAAAAGTAAATGTGCTATGTGTTGTTTAAATTTTATTTTATGCCCAGGATAACTGGTATGTAGATTCCTATAAAATATCATTTCATCCATTTTTCTTTGTCTATTTTAATAATTAAATGACTTAATTCTGTTTGAAAGAAAACTAACAAATTTGTTCTTTTTTTTGGGTTCACGTCTCATGCCAATATCTAAAGCTTATGCATTTTGGAGATAATTTTAAAATAAAGGAATGTAAATGGAAGAACATAATAAATCAGCAACAATGACAAGAACTCAACTTTCAACCAATGACCAACTTTCAACTCAATGACTTTGCTCAACTTAATTTTTTCCAAAATTAAATTAATGTAATGAAACTCATAAAATAAAAATTATGAAATATGAAACTTAAATCTAAATTATGGTTAATTTTAATCAGCATAAAGGAGAAATTACTAAAACCATGGACACAGTTTTAAATAGTTAATAGTTTATCACTTATTGTGTATAAAATTATATTTGTGTCATATATTTTATCGAAAATTCATAAAAAAGTCTAATAAAATTTCATAAAATACGCTTAAATTATCCTGGCAATAAATTAAATAAGTTCTTTATAGCTGGCAAAAATTATTGTACATCCTAAAAACATGGAAAATATGAATTCCTTTGCTGAATTCATATTTTCCACCCCATACCGTTGCAAGTTCTCAAATGTTTAGCTTGGTTGTTTGCGGCATCGGATTTAATATATCATCGCCTTATTTGTTCAGGCGGTCACTAAAATTCACAGTTCTATTACATTAATTAATCTATCACATAAATTACTTTGATTTGACTTGGACGGTGGCGTTTCCTGTAATCCAGCTATTTGGATGTCACGAATTGTGGATAGTTATAGCGATGGCTTGTGGATGAGTGGTTTCCTAGTGGGGAGTAACGTCCACACTATTACTTTGTTCATAAGACTGTCCCACTAATTGGACCAGTTCGTAAATTGTAAACCAGGCGTGGTGCGGATCCCATGTTAAAATGTGGGTTCCTTAGTTGCGCTGGGCTATTAATTAACAGTCTTGCTGAGGAATATGTCGGCCTTAGTCAGTAATAAGACTACAAGATCGCGCCACAATCATCCTACACTCATCCTTCACTCATATTCGCCTTAAATACCCCCTTGCTGGTGGTCGGAGTCTTAATGGTAGTGGTAATGGTACTTGTTAGGGGCAGTGTAGTTGAAGGACAACATTAATACAAGAAGGTCTTCTAGGGGAAGGGAGGTAAATTTATTCTGAACTTTGTCACAGTTGATGGATCTCACTTCAAGTCAACTACCAATTCACAAAGTGAAAGCTTTGCTCTTTGCTTTAGTTCTAAGTTAAAAAAACTACCAATGTTATTTGGGGCAAACATTTTCTATCAAGAAGCATTTATCAAACAATTTAGCCATTAATAAGGATTTTATTGACAGTCATTGTGTTTTTAACTTGTATTGATGTTTAACACTAATATAATACTGATACTGCTCCATTTAACTTTTTGTAAAAAAAGGTTGAGGTTTAATACTCATATAATACTGATAGTAGTCCGTTTAACGTATTCTAACAAAAATACAAGCTCAGTCATATAAATATTTTTATTAAATTTCCTTTCATGTTAACAATAACAATGATGATCACTATTATGTAGTCTATTTACAGAAACTCAATTTGACAATCAGTTTATGTAAAGACTAGGTAGAAACATATTTAAAAAAAAAATTAGGCACCCCAAAAATTAATCACAAACACAACGAAAATAATACCAAGAAAATTGGTATAACATAAATTATTCGTAAACTTAAAGCAATTGAAGTTTATGTTCAAATCATCATTATTTCGTGGGAAATACAACTAATAAATGCTAATAGAAACTTATGAATGATTTATGAACACTGTATAGTTTTTTTAAAGCAATGGCAATTCTGTGTACCTTTCAGATCTCGTTTTCAACAAGTAATTTCAATAAAGAAGTTTGTTTCGTAGCACAAGGGAAAGACTGAAAAAAGGGATACAGTTCCGATTAAGTACAGTTTTCAGTTTGGTGAACAAGAAATTTGTAATTATAAACATAATTTAATCGAGGAGGTAAAAAATCCCTTTATCAAATTGTAACTAAACTGTGTGCCGAGCGGGCATCAAAACGGTAAATATCCCCAAGGGAGACTCTGAGGTGACCGCCTATGTATAATGGATGTCGGTAAAACCGAGCAATCAATTTGTTCATCTCCAACTTGCTCTTAAGGGGTCCAAAGTTTTAGAAGACGTAAGTAAATATGATAAATGTCTTGTTATGAAACATTGGTTTTTACTAATTAACTTTAACAGTAGTCTTAATTATTATTTAACTTTAGTGGCTAACAATATTAAATATCTTTGCGATTATTTTTTTATGACAACTAGTGGACCCAGGATGCTCCATATCATTGAATTTTGGTAATAAGAAATAACTTCAATGTGTTGAATAGTTGAAGTTGAAAAATGCAAATATTAGGTACATATCATACAACTCAACCAATCTATACTATTATAAAGAAGAGGTGGTTTCCATGTGTTTATGTGTGGGGCAAGTGAACTCGAATAAAAAATACTGAACCGACTGGGTTGAAATTTCACACAGAGGTAAATCTTGAACCTGGGAAACATATAGGTCTATTCACTTCCTTAAAATCCCCTCGGGCTACGCCCCGTGAACGACCTTAGCTTCAATGATTACATGTTATAAGGATGTAAACATTCAAACACCGAAATGTAAACAGCTGTGAATACTACAATTTGACAGTTCAAAGAGCAGAAGTAAGATCAGCTGTAATTTTTATCGTGAGCAAAGCAACGGGCAACTGCTAGTTACATATAAAAACATGATTAGAACTGAAAATTTATACATAGTGCAATGTTTCATTTCTAGGCCTAGTCTAGGTAACCTAGATTTTAACAGTAGATAATGATATTTTGAGCTATAGATTGTTTATTATGTAGGCCTAAGTTAAGACTTCATATCATTTAATAGAAATAATCAGTTTTATCTTCATTTAATTTGTTGAAAGTGTGAAATAGTTGAAGAAATGTTTGTTGTTCACTTACCGAATAGGTTAGGTTATCCGATATCATTGTTGTAAATAAGAACACAGAGTGTACTTTCATTATTTATTTGTAAATACCTTGTCTGTATTGTAAAACAATTAGTATTTGTTAGTTTTAAGTTAGAATAATCCATATTTAATGATTTAATAGCAATGATTGTAAAGGTAGCTAAAAGGAATGTTTACGTTTCCATTTATGTTGTGAAATAGTGGCAATCCTGTAGAAGCAGACTGTTGCTTCGGCTGACGGGTGGTCACGTGATTCTTCCCCAGCTGACCGGCCCTATAAATAGGCGAGTGCCAGCCGCCTATTTATCTCAGATCTCAGATTCGTCTCAATAGCTGACTGATGCTGTGAGCACTCTGTGCTCGCTGTTGCATCTCCAGCAATAACGGGTAGACGGTAGGTCCCCGATTTTGTTATTTTGGAACGGTAGAGGCAGAGTCCCCCGTATCCCCAATTAATTTTGATTTGTCAGTAATAAGGCATTTAACCACTGAGTAATAATTTTATTTATTTATTGTAAAGTCATTGTAAGTTAATCTACGAAAGAATAAAAATCAGTGATATTAAAATATTCACATTTCTCCTCATTTAATATTTAAGTTTCAAAAAGGTCGATCGAGTTGGTGAGTATAAGGCTATCGTTATTACACTAACATTCGAAGATTGTTTAGCCCCGACTGTCCGTTGGCGCGGCAATCTTAACACTACACTTCGGCTTACGCTGTTGCATCTTAATTGATGCTGCGTCCGAAAACATACAATTAGTGGCACTTTACATTTTACATTCACAAACACAATAAAGGCTTACGCTGTTGCATCTTAGTTGATGCTGCGTCCTTTATAACACTACGCTTTCGGATCGCTGTTGCATCTTAATTGATGCTGTGACCGAATTAAGCACACAAATCACACACTTACATTCAGAACTCACAAGTTAGGGCCTCACTGATAGCCTAAAGTGGATTGTGCTACGGCAAAGAACTCACCCTGAGGTATAAGGTTGAAATTGACTTAAATAAATAAAAATACCCTATAAATCTCTCTTCCCTCCCTTTACACATAGTAATTTGGCGCCCAACGTGGAGCACATTTCACAGAGTAGGCCTATTTCATGAGCAAATATAATTTACGTAAACATATTAAACTAACTATCAAAGCCCAAGAAGCAGAATTAAGAATGATTAGGCAATCAAACGACCAAAATATGGATGAAAATAACGAAACTTCAGATATAAATCCTAGCATAAATAATGATACAGGAGATAACCAAAATTTAGCATCTGGTGACGGTTTTAACCGCAGTCGATCTCCTAGCCCAACTAAATCACAACCAACGGATACACAAACAATGCTTATGACATTGCTTCAGAATTTTGAAGAGTTCAGTCATAACCTTCATCGAGAGATCAATCAACTGCGGAATGAAATGACAGGAAAATTTGAAAGAATAACAGGAAATTTTGAAACAATGACAGATAATTTTGAAACAATAAGGACAGAGATAACTGAAGTAAGGACAGAGATGAAAGAAATGCGTAAAGAAATCACAATAGATATAAAACAAATTGAAACAAAATTCAACAACCAAATAGAAGAGTTAAGGGATGAGATAAATAACACGATCCAAGAGAAGATTAATGAAGGTATTCGAGAACAACTTCAAAGTAGTAAAACAAACAATAAAACAGTAGGCCTACCAGTTGACGTACACGTCACATGCCCCAATAACCAAATCAAAGAACTGCCTAAATTTAATGGAAAATCAAGAAACCCAAATGAATTTCTCGCGAAACTGAAAAATTACTTCAACAGGGAAAATGAACGGCGGACTCTCCGCAATGAAGAAAAATTAAACTTAGAGGAGATTTTGGACATCTGCTTAGAGGGTTCCTCAGCAAAATGGTGGGACATGATCAAAGCATCAGTGAAAGATTTTTTTGATTTTGAAAATATTTTCCTAGATAAATACTGGAGTGAAGAAATCCAAGACGGATTAAAAAGAAAATTGGATTTAGAAAAATTTATACCGCACAGGGGACTAACAAAAGCAGATTACTTTATCGAAAGAGTCGTTCTGATGCAAAATATGACCCCAAAATTAACTGAAAAGGAGATAGTTCGTCGCCTTGCTCGACATTTTGATCATACCATACAACAGGCATGCAAAGTACAAAATATTGTAACGATACAACAAATGGAAAAACTATTAAGCACCGATGATACTGAGGAAGCGAATGAGTCTCTCAGGTATAACCTGGAGAAAAATTTGAGTCGAAATGAATCCCATTTCAAACTAGGGGACAGACGACCAGTCGAGGGAAGAGATAACTATAACAGAAGAGAAAACAATAACAGAAGGTATGAGGAGTCTAGAAACTATGGGAATAACGAGTCAAATGACAACAGGAGATATCAGTCAAGGAATGAGGGGAGAGAAAACTACAACAACCGAAGGGACAGATTTGAAAAACGGAATGAAGAAAGAAAGGATAATTATGACAGAAGAGGTAACTACGGTCAGGAGTATGACAGGAGACGAAGGTTTGATGGAAACAATGAAAATACAAACTACGAGGAATGAACAGCGGCAACAAAATGAGTTTGAGGATGAGAGACCCGACCAAAAGCCTTTAAACTAAATAGCACTGGAAATAAAGTAGGCCTAATGGAAAATTTTGAATTACACAATGAAACGGTCAATAAATTTCCAGTGCAAGATGAAATAGAAAATAATAGGCCTATAAACAATATTTTATGTGACAAACAATTTTTAATGGACGAAACTATTGAAGTAAATTAAAATAAAAATACTTATTATGTACCAGAAGTTGATATAAATTTTGAGGGATTCGGTACAAAATGTATCATAGATACTGGGAGATCAGTAACTTGCATGCAGAAGGAATGGTTTTTAAAAAATAAACATAATCTAGGAAAATATGAAGAATTTCCGTTAACCAATACTACAATTAATACTGCTATAAATCAGAAGTCTCAACGAATTAAGAGTATTATTTTAGTAAATGCAAGAATAAGTCATGTAAATGTTCAGATAAAATGTTTGATTGTACCAAACTTAATTAAAGAGATAGTCATCGGAAATGACACAATGCAGGAACTGGAAATGATCATTGATTACAGTAAAAACTGTATAAAATTAGGAGAATATGTTATTTACTTTCAAGACAGTTTGAAGCAAATTAAAAATGTGATGTGTTAAACACAACAACACTTATCACAACAAATAAAGATTATGATTTAAATAGTGACATGCATAAAGCTGATCAAGAGTTAAATAATACAGGAAGGATGGATAGTGAAGCACAGGAGAAGTTTGAGTCAATTGAAAATAAAGGAACTGGAAAAGAAGTTTCAGTGAATAAAAACTTAATTATCTGCCCAACAAGCTGATCAACTGAAATATGAGTTTGTTGATAAAGAAAGGACAAGTCAGAAAAATGAAGAGAGGAAGATGGAACCCAGCGAACTGCAGGACACTGCTATGGAGGAAGAAGTAAAACTTGCCTCAGAGAGGAACTGGAAGAAGAGAAAGAAGAAAGCTGAAGTTCTAGCGGAAGAAGAACATTTGTGAAGTAACACTTAGTTATTAATTAATTATAAATTTGAATTTGTTGTTCACTTACTTGTTTCAGATGTTGTAGACACTCTTGAACTCATAAGTGATGAGATAGGAAAGGGTAAATAAAACACCAGGTAATTTGTATAAAAAATTGTACATGTTCATTTAATTTTATTATACAAATTAAGGGGACAATGCAATGTTTCATTTCTAGGCCTAGTCTAGGTAACCTAGATTTTAACAGTAGATAATGATATTTTGAGCTATAGATTGTTTATTATGTAGGCCTAAGTTAAGACTTCATATCATTTAATAGAAATAATCAGTTTTATCTTCATTTAATTTGTTGAAAGTGTGAAATAGTTGAAGAAATGTTTGTTGTTCACTTACCGAATAGGTTAGGTTATCCGATATCATTGTTGTAAATAAGAACACAGAGTGTACTTTCATTATTTATTTGTAAATACCTTGTCTGTATTGTAAAACAATTAGTATTTGTTAGTTTTAAGTTAGAATAATCCATATTTAATGATTTAATAGCAATGATTGTAAAGGTAGCTAAAAGGAATGTTTACGTTTCCATTTATGTTGTGAAATAGTGGCAATCCTGTAGAAGCAGACTGTTGCTTCGGCTGACGGGTGGTCACGTGATTCTTCCCCAGCTGACCGGCCCTATAAATAGGCGAGTGCCAGCCGCCTATTTATCTCAGATCTCAGATTCGTCTCAATAGCTGACTGATGCTGTGAGCACTCTGTGCTCGCTGTTGCATCTCCAGCAATAACGGGTAGACGGTAGGTCCCCGATTTTGTTATTTTGGAACGGTAGAGGCAGAGTCCCCCGTATCCCCAATTAATTTTGATTTGTCAGTAATAAGGCATTTAACCACTGAGTAATAATTTTATTTATTTATTGTAAAGTCATTGTAAGTTAATCTACGAAAGAATAAAAATCAGTGATATTAAAATATTCACATTTCTCCTCATTTAATATTTAAGTTTCAAAAAGGTCGATCGAGTTGGTGAGTATAAGGCTATCGTTATTACACTAACATTCGAAGATTGTTTAGCCCCGACTGTCCGTTGGCGCGGCAATCTTAACACTACACTTCGGCTTACGCTGTTGCATCTTAATTGATGCTGCGTCCGAAAACATACAATTAGTGGCACTTTACATTTTACATTCACAAACACAATAAAGGCTTACGCTGTTGCATCTTAGTTGATGCTGCGTCCTTTATAACACTACGCTTTCGGATCGCTGTTGCATCTTAATTGATGCTGTGACCGAATTAAGCACACAAATCACACACTTACATTCAGAACTCACAAGTTAGGGCCTCATTGATAGCCTAAAGTGGATTGTGCTACGGCAAAGAACTCACCCTGAGGTATAAGGTTGAAATTGACTTAAATAAATAAAAAAATACCCTATAAATCTCTCTTCCCTCCCTTTACACATTGTAATAGGTACCTAATTAAGGTCAAATAAGGAAAATTTAAAAGTTATGTTTTTCGGCAGTATGACATTCACATCTTATTCATCGAAGTTAAATAAACTATACCTCAAATAAAAAAAGCTAAAATTCACAGATTGTTCTCATACATTAATATGAAATGGAATAAACAATTCCGGAGCTTTGTTCATAGAAAAACCTTGGGAAAATTATAATTTGTTAGTTTTCTACATCGTGTGAGCTTAAAACACACCCAATCTAATAATTAATGGGTAAAATGAAAGACTGTCTCGGTAAAGAATCTAGACCAAATATATCGTATAGCCTGATGTTAAATGGAGACTTAAAACAATTAAATTAAGACTTTGGTTTACAGCAAAGATAATCCAACAAGTTGTCATGAATTAAATACACTTTTTAATGAACCTAACCTTTCAAATAGTTACTGCATATCATTAGCAATTTCAGCTACTCTTGTTTTTACTGCATGACGTTTGCAATCATTCGTCAGCGCCGGCACCAACACCACCTCTAAAAGAAAACATCAACGAATAGGGTTCTTACTATGTTATTGATGTTTCATCAAAATCAAACTCTGTAAATTGTACTTTATAAACCTTAAAACCAAACTAACTGTATTGATTGTTAAAAAAGTAAAAGAAAAAAAATATTAAGAGACAATATTCTGATAAAACATAGTTTTATTAGTTAAATTTGGATGACCTCGAAAGTATTGATTTTGACCCATTGCATCAGTAGCGACTCATCACCTATTTTTAGTCAATAAACAGACAATTTTGAGTCAGCAGAATTATCCTTCTACTATATTTGATTGAGCTGTCAGCGTTGACCTTTTGAACAGAAGAGCAGAATTTGGTACAATAAAGAGGTAATTGAATAACCTGTACGTTATCCAATAAAGCAAATTATCGGTATACCTATTCCAAAATTAATTTTGTAGGTAAAATGTTGAAGAGTTCCTCTATTGCAGATTCTTCCGAGTACCTTTCTCAGAAGCCCAAGTAGCATGAAAATTATTTTTAATCGATGAAAAGTTATTTCCAAAGATTTTAAAATGTATTCAAATTTAAAATCAACCAAAAGAATATAATAATAATTTTAAAATTAGTTTTAAATAATTTTGGAATTTTTAAATATTTTAATGTTAAAATTATTTGTAAATTTATTACAAAATTGTTTTTAAAGATCTTAACTTAAGAAATCCAAACGGCGGTTTAAGTGTTTTTAAATCACTTTTAAATTACGGTTAAATTATTCTTAAATCATTTTAAATCGTTTAATTCACTGTGGTAAAATTGTGTTAAAATGTATTTTAAATTTGTTTGTAATAACCTTTTAATCATTTTATAAATAGTTTTAAAAAAAATTAATTAAAATTTAAAAACAGTTGAAAAAAAATTATATTTGAATTCTTAATTATTTAAAATAGTATGAAAATAACTTTTCGGATTCTTTTTAATTATAAAAAAAATTTGTAATCTTTTTTTATGGAAAATGTTTTATGGGATATGTTTTAAACAGATTTTAAAAGTAGTTACATAATTGCTGAATTTTGTTTTTAAAGTTTTTCAAACATATTTTTAAACATTTTTCACATCATATTTTTAATGATTTAAAACAAATTTAAATTGTTTATAAATAGTTTTAAACAAATTTAGTTAAAGCTTTATATGTTTAAATATTATTTTATATCAGTAACATAATTGCTTCACAACTTTTTAAAAGTATTTAATAGTAGTTTATGCAACGATTGTATAATGAATGCCTTTAAGCCACGAGTGAGATGTAAGTTAGAACACGAGCGAAGCGAGTGTTCTAAATATCTCACGAGTGGCTTAAAGGCATAATACAATCGTTGCATACACTATTTTATCTACGACCAACAATATACGACAAAATTTCCCCCGAAGTTAAACAGAACTCATGACTTTTACTAATGATGGAATAGGTCAACTAAAATTTGAGGTTAGGCAAATAAGCAGACTGAACCATGAATCGTTGTGGAACAATCAGCTGATGGGATAATTAAACTCAAACATGAATCGTAATTCAACAATCAGCTGATGTGCGAATTGCGTAATTGTTATTATGACACTACTTCCGTCAAATGCCGAGCTCTCATTGGTCTAGAACCAGTACTCTAAAGTGACTCCAGTCAACTCCAGTACTCTAAAGTCGTCATTAGAGTACTGCTTGGTTTTTGGTGTTTTAATGTATACCATTATAATGTTTATTGTAATACCATAATTGGTGCTTATTGCAATGGTCGTAGATAAAATTGATTTCAAATCTTTTTTTACAAATTGTTTTCTTAATTTAAACATATTTCAAAATATATTATTTAAACGATGATAAACCAAAGTGCCATCTACATATTACATTTCAGGTAATTTTCCCATTTTTATACTTAACAAATGAACTATCAAGACAGTTATTATGTAGTAGAGGAATCGATTAATTTATATATGAAATAAAATTACTGGGCATTTACTAATTAAGCAGCAAGAAAATTACTGATAAACTTAAGTATTCGAAGCTAGCTATCGTATGACGCCGAGTTTAGTCAGGGAAATGTGCGTTAAAAATTACTTGCGAACTACCAGTTAGGTATTATGTGGTTTAGATTGAGGGGGTGGGTTCAGTGTGCTAAATAACAGTTGGGCGCGGCGGAGTCCCTTTGTCACTAACGAGAACCGAGAAGGGATTTTCGCTCGCTCCACAGAAAACCGGTCCGAGACGTCCGAGAGAGGCCGAGTCGTGTGTGCCGGTAGGGCGGGGGTGGGAGATTAAGGGTAGGTCGCCATATTTGTTTACCTTCCGTTCATTCGAGCTACGTTGTCACAAGATTTCATTCGTGCCGTGCTCGGACTGCGGTCGCTTCGGTTGTACTCAGTTCGAATCAGTTCCATCCAAGTGGTAGATTAGAAGTTATCCAGTGTTTGTTAACCTATTTAAGTTTTGTGAAGTTGTTGTTGACCAATTTAAAGAGGCTTATAGTTTAGTTCCAGATTAAGAAGCAACAACAATCTGACCAGGTGAGTTTTATAGATTCTTCATTTTAAAACTTAAGCTATTAAAAGGGATTGTCTTCTTAGAGAAACTGTATCGATAATTAATTTGATTGAATACGCAGATGCAAAATGAAACCAAATATCTATGATCTTCATCGTAATTTTTTATCTAACATTAATATATTTTTAAATGTTAAATACAGTATTATTATTAGTAAAGTATATTGTTTTTTATTGTTTACTATAAATGCATCACTTTTTTAAGTTTGTCATAGGCTAGGCTTGAGTAATTTTAAGACAGAAATAATTCAGTTTAGGCCGCATCTTCCATTTGAATGAAGAATGTTTCTCTTGAGAATCAGGCGTAGTTATTTGGTTGTGACTAAACTTATACCAGTACAAATTTCATAACATATTGCAATTCGTCTAGGCCTGGATAAATATTTCCAAAATTACTTATTCTTATAGGGTGGTTGAGGAACTAAATTAAATACTGCTTTTACTGTGGTAGTACGGTATGGAGTGATTAGTTTTGTAACAGGAAAAATTAATAGCATAACAGAGTTCCAGAGTGCATTGAGTTAGATTTATTGACATATAACAGAGAACGATTAGACAGCATTATAGGCCTAACTTACCAGTTATGGGTGGGTTCACGGGGGTTACAGGGGGTGCACCGCTCCCTCAATATTTCGGGTTAGTTAATTAAGCTACCGGTATGCCTATACCTCTAATTTTTTTTGAAGATTGTTTAAAAAGTAGTTTAGTCTGCATTTGGTAACAAGTAACTAAATCTTAGTCATATAATTTAACCCATAAACCCGGCTAACAACCGTCATGTTTAGAGGGAGAGAGAATGTAAATTTTCTAAACCAATACAGTAGACCCCCTCTTAAACGATTACGTTTTAAACGACGATCGGGTTATCCTCCCGTGCTGATTAAATATCAAAGATCGTTTTAACCGAACCTGTTTTAGAACAGTTCGGTTTAACTCAAAGTTTAACCGCCCTTTTCTTTTAATTATGACATTTCCGTTTCCATACTCGGCGATGGGAACATTAGGCCTACGCTCAAGTCTACAATGTGGTTACGGGTTAAAATATTTTGAATACACCATTTATTAATTTGTGAAAACGTACAGTAGATGCATTGCCATCAATACCGCGTTACAAAATATTTGTAAAAAGTATATGAATATTTTATTAAAAGTGTTTGCATAAGAACATTTTTAAACACATCTACTATTAAGTTTATAAAAAGGTTTTGTTTTGACCGTGTTTTGGGGGTTATTTGTGGCATTTCTACTGTTTTAATTTTGGAATTTAGGTTGACAATTATAGTTTATTTTCTGAATAAGCAACGGACGGCTTTATAATGATGTTAATAGAACCCTAGATCAATAGAGCTTTCATTTTTAGGTAATTAGAGGATTATCCGTTTTACCCGACCTTTTAAGTTATTTGACCGAGGCCCGGTCCCGTGAGGGTCAGTTGACAGGGGGTCAAACTGTACTGCTCCAATGACAACAAAATCTCAATTTTTCTAAGCAAATTGTTTAATTTGAAATGTTCACATGTGGGAACATATAATATACTGTATTTTACTATTATAATTTAGCCTTATTCTAAAACTCTGTATAAATTTTCTTCAGCTTATATTAAGTAATTTCAAATATTTAGGTAAAAGTATCTATAACGTTCTCACTTTAAAGTCTTTTACGATTTTACTGTAATGTTCTTTAGACTTAAATAAGAATGTTGTGTATTGCAAACGTTTATTTTATGGATAGAAAAACAAATTAAACCCTACCAACAAAACATAGGGCTATAGGTTACGAAAAGCTGAATCATGCATCTAGCCTAAGTAAAAAAATATTTTATATGTTTATAGTCAATACCAAATTTAAGAGTTTAGTAAGAAGGACGTGCCTGTAAGGTAATGTAATTTAATGTAGGTCTAATTGCTGGCATTTAAGTTGATATCCAATATGATGGATCAAAGATGGCAGCCGAAAATTGTTATCCTGTCAAAACAAAGGATTAACCACCCAACAATGATAGGTGTTGGTCCCAGGTCAATATCTAAAAAATTGCCCATAAAAGATGCAGTGAAGTAACTTTTTTGTGTTGCGTAAATTCTTTTTTTGTGTTGTGTTTTTTGATTGTAGGTGCGTATTACTACATTGTTTTGGCAAATCTTTAGCAACGGTTTTGGATTAAATAGAAATCAAACATACTGTTTTAAAGGAAATTGTTGACCAAATAAAAAAAATACTAAACTTTTTCTGCTACACGCAAAGGATTCCATGTTATTAAAAAATAAAAAAAACTCAAAATAAAAACAAAACTTTCAATAAAATTACAAATATTGTTAGTATTATGAATTTAAACAATTACATGTAATACACCATTTGAAAGATCAATTTCTCCTGAGTAATAATCACTCATAATATAGGCCGGTAAATATACATATTCGAGTTATATAGAGAAAAGTATAAGCGTGTCAGAAAGCTTTGGCGGCCGTATTGATTACGTCATCAACGCCGCTACAGGGCCAGAAAAATTTGTCTCGGGATTTTTAAACTTGTCTACCCATGTACTATCTAAATCCAAAGGGGCAAAGTGGTAGCCAGATTTGAAGTTGTTTTTCAGCTTATTCATCCCACTAACAGGGTTTATTTTTTAATTTTCAGGCTGCAGCTGATATGTCAGTTGGGCTCTCCACCGACCCCTCCAGACTGGTCACGACAGTACTGAGGGCCGTGATCAGGGAAGACATTTTTCCTCTGTTTACATGGTGGGGACAACAACGAGCAGGGAATAAGAAGTTGGCATTCTTCACAGTTAATTTCTGTCCAATGTTATTCGGTAAGAAGTTAGAATTATTTTTAAAATATTAGTATGGAATTTGCAAGTAATTGACACTTATTTACTCTTAGTTATTTTATAGATATTATAATCTTTAATCTAAAAAACCCTGTGTATATTTAATTAATTATGTTCAACATCAAAATTGGTTTCTTCCAATATAAATCTATATATTTTATCATTACAGTTGTATCAGTATTACGCAGGAATAAGGAAAATCTTTATAATTGGTACATGTGTTCGGAAGGGTTGAACTCATAGATAGCAAGCATACTTATGGTTTTTGTCATTGCCTTGTTTTTACATATAAATAAAACAACTGCAATTTTCTATAATAATCATGTTACTTAGTATTGTTATTAAGTAAACGTGTGTTAGTAGCTTGGCACATTCAAAATAGTGTTTTAATGTTAATACTGTAGGCCTAATCATTTTCCAATTTTTGTAATTTTCATTTTTGTAGTTTTAGTTAAATCACAATAACTAATTGACTGCATTCATGCCCTCTGTTTTTTTTAATTCTTTTGAAATCTGTATGTTGTCCTGATGTAAGAACTTTTTGTAAACTTGTTTCAAAAACATTTTGATATTATGAATAGGCCTACCATAGTAAAAAAATCATCAATAAAAAATGCTACATAAGTCTGTGCATAGTAAGGTCATGCCCCCTCCATAACAAAACTTATGTTCACCTGTTAGAACTCAGTGAAAGAATTACTAGTTAAACATAAAGGATTTCGCTGTTCGCTGTTAACAACTTTTGAAAATTTTGGCATTATTTTTTGATTAACATGTATTATAATGATAAAAATGAACAAATTGAGGCATTGAGCATTAAAATTTATTTCAATATGATGGGTCATAACAATACCCTTAAATCGAAAAATTTGGATACCAAATGGCGGATCCATGATGGCAGCAAACAATTACCTCCCTGTTAAAAAGTAGTATTGACTATCCATCAATGTTTGGGGGTGGTCTTGGTTTAATATTTGAAAAAAAAATTTAAAAGGTTTGCCATAGGACACTTGGTTTTTTCTATCAACTTGATGTTTCAGATGTCGTATTGAAAAGGTTCTCCTCCTTAGTCAAAAGAAAGTCGCATAAGTCGCTGGCTGGCTCAAACTCAGCTCAAAATGAAATAGCGAGTAAGGTAATTATTAATAAAGATGTAATTTTTTAAATTTGACATGTTGAAAGTTCGTTGACAAAGCCAAACGAGTTTTATAAGAGCAGCTCATAAATAAATAGCAACAAATTATGGGTTGAAATTCACAAAAGTTTAAACGTAAATACTTATATTAAAACTAAAACAGTTAATTATTAAAGATTGGAATTTTTTTGGAATATTTACATTCGGTTGTTTTATAAAAACAAAGTCAGTTTCATTACAAAAACTAATTTTGTAATATCAAAATAAACTGATGTAAATATATCGAACTGTTTCTCTGCCTATGGCAAATTTTGGTTTCCCTGCAAATTTTGAAACTACGGGTCCATTAAGGCATAATGTTAAATTATTCCAAGGGTTCACTACAAGTACGGTATATATCAACTAAGTTTCTCATTATAATTAACTACGCATGAAACCATTGTAAACGTAAGAAATTTCAATGATTTTTTTTAAGTTTTTGTATCTTTGCGATAATTACAATACATCTACTTTACTATAAATAAATCTTGTAAGTAATCATATTTAAACTCAAAGATGTGTTTAATGCAATAAACACACTGCAAATCTTCTTGTGTTTCTTTATCCAATAATGAGTATTAGGAGACCCGAGCTGAGCTTGGTAATAACACATTTTTATACCCTTTACAGATTTATGTTCTGTACAATTAAACTAAACTTAAAGGCAGGCAATAAAACTTTAAGCCATAACTATTTCACCTAAATTCAATTAAATTTTAATATCCTAATATCCTCGGAATAATCAATGTATTAGAAGGTAATAATTACATTTTTGCCAACTTTATACTAATACCAACAAAACAGTTAATTTTAACAATAACGTTCAGTGCAGTTTTTGGTAATTTCACAATTGTGTTAAAACCAACAATTCTCTGTTTCCGGCTTGGAGCATCAGGAAGATGTCCATGACGAGAATCATGAAGAGAACATCAACACTGAGAATCTGATCAACAACTAACTCTTGAACCTATGTATATATTATTACTTTGTGAATATAGATTTTTGCTTTTAATCAAGTTTTATTATTTAATTAACCTGTTTTAATACATTTTCACTATCACTTTATTATCTGTCAGTTGTAAGTGTTAAAAATGTGTTCTATACAATTACTATACAAACTATTAATAGTAGTTTATGCAACGATTGTATTCTGAAGGCCATTAAGTGTCGAGTGAGATGGAAAATATAAAACTACATATGGTTTCAGGTTTTGTAATGTACCTTTTTGTGGTGTAATATTGTAATTGGTGTTTATTGCAATGGTCGTAGATAAATTTGTTAAAATATTTGTTAACATTATACAATTGTTTTAACACGAGTTCAAATATCATTTTTAACGGTTATAACATTGGTCAGTCAGCAAATGTTTTGAAAAGAAATATTTTTGTAACTTTTATTAACAATTAAATTTTTTTTATAATTTTACTACTAAGGCATAAACAAATTTATAAATAATGTTTTAATCAATTTAAAATTTGTTAAAACTATTTATAAAGTGAACAACTCATTAAAATATATATATAATGATTTATGAAATTTATTTCAGGATGATTTTTAATACTTTAAAATAGTTTTAACATAAGTTTACACATTATTTTAAATGATTATAAAATTGGTCAGATAGGAAAATTCTTTGAAAATAAATAGTTTTAAAACAATTTTAACAATTTACAAAATGATAATAACATTACTTAAAATGTGGTGTAAAACAAAATATAAAATAAGTTTTTAATAATTTGAACATTTTTTTAAAAGTATTTATAATTAGTTTTAAAGTTATTAAAAATTATATAAATTTATCTTTAAGATTGATTTTAAAACAATTTTTAACACTTTAAAATTATTTTAACATAATTTTAAAACTCATTTTGAATGGTATTAAAATTGGTCAGTTAGGAAATTTGTTTGAAAAGAAATGATTTTAAAATCATTTTTTCAACATTTAAAATTTAGATAAAACTTATTTTAAAACTATTTTAGCCAACACAAATGCTACTTGGGAGGTGTTAAATAGGTGTGGTAGTTGGACTCCGGCCAAATAACTCGTTGCGACTGCTTTATTCAAACTTTGACTGGGGCGGTGAGAGGACAGAGCTTATCATAGCGTTTATGGGGCATTAGAGCAGAAAAAAAGCATTATTTGAAACTTGGAGTTGCTTTCCATGTTCCAACGTTCAGTCCCATACAATTTAATTTAACGATACGATAAACAATGATTAAAAACTGCCTTTGACAAATAACGTTGCAGATATGTTTTCAGAAATAAGCAGATTATGGCTTTATATATACGAATCACAATAAGCTGACCTTTTCCCGCGTCAACGAAAAGCCCTACAGCTCAGTGGTTAATTACCAGCTTATTTTGTGTTTATGACAATACACTTTCATTTATATTATTTATATACCATCGGTCATCACCATTTATGTGTTTGAAATAATTACAACAGCTCAACTTTTTGTTAGTTGTAAGATGCTATACTTACAACTAACAAAAAGCGAAAATAGAACCAGTTTATAAACCTAGGAAAGAGTGAATAGTATAATAAACTTGAACAATTATAGTCAAGTAAAATATCATCATCAACAAGCTACAAGCTGGCAATATGCACATAACTTAAGTCACTTAAAAAGTAGTAGTAAAAGAGATTATTTCCACCATACCTTAACAAGTACAAAAACATATTAAAAATATTCACCTAAATATGAGTTTTAAGGTAATCCTAACAATTCACAATCCAGAAACGACACCTTACTACAATAATTTATATTTTGTAAGACTTTAAAATCTATAGTTATTTAATAAACTAGGTTTTTCTTTGTCAAAACTGCTCCTACAGTATTTCTGAAAAGATTAAAATATTTAAGAGTTGTTGAAAGTTTTGAAGGAAATACAATTTAAAAAAGGTCAGACTGAAGGGAAGAGCCCTAGTAGCCTTTAAGGTTTCGTATTTGTTCATAGAAGATTTAGCACGGAAATATAAATTTCGAAGATCAGCCGATTATAATAAACATTTAGCAGACAAATCAAATTCCCCAGTTGCAGCAGGCCTGCGTACTCAGCGATTTTCCAAATGATTTAAATTTAAAAATATTCGTCCATATTCAATATATGCAAGGAAAATTACGATTTTAAATATTTAGTATAAGTAACACACTTAAAGAGTATATTTTATCATTCATGATCCTTAAACATGAGGCAGATATCAGTGGATCACGTGGTTTTCATTACAGTAATATGAATTTGTTGTATTTTAATATAATTCTTAGTCTAATAATAATTAGTAATTGTATTCTTGTTAAAGTATATAAATATCAGAAAATATAATATCAATGAACTCGAAAAAATGAAAACAAAAACTAGAACTCAGGCAGCAAGCTAACATGATGAACCAAATTTTTATTTCAGGGCATAAATTTTCTACTTTAATCTCAAAACCCCAAATTTTCGGCTTCATGTCCCCCTATACTGGAGATGGGGCTTCGGATTTTTATTCAATCTATTTTATTCGGAATGAGATAAGTTATTTCAAGCATGGAGATGGTATTGCGACCCACCATTTAAAATTTACTTTTTACGCTGAATTTTAATCCACAGACTGTTTTAAATTATAATCCTTAGATTTTTTTTAAAGTGTTTCTTTTAGATTTTTTTGTTTTAAAAGTCAATATATTGAAAACCAAACACGTTATTTTAAAACGAGTTGCGGCATTGAATTCGATGTAAAATGTTAGTGCTAATGGGTCTTAATACCGTCTCCAAATTTGAAAAAACTTACCTCATTTCAAAATGACGGATCCAAGATTGTGGTAAAAGATTTACATCAGTGGGAGTTAATTGGAAATATGACAAATGACTGGTGGTGATTGATCGTCATTACCTAGCATCATTTTATGGTTATGGACCTATTTCATCAATTTGTAATGTTAAAATTGGTTGATAACAAATTAATAAAGAAGTACACATATTTTGAGAACCAATCAAGATATTAAAGAACGGATTGTGGTATTTCAATCAGTGAAACACTAATGTTTGAAATAATGGGCTACACCATAATTTTTAAATTAAACATTTTTTTGGATAAAGTTGGATTATTCACTTGGTGGATATTGGCTTGGGTGTAAGTTGACGGCATTTGTACGTTTAATAGGGATTGCAGTGGACACCTGATTTGCTTCGTTTTACCCTTGTATAGAGGAGGAGGACACGTTTTTTTTAATTTTTATTAATTAATTCAGCATATTGTTAAATACATGTGGGCAATCAAAAAGGTCATAACCAAAATATTAGACCAAATAAAGACAAAATAAACATACTACAATTAAAAATTGAAAAAGATAAAAAAATTGTAGGTCAAAGGGTTAATCAGTTTGATCTTTTTTTGTTTATTTAAACGTTTAAGTAAATAAAAGTCCTAGTCCAAATTAACTGTTTATCCAAGTTCAGTAATGATCAACTAAACCTTATTAGGTCAAACTATTTTATTTTATGTTTATTTCAACCCTTTAAAAAATGTATTGTCAATTTGGAGGTAATACAATTCGCTAGTCGCTGACGCTTCCAGCCCTTTTCCCTCGGTTTTCGCGCGCCTTGAAATGTATTACAGTAGAACACGATAAGTACTATTTTCGTGGTTATCGAGGCTAAACTTATCCTTGGAAAACCTCTATGATTTATAGATTTTACTTTTAATTTGGGTATTGAATTTGTCTTTTTATAAAAAATATAAAAAAACACTTACCAGTAACTATTTTAGTAACAATTTACCGATTTACATTCAAGTTAGTGTCTGACAGGAGTTTATTATTAAAAATAAAAATGTTTTGGAGGGAACATATAGAGGAATGCCTTCTGCCAGAAGCCGCTCAGATAATCTCAGTGACCTGTAAATAGTGGGGATAAAAGACTTGTAGCCATCATGCAACTGAATTACAAGTCCCACTGACGATTTTTTCATCCTTCATATAATATATTAGGTTTATTGGATTGGGATATTTTTATTAGTTGCTCACTTCATAATTTTCCTCAATAATTATCTTTATTTAGTGCAAGTGTTTTTGGATTAATATCAAAACAAATATAGCAAAGAATTATACACGGAAGCAATAACATTTCGAAATTGTCGGTTCTATATGTCTGAGTAAAACAAATTAGGATTAACTACAATAATCAGCCAACATTGGTTATTTTAATAACAGGAAAGTATTCCATAACAACAACAATACAGCCAGTGGTCGTGTCGCCTACAGCTATTGTGAGTCGAGACAGCTACACATGTTATGTTTTAGATCTGACATCATAATTAATTATACAACGAAACCACTGACAGCACCTTGTCTGGCGTTTAGTTTGTGTTATCTAGTAACACTTGAATTATCATGATCGGTAATGTATTTACGAATTCACAGTTTTGCTTGAAAGAAAGTTATCAGATAATCTATATCTATAAAAGAGGAAGTGTGTGTGTGTGTGTGTGTGTGTGTGGGTATGGTCCCTATAGACGCCCAAACCGCCCAACGGATTTTTATGAAATTTGCAGGGATTGTTTACCATGTTCCCAGGATGGTTTTTGTCAAGTTTGGTGTAAATCCATCCACAGGGATCTGCCCCACGGGCTCCTAAAGATACCATGTTATTCAAATGAGCTTTTGGTTTGTTTACAAAAAAACATATGATTATACTTAAAACTCCAATACACTGTTCTATATGAGACTGTGACTTTATGGGCGCAGCAACGCGCGCCGGGTAACGCTAGTTGCGAATAAAACTGATACAAAAATGTGCTTTTAAAGGTAATATTTACACTATACCGTTTACTACAAGCAAATTACTGAGGAAAAGTCAGTACTTCGTTTGAAAATGAGATGATTACTTTCTACCGCCTTTTTTTACATAAGATAAAATATTCAGGATTCAAACTCTATGGTCAGTTGGTACTTATTTGACTAGTATTTCGTTAAAAAAGACTCAGTGTATTAAGTGATTTTCAGCAGTTACTAGATATTTGAGTTTTGAACGCTACTATGTGCGAGGCAAATGCAAACGTAATACCTTGTAATAAACAATATACTGTAATCAAGCATTACACTGAAGTTAAACTGACATAATTGCCAGTACTTGCACTCATTAACTAGTGTGCATTTTAATAGTTTTATTATTTCACTGGCTTTGAATTTTTTGTCGCCAGACAATATTATACATAACAATTTAATTAAAAAAAGTACTTAGCGTATTACTGAACTCACTTAATAAACTAGTGATTGTTTTTGAACGAAGGCAAATATATTTAAAAATGTTTGCCGTTAGCGGCGACTGCTTGTTTGTGTGTTTTGTTTCTCATCTCATCTTGAATGTGGATGTTATTTCAGATGGAAACTTAAAATTTGATTGGAATCTAATTTTCTCTATATTTTTGACTCCAATTGCAACTTTCGAGTTGCATAAACACTATTGTTATATCTTTGGAAAAACTTTGTAAAATGTACATTTCCACTCATAATATTTTTTCTATTTATTTGCAAATTACATCTGCTTTGTAACTTTTCTGGTTGTTTCCTGCACTGAGCCAAAGGAAAACTCAATCAAATTTATAAATATAACGTAAGCTGAATTGTTGACGAAGAATTGAACGAAATCAAAAGTAAATCAAATAACTCGTAATAGGATCTTCCCTGATCCACAGTCAACCGCCGATGTTTGAGACGTTTCTATGGTCAACTTCTTTCTCGTTATTTATCAGAACCAGAAATCGCCTAGTCAAAATCCAACCATAAAATATTTATGTTTTATTTCCACTCCTTTTTACTGCAATAAAACATATGACTGAATCTGTGTACATTTTGTTGTTATTCTTTAACCATCTTAACCACTGTTATGGCCCATGTAGGTTTTTTATTTTTATTTCTTCAAATACAAAATTTATTTTTGTATACATGTCCAGGTAAATACATTTATAACGTTGTACTTGGATTTTTCCAACCATGCAAATAAGTTAAAGAAAAATAATTGATAAAAAAGCTCATAAAGACATGATTACATTGTTAATGAACTTATAGACTTTTGATGGCATGGTTTGTATATAAAAAAAAACAGCAAAGAAAATACAAGTTGTGTATTCATAAACGAACATATTTCTCAAAATATTCCTGTGTGTTATGAGTTGTTAGATTGAATATTGCGACACTACAACAAGACACAATGGTAATTGTCAAGCCTTGGGTCAAGCAAGGCTGATGGCAAGCTTTGGCCATATACCTAAAATAACATAAACTCACCATTATCAACAACGAAAAACATGAAGAGGGCTGTAAAATACAGGACACAACAAGGCAAGGAGTGATATTACAAGCTCCACGTGTTATTGTTAGCAACAACAATACAGGCTAACTTGCAGTTGTTGTGGTTGTGAGCTAAAACAATTATACGGAATTGCTGATACATCAGTTGGATGAGCAATCATCCTAAATTATTACAAAGTGGGAAACAAGTTTGAAATGAGTTTTACGATGTAAACGCATATCTATTGGTAGGAAATTTATTTCCCCCACCTGCTATGTGTTCACGTTCTTTTACTCCTTCCAATAATGAGTAAAATAATATTTTGAACCCGGGTGAGAGTAGCCCATAAAAATACCATTACAATCAATAATTAAAAAATAAGTGCTCTCACTTTCACGCAGACATGCAAATACATTTAGGCTCACCGGAATACACGCCAGCTGATTACTCAAATTGGAAGAATGCTGCAACAATCAGCTATTCGCTGGTGCACGAATGGTAGCAGCTTCCCGAATCACGGGTGCTAATTGTAAATAAACGGAATAAATGTTGTGTTTTACATTTTGTGATAACAAATATATTTTTTTATTTATTATTGCAGGTGGGGATAAATTTTGTGTGTATTTCGAAAGTAAAGTACATTGTTTCCTCGTTAAAATGGTCGACCTCGGGTACCAAAAATTTTATTGGTGAGACAAAGTTGTACTTTACTCACTCAGCACACAGTTCTATATTTCATAACAAGAGTGGAAAGTGGGTAACTGCATATTCGAGATCATAGTTGAGAATACACGAACCACTTTCACTAGTGTTTTGAACGATTCACTCCACAGTTGATGAAACAATAATGAATATTTCCTTGTTTATGCCGAAGAAATAAAAAGAGAGTAAGCATTGTTTCCCCATTGTAAACAATATAAAGATGAATTTTCGCAGATGATAAGCACTTACCGAAAACAGGTGGTAGTGTAGTGGAAATAACTGTATCGCTTCACTACTGTGAAATCGCCTGTTTTCGTTATGTGTTTATCACCTGCTAAAATTCATCATTGCATTGTTTACTACGGAAAAACAATGTTAATTGTGGAAAAGTTGTGTTTACTATATTTATTAGTATTTTCCCGATATAAAAAAAACAAACTTTTGTGTAGGGTTTCATAAACTCAGAAGTTAATAATTCTTGACCATATGAAGCGTCCAATAAATCTCGTACTTCAAACATATGGTATCGAATATGCAATGATCTACTTTACACTCCTTTTAGCGAATTTCGCCTATAGGGAAGTAGCTATTACCGTAGGCGGCAAGGTGAGACTTAAGCCCGGGACCATGTTATTTATTCGTTTTGAGGTCCTTAGAGCCCAAAAACAACGTTCGATCCCAATAAAGTCCTATCTTGATGAAATTTGGAACAAACATTTATATCGATATTCATGAGTTTAAGTTCGAAAACATGTCAGATCTGTACACTCTAAGACGGGGTTTTTTTACTAAATACCATTAATTTTCAAGATTTAACATATCTCTATCAATTTTATGCAAATCTAATGTTCATAATTGAATTCAGCTTAAGAAAATAAACAATATAGCATTTTGACTCAACATCAATCGGTTACTGAGATATTGGATCTGCTAAATGCAGTACATTGCCCCCTGAAGGGACATGAACTATCCAAATTCTGGTATTAATACCTAAATTTTTCATTTAATTTCTCAAAAATGGGATTAAAAAAATATAATACAAACCATATGATTGAATTTAATAATTTTTTTATATGATGATTGATTTGTTTTTATTCATTGGATCTGAGTATACTGATAACATGTTTGCTGACTTTTATGTACCATATAAAGTATACATTTATTAAAAATTATTAGAATATGAATAATTATTGAGAAATAAGAACATGAATGATAAAATTTACTTTATTTAAATTAATATTTAAGCAAAATTAAATATTCAAAACAACAACTTCCCTAACTTATGTAGAATATGCCCCCATATAAAAAATAAATCTTTTCAAAATTAACCGAGTATGCACGTTTGCTGCAACAAGCGTTTTTAAATTTCAAGATGAATCATATGTTTGGATTTAATTTGTTCATATGATTTTTTTATTTCTTTTATTGTATGTTTGCTTATATTTTTATACTATAACAAGAATACACTTACAAAAAAATATTAGATGAATAATTATGAGAATAATAAAAAGCGTATTACTGGAGTGGATACCGATGTGATTCCCATGATCATTTCCCTTATATCTAAAGATCTTCAATTATAATTTAATATACTTTTCGCAATAACTACATAAGGTGTTTGAAAAATGTTCTCTTACATAAATTAAATAAGCTCCCTTTAAAAAAATAATTCTTTAGAAATTCGCTGAGTACGCAGGTCTGCTGCTACGGGGGTATTATGAACTGCTACGGTACTGCATCTTTGAGCGAATTTCCCTCCATTATTTAGTTACATCGTTTTAGCTTGTATAAAACTAAACAAATAAAAATCAAAGTCAAATAAAGTTAAAATTAAATAAAAACCATATTTGTATAATCATAGGGTGCAAGCGGGAGGTAGTAGTTTTTTATTGTAGTTTGTGGTCGTTTTTCATATCCCAAATGTTGACGTAATGCATTATGGCTTTTTTTAAACTTAGTTCTGTTTTAGATTTTTGTAATCTTCGTTAATGCTTTTTAATGCATTTATTGTGAGTTGTGTTAATGTGGTTTTTTGTTTTCTATAGTTTTGTTTTCACTCTAGTGTTTTCTTGCCTTCTTTTTATTGTTTATAATTTTATCTACCATATACGGTTTGTATCAATTTCGTGTTGATGAAATTTCATGTTTGTTTTTAAACCGGTAGACCAGAATCAAGAATACTTTATTGTCATAAACAAGCATGGACACACGTCACATAAACATATGTACAGATAAAAAATCAGTGTTTTAAAACTATTTAAATCACAACCAAAAGAACATATCCGAGCCCTAAAAAGCAACAACAGAACAAGCATGTAACCAACAAAAACATGTATACAATTTTAGGATTGCTCGAAGAATGGCTAAAGTGCGTCCAGGGACTTTAATCAAAAAAGAAAATGAATAGAATATGGAGATAGGAGATTTTTTTTATTGTTCATCCAAATACCCTCAACATTCTTTCAATTCAAGAAGTCAACGAGTTTTTAATTTCTTAAAGATAAAAAGAAGACTTGGGTAAAATGGGATATGTTCTTACCAATTTTGTAAGAAAGAAAATAAGTCCTTTGAAAAAATGGTTTGAGACAATGAAAAAATGTGAAGAAGAAAATAAGAGGTCACTTTTTGAAAAATCTGTATATCTCCGGAAGAGGATGAAGATGAAAGTAGTTCCTCTAAAAGCAAGAATGATTAGTTTGTCATGAAAGAGTAACTTGTGACCCACCTCTCAAAAAAAGGTAGAAAATCTACAATAGACATTAATGTAGCATCAAGCCTTGATATTATTGGGAAATTAAGTGACAGCGCGATGGATGGCAAAGGCTATCTACTCGCCCTAAAATATACTTATTTAAAGGCAACTTTGTTGTCAAGGTTAATATTGACAGCTGGTTTCAAACACCATTTGCATGTAACGCTCTTAGAAATGACGCTCCTAGAATTTAAATTTACAAGTTCGCAATCGATTTCCCAGTGGGTCAAGACCTGGGTTTAGTGACAACTTCACATGTAGCAACAATAAAGTTTATACAAGACTACAGCATATACAAGACAGTTTATGCAAGACTTCCGAGTAAACGGGTCAACTTCTTGGACGTGGAGACTGAAGACCTCCATGGTAGCAGACCATGGCGACCCCGGCCTCCATCCGACCATCCGAGAGGCCCCGGTGCCTCTACGGATGTCCCTGCGGTGAGGTTTGCCTCTTAGTGGTCGACGGCAGGCGTGGTGGACAACCTGCTCTCACCACTGCCCGGCTGTGACCCTTTTGGCTGTAACAGAACCCTCATTAGTTTACCTGGTTGAACAATAGGACGGGAGTGAGTAGGGGGTGAGGGGTGAGATTTGGTGCGGACTTAACACGCCCTTCTCTGGGAGTACTCCCGTTTTGAATTCAGTTAAGGAGTGGTGTCTCTTGAATAAGGCATGTAGGTCTGAATAGTTTCAAAATACCCAATGAGTAGGCCTGCCATATTTTCAAGCGGTCAAACCGGGACAACTAACCAAGGATGCTCCAGTATGTGACACACTGGGGGGTTTGGGGGGTATTGAATACCCACCAAGGCGAGGGGGGTCCGGGAAATTTTGAAAGAAAAGGGTTGATTCTAGTTTATTTTTGCATTAAAAATTAACTTCAAGCAAACCTATTTTGTGTCCAGATTATTGAGTCAAACTAATAAGTTTTAGGTAAATATACTGAGGTAAATTTACTTTTGAACAAAATTATAATCTGGTAAAATTTATAAAAGTTTTAAAGCAAAATTATGAATTTTAATGATTTGAGAGAAAAGTTATTTTTATTTGTTGTGTTGTGACAATGCATTTTTACCATGGTAAATTAGGATGACAATTCATTACATTAAACAAAACTTTAAAATAATTTATTTTACTTAAGCGAAAAATACAAACGTATTTTATGCGAATGAAATACAACTTAAAAACAAAAATTCATATATTATATAAGAATTTGTTCTTCCTTTTCTAGGTATTTAACAGCTTTCATTACTGCTCCCGAACCATTCATACTTCGCACTAGCATAACTTTTTTTAATGTCTTTGTTCTTTTTCAGTTTTTCGTAAAAGTCTGAGCACGAGATTCCGAAATTAACTTTGCATTGAATTAATGCTCTTGCAGTAGACTTTCGCATCGAAGCTCTGTCTTTCCCCCACACATTGTTCATCAAAGAAAATATTCTTTCTACAGGTGCCGATGTACCTGGCAAACAAAATAAATACTCCAAAACACGACCAAGATTGGGAACAGGAATTCCTTGATCAGAAAAGTGGTTGAAAATCTGTCTCCATTTTTCTTCAGCTGGAATTTTGATATCCTCGTCCTTTTCTCTCTTTTTCCATGCATCAACGTTCGCTTTCCAAAACTCCTTGCTAGGACTACCTGAAATTCAACCGCAGGGACTCAGAATCCAATAATAAATCATAAGTTTTGTGGTGCTGTTTAAACATAAACTAAATAAATTGTTAAGGTTTTACGGTTAAAGGGATGAACATGGAGATAGACGGATAATGATTAATGACTAATTTTTTCTTTAGATTTATAAGCTTAGTTTCATAAAAACTTTTACTGATCATGTGATCAAGCTGCTATACTGGGCATCACAAAATTGCGAAGTTCAAAACTTCAAAACAGCTGGCTTTTTCCATATGATCATATGGATAAAATGGCTAGCTGTTTTAAGTTTTTAGAGTTGCAGTTTTGTGACGCCAAGTATAAAGTAATTCTGGCTTTATATATTGTGTCGTTTAATTAATAAAATTTAGTAAAAAATGTTTAAGCTGACGTTTTATTGTTGTTAACAATTAAACAATAAAACTTATTCTACTCGTAAGATGTTAAAAATTTCGTTTTTTCCTCTGGCCCTGATATTAATATTAATGTAGTAATATTGCTCACCCCATCAAAAAGTTCATCAGTGCTAATGGTAGTTTCTTTCATGTTGTTGTTGGTGATTGCTGCGCTTTTTTCAAAGTCTTCCCAGGTAAACATGTTCCCATTCGCCCACGTGAAGGAATTTGCATTTCCAAAACTGTCCTCCCACAGTTCAAGGTAGTTAATACAAGTGTCATAAAATTTTTCAATGTTTTCCTGCACTTTTTCTTTGTTGGAAACACCTTTCTTTTTTAAAGTTTTGCAAATACTTTTAGCTCCAGAAGGAATGAAGTGGGTGTCTTTTTTTCCATTAAGTTCGTTTTGAGCCTCTGCAACGACTCAACACTATCCGTTGCACTTTCTATCCCCTTCCATTGGCATAACGGTCTTGTTAAATGTAGCGAGCTGTCCATGTACAAACCACAAATAGATTTCTTCATAGTCGTAGTCGAAGAAGTTCTTGATTAGTACAGGGCATATTTCTTGTGCTTTAAAGTACTCTTTCAGCCCAGCGAATAATAGTAAAATCCTCTCGATTGCTGGCATCATAGAAAGAAATCGAGTGTTTCCATTTTGGAGGAGTTTTCTGTACTCAACTTCAGCGAATTCACAGAACTCTTTCAGTTTAGTCACACGCACTGTGTAGATATGGAAATACTTGTAAATTGGTACTACAAGTGCTTCTACATCAATCGGCAAGGTGTCAATTGCATGCTGTACGCAGTTATGGACGATGTGGGCTCCTCAGCCAACTCCGTTCATGGTTCTGTCAAGTTTCTTATTGATTAAGGTACAATCGTTCTTTTTGCCCCTTCTTTTTACGCCAGGGAAGTTTGTGTTGGTATTGTCTCCACAAAAACAAACAACTTTTTTTCCTAAATCATTTTCTTCTATCACCGACATGAGATAGGTAGACAAAATCTCTGCGGTCTCCCCTGGTACTGACTTAAACGCTAACAGTTTTACCTGAACTCCCAGATGTTGAGTGAAATAGCGCACAACTACTGGAACGATTTTGGCCTCCTCTCTGTTGGAAGCATCCATACTCAGTGAATCGAAATTGCACTTCTTTAAGGCATCGATAAGCTCTTCATGAGCTAAGGGAGCTAACATATTTACAATTATTGCTTCACATTTTGTCTTCCCTAGAATAAATTTAGGATCGAAAAACTTGCCAATCAACTTGGAAGAGCAGGCATTGGAATTAAAACTTAAATTATGGTTTGCGATATGGTAAGCCAGTGTCGCTTCATTAGCAGCTAATTCCAGCCCCGCATCTTTTGGGTTTGTGTTTGAGAAAAATGATGTCAGTTTTGACGAACCTGCGGCTGCATTTAAGCTGTTTGTGTGTTTTTACTTTTAATATGGCCATTAATGTCTGACCTACCTCCATGTTGGACGGAAAATTCAGAACGGTACTGCGTGCACCAAACCCTGCCGTCGTGATTGCGAGCTTTTGTAAGGAATGGAAATTGTTGCTCAGTTCATCCGTAAACTTACAGATCCTTTTCGGCATGTTATTATTTTAGTTCACGCCACTCATAATATTCACTGACTCACTGATAACATTGTTCACTCACGCACACACTGAGCAAGACACTAATTAATATGTTTTTAAACAATTAAATACTTAAATGCAACAGAACTAATCAACTGAGACATTGGTTGACAGCAGCACGTGCAAGGTTATTGTTTACATTTACACACTAACTGTAAACGCATACACGTGGGAAAAAGTATGTCCCTTTTTTGCATACATCTTTCCGAGTTTATTAGTTTAAGTTGGTACTAAAAAAATCCCCACGATTTCCCAGCCAAGAAGGGCGTCTTGAAAGCCTCAAATGGTTTCCCTCCAATCAGAAAATCTAAGGGTTTGTACCATGTGGACGGTGCTGCTATCTACCGCTAACTTGAGAAACTACTTAGAACTTCGTTTCGAAGCATTACAACGCCGTACAGTGTTGCTCCATGCATTATGCCGGAATGCCAGTCCTTTGCGGCGTGTTCCGTCAGTGCGGCGGCAACGTTTGCCATGATCAGCGCCGCAGCAAACTTGTTAAACTACAGGTTTAGTTCATTATTTAATAACATATTACTTAATTTAAAAACTGACCAGGTCATCAGGAAAACCGGCCGGGACACCGGGACCAGAGCAAAATACCGGGACTGTCCCGGTCAAAGCGGGATGTATGGCAACCCTAAATGAGCCATCAGCTTTCATTTGAGCCATTGAAGCCAGTTTAAAAGGATTCAGTTAAGGAGTGGTATCTCGCACTACGATTTTGATAGGATGTAGTGGGAGATGCAAATTTTACGTTTATATAAAGCTTCCTTTTTTAATTAATTGTTTCTATCTACAGATTTATTGATCTTGGACTTGTATATGATCGATGTACTTTATTTGCTGATTTTAAGATTTTGCTCTCAACGTCAGATTACATCTTTACATTGGACTATGTACATTACATCTTTATACGTATAATTAAATTATAACACTGTCTACAATTTTAATTATTAGTTTTTCATTATGATTTCCCTGTAAAAAGGCAGCCACTTCCAGTAAAAATATTGTTTAACCTAGAACAAATTCCAACACGAGAGTTTTTATGGTTTTCTGCTAAAAAGTGTATATTAACATATTCAAAACCGGAATAAATCGGTCCACGGGAAATCCGTTAAAATTATGTTTCACAACGGCAGTTTTTTTTAATATTGGAAAGTTTTTGTATAAAAATCATTAAATGGCTGCATTTATCTACATTTAATGATATATTGCCTTGTGACCACCGCCAATAATGTTTGAGTGGCTACACCGACATTTAGTCGGAATAGAAATTTTTCCGCCTGCTTGGATCCGCCATATTGTATTACAAATTTTGTAATGTAAAGGTGGTCGTGTGTCACATTATTTGGAACTAGATTTTTATGCTGATTGCAAAACTGAAATCCGCTTTTAAAAATATTGATTCGATTTTAAGATATTCTCAAAAGAAAATTCTTCCCTGTACATTTCTTATGGGAGTTAAATAATTAATACATTTTAATAATTATTTTTCTCATATATCCAGATCCAAGCATGGCTTTAAGTTTTTTTTGGTCTTAAAATACTGAGTGATTTATTGGCTTTTGCTTTAACTATTGGTCACTAAAATCGGACGAGTGTGAAACGAGCTATAAAGCTGAATGCGATAGAAAATTCGTTTTTTGTTAAAGACTTATATCTCATGTTTAAAATAGGTCATAAAGTTCGTTCTGGTCTCAAAACTCTCGGTAAAATATGAGCTTTCATATGAACTATTGATAATTTAAATCTGACTACCAGAAATGGAGTTATGATCCGTAACCCAACATAAATTCTTCTTACTTTCGTAATTTTTTATTAGTTATAGACCCTCATCTTAAATTTCGCTGAGTCTTAGACCTAATTATGGTCTCAATAAGCTCAGTACGTTACTGGCTTTAATTTAAGCTCTTAATCATTCTAACTGGTTAAGTTTGGTGCGAATTATGGACCTTGAATCAAAATATGTAAAAATTAATTTCGTCAGAATTTTGAATTCAGTTTCGGAGTGGTATCTCCCGTCTTGCATAATACATGTAGGTCTAAATCGTTTCAAAATACCCAATGAGCCATTATTATTTCATTTGAAAGCTATCATTTGAGCCATTAATCATTAAAATCGGACAAGGTTAGGGTGAGTTATAATATTTTTTATTAATTTTTTCTAACTATTTTTGTGTAATATGTATTCAGGGTATCTGGTCCAACAAATCTACGCAAAAACACCCTTAACCTAGAACAAATTGCAACACGAGTGTTTTTGTGGGGATAACTAAAAAAAAGTTTGGTTTTTAACATATCCAAAATCGGACTATGGGAAAAACCCTGAAATTACGTTTAAAAATGGCGGTTCGCAATGCGACAATTAAATAAGATTTACACTCAATTTTTAACTATACTTACTTACTTATAGTCCAGTCAAAACAGGGTTTGACCTGGAAAAAATTCCGTTAATTTTGAAACTTTGCACACTTATTTAGAAGTACCTAAGGATGAAAATACCAAAAGTCCTGAAAAATATGTGGCGAGCTCTGGTGGCAATTGATGGAAACAGGGTACTTTTTTTGGTTTTTCGTAAAAATCTCGAGAATTATTGGTCGGAGGTAAGAACTTTAAATGTACAAAATAAAGCTTATTAAATTTGCTACAAAATGATGTGGTACATTTTCTTTGTACTCCAAACGGTTACCGAGTTATAGGGCGCACAAAATAAGGGTATTTTCACAATTTTCCCCTAAAAATGAGCAAAATTTTCTTTTTTTTAGTTTTTAACGTATGAAAATAAAAATTATCTAATTTTTGTGGGCACCAATGAATTCAGCTTTAAAAACCAAACAATTTCGTATCCTGAATCTACGCTTTATGTCCTTTGGTCACCGAGATAATGGAGGCGGTAAACACCTCTTACATTGTACCTATGTTATCCTAATGGGAAATAAAAAAAGTTCTATATCTCGCTTATTTCTCAACATATCTCAGTATAACTTGATTTGTGGCTTGATATAGTTGAGATATGTCGTACTAGGGCCTATAATCCCCAATTTTCACATTTACGTGTCAGCAAACTTGCATACTCCACTGTTCGTATTATTCTTATGCAGGTGAGTATGCAGGTTGGCTGACACGTAAATGTGAAAATTGAGGATTATAGGCCCTAATACGATATATCTCAACTATATCAAGCCACAAATCAAGTTATACTGAGATATGTTGAGAAATAAGTGAGATATAGAACTTTTTTTATTTCCCATTAGGATAACATAGGTACAATGTAAGAGGTGTTTACCGCCTCCATTATCTCGGTGACCAAAGGACATAAAGCGTAGATTCAGGATACGAAATTGTTTGGTTTTTAAAGCTGAATTCATTGGTGCCCACAAAAATTAGATAATTTTTATTTTCATACGTTAAAAACTATAAAAAAGAAAATTTTGCTCATTTTTAGGGGAAAATCGTGAAAAGATCCTTATTTTTGGCGCCCTATAACTCGGTAACCGTTAGGAGTACAAAGAAAATGTACCACATCATTTTGTAGCAAATTTAATAAGCTTTATTATGTACATTTTAAGTCATCACCTCCGACCAACGGTTCTCGAGAGTTTTACGAAAAACAAAAAAAAGTACCCTGTTTCCATCAATTGCCACCAGAGCTCGCCATATATTTTCCAGGACTTTTGGTATTTTCATCCTTAGATACTTCTAAATAAGTGTGCAAAGTTTCAAAATTAACGGAAGTTTTTCCAGGTTGGGCCATTTTTTCAAGTTTTTTGACTGGACTATTATCCTCTCGGACCACGTAGACTCGGAGAGCGAGCATGTGGCGAGTCAATTCATCAATCCTGTCTTGATTTTTAACTAACTAAACATATCTTGACTTGTTAATTAGTTTCTTCATATGCTAACTTAGGTTGGCAGACTGTAGTAGCATCTGTCGATAAGATAATTCTTCAGCTTGGTTTTAAATTTCTCTAAACTTGCAATGTTTTTTAGGTCTGCAGGTAGGTCTTGATAGAATTTCTGTCCCATGCAATCTGGCTTTGTTTCGGTTAATCGGAGTCTATGAGTGATGGCAAATCTATTTCCATGTCTGGTATTGTAGCTGTGAGTGGGTTCTTGAAAGATGTTACGGCCTTTTACTAACAAAATGGTTCTGAAAATGTAAAGTGAAGGAACTGTCAAAATTTTATATTCTTTAAAGTAAGGAGTACATGAAGTATGTGAAGGTATTTTTGCTATAATTCTTATGGCTTTTTGTAGCTTAAAGATCCTTTCTAAATTTTCTTGCTAGAATATCCCCACAATATGATTGAATATCTAATGTGGCTCTCGAAATGGCTTAAATAGGCCATCTTGTCAAAATCAAGACTCAACAGGTTGACTAGGATACGAATTACAAAAAGGTTGGTTGATAATTTTGAAAAACTAGATCTACCTGAGAGTTCCAGTTCAAATTGTTGTCGAAGATGACACCCAAACATTCGGAAAGTGGTTCCTCCTTGATATCTTCCTCTCCGATCATGACATTGACGTTGTGTGATGCTCTTCTGTTCTGGAGTTGTGAAGTTTTGAAATGAACAAATTTGGTTTTGGTTTCGTTTATGGAGAGCCTAAGATCTGTGAAATATTGAGACAGGATATTGACATTAAGAAAAGTGGACATCTGAAGTTCATCGAGGTTAAGGCTGGAAGTTAACAAAGTTGTGTCATCTGCGAATGTAAAAAGGTGGTTGCTGTCGATATGGTTACTGATATCATTGATATAAACTAAGAATAGAATCGGGCCAAGTGTGGAGCCTTGCGGCACACCCCTAGTGACTATATCAGTGTCAGACAGGAAGGTTCTGAGTTCGCCAGATGAGTTTCTGTGAAGGACGGAGATGGATTGTTTCCTATTTTCAAGGTTTTGGTCTTTTGGCTCCAAAATGGCGGGAGATGAGGACGATCCTAAATGTGGCCAATGTAATTATCAAGTTTTTAAAAATGATTACGCTCTCCAGTGCGAAGGAAAGTGTAGTTTATGGTATCATATTGTTTGTTTAAACATCTCAGTAGACCAATACAGTAGCATTGGAGAGCTAGGAGAATTGGTCTCATGGTTTTGCGTCCCGTGCAAGAAGGTTATGGAAGATGCATATTTAAGTGCTTGTAATGCCGATGTGAATTTTCAACCTGTTCATGTTTGTGTGACAGAAAACAACTTGATGAATGATAGGTTAACCAAGCTGGAACAAAGTAATGAAAAACTGTGTGAAGTGATTGAAGGACTTGTAAATAGCATAAACAAGATAAACAAATAAACTATTGTAAGTGATCCTACTGGGTCGTGTAACAGTGAAACTAGCCCTAGTCTCTCTTTTGCACATGCTTTGAGTAAGGCGGCTTCCAAACAGGAATATTTTTGTTCAGGAGAAAACTAGGCCTACAGTTAACTCCGATAAGAGTCCAGTTGACGGTAATACCAAAGCTACTAAGACCGGTGGTGTTGACAATGAGAGATTACCTACATCCAACTCTCAGGCTAGGCCTAACCCACCTACAAGTTATTGCGACAACTCTGAGTGTCGTAAGGACAAAGATGGTTTTTCTGTGGTATGTTATCACAATAGTAAGTCGAAGAGATCTAAACCTGTGAAAAGTAGGGACTTTAAGCCAACTAAGCTTATATCAGGTAAAAGTAGTAATACTGTGTTGGCTGCTAACCGGCAATCGTGGATTTTTTCCACTAGGTGGCGAGCAAACTCAACTGTAGATTATGTTACTTTGTGTGTGAAAAACTACCCACAAGACATACCTCCTACAATTCCTTTAAAGTAGGGGCATCTCCTGAACTGGAGAATGATTTCATGTGTCCGGATCTGTGGCCTACGGGCATCCTCATAGGTAAATATTTTCCGCCTCGCTCAACTCTAAACACTTCATCCGGTAGAATGAGTGTTTCTCAGAGTGACCAAGATAGTTTTTTATTGAATCCAGTGACAAAACAAAACACAGGGAAATAATGGACAGTACAACCCACAGAGTAAGTATGCCAGCTTCTTTCTCCAGATTTTGTGTGCTTGCAATCTTATTTTTGAACATTCAGGGCTTGTGCGATGAACTCCCTTTGTTGGAGGATTATACTGCCCATCAGAAGTGTGATATATTGTGTCTCTCTGAGCACTGGTGTGTGATGGAAGGCATCGACTTTATCCACCTTCCCGGATATAACCTAGTAAGTCATTTCTCTAGATCCCATTATGGCAGAGGTGGGACTGCTCGCAACAATTTAAAGTGTAAGCCTCTAAACCTTGATGATTTCTGTATAGAAAAAACTTTTGAAGTGTGTGCTACCATAGTTGAGGAGCATAAGCTTGTGGTTTTCTCGGTATACCGAACACCAGATAGTAATGAGAGGGATTTCCTCATTAATTTGGAAAAGATTTTACTGCATGTTACTAAATCAGTCAAGCCTAATTTCAAGATTATTTTTGGAGGAGATCTCAACTCCCAGTTTGGTGTGACAACCAACAAAAGATCTGTGTTGGAGCTTCTCAACCTCTGTAGACAGTTCGATCTTTTCTACCACAATAACCTTACGCGTGGTAAGGCGTGTCTCGATAATGCCTTCTCTAATATCGGAAAAGACAATATTTCTTGTATTGTGTCACCTTTTATTTTTTCTGACCATGGGTGTCATGTTACATGTTGTTTTTGAGAGTTCATGCGAGCCTGATGAGATCAACACCTTTGTCACTAAAAGGTTTTTTCTCCACAAAATCTCAAAATTTTCAAATTCAAAATTAGAAATTTCAATTGGCAGGAACTGTTTGGCTCTTGTGATTGGCACCGCTCCGAAAATCCAGGTAACATTTTTTCAACTTTTTTTATGCTTTCATGCATGTGTTTGAAGAGTGTTTTCCTCTCTCTAAGTCTCGCTCCAAATCTAAAGCATGTGGCAAACCCAGTCACGCCTGGTTTAAATCGGATCTCTACAGGCTTAAAGAACAGGTAAAATGTGCCTATGATAGATTTAAGTTATTTAACGATGTTCAAAGTAAATTAGCGTATAACAGTATCAAGAGTGTATACAGGAGAGCAATTAAGGAGCCCAAACTTAACTATAATGCGGCTAAAATAGAAAACTCAGGCAATAAGTGTAAGGCAGCCTGGACATTGATCAAGCAAAACTCCAACCATTGTCATATTAGTAGCATACCTTTGCACCCTAACACTTTGAATAACTATTTCATTGATTCTGTTAGTAGAATAAGAGATAGTATTGCAAAGCCTGTAGTTACGTTCGAACAACATATGACTAATGTGCCAGTTAATCAGAGCTGTTTTAACTTTTCTCCTGTTACTTGTAATGATGTACTTTCTGTTATCTCCAAGATGAAAAATTCTAAAACCGAAGATTATTATAATCATTCAAACTGGTTTATAAAGAATATTGCGGAGGAAATTGTAATACCTTTATCTTATTGCATAAATGTCTGTCTTCTAGGAGTCTTCCCCGAATTTTTTAAAATTTCAAAAATCTGCCCAATCTTAAAAAAGGGGATGGGTAACTATCGGCCAATTAGTCTAGTTCCTGTTCTGTCCAAGGTACTAGAACATATTATTTATAATCAAGTTTGTAATTTTTTTGAGCTTCACTCATTGCTCAATAACCACCAATTTGGCTTCAGAAGTGGACAGTCCACTGTGGATGCTATAGACGCTATGGTTCGGGACATCTTAGCCGCCTTTGAAAATGAGGAGTTCGCCTGGGCTACCTTCATTGATCTCAGCAAGGCCTTCGATTGTGTCGACCATGGCATGTTGCTCCATAAGTTGGAATACTATGGCATACAAAATTCTGCTTTGAATCCTTTTAAAACATACTTACTAAATAGAAGACAGGCAGTTTACTGCAATGGGTTATGGTCAACGGTAGCTGTTAGTAATAGTAACTGTGGGGTTCCCCAAGGCTCTGTCCTGGGGCCTTTTCTTTTTTGATCTCAATTAATGACCTGCCACTCTGTTTGAACAATGCCATATATTTGTATGCAGACGACACCACCCTGCTCTCCTGTAGCAATGATCTAAATATGTTGGGAATCACTGCAAAAAATAATTTAAGTTGTGCCGCTGATTGGTTTTCAGCCAACAGCTTTCTGCTGAACCGTGAGAAAACCCAATCAGTGATTTTTGGGCTTAGACAAATCCCTGAAATACAAGACACTAAGCCTAGTGAGATGGTTAAATTCCTCGGTGTCTTTGTTGACCATCAGCTTTCATGGGCCCCTCACGTCCAACATCTTTGTACTAGGCTAAGCAGATTAACTTTTTTGTTCCGGAGGCTGAATGAGGTTATACCTCTCCACTTTATAAAAAATGCCTACTTTGCACTGTTCCAATCAGCCCTCAGCTATGGCATCATATTCTGGGGGAACACTTTCCATGTGAAAGACGTTTTAATAATTCAAAAAAAAGTATTAAGAATTATGGCTAATGTAAACTCAATAGAACACTATCGGCCAATTTTTGTTGATTTTAAAATTTTTACTGTTATTAATTTATATATTTATCATGTCATGTTTTATAGTTTTAAGCATTTAGACAACCATAGCTTGAGGAGTGACCTACATAGTTTCAATACAAGGAGCAAAAACCAGTTGGATATACCTTTTGCAAGACTGCAAAAAACCAAATCTAGTCATATTATTATGGGACTGAAATTTCTTAAGAAGCTTCCAAACAGTGTCCTGCATTGGCTCCTTGAAAATCCTTTTTATCATGTAAACGAATTTTTACTTTTAAAACCAAATGAAATAGCACTTTAATCGCATGTTGTCTTGCATGTTTATTCCTGTTGTTATCTATTTATATCTGATAGCCTACTGATTTATTTAATTACTTTATTTTTTCAGTTCCTCGCCAGCTATCTTGTATTTTGTTTTCTTGTTGAATTGATCAAATGACTAAATGCCTATGCATGTACTGTAATTTGACTTTTCCTAAGCATGTAAATGTCTTTATGGATTAAACAATCTGATTCTGATTCTGGTATGATGTTATCCAATTTAATGCATCACCACATACTCCTGCAGCAGCAAGCTTTTCGATGACGATGTTCGCATCGACACAATCGAATGCCTTAGTTAAATCAATTAAGGTTCCGACAGCTGTATCACCATTATCGAGCAGATCGATTATTCTATTGACAAGGTTTACTAAAGCAAGCTTTGTAGACATGTTTTTTCTGAAACCAAATTGCTCAGGGGAAAAGTACTTTTTGTTTTCAAGAAAATCTACCAATCAGTCACATACTATTCTCTCCATGATTTCTGTTATTGTAGGCAACAGGGATATCGGTCGGTAATTTTTCATTTCTTTCCTGTCTCCTTTTTTATGGAGCGGTTTTACCAAGGCAACCTTACCCTCTTCCGGGAACACAGACTGAGAAAATGATTGGTCAATGATGTGAGCTATGGGGTCGGCTGTTTCATTTATACATTTTTTATGATTTTTTTTAGAGATTCCATCATGGCCTGAATAGTTTTTAGAATGTAGTTTTGCGACTGTTTTTCTGACTTCATCCACTGTAACATTTACGGAAGAAGACAACAAAGCCCCGCCACTGCTGGGGAAACCAGACCATAACTTCGGGTCAGAGCTAGGGGAAACTGTATTTGGTACGTTGATAAAATATTCATTAAAGCTGTTTGCGATTATCTGAGGATTGTCTATTTCCTTGTTGCCAATGACCAATGATATAATTGTGTTAGGAGTGATCTTGTTAGGCCTGTACAAGTTTATTATCCTCCACGCGCCCATAGTAGGGTTGGATGAGTTGTGGATGACATCTGAGTAGTGTATCTGCTTTGTGGTTTTGATTAGGCTCCTATATTCTTTCTTTAATAAGTTGTATCTAGTCTTTAAGTCATTCGATCTGTTAGTCATCCAGTCCTGGTAGGCATCCATAAGGGCCTTCTTGAGAGGGACTATTTCATCTGTCAACAAGTCAGCTTTCCGCAAAAGTTTATTTTTGACAGGTTTAGTCGGACAGGAGATACTAATATTGTGCTGTAATGTTTGAACCAGCAGGTGGTACATTTCATTTACATCAGTGGCAGAGAAGACGTAATCCCATTTCTCCCACCCTAGCCTAACTCTCAGTTCTCTCAAATTGTCTTCGCTCATGCTGCGGAACGTTTGTTTGCTCACATGATTGGCTCTTGTAGCCTTTTCACTAGGGATAGCGAGAAAAATGGTGGAATTATCAGAAACAAAAGGCTCTAGGACTTCAGATTGTTTGTAGCTAACATTAGTTATGAAGTTGTCTAAGCAGCTTTCAGTTGCATCTGTGATGCGAGTAGGCTCCTGTATCACGAACCCTAAGCCAAAACTAGATGCCAGATTTGTGAATTCTCGACTTTCACTAGAATCCAACACCATATCGATATTAAAATCCCCAGTGAGAATTATTTGTTTTTGGTGAGCAGGTATGGAAAACAAGAAATCGTACAACAAATCAAAAAATTCAGGTAAATTACTAGTATTAGGACTACGATAAATGCATGCAAGAATGGTTGGAATATCATCTATTTTAAAACAAATATATGTGCCTTCAAACACTTCCTCCTTGATAAATTCTGTCTTTGTAGCTTCTTCGTCTTGAATCGAACAGTCAGCTCTTTTGAATAGTGCGACACCACCCCATCTTCTCTTTTCCCTCCCCAGGCCTCCGACTAAGGTGTAGTTGTTAAATGTTACCATGGCCAGGTCACAGCCACCAATTCCATGTTCCGAGACAGCGAAAAATGCCGGCCTAATTTCCTCTAAAAATATCTCGATTTTATTTCTTTTATTAATATGTCCTCTTCCAAAATTAAGGTGACAAAGTTTGAAGGTATCCTTATACTTTTTATGTGGGTTAAAAGCATGCATAGGTCCATTAAAAGTTCCACCTGACTCCAGATCACACTTAGGGTACGCTAGTTGGTTTGTGGTGGGGGGCTCCCTGTATTTTTTTGGGGAAGGCCTAAAAATGTACACTCTGTAGACCTAATAAATACTGCTATTAACTTGCCTATAGGTTTTTTGCCCTTGGTAATGACATACAGCTCTATAGAGGTATAGTGTAGCCTATAGAGAAACGGGTTAATTTCAAGATAATTCCATCTTGAAGACAAATGTCTCTTATCAACAGGTTTTGTTTTTTAATTTCCCCATTAAGGTTGACGTTATCGAATGAATACAATATTCTTGAGTCTATTCTCTGGTAACCTATTAGCAATAGTTTTATGCAGCAAGTCACATGCAGCTTCCATTTCAGCTAATTCCTCATCAGAAGTATTGTTCACTCCACCATGTATTATTAACCAATCCTCATTTCTCATGCCAGAGCATACTTCATCAATGATCACAGATAACGGGGCCCCAGGTCTAATGTCTGACATTACTTTGAATGGTTCACCAAGCGAGTCCTCAAGTTGAAAGGATACTCGATAAATTAAGTATAATTTATCGAGATACAAACTTATGAACAACACGAATAATTGTTAATGGTATGGTTCTTTATTTTGATAGGATCGTCATTTTAGCCGCCATCTGGGATCCGCCATATTGGATGCAAACAAATTTTTCTCGAATGTAAGAGTGGTGTTGTGACCCATCATTTTAAACTAGAGTTTTACATTGGTTTCAATACCGCAGACAGTTTTTTTTTTAATTTTGACCAATTCTTAAGATATGAGTGTTTTAAAAAATTGTTTTTTTAAACTGTAATGGGGTATAACCCGAATTGTTGAACTTTGGTAGCTTCAGCGTGTCCAGGGTCTATATAAAGAAACTTTATTTTATTGAGTAGTTATGTGTGGGGTAAATAATAACCGGGAACATTTTATGCAATACTTTATTAATGAGAATAGAGATAGCATGCCGTAAACAAAAGATCATTGGGAGAGTGGTATGCCAAATTGAAAATTATTCTGGTTGTTTTATAGCCAAAAACTATGGTCTGTTGGGGCGTCTCAGTGAGCAAGACACAGCTCTCAGAGCGCTCACAACTCCATTTGTTTTGAGTATTTACGCAAATAAAACAATAGGGGGCCGGAGCTGTTCAGCGGCGAATGCCCATCAGAACGCTCGACGACTGTCAGTTTCTTTAATTTAATGTGGTTTTATGGATTAAACTGGGGTTCATTTCTCGGCAAACTCTGCCAGTTAATACAAATTCGGTCCCTCTACCGCGCACCGCTTTGGGTCATATAGCACGGGAGTGTACCTGTTAAATCAGAAATTATATTGAAATCCATTAGTTTAGCCTTCAAATTAGGTGACAGTAGCGATGCCTGACTCCTCATTCGGGTCGGAACGCTTAACTGCACTGACTATTGTTACAAAGTTAATGAATTACTGGTATTTAATTTGGATCACGATTATCTGAATTATTATTTAAGGCATAACTTAATCGGGGACATAACTGAAAGTAGGGTAGTACTCACTATATCCAGGGACGATACGGGAACACAGAGACGACACACGTGCGCACGGAACGGTAAACTGGCGAAAAACTGCGGTCTTTTCACCGAGGGCAGTATTTAAACCCCCCGGCGGTGACCTTGAACAGGCCGGACCTGTAGCCTGGTTATCAGATATCGTCGAGACGGCCGCGCGCCTCACAAAACTTATTTTAACATCGAGCATTGGGAAAATAAGTCCCATTATCTCAGAACAAATCTACATTATGGTGGACAGACACCAGCACCAGCAGCCGAGTCACTTTCACGTGATTCTGGTGGATTTTGCATTTTCGGGCGCCATCTTGGATCCGCCATTTTGAAATGAACTAAGATATTGCAAATAAAAAAAGATGGTGTTGTGATCATTTTCAACTACTTTGTCATGCTAAATTTAATAGTGCAATCCGTTTTGCAGTATAATGTTTCGTTTTGTGATATCTCCATTTTTTAAAATTTATAATATTAAAAAAGGGGATATCTGAAGGAATTAAAAAATATATTACAAAACGGACTGCGGCATTTAATTCAGCACGAAAAATTAGTCGAAAATGATGGGTCGCAACCCTACATTGATATTTGAAATAGTCTAGCTCATTCTAAAATGGCAGATCCAAGATGGCGCCCGAAAATACTGTCAGAATGAGGTGAAAATGGCTCGAAAATGACTGCTAATGGTTACTTGTCGTTATCTAGCTTTATGCTGAGATTATGGGCTAATTTTTACAAGCCATAACGTTAAAATGAGTTAAAAATACAATTTTTGTAAACTCTAATATCTTAAGAATAAATCAATGTTAAAAAAAATATTGCGGCATTGGAACCAGAGTAAAAAACTATTTTAAAATAATGTGTATCAACACCACCTTTACCTTTGAAAAAAAAAATTCTGATCTAATATGACGAATCCAAAATGGCAGCTAAAAATGACTTCCTATCGAAATGAAGTACTACACCCCTAACAACTTTAGTGATGCTCATAAGTTTACACATCGATAAATTATGCTTAAAAATGCAATGTAAATCTTATTTATAATTTTCCCATTGCAAACCGCAATTTTAAAACGTAATTTTAGGGGATCTCCCGCGGATCGATTTTGTCCGATTTTGGGTACGTTAAAAAAACAAGCTTTTTTAGATTTGTCCCTTTAAAAACGCTCGTATTGCATTTTGTTTTAGGTTAAGGGTGTTTTTGCGTAGATTCTCTGGACTATTAAAGAATAATTAACTCCTTAAATTAGTATGGCGATCATAACCAATAATCAATCAAAATATCAATGTTCGTTCAAGATATAATATAACAACAAATGAGGCGTCTCAACCCCAGCTGAGGTCCTGTTTACTATTCCAACCACATTGTTGAACCATATTGGCATATCGGATTCTGTTTCTGCCGAAATGTTCCACTTAATTTGCTGGAATAATTTTATTGCTTTCCATTCTGTCTTCAATTGAGTAATATTCTTTATTTTGCACTGGAATAAAGGACATAAGCCAAGAGTTTAAAATAGATAAGCTTATAACATCTGAAAAATAATATAAGTGACGATTGAATCTAAATATTTATAACTAAAACTTGTCCCTCAGTTTACAGGTTTCTGTGAGCCTTAAATTTTGAATACTTATGGAGGCTATAAATATTATAGTATTAACTCATCAATATAAAATCTAAACGCATATTTGGAACGAGTCCGTTAGACTTTATAATTATTTGGTTCAGTTTAACTAGCTAAAATCCCTTTCGTTGAGAGCGGTTGTCCGCAAAATATTTATTTAAGCCTCTTGTTTATCCTTCCTAAGGGAGAGAATAATCATCTGGGATTCGTTGCCTTAAAACAAATAATTGGTACTAAGTGGGTTATATAAGTAATTCGGAGTCAAATGAGCGATTCTACCTGTGCCAGTTATACAATGCTTTTATAAAGGTTGTCGCGTGTGGAAAATGTTTAAATAGGTTTTGATTCGATCGTTATGAATAAATTATGAATAAAAGAGGAATTGTCTCGCAAGAATATTGTTGGTTCGTTATTCTTTTGCCTCCTGACCTTTTTTAATTAAATATTCTAGCATACATCCCTATCAGTGAAACAGTTCTACAAAGTTTTGAAAACTATGTGCATTTCTGGAGTAAATATCCCATCTTCAGGTTAGTACACAAAAACATTAACACATAGCTTGACGTCATCAAATATTAACATTTTTAAGATTTTAAACGATGAAGTTCGATTTTACTAACAGGCACTTTTTTCCTTATTGATACAATTGAACGTATTAGTTTTAATTGTAAAAGTAAATACAGGGTGTTTTTTTAAACGCAACCCAAAAATTTATTTTATCAGTGAAGGATTATTTCCCTCCAAGATCCCCCGAATTGACCCCACTATATTATTTTATTTAGGGATACATTAAAAGTAAGGCCTACAAAAACAATTCACAGATTGTTCAGCACCTCAAAACAAACATAACAAATTTAATGCAAGGAATTCAAAGAGGTACCTTACGTGTTCGGGAATTTGATGGAGAGAGCACATCTTTATAAAAACGCCAAAGGCGGATTGTTTGAACACAATGTAAACTAAATGTGATCAAACTTAATAATAGGTTGTATAGAATGTAAAGATCAACACAATACTCATTCCATATTTATATGTGCATTATTCAATGTTAAAAACGGGTTGTGTTAAAACAACACCCTGTACAAACACTGTTCTAAAACTGTGAACTTGCCTGCCGTCGATAGACTCCGGCTAGTAGTCTATTAAGAAAATAACCCCATCACATCAAACCAGCGTACTCAGCAAATTTCTTAAGATTTTTTTTATGTGAGCTTATTTAATTTATGAGAGGGAAAATAATGTTTCGAACAAAATTTTATGTAAATAATGCAAAAAGTACATTTCATAATAATTCAAGAGCTTTAGATGTAAAGGAAATGATCATATGAATCACATTGGTATCCATTGTTATTCTTATTATTAGACCGATATTTTTTATGAGTGTTTTGTTGTCATAGTATTTAAATGTAAGCAAATATAGAATTAATTTTCTCAATTTAGTCTCAAAATAAATAAAATTATCACATGAAAAAATTACTCCAGACATATGATTTATCTTACAATTTAAATACATTTGGTGCAGCTAACATGCATATTCAGTTAATTTCTAAAGGATATATTTTTTACATGAAAGTACATTCTACATATATTAGGGAAGTTGTTGTTTTGAATAATTTTAGCGAATATCCTAAAAAATAAGCTATTACCGTCGTTTTAGCAGAACGGACAAAAAATATTGTTAAAATATGGTTCTAAATAAAGTATCTTTTATCATTTATGAGCTTATTTCTCAATAATTATTCATATTCTAATAATTATTAATAAATGTAGACATGGACATAATAACAGCAAACATATTATCAATCTACTGTGATGATGGTTTAATTTAAAATTGCAAAATTAACTGTCAATTGTAAAATGTGCACTCACGAGCACCATATGACGGAGCGAATTTAAATTTTAGAGCTTAAATTGTGTACTTTAGACTTTAAAAACAAATTTTGGGCTTTATGCGCCCCTAAAATGGGAATACGAGTTTCCGATTTATTTCTGGCCAATGAGATCATAGCAAATGATATCTCCACCAAATTTCAAATCGGGGATAAATGCGGCTGCTAGTGCAAATCCCCTGAAGACTGCGTACTGCGTTTAGTATAGTTATATTTTCGCTCCAAAATTAGTTATTTTTGGTGCTATAACTTTGGGAGGGGGCTTAAAATTTTATATTTTTATTTTCTTGATATATACAGGGAGTTGATAAAAAACCCTTCAGGACTTCGGGATATAGTTACTTACATCAAAACTAAGAAAAAATTTCCTATAAACATGGGTCCTAAAATGATCGGTTATCCGTCTGTCTGTCTGTATGTGTTTTTAACATGATTCTACATAACTTTGGAACCACAAAAGATATCAACTTCAAACTTGGTACTTCAAACTTGGCTGACTATTAGGCCCTATTTTCGTGCGGAGTATCAAGTTTCTACTTTGTACCATTTCAAAATGGCAGCCATTTTTATATTTTAAAACTTAATATCTTAAAAACCGTAAATTTTTCAAAAATTGTATAAGAGACAAAAAGTTGCGAAATTTTATTTCCTACAAAACCATATCAAGATTATTAAGATCAAACAATAAGTTACGGAGTTATTGCAATTTTTCCAACAAAATACATGCATGTTTTATGGTAGCTATGGCAAATTTACTTGAATTCTGTTAGCAAAATTGCAATAACTCCGTTAATTGTTGTTTGATCGTAATAATCTTTATATGTTTATGTAGGAAATAAAATTTCGCAACTGTTTTGTCCCTTATCCAATTTTTGAAAAATTTACGGCTTTTAAGATATTAAGTTTTAAAATATAAAAATGGCTGCCTTTTTTAAATGGTACAGAGTAGAAACTTGATATTCCGCACGATAATAGGTCCTAATAGTCAGCAAATAAGTATCAAGTTTGAAGTTGATATCTTTTGTGGTTCCAACGTTATGCAAAATCATGTTAAAAACACAAACAGACCGACAGACGGATAACCGAGCATTTTAGGACCCATGTTTACAGGAACTTTTTTCTTAGTTTTTATCTAAGTTACCATATCCCGAAGTCCTGAAGGGTTTTTTATCAACACCCTGTATATTATAACGCTTTTAGCGGATGGTGTATTTTTGTCTCAGAGGTTTTAAAAACAAAACTCATGATGGTCTCGTGTCTCAGAGCCAACGTGCAGATGATAGCAATAGCTCACGATTCCATAGGAAATTCGCTAATGAGTAACATAAAAATTTTATTATTAAAATTTTTATGAAATATCTTAAAATTACATTTTTTGATTTATTGCCCATGGATTTATTACATACTAACATTAATCAAGAAATTCATTCATCATTCTAGTCTCCTATTTATTGGGATCCATAAATGAAATAGCTTCAGATTATAGAGCTACTCAGGCATAATTTGCAATGGTGTTTAAAGTTCCCTTGCAGAATAATGTAAATAAAAATGTCCAATTTAAATTTATGTGAATGTGTTGCACAAAGTGAAGAAGCAAGAAGAGAAATTTTCAGTGAACTAATTTATTTCAGTGGTAAAAATACTAATGCAATTCAAGCAATTCCCTGGACGATGGAAACGGCAATCCCCCGTACCGCATCTATGATATAGCAATACATTTAATAAAAATGCCCGAGATAAAAGAGCAGCATCCTCGGGCTGGAACTGCGATTGACCCTTAATATTTATACAGGAAGACAGAGGACGGGTGCGGTGTGGGCTGTGGTGGGGCGGGGGAATACAAGACCCACGAGACGCATGATGTCTCTGTATCCCCCTGCAGCACCGCTCACCACCCGTCTACATGTCATTCAAATGTGCAAATTACAATGGCATTACTGAGCGGTATGGTGCGATTACTTTCATTTTAATTCTTCAACCCAGTGGAAAGAAACAAAAAATGTTACGTAGTGTAAAGCTCTTTGTTTGAAATTCATTGTTGGTGATGGTGATTTTATATTTTGATTAGGATTTTTGCGGACATTTGCCATCACTGATTGTTGCTGTTTTTTACTAATCAGTGATGGCAAATGTCCGCAAAAATCCTAATCAAAAAATAGTGTAAAGCATTTGTGGGCAGGGGGGGATGTGTTTATCTTGTGCCATGAAGTTTTCTACGATAGATCATAAAATAAAGAAATACACTTCGACAGTGAAATCATTCACTAGAATGGCATACTTACTTATTTCAACTAGAACTTAGTTTAGTAGAATACAATGCCTAGATCTGAACCCAATCAGATGACATAATTGAAAATTGCAGGCAACCAAAGTTTCCTAGCATGACATCATTTAAGGCAAATTAATTCAATTCTTTATCTTCCTTGTCCTTAGCATGTTACGATAACTTGATATGTGGCTTCTACCAGTTGAAGTCTGCTAGATAACAACTTATAAATTAAAATCTCCTAATCTTAGCATACCTGCAGAAAGCTCATACTTTTGACCCAAGTTATTGTTTTGAAGACTATAAAAAATGTTATGTCTCGTTTGTGTCAATATGGATTCATGATGATTTTGAAATTAATTGTGTATATAAGAACGGGAGGTGTTTTTTGGCTGGTAAGTTCTAGTAAAAGTAACAATCATACATGTGTAATCATGAAGGCAAACTTATAAAACATGAAGGAAAAATCTACTCTAATGATTTTAAAACAAAATTTCGTTATTTGTATTGCTTTGGTAGCTAAATGATGAGAGGCTATCTACACTCAAGAGGAAACGTTCGCTAACTAATAAATTATAAGGCCTTAAGTATAACAAATGCAATTTTATTTATTTTGCACATATTAAAAAAGAATCTAACAGAATTGGTCCCATTTAAATATTTCAAATACCAAAGTTTTACAAATTATTGTCCGCTTTATTTTGTTAACAACCTATTTTGTTCTTCGGGGGTTAAAATAAGATTTTTGATGAAAATACTAGTGTGAATAACATTTCATGTTTTATTGCTGTAGTTTCGGTCCTACTGGGGCTTCGCATACGTTGATTTTGTTACACTTCCTTTTAGTCCTAACAAAATATCCTAAATCCAAACGTACCGGACCGTTTGCCTTATTCACCCTATTAAATATTTAACTGGGCTCTTTTCATGTCAAGAATACCTTTTACAACATTCGAGGGTTAAGTTTTATTTTATACAAATTACAGCTGCCTCGTCTTTTAACCGGGAGTCTTATGACCCGGTAAAAAACCACTTAACTTTTTTTTAATTGAGGGTGGCGGCCTCTTTTTACCTTGCACTTGCCCCCCCCCCCACATGGGCCTAAGGCCTGTGCGTGGAAGTTATCAAGCAAACCCAAGGAGTGAGCCGGTACAGTACTGCTAAAAGTATGCGGCATCATCGGGACTCGATCCTGCGACGCTGCCGCCACAGAACCGGGGCCGAGTGCGCTACCAACTGTGCCCCGACTCACTATACCAAATACTTACAAAGGTGTTTTTTAATAACAACGAAACTTCACCCAGGAATTAGAATTAAATTTTTTTGGAAAAAGTTATGTACTTACACTTTTAACTATTATAATATAGTAAACTGTATAATAGTTGTTTATATAAAACACGTTTTCAGGGTATCTCAGGATTTTTAATTTGTTTACTGCTTAAGATTAAAAATGTCCCGCTCCCTATTAAGAGTTTAAAAATTATTCCTTTGTACGTAAAAAATAAAAGAATTTAAAAGGAATGTCTATGAAACATTGCGACTATTTATGTGTTCATTGCCTGGCTGAAAGAACCTACCATTACTACAATTTCATTCATTGTTGCATTCAGAGTAACCATTAAGTGTGGGTATGTTAAATTCTAGGGTGGATTATTGATTATACAACCGATCAGGACTTTCAAAACATGATTTACGTTTTAGCTAGGTAAAATAACTGGACTGATCACTTATTTAAATGTACATCGATTAAGAATTATGTTCATTCAGAATTAAATCGTATGAGTTCACACAAAATGTAATGTAGCTTTAAATATACACAGAAATCAAACTTCAAGATGATTTAGGAAGGTTCGCACCCATTTATCAACTTCCCTTGCTACAATTCTTTCACAGTTGTTTGTTCCTCATTTTTCGGAACCTACCAAATGATCTCGAGTGTTTGTAAGGGTTTCATGCCTAATAAATGTGGTTTAAAATCATGGTAACTAGCAAACTCGATATATTAAATTGAATTCATGGAATACACTTGTTAATAAATATGTAGTTTTGCTAAATAATTGTAAAAAGATTAATGGTAGTTGTAGTTAGTCGTACGTGTGATTAATGGTTTGTAGGGTGGCCTGAAGTAGGTGTGAGATAATTATTTTTGACCAGCAATACACAAATATTATTTTACCCCATTTTCTTGTATTTTTGTGTGTCATCACATTCATCGGCAACCTTGTTTTCATAGTTTATTTTATCGCGTTTCATTTAACGAGAAGTAGGATCCCTCTATTTTAATAGTACAATACCAATCCGAATTATTCTTTGCCATTTTCCTTTTACTATAAGTAATTTGTTCACAGGAAAGGTCAGCAAATTTCCTAAGTAATGTTTTTCATGTTGAGTGAATACTTCATGAGAAATGAAACACAGCAATTTCTTAAAGGCGCTCCCGGGTGCCGATACTTCTAACCAGCAACCATGTTTGGATTTCATTTTCTTTATTGAAGGACATTTAAATTAAATATATTAAAGTACTGTAATTAGTATTGTACTGCAAGACTTTCAAATTGTGGTAGTTTTGACATGCAGTATACAAAAACTAATTCACTGTTTAAAGCTAACATTAGTGTTCATTATTCGAAATAACCGTACGTGTAGAAAAAGAAATTTATAATCATATTTTTACACATTGCTTATTAGCATGGTAAATTATGAACTGAACGATTTTTGATAGTTTTACACTGCAACGTAAATGTAACATTTTGTTTTATAACGTCCCTAAGTAAAATGCGTTTATTGGTAATCCGGCGCTCTTTTGCTTGAGACCTTTCGCAAAATCTGATAAATAATTCTGGTTTTTCGTTTCTTTACGTTAGCCCAAAGAATAATCCAAGTTATTGCCTCAAGCACCGAACGCATCATCGTCCAAAAATTAATAAACGCCAAATTCGCGATTTTAAAAACGTTTTTGGTATCATTCACTAAGGTTATAGGACTTTTAAAAATTATAACTACACGATATATCTTTAAAGGGGACAAAATTACCTGTGATTGTGGGACCATAACTGTCGCTGGAGACCAGAAGGTTACTAAGATACAAGTTTTTACTTTAGTATTTAACAATACTAAGGCAAACTGATTGATTCCCTTAATAAATTAAATGTACTCTGTTCCACGTTCACCTTTCAGTATGGTGTTTCCATAAGCAATGTATTTCATATGACAATTAAAGTTATACTATCCAAATTATATAATAACTAGCTGGTGACTTTGTTATCACACACTGTGGGTATAATCAAAAGAAATGTACCCAACAAAGGTAATAAAATAGCAAGCTCCCATATGGACTATTCAACTGTTCCAATTTCCCCTAATAAATTAGAATAGTTGCTTATTTTGATACTAATAAACTTTATTTAAGTGCGGTATACGACACTGGACTTCAGTTGAACAGCTCTTCAGAATGAAATAAATTACCGTAGATGCCGAGAATATACCAACCAAGGCTTCAATTAAATTATATGTATTTTTAAAAAACTCAGTTCATGTAAGTGGGTTGAATTTTCTAATCGTTCAATTGTCTAACTTGCCACCCATTTCACGTGTTTGAATAAAAATAATTAAGCTTTTATAACCCATAAACCGACAATCCGTTCTCAATCGTCAAGTTTCCACTTTAAACTTATTACAACTAGACCATTGCTTTAAATTAAACGAAAATGTAGTAGTTGTTGTATTTGTTAATCTTTAGTCCATTCGATTTAATATTAGCAACAAACAATGTCACAAATGCAATGGAATTATTTATTCGTTTACTTTTCTTGCAATAACTAATTTACCAAATAAAGCAATAAGTGCGTAAAGCCGATATTTTCCAATATACATGGTAATAAGAAATAATGTTTTCTTCCCCCGTTTTTCTTTATTGAGTTATTGTGTTCACTTATTTTCTTTTGTCGATACGATCTACAAAGTCAGTTGAGAAATAAGTGTTATTTTTATAGCTCATTTTAAGTAAATTTTAAATTCTAAAAACACTAATTCGTGAGTGGAAATATTTAAAGACGAAAGCATATATTTTGTAAAAGTTAAATAATGACTGAAAAACAATGGTACGGTATAATCTACATAAATAATAGAAAAAATATTATAAATTATATAAACTATTTCTCATAAGAAAATCCTAATTTGATATGAAAATAAATCAAATTTCAAACAATTCGACTTGGTTTCATAAAACATACTCCGACCAGTTTCTTAATTTACATCTTATTGTATTGAGAAAAAAAATGTCCTCATAGGCTTATCACCTAAGACACATAAAAGATAACGAGAGGACGGATGTGATTGTATATTTTAAAAACAATTTCAACACCAAGAGGCGAAAGTAGAATTACAATTCTGCTGGTGAGCCAAAACAAATTAGGTAAAAGCTGGAATGACATGACTGAAACATTTTTCACACTGGTGGTGGCAAGAACATTAAAAACTTCTACGCTTATATTTTTCTCCACATCTTGAATGATAAGTAATTTATCACCAAAAATGAACGACTAAATATATTTTTAAAAGAATAAGCTATTAACAATAAGCCTATTGTTGTATTCAATGTTTGTGTTTGGTTTATACTAGATTCAGCACTTCATTACTCGATTGGTTAGCGATTTTTTTAATTAGTGCAGAGAAAATTATTAACTGATTTTTACGTTTGGTTTGTGATTAAAAAACAACGCTAACTTTATTTCATTTTAAATTAGAGGGCTCAAAAACAGATTAATTTCTGTGTGATGTTTATAAAAGATATTAACGTATGAAGATGATTACATATATCCTTATTTGTTAAAAAGATGTGATGATTAGTCATTATAAAACACATTGCAGTTCACTGATTTTATTAAAAACTATTTGTGGAACTAAGTAAGCTCTTGCTTAATTTCGATTACGAAAATGAATAACTAATATTTTTTCAAGTCAGTTTTGTAATTGTATATAAGTTTATTACTAACGTTACTTGTAATAGACAATACCTTGACTCTTAGTAAGTAATAAAATGAGTTCCAGTGAAATATGTTTTTAAAAATACCCTGAAGTGAGCGTTATATTAGGTAGGTTTGTACATAAAACACTGTAAACTGAGATGAGTAAAGGCCAATTTATTTTACAGTTAGTGTAAATGGCAAAATATACAGGGTGTTTTTTTTAACGCAACCCATTTTTAAGATTGAATAATGCACATATGAATGTGTAATGAGTATTGTTTTATTGATCTTTACATTTTATACAACCTATTATTTAAGTTTGATCACATTTAGTTCACATTATGTGCTCAAACAGTCCGCCATTGGCATTTGTATAAAGTTATGCTCATTCAATCAAATTCACGAACACGTATTGCAAGGTGCCTCTTAAAATTTCTTGCATTTAATTTGTTATGTTTGTTTTGAGGTTCTGAATAGCTACTTTACATGTCTGTGGCAAATTTCATTCAGATCAGACAATTTTTACGCGAGTTATCGTGCTTAAAGACACACACATTAAAAACGCAACCCAAAACTTGATTTTATCGGTGAAGGATTATTTCCCCCCAAGATCCCTGGATTTGACTCCACTATATTATTATGTTCTTTGGGGATACATACAAAGTAAGGCCTAAAAAATTAAGTTACAGCATATTCAGTACCTCAAAACAAATCAAATGCAAAAAATTCAAAGAGGTACCGAGCAACACGTGTTCGGGAATTTGATGGATATAGCATATTTTCATACAAATGCCACTGGCGGATTTTTTGAGCTTATAAGGTGAACTATATGTGATCAAACTTAAATAATAGATTGTATAAAACGTAAATAATTATAAACAATATTTATTTCATATTTATATGTGAATTATTCAATCTTAAAAATGGGTTGCGTTTAAAAAAAAAACACCCTTTATAAGCAAGAGGGGGCTTGCGTTTGCGTAAGTATAAAAGGGATTCCTCTTTTGGATGTTGCTGATTGATTTGACTGCATATATATCCTTATTCAACTAGCTAGATAAAAATTCAGGGATTACGTGCTCCGCAAACACACATGCCTGTATCTGTTATTTACCACTCATATATATTTAAACATTTTTTGCCGTAAGCAAACTTTAATAATTTTTTTCCAAACGTTAAAAAAATTCATGAAATTAATTTTAAAGAACTTTTAAAATCTTGAAATATTTGTGAAAATACTATCTAGTAGCAAGCTAATTTAACCTAACCAAACCATTCACACTTACTGAAAGAGCTACAAAAATATGTTTAATTTGTCCATTTTGAACTCTGTATTCTTTTTTCGCGGTACGTATAAATTTAAAATCAATATATTTCATAACCATTGTTATCGTTCAAGTTATTGTTGCAACTTTGTAATCATTCTCTTTGTTAGTTTGAACAAATTAGAACACCGAAATAAGATGTAACTTGATTTTCTGTGAGTCTCTAGAGGAAAATTATTTTGGTCTCTGATCTAGTGATTCGTAACAGAGTGGAATAAAATGCGTTATCGGACTCCTACCGTAAACACAGCGTTCAGGTTCGATTCTCCATATGTTTTACTCAAACTTAAGCTTTATTAGAGATAGCGAGTGGTTCACTGATAAAAAGAAGCAATACACAAAGATGCAATCGCGTATCCAAACAAAACTGTTTGACATGCTCTTTCATCTAATGTATTGTTTCATTTGATGTAATGTTTCATTATTATATGTTTTATTTGATATATTTTTAAAGTTGATTTAGAATACTTTACAATGCTTTAAAACCTCGATATTATTTTTGAAGCATTGGTATTGTTTATGATAAGGCGTATTTTACTCTCCATTAGAAATTTTACTTCTCGTCTTTTACTCTTTACAAACAAGAAGAACGTTTGTACATAGTATTATATTGTTATATTATTAGGTGTGTATGAATTACATTAAAGCTTTCTATTAAGCCTTTGGACCTCAGCCAAAAAATGTGAAAGTAATTCCTTGAAAACGCTGCTTATTCACTAATAATTTCTGGTGCGGCGAAACGTCGTATTTTAGGGCGAAAAGTTCGGTCAATTTAAGTGTTTAGTGTTATGTTTGTTTGTGTTACCTTTGTGCGATAAAAAAATAGACAAGCCTGTATTGCTGTATGAGCTTAATGAATAGCTCTTGTGTCTATTTATTTTGAAATCTGATAGGGGTTTATGTGAGCAGTTTGGAAGAAGACTCGGTCGCTGTCGGGATAGAAATATGTAATATTCTACTCGATCTCGCTTCTTACTCCGTCCCTCAAGAATCCTATATTAAATAATTGCAATAGAGAGGTATCGGGGGAACTTTTATGTGTCTTTTAAGTATTTAATTAATTTATCTTACAATAAAATTATTTTTTTTAAACTAAACGTAAATATGATTAGTAAACATTTCATATTATTTGAAAAAAGTGCTTTTTAGTTTATTTAATCGAATATATATGTATAAAGAGATTACACAACGAATACAAAGTAATGTCACTGACCAGGTAATATCCAGCCACAGCAGACGATCAAGGTGACCATTGCTGTATTAGTGCTAAGCTCACATGTATTATTTTGTATTCTAACTATTGTAAATAAAGGCACTTTTTCATTCATTCATTCATTCAATAGAGAAGTATCGTTGGATACATGTCTTGAAGATAATGGTAAAAAATTCTAATTCATCTAAATATCTGTATCTTATGAACGTAATTTGGTCATTTTATAATATTTAATAAATTCATAGTCATGACTATACTATTGTATCTTCCCTTAGTATCGCTTTGCATTGCTTGAAGCAGTCACATGATTTTATAATTTGATTTCCATCAAAATATATAAATTACGATCCTATTTCTAATTATTTGACAGATTATTAGTGAATATACCTATTATCACAATTAGTGAACAATCTCATTAATGCATTATTTATTAAACGAATGTATATAATTAGAGTATTTTTTTTAAGTTTGAAGATTAGTAATCCGGTTTTATTTTTCCATTTTACTTTTTTGGTACCGTACATAAATAATTTGTTGTGACTTTTGCCTATTGAAAATGAAGTTTGTTCCTTTGTGTTTTGTTACATTTTTGCTAGTAGCTATTTTAAGTTTATGTATTGGTAACTATAGGTAACTGTATAGGTAAACTACAACTGTGTTGATAGCATGGAATTTTAATCAACTGTTTCAGGCCGTAAATTACTGGCGGTTAACGAAGCCATAAATTTGCTCAACAAGAATGTACAGTCATAAATTGCGGGGTAGAAAATAGAGCTAACACGACACCACACCTGGGGGATTAAAGTGATTAGTAGAACATTCATTCGGAGTTTTCATACAGTTATTTTTATCGTACATGTGAAATTTTGAAATAGTCTAATATTAATCCAGGTTCTACTATTCAGGAGAACTTGATAGTTTAGTAATCGTGCAACTAATTAATTTTAAAGTGCCAAGTTTATTTGAAATTTCAACTCTGAAGTCAAAATTTGCCTTGGCCATAGAAATACAGAATGATTTAACCAATCGTTTATGCCTAACTAGGGAAATTATGCCTATTTTTACTTTTAATATTTTATAAATACAAAAGAATTCCAATATTATGAACCGGTATGTTAAGCCGGGAAAAACTTCTTCAGTAAATTATAGGATTTTTAAACTACGGGTTCTTTTTTACTCGAAAAACCTAGGTTATGCTCCAGATTGTATACCACAGTACATTAGCCCTCCCCCCCCAATTTCGAATATAAATACAAGACAGTAAATTTCCTTTTTAACTTACAGTAGAATACAGGCTCCCTCTTTCTGAATGCATAAGATTACTAAAATATATTTCTGTCTAAAATGGGGCTTGGCAGTATGTACGTTAATACAATCATGAAATATAACAAATGTCTCACCTTAAGTTAATCTATAGCTTACTTTTTGCAATAAATACATCAAAGAACATTTTATGTGGGAATTTTCTTAATATTTATTGCTACCTTTAGGTGTTAATTCAAAATTAAAAAAAAACTCAATTTTTGCATTTTTCCACCCGTCAACGAGCTGTACAATCAATGAGAGCCAACATTTCTCCCCCATCTGTTTTCCTCGAAGAAGAGGAAATCCAAAGTTCCGACTCAATAGACTATTTAGGAGTGAGATTGGACGGTGGGCTGAGGTGGATAGAACAGGTGGATAAGTTAGCAGCAACCTTGTCAAAAAATATTTTTGTTCTTAGAAATATAGCTTATTTAAGAAACATTAAATTGTCTAAACTAGTCTACTTTAGTTTAATTGAAAGCCACATTAGATACTCTATAGTACTGTGGGGTGCATCAAGCAAATATAATCTCAATAGAATTTTTGTCATACAGAAAAGAGCAATAAGGTGTATTCTAGGTCTCAAACCTACAGAATCATGTCACAGTCACTTTAAAAAATTAGGAATTTTAACAGTCCCATCACTTTTCATGTTTGAGACTATTATTTATCTAAAAGACAATAATCTGGTGCCTACACATTCTCATGGTTACAATACAAGGAACAGAGCAATCAATCCATCAGTTCAGCACAATTTAAAGCTTTTTGAACAAAAACCTTCCTATATTGGTCTCAAATTCTTTGCCACCATACCAACTGATTTAAAAGAGATTAACTGTCCAAAAAAAAATTAAAACGAAACTGAAAACTTACTCAATAGATTGTTGTTTTTATGAAACTCCTAACTTTTCCTAACCTGGGCCCATCCTGAAAATACCTGGTTCAACAGAACCGTGATAGAATAAGAAGAAATTAGAATAGTGAAGATATTATGACTGGTCTCATGCCGCATATGTGGTCTTCGGGACGACTGAAGAAGTATAAGTATAAGGCCTTGTTTGCACGACGACCAGACAGTAGGACAGTCGAAAAAAATTCTTTTGTTCTCTTTTGTTTAAAGGTGTTGCTGTCCACTGTACTGGGCGTCGTGCAAGCAGGCCCTAAGTAAGTAATTTTGTAAATGTGGCTGCCATTTTCCAATATGGCGTAAAACTTTGATTTTTCTTATGTAACTGTATTGCGCTGTATTTTATAGAGTTTTTGGATTATAACACTTAGTTTTAAGAACTTTCTATTCTTTTCAATTTTTCTCCTGATGGTTGGGAAGATTAGAGCAGAGAAATTTTGATATTTCCCCATTTGAAATGCATTGGGAAACTGCTGGTAGGCTCTTTGTAAAAAACTATTGAGTTAGAAAAATCATACCAAAGAATAAAAGTGCCTTAAAATATGAATGCAGTTGAGATTCAATCATAAAATGTTTTCTTGTCGAGGTTCACTCATTAAAATATAACATAATCAATATTTTTTTTTTTACTTCTTAAGGAATATGGGATGATTCAGTTAAAAAAAACACAATGTACTTTAAATGCGATAAAAACTAAACTTTAACTACTCATTCCTCATCAGCTAATGGGTTTAGGAAAAATTAAATGGATGCAAGTTTCTGAAATCAAGAGTTGAGTCCAAAAACTACAGGATGTTCTATAAGAAAAAAGTTTCACCATAGTGGAAAATGGTGGCAATATCTTTAAATTTTCAACAGACTCCAAAAAGCAGCATTCAAAATAAAGGGATGCCTCCCATAAGAGGTTCCTTGTCACATTTATAATAAAAAAGTTACCTACTGGTTTACTTTACGTAAGACACCCAGTAAATTTCTGTATTTATGTCTAGTGGAATTGTTATATATGTCATAGATACATGCTATGTTTGGGCACTTCATGAAGTGCTCAGCTCTCCTGGGCATACAGTGTGATTGAACGGTTTAATTAAACATTACAGTATGTGACCATAAAAATGGGCACCTCATGAAGTGCCCAACGCTCGTTGGGCATTTGCGGTGATTATTTCTATTACACTGTGTCCAGCTTAGATGCTTGGCACTTGATGTAAACACGTGAAACTGCTGTTTACGTTGCTGTTGGTAGTATCCGATGTATTATATTTGTATTATAGTGGTCCCGCCACTACAACAACGATGTCTCCCGCCAACAATGGTGGCGTCGACTCAGCCTTGCTCGCCGCTATCCAGACGGCCGTGGAAAAGGCGGTAAAGTCGGCCGTAGAAGCAGCTTTGGCTACGTTTAATGAAGCAATATCCAGGCTACAAGAGGAAGTAAAAAATCTACAAAACAAGATAAAGGAGTCTGACGAAAGACTGGTAGATAGAACGGACGAGCTGGAACAATATCAGCGCCGAAATAACATCCGCCTCTTTGGTGTTAAGGAAACCACCGGCGCGGCGAAGACACGGACGAGCTGGTCATCAACTTGTGCCGTGATAAGCTCGGAGTTGAAATAACAGCCGACTCCATCTCGCGCTCGCACCGAGTAGGCAGGCGACGAGGACCCGGACCCGAAGGCAATGTGCGGCATCGTCCAATAATTGTACAATTTACCTCCTACCGAGCTCGACGGATGGTATTTACATCTAAGAAGCAGCTGAAGGGGACCGGCATCACAATCAGGGAGCACCTGATTGGCAGAAAATCAGGTGCTCACCTGAAATGGGCAGGGCGACGGTAAAGTTTGACGGTCTTCACAGATTAATTCATCACTGCGGGTACCGGAAAACATTATTGTTTAAGATATATAAATTTTTGATTGTTAATCATGTAATTTTTTATTGTTGAATTTTCTTTTTATTTATTTACTTGATCTAATTAGTGTGTAATATAAACATTTCCAAATGGGTAGTTAATAATATTAGAATAACTTAAAAATTTAACAATTGGAAACTTCTAAATAATAGAAATATTTTAAAAGGAATGATCTGTCAGTGTTAAAACTTTAATATCTTAGTTCAACCAGTTTCCGCATTATTTGCATTTAAGTTTCGTCCCAATTTTTTCCAAAAAATGGTTTTGGCTTACAATAATATACAGGGTGAGTCAGACCACCCGTCCACCTATTGTAGCGGGAGAACGGTTTGAGATAGAAACGTCAAATAAAATTATTCCCCACTAATTTGCATATGGAGAATTCATTAAAAATATTTTCATCGCAATTCATGTACAGGGTGTTCCAGAAATGAAGGTCATGGGTTCGAATCTCAAAATTTTCTTAAGTAAACCTATAGCAAATATTATATCATTTTAAAGGTCTTGTTAAAAGGAACATTTTGGTGAAAACAGAACTAAATTATCAAGCCGTTTCAAAATGGCGGCCATTTTTGTGAAACATTTCAGTATTTACAGAAACCCCTGTATTTTTCAAACCACTCAACATTTTTCAGTTCTGATTCAAAATTCTTAATCCTTGGTAACTCAGCTTTACTATGATATGTCACATGACAAAATTTAAAAAAAATTTAAATTTTGAAAAAAAAAATTATTTTTTTAAAATGTTGGCAGCCCTGAAAAGAAAAAAATCAAATAGCAACATATACCAAAAAGCATATAATTTTAAAGGTCTTCAAAATTTCTACAACTTTGTAACTTACACAAGTATTCTAACTTTTTTAGTTTTTTAGTTATGGTCAAAACACTCCATTTTCCCATATGAAGTGCATGTTATTTGCAAGTCCATAGCAAACGGTCTGTGGGTACCCTTTGGTTATTATGAACTGCATAATTAAAATACACTTCATATGGAAAAATGGAGTTTTTTGACCATAACTAAAAAACTAAAAAGTTAGAATACTTGTGTAAATTACAAAGTTGTAGGAATTTTGACGACCTATAAAATTATATGCTTTTTGGTATATGTTGCTATTTGATTTTTTTATTTTCAGGGCTGCCAACATTTTCAAAAAATATTTTTTTTCAAAATTTAAATTTTTTTTTAAATATTGTCATTTGACATATCATAGTAAAGCTGAGTTACCAAGGATTAAGAATTTTGAATCAGAACTGAAAAATGTTGAGTGGTTTGAAAAATACAGGGGGTTCCGTAAATATCGAAAATTTTCACAAAAATGGCCGCCATTTTGAAATGGCTTGAGATAATTTAGTTCTGTTTTCACCAAAATGTTTCTTTTAACAAGACCTTTAAAATGATATAATATTTGCTGTAGGTTTACTTAAGAAAATTTTGAGATTCGAACCCATGACCTTCATTTCTGGAACACCCTGTACATGAATCGGGATGAAAATATTTTTAATGAATTCTTCATGTGCAAATTAGTGGGGAATAATTTTATTTGACGTTTCTATGACAAACCGTTCTCCCGCTACATTAGGTGGACGGGTGGTCTGAATCACCCTATATTTTTACCATCTTTTTGCGATGTATCTATTATTTCTTTAAAATATGTATATTTTCTTATTTTGATCTCCTAGATATTAACTTTTTCATATTATTATTTTAAAAAGTAACCTTTTTTCTGGAATTATTTTTGTTTCCACTAAAACTTGTCTTAATTGTGCACACTTTTCCATGATTAATTTGACAGCATTATAAACGACAGCATTATTTATTTCTGTTTATTTTGGAGCCTCAGAAAATGCATGCGTTAAACTTTTTATGTTAGTTTTCAAAAAGTATTATTTATTTATTGGAATGCCTGATTGTATGTATGTGTGTATGAGTGTGTTTGTGACAACGACCGAGACGGACGCCTGGGAGAAGCGCCTGCCGCGGCGTCGCGACCCTGGAACCCCGGATAGTGAGTCGACGCGCTCACAACGCCCGCCGCCCGCCACGCCGACCGGCTTATCACTCCCCCCTCACCACCCCCCCCCACCACCCCCCCCCCCCGCTTCACCAATCTCGACCGCTGACTGTCTCGCGCGCTCCCTGTCACCATTCCCAAAACAACTGAAGGCGGCGTACATCAACGCTCAGTCTTTGCGGGGACATATCGATGAAGTGAGGGAGATTTTTCGTTTCAATTGTTTTGATTTAATTGGCATTTCTGAGTCCTGGCTTATGCCGAGTGTTCACTCAAATGATGTTTCCCTGTCTGGATATACACTGCAGCGAAACGATAGGACCGGTAAACGAGGTGGTGGCGTTGCGGTGTATATCAGGGAGGGAATCAAATTTAAAGTTGTTGATTCCTCACCTAGTGAATACTCGGCTAAGCCGGAATTTTTATTCATTGAAATTAATTTACCCGGAGCCGATGACCTGTTGCTGGGAGTGTGTTACCGGCCTCCGAGGACTGGACATTTGCACGTTTTTGAAAATTCTCTTCTAAATTTAATGCATGGGTACAGTCATGTCTTGATTATGGGCGACTTCAATACTGATCTACTAATGACTACCCAAAATTGGGAATATGGACAGCTGACTGTTTTGTTTGACTCATGCAACTTAACTACACTTCCACTTGAACCCACGCATCATGCTGCCGAGTCTGATACTCTCCTTGATTTAATTGTTGTATCCGACCCAAATTACATTATCCATCATGGGCAGCTTCCAATTCCCGCAGTATCTAAGCATGACCTCATCTTCTGCGTGTATTCGATTAAAGTTCTAAGGTCCAAGATTAAATTTGTTAAATTTAGAGATTTTAAGAACATGGATGAGGCTGCTTTTTTATTCGATGTCCATCATACGCCATGGCATAATATAGAAAATTTAAATTCTGTTGATGAAATGGTTCATAAGCTTAATGATACAGTTTTAAATCTTTTTGATAAACATGCCCCTGTTGTCACTAAATGTTTAACCAAAAGAAAACCTGTGCCGTGGATGACCCCCTCTTTTTGAAAATAGAAAACAATCTTCCAACAACAATAGAACAATAGAAAAGTCTTGGGCTTGAAAAGCAATCGAATAACACACCAGTCAACATTCCTCTGAATGAATTGAACCAATACTTTTCATCAAACATTCAATGCATCAATCAGATTCAAGTAAATGATTATTTAAATGAATTAGTGAATTCACCAATCCCAAATCTCAATTATCCTAAGTTCAGTTTCAAACCTATCATACAGTCTGATGTATTAAAAGCCATCCGTCGAGCAATGCTGTTGGGTTTGATGGAATGTCAATACGTTTTATTAAAGATATTTTCTTTGCCATTCTTCCAACCATCACACATATTTAAAATTCATCCTTGAGACAATGTTCATTCCCTTCTTCTTGGAAGTTTGCTCTCATCCGACCATTAAACAAGATCTCAGCTCCTGCAGCTTGACAGAATTTCAGGCCGATCAGCATTTTGCCCGCTCTTTCTAAAGGCCTAGAGAGAATTGTGCACTGTCAAATCACTGAATTTATTACCAAAAATAACATTTTATCTGACTACCAGTTTGGCTTTAGACAACCTCATAGCACTGAAACCGCACTTCTTCGTGTGACAGAAGACATTAAACTGGCAATGAAACATCGACAAGGCACGATTCTAACTCTCTTTGATTTTCCAAAAGCTTTTGATTGTGTCAATCACAAATTATTAATAGAAAAGCTAAGGGCCATAGGGTTTTCACAGAATGTCTTTAAATGGCTGAGATCTTATCTGTCAGGCAGGCGGCAGTGTGTTGTGATGGGAGATATACAATCTGACTGGGAATCTGTCACTTGCGGCGTGCCTCAGGGATCTATCCTTGGGCCCCTGCTGTTTGTGCTGTACGTAAATGACATACATTCCGCTCTCACTCACTGTAAATACCACATGTATGCTGACGACCTACAAATTTATGCTAATTTTTCAGCTAACAATATTAACAACTGTGTTTTGAAAATTAATGAAGACATTGACCGGATCACTTTGTGGACAGAAAAACACGGATTAAGACTTAATCATAAAAAGACAAAACCTATTATTGTTTGCCATTCACTTCTACGAAACTCAATTGATTTTGACAATACACTCTCATTAAATGTAAACGGAAATGCTCTTCCATACTATGACAAAGTTAAAAATCTTGGTCTGACTGTGAACACGACTCTCACTAGGAGCGATGCAGTATTAGATATTCGAAAGAAGGTCTTTGCCTCAATCCACTCACTAAAGAAGTTACAACGTTTTTTGCCACTACATACTAAACTACATCTCGTGAAATCACTTGTACTACCCCACTTTACCTACTGCAACTCTGTGATCAACAACATGACTGTGGCCCATTCTAATATGCTCCAACGTGCTCAGAATTATTGTCTAAGATATGTTTATGATCTGAGGCGCGTGGAGCATATCACACCTTACTACCTTGAGTCAAAATTATTGAAATTACATGATGAAAGATCAATCAAAATTCTTTCATTGGCCTATTCAACATTAAAAACCGGTTTGCCAAAATATTTTCAAAATGATTTTAAATTTATAGCTCAAGGTAGTCAAAGGAATTCACGTTCCGCTTCCCTCACTTTAAGTATGCCCCAGCACAGAACAGCAGTCTATGACGGTGCATTCGTTGTGACTGCTTGCCGCCTATGGAATGATCTTCCTGATTCCCTGAAATCAATTGAGGGCCGTCGTCGGTTTGTGGTGGCGCTGAAAGTACTATTCTTTCAGCGAATGTCCTTGGTAGGTGTGTCGTAGGTGGTTTTCGTCTTGGGTGGGGTCCATAACTCAAGATGAATGATTGAGACTCAAGATGAATGATTGAGTGAATGAGTGTAGTTAAAATGTAATTTCTTTTTTATCTTTTATGTAAATATATTATTTTAAGTTAGTTTTTATATAGTGTACTTTAACGGTAGCATATATTATATCAAACTGTGTATTTCAGGTTAAGTGTAAGAAAGGGCCGTGTGGCCCTAACTTTACCTAAAAAAATAAATAATTTTTAATTTAATTTCATTTTTTTCATATTTATCATACAAAATAGGTACATATTTCAAGAATTTTGCAAAACATTAAGAATAAGATTGTCTACTACTAAACCAGACAATTCTTGTCTGTATGTTCTTCATGATGGTTTCTTAAATGTTTTCCGAGTTATTTTGGATACACATCATTATTAATATTATTGTTAATGCTGAAACAACAAACTGTTTTAAAATTGTTTATTGTTTAAATAATAATAATATTAATAGAGATGTGAAGCTAAAATAATTTAGAAAACATTAATAAGACAATTTAGTCAATGAAAATGTTATGCTTCAATAAAATAGAAAACATGAAACTTCTTACCTAACACATTTATATTTAACATAACTCATAAACATTAACATTAACCTAATTTTCACGTTTTGATTGACTAACTTCTTATTTAGCCACCCTTAATGAAATTTATTATAAATCAAAATATAGCAAGGTAAAACAGATTTAAAGAAAGTGCCATAAGAGTATTGAAAAGATTAATAAAAATAATTCTTCAGTTTCTTCTTTGGTATCAAAATTAAAAATACCTAATTTATATATAATTTTAATATTTCATTTGTTCTTTTTATAAAATTATCGCATTAACGTGAATTAAGGTTAAATATTTTTTAAAGACATTATGAATGAATTAAAATTATATTACACCAAGCCTTTTCATTGTAATTTTTATACGTTTATTATAGAATAATAACAAATGTATATGATGTGTCCTTTTTACTTAACAGCTTTTCAGTAATATACTTTAAAACTTTTATTCTATCCCTGCTGACACTAGGGGATAAGGTCAAATCCCAGGGGGGGTTAAGTCAAATATTTGGAAATTTATATGATTAATTTGTCTACAGGGATAACTTGTGAATGTTAAACGTTATTCAAAAGTAAGGGGCTGTTACATAACGCTCCATTTTTAATTATCATTATTGTTATTTTTAATAGCTTATCACCTATCATTTTATACTCTTATTTAGTTTTATAATTATTTGAAAACCATATTTTTAAACTTCAAATTAATTGTGTGTCTTTATGATTTATTCTGGATTAAATGGTTTTTTGTGAAAAATAAATGCGTGGTTGTTTACTGTTTATTTTAGTCAGAACTTACTTATAAAACAAAACAAAAAATTACCATCCAAATAAAACGTAGACTAATAATATTTCCAAAAAGCGTTTTTTAACTAAAACCAATATTGAAAATGTTAGATTTGAAAGATTAAAAGGTTCAAAAGCCAACAATAACACTGACTACTTTAACACAACATTGGGATGTAATGTAAACAATGGGATTTACTTTAACAAAGATTTTAAATTGACTGCCCAAAATGCCTCGATAATTACAGCATGTGTCTGATGAGCGTTGGGCACTTCATAAAGTGTCCAGTTTCGTAGGGCACATGCTGTAATTTTGATTGAACTAATCGAGTTACACTATTTGCTCAGGCGCGTTGAGCACTTCATTTAGTGCCCAATAACAGCAAGTGGCTACGACATAATATATAATAGTTTATATCATAAATATGGCTATCTAATTAACATTCGCTAATGGAACATTAATAAATGAACTTGTTTGATTAGCATCATGATAATAGAATAAATACAAAGGCCTGAATACCGTTGTACTGTAATTTACAACGTGCTCCACTAGACATAAATGCTTATTAATGTAATTAATATCAAACTCGTAATGTAAAAATATGTCCTTCCTTACACAACAGGTTTGCAACGTATCTCATTATTTAAATAGATTATTTGAATGATAAAGCAAGTGTAATTAATGATTCATTGCTTGAAACTAATATTAAATGAGCTCAGTACTCACCTCTGTGGTCAACGCGTAGTAGGTTTTCATCATGAATTCCACCAGCATCGTGACAACTACGGTGAATTTCCTTAGGAAATTTTTAGAGCCTTTTGTAACTGCTGGGAAAGACCTTCAGATTGAAGTAACTGTAATTAATTGTGAGACAGCCTTAAAACTTAATTGAAGTTATTTTGCTTCTATGACTAAAAAATAAGTTGTATAAAAATATTGTTTCAGTAAATCGGAAAGTCTGTTTTCTCTTAGCGATATCCAATTTTCCTATCGCCAATAAATGAGAAAACAATTTAAATAGTTCGAGAGCAAAACATTTATTTTTATAAGTGAGAAGGAAGGTAACTTAACATGCACTTACATATGAAACGTCATGAAATTTAAATATTGAGTTTAAATTTCTTTCACACAAAGATAAACAACGCTATTTACCAAAATTATTCATAATTTCACTCAGAAAAGTTAGGTTTACTGACTTTAAATTCAACGGGCAAAGCAGTGCAGCTCGAAATCCACTTTTTTGGCATATTTGGTTTGATTTCCTTTGGAGTTTTGTCTTGAAACGGATTACTCCAGGCGATTGAAAAGTTGCCAATATTATTCATCTTCAAATAAGTAAACTGTTTACAAACAAATGATTTATCAAAACCTAATAAATTAACTGAGAACACTTTCTGATGTTCCAATAATAAAATCTTTTTAGGTATTTAATGACCGGCATCTTTACAATGATAAAGCTAACCTTTACACTGAAATGTAATATTGTCATTATAATAATAGTATTCTGTAAAATTATTCTTTTTTTATTATATCACAAACAAATACGTCATAAATCCAAGACATTAGCTGAAATATTCAGATCATAGCTTAAAGTGAGTACTTCAATCTCTTCAAGTGGCAGGGCCTCAAAGACCTCGGATATTAGGTTGAGGGTCCTTATACGGATAGTTTGCTTGTTTAAGATAACCACGTAACCACAGGATTGGTTACAGAGTTTCTAACTACTTAATACGGTACGGAGAATGATAACATTCCTTGACGAATTAAGGAATCGTTGAACAATCTCAATCGGAATAACGATTATTGAGTTCTGATATAAACTCATCGTTGATATAGCCAATAAATTCTCAATTTTAAATATAATTTAACCTCTTCGATAGTGTGAACTACCCTCTTGTATAGTGACATAAAAATCTATAAGTACCAAAATATTTTTTTCTGAAATCTACACGTTTTTAACAAAATAATTAATAAACTTTTTTATGAACTAAATAAGTTGTTATTATCTTTAATGGATAAACAAATTAAAACCTTAAGTGCTCATCATAAAACATACTCCTTAGCAATATGTACTACGTGAGGAGTAGGAGACACTGCAATATCTACTTCGTGAGGAAACACTACCGTGTCTCCTAAACGATTAAAATGTATTTTGGCTTTTTTTAAACGCTATAAGCAAGATTTAATTTTGGTATAGTTAAATAATGAAAGGTATGTCAACCGATTGGTGAAGATATGTCTGCGCTGTAAAATATTAAATGATTTTGATAATCACATACAGTTACCACATAAATGTTTTAAATATAGCAAATAAAACAACTCAATCTTTCAGTTGAATTATGGTTTAGTTAAGTCTTCAATTACTACACCGTCTTACTTCTATCACCAAATTGTTAATAAAACTAGCGAGATATTTCAAAGTTTTAAAGATTTGAAACTGCATTAGTTATAGTGTGTAAAAAAGGTCAAAATCATTTGAAAATAAAAAAGTTGTCGCAAACAAATAAGAATATGTCTGCCAAAAAGTATAAACCTCGTCACAAACACTCGCAAAACTAAAAATAAAACTCATATAAAATTAATTTAATTTGAAACCACCCACATATCCTAATTTTTCGATGGGTATAAGGCTTGTTAATTAAAATCAACGGAGTTTATATTGTTGGCAAAATACAGGCTGAGTTTTAGATGCCCTCCCTAATCTTTTACCACAACCTTTTAATATACCAATCTCAGAATAAACCTAAACTTTTAAGGATAGTATAAGTACTTCATATCGTTGTGATTCAACATTTTAAAGTAGATTTTTACACTGACTTCAATGCCCGATCCATTAGAAATATATGTTACCGTTTATATATTGATTACAAGTTAAAAACAGTGATATCTCAAAACAAAAAAGAAGATGGGTCACAACACCACCTTTAGAGATAGACGCACAAAACTCCGAACAACTACAAACTCCTATTTATGACAGTGCTTGACTGACTTTTTACATTTGACTACCGTGCCCGTCTAAGTTGATCCGATTACGACGAACCATAGTTATAATTAATAAAAATTAAAAAAAATTCCCTTAAAAATATTCTTTTATAGTTAAAACATTAACTTCGTAAATAACAACTCATTTCTTAATTATTTTTTATTTTCTGCCTTAAAATTGTTACTTCAGTCAGAAATCTCTTGTTTCATATTTTATCGCTCTGTCTGTGCTGTCACCTAATAATATAAACTTTTTTTGCAAATATGTAATTAGTCTTTAGTTTCTAACTTTAATGTAAGTGGAAGTGGGTGCAAATAGTTTTTTTTCTTGTGAAGACTCAGTTCTACGCACAGGTCATTGACCTATGTGGGACTTATTATTTCATATATAACCTTCAATGTATAATATATTTTATGTAATGTAAGGAAATAAAGACATTTTTGATTTGATTTGATTTATATTTTAAATAACTGTGCTCATTTCAAAATAGTGGATCGAGCTCCCAAAAATGTTTGAGAGTCAAAATGGCATAGAATTGGCTCAACAACGACTGCTGGTGTTTACTTGTCATTACTAGCTTTATATTGAAAAGCTAAAGCTAGATAATGACAAACTTGTAAAAAACAAACATGGGTACAAATTGAGTACGAAATAAATTTGCAAAAAGGCTTAATATTTTAAGAACGAGGCACTATTAAAAAAACGATTGCGGCATTGACACGCCACTGTAAAATCTAGTTTAATATTATAGGTCACAACACGACCTTTACATTTGTAAACAATATATCCAATTTGGTTGCCGAATTTGGCCACCCACTCAAAATGAAGTATTAATACCCAACAAAGTTTGGGGATAGTCTGAAGGAGAAATGTTAAATCTCCTTGTATAATAGTAGTCGATAAATGGTTATCGAGCTCTGACCACCATTTATGGCGGAAATATGGTGTGTAAAAATAAGTATTCATTCTTTGTCTAATTGTTGGTTATCGGAGTTTTTCTACCTATACACCTGGCCTTCAACCAAAGCCGGACAAAAATCTCATGATGATAGGTCCAAGGACCGTGGGGGCGAGCGCAATTGGCCCGTCACGTACAATCCCTTTTTGTAGGTAACGTTTTCCAGGTAAAAACTCCGAGCAACAACAAAAATATGACATTAACAAACATATTAAAAGAAACTTTGTATGTATACTATTAAATTGGAATAATTTTATTGGGCGTTGTGCAGCTCAACTCATAATATTAGCCTTTGAAATTATTTTGAGATACGGTGTATTTCAATGGAATTTAAAAATGATGTATCCAATATACCTCTTTTTGCGGCTATCCAGGTGTTTTTATCGAAAAAGTACCTTTAATTACCATTGCTAAACGAAGCCATAAATATTTTAGTAAGAATATCATAAATGTGTATTCCAAATATAACTTCCCCGATCCTAGCTCGAGGGCATGACAGTGATAAGGTCATGTGTACAACAAACCGCTCTCGTAAAACGCGACAGCACGAAATATGTTAAGCAATTACTAATTCTGGAAAAAGAGAAGTTTAATAAAACTAACCGTATTATTCCACTGGAAAGGAAACACTATAATTAGTGCAGGGAGATAGAGTTGGATTCTAAAATTCTCATTTAACAGGCTGATAAATGGTGGAGAGGTCGAACATACAATTGGGAGCATCATGCTAAAATTCACAAAAAATCCAACTTGGGTAAAATGCCGCCATCTTAAAAAAATTCCGGTCCGTGTTTTTCTAAAGAATTTTTATTAGCACGAACACCATAGGAGATACAAAAAAAGTGTAAATGGCTATATTTGCAGAAAAAAATTCAAATATAAATAGTTTTATTATGTACAAGAATTGTTGATAATAACTGCTAATATTTTTAATTTTCTAATATGTTTTAATTGAAATACCCCGCCGTAAAGAATTCATGTAAAATTTGATGTAAAATACATTCCTTAGGGGGCGGATTTCTTTGACCTCAATAAATAATAAATAATACCGACATAATCTTGATAAAAATTCTAGTTATTTGACACCTCAATCATCAAAATTGGTTCACTAAAATTGAGTGGGTAAGTTCACAAAATATATTCCTTAAAGAATTTGTACAAATATTTCCATAAGGAACAATTTTTTGTGAGCTTACCCATGCTTTTATTGTGAACTAATTTTGATGATTGATGTGTCAAACAACGGAAAAATTTAAATTCACTGAGTACCCATTAGGTATATCTGCTGCCACGGAGGTATTTTTAATGTATCAGCGTTGTTCTTCGTATTTTATTGTTATTACCGCTTCAATTAAAGATACTTGATAGTTGTATGCGATAAACGAAATCCAATTTTGGATATTTGAATTATTTGACGCAGGTAATGTAACCAGTCTTAAGAGTCTATTACCAAGACTCCATGTTACCAAGATATCCAGCAATTGCTTCTTTTTTTCAAAACCTATATATCTTGATTACATCTAATTTAATTTTAATAAAACGTGTACGTCGTTCAATGTTATGAAAAAATAACAAAAATATTATAATACACAAATAGTTTTAAATTCTTAAATAGCGATTTATGAATACAAATACATAAATAGCGGACAAATATTTCAAATTGCATGACAGAGTCTTAGGAAGTGTGCACACCAATTATACATGTTTAATAAGATACATTAAATCTTCAAACGAGCATTCCTTGAAAGATTAGAACCACGAGAATTATCTTTTACAAGAACACAGAGGTTAATAAATACACAACGTGATTTTTTTATAAAGTGAGGTATGTATTTTATTTATTTACATAATTTGAAATATACAACAGCACATATGCGAACATTTATCTTCTTACTAGTCGAACTTTTTACTTTAATTATCATTGTCTATACAAACAATACTTTTGTTTTTTATCAGTAAATGTTTTACAATAGAAAATGTTAAAATATCTCGAAACAATATAAATTCATATTTAAATTCGTTATTACATTCATTCCATTCGACTAAATCATTTCATTGCAGTTTCGATTTCTTAACTGCTATCCTAACTATATCAGGGCGTATAACAGTTTTTGGGGATGAAAACAAAACTCACTGCAGTATGCGAAAAATAACCATAGACTAACCTCGATCAATAACGATAAACAAACAAAAGAAGCAACATAAAAAATAAAGTTAAATCCCATTAATTTATTAGGTCCCATAAAATATCATAAAACTTGTTCTGATCCAGAATAAATATCAGGAGAGTTATATGTTTTAATAGACCGTGCTACATCCAAAACGATGTGTTTTAGACCCTTAATCTTGGTGTTAAATTAAATCTCAAAACCCCATGATGAGCACTAAGGTGGTTAGACTTCAATAACTTTAAGGACTTCGCCATAGGGAACCCATTTTTAAGGGATCCCCGTGTCATAGGTTTAGGAAATGCTGTAAGATTTGTTTTTATATATTTGTTTATATCTTAGACTAGCAGATACCCGCGGCTTCGCCCGCTGAGAGGATAACGATGTTTATTATAACTAATTATTCGTAGTGTGTATTATTTAAAAATTACCAAATAGACTGATCGATTTTAATCATTTATCCGAACTATCAGTTTTTGAGCTTTAATTACAGCCTTAAAGAAGCAGATAGTGATTCCATCCCAGATTGAAATGAGAAAATGAGCGTTTCCTCGATGGATTTTATTTTTCCTTAATATGGTATGAATTGGTTACCGTGTGTTAACACATTAATTTAGCAGTGTATTCTTCAAAATACTAAAATTTCCTAGATGATCCACCATTTAACTTATGGAATTGGGTTTCTATTAGTTTGAATAGAAAATGACATTACCACTTTACGGGTTTGAACCAACATTCATATCGCACAGCGCTCTCGCTTAAATACTGCCATCCAATTTTACTAATGAGAATTTGAGGCATATGAAATGTATAACTAACGTAAATTACAATTAACAGTGCAAGGGGCGGTCTCCATGCCTTGCACCAACACCGGAATGTAGCATATTAATAAAATAGACCAAAAACTGTAAAAAAAAATAAAAAGAGGAGGTTTTGGCCAAAAACGAGGAAATCTTATCCCCCAAAATGTTTGTAATCACACTGAAGATTGGATTACTTATTTAGCACATAGAAATAGCCTCGTAGCTTAGTAGAAATAGTCAATTATTCTAACTTAGCCTAAATGCCTTCGGCCAGCAAGCAAACCCTTCTAAAATTTTTAATTTAGAAAACCCCGACTCTAGGCTAATCTTTTAAAAATTTATGGAATGAAATGCCCATGAATAGTTTTAAGATTCTAGTTAGATTACTTCGCCTTATACGTAAAACGCACGAGAAGCCTAAGTGGTATCCGCCCAATATACAGTAGATAGCCTTAATCGTTTTGCACAGTTTATTCTTTTAGTTGATGAAAAATCTGTATTATTCTCTTGAAAATGGCCCAAAGGCCTATTTTGATGGAAACTAATAATGACAACCATTTTTAATTTTAGCTAATTTCCCCTATAGGAAAGAAGCTATTACCGTAGGTCTCATGGTAAGACCTAAGTCCAAGACCATGAGAACTTATCGTTTTGGGGCCCCCCGAAGCAAAAAACACCGTTCGTTTGAATTTTTATACATACAGGGTGTTCAAAAAATGAAGGGCAGTAATTTACGTAGCGATTCCTTGGGTCAAAATAAGCAAAAAAGTTTATACAGTGTGTAAATTAAGTATGGAAACAAATCTGTAATTTTGAAACCAAAAAATATAGAAATATTTCATATATGGCATTGATTGTTAACAAAGGTTCTAAAATTTTATACATTGAAAATATTTTTTAAGCCCCCTAACAGGGTGGGGGGTTATTGGATATTCTAATTTACCTTTTAAACGGGTTACACTGGGTAAGCCAAACTGTGGATACCGTTATTAGGTGGAAAAGTGGAAGTTTTTGTCAAATCCTAATTTCGCTCCAGCCCCCAAAATACGGTGTTTTGAGGACAGCCCTAGAACTTCAAAATCAAACCCCTATTGAGTAACCCCTCATTTTGAAGAGTTTGTCAAAACATACGCAATGTTGCAAACCTGAAGTCGATATGTTACCCCTAGCCTAAATTGCAAGCATTCAAAAATTTGATTTGGTAAAAAACACCCATTTCACCAAACCTAAATTTTAAATGCTTGCTATTTAGGCTAGGGGTGACATATCAACTTCCGATTTGCACCATTTTTGACGTTTTGAAAAACTCTTCAAAATGAGGGGTTACTAATAGAGGTTTGCTAATAGGGGTTACTAATAGAGGTTGGGATATCGACCTCGGGTTTGCGCCGTTGTATTTCTTTTGACAACCCCTTCAAAATGAGGGGTCACTAAATAGGGGTTGATATTTGAAAAAAATTAAGTTACTCCCTACCTCCCACCCTATTAGAGGGGGTGAAAAATATTTTCGATGTAAAAAATTCCGGAAACTTTGTTAACAACCAATACCACAAACAAAATATTTATATTCATTTTGGTTTCAAAATTATAGATTTGTTTCCATATTTAGTTTACACACTGTATAAACATAGGTCCTAAAGTGCTCCGTTTTCCGAATGTGTGTCTGTTTATGATTTTTACATATTTACTAATCACATCTCACGAACCAGTTAACGTATGAACTTCAAACTTGGTATATGGATACCCACTATTAAGAACTATTTTTGTAAGAAGTGTAGATTTTTCTATTTTGTTCCAATTTAAAATGGCAACTGTTTTTTGTTTTAAAGCTAAATATATTAAAACCCGTAAATTTTAGAAAAAGTATAAAAGAGACAAAAAAGTTGAGAAATTTAATCTAATTAACGATGATATTAAGATTATAATAATAATCGGACAACTAATAATGGAGAAATTTTAAAAGTACCGAATAAAAACATGCAATTGTTAGACAGAATGTTCTAAAGAACCATGTTTTTATGTAGAAAAGACTGTTACCACGATAGCGGCCGTAAAATGATTCGATCTTTATGACATTTGGTACTGACATGTAAAGTGGTAATCACTTGGAAAACTTCGTAAACCAGCACGATCGGACCACCGGAAGGGGCGGGGGGTAAAGCGGGATAAACTCCCCCCAAAAAGGGTTTTTTGAGTTTTGCACATATAAAAAAAAATCTAATTTTTTTAGCACCATTGAATTCAGCTAAAAAAATAATTTAGGACTGTAAATCACTGCTCTATGTCCATAGGATACCGAAATATTGAAAATGGTAAACACGGTACGTTGTCCCAATGTTAACCTTATGGGAAATAAGTAAAATTCTATACCTCGCTGTTTTCTCAAAATATCTGAATAAAGCTTGGTTTATGGCTTCATCTAGATGATATCTAATGTGCTTTAGTCTAAAATTACTGATATTTCCATTTTCGTGGCAGCAAACCTTCATACCATTCCCATTCCCCATGTTATCCTTATTGGAAATAAAATAAAAAAATGTATATCTTCCTAACTTCTTAACATATCTTGATAAAACTTGGTAAATGACTTCTTCTAGTTCAGATCTAATAAATATTGAATGGTTTTACACCCAGTTTTATTATACATGTTGCAGCAAACCTGCTTACTCTTTCCTCGTGTTATTCTTATGAAGCTTACAAAAACAAGTCAAATCTCGCTATGTTGGATGGGAATATGTTCGTTTGCATTTGAAATTCGCTGAGGCTGCAGGTCTGCTGTAACTGGGAAATTATAATTCATCCTATTTTTAGCCTTCTTAGAGAAAATATTTTAAAATCGTTTCTTCTTACGCATCTAGAACCTTAAGAGAATATTTGTGCTAAGTTTAGTGGCCCAAAGGCAGTAGTTTTTTAGAAATCGGTTCAATGAGTCGGTCAGTCAGTCATTCAATAGTTTTTGGCTTTTACATATATAGGTAGATGTATGGCCATAGTTTGAAAAAATTCCAAAGGTTATCAAAAGAATTAAACATTTTCTAAGCCAATGATAGGAAAAGTATCTTCCGGACAAAGCTGGGGAAATTTGTTGTCCTTAATATTAAAGCAAATGCAATCGAAAGCTCAAAGAAATTATAGTAATAAAATAATTGCTTAATGCTTACGAAGACCCTATTGAAAAGTTGATAACCAACCATATCAAAAAGATTTAGTAGAAACTAAATTTCCACAAAAATTAATCACAAATACTTGGTCTGATATAAAATTAAAAGTTCACTGACAAAGTTTAACAATTTTCACCTAAGTTTAAAGTTTTTAGTTTGAAATAAGTCCAACTCGTCTCTGGTTAATCTAACACCAACTAATTCACAAAAACTGACTAAACGATTTGCACAATATTTTCTCCTTTGCGCAAGTTCTAGTTCGATTTAACAGATAGATAGACAAGGATTTGTATTCATACCATCAATCTTTCCATATTCATTATGAACATGTTCATAAAAAAAGATATGTCGCAGTAGAGAAAATAACAATTTCAATAAAACAAAAAATAACAAAGTCCTTAAGAATTAATTGCCTGATTCTGGAAAAAATCCGTTACAAGCCCTGCAGTGTTGATTTTCCGTGGAAATGTATAGGTTTTAGTTGATTGTAAACAAAATGGTTACAGTAACAATTTCTTAGGAAATAATCACAAAATTAAAAAGGTTTGGGGTGATGAGTTTTTAAAACCATATGCTCTTATACTCAAGTTACTAACAGCTTGGGATCTACTTAACAGATGAGTAATTAATATCTGATTATATTGTTGCTCAACTTGATCAATTGCGTACGTCTCATGTATTCAACGTTTGCTAGGATTAGATGAATCTTATTCATAAAGATCTTAAATGAATATATTTAACATACTTCACAGATAATGCGTAAATCAAGTAACCATGATGATTATTCATTGTGACACTGTGGATAAGAGTACATTAAAAATTTGAAATCAGAACTTTATCTTTATGTAGCAATATGTTCTGATTTAAATTTTGAACGCATCGCACTTATGATGTTGATATACTTTTGAAGCAAAAACTTAACTGTAACCTTAAAACAGGCACTATAGCTTACAATTAATTAAATATTCGTTCATTATAGAACTAATGAAGTATCTGGTTCACAACTATGAAGACCACGGTGAAACACAAACCATTGTAATTGAATAGGTGAATAAAAATGTATACAGTATTTTAAAGTTAGAATTACTCAGAGTTGTCTTTTTTAATACTAATCCTTACGTAGGTTCTAACCTTATGCCATAAGGCTTGATCTAGATAGGTTTAGGTGTCAAATTATTCATCCATCAAATAAAACAATTTTACCTTCAAAAATGGTTTGTTGGTGCTCTCTTCTCCAAATACAAGAAAGCTAAAACATGTTACGACTGTTAAGAAGTTTCATACTGTTTAAGTTTGATACTTAAACTATCCGTTTAAATTAAAGTTATGTTGCATATGCAAATTAAACTAATATGTTTTGTCACTTATTTTACCAGTGATTGCTCTTCCCTCAACAATCGTTTTATTTTTATAAAGTGTTATAAGAACATTTCTGTTATTTTGTTATGTTTTAGTTATTGCCTTAAAGTTACATTTTTGACTAATATTTATTTGTTTTACAACCTTAATATTTTCCATTATTATATTGTTCCTTAAACTTCTCATACCAATTTATGGGGAAATGGTTCATATAAAGAAAGACCTCTTTTATAAAAAAATGCTTCCTTTATATCAAACAAAAATGAATCACAAGTTCAGTTTTCAGTAGTTTTTCAGTTATAGCATGACGTTATATTCTATTAACATTTTTAGTTTATCCCCTTTTGTATTATAACAAACAATTTTTATGAAAACACTTTATACTACTTTAAATGTAATTAAATATGTTACTGTTACTAACATTTGTAAAATATTTTTGTGATTAAGATACATTACAACCATCGTAAGGGAACCTTACGACCTTAGAAATGTTTTATTGTTCTGACATAACAATAAATGAAATTGATCATTTTTTAAATAAAAGGACGTGCAAAATATCTTTTTTTTAATTAGATTTTAGGCCCCAAAAATTAAAAATCATTAAAAATGAGAGTGACCATACTAAACTAATTCCCTATTACAAAATGAGATCCTGAAACTCTGCTGCATGCTGTCTTCAGCTCAAGGACAAATAAGGCACTGAAAGAAAAACAAACCGTTAGTTATAAAGTCAAAATAAAAGGGTTTTCATTCTTGTGAGAATCTACACTTAGTTTCAAAGCTAGAACTCAACATAAATATTTTATAAGGGTAAATTTCATAGACAAAAGACTGCACAGTAACAATAAACTTTCTATGATGTTTAAGATAGTAGTGATGATACTGATTCTTCATCGGTTTATCGCTTTATAGCCTGCACATAAACTGTTTTTAAGTAGATTTATTCACATTATTACTTGCAGTCTAGAAGTATGCTATATAATCACTAAGAAATTTATATTGTTTGTTGCTTTGATTATTTTTTAAAAATTCTAATATGTAAAACCGTATACAACAACACATTTTAGTCCGGTAAACTTTACATGGAATAACTACTTTTATTTCTTTATTCAGGTAATTTCATCACTAATTTTAGTCGGTTTTTTTATCTCTAATAAAATAATCTTAGGTTAGTACACAATTTTCAATTTCTAGCAATAAAAATCAGCCTTACCTTGGCGAGGATTTTATCAGACATTGATAATTATATGTTATTGATTTTACTCTTGTAATTCTTCTGACCTGAAAATAAATTAAAGTGTGAATTTCGGAATTAATTCAAATTACTTTAATTTATGACAAATTTAAATTTAAAAGTCTTGTCAATTGGCTTTTTTTCTACTAATTAACTTTAGAAATGACAATCTAAAATGTTTATAATTTAATATAAAATATTTTATATGTTAGACCTATATAACTCTAATATAATTTAATTTTTTTTGGGTACCTTAAGCTTGTTTACATTAAATCAATTTTCTGTCATTTTTGTACAAGAATGTATTAAAAACGTTTATTTTCATAATTTGATATTCATAATAGAAATACAAAACGTTGTTTTGCGTATTCTCTAATTTTTAACATGTATATTCCTGAGTAAGAAGACAAGTATGACAAGAAATGAGTCATACCATATATTTCTATAATCTATAAACATAAATAATACATATATGCTCATAAAGATGTACTTTAAACCATATGTACCACTGAAACAAATATAATATCCTTGATTAGATAAGCTGGAGAAATATTTCACTAAGCATAATTATATTTGAGACTTTACTGATTGACTCACAGAGGCCGCGGGCTAGACGGTGCTCTCCTTGTGTCTGAGAGCGGTCTGAGTCTCGGCGTTCCTTAGAGAGGGCGCGACCGTCTCGCTGCTAGGCCAGCCCTTCTGCCATCTCACTGGCACGTCCGTTATCTGGACAATAACATTGTTTTTTGTAGGTTTTTATCAAAAACAAGATCGTGGTAGATATGACGATAGGATAACATAGCATAAATCATATGTCAATATGTAGTTGAACTTTCAATGAACGTTTCTTTTTTCCAAAATAATAATTAAATGATGGTAATCATTAAAAATGGTAATCAAACCCAGAATAATCAAAGTCGACAGTATTTCTACAGAATATCTACATTATTATCCTTTAGTGTTTCTCTTATATAAGGTACTCAGCAGGGTATCTTTCTTATATTAATAGTTTTTTATAAAATAATCAAATATTACTAAATAAATTATGTAACAAATCATTTACAAAGCACTTGGCTTATGACTGAATAGTGGTAGTGCGTACCACGTGGGTGTAGAGGGGCAGAGGGGCAGTGACGTGTGACGTGTCCCAGGGGGGCACCGGGGACAGCTCCACCCCCACCTCTATCTCCTCCACCTCTGCAAACACAGGCCAACATCTGTCAGTCCGTGCATACGAGAAACCACTCCATCCATCCTTTTATTCTGAATAAATGTAAAATCTCAATGTTGTTTTTATTTTTGGAAAAGTTATTTAAACAGTAATTTATTCATGTTTTGAATGCTTATCACTCTCCTTAATTATGGTCCTTATTTGGTTTGTTTATTTTTTAGTTATGTTTTTAAGAGAATAATCATATTTTGTTCGTGTTTTTACTCTCATGTAAATCAATTAACTAATCTTGTTGCCTCTGTCACCTTAAAATACTTTACGCACAAGTTAAATTTATTAAATTTAGTGTTATCGATTGTGAAGTTCAACTCGAGGACTGTTAGAAACGGAGATAGCCTGATTGACATTTCTCAAGAAACGTTGGCCTTATGAAAACGTTTACGACAGCTGGGTGCCGCGTAAAAAATAAACTGCAACAAAACTCAAAATAAATTCCTGCAAAATACCACCTTTTAAATTAATATAGTGACATTTGAAAACGGGAAGAGGTGTCTGGGTTTTTTAATGGAACAGGCATGACAGAGTATTTAAATCACAACACGTTGAGCACTGGAATACAAATTACATTTCTGTTTTCACCTTTAAAGCAGAAAAAATGAGAATTTATGTATAGAAATGGAAACCAACCGGTGGTGTGGGGAATGACGTCTGGGTTACAATCGTCCTCAGCGGAAGGCGCAGGCAGGTTGACGGAAGTTTGTGCGGAAGTGGCTTTGTCGTACACTTCAGGCTTAGGCCCAGCAGCTCGTCTTCTCCGCTTGAGCCGCAGCGTAAGCACGAATATAAGCACGATGAGGACCAGGCCGGCGAAAGCACCAATGCCCATCAGCATCAGCGGGTCAACGTCGTCCATACCGTAATCTAATCACAAGTGTACATATTAAAAAAGAGGGATGAATACAAATTTATATACATGTTTCTAAACTTTTACTATTTATTTTATAATGCTAGTATTTTATTCATATTGCTACTGTTTTTCAGTATCTCGTATACTGAAAAAAAGGTTAAATACATGTCGGTTAGCCTCGTGACTCTTGGCAATCTTTGGATGGATTTCGCGTTTCGGCAAGTTACACTTGCCATTTTCAGGTCCTCAATAACTTGAAATTTTCTTCACCCATCTAATGCGTTACAATTTTAAGTTCCTTCACACGAACACAGAACAATGACCGGAACACGTAAACACATGTAGGCTTACTTTTTACATAAGTTTGAGTCGGGACTCGACTCACGAGGTACATGCACCACTCCGCCGGTTCTGGTTTCAATTTTGTAAAAAGTAGACCTACAAGTGTCCATATGTTCCACTCAGTGCTGTATGTTTGTGCGAATGTACTTAAAATTGTGACGTATCCGTTGGGTGAGGTGATCTTCCAGTTTTTGAACATCCGAATATGGCAAGTTTAAATTGCCGGAACGCGTAATTGATCAAAAAATTGTCAAGGATCACAAGGCTTACTGACAGAAATTTAACATTTTTATTTCGCTGCATTTTATTCCACCATATTAAAAACAAATCATTATACTAATTCCCTAAGGAATATCTTGTGTACAACAAAACTCCTTTATTTGTAAACCGATTTTGATGATTGAGGTGTCAAAATTAAAGGGAATTCCCTGCAGAAGTCATGTAATAATTTTCATCGCCCTCAGTCCAATGTGCTTTGCCCCACTGGGCTTTAGTTTTCATATATTTTAAATGGAAGTATATTTTACCAAACATATGGTATATCAAAATTATTTTTATTTGAGTAAACAGCTGTCTTGAGGAAAACTATAATATCTGCCTTCTGTCTCTTTGATATTTATTTACATTTTTTGGTTTTTGTTTCAGTTTACTACAACTACCTCATGGAAGCATTAATGTCTTGGTAGATTTTTAATATTCAAATAGAAAAAAATTAAATCTGTTGTAGAAAACAAATCAGTTACATAAAATAATTTTAATGAGTGGGTATAGAAAACGTAATAAAGTAAACCAATAGATTTAATTTCACTAACACCAAACTAATATTTCACTTCAAACTGCTTGTCTAAAAGAAACTCCTGATACATTTTTTAAAGCGGAGACAAACTAATAGAAAGTTCTATCTAAAAAGTGTTTCAACCTCCAAGTTGTACTCCAACAAGGGTTTTACTCTCCAAGAATAAATATGCAGGATTAGGAAAAAGGAGGATAGCATGGGAGATATGATTACTGGTTTGCATATAGGAAAAATACCTTCTGAAAGAAGTACAGCAATTAGTTATCCATAATCAATTATTCAAAGTTTGAAGGAGACTAAGTTTTAACCATGGGCCTCCCAGCCACAAAAACAAAAAAACTATATTTTTATGGATAAGCAAGTCCTAAATGCCAATTGTTGGAGAAGTAAGTCCTATATCAGGGAATGGTGGGATTGCCTGAAGGTGGCCTTCAAGACGCTGAAGGTCTGGAGGTTGACAGAGGTCATGATAAAAAAATGTTGTAGTCATTAGGATTCGTATGTGAACGAATGAAAGAAAGAAAACTGAGAACCAGATAAAGAGAGAAAACTGTGCATTTTGGATGTTGGGAGTTCAATGAAAAATTGATGATAAAACCCTAATCAACAGGAACCAAGGACCCAATAGTAGAGGCTCTAAAGTTAGCCTCACATTCAGGTTCGAGATTAATTCTACACAGCCCGAAGAAATTCACAAGGGGAAAATCTATAAAAACAAAACTTAACTGTACCTCAAGGGAGAGAAAATATAGATTAATTATATTAGACTTCATTTTAAGCAAAGACAAATCATAAACAATAATGATATTCCATTTAGAAAAATATTACAAAATTCGTAAGACAGCTTGCAAAACTTCAAAAAATCTATGCAAATTCTTAGAAATCAAATGAAAAAATACAACAACTAAAGAGAAACTACAACTATAATCGTATTAACGCTAAGATAACACAAACCTATAAGGTTTAAACTAATAATTATATCAAATTTGTCAAAAACCATATAATATATACCTGCTCCAAGTTGACAACATTTTCTCTCATCATTTATAAATTGTTAATTTTATTTACTGGAAACGACTCGTATTTTCTAAGATTAATTATTGAAGCTGACAACACTTTGCAATTCGGCTGTAAATCTAAAGAAGATGGCACACCATACCAATGTTCGACAAAATGACTGACATAGATAGTATATAATATACGATAAAATATTTTTAATACGTTCTCTAGCACTTTTTACTGAATTGCGTATGTGTTTCCTAATCCACCTACCTGAAACCCTCTGGTACAGTATAGTGTGTTCGTATTTCTCAGTAGTCCCCAGAAGCTGCACGGTGCCAGGACTGCGGCCCTTGCCGTTACTGGAGTACACTGTGATATTGTACGTGACACCGGGCTCCAGCTCGGTCAAGTTGAACTCCACTCGCCCCCGAACACTGATATTGCGGACCAGGTACCCGACATTGTCCCGCACCTCGGCTACGAACTGCTGCGGCAACCCGCCATCGAACCCTTTGGCACACCTCACTTGCAGCGTTCTGTGGTCTCTGTATGCGATCGTACAATTGGACGGAGTGTCGGGTATGCCTAAAAGAAATCACAGTGGTAATTTTAACATCATATTACAGAAAATAATTCCATTTAACGGCCTATAAAGTATTTAACAAATAATCACAGCCCTAACTCAACAGTATCATTCACTTTTAAAATAATAGTTCGATAATTATCTACGATAAAGTTTACTTCTTTTGTTATGGAGAAACATATTGTATTTAATCATACTTTATATTAAATCATGTAATAAATATAGGAGACAGTTGAAGCTTTATTGCCAATCCGACCTGCTTGGAGTTTATTTGCATACAGAGGCTCTATAAGTTTCCACATCGGCAGTCAATTTCAAAGTATATTACAAAAGTCGTAGCAAAAGACATAATATTGCATGTTTATTCTCTTCGCAACTTTTATAGCTTTCTTTGTAGAATTATTTTTGTACCATTTACTATCAAAAACAGCGAATGAAGATGTCATTGAACGTGGTAATATTATTTTACTGACCATCAATAGCTAAACAAATCAATAATTTATTTGGAGAAGAAATTAGCGTCACAGTTTTAAATCATAATACTTTTACACTTGTTTAATAATAATAAAATATTTATGTAGTGGGTTCAGGTCATTTAGTTTTACAGCAAAAGACCATCATAAATCTGATATCTTATGGGCGTCCGTCCATTTATGAATCCATAAAACAGCTCATTCGCCTTTTCGCTTATATTTATTGCTGGATCTCGCCTATTAAATTAGGTTTTCATAAAACCCTGAAGTATTATATTTATATATGGTATTGTAGTTTCGGTTTTTGTGGCTCGCGTTAAAGTTATAAACTGTTAAACGACTTTTTTGGATCCAATTATTACAAAGTAACATCCTCGATGCAATGAAATTAATTTAGTCATTTAATTCTTTAATAAATTTGTTCGTTTATAGAAAGATCTACATGCATGTGTTCCAACGTAAATTAAATCAACAGGTTACCAGCAGGAACGATGTGGAAGACACAAGGCACTGCCTGGGAGCCGATCTCGTTGCGGCCCCAGCACATCAGTGTGCCGTAGTCGGACTCGACGACGGGCGTGTACGAGGCAACGCTGCTGCCGCCTGTCGGCACCGACTCGAAGCTGTCCACGGTCCGGCCCGGCACGGCGGAGTTGTTGAACGTCCAGCGGAACCACCGCACTGGAGGGTTGCCGTCCACCTGACAGCTGATGGTCAGCTTCTCCAGTCTCGCGGCGCCGTAGACGCGCTGCTGGCTGGTGTGGCACTGCGGCCCGACTGCAACACCATCAACACAGTTTCGAGACCCGATTTAAGCTATTAATATTAGTGTACCATTTATGTACTTTGGTGTTATATCGAGGCCGCCCTCATAGAGCGCGCTGCGGCGGTGATTTTAATTTATGTTATCATAAATATGTTTGTAGGACTTTCCTCATTTCGTTACGATTCGAACGATACCAAATGAGTCAACTTTCGCCCGCCAAAACCCGTTGACAGGTGATGCGCGCGATCCTGTCAACGACCAGACCTGGGCCTACTTGGAGGGGATTTGGCGGGCGAAATTATGACTAATCTGGTATCGTTTGATTCGTAACATGACTAGGAAAGACCTACTAACATATTTATGATAACCTCACCTAACATAACCGCTGCAGCGCGCTGTATAAGGGTGGCGATCGAGTGTGGACGATAGCGGCGGTGACGACGTGAACACTCAATCCTCGCTGACATTGCTGCCTTCTGGGAGGCAGAACACAAATACCGTTCATCATAATTATTTGGACAGTAAGTCGATTAAAGTACGTTCTTCCCAATGATGTAGTTATTTTGGTATCCAGCAAAACAGTCTAAAACAGTGGTCTCCGTATAATACCAAAGTACCTGAATGGTAAATATTATTTTTTTAAAGCCAAGCCAATTTATACGTTTTTCAATTTATTCTAGTCATTATTAAAAGAGCAAATATAAATGTAAATATTTGAAACTGCTTAAGAGTAGAACAAATTTACGTTCACGTTAAAGAGTTGAATTTTTGTTTCATGGCATACACTACTTTTTATTTTATTTTAGGTTACAGCTGTAATCGCTTGTGAAGTTAAAAAATTCCCGCACTTCAAAATAGATATAAAAATTTAAAGAATTTACACTTGACATCCAGGTGGAAAGGAGGGCTCTCGCCGTCGCCCTCGGAGTTGGTGGCGACGCAGGAGTAGCCCCCAGAGTGCGCCCTCGTCACGGACTGCAGCACGAGCGTCTTGGTGCTGATGAATGTCCCGGCCGAGGCGTTGTTGCTCACTGGTCGTCCCTGCAACGCAGCCAGTACCATGAGAGTTGGTGGCGACGCAGGAGTAGCCCCCAGAGTGCGCCCTCGTCACGGACTGCAGCACGAGCGTCTTGGTGCTGATGAATGTCCCGGCCGAGGCGTTGTTGCTCACTGGTCGTCCCTGCAACGCAGCCAGTACCATGAGAGTTGGTGGCGACGCAGGAGTAGCCCCCAGAGTGCGCCCTCGTCACGGACTGCAGCACGAGCGTCTTGGTGCTGATGAACGTCCCGGCCGAGGCGTTGTTGCTCACTGGTCGTCCCTGCAACGCAGCCAGTACCATGAGAGTTGGTGGCGACGCAGGAGTAGCCCCCAGAGTGCGCCCTCGTCACGGACTGCAGCACGAGCGTCTTGGTGCTGATGAACGTCCCGGCCGAGGCGTTGTTGCTCACTGGTCGTCCCTGCAACGCAGCCAGTACCATGACAATTGAAAGCAGCTTCTATTAAATATAAAATGCATCGTAGGAGTGCCACATACTGTATTTCTCGTCATGGATATTTTACTGATGGAAAACTCTTTTTACTGATTATTGTCACAGCTATCACAGGTAGTGTAGGGGCATTTGTCAATATAGGAAAGTCCGTGGGATTTTAAAGGAAGCAATTGTATGATTGGTGGCGATAGATAGGTAATAACATGTAGAATCGTGAACTACCGGGTGTTTTGCCTGAAAGTGTGGCCGAGCTGTGTATGACGTCATACTTCCAAAATGGCCGCCAACGGTGACATTGATGCCTTTCTAGCGCTATAACTTTTTTATGGTTGATTTTATGAAACTTCTTTAAATGAGTTTTTTTATTAATAACAAGATAAGGAACAAAAAAAGTTCTTACAAAAATTTTGATATCTCTTACCAATGTTTAGATATAAGTTGATAAAACATAGTATACCAGGTATCACATAACAGTCCCCCTCTAACATTTTCCTATATTTTTCGAAATCTCAATTCCACACCACCCCCAAACATTGTTGGGTAGTTAATACTTCATTTTGAGAGGTTACCCAATTTTGGCCGCCATCTTGGATCCGCCATGTTGGATTCAAAATATTTTTTTCTAGTATAAAAGTGGTGTTGCGACCCATTATTTCGAACTAAATTTTTTTACTGATTACAATGCCGCAATCCGTTTTTCAATATCTCTATTGGTTCTCATGATTTGAGCACTTTTAATTAATCTATTTTTAACCAATTTAAACATTATAAATCGATCAAATAAGCCCATAGCCACAAAATAATGCTAGATAGTGACGAATAACCACCATCAGTCATTGCTGAGCGATTTACACTTAAATTTCACCAATTTAAATTTTTGGCCGCCATCTTGGAACCGCCATTTTGAAATGAGGTTAAGTTATTTCAAATTTAAAGTTGGTATTGTGACCCAACATTTCAAGTTAGTTTTTTACGCCGAATTCAATGCCGCAAACCGTTTTTAGCTATAAAACTTCATTTTCAAAAAATTCATATTTTTGAGAATTTTATTAGAAACATGTCAATATCTTTAAAACGTAACACTATAATAAAAAAACGGGTTGCGGCATTGAATCCGGCGTAAAAAAATAGTTTGAAATGATGGGTCACAATACCAACTTTATATTTGAAATAACTTAACCTCATTTCAAAATGGCGGTTCCAAGATGGCGGCCAAAAATTTAAATTGGTAAAATTTAAGTGTAAATCGCTCAGCAATGACTAATGGTGGTTATTCGTCACTATCTAGCATTATTTTGTGGCTATGGGCCTATTTTATCAATTTATATTGTTTAAATTGGTTGGAAATAAATTAATTAAAAGTGCTCATATCATGAGATCCAATTGAGATATTGAGAAACGGATTGCGGCATTGTAATCAGTGAAAAAATTTAGTTCGAAATAATGGGTCACAACACCACTTTTATACTCGAAAAAATATTTTGGATCCAACATGGCGGATCCAAGATGGCGGCCAAAATTGGGTAACCTCTCAAAATGAAGTATTAACTACCCAATAATGTTTGGGGGTGGTGTGGAATTGAGATTTGGAAAAATATAGGAAAACGTTAGGGGGAGGACTATTATGGGATACCCGGTATACTTTGTTTTATCAACTTATATCTAAACATTGGTAAGAGATATCAAAATTTTTGTAAAAACCTTTTTTTCCTTATCTTATTATTAATAAAAAATGTCCTGTAAAAATGTTCATAAAATTAACCGTAAAAACGTTATAGCGCTATAAAGGTATCAATGTCACCGTTGGCGGCCATCTTGGAAGTATGACGTCATACACCAGCTCGGCCACACTTTCAGGCAAAACACTCGGTAGTACACGATTCTACATGCCATTACCTATCAATCGCCACCAATCGTACAATTGCTTCCTTCAAAATCCCACGAAATTACATATGCCCCTGAACTATAAGCTGTGACCCAGTAAAGACAAATAATAATGCCATTCAAAATTGCATAATGAGTTACGTCATCTTTTTTACGAAGACGACATTCGATACGAAACTCAACTGTGTACTCTATTAATATCTACTTGGGAGGATTTTTCTAATCATAAATGACAGTCTCGGTGCTTCCTGGACGTCGCTACCTCATGCACATAAGTGAATACTATTAGATGAGGCGCATGTAGAATAATTTATTTTTTTCAGCTATCTACATTTTAACCGCTTAAATCTAACAATATGTAATTTTATAACTAAATCGTATCGTGCTTTTGATTTAAAATGTTGTTCTCTATTACCTGAAATCTACGTAATTATTATGTGTAGTTTTTATTTCTTAAAATTAAAATACTAACCTATGTTTATACATGAGAACTTAGGGTCGTTTATCCATTTGAATCAAAACCTTTTTACTCAATCTAGAATCTAGAGACATTAATGTTTATAACTAATACTATTTTAGGTTATCTTTTTGTAAATTTAAATTCTGTGCCAGTAGTCAATATGTCATTAAATATTTATCTAGGTAAGTAAATAAAATTATTATTAATGTTAAACGTGGATTTTAACCCAGAGATTACCATAATTTTCTTCCAGTGAAAGGAAGAAAAACGAAGGGAAATTAATTCCCGGGAAAAGTTCGTTTGAAGTTTCATAATTAATTGCTTTCGCATTTTAAATCCTTCCATAAAGTGTTATTATTTAATATGATTTCTTTATTTTACTATATTTAAAAATACAAATTTATTGACGCTTTAGTTTTGTGAAAATTCTTCTGTTGGTTGAAATCAAATATTTAATGAAGCCACTATCTAACATCAAAATATTTAAGTTTATTGGCTGAAAAGTCAACGCAAGGCCAAAGCTTCTGACGTTCCGGTGTAAAAAGGGCAATAAAAGTTTTAATGGCACATATCGGAACTAGGGTAGCAGTTTTACTCCTAATTTAACTCACATGGAGGGCAATGAAAGAGTGGTCTTTGTTTGTACGTGCAATAAAAAATTTCATTTACAAAGAACTACAGTCATAGGTTATTTAATTAGCTGATTGAGTGATAAGTAAAATAAAAAATACCTAATTTAACTCACATGGAGGGCAATGAAAGAGTGGTCTTTGTTTGTACGTGCAATAAAAAATTTCATTTACAAAGAACTACTGTCATAGGTTATTTAATTAGCTGATTGAGTGATAAGTAAAATAAAAAATACTTAAAATGATGAATTAACTTTTTAGGTAAGGATACATTAACGAAAATTTTTACTAGGATTTTCATGTTGATTGTTGCAATACGTTTTATTAGGTATGAATATATTATTTTATTCGTTCGTGCAAGCACTTATTTTAACCATTTTTATAACTATGTCTTAGTATTTGAAAATATAAATGAATTGAAATAATTACAAAATAATTGTATCTTATCCAGTAACAACTATCATCTGAGGTGTGGGAATACTCGAGTATCGAGTTTTTCCAACCGAGTTCACACTATTCGACTTGACTCAAAGTTTTTAATTGAAAGAGCCGAGTAGTTACTCCCGCGTCTAGCCGAAATAGGTACGCGTGATGGAGTTTTAGGTCGTTTTTAACACCCATCTTTAACTCAGAAACACATTCAAGTTGAATAAAATTACAGAATTAAATTGTACTAGAGATCGCCAGTGGTCGAAAATTCGACCAATTTTCAAAGTGACAAATAGGGTAGCTAATTTTATAAATAATCAACTTTTTATAAATCAATGCGTTTCTAAATACATTTCATATAGTACATATTTTCCATGTAAACACATAATATAACCAAACTGGGGGCCCAAAAACAAAAGAGAAAGACTCAGTTCTTGACTAATTATTTTACTTCATTTCTGGCTTATGGCATGGTTTTTAGCAATTAGTATTTTATTAAGATAATGACTATTTTATTAAGATTTCATGTTTATTTTTTTAAGAATAATTATTTAATCAGAAGAAAGTAAAACTTCAGTCATCAAATCAGTTTATCCTGTACACCCCTTACCACAGTTCTTTCCCTCCCTCCATTAATTCCTCACTCTCTACTTCCGACCTTCTTTCCACTTTTCCCTCCTTTTCTCCTTCATTCTCTTCTTACCATCTCTCCTCCCTTCTTTCCTACCATTTGGAACTTTTTCCCTCCTTCCCTCTCCTCCTACTATTATCTCTAAAATGTAATATATATTTTACCCATTATCCACCAATAAAAACAAAATTTGAATATAATGTGTCCATTTATACGCCGGTTGCCAAGCCCGGTGACAGGATTTTCGGGCCCCTGTGCAATTGAGAAACCCGCCTTCTTTTACTCATCTCGATTCTGGGCCCCATTTTTACTAATCTCGTGTGGATCCGGGCCCCCTGTGAGTCCAGGCCCCTGTGCATTGGCCCCCCCCGTCGCCGGCCATGCCGGTTGCATGTCAGTTAGTACATTGGATGGTAGAAACTTAATGTACTTTTTTCTTCCCTTTTTATCAGAAAATTTATATCTCTTTTCTTATATAAGCAAGTAAACTTTATTTTTCCATTATTTAAAATGGAACACATTTGAGTATGATATCCCCTAATCTTCTCTAAGTAGTCCTGATTTCAATCAAATTCTATATTTCCACTCCATGCCCCAATTAACTGTGGCTTAATGTTTCTATATCAAATCTTTACTCTACGAAAAATAGCATGTGATAACAGCTACATATGATGCTAACTTTGTTTACATTTGGTTGTTATAATCACCAAAACAGCAACTCATAAGGCTAATGTTAATTTTTTTGAAATTTTAAATTGAATTTTCTACATTTCTAAAAGACTAATGTAAATTTCAATGGGATTCTGCACACCTACAGGAAAATACAATTCTATCGGTGTGCTTAGATTTTTGTTACGTTGCACACAGGCTGAGAAAAAAGGAGTACAAAAACCTTAAGGAAAAAATGCTTGTCTATTAATATAAAGATTTGAATAATAGCTATTATTTTCGGCATTATAGTTTTAAGGAATTATAAAAACTATTAGCTTGTTATTAAAAAAACTCCTCGAAAAAAGCCCGAAACTCCAGCAAGTATTTAAAAACTAGACTTGACCTCAACAATCACTATTTGCACACCTCTAGTTACCAGGCAGGCAATCATTCTGTTAAAATTTATTACTGTAATTGTGCGATGAGTTATCCAGGTAGAGTACATCGTATTTTGCTGTCGTGCCTGTATTTCAACTATGAATGCAATTGCAATAAGGTTGAATCGTAATCAAATTGGTCAAACAATAACAACCGAAATAATAAACTTTAAATTTTTTCCAGGTTATTTTTAGCATTAAAGTGTTAGAAAGGTGAAAGGTTTTTAGACCATAATCATCTCAAAGCAAAAAAAAAATACCTTGAAGCAGTTTATTTCGTATTATTACAGCTTCAAAATAAGGCAAACGTGTAAATGTAGTGTAAGTATACAAAAAAAGACTTATTATCTGCAGAAAAAGAGGCTCCGTTGTCCCTGACATAATATTCGGCATCATTTAAGTTGCCAATCAGGATAACTGCCAACTGAAATAAAATCAAATACTTATTTAACGATTAAGCTTAAAATATTTAAGTTATAAAATTAACACCCTAAAAGCTATTGAAATTTTCCATAAATTTCGAGTGACATATTTACATTCGCTTTATTATAGGATTTTCAAAGTTTAAAATTTAACGGAACTATAGTTAGTTTCATTAGTTTATGGTACATAATGTTTTGCCGAATAAAATTTGTAAAACCCCTTTTAAGTTTTGCGATTTAATAAAAAAATTATATATTTTTTGATTTCAATTATTTGTTAATTGGACTAAGCAATCTGCTGAGAGAAAATTATTTATACTGAGCATCCAATAAAAATCCATGGATGCTCCAAAGAGAAGAAGAAACATATTTAATGAAGCTTGAAAGAAAATCTAGGTAGATATATACCCCTTTTGTAGACTCTTGTGACATGGTAAGCTGAAATTCAAAGAAAGTAGGGGCAGTATCCGTCAAAATTAAATATTATTTACAATCACACAGTTGTAAATAATTTGTGACTAACTGTTTTTTAAAATTGATATTTTAAAATTGATCATTTGAGCTAATTGAATGATTAATGTCTGGTATCATGATTTTAAAACTTTTAAATCATGATGTCTTATTTTCTCAGTCCTCATACCTTAAAAAGTTAGGGCAGGAGGGTGGTTCTTAAAATCAAGGGGTTTTAATAAATCAAGAAATAATATTTCTATGTTCAAATTAAATGAGGCACAACTTCAAAGACGGATTAAGAAATCGTTCTGTAACTTAGCTTTTAATAAAATATAAAGAATAAAAATGAACGTTTTAATACACGTGAGATAAAATACCTTAATCCTTCTAGAAGTGTATGATTAATTATTTCATTAGAGGCATGCTCACAGATCAAAAAATAATTGAAAACACTGAAAAATGGTTTTGTCCGGTAATACATCCTTGTTTTAGTTAAATTTTATTTTTGATTAAGTAATTTTTACTAAATATATAATCCGTATTAGAAAAAAAGTGAACTTGAAGCTTTATTTTATTCATACGATCTCTCGAACCGCTTGATTAAAGCGTAGGGGTCTTTAATGAAAATTTTCCCTGGATTTATAAATAAACGGTTCGTAGATGAAGCCGAATACATAGCCAATACAAAGCCATTGAGGCGTGGTCTTGTTGAGAATGCAATTAATCACCTTGTTATTCAGTCGCTTTGGTTACAGTGTGAATTCCATTTGCTATAGACAGAATTTGGTGTTTTCCATTACGATTGCAGTTAAGCGAATATTTATCTATTTCCGATAAATGTTATTTATTACATAAACTTCTGATTAAATTTTCGTTCATGGATTCAAATCTTTTAGGGAATTTCCCCTATAGGGAAGAAGCTATTACCGTAGGTCTCATGGTAAGACCTAAGCCAAAGACTATGATAACTCTTCGTTTTGGGGCCCCAAGAAGCAAAAAACACCATTCGTTGAAATTTTTAGATTTATATAAGAATAAGAATTATAAGAGTAATTTATTTTCTCCATAATTACATTAAATTAATTATAAAATTACAAAATTAACAGATTTTCCTCTATAATAAAAACAAGAATTATTAACAATAACTCATAGAGTCTTTTATATTGTCCTCTCAATGTCCTCAAAACACACTCCTCAGACTGACTTATGAATAAAAAGTTACAAATACAATTACTTATTCAATGAACATTTTTAAATTAAACAATGAAAATTAATATAACAAAAAAGGAAAATCTGTCGTGCACTTTTAGAGAAAATATAGGGCCTCCAAGGCTTAGCCTGTTTGGAGGTTCGTTCACTTACTGTAACAGAAAAACATTCAGCGTTCAGACAAAAAATATAATACCAAATTTAACCAAAGCGATCTCCTAATAATAATTATTTGTACCAATCGTGAATAATAAAATAGAATATTATCTAATATTATATGTTTTTGAAATTTTCAAAACGCGCACCGCACCCTGCTACCAGGCGGCTCATGGCACCTTCCCTGCGGTGCCGTCAAAGGTCATAGCATGCAATACTTAGTCCCTGTGTAGCAAGGCTCGCCAAAGTACGCCCTTATAATGCTAAACATATAACCAATAAAGCTAGCATATATTTACTTTAAAATAATGAACAAAAAAACTATTCCTTCTAAGATAAAAAGCAATTTTTTCATAAAGATTCTTTTGTTTATAGAGTTTTTTATCTCATCTGATAACAGATTATAAACTTTTGGTGCAGCAAAGCTGTAGGTTTTCGTAAAAAAAGTATTATTTGGTTTAGGTAAAACAAGTTTTTCAGCATTCCTAAGCTTTTTTATATAAGATTTTATTGCGAAGTCTGTCACCATTTCTGCTATAAAACATCTTTTAAACCTTCAAAACAAATAAATATTTCAGCGGTAATATTTTTTTACTAAATAGAGGATGAGATGGCACAAATTTGCCTTTATATGAAATTAATCTTAAAAAATGTTTTTGTTTAATATTGATAGAATTTAAATGAGTTTCATATGCATTGCCCCAAAAAATTATCCCGTACTCAATTCTACTCTGCACAATGGAAAAGTACAATGTGCGGAGGAAATTTTCAGTTGCCATATCTTTCAGAAAATAACACAGCAAAATGGAATTTAATTGATTTTTTAATTTGGAAATATGTACTTTCCAGGTAATTTCATGGTCCAAATACACCCCCAAATATTTTAAACTATTTGCTTGTCCAAAAACAATTTTCTTAATATTTACGGTTTTCATGAAATTTGGCAATAAAGATTTTAAATGACCACTATATTGAAACGGCTTAAGATATTCGAACGAAAATTGTTAAGATCTTTTTACCTTCTAAACTACACATTTATACGAATTTTTGAAATTTCTATCTTGAAAAATGCCCAAGATATAAAATATTTTTTAAAAATCACAAACAGACCGACAGGCAGAAATCTAGGCATTTTATACCCATACTTATACGGCATTTCATATTTGTCTTAGCCCAAGGAACAAGTCCACAAAATATGTCCAGACAATTTGGAAACACCCTGTATGTATATATATGTGTGTCTTTAAGCACGATAGCGCTCGCAAAAATGGTTCGATCGGAATGAAATTTGGCACAGGGGTGTAAAGTAGTAATTATTTGGATGAGTTCGGAAACCAGCCCGATCGGACCACTGGAAGGGGGGTAAAGGGGGATAAACCCCCCAAAAATGGGTTTCTTGGGGTTTTCACGTAGAAAAATAAAAATAATCCAATTTTGGTTAGCACCATTGAATTCAGCTCGAAAAAAACAAACAATTTAGTACTTTGAATCATTGCTCTTAGTCCATTGGTTACAGAGATATTGAAAGTGGCAAACGCAGTACGTTGTCCCTATGTTAACCTTAAGGTAAATAAGTAAAATTCTATATCTCGCTTATTTCTCAACATATCTTAATAAAACTTGGTTTGTGGCTTCATCTAGATGAGATTTAATGTATTTTAGCCTAAAATCACCAAAATTACCATTTTAGTGGCAGCAAACCTGCATACTCATTCCCCATGTTATCCTTATGGGCAATAAAAAATTCCATATCTTCATTATTTCTAAACATATCTTGATAAAACATGGTATCTGGCTTCTTCTAGATAAGATATACTAAATAAAACCACCCAGTTTTAACATACCTGTTGCAACAAACCTGCATACTCATTTCCCATGTTATTCTTATGGAGATTACGAAAATATGTGTTATCTCACAAAATTGGACAGAAGTATTTTTTTGGCATTTGAAATTCGCTGAGTATGCAGGTCTGCTGCAACGGGAGTATTTTATTCTTACGATGAGTGGTTAAATTTTCGTGTAAAAGACAATCGTATTATTTAGATGATAAATGTAACTTTTTAAGGAATGTTCTAGGTACATTACTAAGCAAATTATGTTAGTATTGAGAAACTTTATATTTGTAAAAAACTTATCTAAAAGCGAATGTTTCCTTAAGTACAGTATATAGGTCTGTATCATGACCATTTTCGTAATAAATAAAAATGTAGCAATTCAATCAAGCGTTTCTCCAGTACACCTGCTTTTCAGGACAACTAACTCTAATCTTAAAAACGACCTGATCTCATATATTTTGTTATTTACTTCATAAACGTATTGCTTGTATGTAAATAATCAATTTTATAACACATCCCACATATCGTTTATTAAAGTATCTTATACTCATCATATATATTAGGGAGATACAACCCCACCCTCCCCGGGGGGGGGGGGGGTTTGTGGGGCGTTCTTGTTATCTTATTCCTCATGTTATTTTTCGGGAGATCATAAACATTTTATGTCTCGCTTATGCTGGGTTTAAAAATGTTTTTAAATCTGAAATTCGATTAGTATGCAGGCCTGCTCCAACGTTTTTTGTGACCTCCTGGTAGTAATATCCTAATTTTCTATCTCAATTTTCTATCTCTGTTTTTTTTTCTCAAATTGAATTTTTTATACCATTTAGTTAACTTACTAAACATGTTACTTTTTGGGATGTTATGTATATTGTATCTTTTCCGTGACGCTGATATAACACTTGCTGGTTATAACTTGATGAGTAATTAAGTAAAATCAGTCGACTTTAGTATTATAATGTGTTTTACTTTCAAACCAATACTCCTTTTGGCAAATATTGAATGTAACGCCCTTACATCTTTTTTTATTTATACCTGTACAACACGATTGTGACGCGTAGGTACAGTAAAGTAATCTTTTACTCATAAAAACCCATCAAAGTAGAAATATTAATTTACAGTGTCGATGGGACTTACATTATGTAGCCAAGAGACTTTCCTGGCGGGCGGGTTGGCAGCGACGCTGCACTCGAAGTACACGTCCATGCCCTCCCTGATGTAGGAGGCGTTGATGTTGCTGCCCAGCTCCACCCCCACCACCGGCACATCTGCAGTGTTCAATGAGTCTCAGTGGGGAGGAATGTTGTTTTTATCAATTTGAATTTAAAAAAGGAAATGTCTGTCACTGGTAGACTGTTCAATATGTTTAGGTATTATTAGTCTTTGTTCGAATGATTTTCAACTAAGATTATACATATATGATTGAAATAATATAGTTAATAGTTATTTGTAGTGTGTAGACTCACGGTGTAGACTGTTAGACTTTGGAGGAATGAAAGTCCCAGCATTGCCAGCTAGGCACGTCTTCCTAGGGATATTGTGCAGCTTACGGAATAAAGGGATTGTCAGGATGGGAAAGGTATGATGAGGTCAGTCAGCCTCGCCCCTGAAGGAAGAGAGATCGATTTCCAACTCATCCTCCGAGTTCTTCCGGGGACGAGTCGCCCTCTAACCCGAGACCTCCCAAGCATCCCCAGACAAGGACCTCCTCCCGAGAGCTCTCCTTATTGTAAAGAGTCTCACCCAAGTCGGTTTGCCCTCCAGACTAGCAGACGCTTAGAAGTTTCGGATTAGGGTCCCTCCCAGATGGAGGAGCCAGGACGATCCACAACTCCCTACTCACACTCAGACACCTCCACAACGATCCACAACTCAGACCTGACTGGGTATCCAAGCTCAGCTAGGAATAAAAGTTCCCTGAGTGACAGGGATGAAAGACTCACAGTGTATGTCGAGGGTCCAGGAGTCCTCGAGCGCAGAGGCCGGCACGTTGGGGTTGGACGCGCGGCAGGACAGCGACGCGCCCAGGTCCTCCACGTCGGCGAGGAACGTGATGCGACTGACGCTCGAGTTGCCGTCGTTACTGGGCTAACAACAATGACATCATGTGACTGCGATACGGACACATCAAATAAAAATCAAATTAATTTCATTAAATTATGCAGTATACAATTGTTAAGGTTTATTACGAAAAATAGTACCACATAGGCCGCGAAGGGCCTGTGCGCGGTACGAGTACAAACCTTACTTAGATTGTTTTCGTATAATCCAAAGCGATAGGTGGAGGGGTACTCACAGTGACGCGGGTGGGCACGTCCAGCCGGGAGCCGCCCTTCCACCACGTGATGGTGGCCGGCGGCCGCGACCCCGCGCTCTGACACGCCAGCTCGTACTCCCTGCCGGCGCTCAGCGGCACGTTCCGACCCATCAGCTTCACCGTCAGCGGCCCCACTGCGACACAGGCACGTGTTAGACAACTGCTGTATGTGACACCCCGCGCTCTGACACGCCAGCTCGTACTCCCTGCCGGCGCTCAGCGGCGCGTTCCGACCCATCAGCTTCACCGTCAGCGGCCCCACTGCGACACAGGCACGTGTTAGACAACTGCTGTATGTGACACCCCGCGCTCTGACACGCCAGCTCGTACTCCCTGCCGGCGCTCAGCGGCACGTTCCGACCCATCAGCTTCACCGTCAGCGGCCCCACTGCGACACAGGCACGTGTTAGACAACTGCTGTATGTGACACCCCGCGTTCTGACACGCCAGCTCGTACTCCCTGCCGGCGCTCAGCGGCGCGTTCCGACCCATCAGCTTCACCGTCAGCGGCCCCACTGCGGCATAGACACGTGTTAGACAACTGCTGTATGTGACACCCCGCGCTCTGACACGCCAGCTCGTACTCCCTGCCGGCGCTCAACGGCGCGTTCCGACCCATCAGCTTCACCGTCAGCGGCCCCACTGCGACACAGGCACGTGTTAGACAACTGCTGTATGTGACACCCCGCGCTCTGACACGCCAGCTCGTACTCCCTGCCGGCGCTCAGCGGCACGTTCCGACCCATCAGCTTCACCGTCAGCGGCCCCACTGCGACACAGACACGTGATAGACAACTGCTGTATGTAACACCCCGCGCTCTGACACGCCAGCTCGTACTCCCTGCCGGCGATCAGCGGCGCGTTCCGACCCATCAGCTTCACCGTCAGCGGCCCCACTGCGACACAGACACGTGATAGACAACTGCTGTATGTGACACCCCGCGCTCTGACACGCCAGCTCGTACTCCCTGCCGGCGCTCAGCGGCACGTTCCGACCCATCAGCTTCACCGTCAGCGGCCCCACTGCGACACAGACACGTGATAGACAACTGCTGTATGTGACACCCCGCGCTCTGACACGCCAGCTAGTCCTCCCTGCCGGCGCTCAGCGGCGCGTTCCGACCCATCAGCTTCACCGTCAGCGGCCTAACTGCGACACAGGCACGTGTTAGACAACTGCTGTATGTGACTCCCCGCGCTCTGACACGCCAGCTCGTACTCCCTGTCGGCGCTCAGCGGCACGTTCCGACCCATCAGCTTCACCGTCAGCGGCCCCACTGCGGCATAGACACGTGATAGACAACTGCTGTATGTGACACCCCGCGCTCTGACACGCCAGCTCGTACTCCCTGCCGGCGCTCAGTGGCACGTTCCGACCCATCAGCTTCACCGTCAGCGGCCCCACTGCGGCATAGACACGTGATAGACAACTGCTGTATGTGACACCCCGCGCTCTGACACGCCAGCTCGTACTCCCTGCCGGCGCTCAGCGGCGCGTTCCGACCCATCAGCTTCACCGTCAGCGGCCCCACTGCGGCACAGGCACGTGTTAGACAACTGCTGTATGTGACACCCCGCGCTCTGACACGCCAGCTCGTACTCCCTGCCGGCGCTCAACGGCGCGTTCCGACCCATCAGCTTCACCGTCAGCGGCCCCACTGCGGCACAGGCACGTGTTAGACAACTGCTGTTTGTGACACCCCGCGCTCTGACACGCCAGCTCGTACTCCCTGCCGGCGCTCAGCGGCGCGTTCCGACCCATCAGCTTCACCGTCAGCGGCCCCACTGCGACACAGGCACGTGTTAGACAACTGCTGTATGTAACACCCCGCGCTCTGACACGCCAGCTCGTACTCCCTGCCGGCGCTCAGCGGCGCGTTCCGACCCATCAGCTTCACCGTCAGCGGCCCCACTGCGACACAGACACGTGATAGACAACTGCTGTATGTGACACCCCGCGCTCTGACACGCCAGCTCGTACTCCCTGCCGGCGCTCAGCGGCACGTTCCGACCCATCAGCTTCACCGTCAGCGGCCCCACTGCGACACAGACACGTGATAGACAACTGCTGTATGTGACACCCCGCGCTCTGACACGCCAGCTCGTACTCCCTGCCGGCGCTCAGCGGCACGTTCCGACCCATCAGCTTCACCGTCAGCGGCCCCACTGCGACACAGGCACGTGTTAGACAACTGCTGTATGTGACACCCCGCGCTCTGACACGCCAGCTCGTACTCCCTGCCGGCGCTCAACGGCGCGTTCCGACCCATCAGCTTCACAGCGGCCCCACTGCGACACAGGCACGTGTTAGACAACTGCTGTATGTGACACCCCGCGCTCTGACACGCCAGCTCGTACTCCCTGCCGGCGCTCAGCGGCGCGTTCCGACCCATCAGCTTCACCGTCAGCGGCCCCACTGCGACACAGACACGTGATAGACAACTGCTGTATGTGACACCCCGCGCTCTGACACGCCAGCTCGTACTCCCTGCCGGCGCTCAGCGGCACGTTCCGACCCATCAGCTTCACCGTCAGCGGCCCCACTGCGACACAGACACGTGATAGACAACTGCTGTATGTGACACCCCGCGCTCTGACACGCCAGCTCGTACTCCCTGCCGGCGCTCAACGGCGCGTTCCGACCCATCAGCTTCACAGCGGCCCCACTGCGACACAGGCACGTGTTAGACAACTGCTGTATGTGACACCCCGCGCTCTGACACGCCAGCTCGTACTCCCTGCCGGCGCTCAACGGCGCGTTCCGACCCATCAGCTTCACCGTCAGCGGCCCCACTGCGACACAGGCACGTGATAGACAACTGCTGTATGTAACACCCCGCGCTCTGACACGCCAGCTCGTACTCCCTGCCGGCGCTCAGCGGCACGTTCCGACCCATCAGCTTCACCGTCAGCGGCCCCACTGCGGCACAGGCACGTGTTAGACAACTGCTGTATGTTGAAACCGCACAGTTTCTAATTTTGGTTGATTTTCCGAGGATGGGTGTAAGTATTACAGAATCGTTACTCTCGCTGAAGCTTACGATTTATAAGAAAATTCTTTTATTTTTAATTCTTGTCAATGTTCTTGGAAATAATACATTATTTGATAAGTATTGAATTCCCGAGTATGTAATGCCCATGTTAAATGTAGATGAAAACGAGCCTAATGAGTTTTTACAGTTAATGTTTATTAATGTTTAAATCAAAAATTGAATTTTAAGATGTAATTTTGTACTTCAAATTTAACGAGGAACGAATCACTCGTTTCATAAAAAATCTTACAGAAATATTATTTCAAAGTTTTTTTCAATTGCTTCTTCTTTGAAAAAAACTGACAACTTTACCTCAAGTGAAGCTTTTGAAAGAGTATATAATTAAGCTCATTTTCGAAGATGACTTAAGTTAAGCCGCTCGAAAAGTAACTTTTCAGAGTTAGATTAAACATCTCTTTACACCTCTCCGCTCCAAAGATTATGTAGTTATCGCCTAAGCCGACTAATATACGTTCTTACAGTATCTTGTAGGTCATATAGTTTTTCGTGAAATACTAATTAAAAAAATGAAAAACCTTGATGATTGATTCAATTATGTTTCATTATTAGTGATGATCATTAATCGTTAATGGTGTTTATGGTGCGTGTTAATTGATGTACTAAATATCTCAATATTGGCGTACAATATTGACATTTTTATCACTACTGAAGGTTTAATTTTTACATTTTTGCTTACAAGCTTCTTACATATAAACCTTATAATAGTTAAATTGATGAACACGTAAATGTGAAAGATATTTATTTATTATTTTTACCGTTATGTGAACCTTTTCATGTTAAACATTTGCCAAAATTTAAAATAACTGATCAAGAGATGTTTTGTTTTTTCAGTAGTGATTTAAATGGGATGATCATTCAATGCCTCACTAACTGCAAAGTTAGATTAATACAACCTGCATGAATATACTATATGATGCACTCTTTTAAAATTGTTTACATAATATCTAATCATAAACTGACATTACGTAATGAATGACGATTTGTTAACATTCAATACAACATTACAATGGAAAACGATTTAATTAGAGGTAATCCTATAAAGACTTCAGGGTATTGTACGAGTTTAATTTTAATCAAACGGATAGAAATTCACTCGGCTTTTCCAGTGTCAAAACAATTTTTTGTGATTGATTAAATACATTTTACGATGAAAATTGATAATTTAATTCAAGCAAAAAGAATATGCATACCTATCTTCTTTATGGATTAAAACATTTGTTTATAACGTAACAACAAAACTATTTTTAATAAAATTAAAAAATGCGGGGTTTACAAAAAACTGAAGGGTATAATTCTCAGAATTTTTATACGTAAACATAAGCCATGCTAAGCATCGTTTCAAAGCTCTGAACAAGATGAACAATTTGGTGGAAACAGGATTCATCTACCTTTTTTATTTTCAGAATGGCAGTCGTTTTCGTGTAAATTATTGGTATTTACAAAAATGCCCTGTATCTTGAGAACTGCAAAACATTTTTTGTTCTGTTTAAAAAGTTATTAATCCTTGTAAACTTCGAAAATTTAGGATGACAGCACATCAAAAAAAGTGTTGAACAAACTTTTATTTCCTAACTTTTGGCATGTTGTATATCAAATTAAAGCTGAGATTACTAATTAAGGATTAATTAATGGATTAATAATTTGTGAACATAGAACAAAACATGTTTTTTGGTTCCCAAGAAACAGAGCATTCCATAAATACCAATATTCATCACGAAAATAGCCTACATTATGAAATTAAAGATCAGAGATTTTGTTCAATAAATTGTTCATCTTGTTTAGAGGTCATGCAATAAAAAACCTAAATTTATATTTAAAATTGTTATAATATGTCTCATGGCATCCGGTTTTAAGAATATCCCGTTTTTAAAAAAGGTTAATATATTTTTATATCGTACCTTAAGTAAGAATTAGTGGGAGGAAGTTTTGATTCGTCCTTGTATGTCAAGCCGTTCGTCTAAAATCTTTTTTTTGTGGATGGCTAAGAAGACTCACTATGTATTTAATAAATAATTTCTGATTAGGTTTATCATATTATAAAAAAAAATAATTAATTGAACTGTGTGGTGAAATACGTTCCCACTTTAAGAAACTCGATATAAGGGGCAAAACAGACGATATTTTGCATTCATTTTACTTTGGGTTCATTTTGTACTTTTCAAACTAAATTGTACTTTACGAGCTAATTTTTTTTGCAAACTGAATACCTTTACATTTGTTTCCTCCAGTTTCAACCTAAGATCACAAAACAGTAAAAAAAAATCAAGCATCTGATGGCCAGGTAACCTGTTTTTTTACTCGATACACTGATTGTAAACACATGATGAAGAGTTTGTTGTTGCCAAACGTTTTATAAACATGATTATTTCTAACCTGAAAATTCACTACCAGTATTTTTGGAGGTATTTTTACAGACTGTAAGATACTTTTTATGCAACTATTGTGCAAATTGATTTTTCTGCACTCGAGAAACTATTCCGCACTCGCCGAAAGGCGCCTTGAACGCCTTAAACGTTTCTCTTAAGTGCAAAAAATTGGCAATTACTGCGTAAACGACCAGTCTAATAACAGTAACTGATTATAGTGTGCAATGATGATTTTGTTTTATTGTTTTAAGAAAACCTTTACGACATGTAACACAAAAAAATCATTATTTGTCATTTTAACACTACAGAGATTTTATAGTCATAGTAGCGATTTATGAGATATTGTACCATATCGTCCATTGAGTTGGGATGCAGTTGATGTCCTGTTTGTTATTCTAGACGAATGTTTGGGACAGTATTAGAATATCACACACCGTTGCATCCGAAATATCCAAAGCAATTGCTGGAAAACTTCAGAAATACACCAAGCATTCGCATTTCAACCGTTATTTGCCTTTTTGAAACTGAATAAATAAATGTGTATTCTTGCAGTATTGCTTTAAATCTGATACAACTAAGCATGGATTTTTTTTAAATATTAATATTACGATTCTAATTTGAAAGATAGGCTCCATCATTTTTGTTTGGGTACTTGTTACTTTATAAATGGGGTTGACGAATTATGTACAATATTGTAAAAGAATCATTCTTATAGTTTCATTGGGACAAGAAAGTTACCATTTTGAGTTAAATTTGAAGGGGAAAAAATTGGACGGAATATGACAAAAATATGAGCAAACCTGCGTACTCAGTCAATTTCTAAAATATTATTTTTTATACGTGAGCTTATTTAATTTATGAATGGAAGAATAGTGTTTTGAACATTTTATATAAATAATGCAAAAAGTATAATTCAAGAGATTTAAATATAAGGGAAATGATCATGGAAATCACATCGGTATCCATTACAATAATAGACTTTTATTCTTATAATTATTAGACTAATATTTTTTATACGTGTATTCTTGTTATAGTAATGTAAGCAAATGTAAGCAAACATAGTCAATTAGTCAAATAAAATAAAAAAATATCTGTCAAAATGAAAACATATAAAATAATCACATGAAAAAATTAAACCCAAATATATGATTTATCTTATAATTTAAATACACATGTCTTAGCAAATTTGCATTCTCAGTTAATTTCAAAAGGCTTTATTTTTTATATGTGGACATATTCTAAATATGTTTGGGAAGTTGTAGTTTTAACATTTTGTGTAAATTTTACTCTAAATAAAGTAAGTTTCATCATTCACGAGCTTATTTCTCAACAATTATTCATATTTTAACTGTTTTTTAATAAATGTATATTTCTTATCATAGTACATAAATGTCAGCAAACATATTATCAATCTATTCAGATCCAATGAATAAAAACAAATCAAACCGTTTATCACATGATCAAATTACATTGAGTCATATGGTTAATATAATAATTTTGAAAATCCTATTTTAGAGAAATTTAATAAACAATTTTGGTATTTATACCAGAATTTGGATAGTTGATGTGCCTTTAGGGAGAAATAAAAGACAATGTACTGCATTTATCATATCCACTATTTTAGTAACCGATTGATGGAGAGTAATAATTCAAAATAATATACTGTTTTGATTTTTTTAAGCTGAATTCAACCGTGACCATTGAATTTGCAAAGAATTAACAGAACTATGTTAAATTTTTAAAATAAATTTTATTTAGTCAAAAAAGGTCTTAGAGTGTATCGTTCCTGATGGTTTTCGAACTTAAAGTCATGAATATTACTATAAATTTTTGTTCTAAATTTCCTTAAAATCGGACTTTTTACATAAGTTATCATGCCTACGGACACACTCACACACACATACATATACTTATGCGTGTATACCAAATGAACGAGCAGTGTTTATGGGCTAAAGGAACCTCAAAACGAAAAAATGACTGGAAAAAATGGTCCAGGGCTTAAGTCTCACCATGCCGCCTACGCTACAGTATTAACTACTCCCCTAAAGGAAGAAATTCGCTAAAAATAAATGAGTTTTTACAATCTTGGACGGAGAAATAACAAGTTTCATAATCATATAGTTCTGATTATAGTTTTCAATAATCACAAATTCAAACCGGGCAAAAAGCGTCCATTTTATTTTTATTTTGTTATTTAAAAAATAAATTGACAAAAAACAACAAAAACATTACGGAATATGTCGAGCGTGAGTGAGACCCTCAGTGCGGCGAAGTTGGGCGAGGTGGAGGCCCGACACTCGTATACGGCGCCGTAGTGCGCCCTGGTGACGTCCATCAGCAGCAGAGTGTTGCTGACTCTGCCGTCAGTCTGGGAGTCCACCACGGGGTCGACCAACTCGTCCTGGCGATACCACGTCACTGACGGTGTCGGCCATCCTGCCAAACATCACAACATCAGCACCACGTCACTGACGGTGTCGGCCACCCTGGCAAACATTACAACATCAGCACCACGTCACTGACGGTGTCGGCCACCCTGCCAAACATTACAACATCAGCACCACGTCACTGACGGTGTCGGCCACCCTGCCAAACATTACAACATCAGCACCACGTCACTGACGGTGTCGGCCACCCTGGCAAACATTACAACATCAGCACCACGTCACTGACGGTGTCGGCCACCCTGGCAAACATTACAACATCAGCACCACGTCACTGACGGTGTCGGCCACCCTGGCAAACATTACAACATCAGCACCACGTCACTGACGGTGTCGGCCACCCTGCCAAACATTACAACATCAGCACCACGTCACTGACGGTGTCGGCCACCCTGGCAAACATTACAACATCAGCACCACGTCACTGACGGTGTCGGCCACCCTGGCAAACATTACAACATCAGCACCACGTCACTGACGGTGTCGGCCACCCTGGCAAACATTACAACATCAGCACCACGTCACTGACGGTGTCGGCCACCCTGCCAAACATCACAAAATCAGCATCACGTCACTGATAGTGTCGGCCACCCTGCCAAACATCACAACATCAGCACCACGTCACTGACGGTGTCGGCCACCCTGCCAAACATCACAACATCAGCACCACGTCACTGACGGTGTCGGCCACCCTGCCAAACATCACAACATCAGCACCACGTCACTGACGGTGTCGGCCACCCTGCCAAACATCACAACATCAGCACCACGTCACTGACGGTGTCGGCCACCCTGCCAAACATTACATCATCAGCACCACGCAACTGACGGTGTCGGCCACCCTGCCAAACATCACAACATCAGCACCACGTCACTGACGGTGTCGGCCACCCTGCCAAACATCACAAAATCAGCATCACGTCACTGATAGTGTCGGCCACCCTGCCAAACATTGCAACATCAGCACCACGTCACTGACGGTGACGGCCACTCTGCCAAACATTGCATCATCAATACCACGCCACTGACGGTGTCGGCCACCCTGCCAAACATTACAGCATCAGCACCACGTCACTGACGGTGTCGGCCACCCTGCCAAACATTGCATCATCAATACCACGCCACTGACGGTGTCGGCCACCCTGCCGAACATTACAACATCAGCACCACGTCACTGACGGTGTCGGCCACACTGCCAAACATTACAACATCAGCACCACGTCACTGACGGTGTCGGCCACCCTGCCAAACATTACAGCATCAGCACCACGTCACTGACGGTGTCGGCCACCCTGCCAAACATCACAACATCAGCACCACGTCACTGACGGTGTCGGCCACCCTGCCAAACATTACAACATCAGCACCACGTCACTGACGGTGTCGGCCACCCTGCCAAACATTGCAACATCAGCACCACGTCACTGACGGTGTCGGCCACCCTGCCAAACATTGCAACATCAGCACCACGTCACTGACGGTGTCGGCCACCCTGCCAAACATTACAACATCAGCACCACGTCACTGACGGTGTCGGCCACCCTGCCAAACATCACAACATCAGCACCACGTCACTGATAGTGTCGGCCACCCTGCCAAACATTGCAACATTACCGCCAAGTCACTAACGATGCCGTCGACCCTGTCAAACATTACATCATCAACACCACGCCATGACGGTATCGGCCATGCTGCCAAACATTACAACATCAACATTACGCCATGACGGTGTCGGCCACCCTGCCAAACATTGCAACATTACCACCAAGTCACTAACGATGCCGTCGACCCTGTCAAACATTACATCATCAACACCACGCCATGACGGTATCGGCCATGCTGCCAAACATTACAACATCAACACCACGTCACTGACAGTGTCGGTCACCCTGGCAAACATTGCAAAGTCTGTAGCATTACACAGTTAATCCTGATGAAAACTGCTCAACTGTAGCAATAAGAGCAGAGTTTTTCGATAGTACCCATCACAGTCGTAAGGGAAAATATAAATAATATAAACATTCAAATTGTTCACAGATTAAATCTTTTAGCTTAATATATAATGAGATATTAAACTCGGTCATGAGATCGAGGAGAAATAAATACGTGAAAATCGTTTGCTAATTATTTTTCGGCATTTCAATTCATGGAAACATTCTTGTTTTGCTTCTGTTCCAAATTGTGATTCGTTCTATGGTATCGCGATGGCTATATTTAGAAATAGAGATCATGTCAATAAGATAAAGCAAAGGTTATGTAAAATATTGTAAAATAATATGCATGCAAGAATGCATAAAACACAATAATTATAAAACAAACTAAAAGTATTCTTGGAAAATAGAAACTCACAAAAAAGGCCCTGCTCGTTTGTAGAAAGTTTTATTAAAACTGTTCTGTTTACATTGAACTCTGATAAAGTTGTAATTGCGTGTTTCTCCTAACTTGTGATAAGGTCGCTTGATGTCGTGTGGCGACCCCCGGGGACGTGAAGTAATTGATTTCAGTCCCATTTCAATTTGTCACAGCAAAAACAAAAAAAGAGCTGCTCGTGTCGGAAAGTTCTTCTAAGGAAGGTGATAAATTTGACTAAGCTATGAGGGAAGAAATTATAAATGAATTAATTTTATTCGCTCGGCGAAAGTGTTATTACAATTTACGGGAGAAGTTTACTTAGTTGAAAATATCTTAGGCAATTTGTTTTACCTCTTTAAAACGCGAGGGTAGATTTTCAATATCAATGGTTTTTGATCAGTTTTTCGTAGATGAATACTTTGATCTACACAATAAAATATCTAGTCTTAAATTCGGTTCTATCTATAAATCAACAATAAAGTTTAAAAAGTAAAAATCAGTTATTTCTTGAAATAATTACCAGCATTACACTGTGTGAAAATAACTTTTACTAATCCATTATTGTATTACTTTTGTCAATCGAACAATTCTTAAATTGGTATTTCGTTTGGTCCAGACACTCTCTGTATCCAGAGAGGAAGTAAGTGATTTATTAAGACGTATGGTGAGGTATGTGGTTGTCTTTCTTGGTGAGGGTGGAAAGAATAACTGATCGCTATTTTCAATAATAATTCAAAAAAGTTGGAATTTCAAAAATAGTAAGATTTTTTTTAAACAAGCCGTTCTTTTTAAAATCTTAAGGCCATTGTAGTATTTTTATTTATTTTTCGAAAAAAGTACAAAAAGGTATTTCCCACTTGAGGTACAAATGAATATTGCCTCTTATCAAGATTTCCTGTGGGTTTTTCTGTAGAGTACAGTAGGCCTTAGGCCTACAGTAAAATCTTTAATTTTTAATAGCTCGCCAATACAGAGTGGAAAGCCAATAAAGTTTTGTGCTTCTGGAATAACTCACCTCCTGTGGCAGTACACACTATTTCTACATTGGTCCCCTCCGCCACTGGGCCGAAACATGAAGTTACGATTTTTCTTCCTGTCATCCTGTCGAACAGCTCAAGGCTTTTAGGTGGCACTGAAAAAAGACAGATATGTCAGTATTGAATTTTTTTATCTTTTTGTTTCGCTAAAAACGAAAGTACCTCTTGTAAAACTATTTTTAAATGTATAAACTGGTGCTGTATTTTATATATAAATGATGTATTTTAAGTTATGCTATTGTTTCAAAACTCTAAATAAAAAATATTATTGTGATAAAACTGAATTAAAAATGACACGTTTTTACGAATATTGAAGTAAAATATGAAAGGATTTTGTGTTATTAATCACTAAAATAACATGTTTCAAGTAATACGTAGATAACTTGTAAACTATTTCATGAAACAACAATACACTTTGAAACTGCTCCTGTAGAACATGGATCATGAAACTAGTGATATAGTTTACCGAGAATACGGTTCTATGCTACACTGGGGAAAGATGCAATGAAACTGAGAGTATCATAAACTCAGATTTACAAGCACTGTTACTGTTGCTTTAGAGTGATAAAGGAGTCTCAAGTCCAAGATCGTGTTTTATAGATTTTGCATGTAAACAACCCCTGTACTATTACCTATTTGATAAACAAAGTAATTAAAAAATCTCAATTTAGCGGATTTCTCCTCTAGGGAAGAAGCTGTTACCGAAGGTCTCATGGTAAGACCTAAGCACAAGACCACCATAACTTTTCATTGTGAGGTCCACAGATGCCAAAAACACAATTCGCTCATTTTCACATATATATATTTATATATATACGTATGTAAATGTATATATACATATATATATGTGTATATATATATATATATATATATATATATATATATTTATACGTAAATGTATATATATGTGTGTCTTAAAGCACAATAACTCACGCACTCACGTAAAAATGGTCCGATCTGAGCGAAATTTAGTACAGACATGTAAAGTCTGTCATGTAACTATTCGGACGAGTTCAAAAACCAGCCCATCGGAAGTGAGGGGAAAGGGGAATAAACCCCTCAAAAAAGGTTTTTGTTGTTTTTTTTTCATATTAGGGTCATTCCACATCAAATCAACCAAATAAAAAACATTTTCAACTTTGGTATCTCAGATTTTAGTAAAACTTTACTTGTTTGTATTTTTTTGGGTGCTAAATTCAAAAATAATTTTTAAAAAATTCTACCTCTTATACTTTTTTTGCTATGATTCTTTTTAAATCGGAAATTTCCACTGTTTTTGACATGCGCTCAAACCTATAATGTGCTATAACTCAAGTTCTATTAGGCCTATCAAGCTGATCAAAGGCTCATTTTAAAGAGGATTTCAAGGGCTTTCATATAATACCACACTTGACCAATTTTGATTTTAAAAATCTTTTTTTCAAAAATTTCAAAAAATAATTTGAAAATGTTTTTTGAGATAGTGATTTTTGAAAAATTTGAAAATTACATATATTTTTCATTGCAATGTGGACAACATATGTTGAAAATTTCAGAGTGGGATGACAATGGGATCAGCAGTTTATGGTAAAAAATACTTAATAGCGGTTTGCTATTTAAGTGAGATTGCATGTCACTTACTACCATCTAGATTTAACATGAAGTGTGATAAGTATGTGTTATAAAACAAAATTATAAACTATTTCCTAATAAACATAAATCATAATTAAATATACACTACCCTATGTATAGGATGTACACATGCAATCAAAAACATACAATCCCTGTATACATGCAGAAAAGTGTATATACCGGGTGTCTCACCTAAACTGAACCAATAGCTAACTTAAATCTGACAAAGAACTTCTTATGGGGGACTTCCCTTTATTTTTAAAGTTACTTTTTGAAGTGACTTCAAAATTTTAAAATATGGCCGCCATCTTTTAATATGGCGGATAACTTTGATTTTTCTTATGGAACACCCTGTATTTTATGGCATTTTTGAATTTAACACTTAATTTTAGGAACTTTTTATTCTTTCTCATTTTTTCTAAACCCATTGGTTCAAGAGATATGAGCAGTTAAAGTTTGATTTTTTCCCATTTAAAAAGCATTGTGTCCATTTAGCTGTGCCATCCCATGTATTCATTATGCAGTAAAAGCATATTCAAATAATACATTTCTATGAGTGAATCTCAACTGAAAATTATTTTATGATTAAATCTCAACTAAACTCACATTTTAAGACACTTTTACTCTTTGGTATGTATTATTAAACCCAACCTTTTTCGATATATAGACTACCAACAATTTCCCAATGCATTTTAAATGGAAAAAAATCAAACTTTAACTGCTCATATCACCTGAATCAATGGATTTAGAAAAAAATGAGAAAGAATAAAACGTTCCTAAAATTAAGCGTTAAATTCAAAACCGCCATAAAATACAGGGTGTTCCATAAGAAAAATCAAGTTGTCCACCATATTGGAAAATGGCAGCCATATTTTAAAATTTCGAAGTCACTCCAAAAAGTAACTTTAAAAATAAAGGGAAGTCCCCCATAAGAAGTTCTCTGTCAGATTTATAATAAAAAAAGTTAGCTATTGGTTCAGTTTAGGTGAGTCACCCGGTATATACACTATTCTGCATGTATACAGGGATTGCATGTTTTTGATTGTATGTGTACATCCTATACATAGGGTAGTGTATATTTAATTATGATTTATTATGTTTATTAGGAAATAGTTTATAATTTTGTTTTATTACGCATACTTATCATACTTCATGTTAAATCTAGATGGTAGTAAGTGACATGCAATCTCACTTAAATAGCAAACCGCTGTTAAGTATTTTTACCATAACTGCTGATCCCATTGTCATCCCACTCTGAAATTTTCAACATATGTTGTCCACATTGCAATGAAAAATACATGTAATTTTCAAATTTTTCAAAAATCACTATCTCAAAAAAATTTTGAAATCATTTTTTGAAATTTTTGAAAAAAAGATTTTTAAAATCAAAATTGGTCAAATGTGGTATCATATGAAAGCCCTTGAAATCCTCTTTAAAATGAGCCTTTGATCAGCTTGATAGGCCTAATAGAACTTGAGTTATAGCACATTATAGGTTTGAGCGCATGTCAAAAACAGTGGAAATTTCCGATTTTTAAAAAAAACATAGCAAAAAAAGTATAAGAGGTAGAATTTTTTAAAAATTATTTTTGGATTTTGCACCCAAAAGAACACAAACAAGTAAAGTTTCATCAAAATCTAGGATGGTCGGGTTGAGTGCCTTGTTGGTTTTACATGGAATGACCCATTACAAAGAAAATTATCAAATTCTACTTTAGATCATTGAATTCAGCTTGAAAAAATTAATAGTTTAGTGTCTTCAATTATTGTTCTATGTCCACTGGTTACCGAGATATCGCTAGTGGTAAACACAGTACGTTGTCCCAATGTTAACATTATAGGAAATAAATAAAATAATTTATCTCGCTTTTTTCCAACTCATCTAAATAAATTTTTCTATACGGCTTCATCTGGTTGATATCTATTGGATTATTGCAAACAAATCTCTCAATTTTACATTTCCATGCCAGCAAACCTGCATACTCGTTTCCCATGTTGTTCTTATGGAGAAAATTGTCGTACCTAATTTTTGGATTTAAGTAGATTTTACTTATTCGTGGCCCCGTCTAAATTATTTATTTAAGCATTTGAAATTCGCTGAGTATGTAGGTCTGCTGCAACGAGGGTATTTTGCATCTGCATTGAATTTACGTTAGGGTACTTATGGGGACTATTGAATACGCTGACACGAAGACAGTAACTGTAATTGTGTTTCATAGCGATTTGTGGGAAACCTCATAAAATTTATCTCCCTACCACAATAAGTTTAAAACTACAACTCTGACTAGAATAATTGTAGCAATACTCAAATGAGGAACTAAAATAACTTGTTTTAATGAACAATTTTCATACTAACCTAGAACTGTCAAGTTGACATAGTAGTTTTTTGTGGGGGAATGCTTGAAGTCGACCCTACACTTGTAGATGCCGGCGTCGGCCTCCGTGACCGCCCGCAGGCTGAGGGAGGAGGCGGGGTAGTCCGCCGTGTACACCAGGCGGCCCCTGAACATCGGGTCCTCCGCCCAGTGGACGGCCTCGTCCAGGCTGCGGCCCCGGACGTCCATGCTGCAACAACAACAGTGTACGTAGTGACCACCGCGGGCTGAGGGAGGAGGCAGGGTAGTCCGCCGTGTACACCAGGCGGCCCCTGAACATCGGGTCCTCCGCCCAGTGGACGGCCTCGTCCACGCTGCGGCCCCGCACGTCCATGCTGCAACAACAACAGTGTACGTAGTGACCGCCGCGGGCTGAGGTAGGAGGCGGGGTAGTCCGCCGTGTACACCAGGCGGCCCCTGAACATCGGGTCCTCCGCCCAGTGGACGGCCTCGTCCAGACTGCGGCCCCGCACGTCCATGCTGCAACAACAACAGTGTACGTAGTGACCGCCGCAGACTGAGGGAGGAGGCGGGTAGTCCGTCGTGTACACCAGGCGGCCCCTGAACATCGGGTCCCCCGCCCAGTGGACGGCCTCGTCCAGACTGCGGCCCCGCACGTCCATGCTGCAACAACAACAGTGTACGTAGTGACCACCGCAGACTGAGGGATGAGGCGGGTAGTCCGTCGTGTACACCAGGCGGCCCCTGAACATCGGGTCCTCCGCCCAGTGGACGGCCTCGTCCAGGCTCCGGCCTCGCACGTCCATGCTGCAACAACAACAGCGTACGTAGTGACCGCCGCAGGCTGAGGGAGGAGGCGGGGTAGTCCGCCGTGTACACCAGGCGGCCCCTGAACATCGGGTCCTCCGCCCAGTGGACGGCCTCGTCCAGGCTGCGGCCCCGGACGTCCATGCTGCAACAACAACAGTGTACGTAGTGACCACCGCGGGCTGAGGGAGGAGGCAGGGTAGTCCGCCGTGTACACCAGGCGGCCCCTGAACATCGGGTCCTCCGCCCAGTGGACGGCCTCGTCCACGCTGCGGCCCCGCACGTCCATGCTGCAACAACAACAGTGTACGTAGTGACCGCCGCGGGCTGAGGTAGGAGGCGGGGTAGTCCGCCGTGTACACCAGGCGGCCCCTGAACATCGGGTCCTCCGCCCAGTGGACGGCCTCGTCCAGACTGCGGCCCCGCACGTCCATGCTGCAACAACAACAGTGTACGTAGTGACCGCCGCAGACTGAGGGAGGAGGCGGGTAGTCCGTCGTGTACACCAGGCGGCCCCTGAACATCGGGTCCCCCGCCCAGTGGACGGCCTCGTCCAGACTGCGGCCCCGCACGTCCATGCTGCAACAACAACAGTGTACGTAGTGACCACCGCAGACTGAGGGATGAGGCGGGTAGTCCGTCGTGTACACCAGGCGGCCCCTGAACATCGGGTCCTCCGCCCAGTGGACGGCCTCGTCCAGGCTCCGGCCTCGCACGTCCATGCTGCAACAACAACAGCGTACGTAGTGACCGCCGCAGGCTGAGGGAGGAGGCGGGGTAGTCCGCCGTGTACACCAGGCGGCCCCTGAACATCGGGTCCTCCGCCCAGTGGACGGCCTCGTCCAGGCTCCGGCCTCGCACGTCCATGCTGCAACAACAACAGTGTACGTAGTGACCGCCGCAGGCTGAGGGAGGAGGCGGGGTAGTCCGCCGTGTACACCAGGCGGCCCCTGAACATCGGGTCCTCCGCCCAGTGGACGGCCTCGTCCAGGCTCCGGCCTCGCACGTCCATGCTGCAACAACAACAGTGTACGTAGTGACCACCGCAGGCTGAGGGATGAGGCGGGTAGTCCGTCGTGTACACCAGGCGGCCCCTGAACATTGGGTCCTCCGCCCAGTGGACGGCCTCGTCCAGACTGCGGCCCCGCACGTCCATGCTGCAACAACAACAGTGTACGTAGTGACCACCGCAGACTGAGGGATGAGGCGGGTAGTCCGTCGTGTACACCAGGCGGCCCCTGAACATCGGGTCCTCCGCCCAATGGACGGCCTCGTCCAGGCTGCGGTCCCGCACGTCCATGCTGCAACAACAACAGTGTACGTAGTGACCACCGCAGACTGAGGGATGAGGCGGGTAGTCCGTCGTGTACACCAGGCGGCCCATGAACATTGGGTCCTCCGCCCAGTGGACGGCCTCGTCCAGGCTGCGGTCCCGCACGTCCATGCTGCAACAACAACAGTGTACGTAGTGACCACCGCAGACTGAGGGATGAGGCGGGTAGTCCGTCGTGTACACCAGGCGGCCCCTGAACATTGGGTCCTCCGCCCAGTGGACGGCCTCGTCCAGACTGCGGCCCCGCACGTCCATGCTGCAACAACAACAGTGTACGTAGTGACCGCCGCAGGCTGAGGTAGGAGGCGGGGTAGTCCGTTGTGTACACCAGGCGGCCCCTGAACATTGGGTCCTCCGCCCAGTGGACGGCCTCGTCCAGACTGCGGCCCCGCACGTCCATGCTGCAACAACAACAGTGTACGTAGTGACCGCCGCAGGCTGAGGTAGGAGGCGGGGTAGTCCGTTGTGTACACCAGGCGGCCCCTGAACATTGGGTCCTCCGCCCAGTGGACGGCCTCGTCCAGACTGCGGCCCCGCACGTCCATGCTGCAACAACAACAGTGTACGTAGTGACCGCCGCGGGCTGAGGTAGGAGGCGGGGTAGTCCGTTGTGTACACCAGGCGGCCCCTGAACATTGGGTCCTCCGCCCAGTGGACGGCCTCGTCCAGACTGCGGCCCCGCACGTCCATGCTGCAACAACAACAGTGTACGTAGTGACCGCCGCAGGCTGAGGTAGGAGGCGGGGTAGTCCGTTGTGTACACCAGGCGGCCCCTGAACATTGGGTCCCCCGCCCAGTGGACGGCCTCGTCCAGACTGCGGCCCCGCACGTCCATGCTGCAACAACAACAGTGTACGTAGTGACCACCGCAGACTGAGGGATAAGGCGGGTAGTCCGCCGTGTACACCAGGCGGCCCCTGAACATTGGGTCCTCCGCCCAGTGGACGGCCTCGTCCAGGCTGCGGCCCCGCACGTCCATGCTGCAACAACAACAGTGTACGTAGTGACCACCGCAGACTGAGGGATAAGGCGGGTAGTCCGCCGTGTACACCAGGCGGCCCCTGAACATCGGGTCCTCCGCCCAGTGGACGGCCTCGTCCAGGCTGCGGCCCCGCACGTCCATGCTGCAACAACAACAGTGTACGTAGTGACCGCCGCGGGCTGAGGTAGGAGGCGGGGTAGTCCGCCGTGTACACCAGGCGGCCCCTGAACATCGGGTCCTCCGCCCAGTGGACGGCCTCGTCCAGGCTCCGGCCCCGCACATCCATGCTGCAACAACAACAGTGTACGTAGTGACCACCGCAGACTGAGGGATAAGGCGGGTAGTCCGCCGTGTACACCAGGCGGCCCCTGAACATCGGGTCCTCCGCCCAGTGGACGGCCTCGTCCAGGCTGCGGCCCCGCACGTCCATGCTGCAACAACAACAGTGTACGTAGTGACCGCCGCGGGCTGAGGTAGGAGGCGGGGTAGTCCGCCGTGTACACCAGGCGGCCCCTGAACATCGGGTCCTCCGCCCAGTGGACGGCCTCGTCCAGGCTGCGGCCCCGCACGTCCATGCTGCAACAACAACAGTGTACGTAGTGACCACCGCAGACTGAGGGATAAGGCGGGTAGTCCGCCGTGTACACCAGGCGGCCCCTGAACATTGGGTCCTCCGCCCAGTGGACGGCCTCGTCCAGACTGCGGCCCCGCACGTCCATGCTGCAACAACAACAGTGTACGTAGTGACCGCCGCAGGCTGAGGTAGGAGGCGGGGTAGTCCGTTGTGTACACCAGGCGGCCCCTGAACATCGGGTCCTCCGCCCAGTGGACGGCCTCGTCCAGACTGCGGCCCCGCACGTCCATGCTGCAACAACAACAGTGTACGTAGTGACCACCGCAGACTGAGGGATAAGGCGGGTAGTCCGCCGTGTACACCAGGCGGCCCCTGAACATCGGGTCCTCCGCCCAGTGGACGGCCTCGTCCAGGCTGCGGCCCCGCACGTCCATGCTGCAACAACAACAGTGTACGTAGTGACCGCCGCGGGCTGAGGTAGGAGGCGGGGTAGTCCGCCGTGTACACCAGGCGGCCCCTGAACATCGGGTCCTCCGCCCAGTGGACGGCCTCGTCCAGGCTCCGGCCCCGCACGTCCATGCTGCAACAACAACAGTGTACGTAGTGACCGCCCGCAGGCTGAGGGAGGAGGCGGGGTAGTCCGCCGTGTACACCAGGCGGCCCCTGAACATCGGGTCCTCCGCCCAGTGGACGGCCTCGTCCAGGCTGCGGCCCCGCACGTCCATGCTGCAACAACAACAGTGTACGTAGTGACCGCCCGCAGGCTGAGGGAGGAGGCGGGGTAGTCCGCCGTGTACACCAGGCGGCCCCTGAACATCGGGTCCTCCGCCCAGTGGACGGCCTCGTCCAGGCTCCGGCCCCGCACGTCCATGCTGCAACAACAACAGTGTACGTAGTGACCGCCGCGGGCTGAGGTAGGAGGCGGGGTAGTCCGCCGTGTACACCAGGCGGCCCCTGAACATCGGGTCCTCCGCCCAGTGGACGGCCTCGTCCAGGCTCCGGCCTCGCACGTCCATGCTGCAACAACCACAGCGTACGTAGTGACCGCCGCAGGCTGAGGGAAGAGGCGGGGTAGTCCGCCGTGTAAACCAGGCGGCCCCTGAACATCGGGTCTTCCGCCCAGTGGACGGCCTCGTCCAGGCTCCGGCCCCGCACGTCCATGCTGCAACAACAACAGCGTACGTAGTGACCGCCGCAGGCTGAGGTAAGAGGCGGGTAGTCCGCCGTGTACACCAGGCGGCCCCTGAACATCGGGTCCTCCGCCCAGTGGACGGCCTCGTCCACGCTGCGGCCCCGCACGTCCATGCTGCAACAACAACAGTGTACGTAGTGACCACCGCAGACTGAGGGATAAGGCGGGTAGTCCGTCGTGTACACCAGGCGGCCCCTGAACATCGGGTCCTCCGCCCAGTGGACGGCCTCGTCCAGGCTCGGGCCTCGCACGTCCATGCTGCAACAACAACAGTGTACGTAGTGACCGCCGCAGACTGAGGGATGAGGCGGGTAGTCCGTCGTGTACACCAGGCGGCCCCTGAACATCGGGTCCTCCGCCCAGTGGACGGCCTCGTCCAGGCTCCGGCCTCGCACGTCCATGCTGCAACAACAACAGTGTACGTAGTGACCGCCGTTAGCTAAGGTAGGAGGCGGGTAGTCCGCCGTGTACACCAGGCGGCCCCTGAACATCGGGTCCTCCGCCCAGTGGACGGCCTCGTCCAGGCTGCGGCCCCGCACGTCCATGCTGCAACAACAACAGTGTACGTAGTGACCGCCGCGGGCTGAGGTAGGAGGCGGGGTAGTCCGCCGTGTACACCAGGCGGCCCCTGAACATCGGGTCCTCCGCCCAGTGGACGGCCTCGTCCAGGCTGCGACCCCGCACGTCCATACTGCAACAACAACAGCGTACGTAGTGACCGCCGCAGGCTGAGGGAGGAGGCGAGGTAGTCCGCCGTGTACACCAGGCGGCCCCTGAACATCGGGTCCTCCGCCCAGTGGACGGCCTCGTCCAGGCTCCGGCCTCGCACGTCCATGCTGCAACAACAACAGTGTACGTAGTGACCGCCGCGGGCTGAGGGATAAGGCGGGTAGTTCGCCGTGTACACCAGGCGGCCCCTGAACATCGGGTCCTCCGCCCAGTGGACCGCCTCGTCCACGCTGCGGCCCCGCACGTCCATGCTGCAACAACAACAGTGTACGTAGTGACCGCCGCGGGCTGTGGTAGGAGGCGGGGTAGTCCGCCGTGTACACCAGGCGGCCCCTGAACATCGGGTCCTCCGCCCAGTGGACGGCCTCGTCCAGGCTCCGGCCTCGCACGTCCATGCTGCAACAACATCAGTGTACGTAGTGACCACCGCAGGCTGAGGGAGGAGGCGGGGTAGTCCGCCGTGTACACCAAGCGGACCCTGAACATCGGGTCCTCCGCCCAGTGGACGGCCTCGTCCAGGCTGCGGTCCCGCACGTCCATGCTGCAACAACAACAGTGTACGTAGTGACCATCGCAGGCTGAGGGATAAGGCGGGTAGTCCGCCGTGTACACCAGGCGGCCCCTGAACATCGGGTCCTCCGCCCAGTGGACCGCCTCGTCCACGCTGCGGCCCCGCACGTCCATGCTGCAACAACAACAGTGTACGTAGTGACCGCCGCGGGCTGAGGTAGGAGGCGGGGTAGTCCGCCGTGTACACCAGGCGGCCCCTGAACATCGGGTCCTCCGCCCAGTGGACGGCCTCGTCCAGGCTCCGGCCTCGCACGTCCATGCTGCAACAACAACAGTGTACGTAGTGACCACCGCAGGCTGAGGGAGGAGGCGGGGTAGTCCGCCGTGTACACCAAGCGGACCCTGAACATCGGGTCCTCCGACCAGTGGACGGCCTCGTCCAGGCTGCGGCGCCGCACGTCCATGCTGCAACAACAATAGTGTACGTAGTGACCACCGCAGGCTGAGGGAGGAGGCGGGTAGTCCGCCGTGTACACCAGGCGGCCCCTGAAAATCAGGTCTTCCGCCCAGTGGACGGCCTCGTCCAGGCTGCGGCCCCGCACGTCCATGCTGCAACAACAACAGTGTACGTAGTGACCGCCGCGGGCTGAGGTAGGAGGCGGGGTAGTCCGCCGTGTACACCAGGCGGCCCCTGAACATCGGGTCCTCCGCCCAGTGGACGGCCTCGTCCAGGCTCCGGCCTCGCACGTCCATGCTGCAACAACAACAGTGTACGTAGTGACCACCGCAGGCTGAGGGAGGAGGCGGGGTAGTCCGCCGTGTACACCAAGCGGACCCTGAACATCGGGTCCTCCGACCAGTGGACGGCCTCGTCCAGGCCTCCGGCCTCGCACGTCCATGCTGCAACAACAACAGTGTACGTAGTGACCGCCGCAGGCTGAGGGAGGAGGCGGGGTAGTCCGCCGTGTACACCAGGCGGCCCCTGAACATCGGGTCCTCCGCCCAGTGGACGGCCTCGTCCAGGCTCCGGCCTCGCACGTCCATGCTGCAACAACAACAGTGTACGTAGTGACCGCCGCAGGCTGAGGGAGGAGGCGGGGTAGTCCGCCGTGTACACCAGGCGGCCCCTGAACATCGGGTCCTCCGCCCAGTGGACGGCCTCGTCCAGGCCTCCGGCCTCGCACGTCCATGCTGCAACAACAACAGTGTACGTAGTGACCGCCGCAGGCTGAGGGAGGAGGCGGGGTAGTCCGCCGTGTACACCAGGCGGCCCCTGAACATCGGGTCCTCCGCCCAGTGGACGGCCTCGTCCAGGCTCCGGCCTCGCACGTCCATGCTGCAACAACAACAGCGTACGTAGTGACCGCCGCAGGCTGAGGGAGGAGGCGGGGTAGTCCGCCGTGTACACCAGGCGGCCCCTGAACATCGGGTCCTCCGCCCAGTGGACGGCCTCGTCCAGGCCTCCGGCCTCGCACGTCCATGCTGCAACAACAACAGTGTACGTAGTGACCGCCGCAGGCTGAGGGAGGAGGCGGGGTAGTCCGCCGTGTACACCAGGCGGCCCCTGAACATCGGGTCCTCCGCCCAGTGGACGGCCTCGTCCAGGCTCCGGCCTCGCACGTCCATGCTGCAACAACAACAGCGTACGTAGTGACCGCCGCAGGCTGAGGGAGGAGGCGGGGTAGTCCGTCGTGTACACCAGGCGGCCCCTGAACATCGGGTCCTCCGCCCAGTGGACGGCCTCGTCTAGGCTGCGGCCCCCGCACGTCCATGCTGCACCACCAACAGTGTACGTAGTGACCGCCGCAGGCTGAGGGAGGAGGCGGGGTAGTTCATAGATGGTATCCTTCCACAGGTATATTGGGTTTAAATAATTACGTATGGGGTGATATTTAAATAATTACATCGTCTCATATGACATATCTATAAAATGTCCACTAATAATTGAGTAACCCATTAAATCACCCACTGAAGAGTTATAATTCAATTTAAATTACAAAATTCATAATTTAAACCTGAATTTTTATTATATTATGAAGCAATGAAAAAGTAAACTTGCTACCTGTGCAAAAATAGACACAAAGTGTACTTTGGATTCACTCTGTATTTTCCTTGTGAATTTCTACGTCGGTGGCATTTTTGATCGGGAATGGTCCTAGCCCGGTTTTGTTACTATCTAACAGCGACCTTTTGTTCGATAGTATAATTAATTCATAGCCCAATGACAAATGACAACTGGACCCTTGACCCAGTTTCAATTCTGCTTCATGAATCGAACCGGCGACCCTCTGATTATAAGGAGAGCGCTTTATCCACTCGCCTATCCAATCAATTTATGTGGTTTGATATTTATGGCTTACTTTATTCCCCAAAGATGTAAGAAAGGAACTTCGTGAACATTAGTTTTGGTACTTCGTGAGTGGGCTTTTTCACATCAATGCCCCCCCTGCCCAACTGATGCACTTGCAAACTTTCACAATATTTCTCTAATTTGTTTCATAGGTTGTACACACTAACAACTACATTCCACATGAAAGGTTGTATTTTACCTGTATATGGGTGACTTGCCGTCGTCCTTGTACCAGATGACGAGGGAGAGCGAGTCCATGACGATGGGGGTGGTGAGGTCGCAGGGCAGCCTCGCCACGCCGCCCAGCTCCGCCTCTGCCTCCTCCACCACCACTGCAACGACCACAGACAATATGTATATCCAAAGACGTTCAAACGTCCCGCTAAACACAGATTATGTAAGCTTTAGTATCTTGCTAACTCCCTCTAAGAAAACAATGAAAGTATGGTTTTGTTGTTAAAGGAAACGTTTGTCGTAATCCCAAGTACATTTGTTTATGGCATTATTGATATAAGATACAAATTTATATTTTCTTATTCGAGTCACACAATTTTTAAATTGAGTTTACACAAACCCAATTGATACAGGAGTATTGATTTCAAATTTAAATTTTTGTAAATCCTTTTATGTCGTAATACTTATTTATGAATGTGCTTGTTAGTTCAAGTTGTTGTTGTAATTAATCAAGAAATTAATTACTTGCTTTATTTATAAAGTAAGGAAAACAAGTTAAGGGACAGTCAAGCTATTAGTTTACGATCATCAAGGTGTAGGGCCCGCATTACTCTATCTAATATTTTAAAAGATTATTTTATAAAAGATTTATATGTCCAATCAGAATTAAGGTTTTTGTTTTGAAAATCAGCTGGCTTGAATTTTGATTGGTGAAATCAAATATTTTGTAAAAGATTTTTTATAAAATATTTGATAATGTATTGCAGGCCTCATATAATTGATTTTTGCACTCGAAACTATTTCCAAGATTTATTTTTCTTACGTAGACTTCGGTTAACCGACCCTAAAGCCATTGCTGCAATTCCCCGCGCTCGTCATCTTCTGTAAGGTCTACCAGATATCAATGTGCCCTCGGTAGATCATTTAACAATATTATCTTTTTTTTAACTTTACATCAAATTACTATCAATCTGGATGTATATTTAACAGTTTTTTGACTAACAGACATGAACAAAGCAATTAATAGGTTTTTGTGTAGAGAAAAAGGTTAATAACTATAGTTTTGTTTAAAATGTTAACATGTTTGTAATTGGGGGGGGGGGGGGGTAAAATGTATTTAGAGTTGAGCTGTGCTATTTTAAGTAGTACTATGTAGTTTTCGGTAAAAGACCCAAATGAACCTTCTTTATGAAACCTTTATGAGCAATTGATTTGATGGTGGATGGTTATTACAAAATGTTATTTTAGTGAAGAAGCGTATTTATGATGTGACATATCCCAAAAAATCTCAATTCGAGATCCATTAGTGGAGAATAGTCAAATACGGTTGTTAATTAACTGAGTGCTTAAATTCATTAAATCTTGGTCATTTCAAGATTAAAAAGGGTTCATATATTTTTTTACCAATCATATGATAGCACAGATCAAGTCCCAAAAAACCCATCGAGGCTCAAGCAACAGAACAAAAATTTAATGCACATAATTAAGATTGATAATCATAGCATTATCTGTAAATAATATACGGACAACTTCAATATACATCAATTTTCTATGGGAAAAATAAATTATTTTTCTCAATAATTTATTTTTGCTTGAATATTGCTAATACTCAACACAAATATAATCCTCAATAAATCATGAATAAAAAGATAGCTACATTTCTTTAAATTCATTCTACTTACGGTGAAACTCACCCCGATCGGGCTCATGACAATCAATCAGTCTCAGTTCTTTAAACGATAAAAACAAAATGAGCTTCAGTTCAAGAACAAGATAAAGAAAGTAAATTGAACCATCTCTTATTAAAAAAGATGGTGTATAAAAACAAAACCTCGCTAATACCGATACCCAATACCCAATACCGATGGAATGTTTAATTAATTTATGAATCAGAGATACCAGTGAACATTTTTTCTGAGTTAATTTATGTACAGACAAATAGATGATTTAGTTTGGGAGTGAAAAATCAAATGAACGTGTTTGCGAACATTTTTCGGTATATGAAAATATTAAAATCTTCTATGAAACTCCTCAACTCTCTTATCTAGTTATTACATCCCATTCTACTGAGCGACGTTCCAATTTACTTTTTTTAGATTTTTGTCCAATCTAATGATGACATTTTAAATCGTTCAGAAGCAAATTATTAGTTCAAATCAAGATTTTAGCTGGTCTACTAAGCCTACCAAGGTTCTTGCCAAAATTATTACCAAGAGTTACCAGAATTTTTAAATTTATTATGATTTTTAACTTGACCTTTTAAAACAAATCGTGACATTTGGTCATTATTTTTACTTGGAAATGATCATTATATGAAAACACAATGGGAAAATAGTGAACAAAAGCCTTTGTCGGCATTACAGAACAGCTGACAAACGTTCTTTTATTTGGCGACGCTCTTTAATTTTTGTGGTTTTAAAGACTAAAGCCTTTAGACCGAAGGTATTTCAAATAAACAGACTCGGTGGAGAACATCTATTGAATACACAATGACACTTTATTTTGAACCCTTAAAAGAGCGAGGACCGTATTATAATATCCTAAATTAAGTATGTAGTGTAATTAAAAGTAATATTTCTACGTAGTAATCTAAAAAGTAAATCTTAAATAAATCTACACATGTCTGTTTCATACACAATTTTTTGAGGACCCGTTTTTGTATGTTGGAAATTTAATTCTTAGGGTTTAACAAAACGTTCGAACTCGGGTCTAGGGATTTAATGCGTCCTAAGTTATCCAAGAGTACTTGAGGAAAAGATCGTTTCTGATCCCGTTTACAGGTGAACGGTTATACGGCACACGTCATTTAATCTTCCACGGGTGGAGAGGGAGCGGCCGCATCAGCAATATCTCCGACAGATAACGAGCCGGGCTGCCGACCGCTGATCAACTATGTATCGCCCGCCTCCTGCCAGCGGTATCGTATAGTGAAGCTGCTTCAGTATTATTTTTTTATAATTTGTATTTTTTTATTCTTGTGGTAAAAACTCTCTATTGAATTAAATAACTTGCTTCTGAATTTCAATGGACTAAAGCAATAATGAATCAATAAATTACAAATCAATTAATGCTATAGTACGAACCGAGGTTATTGAAATTTTGTCTTCAAACTGCTTTTTTGCGTTATAATAAACATGCGTAATAATAAATATGGACTATTAGTTGTTTAAGAGTGTTTGTTGTTTTACTGTGCGTTCACATTTGTTCATTATTTTTATTTAAAACACTTACATACCAAATACTAATTAAATTTGAATGTGATATTTATTTTTTAAAGGGGTGAAAATAAAGTCGGAACTTAATCTAAAGGAGTCTCAATGTCTCTTAGATTTTGCTATTCTGTGATATGAGAAATAAGGTACTAATGCAGATGAAATAACTTTTTAATTGACTGAGAACTTAAATTCATTAAATCTTGGTCATTTCAGGATAACAAAAGGTTTATATTGTTTTTACAAATCATATTGTAACAGTCATAGGCAACAGAACAAGTCCCAAAAACCCATCGAGGCTAAAGCAACAGAAAAAAAATATAATGCACTTAATTAAGATTGATTAATTAATGCACATAATTAGTATGATCATTCAGATATTTTAGGTTGTTTTGTCACTCGTATTGCATTTTTGATGACTTTTGAGGTAAAGTATCAATCCAACCCACGATTTTTCTACCCGCTTATGAAGGGTTGCAAGGGGAGGTAAATAACACCGCAGTATTCCGCCTCGTTGCATTGCGCTGTAATTACAATTCATGTCTCTTGTAACTAAGTCATGCTGTTTACCAACTAAACCCAATTAAATTGAGTATACCAATAATATTTATTCTTTTTTTCTTGACATAAGATTCAATTTTTAATCTTTTTACTAACGAGTTTGCTCAGTTAAGTTCGGGGTTTCCGTCAAATCATTGATTTCAATAAAATTGTCCAAGCAACGATAAATTTTAATGCCAAAACATTTTTTACATCTTACAAAAATTTGCACATTCTGGTAGCAATTCTTGTTTTGACATTTTAAAATAAAAACCTTTTTTAACCCTAAACCAAATTTTATCCCGGTAGATACGAAAATGGTCCATTTCAGAGATGCGAATATTTAGCGTGAAATCCCACTCCTGGCGCAATGTCTGGCTTCAAAACGTCCAAAAGCATGAGCAGTCTCCTTAAAGTTATAAAGTCAATGGTCAAAGTCAACACTAAATAAAAACACTAAGTCCCAATAATAATGCCAGATTTTTGTTACCTCTCACTATATCACAGATTCAGTTTATTTACAAAATATTAATGGGCTATTGTTGTTTCTGAAGAATGGAACTCATTTGGGATCTTTTCCGTTATGTGTCAGCAATCCTAAAATATTTTCTATGCCTAAAATATATTCTGTAACGTTGTAATGAAACAAATACCTCATACCTTTATTCTGGCGGCTAGTAGGCGATAATATCACTGATAATTTGTTGAAATAAGACTTTTATCCTTATTCCACCGACACCACAAAAATTCACACAAATATGTGTCAATCATCGAGCGCCGCGTACCACACCGAACTTTATTCCGATGTTTTGCAAGCCGCCAGTTACTTTTTACCGTTTTTGTGGGGGCACCTGTCTCTGGATCAACAAAATTGTATTTATGAGTGACAGTAAAATGTTCATAACCGTGTTTGTACAATTGTTTATATGCTTTCCATTCATCTGAAATGATCGTCGTTCCACTTCGAATGTAGTTTTGAATTATTGGAATCACTTGTGCGGCTGATCTATTTTCGATGGCAACCAAGAAACATTCTATAGTTTCGCTACAAATTCCACCGAAAACCCACTGTTCTGGAATAAGACGACCAACGTTATTTTCCGGCGAGCAAACAAACTTTCGTCAATTTCAACCGTTAGGCCAGGTCCACCAATAATAATAGGATTTTTAGCAAGTGACTCGCGGTCACTTCACGCATATAATTGTTCCAGTCCACCGCATTTCCATGATTTATACCAAATTCTTTTTCGCAGAATTTTATCGACGCCAATTCTTGTGACCAACCGTATATAAAAAACAGAACAGTCCGAAAAGGTAACTTTGAGCCGGTAAAATATGTGCCTTGACGCAATTGTTTGTACTCGCGGCACATTGTTTTATTACAAACCCAACGGAATCGATTTTCTAAATATAATTTAATTTCATGTCCGTTCGCACATTTTCGTGGATTGTGTAACAATCCTTTTTGCTGGAAAAACAACACAGCGTCTTCATTTTTACACTTTCAACCAGCCGAATTAAATTAATTAGTCAGCACTAAACACACTAGCGCGATCAAACTGGACAACAATGCACGCTCGGGCAACAGCAGGAACTGAGTGAGCCGGTGCCGTGGCTCCGTTGTCGCGCCGCCTCATTATTTCGTCCAGACGGGCAAAGTCCAACCGGTGATAACTAATGTCGGCTGTTTGTATTATCTAAAAATACTAATTCGACCATTTTAAAGTGAATCCCGCTCTGTTTTTCATCATGTTAAACTAATATAAAATAGTTTAAAATTGCTAACACATAACGGAAAAGATCCCTAATTTGAAATTTTTATAGTCATGAGGCCACGTTATCACTGTTTATTGCGATCTTATATATAGTAAGAATGTAGACTTAAAATATATTTTTTTTATAGGTTTTCATAAAATTACATAGCGATTTACTTTTCCAAGAACCAATAAAGAAAGTAAAGTGGCATTTCTAATGACAATACATTAGTATGTTTAAGACAAACAGCCTACGTTAGTAAAAATGTTCTGTCACTTGAATTGTACTTGTAACGAGTCAGTTGAAACAATTATGACATTAAGTACTTAACTAAATATGCCTTTAGAATTTTTAGAGGTGTTGATTAATATATCGTCTGGAATTATAATAAACTAAAGCGGCAAATGAGATTAAAAACAATGCAAAAAAATTTTACATTCTTACATAAAACTAAATCTGATTCCTGTATTTTGCGACTCAAGCCTTAAAATATTATTGTAAATCGTCTTGAAAATCCAACAAAGCTTCCAGTAAACTCTATCAGTGAAATACATTACAATTTGTATCCATTTATTTGGTCTTTATAGTAAAATTACATTGAGGTCATGTAATTAGGTAAAAATTGTAAGCGTCGCTTTATCATAATTTTTTTTATTTTAATTCGCATTTTTCTTTGTAAAACGAACCCAATAATAAATCAAAACAAAAAATGACTATTGTTTATGGGTATTTAATTGTTTTACAGTACAGGAGATATTGTTAATCTATTTACAAGAATAAAAAAGTGTTTTCAGCAAAGAAAAAATGTCAGTTTTGTCATATTAATAATAATATATTGTATAACTTTACACGAAAACTTTTGTCTTGTATTAAGTTTGTATACACGTAAATGGCCCTTGGAAGCCTTTCGCATGATGATAAATGACATATATTTATATAATTTTGGTTCTTATAATGATAAATAACGGAAAGTCTTGTTTGATAAATTTCGTTTTACTAAATAGTACAGGTTAGAAGTTTATTTGAATTCCATGACACAAATAAAACAGAAAAAAATCCGGTTTTACATGTATTTATTATTTTTTAAATTTATTATTGTACATTGTGGGATGGAAATAAATGGCAGTGGCGATCCTGGGGTGGCGTGTGCCCATTTGTCACGGTAAAGGAATTAATTACCCCCTTGTGACTGGCCAATATCCGGTTGTCTGGTTATTAGAGTTATACAATTTGTAGTCTTTGAGATAACATGATATCTTACACTGTCCCACATTGCTTCAATATTATTCATTGGGGTTTTTCCTTATTTCAGGGAAAACTATTAGCATTAATAAAATTAACATTAACATTTATAAAAGCTATAACCTATAATAGTAATTGGAAACAGTTTATTTTTTATTGGGTTTTAAAGTAATCACTGCTTAAAGAAAACGTTTAAGGTAGTTTAAAGCTAAATATACTAAGGATATCGTAAATAACCTGAGTTCCCGGATTTGTAAGGGTAATGAATCTGGTTCAATATATGGTTAACCAATGAAATTGCGTCAAATCATGTTCATATGTTAAATTGTTTATAATCTTACTTGTTAAAAGAAAGGATTTTCTTTTCCTTTTCCGAACCGAAAAATGTTCGCAATCATGTTCATTTGATTTTTCAGACACAAACTAAATCATCCATTTGTCTGTCATAAAGTAACTCAGAAAAAACGTTCACTGGTATCTGTGATCCATAAACTAATTAAACATTCCATCGGTATTGGGTATTTGTTTGCGAGGTTTTGTTTTTATACACCTTCTCGTAACAATAGATCGTTACATTTTATTTTCTTTATCTGGTTCTTGAACTGTAGCTCATTTTGTTTTTATTATTTAAATACTAATCGAATGTCATGAACCCGATCGGGATGGGTTTCACCGTAAGTAGAATGAATTTTAAAAGTGATATAGCTAGCTATCCTTTTATTCATGATTTATTGAGGATTATACCGGGGCCGATTTACGTAACAGAGGTCTTAAATTGAAGGTATTAATGCTCAGATTAGCTTCAAACGTCTGCATTAGTTAATCTACCGCATAGCTCGACTTGTACTGAAAGAAAAAATCCAAAATTCCTCCCCACGTACTTCTTATGGCAGTTTCAAATTTGCAGCATTGTCTCACTTTTATATTTTATGTATCTTAGTACTGAATAACATTCATAATTGGTTATAATCTCAAAATACTCTATCTCATATGAAAACCTGTAGTTCACTAACTACAGGTTTTCATATGAGATAGAGATCATTCAAATTGGGCGAAATTAAAGAGAATTATGGATCTCCATATTAAATAAAATTGAATTTTTATTAAATTTGACTTCAGTTTAAGGCACTATCTTTCAATTGACCCCATTAATTATTGAAACTGAACGTCTTTTAAGTGAACACGCTGTAATCAACCAACATAAATTATAATTTTTACACATGTTTATGCCAGTTGTATTAATAGGTATGAGAGCACTCGGTGGATCACAGTCTTGCATATGAGGTATAATTTACTTAGCTTCGACGAATATACAGTAATATGAATGTTAGACAACCGAACAAGACAAACTTTGACTTTTCATTATTTAGTCTTCAATTAAGGACCAATACATATTTCCAGTTCTTAATATTTCCTAAAATTAGTTGGTGGGATGGCATAATTTCAGTATAAAAAATCTTGTTTTATAATTATCTTTTATTTATTAACTTTATTGATTATTACAGGTCATGTAATAATGTTGTACCTAATGGACACAATGAATTATTATTGTTTGAATACGTAGAAATAAATTGTAGAATACTTAACAGATGTAAACAAATTAAACTTAGAGAACTTCCAAGAACCAAGACATTGGTCCCTTTAAAACGGTATTTAACAAAGAAGATATCGAAACGTAACCACTATTAGCACCAGTTGCGAGATGCTAAGCTATAATTAGACAGCAAATTCTGTTATCTAAGATGTGTGGTTTGGCTGCAATGCATGGTATACGATCTCAAGGCTTCTGTTGTATACTGTATATACTGAATGATCGTCGCCAAGATCTACAGAGAGTACATTTCTTAAAATTATGTTTATGGTTATACCTTTTTAAAATATATTGCCTCCCCCATTCCAAGGACGTTTACATACATATTAATTAAGTCATGAACGTTACAAGTAGTGCTATTCACGTGAAAATTTCAACACTTATTGTTATTTCTAACAAACAATAACTCGCTCAACTTCAAACTTGTTCAACTTTCAAACTTGCTGAACCTCCATGTGCGGTAGATAAGTCACAACTCTATAAAGTAAAATAATATGTTCTCTGCTGAGGTCGAAAATTGTAGTCGCTAGAGCCAAAGAGTTAGATTATTCAAATCTGTAGCTAAACTTTTCCTCGCCAAGCCAACTTTTGTCCGCTAGAGGCCCGGCGCGACGAGACTCCAGACTACAATGTAAGTTAAATTAAAAGCCAATTTTTAACCTGTTTAGACGGTTTTGGATAGAAATGTTTATTGCATGAATTATTTCGTTAACTCTCAAGTACTTAACAGGTTTTTATTCGGAAAGATAAAAATAAAGGAAGCTACCCAGTTGTTGTTTATTAGTTTTTAACCTTAACCTTATCTGAACTTAATGACAGTCATTAATCTCTTATTTTGGAAGTGGTGAAATATATATTTAATGAACTACCTAACCTAACAATGAGAGGTGATATTCATGAGTATAATACTCGCAACAGAACCAACATTGATTGTAACTACCTACGACTTACAAAATCATTTAACTCACATTTCTCGATAGGCTTAAGAGTTTTCAATGAAGTGAATACTAGGATAGTTAGTCATAAGTCTTTGGTCAAATTTCAGTGCTGGCCTCTGGCGAACCCCTTTTACTCGCTACAGGAGTTCTTATCTTTGAGAAACTGTGATATTAGTTTTTAGTAGGCCTAGGCCTATTTGTTTTTTGCTTTTTTCTCTCTCATTGTTCTAATTTATTTGTACGGTATTAAATGTTTTTAGCTAACTATACATTTTAATGTTTTATTACTTTGTTAGGGCCTATTTAGGCTATTATCTGTTAATTTTTTGTCTCTTCATAGTTTATCAGCTGTTATTTTTTCCCCATTTTATTTAAAGTATGTTATTAATGAGTCACGCCAGTATTACCAACCACATTTTTGTTAACTTCTGTTCTTATGAGTTAGTTAAAGCTGCTTAAATGTACTTAACAAATGGACTGATATAAATTTGCATAAAAAATATTAATAATTGGCATATATTGTAATGACAAAGTGTATTTCACTGATTGACATGTCCTACTGTACATTGTACCTAAAGGAAATAAATGTGATTTGATTTGATTTGATGTACAATGATATAAAGTATTTTACCTTCCAAATTATCAAAGTAAGTATTGCAGTATTACTATATGAATTATAGTACTTTATGCAACAAAATTGAAATTATTATTTTAATGAGCGAATTTCTTATGGAAGAGCGAGCATTTGGCATCACCCACACGGTGAATGGGACCATGATCGTTTTTTGTGTTGAGGCCCATAGATGCCAAAAACACCATCCGTTGAAAACTTCTCTAGTGGTTACACGTTTTAACTATTTTCTTTAAATTTAGTATCAACATTCCTTTTCACGATTTTAAGGTGATGTTCTTTTGTCAAAATAAATCGTAGCACTTTTACTTTCAACCCCACTTTTGAAGGATAAATGTACAAAATTCGGTGTTTCGGCCTCAAAAAGGGTAATATGAGCCACAAATATATTTTTTTCAGCAGAATGTTTTTATAAGACCCCTCCCAAAGCTCTAGTACCCACAAAAATCACTTTTTGAACGGAAATTTTAATTTATTAAATGCAGTACGTTGTCTTAAGTCTTGAGGAATTTTGCACTCAAGCGGGCGCAATTCATCCGATTTTTTTAAAATTTGGTTGATATATTATTATCTATGATGTGTTTGGCCAGTTAGTTGGAGGAATAAATCGGAAACCCCTGTCCTCATTTTAAGGGGGATATTGCCCAAAATATTACAGGGGAATTCTTAGAATTTTTCATTATCTTCCTGGATATATGCAGTAATGTAATGACGTTACTTGAGTAGTTTCAGGCTGGACGATGGTAGTTAGCGAAATAAAAAGAGCAGTTTTTACATTCATGCGCCGGCTATTACGAACCACATGCAAGACCAGTGTTTTAAAATGTGTAAAACTAGTTGACTCATCGGTTGTGAGATTCAGGAAAGTATATTAATCTCTTTGCGTTGACCATAGGTGAACGCACAAGGATTTTTTTGTTCTTTGTGCGGTAGATTGAAGCAAGAAATATAAAACTAGACCCTGATAGAAAATGTGATTTCCAAACATTAATAATGTGATTTTTTGCATTAATATCGACCCTTCGCCTGCTAATAACCCCATTTTATTGATATAGAAATGTTATTGATCTATTTTTGAATTAATTTAATTAACTTATTAATAAATTTGTCTACAACCTTTTAGCCAATATATATTTTTTAATTTACTCTCCACAAATTCCTGTTAAATAAACTTTACTTACCGTCTTTCGTAGCACAGCATGACAGGGTTCTGATTATTAAATCAACCGATAAATGAATATATAACATTCCATTAAATGTTTGGAGCCGAAACCCAAGGATAATGTAATTAACTATAATGCTAAAAATATTACTAGGATTGTGTTTTTAAAGAACCACGTAGAATGTTGAGATTACTGAGGATAGAGGGGGGAGAGATTACGAGGTCTACATGTAATTGGAGAGGGAAAGAAACGTCCACGGGTTTGGAATCCATGCTTTTTTTTATCATACTGCACGAATAAGTCACTTTTCGTTCGCTAAAACGTCCAAGAAATCGCTATTTTCAACTTCAATCGCTATTTTCAAATCCGCTATCTACAACCAACAAACTAGCTGAGGGTTTTCGATGCATTATACACGTAACCTCAATCGCTGTAATTATTTATTTGTTTTTGCTGCAAGAGTGATGTTATCCTATGTGTTGAGGCTGCAAGTTTTTATTGTAACAGAAATCCTATACTCTTATATGAGCAATGTTATCGTCCGGCCGTGCGTGCTTGCTTGTATGCTTGCTTGTATGCTTGCACATTTATCTCAAAAACGGCTCCGAGGATTTCTTTCAAAGTCTGGAAATAAGTAATTTATGACTCAAAAACGTCTTTTACGCAGATTACTTGGCCAGAGAAAATCTAATAACGTAATAAATCGAATTTTAAAGTTGTAAAATTTTAACATTGGCCTTATGGGTTGCCGTGATAGCAACGAAAATAAACAAGGAAAGTGTAAACAAATGAAGTAATGATAACAGCTGTTTGGAATCTACAGCTATCAAGGGAAAATACAGCAGGTGGGATGAAGAGTCCATGGAGCAATAAAAAAGGTTTATATTGATACATTTTATGACATTGAGATATTTTATAGTAACTGGATGAACTGGTAAACATGAAATAACACCGAGCAAGGCTCGGTCCACCAGGTACTGTACACATTATAAATGAAGTTGTAAGAGTCACATTACTGGCTGAAGTTGTAAGGGGAGGCTCTACAGAAATTTCTAAAATCCTTATTATGTAATTATATTTTGTTTTCTTCTTTTCATTATGTACATATAACCTGTTTAATAAGATTTAACCAGTTTTTGGTCTGATTCACTCGTCCCTCTCCCCCACCACCCCTATTTTATGAAATTTTGTAAAGGTTTAAGGCTTCTAAGCTATAGCTTGTAGACACATTTATGAAGTGTCATTTTGAAGTATATGATATGGACCACAACTTTATGTATTCTCAAGAAAATATCTCTTCTGTGTTATTAAAATATAAATTTTTTTTCTCATCAACTATTAAAGATATTTGTAAATCCATACATAAATTTGTAGCTGTATATGTTTAGAACAATCATGCAAAATTTCATTGTTTTATCTGCAACACTTTTTAAGTTTTAGCATTTTTTGTCCTTAAAAACACGAAAATTTCACGAAAAATTTTAAAAAAAAGAAGCACTTTTATGGATTTTGAACAAAATATATGTACTTTTCTGATTTATATTTATTTATTTTTATTTCCATATCAATAAAATGGGGTTATTAGCAGGCGAAGGGTCTATATTAATGCAAAGAATCACATTATTAATGTTTGGAAATCACATTTTCTATCAGGGTCTAGTTTTATATTTCTTGCTTCAATCTACCGCACAAAGAGCAAAAAAATCCTTGTGCGTTCACCTATGGTCAACACAAAGAGATTAACATACTTTCCTGAATCTCACAACCGATGAGTTTTTATAGAATATCCTCTTTGATAAAATAAAAACTATTTTGGTCTAAATTAATTATTTATTAGTAGTTTAAAAAGCATAAATCATAACTTTACCTATGTATAAAACATTACCGGCTGATCGAAATTCTCTTGAAAGCATTATTTTAAAAATTTGTATAGCATATAAATATAATGATTTTTGCATAAAAATTATATTTTTCTGATTCAGGTTGACCTCAAGAATAATTAGGGACCAAAAAAGAAATTTCGATTTTTAGCAGTTTTTGACCTATTTTCAGTAGAGCCTCCCCTTAAAGAAACATATTATGATAAATAGCTAAACTATTAAAACCGCATTTTTACTGGTGATGGAATCGTTGTAGATCATGTGCAGCAAAAGAGGGTTGTCGTGCTAAATCGCTTTTACAAGCTCGCCTTCGACTCGCTTTTAAAACCCAATTGCACACCGAACAGTACCACTTTTGCTCCATTTAACGAAAATTACTTTATATTCACCAGTTTACAAATAGTTTAAAATTAATTTAACTTTCCAATGAGGAATCCCGACTTACCCATTGGAATTTAAATTATTTTATGAGTAAAATAACTTCTAAAATTAACTCATAAAATAGTTAGAGTTTTAAAACCATAATTTAATTGCCGTGGCCGCATGTGGATATTAGCCAGGGTTTGGATAGGGTTAGCAATAACTCCAGTGGGTAATGACCCGAAGATGCTGACCGTGGATCAACAATACATCAGCACATCATCATACAGGCCAAGAGGCCTCATACTCTTCCACCTCCCAGTCGCTGACACCAGTCGATCCATCTTTTTTTTATATATTTCCAAATTATTAAAAGACATTTAAGCACGATAATGCTACTAATGTACACTGATATTTCGATTACTCTTATTTAACCATTTAACATATAGATGTATCTGAAATTTTGGCACATAAATTTATGAGTGAAAAATTGTACTTCATGTCATAGGATGTAAATAAAATGAGTGTAAGTTTTAAATATAAAACTCTTGTTTTGTTTTAAAATTGATGCTTACATATTTGGAGTTCAAAGGCCGTTGTTTAGTGTTATTTTTATAGAGATGTGGCAATGTAAACATATTTATTTCCGTTTTGAGTAGTGGCTTCAATAAATTTTACGACATACCTTTTACAAAGCCCCAATTTTTATTTTGTTTTTATGGGCTTGATTCCATGATAAGTATGATTTTCAACCCATGCTATTCCATCTTAAAAGTACATAAGCGGAATTGTGGGCAGGGAGATGATTTGATTCTGATCCAACTTGCCATAATCTCTCTGTATTAATAGTTAAAGGAATCGCTTTAACAGGATTTTAAAATTTTAGTTAATGGAATTGCTTCAGCTGGATTTTAAAATTTTAATCCAAATCTGAAATACTACTTCAGACTAGAGTTATAATAGATGAGTTTCTGTTTGAATGTTGGTTTTGAAATTCTAAAGCCCTTAAAATTTATTTGAGGCTCCACTTCACCTCCTTTCTTTTTTGCATCGCTTTCGCTTAGTGTTTTCATGGAATATAGACTAATGTATTATCAAAGTAAACCTTGAATCGCTAGTCGAAGGGATGGGCGTGAGTGGATGGGGTTTTGGAGGATTATCAACAATTTTTTGATATAATGGAACGTGGAAGTTCTTCCGTTTGGATTCCCGTACCAAAAGGCTACTAGATTTCCGGAACCGACTTCTCTGAGGGATAGAACCAAGTTTTAAGGAAGTTTTAAGGATACCTTAATTGCTGGCAATCGGAAATCCTCAGAATATAGGCCCCATGTTTTCCCCATTCTCATCATGGGGCACTGAACTTTGGCCAATGGGATTGGTGGTTTTGCAACCAAGCACGGGGAATTTTTTTTATTCGAAATTGAAAAAAAAGGCGATACCTCAGAAACGATATTAGGATATCATCAAACGGATCGCGTCATTCAATTCAGCATGAAAAATTGGTTGAAAATGATAGGTCACAACACATACTTTATATTATAAATAACTTAGATCATTTCAAAATAGCGAATCCGAGATGGCGCCCGAAAATGCTAAATCTGTCAGAATCAGGTGAAAATGGCTCGACAATGACTACTGGTGGTTACCTAGTGTTTTCTAGCTTTGTTCTGATATTATAGGCGGAGTTCTGCAATGCATAATATTTAAATTAGTTAATAATAGAATTAATTTTTTAACCTTAACATCTTAAAAACTGGTCAATATTTTTAAAAACGGATTGCGTCATTGGAACTAGCATAATAATCTAGTTTGAAATCATGGGTCACAATACTAACTTTACATTTGAAAAATATTCTGTATCCAATATGGCGGATCCAAGATAGCGGTCGAAAATGACCACTCACTTAAAATGAAGTATTTCCTTCCGAACAATGGTTGGGGGGAGTCTAAGTTTTATATTGAAGAATATGTGTAAATAACTAAGGAGGGATCTTTTTTTTGGGGGGGGGGCGGCATTTAAAATTCACCCTGTATAGTTTATTCATCATCGTTTATTCAACATAGAGGACGCAAAACCTATATAAATATGAACTTTCCATTAAGATTACGCTGTGTATAAGGCTATTTATTTCCTGTTAGCAAGGAATAACTATAAAATACCCTATTTTATAATTGCCAAATAAATGTTTCCTCGCGGTTATTGGTTATGTTGCTTTCCTACTTCAGCTACCTTATTTAATGGATGTTGTCAATATCAGGAAAATCATTTTAAGTGCTAGACCATTTTGGTTATAAGTTTCCGATTAGGAGTAAAATCTCAAGTAGCTCTTTAAATGATTAGCAAATGTTTAAAATGACCGTGTAGCTAAAACTAAAAGATTATTCATGCATAAGGAAAACACTTACGCAAATAAGGGAAGTCTAAAAGTTAAAAATGTCTCTTAAGGTCCAACCTCGCCTTCAAATTTGCCTTTGATTCCTGATCAATAGGACATTAAAATTCACCGAACGAAAGATACGAGCACTATCTCCGAAGAGGATAAAACTTAAAAATAAATTGTTATTTCATTCTTAAGGGGTTTCAACCTTTTATCTTGAATTATCATAACGTTTTGAACATGGAATCTCATTTAATACCTACATTTAAAAGAAACTTTATTACTTTGAATATATAAATAAATTTTCATCTGCCTTACCATACTGGGATGCTTCTCTAAGACTAGTATAAAGATGGTTCTCTAAAATTTTAATAGACCTCTTAGTGGTATGATAAAAACAAATAGCCCACCCTATGATATTATGTGCTTTAGTTCATGTTATAAAGCTGAGGAAAGTAAGAAAAAGGTTTCAAAATCACAATACCTCATATATCCCTGGCCTAAGTTGAATAAGTTCAAGGCATTATTTATCCAAACTTTAATCCCCATAAAATATGTTTAATTTACATCATTTCTTATAATTGATTATGAAAATACGAGTGCAGCAAAAACTTTAATAATTGTTTGGCGGCCAAATTGACAACGCCATTCCAGGGAGGATCTGGCCTGTAATGACGTGTCTGATTGTGATTTCTTGATCTTTATTACAATCAATATTTTTCTGCTAATCCCGCAGACTACGACCTGTACATTTTTAAGAAAGCAGAGGAAGCGGGGAGATAGCATACCGTTTAAATTCGCAGACATTATTTGCTCTCGCCAAACATTGAACTTAAGTCTTCGAATATATATATAAAGTTCAACTTCAATAGAAACATTCTACCCTTTTCACTAATGTCTGTCACTCGTTCCACGACGGTGCAGTTCTACAAATTTTCTTTATAATATTTTGTGACTTTCACGTTCTTAGCAAAGGAATTTTAAGATGCTCTTACCATCTTAATGTTATTTAATCGAATTTTTCTCAGTTTATAACTAAAATTTGATACATTTTTTTAATGTTAAAATGATTATTTTTTATCCATTTTGAATTCAGAAAACATATTACTTGCAGTACCTTAAAAGGTAAGAACCTATTTCAAAATTTAAGAAGGATTATAGAACTACATGAAAATTCATAAAATTATATTAATTTGTAATTCTGTTTAATTATTGTTTAAGATTTTTTCCTTTTATGAATTCTTGGTATGCCTATGTTAATATCACTAAGAGGCTGTGTACTTAAATCACTATTGTACCATTGACATTTTGTCATCAATCTTTGTAAGGCTATTTTCGTTTTAGATCTGCTGACAAATTATGGATGATTTGTAATTCCAGGAAGTCTGAGTTTAATAAAAGTATTCAATCAAATTACTAAATTGTTGATAGAATTAACAGCACAGTGAGGAATTAAACATAAATATTAAATGACAAAGTTTGCATGTTTGTAGGTGAAGTCTATCAATTATCTATCCGCACCGAATAATCGTGGCTAACTGTCGATAACCTGCTTCCAACAAGTCACGCATGGTTTTAATGACCCCAGCCAGTCGACTCAGAGGATATTAAGTTGACACGTTATGGTCAAACATTCGCACACCCCAGGTACTGCTGTGCGAGTGTTTCCATTTAGTACGTATGCTATTAATTATTGACAGTATGTATTTTTCGTGATGGACGTTTCTGTATCAAAATTATCTAAGTTACACACCCCAGTTATTCGTAATTTAACGAGTTATTTTTTTAAAGCAGAACAATACAGTTTTACATTTGAAAAGCCATATTCAGCCATGACATAGGCATAGGTATAAACAAACTTCAAGCATTATATTCTAGGCGCGACATATGATTATAAAATTATTTTAACTGTAACCACTTAAATTTAAAAAAAAATCTCTTTGAAGACAGTTTTGTATATGAATGTTATATTTACTGACGTTTTGATTATGGTTTACAAATAATATACAGGGTGTTTCGAAACTCTCTCCCGAAACTCCGTGGGCACGTTCCTTAGGTCAAAACAAACAAAAATGTCATATAAGTATAGGGTCTATCTCGCTCCGTTTTCCGTCTGTGAGTCTGTTTGTGTTTTTCAATAAAACAGTATAACTTTGAAACGGCTTGAGTTAAATTATTGAAACTTGGTACGTAAACTATAGTTAGTGTGGCCAAAATTTTTACCAATTTTCAATATTTTATCTTTGGAATTTCAAAATGGCGGCCTTTTAAAAAATTAATTCATTAATATCTAAAAAAGTTGACATGTTAACACTATTCTTTTGACTATACATTTATTTGCCATTTCATTACAAACATAACGACACTTTATTTATTAAATCGGATAATAAATAAGCGAGATACAGCGATTTAAGTAAAGCATGTCATGGCATATTCCACGCGACTAGCGCGAGACCGTCATTGTTGCAGCGCGGCGCGGAGCGCCACGGACTCGCGGGCCGGCCTCTGGATGGAATATGCCATGACATGCTTTACTTAAATCGCTGTATCTCGCTTGTTTATTGTCCGATTTTAATAAATGAAGTGTCGTTATGTTTGTAATGAAATGGCAAATAAAATGTATAGTCAAAAGAATAGTGTTAACATGTCAACTCTTTTAGATATTAATGAATTAATTTTTTAAAAGGCCGCCATTTTGAAATTCCAAAAGATAAAATATTGAAAATTGGTAAAAATTTTGGCCACACTAACTATAGTTTACGTACCAAGTTTCAATAATTTAACTCAAGCCGTTTCAAAGTTATACAGTTTTAATTGAAAAACACAAACAGACTCACAGACGGAAAACGGAGCGAGATAGACCCTATACTTATATGACATTTTTTGTTTGTTTTGACCTAAGGAACGTGCCCACGGAGTTTCGGGAGAGAGTTTCGAAACACCCTGTATTTAAGTATCGAATGGCTTTTATTTAATTACACAACTTTCACATAATTATGTATTAACCACATCAATATATATATATATATATATATAGACTACAGTTACATATAAAAATGTATTTTAAGATTAATTTAAGATAAAGTGTACGTAAAAATCCCGTAATCATGTAACTCCTGTCATAGGATTTTCAAAGTTTATATTCACCTAAATTATTGTGGCTGTTCATATTTAAAGCCGAAATATTCTGCTTTAAACCAATATATTTATTATTATTAATAGTAATGATGTGTAGCCTTAGCTTAAATAATTTGGATACACGTTCAGTGTAAACGTATTATTAAATTATTAATATAATTGTTTGGAGTGAAAACACTAGTTGGCTTGCTTTAAGCGCTTTCAGGGATATTACTCCGGTATTCAATACGTCCACCTTAATTCCGCCTACGATGTCATTCTGAGTGAACTGTTTCTGGGTGTCCTATTTACTGTGACTTCAAGATTAACTAAGTAAAATCCAATGTTAAAAATAAGCACTGATTAAAATGTTTTTATATAATTGTAAGGGTATTTTTTCCGAAACTGTGGGCGTTTGCCAAGTCACAGGATAATAGGAGAGGGCTAAAAATGACGGGCTTGATACTAGCGACCCGGGAAGAATATTAAGATTGCTCGAAGTTCACCAGGAAAATGGGAAATAACGTAAACTATTTGCCCTTTAAAAAGCATTGGGATCTATAAAAAGTCTGTTTTGTTTACATAAAACATGTGGGCTGACACTTGATTCAAAGCTATATGCTAGATGTTGACATATATATGGGATTTCTCAAAAACAAGTTAACTATGCATGTTAAATGGACTATAACAAATAAATATTTTAATTTTAACGTTTTCCGATGTTATAATTAGGGGCTATAATCTATTCATAATTTAAAATTATGAAGAGCAATGAACGTTTGTTTCGTTTACGTAATAACACGTGATGTAATACTGATTTAAATGCCAAATGTTAGGTAATATTAACATAATCCATAAGAAAAACTATAGGTACAGGTGTAGATAAGACTTCTCACTTTGAAAGTCTGGCTTTCCCAGTTTTATCTCTGATATGACCGAGTCAAAAACTGATCGGCCTGATGTGGCCTATGCTCAACGTTAGGAGCCCCCTTCCGCTGAAGGCAAAGCTTACCATGTTTCTCTTGATCGTCCGGTCGTGCGTCATGTACGCATCGGCAGCATGGTGGGCTCTGGCCAGTAGATCTAACAGGAAGCGTCTGGAAGCGATTCAGTCAAAGGCCTTGCTGAGAATCACTTGTCAGCCGTGGTTTGTCCGGAAAGACCGGATTCGGGCTACGACGGGGATTCCAACGCTACATCAGTTCACATCAATGAAAAGCCTTCGCCTGTTAGATCGTGCTGAAGATTCGAGGTTCGAACACATCAGAGCGATCTGTGAACGTAAAGCCGACGCTGAGGTCTGGAGACCACGACCCACCGCTGTCCTGGACGATCTGCCGTAGATCAACAACACGTGTGCACCCTGTTCCGACAAGAGGTCATGAAGAGAATCCCTGCCAGATCGTCCAGCGATTCAGCAGAAGACTGCTACCTCCCGCCCTCCCCAGCCATCTTAGGGGGAGGGGGGAGGTGTGTTTAGTGGGTATTCTGTATTATGCAGTGAGTCCCACAATACCCTCGCTGGAGCGAGGGTGTGCGTAAACGCATTCACACCTTCCTACGAAAAAACATTAAAAATTGAGTGTGCTGCAGCGTCTATAAAGAAGTACCTACCTAATAGTACAGACCAGCAACCCAATGCACTTTTTCGTGCACGTTTTTCAGCTGGTGTTAAGTTTGTTAGGCTGTTTTGACACCTATATTTCACTGATATCGAAGAAAATTTCCTCAATATCAAATCGTTAGGCCTCAAAGAACAGATATAGCAGATAATTACTTTTATACCGATTAATTTGGGCAGCAAAACAGGCAACAAATTATACGCCAAGAGGAGAACGCAAAGAAAATATTGCATTATAGATTGCCAATCTGCAGACCTTTATCCATAGCACGACTGACAGCGAGTGAGGATCGACAACGTGTATATAACAGGAACCCATTTGGCCAGTGGAGCCAGAGTTTGTGACGTCAACCGGAGTGCTGTTTCTAGTTTTTTTCTGACCTATTAGCTTATTTGGTAGAATGTACCCTCAAGGAGGTTTCTATAATAAGTACCCTTTGTCTGAATGATCTTGAGCCAGCCAGAGGCAATAGACGAGCTCTACTCTTTCGGTCCACTCATGACATATTGAGTTGCTTACATTTTTGGGTTAAATGTTAAATAACCTATGTATCTATTATTCTAGGGACCTTGGGTGGTTATGAATTTACCGGGGATGTACATAACAAGTGCTGAAATCTGCGGTTAACCCTTAGAAGTTTAGAACTTTTTCAAGCCAGGTTTGATTGTAAAGACAGTGAGTTGAGTTAGTTGAAATGTCGGCGGATAGCGAAACTGGCCCGAAGATTCAGCCCTCTATTTGATTTAAGTAATGCCCTTTCTTAAAAGCCTGAGACGCACTAGCTAATCTATGTCAAATAATTTTATATTGACATTTCAATCGTTAAAATCAATCCAGCTGTTACCAAGTTGCGACAGGGGAGAACGAATCTAGCGTAATAATATGTCATCGCTATTTCAATGTTTTGTATTCAATATTCTTCATTTAATTGTATTTGATATTTTAGGGGCTTTTGTCCCTTCAAGCCACTAGTTATGTTATAAATTACCACCTGAGCCCGGCAGAAGTTGTTATGCCTTTGAAAACTTTTTAATGATCACCTGTTCAAGTAAACATGACATTAGCTTTTATGGAAACAATGTTATTGCATGAGGTTAATATGGGGGTCCTGTTAGGCCTCTGGGAAAAAATCCAATTGAATTAGGGCGAAGTGGATAGCTTAAAAACCTGAATATATGAAATTTTACCATTCACAATGAGTATGTATATTATATATATACATACTCATTGTACAAGTCAGTCGTCAGTCTCGTGGTCGTGGTCTCCAGACCTCAGCGTCGGCTTGACGTTCGCAGATCGCTCTGATGTGTTCGAACCTCGAATCTTCAGCACGATCAAACAGGCGAAGGCTTTTCATTGTTGTGAACTGATGTAGCGTTGGAATCCCCGTCGTAGCCCGGATCCGGTCTTTCCGGACAAACCACGGCTGACAAGTGATTCTCAGCAAGGCCTTTGACTGGATCGCTCCCAGACGCTTCCTGTTAGATCTACTGGCCAGAGCCCACCATGCTTCCGATGCGTACATGACGCACGACCGGACGATCAAGAGAAACATGGTAAGCTTTGCCTTCAGCGGAAGGGGGCTCCTAACGTTGAGCATAGGCCACATCAGGCCGATCAGTTTTTCAACATGGCCATACAAGTTTCATGGCAAATGGTTCAACGGTTTCCGAGTCCATGAACTTCAATTATCAGTATATACATATATACAAACCAACATCCTCTTTTATTTATAGGGATCAACTATAAAGAGAGAATAATAATTCAACTCTGTGCGAATTCTATTATGTGAACTAGGTAACCAACTGCAGTCTATTAAACCTCACGATTTGTCTACACGCTCATGAAGAGTTGCAGTAGGAGGTGAACAGCGCCGCAACTCCCGCCCCCGTTACACTGTACAATTCATAATTATAGCATTATATTTATTATGCGCCATTCAAAATTCATGTCTCTTAAAATAATTTCACACTCCTTCCTGGCAATACCAAATCACAACGGGTATACTCATTTTAATTCGGGTTTTCCCTTAAATGTTACAGAAAAAATACTACTGTTAATTAATAGTATCAGAAATATTGCCGTATGCTTGTCCTTTCTCACCGAATTGCAGCTGACGTGTATTTACAGGGTAATTGCAAAATTCTGCACTGTTTATATTCATGAGTGATGAAACAAATTTGCAATACATAATTAGCAGCGCATGAATCCGTTTATCATCGTATGTCTCGTAACATTTATTTTATTTTATTTTATTTCAATTTTAATGCCACAAAACAGAATTCATGGAACAGAATTCAGAACATAGTCATGGTAAGAATGTATACCTAATAATTCGTATATTTTTCATTTTTAATAAATATTAGTAACATTTTACTTTTCCTAGAATTATTTAACAGAGATAATGAAAACCTCTAATAGTAGTACAGTACCGGAAGTTACTAAAGTTCTGGAAACATTTATATAAACTCTTAAAAAAGTGGCTGGGATAAAAATGTGTTATATACAACATTTTGAAGCTTATTTTATGAAGTTTTATCTAGAACATATGTAAACCAATGTTTTTTTATGCTTCCGATGCTACAGGAGAATTTTAAATATCGTCAGCATAAAAGGTTTCGAAATACAGTATTGTGTTGTTTATGGTTTTATGAACCGAAAACACCAATGACGGTTGAACTTAATGAATATCCAATCAAAAAAATGTAAAAGGAATACAGATGAATCTCTTGCCTGCAGCTTTTACACAGCCGCTCACCGTAATTGAAAACAAAAGTAACTGACTATTCCTGGCAAAACTTGATAAAATATGCTTTGCAATTACTTACGTACACGCGTACAGACAAGCCACTTCTACGAGAAAAAAGCTATTTAAATATTTCCAGGACTTTACGAACACCCGGTATTTTTAGGAAAAACTAAGGTTTACTTGTTTTAAAATATAAGTTTTATAAATAAGCTACAGTTTTTTCTTTGGTTAATGATAGACATTTTAGATTTACACTGTCTCAATTGATAAATATTACAATGCCCCTTTAATTGCGGCTCGTCAAACGATTAGACTGTCATTCAGAAGTATGACTCAGGAATATTTACTGATTGCTGGGCGACAACGGAGTCTTGATTACAAAGTTTATACTGCATGTAATTTTAATGCTAGACCGCATCTTCGTGATTTTTTTCGAGTTTATCATTAGCAGCCTCGATTCAATTTTGGGTTAATCTTTAGTAGTAGATGTGAACTGTTCGCAAAAGTACAAGTACATACTATACAGGTGAATAATAATATTCAAATGCATAAGCCGTATTTTCCATTTAATCATTGTATATCTCAAGAAAAACACCTTAATTAAAAATAATAGCATCTCCCATAGCATTTTTTCTTGACTAAAGTTAATAATTTTATTCTTAAATCATATAAGAGACACTTATTCGTAAAGGTGGGGTAAACAATTAACTAGACTACAATACTGACTACTACAAAAAGTTCCTTATATCATGTATTCATATTTATTTATCTTTAAGGGAAAATCCCTTGGCAAACAAAGGTAAAAGTTGCCCATTGTATGAACTGAAACTCATCGAATACATCCTTTTAATTAAAATTTTAGAACTGTCCACCACGTCAGTTTTAATTAGAATTCTTCTTTTGCTGATCCCAACCCTTTTTTTATTTCAATGCATCATTTCTTCATTTTATAAAATAATGTTCTTGTTACATCACTCTTAATGAAATATATCCTCATTACATTTTCATGGCACTACAAATACAAGACTGACGGTTAATCAGACAACATCACTGTATTTGAACTTGATCATAAAGTCATTGTGTGTATATATATATATATATATATATATATATATATATACCCTCCCATATAAAACAAGAATGCTATCTTTTAATTGAGGAATGCTCCCTTGAACATTTCAAGTGTAATAGAGGTAATGTAGTGAGGTACAAGATGAAGCTAGGGTGTTAACAAACAAACCCAGAAGAATTTTAATTTAACGAGGAGGGGAAATAAATATTAACATATGATCAATTGATTCAACTACGAATTTCGTGTATCAGTCATATATTACATGCTAAACCAAAAACATGTCACCTGTTTATTCATTGTTATTCAAGGAGCAAAACATTGTTTCTAATATCAACCCACATTTTGTTTTGGTTTAGTATTTTTCATAAACCAGACTAGTAGCTTAATCGCATGGCTTTGTACTTCCACGTCATCAATGATTTCCTCCCCTCCTCTGCTGAAACTTCAAACTCAAGCTTCATCATGTACCTCACTACCTATAATAAATTATATCTATGAGTAATTAATGAGAAACTAGTAGTTTCCAGTTAATAAAATTAACTATTTTAATGAGTATGAGTTTAAAATTACTAAAATCTGTTAAAATGAATTAAAATTATTCTGATGATTTTTGAGAATTTGTACAGGATATTTGAGTGTACTTGACACTAAAATGTTGTCCACTATCTCTTGGTAATTTTTAAAGTTTTATCTAATGCTTTAATCTAATGTTTGTTCAGCAGAAAGATGTCGCGGGTGCATTTTTCTACTAGATTTTGAAAAAAACTGAATTTGAAAAATGAATAACATGCCTTTTAAGGGATTTTATCGAGACAGACCCACCTGTCTATTCATTTGTCAAGATCAATGGCCTAACGAACTGGATCAAAAACAAAGGTGCGACAAACTTTAAACGTGTTCACTCTGGATCGATCCGGCGAACTTTGAATTCAAAGAAATGATAATGGGGATAAAAAAGTTGACATTACACTTTATAAAATCCTATGTTTTCTTCCTCTCAATACATGCATTTACAAATTCCCCAAGTTTATTTTGAATAAGCTTAATTATGTTGGAAGTAACAACTATTATTTGATTTAGAATTTTTCAAGAAAATGAGGGAAAAAGGAATTAGGAGGAAACAACTCATTCATTTAATATTATTGATAAAAAAGAGGGTCGTCTCTTAAGCGGCGTGTCAAAAGTAGGAAAACGGATTGAAATCAGTGGGTTTTCAGGGTGAATTTGGACATGTAATGCACACCGATAGACATCCAAGAAATGTGACTTAGATCAAGGTACTTATAAAGTAGGTTATTAAAGTATTTCAACTTCAACAAAATTAAAGGTTTTGAATAAGATTTTGAACATAAAATAAATATATATTTTATATAAAAATATATATGTATATATATATATATATATATATATATAAAAACTTTCATAAAAAAACGTTTATACTTTCCCATATTATTTATTTTTGCAGCAAGATCAGGGAGGCAGATATTTTAAAAGCTGTGCAGCGCACTAGTGTCTTTTTATGGAAGTTGATCAGTGAAAACAGCCCCAAGACTGGGATCCCAATTACCGCAATTAGTAGTGTTTTTTTGTACTGCGAAATAAAATATCTTCAGCCCTAAAAACTTTTTTTGTTACAGAACAACGCTACTAGTTGCGTTCACTACTACAAACTTTTTATTTAACGTCATAGTATTTTTTGTATTGTTTACTTTTTTGGAGGGAACAATCCAAACTCTGACATTATTAATATGCGGACCTTGTTTGAAGTATTACCGTTATTTCAAAGCATTCATTATCACAGAGTGACAAGTATCCTTCATCAGATTTATGAAGGACGTGCTCAAAATCATTTAACAAACTTACGCATTATTCATAACTTATGCATATGACGCAGCTACTTGCTGTGATTGGGCACCTCATGAAGTGCCCAGCGTGCCTGGGCAATTAATCTACCTAGATTATTTCAATCATAATTACAGCATGTGCCCAACGAAGAAACTGGACACTTCATGAAGTGCCCAACGCTCATTGTTCACTTGCAGTAACTCTCGGGGCATGTTGGGCAGTCGCTATAAAATCTCTGTTAAAGTAAATTCAACGTTTATGCTAAGCCCCAACATCTTTGTTAATTAAACCATTATTAATGTTTACAATTAGACCTTGTAAATATTCCGAATCTAAAATTTTTTAATTGGTTTTAGTTACCTAATATGCATTTTATATAATTAGTCTACAGAGTTGGATTTTTTGTTGTATAAGCTTGGTACTGACTAAAATACCTAATAACAATAACGTAGTTAATTTTCACGATAAAATATTGATCACTTATTCTAGGAGAAGATATTTTAAGTAATTGTAATTTGTTTCTAGTTTTAAAATAAAAATATTGTCGTTTAATTAGTTATAAAACTAAACAAAAGTAAACAAATTTTAAGAAATGCTTCATTAAAAAAATAATGGTAGTTCAAAATTTAAAGTTCAACCCCCTTACCTTTGAATAACCTTTAACACTCTCTGGTTATCCCTTTAGACAGATTCTTCATAAGAATTTCCAAATATAGGTCTTTGTTTGAATATAAACAATTTTTTTTTGATACTGGCGACAACAGGAACAGAATAAACAATATAAAGTTCATTACTGAAAAGGTGTTAAGTAATCACGACACTCCTTATAAATTTTCTATTAATTTACAAGCGAGACTAAAAAAAATCGTTGTAAAGAAAAGGCTTGAAGTAATGATGTTATGTTCATTCATTCATACTAACATAAAAGAAAATCTTTAGCTTTACGTTAATTCTAATAAAATCATTTTAAATCTGACATTTCATGTAAATTAATTGTTTTCAATGTTGATATCAAAGAAGAAACTGAAGAATTGTTTTATTAATTTGTGCAAGACTTTTATGGCATTGCACTTGTTGTAAATTAGTTTTACTTTGCTATATTTTGATTTAATATAAATTTTATTGAGGGTGACCAAATAAATTGGTAATAAATTAAAACATAACAAAGTAAAAGGTTAATTTATGTTGATGTGTTATACTACATTTAACTGTGTTTAGTAAAATGTTTCATTATTTTTAGTTAATAAAACAAAAAATTTAAATTGTGTGAATCGTCTGCTTTACAGGTAGAAAATCTTACTGTCAGTGTTTTAAAATATTCTTTAAAAACATTCTTATTTTGTATAATTAAAAATGGCTCAACGGATACCACCAACAGCGACGAAAAACGCAGTTTTACGTTTATCACACCAAGTGCCCGGGTTCTGAGCTGGGCACATGGTATAGAAGGAATAATTACAGCAAGTGCCCAAATAGCGTTCAAGAAGTGCCCAGTTTTGTTAGTCACATACTGTCATTTTTAATGAAATTGGTCAATTACACTATGTGCCCAGGCGAGCTGGACACTTCATGAAGTGCCCAATTACAGCAAGCGGCTAAGACACATGTCACAGATTGTGCATTCAAATCCCGAACTGCAGTTGAAAATGTATTTGTCCACATATTTAAATAAAATATCTTTATTTATATTGACCGCTTACAAACAGCTCGAAGAGCCATTCATAAGCACGTGAGGTCATTACATTTAGTCTATCAATTTACTTATCTTTGGTATCAGTCCTGATTTTAAAACTTTTTGTCGTCTAAAGTCTAAACGTGTAATATCAACACTAATTTTGAATATACAAACTGTTTACAGCATTAATAACTTAGAGAAAGCATTTAGATTATAATTATTATAAATCAGGTGTTTCCGGTTGGTGTCTGTCTTGGAAATTAAACTATCTTAATAAATTGTGGTTTTATCATTATTTGTCTGAATGTATTGAAATTTTTTGCGACAATTCAGTACAATGTTGGATAAAAGCAATAAGTACTATATAAAACAGCGGAAATAAGGTGACCTAGGGCGGAATTCTAAGTCCCCACTCAAGCGAGCCCTCACTTAAACAACACAATCCGTAGGTCATTCAATATTCAATGATGTTCGGGGAATTGTATCACAGCTGATGTAAAATGACAATCAAATAAAAGTTGTGATGCAAAGGTTTTCAGGTAAATATCACGATGTACATTTACCACTTGAAATATATGTATAAAAATCAAAAGAAAATTAATTAAAAGAAATAAAGAAAGGAAAATACAATAAATTTACGTTTTGGTATTTAGTCTTACTTACACATTTGATCTCTATAAAATGGATTGGCTGCTGATATTATTGTAAGTAATGAACGTAAGTTGATAATTACTATTGGCTCACTGATACAATAGAGTATAGAAATAGAAATAGTGCATTCTATTAAAAGGGTGAAAACAAGTGATTTACGGGCCACGATCCATTCAACCCGAGTTATGAACGATATTTTTCATTACAGTGAAATAAGCGCTTCCTAACCTAGTAATGAAATATCACCTGGAGATTTACCCACATTCGTATTTAGCTATGATTCCTGACACCAATAGCGTTAAGATTACAATGATCATAAATCAGCTGTTTCCGATCGATTTAATAGACCTAAATGTCAATGGTATTGTTGTCATAGGAATATTTCTGATGGGGGGTAGAATACTATGAAGCTCCATTCACATTTTCAGACTTAGTTTATGCATCAGCATGCGTGTCTTGGAATTTAAATTATATTTTAATTATTATAAATCTGAATATATTAAAGTTTGTGTGCCAGTTTAATGTCAATGTTGGTTAAAAGCGGGAAGATAAGGACGTTTCTAAACAGCGTAGATTACGCAACCTATTCTTTAAAGTCAACCCAAATAAATTCTTTTCCTTGAAATCAATAACTTTTTTTGTCGTAATTACTCAGTTCTGCCAGTAAAGTTTAGGTATGTGAAAAGTGAATTCACCTGTTTTTCAATAACCTGATCAGCTGTGTAAATAGTATCACTGTATTCATTCTACTGCAGAAATTAAATGAGCCACAAAAAGGCTATTTTGAAAAATGATATTATTCAATTAATTATCATCAAGTAGATTCACTGTAATGAAAAATATCGTTCATATCTCGGGTCGAATGGATCGTGGCCCGTAAACAACTTGTTTTCAGCCTTGTAATAGAATATACTATTTCTATTATGTATTCCTTTATCGATACACATGGAAATAATGTTATATGTATTTTTCCAACATTGACTCACGAGTAAAAATGTAGGCACCCGAGCTTGTCGAGGCTGACAATTTTTAGGAGGCGCTTTGTATTTTGCTCCCTCAACATACAAATGACTGTTTCCTCCACCTACTATCTAAAGTCGTCTTTTAGTCCCTGGAGTAGAATACTAAATTCTACTAGTTTATACTCCATGGGACCTACTTACCTTTTATCCCACGGAACTAAAAGTATCTACTTTTTCTTCCATGGGACTAAAATTAATGTCATAAGAAATACATGGTAAGAAATCCGGCAACGCTGCGATGGACAATGAGAAAATATGACAACCCTGTCGATTTTCATTTGCTTACTCTAAATTTAACTCAAGAACTTCAGTGTTTTAACTTAAGAAAACAAAACCGTATGCATTTAAAAGCCAGATAATAATTTTTTGTATGAATTATGGCATCACTGAAGATAAAAACAAATGATTTAGAGCTTTTTGTTGCCAATATGCCGAACGTTTTATGATCATGATTGTTTCTTATCTACAACGTTTTAGAAGTATTTTTTTACTATAGACTGTAAACTGTAAAGTACATAGTGTTTTAAAAGTAGTGTGAAAGTGTGAATAAAACGGGTTTTTAATTGCCTAATTACCATATCTTATTTATTTATATGTGACACAAAGCATACTTGGAAAATTTGATCATTACATTCAGAAAGAAATGTGACTAGTTTTAACAAAACCATAAATTTCTCAAACTGCAATATACCGTTATAAATTATTGGCTTGAAATAGAGCCCATGCTCGACAGTCCACCGGTGAGATTAAGGTAGTAAAATGAATCGCAGAATGTTTTTTTCTTGTAGCTTTTTATTGGAGTTTCGGTCAACCTATTTTACATCCTCACTAAAGATGGCATGACGATCATAGCAAAAATTTACTTGAATACATTTAGAACATTTCCATAGAATTTTAATAAAGGTAAAATAACATTATAATCTTTACTTATTTAACACTCTAGATTTCTTGTGATCCAGACTACCCCTACAGCTCTGAATCGATTTAATATAATGAGGTGTTGTTGAAAATAGCTCGGCAATTTATTTTGAAAGAAATTAAATCCTAAACGAAGAGAAAAGCCAACGCGATGAATGTTTTTTAGTTGTCCATATGATTCAAAATTAGGGGATTAATTCCAAGGAACAACTGATTGTAATAAACATTTATTTATTAGAAGACCACAAACAACATTTTAAAAACTAGTTTCCAATAAATACGCTTTTTAGTTTTCGATTGGCTGAAAGCATTTGTCCATAATAATCTTAAATTTAAACGTCATTAGTTCTTTATTTTAAACAACCATAACAAGTTTATTTACGTAATGAAATGTTTATGTCAGATTTTGGCACTTCATTGCAATAGAGTTTGTTACATTCACTTAAAAATCATTACATAATTGTTAAAAGTCTTATAAGTCCGCATTGACTATAAATTTATATTTGTTTCAATAGTAGGTTTAAGAAAATAAAGGTATTATCTAAGGTAATTTTGTTTGCACTCACTAACTAAAATGAAACATTATTTCCAAAGTGTTTTATCCAATAACTCGTCTGTCTACCGTTTAAAAGTGGCTGGTATGATGGTGTAGACCAGAGCGTAGAATTTGTAGTTTAAATGTGTCCAGTCAAAGTTAGTCCAATGCCATTAGCTAAACTTTGTAATCCTACTAAATCCGGTTCAAACCTTTAGGCCAACTTTAGTAAATGTTAATTGTTACATAATTTAAGGGCTCAAGTAATCCCTTCATCCCAAATATAACAATGACTCATATTCGGATTCTGAACATTGAGGTTGTTATAGATGGTTTAGAATAAACCTTGAAAAGCGATTTGTTAAGAGCTTATGCGAAGGAAAAATTGTGTAACATGGATTAAACTTAAATAAACAAAAAACCATTACATCCTGTTCGTATAAATGTGTTTTGGCAAACAGTTTAGTCCGTATATGAGGTGGGAATGCCGGCGAAAATGTTTGTCCGAGTGGTTCAAGGGCCCTCAGGGAAGAGCAAGTACCTCTGGACCAGGCGATTATTGCTTCTCGCACTGCAGCTGACAAGTGCCTAAAAGTCGAGTAAACGTCAAAAATATGTATCATAAAACAAAATTCGATTTTATAGTATTTGTTAACGTTTTCCATTATCACAATGTTTAAATTTAATTTTTTTTAATAACGCGCTTTAAGTTGTATACATATTATATTCTTCGAAAAACCAATTACGTTCGTGCGTACTACCACGAACTACGCAATAAATACAGGGTTATCACAAATGATGTTCCTGAATTTGATCATAAATATTACTGGGTAAATTTGTTTTAAGACTATTTCAGTTAATACCATTAGAAAGAAAAACTCAAAAATTTTTATTTACATTGGTTTGGGAGCGTATCTGCTGTTTGTTATGTCAATTTATGTAAGTATTGACTAATGGCCGAATTTGAAGACAGGAAAGCTTTTTGTGTGTTGGATTATCACATTAACCAATAGTTATTAGCGTGCAACGACACTATAGGACCAGGTTTAATGAAGATCCTCCTATTAACAATTTTTATTTTAATCTGCAATTGGATGGTGCACCTCCACATTACCACTTGGATGTTAGGGCTGAACTGAACAATTTGCTGCCTGAGAGGTGGATCGGGCGCGCTGGTCCGAATTATGACGCTCTCCTGAACTGGCCTCCAAGACCTCCGAACATCACTCCCTGTGATTTTTTCTTGTGGGGATACATCAAATATAAAGTGTACAAACCACCACTACCAGAGAGCATACCTGAGATCCAGCAACGGACTATTAATGCCATTCAAACAATCGATTAAGACCCTTTGATCAAAGTATGGCAAGAGCTTGAGTACGGGATTGACATCTGTCGTGTCTTAAGAGGTTCGTATATCGAACATTTATAGTTCTGAGCACCTGTGACAAAAACTTTTGAGTTTTTCTTAAATTGTAACCATTTGATTTCTGTGTATGATTACTAAAACTATATTTTATGTATCCTTTAAATTATGAACATCATTTGTAATAACCCTGTATTCGTAGAACTACGCAAAACTGAAAAAAAGGTATTAAAGCCGGGAGTCTTATTTAAATTTATGTTAGTATGTAATAAGTCAACAAATGTAGTAATTACAGAAGGCATGAATAAAGAAAAATAAAGAAAAATCGCCAGGTAGATAAAACAATATTTATGTTTTTGCTTTAGGTTTATCAAGCCATTAAAGATACGATTTACTTAGTTAATGAAATTGAGAAATCATTAATGACAAACTCGGGTTTCGACAAAAGACATTTCAAACTCTAAGTAAGAAAGATTTCAATGACTTAAACTTTGCTAATCTTTCCCCCTACTTTAGTGATCAAAAGTTTTAAGATGAAAGGCATTACTTTAATTTAGTTTGAGAATACAAAAATTATAATAACACATATTGTTTTGTCAAATTGGCGTATTCGGACGTTTTCCGATGCATAGCACCGGAGAACACTCCTAATTAGAATTTTTACAAAGGCGATTAAAAAATAACGTTTTAAACTTTTGACCTTTAAAGAAAAGCGCGATGAACATTGAGTAGACAAGTCCAAGATTAAAGGTTTTCTTCAAAGAAGGGGATGTTCTGGAAAACTTCAACTAATGGCATTTGACGAGATGAAACCTTTTACCTAATTCCAGTTTTCTCTAAATTAATTTTTTTTTCATGAAATTCAGGTTAAACTAGAAAAAAATTCACCTTTTCATGTCAATCTCGATTAATTTAATATGAAGTGATGGCAGGTAGTAATAGGAAAAAATGTGGATATATGTTTGTATATATACTATATGCCATAGTAAAAAATTCAATCATTACTGTAATTAGTAAATTATACTTTAATTAGTTTGATCTCAGTAACAGAAGCCTAACCTCTTTGATCATATTTGTTGTTTGGGAAAAATAAAGGACAGATTTTGTTTAAAAACAATTCCAGCAGATAACTACAGAACCTGCCAAATCCATTCCACGGCGCGATACACACATTGGGATTCATTCAATTTCTTTTCAATATCCCTAGATACCGGACTTGTTTATTTTGATTAAGCCGCAGTAAAGGTATGGGAATTCATAGGTGCGAAGTTTAAGAATTTGTTGATTATCTATTCATTTTCGCCTTCAAACACAAAAATAAAAACAGTTCTTTGTTTGAAATTCATTGTTGGTGATGGTGATTTTATATTTTTATTTGGATTTTTGCGGACATTTAAAAAAGGATAGGGACACGCTTAGGACAACTGTTTTCAGAAAAAAGACACACACAGGGCAGTACTTAAATTTTCAATCAAACCATCAAAAATCTGTCAAAGAAGGGGTAGCTTACTCATTATTTGACAGAGCAAAGAGCATTTGCTCAAATCAAGATGGATTAAATCAGGAAATCAAAAAAGTAGAGCAAGATTTGGCTAATGGATACCCTCAATCCATAATAAGAAAGTGCAAAAACCGTAGGGCTTAACAGAATGAGTCAGAAAACACTGAAAAATTCGTTCCTATGTCAATCCCTTATGTGCCGGGATTATCGGAAAAAATTAGAAGAGTTGCTAGGAAGTTCAAAGTTAGAACCGCGTTTAGGACACAAAACACTCTTAGGCAATGTCTCGTAAAAAAACAAACCAAAAAATGGCACTCAGGGATCAAAAAAGTGTGTTTACAGAATAAACTGCAATAGTTGCTCTAGGCCTTATTATGGCGAGACAAAAAGACCTTTAAATGTTAGAATCAAAGAACACAAAGATAACATGAGGAAGGGCTTAGTGGATAAATCAAAAATTGCTCAACACTGCTGGTTTGAAAATCACCAGATGAATTTTGACGAAGCAAAAATAGTACACCGCGAACCTCATTTTTTCAAAAGAAAACTAATTGAAGCTTCATACATAAAACTAGCAGACCAACCAATCAGTCAATCCTCACTTGAAATAAGGCCAGTATGGCTACCAATATTAAACAAAGGTGAAACTTGTTTTTACTAATCAGTGATGGCAAATGTCCGCAAAAATCCAAATAAAAATATAAATAAAAACAGGTTTGTGCACCCATTGCTTTATTGTTTATCTATAACCAGGTTTTGTGTGAAATTGATCGATTGGCATGAACTGCAAGGTTGCCCTAAGGCAAACCATTATGGTAACTTTTGGTTTCAGATGGTAACTTTTCGTTTAAGTTACCATTATGGTAACTTCTTCGGGGTCCCTAGATGTATGTATATATATATATATATATATTACTGTTGATGGCAAAAACAGCAAGCTGCAATAAAATTTATCTAAAACATTAATGTTTTATTGATTTTTTTCTAATCAGTAGGAGTGCGATAAAATATTCCTAAAATTTACACGCATTTGTTATTAACAAATATTGAAGACTTTTTTTAATTTTTTTATCGCAATAGTAAAACATTTTGGTTCTCTACCTTCTACGTTAATATTTTTTTTAACTGATTCTAGGTTCACAAATAATAAAAAATCTAAAGATAATAATTCCCCAAAATGGTTATGAAAAATATTCCACTTAAAACATTGGCATTTTTAGCATTTATCCTTAGATACCGGACTTGTTTATTTTGACTAAGCCGCACTAAACATATGGGAATTTAGAAGTAAGAAGTTCAATAACAAAAACATAACAAACTACACACAGGTTCATGGAGACACTGCTTTTTATTTTTTTTTTGCTTTTTAATTTTTGGTTTGCATTTGCCCTCCTCAGCAGCATTTATTCATGATGATTTTCATTCTAAAGGAATAGGTATGATGACTTGGTATTGTTCCACACACCACAACTGAAATTAATTTTAAATCAGCATAGAAAATGAACGTACATAAAAGGAATAAACCGGAATGGCTCCAAAAATAGCATATAGTTAAGTACAGATATAATGTTCAGTGCATTATTCTTCTGTCGTTAATTTTACTAAGTGGTGATATAGAAGAGAACCCTGGGTCTGATTAAGAATCCTTAAAAATTATTGAATTGATTCAGTTTTTCCAAATAACAATGAGATCACTTTAAAGAAATTGCCCTTTCTGTAAAAAATGTTTTCAACGATTGAACTCCAATATCAGAGCAAACCACAAAGTGGTTATTTGTGAGGAAGCATCTCAAAAGTACAAGAATAATCGTAACGAGGCATTTACCGTAAACTCAACAGATGAAAATACTACTATACCTGAAATAAATATCCGAAATGCTATATAATGTAATAATCACATTTTTCCTAAAGATGACTGAAGAGCAAGTAAACAAAAAATAGTAAATTACGATCAAGAACCTGGACCACAAAAATTACAATTTCCAAAAGGCAGATACCCTCGCTGCCTTAGACCAGTTTAACATACCCAGAAGACATTAGCGATGAGAAAGAAGATACAACTCCAATACAAACTTTTAATTTAAATTATGCAATTGATAGCAACAATGAATTGAGTATAGGCCTGAAGACGATTTTGAAGACGATACTAATGAAAAAGATAGTAGTGAATTTCACAGCCTTGAAACTAACTTGGGTAAATTCATGCGGTGTCCAATCTGTGGAGGGAATTTAAAAGAACATGGTATTAACATAAACATATGTAAGGTGCATCCTTAAGAAGGATACAAACTATTATTCAAAAATATATTGAAACTGAAACTAAAACATCAACTTCTCTATATTTGACTGATAATAATAGTTTGAAATTGACTCTAAAACCGTTACTTGTGTAAACTCTACAAAGAATAAAACAAAATGTAAGAGTGAAACTCTAAGCGAGTATCTTTTCTAATTAGAATGGGTGAAAATGTATAAACCACCATTTAAGTGACAACGATTGGAGTAAACTGGTCGAGAAGTTCTAATTTTATTTATTGTATAAAATTGGAACTTGAGTTCCAACCTTGGGTTCACAGATGACACCGTTTTAACAAAAAATAACAAAACGTCTGCAGAAATGTAATATGGCAATCAATATATTTAAAGAAATAGGGTTAGAGATAAATTGTATTGAGTCATAAGCAATTTGCATAGACTGAGAGTACTGAATAAAACAAATAAATGTAACGGCTGGTTATAACGGTGAAGAGATCCTAACTATCGGAAAACAAGAAGAAATGAAATATCTTGGAGTAACAGTATCTGATGAAATAAAGTTAAACCCAAATAATGTTTTGATAAAGTTGTCAGACAAACTCAGTGACTTAAATAAAGAATAAGAATTACTTAGTAAAGATTACTTAGAGTATATTACTTGGGGCAGATCAAAAACTCAAATCCTTCAAGCAGTATATTTCTCCCACAAAGAACAAGTAGCAAAATTAGGGGAGATCCCAAAGAAATGTCTTAACGATGGAGATAAACTTATAAGAAGTTGTGTAAAAGAAATTTAACAATCAACCAATGATACCCCTAACAGATTTTTATATTGCCACAAAAGATATAAAGAGTTGGGTAAAATGAAACTTGAATGGGAAGCTTTTATACAACAACTTAACACATGTGTCCTTCTGCAAAATTCAAATGTACGGCTTATTCCTTGATTAAATGAAGATGAGTAAAACATAATTTTAAATAAAAACTGAAGAGCAAGGAAGCAAAAAATAGTAAATTACGATCAAGAACCTGGACCATCAAGTTATAACCCATAAAAATTAGAATTTCCGAAAGGCAGTTACCCTCACTGCCTTAAACCAGTTTAATACACCCAGAAATGTAATATGGCAATTAATAGATTCAAAGAAATAGGGCTAGAGATAAATTTTAATGAATTACAAGCAATTCGCATAGACAAAAGAGTAATGAATAAAACAAATATATCGGCTGGTTATAACGGTGAAGAGATCCTAACCATCGGAAAGAAGAAGAAATAACTTGGAGTAACAGTATCTGATGAAATAAAGTTAAACCCAAATAATGTGTTGATAAAATTGTCAGGCAAACTTAATGGCTTAAATAATCTTAGTTATTCTGATTCATCTTAGATTAAAAAAGAGAAGATTAAAGGAATTCACAGAAGGAAAGTAGTTTAAAGTAAAGAATTTGCTATGTGGGAAAGCCATTCACAAAAGGGCAAAGGAGCTGTCCTATATAAAGAAGACCCAAGTGCGAATTCTTGGGTTTATAAAAAAATGGGCTCTTCTCCACAAAATGGGGGACTGTTTAAAAATGAACTGCAATGTAATATCAATAAGGACAGTCTCGAGACGAGGCCTCAAAATAAACCGCTGCAGACATTGCAACGAGTTTGAAACTATTGCACATGGCATGTGCTGGGTCTTGCAGGCATTACGAGCCTCATACAAAAGACGCAATGATGTAAGAAATTAATTGCGAATGAATTAAAGAAAGAAAACTTAAAGGTTTATGAAAAAGTGAATTGCCTATCAGAAAAGGGAAGTACCCGCAGGATAGACATTTTGGCGATAAATAGAAGACTAGCGAGGGATGGATTATATAACCTACAGAGAGTTTCGAATTAATTACCAATCAACCAATAGAAGTTGACAAAGAAGAAAACTTTGATCAACCACAATCAAATATTTTTCAGATAAATATAATGTCAAAAATTATCAGTGATTGCCTGCTTTTAACCAGGCAACCCGGTACAACAACAACCGGGACCCACAAAACTACAAGCAAACAAAAAAAAAGACTACAACTCCAATACAAACTACAACTCCTTGAAGCTAACTGCAAGCTTACCAAAACGAGATAACATTAATCAACCAAAGATGACCAAGCAGGCAAACTTGACCAAGCAGGCACCCCTTTTTTATCTGTGTATTCCTGGCTTGTGGTATCTTTTGGTGTTTCAAATGTTGGTGATTTTAATCCTCAAAAATTCGGCATCAATTTTAAGAAACCATTTCTATAACAAAAAGAATTAAAAATAATAAAATAAATAAACGAGAAATCTACTTTATTATGCATATATGTTCAAAATGTTACCCTTCAAAATTCATCATAATTATTAACTTCAAATAAAAATCCGTTTTTTTCCAAATTCAAAATTTGGATAGCCGAAAATTATATAGTCAAAACTATTGACTGGATAGCCGAGTGGATCTATCGCTCACCTCATAACCTGAGGGTCGCCGGTTCGATTCCTGACAGGATCGAAACTGGGTCCAGTTGCCATTTGTCATTGGGCTATGAATTAATGATACTATCTAACAAAAGGTCGCCGTTAGATAGTAACAAGACCCGTGTTTGGACCGTTCCCGATCAAAACGTTAAAAAATGCCACTGGCGTTGAAATACACAAAATACACATTAAAAACACATTAAATTCACGCAAAGTGTTTTCTTATATACTTCGTCTTTTTGCAACCCATATATATGCATAGTAAGTATACAACTTTGTTTTTTTCTTTCTACTTATATTCTCTTTTTTGTGTCTAAACATTGTAAACAATAATTGGGGTTTTACTCAATTTGTTTTACATTATGAACGTTGTTTGGTTCTGATTTTATGGTTAGAAATATGAAACTATTAAAATTGATTAATTTTTTTCTACTTTTTCATTATATTTCAAATTCCATACTTTCAGTACTTAGTTTTTTATTATTTAGAATGTGTTAATTTTCGTTCTGTAGCTTATTTTTCAAGGCGATCCATCAAACGTGCACCTTAATCAGGTCTATTTTAGACCGCGACGGAGATGCGAGTGGAGGCGTGGACTTCATCGAGGAGAAAAGATGGGCAGAGGGCAAGTGTGGTGGGGTAAAGACAGCGAGTTGAACGGCGATGGCGATTTAATTGTAGTATACGGAGGATGGCGGAAAGATCAGCGACTTTAGCCCAGTCAATTTAGCTTTAAAGTTCCTAAAGAAAAACAAAAAATGGTTTAGTTTTGCAAATTGGCTTAAAATGTGCGTTAAGGCTTCTAGTTTAACATACTAAGAGGCGGTTCACGGACTCCGGGTTTTCCTAAGACCGAGCGCAAAATCCAGTTATAACCAGTTTTTAGCGCAGCGGCTTAGAAATCGGGTTCACGGGTTCGAGTTTACCCGCGCCCGAGCGCAGACAGATAAATTTCATCCAATTATGACAGGGATAAACCCGAGCGCAAAAAATCGGGTTCACGAGCCCAATTATAGAAAACCCCGGGCCAAAACGTTAAACTGGTCGGGTTCATGAGACTTAGTCTAGCGCAAATAGGTTAATCTGGGGCGAAAAGAACAATGGTTTTGGACTTGAACTTAACCCTGCTGGGGGGCAGGGTTAAGGTGACATCATGTCGGGATTATCTCAATTGCTCGTTTATTGTTTTTTTGTAAGTAAAATGAATGATATATTCGGATTCGGCATTAAATTCCGAACAATTTCATTACCCTCAACATAATATTTGATTTTTTCATTTTTTTACCACTGATTGTTGAAAACATGCTTAAAAATCGTAAAATGTAATGAATAATTACAAATGACAGTAAAACTTAACATACCTCAAGTTTTTAACATTAAAATAGTAAAATACTCCTGAGACTGTTTCTTATATACGATATAACAGATACCTCACAGGTACTTACAGATATCATACAGACACGATAGACAGATTTTTTCTTAAAATACAACGCAATTCAAAAGTTCCTGTTGGCAAATTTTAATTACCAAATTAAAAACAAAATTAATAGTTTATTATATTTATACAGGGTGTTCGGAAATTATGGTAAAATATTTTAGTATATGATAGTAGGGGTAAAAATAAGAAAAAAGGTTTATATAAACATAGGTCCTAAAGTGCTTCGTTTTCCGTCTGTGTGTTTGTGATTTTTACATATTTATTTAATTATATCTCGCGAACCATTTAACGTATGAACTTCAAACTTGGTATATGGATAACCACTATTAAGAACTATTTTTGTGGGGAGTATCAAATTTCTACTTTGTATCATTTCAAAATGGCGACTGTTTTTCGTTTTCAAACCTAAATATCTTAAAAACCGCAAATTTTAGAAAAAATTATACAAGAGTCAAAAAAGCTGCAAAATTTAATCCTATTAACGCTGATGTAAATATTATGATGATCAGACTACTAACAACAGGGAAATTTTAAATTTTCCGAATAAAAACATGCAAATTTCAGACAGTATGTTCTAAATAACCATGTTTTTATTCAGAAAAGTTGAAATTTCTCCGTTTTTAGTAGTCCGATCAACATAATCTTAATATCAGCGTTAACTAGATTAAATTTGGCAGCTTTTTTGTCCCATTTATCATTTTTCTAAAATTTGCGGTTTTAAAGATATTTAGCTTTGAAAACAAAAAACAGTCGCCATTTTAGAATGGTACAAAGTAGAAATTTGATACTTCTCACAAAAATGGTTCTTAATAGTGGTTATCCATATACCAAGTTTCAAGTTTATATGTTAAAAGGTTCGCGAGATATAATTAAATATGTAAAAATCACAAACAGACACACAGACGGAAAACGAAGCACTTCAGGACCTATATTTATGTGAACTTTTTTCTTATTTTTACCTCTGCTATCATATACTAAAATAGTTTACCATAATTTCCGGACAAACTGTATAATTTTTAAATTGCAATTGAATTTCACTATGTAACTATTTTTTATTTATTTTAGCACTTTTGCACCCCTTTATTTCAGACGAATAATTGCAAAATAAAGGCTCGTACAAACTCTGTTGTTAGGTTTGTCTAAGAATATTGATTGTATAATTACATTAGGTCAATTGATTTAAGTGTCCACAATTATTTTACTGCGGTCAAGACCGCAGCATATTATTATGTTTGTGACTTAAAAGTTGTTTAAGACATTTTCATCTGATAATTTATTTACACAATATATGTCATGTAGGGTTTTAGAATAAAATATTTTAATTTGCAGATTTAATAGGTAAATACTGTAGATAAATATACAATACGTTGTAAAAGTAATAAATTGCAACAAAATAATATATTTTATTACAACCTGTTTTCTTACACCTAAAATCTCTCTTACTGATCAGTCTGAGTAAGCCCAGTAGGCTGAGGTATTTTAAAGAGTGCGAACTAGTATTAACACCAATAAGGTGTCTACCGCCATCTGATTTTGAAATTCCACTCTTCTTCACGGGAATTACTGTAATGAAATCTTACTAGTTTTCCTTATTAATAATGTTCAATATGTATTTTGTTTTTCAATAAAAAAAGTAATCTACGCCTACGAGATTAAAATTAGTTATAAGTATACTTTCCAACAATAACATTTACGTTTTATATTATTTTTTTAAACTTATGAGGGCATTCCAACTCCTATAATCGTCATTTGTTCCTCCTACTTTATTGTTTAAAAGACATTACTGATAAATATATTAAATCATAAAACTTAAACAATAACAGTCATGCAGCGGCCCGGCAGGTAGCCCATGTGACTGTTGCCAACCTTCCAACGGAAATTCCCCGAGATTCCCTGCTGTTGAGCGACGGCCAGCGTTGGTCTCGGCTGAGCTTGGTCTCGGCTAACGCTCTGACCCGTGAACCCATTTTTTGGCCGTCGGTTAAATTTGGTCGAGATCAACGAAAACCGCGGGCCACGAAACCCCGAACCCGTGTACCGTCTCTATTTTCGTTGGAAGGTTGGCAATTGTCACATCTACACCTGCCGGGCCACTGTTGACTGTTATCATCAAAGCTTTATGATTTAATATATTTATCAGTAATGTCTTTTAAACAATAAAGTAGGAGGAAAAAGTGACTATTTTAAGAGTTGGGATGCCCTCTTACATAAAAAAATAAAATAAAACATAAATTTTATTGTTGGAAAGTATACTTATTATTACTAATTTTAATCTCGTAGGCGTATATTATTTTTTTATTTTTTTTAGAAACAAAATACATATTGAACATTATTAATAAGGAAAACTAGTAAGATTTCATTACAGTAATTCCTGTGTGGAAGAGTGGAATTCCAAAATCAGATGGCAGTAGACACCTTATTAGTGTTAATACTAGTTCGCGCTCTTTTAAATATCTCAGCCTGTAGAAATCTTATTGCACTGGGCTTACTCAGACTGTTCAGCAGGAGAGATCTTAGGTGTAAAAAAACAGCTTGTAATAAAAAATATTATTTTGTTGCAATTTATTACTTTTACAACGTATTGTATACTTAACTACAGTATTTATCTATTAAATCTGCAAATTAAAATATTTTATTCTAAAACCCAATATGACAAATATGTAAATAAATTATCAGATGAAAAGGTCTTAAACAACTTTTGAGTCACAAATATAATAATAAGCTGCGGCCTTGACAGCCGTGGACACTTAAATCAATGGACCTAATGTAATTATACAATCAATATTCTTAGACAAACCTAACTACAGTGTTTGTGCGAGCCATTATTTTGCAATTATTCGTCTGAAATAAAGGGGTGCAAAAGCGTTAAAATAAATAAAAAATGGTTACCTAATAAAATTCAATTTCAATTTACAAATTATATATATATAATAAACTATTGATTTTGTTTTCAATTTGGCAATTAAAATTTTCCAACAGCAACTTTTAAATTGCGTTGTATTTTAAGACAAAATCTGTCTATCGTATCTGTTTGACATCTGTAAGTATCTGTGCATGTGCAGTATCTGTTTTACCGTATATAAGAAACAGTCTCAGGAGTAGTTTACTATTTTAATGTTAACAACTTGAGGGATGTTAAATTTTACTATAATTTGTAATTATTCATTACATTTTACGATTTTTAAGCATGTTTTCAACAATCAGTGGTAAAAAAATAAAACATTAAATATTATGTTGAGGGTAATCTAATAGTTCGAACTTTAATGCTGAATCCGAATATAACATTCTTTTTACTTACAGAAAAAAAACAGTAAACGAGCAATTGAGATAATCCCGACATGATGTCACCTTAACCCTGCCCCCCAGCAGGGTTAAGTTCAAGACCAAAACCATTGTTCTTTTCGCCTGAGATTATCCTATTTGCGCTAGACTAAGAATCGTGAACCCGACCAGTTTATCTTTTTGACCCGGGGTTTTCTATAATTGGGCTCGTGAACCCGAATTTTTGCGCTCGGGTTTATCCCTGTCATAATTGGCTGAAGTTTAACTGTCTGCGCTCGGGCGCGGGTAAACTCGAACCCGTGAACACGATTTCTAAGCCGCGGCGGAAAAAAACTGGTTATAACTGGATTTAGTCCGTGAACCGCCTCTAAAAGTCCACTAACGTGAGACTTAGAGGCGTATTCAATATGGCTCGCGCCGCCATATTGGATTTTAGGTACAATTTTTTGGGTTTTCTTAATTATCTCTGTAAATATCAATATTTTGCATACCATATAGAGCTACAAAATCAAAGTACACAAAATTTGCAACAAAAAGTGTATTTACCATTTTAAAGTAACCCAAACCGTTTCAGATAAATATGCACTTAAATATATAAATATTTAGATTTTTAGGTACAATTTTCCTATTTTTAAAAATTATCTCAATAAATATTAATATTTTACATACTATATGCAGTTACAAAGTTAAAGTACTCAAAATTTTCTATAAACGTGTACTTACTGTTTTTTTGTAACACTATCCCGTTCCAGAGAAATATGCAATTTAATAAGTTAATTAAAAATTCCGATCATTTTATACCCTGCATTTTGGCTATTAAAACGTTTACAAAAATGTTCTGTGTAAGTAACAAATTATATTGCATACTTTTGATACTCCTTAAAAAATTGCTATCCTCCCACTGGAACCATTTTTGGTAATTAGATTAACTGCAGGTTCATCATTATTTTTATCATATTCTTGTGGGACTTTATATTTCTTTTTTTACCCATATAGACAAATTTAGTTTCCCTGTTGTCAACAAATAAAATCAGCACATTTTATTCATATTTTATCTTCTTTTATTTGACATCTAGAGTTCTGTGTTGTTTTAAACATGTTTATTTACTCAGAAATGATTTACAAAATGTAATGATAAATTGGAAAAAAGAGAATCATTAATATGTGTTATTTATGATCAAAGTATAGAGGTTAGTGTGATAGTTAAAGTTGACAAGAAAGGTTTGGCTGGTTCGGTAAAAGCAAGCGAAGAAAGGGAAGATGAAAAAAACGTTTTTTGGCTGGGCTTACTTCAGTACATGTTCAAACACCCCGCCGTAAAACATGTACCAGACCATCATCTATTGCAGCAGCCAAAACAAAGCATTCTTCACTTCCTTGTAGCGATGCCTTCTCAAGCTCAACTCTGGAATCATCGCAATCTAAATTTAATTTCTAAACAAAGTGTTTATAATGTTGAGATGTTATTGAGGATGAAAAAGGGAACCGTTGGTGAAGAGACGGAAAGTTTTGGAAACCGATTACAATCCAAATAGGTAGTGACACGTTTTTTTTCAAATATGTTACTAAAATTGTATTTTTGAAACACTACAAGCATTCTTGGACCATGTAACTCTAAAGAAGAAATCAATTGATAACAGCTCAAAAGGTAAACATCAAGGCATATAGACAGCTCATGCCATAGTCAAAGCGGTCAGGCCAAAATCAGTTATTTCACCTTTACAAGAAGGTTTAACATTATGTTCATATAGGAAATATGAGTCAAAGAACTTCTTAAGTCTTCTCTCCAGTCTTGGGATTTGCTCCTCATACAACAATGCACAAACTTTAGAGTGGTCAGGCATTTAACATAGTGACTCTGAAATCATGGACGTTCATTCTGTTAGTTTATTTTTGACAATGCTTACTTTAACGTTTCAACGAAAGATGAGCATAAGAAATATCACTGTATGGGAGATACCAATACCGTTACTCTGTCATTTAATCTCAAAAGAAACGGAAAAATCAGAAAATATAAAGACTTAGAAGTAAAACTTGGTGAAGGCGACACTGACCTCCTCATTGTTAACATTACTATTAAAATATAATTTTTCATAAATAGTTTTGTCATTGTCGGGGAAGATGTTGACCTTTTAGTGATGCTTGTGGGTTCAACACCACCAGAAAAAAACACACATTTCTTTCAACCTAGTAAACTCAAATCAGGACCAAAAACATTCTCATCTATCCAGAAGCTGCCACCGGGATTTTGTGAAAGCATTCTTCTTACATGCTTTTAGTGGGTGTACATCAGTGTTATACAATATTGGTAAAATAAAGTGTGTAGAAGTTTTAAAATTAAATCAGAATATTCAGGATGTCCCAGCTGTTTTTTTTAATCCAAACTCGACTCACGAGGCTGTTGCTGAGGCAGGAAAAAGATTTTCCTTGCGTTTAAACAAATTTAAACTAAGGTAAGCTCCTATACCGTTCCACTAACATTCAACTAGCCAGTCCATAAATGACGAAAATACCAGATATTACATTTAAACTTTTTTGTTAGTTTATAACATACAAAATATATCTAATTTACAATTCAAGTATTGTTAATTAAAACATTGTGCTGACTAGTTCAATGTAAGTAGTATTTAGTTTAACTCCGTCAATATATTTTGTATATAATCCTGAGTATGTTTGTGAATGTCGATACTTCAAACAATATGATAAAAATAACAATGAACCTGCACTTTATCTCATAATGTATATTATCAAGATTGATTGGCTCCAGAGGGAGGATAGCAATTTATTTTGAGGAGTATCAAAAATATGCAATGGATAAAACTTGTTACTTACACAGAACATTTTTGTGAGCCTTTTAATAGCCAAAATGCAGGGTATAAAATGATCAGAATTTTTAATTAACTTATTATTAAATTGCATATTTCTCTGGAACAGGATAGTGTTGCAAAAAACAGTAAATACACGTTTGTAGAAAGTTTTGTGTACTTTAATTTTGTAGCCGCATATAGTATGTAAAATATGAGTAGTTTTTGAGATAATTTTGAAAAATAAAAAAATTGTACCTAAAAATCTACATATTTAAGTGCATATTTCTCTGAAACTGTTTGGGTTACGATAAAATTGTAAATACACTTTTTGTTGCAAATTCAGTGTACTTTAATTTTGTAATTTTATGTTGTATGTAAAATATTGATATTTGCAGAGATAATTAAGAAAACCCCAAAAAATTGTACCTAAAATCCAATATGGCGGCGCGAGCTCAAGACTCACGTTACGGGACTTTTAGTATGTTAAACTAGAAGCCTTAACGCACATTTTAAGCCAATTTACAAAACTATACCATTTTTTGTATTTTTATTAATTTGACTGGGCTACTTCGCGTCTCCGTTCACTCGCAGTTGTTCTCTCGAACGAAGGTCTCCGTTGAACAGAAATGTGTGTTTGGTGACACGTCGTCATCGTTTCCTCACACTTCTTAATGGCTTGTGGTATGTGATCACTTAGTATTTTCCTCTCTCCTATACTGCTGAAGTCCCTGACATGTGAAAAGATTTCTTCAGAGAAGAGGGTTCACCTCGCACATAGAAAGGTTCCAATTATTTTATATTAATAGAATGTACATTGTTTAATGTTGGTTTTTAAAAACGATAAAAACCTCACTAATTAAAACATTCGTTTCATGCTTAATATGGCGAGATCTTGTAAGCCGTGGACGATATATTCAGTGGAACGGGCTCATTTATGTCAACATTATTAGAGCCTCCTTATTTGGTACATATGATCCTTTCTATGAAATCTTGTATAAGATTGTTGGGCAAAAAATCGGAACACAATTTTTTTGGGTAATTGTCCCAAATCAGGGGTTTTAGGGTCGAAAAGGGTCATTTAAGCTGCACATGTGTTTTTAATTAAATTAAATGACAATATCAAAGCGTTGAGCTCAGAGTTGACGATTTATCAACGACACTGTGAATTAATCAAACACAGTTTGTTATCTCAAGGAGATTTTCCACTCTAGTGGCCGCAATCTTTATCTGAGTTTATTTCGGTGTGGTAGAAATATGATTTTCTACGATCTGATTGGCAAGTTGAGTTAGTTGGGATGTTATGAGAGAACGCCACTATCTCCACTTTCGAGGGGGGCAGGAATCCAAATTTTTTTTTCCGAGTTTAAAATAAGCAATTGAAGCTCTTTAAAATGTTACTCAGCCTCTGCCTCGAAACTCGGCCTCCTTGAAATCGGTGTTCGCTCCCTCACGTCAGCGTGCTGCCCTCGTACTAGTTAATTAATTTTATGACTCGTTTTGAAACTTCAAAACTAACAAAATATATCTTAAAATAATTTCTACAAAAAAATTGTTCTTGTTGGTCTTTTAGCGATTCCTTAAAGAAATAAGCTATTACGGTAGTACTCATGGTAAGACCTAAGCCCGAGACCATGTTAACTTTTAATTTTGGGGTCCCCAGAAGCAAAAAACACCATTCGTTCGAATTTATATATATGTCTGTTAAAGCGACAGCGGCCGTAAATATGGTCCGATCTTAATGAAATTTGGTACAGGCATGTGAAATGGTAATCACTCGGACGAGTTCGTGAACCGGCCCAATCGGACCATCAGAAGGGGGGGGGGGGGGGTAAAGGGGGATAAACCTTCCCAAAAACGGGGTTTTTGAGTTTTTCACATAGAAAAATAAAATTTATCAAATATTTGTTGGCACCATTGAATTCAGCTAAAAAACAAACAATTTGGTATCTTGAATTACTGCTTTATGTCCATTGGTTACCGAGATATTGAAAGTGGTAAACACAGTACTTTGTCTCAATGTTAACCTTAGGGGAAATAAGTAAAATTCTATATTTCACTTATTTCTCAACTTATGTTTATAAAACGTGGTAAATGGCTTCTTCTAGTAGTTCAGATCTACTAAATACTGAATTAAAACCGACCAGTTTAAACATACCTGTAGCAGCAAACCTGCATACTCATTCCCAATGTTATTCTTATGGAGTTTACAAAAACATGTCAAATCTCTCAAATTATTTACCAAATTTTAGTAAAATAAACCTAAGCGCGCTGTATTTCTGATTGAAAGTTGTGCTTGAATCATAAATAAATTAGTTTTTCCCAATTTTACCCCTTTCCACAAAAACCAGCCATTTTCTCCTTTTCTCACATTTAAAGAAAGCTTAGCTCTTGGAATTGCCTTTGATAGACATCGGTTTCCAGTGAAGACATTGACATGTTAAGACCGATTGATGTTTATTGCTTTCATTCCCTTATCCCAACATATTAAAAAATAACTTTCTTTTCAATACAAAGGGTTTATAGTAGTTTTGAAACAGTTTTTAGCTTGAAATCGTTTTAGATGATGAATTTCAAAATGCTCCTTAAATTGTGATAAAGTACTACTCTATCGCTAACTTTAATTGTGTCTTTTTGTACATTTCATTAAATCACTATAGAGTATTGATTATTTTAGCTCTTAATTTTTCAACAATTAGTTCAGGTCGACCATTTCAAAGTACAAATTAGTTTAGAGAAACATGGAACCTGACGATAAACATTTATTTAACTTACCTTATTTTCTCTCTCGTTATAATATATAGTGCTCCCCTTTTTCCTCAATCCCTTTTCTACAATATTACATAAGTTTTTCTACCTTATATTTAATTTTAATGACTGGTTTTGTTTTTATTCATGTGCTTGCTGGCCCGCAGACATGGTCCGGTATTATACATCTGATTCGAACTGAGTATGGACTAACAACAAATATTTAATAAACATTAAGTGTGTGGTACTAAACATTAAGTGTGTGGTATGAACAGTAGATTATCAATATCAATTTTTTCGTCTATGTTTTTGCATTTGTTGTCAATGGATTTTACAAAATCTCCCAACATCTTTTGTCCATCTCTTGGATTTTCATTGAAAGTCCATAGTCCATATAGGTCGAAAGAGACCACTGAAGTACACAAAAGCACTAAAAATAAATATTTACGTGCAAGTAGACCTGTGCAAAGAGCGTGGTTGTTTCAAAACGGTAAAATTTATGTTGATACAACGTCTGGATACATTAGTCATTCCCTGCCAAATTTTGTACTGCACAAAATGAAAGAATGAACATATCGAGGGCGTTCTGAAAAATTCATCGAAATTAATATGATGGATGACAATAAGGAATCTGGTCGATGGTATATTTGATTCTGAACTTGAAAGATGAATCTCGAAAAACGTTTTTTCGCCAAGTGGCGTATTTTGAGAGAAAGCATTGTATTCATGGAGTGAGTCCAAAAATGTTTAGCATTTTTCCATTTCCGGAAACTGAAGAATTTAGTGATTGTGGTAGCGGTAGTCTGTCTACTAATGGTATATTTTGATTAGATCACTCGTACAACACAGTCCAGGAGCTTCATTTTTAAAACATTAAAATTAATGTCTTACAATGTGAGCAAATATTCAATGTTATCAATAAAAGTTACTTTACCCATACTCATTTACAAAGGCTCCGTCCCATTATTATTTACTCATGCTTTGAATTTTTTTATATTATGTTATTTTTATGAATGGACAAATCCCACCTATTATTACGCCTTCTTTTATTTTTATAAAAAATAGTCTCAAACGGCCCAAAAAAACAATAACCCAAAATTAACTAAGGACAATTTACATAATTATAGCTCTCGATCGTTTATTAAAAATGTACAATAAACCATCAGTAAAAATATTTTAACCATACACCTGATTTAAACACCCGTTTGAATAAATAATAAGAAAAAGGCTTATTGTGTGATAATTGTTTTAAAAAGACTTCTTTACTGATTTTTTAAGACGCATTGCATGCAGTGCACTCACAACAATGATTTTGTACCGAGTTCAGTTACACTTAATTATTACCTTTTTCAAATAGAAATTAACCTAACACTCGTCGTGTAGAACGTATCACATTCCAAAGCTTGTTTTTTGCATTCAGTAATTTCAAATAAACTAAAAAAAATATCTATTATAATATTTCAGAATTATGGTGTTTTACGTCGGCTCCTTTCTTTTCAAAAATCAATAAAATAATTAAAGTTTCTAGTTAAGGTCGTTCCCACCCTAAATTGTATTAGTTAACATAGCCCATCAATTACGTAATGCTAACCAGTTAGGAAACATAGCTATGCTTAAAATACATTTCGAGTGACAATAATTGTAGGGTTTAAATATGATTACAATTTTGTCATTTTATTACAATTATAAAACGTGTTATTTAATAACAGTATTACCATAAAAATTATTGTAATTTATTGTACGTATCAAAACACTTTTATCAAAATAATAAACTTTTTAATCATCAATATTTATTTTTGTGGAATTAAACTCATTTGAAAAATAATGAAAGTATCAAATTGTCTCACTACTTTACAACAGTGAGTGTTGGCGGTGAGGTACGCACCTGCCTCGGTGGGGATGACGTCAGTGACGTAGCCGTTGCCGCCGTACGGCTCTGTGGACGACGCGAACATCAAACAACACAACAACAGCAACAACAACAGGTAGTCATCGGACATCGCACCACAACTGTCGCACTGCACCTGTTGCCTCCGGCCACACCCGAACACACACGACAACGAGCAGTAAGATATAAAAAAACGGGTTATTTTAAAAAATACGTATTTCTGAGAAATGAATCTAACACTCAATGTAATAAACCTTTCTTAAATTGTTGGGTTGAACTTTACTGGGAGTTTTCTAAAAATATTTCATGAACAACTGAAACTAAACTAACTCGATGGATGAATCCTTGACACATTTTTTACCTAACGATTACTTTAATAAATAAATGCTAAATATCCAAAACTACTCTGCACGATTGAGGGAAAAAATATTGTTCCAAAATTTAGTCACCCCGTTAAATTTTTTAACTTTATAGAATTTACCTTAAATTACAAATTTGAATTAGTTTTTACCAAAGGACACACTAGAAAACGGAAAATGAAAAACGATGGCTGATGTATAACTACGCGGAACGCACTGCAGGCGCGGACTAGCGCCCCGTGGCACTCGGCGACCCCCTGCACCCGAGCGCAGCCGAGCCTAGCCGAGCGTCGCCGACCGACATCGAGCGCACACCCCGTCAGTGATCTCTGGGTCAGTTTGTGAAAATTACTTAGTTTCTGCACTGAAATTACGTCACTCAAAATTAACTTTTAAAATAACTCTACCCCTAAAAGGTAGAAATATACCTGGGTCTGCCGAAGTGATCCTCATAATTCCTTATGGACAGGGTGTCTACTGATACTGGAAATACTGGAATTTCAAATTTGGTACTGGAATTTTATTGAAATACAAGTGATCAAATCCGTTAACAATAGTTCTGTTCAATACATTTAGAAATTAAAAGTTCGACAACTCTTTTTTAGCTACGTGTGTTTTCAAACCTAAATTAAACCACTTGTAATTCAGTTCAATAACTAACCATCATTAATCGGATTTGAAATTTTGTAAATTGCAATTCAGGACGTTTTTGCGTAACTTTTAAAATAACTCTTCCCCTAAAAGGTAGAAATATACCTGGGTCTGCCGAAGTGATCCTCATAATTCCTTATGGACAGGGTGTCTACTGATACTGGAAATACTGGAATTTCAAATTTGGTACTTGAATTTTATTGAAATACAAGTGATCAAATCCGTTAACAATAGTTCTGTTCAATACGTTTAGAAATTAAAAGTTCGACAACTCTTTTTTAGCTACGTGTGTTTTCAAACCTAAATTAAACCACTTGTAATTCAGTTCAATAACTAACCATCATTAATCGGATTTGAAATTTTGTAAATTGCAATTCTTTTAAGATTGAAGATGTCCTCAACATATCCTAATTTCATATATTTACATTTTTATATCATTTTTCATAAAACAAATGATGTGATGTATGAGACTGTGTCGAAAGACACTCAAAGCAAATTAGATCTGTTGTGTCATAAATTTCGTATATGCCTATTTTTTCCTAATAAATTATGTATTTGTTGTAAACTCTACTTCTATAGGTTGTTCTCTACCTATAAAATACTTTATTTGACCAATCAAAATTAAAGCCAGTTTATTATCAAAACAAAACTTGAATTTGGATTGGTCAAATAAAATCTTTTATAAAAGATCTTTTCTAAAATATTTCATAGTGTAATGCGGGCGTTCTAGTAATATGTAAGACAGGAGAAGAAATGTAAAGTATGTTTTAAAATTATCAGTTTACCATTTCATTTTACTATTAGTAAGGTGCAAAAACGACCCAAGCCGGCTCAGGACGTTTTTGCGTAAAAGGCTTTATTTTAACCGCCTTGGTTTTACGAGTATTTCAGTGTTTGTTTGGTTTAAATATCTTTGAAAATGACTTCGTGGTGGGAATTTGTCTGCCACTATGTTTGCTGTCCTGTAACTCAGCTGATGTGGGATGACCAGTCTGTACCATTGCAAGCTTTCAAGAGTTGTTTATTATTGTTTATTAGGTTATGTTTGAGGTTAAAATGTTAGTTTTTTTAAAATTTTAAAGTCTATTTCTTATGAATTAATTAGTATCAAGGTTTAATTATAGAAGTGGAAGAAGAGGAAAGTAATGTGGATTGGGACTTGATGGACTTAGATGAAGTTAATGAAGTTAATGGAGAAGATGATAGTGATCCTTTAGAACCGAGATTACCTAATTTAGGACGTAAAAAGATACGTGACAGTAGGAAATGGCAAAGAAATATACAGAAACAAAGACGAGTTCAAAGTAAGTCATACCTTAAAGCAACGAAAGAGGGGAAAGTCACCGTGAGAGGAAAGACATCTATACCATGTAGAACGTGTTGCCCTAAAAAATGTCATGAAAATATTAATATTACTCTACAAAATGAATTGTTTTGTAATTTTTACAAACTACCTCAAAAGCACCCAGGATTTGTATCATGTTGACCAAGGAAATATTGACTCGGAATAGTCAATGTGAAACTAAACCCATTGAGACATTGTGGGAGTATAGCATAAATGTTCCACAGTAAAATAAGAGATGTTTAGTTTGCCGCCAGTTTCTATTAAAACTGTTCCAAGTTACGCCTAGAAGGATTCGAACTATACAAGGGAAGGTAAAACATGGAATCTTGGATTTCAAAGAGACTCGAGGGACCCATGACAACAGGCCAACAAATATACCAGATTCAGTGTGGGCTACGGTTCATGAACACTGGGGCTCACTACCTAATACTCCATCGCACTATGGTGCTAAGAAAAGCAGGAGACTCTATTTTGATAACTCTGACCTAACTGTGGTTAAGCTCTATAATATGTTTCTGGAATATTACAAAAATAAAACTAAAAAGACACCTAATAATATGAAGTATAATACGTACTTTCAGTACTTTAAAAAGAACTCACCTTACTCTTTCAGAAAACCTAAAATCGATTCTTGCGATGTGTGAAAAGTTAAAAATTAAGTTGCAGATTATCCCTAATCATACTCAATCAAGAAATATGCTTACGTTGCATGAAAAAAAGGTTTTAGACTACAAAGAGTGTAAAAAAATCATAAATGAAGCAAAAGACAAAAATGACACTTTAGTGATAGAGTTTGACTATGGGCAGAATCTACCGTTACCAAAGTTGACAGTTACATCAATATTTTATGAAAGACAACTATGGTATTATGTATTTAATATACACAACCATAATGATGAAACGAGTACAATGTACACTTACCTGGAAACTGAGGGTACGAAGGATCCTGACACCGTAGCATCGTTTCTGTATGATTTCATTAGTAAAAAGATGACTATTGGCAGCTATAAAGAAATAATACTCATGTCAGACAACTGTGGCGGCCAAAACAAGTGTTATAAAATGATGATGTTTTGTTCGTTTTTGGCCATCAAGTTTCAGGTGAAAGTCAGCCATCTATTTCCAGTGAGAAATCACTCTTACTGCCAATGTGACCGCAACTTTGGTGCGTATTCAAATGGTTTACATCGCCTAGCAAGAATTCCGACAGCTAAGGACTACGACAATGTCATTTCAAGTAAGTCAGACATGATAGAGGGGTATGGAATCATGAAGAAATGAAGTGAATCATTGGCTGTTCACTTCATTAAGTATGCCAACATTGATTCAAGGAAGACACATTTCAAAATATAGCAATATTTCAGATTGCAGTACAACACTAGTGGGACAATCGCTGCATTCGTGAGTTATTTTAGAGTTTTTATTCCTTTTAATTTCCTTTTAAGAGGTGTCAACTTGTCGTCATTTGACCCGGACTCTGTTGTGGTAATGCCACGAAACATTTTGAAGCAAGCAAAAGAAAAAACTTGCGGGAGTTATTTCCTTTCCTGACCCCTGAAGAGTGCAAATGGTATGAGGAGTTGATTGAAAAACCAAAACAAAAGGATGAAGAGGCTACTGAATACCCAGAAGTCGAGGAAGAGGAGTCTGACTGTGAAGGTATAGTCGCTTATGAATTTCCAGAGGACAAGGACAACGAATAGTGTAATGAAGGACCTAAAAGAACATAACATTAGGTGAAAAATGTGTGTATTTACCTTAATAATTTTAATATGTATTAAAAGTAGGTGTTAAAAAGTGTTTTTCATTACAACTATGCCTAGTATTTAAATAAATTTTATTTTAGGAAAATTTTATGCAAAAACGACCTCTGAAGTCATCTATATATTTCTCTTACTACACTTACCGGAACAAATTTATAACTATGTGGTATATAAAATGTAAATCTTAAAGATATTTGCTGTATGACTGTGGTTTTGACTTTGTATTGGGAAAATTAGTTTTTTAAGGGTACATAACTTAAAACTTTGATTGCGTTTTTCTCAAGACTCAATTTTTTGACTCGGGTCGTTTTTGCACCAAACTCCTCTGATGATTACTTTTTTCTGCAAACTGTTACTATTAATTTTTGCTTGTAATTTTGTATTAATTATTTGGATAATAAAGTGGGAGGAACGTAGGGCTATAAGGGGAGTTGGAAGGACTTCATAAAAATCAAAGATATATGTTCTTTGGGCGAGTTTTTATTATATTATTTATCTTATTTGTCGGTGCAGTAAATCAGTAATTTAATTTTAACAATAAACGTTATTCATATTCATATTACAATTTTATTAATGCTACTCCTTAGTTGGATAAATAGTTAGCGAATGATACTGGAAATTTGAAATAATGTAATAATGTACTAAAAATTTTAAAATCAGATGTCAGTAGACACGCTGATGGATCACTTTTGCAGCCTCAGGTAAATTTATACCTTTTATGGTCATTAAAGTGATTCTGTGGCATGACACCAAATATGAAATAAGTCTTAGTTAAAAATTTACACTTTGAATTAATACAAGATTAACTTAGAGATTAGTATTAATGGGATTTTCCATTATTACTCTGGGAGTCTTCTTAAGTTTTTAACTCTTATTGATTTATTTCCAAAATTCAACAGAAACCAAATCTGTGATCTGTAATATCTATTAACGATTAAAAAACTCTAACACAAGCAAATCGATATCAGTTCAGCCATACCACTGAATTCTATTCATGCAATATATCAAAATACATTCTAGTCCATGATTGTATAAAAAATAACGGCTTGTCAAAGATGTTACAATTTTGAATAGTGTAATAAGTCGATTCTTTTCATTCTATTATTCTTATCTTTTGCAACCAAATTTGCACTCTCGAATTCTCGTTCCTATGGAGTTTTTACTTTATATTCACATTTAAATTCTAACTCGAAGTAAGCGTACGTTGAAGATTAAACTATAAAACACGGATCGTCATCGTGGGTCGTCCCCTCAGCATGCAATAATGGTTCAATATGGAATTATATTAGGTTCATGACTAATGACTGACTGATGTAGGGTTGAAAGTCATTAAATGCAAAATTAAATTCAGTGCAACGATTTTGGAAGTACACAAAACATTCCAGACATTTGCCTACTGCTTAATATATTATTTCAAAATATTTTAGAAGAACGTAATTATTAATAGAAAAGAAAGAAAATAAAAGAAGAAAAAGAAGAAGAGAGAACAAAGAAAGAAAAGAATGTAATAATTTTAAAATATTTGAAATGACGGAACATCGCAACTACATTTTAAAATGAGAAGTAAATTGAGGTATGCTTTTACTTTTAAAAGTTACAGGATTCCAATTATTGGCTCCTCCCTGTTTTATGCAAAGTGCAAGTGTTGGGAAAAAATAAAGCTTTTTTCTGATCACTTATCCGTATCCTTATGTAATTCTTTAAGAGGTGGCTACTAAGTGGAAAACGAATGAACCATGACATGACAGATTTGTTGCTGGCAGAGATCAGCTATATTAATTTGCTAAAGTATTACGAAGAAAAGGAAGGCCTAGTAATATTTTTTATATCCTGACTCATCGGGACGTGACAATCCATTATGTCATGAAAGAAAGAAGTTTTCATTAAAAAGTTCCTTATCTACTTTGGAGTCTGGATAAAAAAGACTGAAGAAGTGAAAAGAAGGGAAAAGCACTTAGAAACCAAGAAATTCTGTTTGCAAAGGAAGGAATGCAATAAACGCACACTTAGCAGCTGTATGACCCAACCTCCCGTCAACTGTCCGCTCCGCACATATTGCAGGCTTTTATCTCAACCATTTTTATTTAATTTACTTTGCTTTTACGTGCTTTCATAGTTGTACTTTGGTGTTGATATTTTTGACTTATCAGTTTTTATCGTAATTAAACGTTTTAAATACTCTATCAAACAAATTAAAGTGAGTGCGTATGGTGAAAAACTAATAATTTATTTCCTAAATATGGGCAAAAATCATACTTGAATCCAAATAGGTTTTTTATACGCTATTTTTTTGTGATCTTGGTCGGTTTAATTTTCATTATGGTAAAAGAAGCTCGTTGACGTCTTAAGAGCGTACAATTTTTGCTTTTGTATTCCAGATCAGCTGTATGTTTTCTTACCATCGCTGGATGCCTGTATCCCGGTGCGAGAAGGAGGGATGGCCTGGGATCGAGGGTGAACGCTGACGGTGGTCGGAGCGGTTGGAGCACTCACGGCCGGAGGTCAGCGTAGTAAACGTAACATCGCAAGTTATCGGATAGGCTTGAGCACTGGAAAGTTCATATATCGGTTCGAAAAGATTGGATCGTGACGGCGGCGTCGACAACATTAGATCACAATTCAACAACATCAATATAACAAGAGGCTCTGAATTAGGTTTGAGATAGAGTTAGGATTGAGTTAGTGAAAGCTATGAGAGTGATCTAATTGCATTGTTCAGAAGTTCGATCTGCCTGAACTGAGAAACCGCTTAAGCGTGTTTTGAGTATGATATTAGTTTGAACCTTTGTTATATTTCACCATTTTTGTTATATCTTTTCCTACATTCTGGTGTGGTATGCCCCAGTGTCTTGCAGTATACTACGTTTACTCCCGTATTACAAAATATTTTACGTAATAATAGGCCAGCTGGCCCATCGCCATAAACCAGCGGCACATACATGTGCCGACCACCACCGAACTTTTCATTAATTTATTTCGATAGGTTGTACGTTAAAGCTCTGAAAATTCGTATATGGTCTGTGGAGATGTGTGGTACACCTGAGTGCCTATTGGTTTCTGGCTACTTCAATTTAACGTTGATAATTAATATGATCTATGATAATAATAATAATAATAATATATATATATGCCTACCTATCTATCTACTACAGGGTGAGCCACTTTCTGGTAGGCCACCTTTTTTTCGAATTCCAATATATATTTAAAGAAGATTAAATTCCCTACAATTTGAGTGCTTTTGCAGCTCTGCAGCTTTGATGGATCTGGAGATATAGACCTTCAAAGCTAAACAAGTTCTTCCATTTGATTAGCATATGTCCATTTGATTAACATAGGAAATTTTGAAAAATGCGGAGGCCACTAGGGCAGAGCCCTAACTAGTTAGGACAAAATGGATAGTTTTACATTGTTTTCTGTGCAAATTTACATTGTATACCAAATTTTTTTTTATATAGATTTGGATGAAAGATATCCATTTTGTCCTAACTGATTAGGGTTCCGCGCTACTGGCCTCCACAATCTTCGGAACATACTAAATTAATTAAAGGACTGTTTTTTAGTTTTCAAAGACCATATCCCCTGATTTATCAAAGCTTCCTTATCTACGCACCGTAGTGATATAGTAATAGTTCATCTATCTATCAATATATTTAACTGTGGTGTTGACGGGTCAGCTGTCGATAAGAAACCTGTTGTAATTTTTTCTACTTCTTAATGCCTCTTGTACCAACTAAATTGGCGTTTCTACTGATTAATGTAGAAACATTACTATGTTTTGAATTGCAAAAACAAACAAATTGCAGGGAATAAAATTTTCTTTAAATTTGTGATTTGATTTTATTCTGTAAGATGCATTGTTTTGATATACTGTAATTCGAAAAAGTAGGCCAACCAGAAAATAACGCATCCTGTGGCGATCCGGGGAAGCACGAGGTCAAAAACTTGGATTTTATGTTATCAGCTCGACATTAACATCATATCCGAAAAAAAATCTCAACTACCCGACCTTTTTCACAGCAACCCTATGTTTTCGTACATATTTACTCAACTATAAAAATCAACCGTAATATCATGGGAGTGTTTTAAGACTAGAACGAATTACGTCTACTAAAACTCGAAACTCCTGTTTGTACGAATCAAACAGGAAATAATTTGTTTTTAAGAATAACTTGAAAAAGAATAAAGAGTTATTTTGAAAACAGGTTACGCTGTTGTCATCAGTGTGAGATTCTAGCTTGTAATGATGTGTCACAATGCTACATGGTGTTTCGAAACTCTCTGCCGAAACTCCGTGGGCACGTTCCTTAGGTCTAAACAAACAAAAAATGGCATATAAGTATAGGGTCTATCTCGCTACGTTTTCCGTCTGTGAGTCAGTTTGTTTTTTTCAATTAAAACTCTATAACTTTGATACTGCTTATGATAAATAATTGAAACTTGGTACGTAAACTAAAGTTAGTATGGCCAAAATTTTTACCAATTTTCAATTTTCAATTTTTAATCTTTTGGAATTTTAAAATGGCGGCCTTTTAAACATTTAATCCGTTAATATCTAAAAACTTTGACAAGTTAACACTAACCTTTTTATCATACATTTTATTTGCAATTTCATTACAAACATATCGAAATTTTATTCATCAAAATCGGATAATTATATGCGAGATAGGCCTACAGCGATTTAAGTAAAGCATGTCATGGCATACTCCACGCGACTAGTGCGAGACCGTCATTGTTGCAGCTTGGCGCGGGGCGCCACGGTCTCGCGCGCCGGCCTCTGGATGGAATATGCCATGACATGCTTTAGGCCTACTTAAATCGCTGTATCTCGCTTATTTATTGTCCGATTTTAATAAATAAAGTGTCGTTATGTTTGTAATGAAATGGCAAATAAAATGTATGATAAAAAGGTTAGAGTTAACCTGTCAACTTTTTTAGATATTAATTAATTGAATTTTTAAAAGGCCGCCATTTTGGAATTCCTAAAGATAAAAAATTAAAAAACAGTAAAAACTTTGGCCACACTAACCAAACTTTGGTTTACGTACCAAGTTTCAATAATTTATCTTCCGTTTCAACGTTATAGAGTTTAAATTGAAAAACACAAACTGACTCATAGACGGAAAACGGAGCGAGATAGACCCTAAACTTATATGCCACTTTTTGTTTGTTTTGACCTAAGGAACGTGCCAACGGAGTTTCGGGAGAGAGTTTCGAAACACCCTGTATATTTTCATTTAAAAAAATTATTACATCCAAGATGGCGGCAGGAAACTATTATCAAGTCAAACTTTTACCACCCGTTCGTTGATTTAGAAGCGATATTATAGCACAAAAGTGGATTTAAATAACACTTATATGGCATTAATTCCATAAATCCTATATGATTTTGACCTCATCTTGGACGCCGTATTGAAATTTAGGTATTTCCGATGGTAAAACTTTGCTTAACTTATAATATGCTCTTAAGCACATAAAATATGACAGAAAAACTCAGAACTCTCTCTCATTTTCACAGGGCTTAATCATATTCCTCCATGACCACAATAATTAAACTCCTTAAAAAAGTAAAACTTTAAAATGTTCCATACATTCTAGAGAATTCTTGGGTTTCACAGTTAAATTTTAAATAAAAAAGGTTTCCTCCTTAAATCAGCTTTGGAATAATAAAAATATTATTGAAGTCGGTCCGTCAGAAGCCGAGATACGACGGATATATTGCAATAATGCGGCGGCTCTCGTCAGCCATCTTTGATGGTTGCCATTTTGGTGTTGGCCACGGATTTCGAAGTGACTCTCCGACTGAACAGTTTCCTTTTGGCATTAACTATAATCACAGAATGTGCCATACTCCAATAAAAAATTTCAGTTTTTTTGTGTGTAGCCACTGCATATGCACTACTAATATGCATTTTGTCGTTACAAAAACCAAACTAATAACTAACATTTGTTATCATTATAATACCCCCGTTGCAGCAGACCTGCATACTCAGCGAATTTCAAGTGCAAAACAACATATTTCAATCCAACATAGCGAGATTTGACATGTTTTTGTAAGCTCCATAAGAATAACATGGGGAATGAGTATGCAGGTTTGCTGCTACAGGTATGTTTAAACTGGTTGGTTTTAATTCAATAATTAGTAGATCTGAACTAGAAGAAACCATTTACCAAGTTTTATCAAGATATGTTGAGAAATAAGCGAAATATAGAATTTTACTTATTTCCCATAAGGTTAACATTGAGACAACGTACTGTGTTTACCACTTTCAATATCTCGGTAACCAATGGACATAGAGCAGTGATTCAAATTACAAAATTGTTTGTTTTTCTGAGCTGAATTCAATGGTGCCAACAAAAATTTGATTAATTTTATTTTTCTATGTAAAAAACTCAAAAAACCCATTTTTTGGGGGGGTTTATCCCCCTTTACCCCCCCCTTCCGGTGGTCCGATCGGGCTGGTTTTCGAACTCATCCGAATAATTACTACTTTACACGCCTATGCCAAATTTCATTCCGATCGGACCATTTTTGTGAGCGCTATCGTGCTTACAGACACACACACACACACACACATATATATATATATATATATATATATATATATTACAAATTTGAACGAATTGTGTTTTTGGTATCTGGGGGCAACAAAACGAAAAGTTATGATGGTCCCGCTCTTAGGTCTTACCATGAGACCTACGGTAATAGCTTCTTCCCTATAGGGGAAATTCGCTAAAATGTATATTTTAGTTATGCGATACATTATAAAGTGGCTAGTGAGAAAAGTTTCTTTCCTTCGATATCATTTAAAATTACAAGTTAGAGTTGTTAACCCGGATAATTTTTTCCAACAAAAAAATTACTCAATAAATTATTGTTTTTTAATGACTTCAGTTTAGCTGATTTACATTAAATTACAATTGTGAATCGACCTTATAAATACCCTGTACATGATAAAACTAGAACTGGGATATTTAGAACATTACAGAGCTAGGGTACCACTTACCAAGTTAGGAAGCATGTTTATGTATAAGAGTGGCCGAAGATTAACTCTCACAGTTCTTGAGGCGCTTGAGTTGTAAGTGCGGCAATTTCCTGCCAACCTCGCTCCATCCACCCTGCAGTTGACTGGGATACTTTGCTCAGCCAGACCTGTTTACATAATGGTCGATTATTAAGTCAATTAATTAACCTTCGGCTCTGAATTTAAAACTAGAGGGTTGAGTGTTAGTAGGTCCTACGGGGTGTTAAAGAGTTGAAAATGTAAGCATATATCATAACAATAATCCTCAAAATAAACCAAGCTATAATTATTGGATGATATTTTCACTATCCATTGGTTGCTAAATAAGGCAGTAATAACTTTTGGTATTTTAATAAAAAGAGAACAATGATATGATTATTTTCTTGACATTATTCTTTCGTCACCTCAAATAAAAATGGTTATATTCCAAAAGTTTTTTTATCGAATTTCCCCTATGAGGAATAAGTTATTACTGTAGGTCTCATAGACCTCAGGTTCTAGTCTGCACCTTCACACCCAACACTATCAGATTTTTTGTTTTAAGATCTTCAAACCACCATTAATTCATTTTCATACATATATGTCACAGTATTTTTGTTAAACTAGCCATTTTATAAGGAGCCTAGGCTTTTTACAAAACGCCGCCTTATTATAAAATTTACCTCATTCTAAAAAAGGCTGGATAATTTACAAAACGGCAAATTCAACACAGTTAAGCACAAAAAAACAGGGCTAAAGTAGGCTTTTTATAAGGCTTCAGGTTAATGCACGCCAGGTATAAAGACTTCAGGTAAACTGCAAAACTCATTATGGCCACTGACGGAGTTTGTGTAGTATGCAACGTCCAATGATAACAAGACTGACAAGCTCCAGGTTTTTCATAAAACCACTGTGGCCAGTGCGCTACATTTCCCATATTATGATTCCTCAATTGACCAAATAGTACTTGAGAGGGAGTCAAATACACTTGAGCTCATCATTTATTGATTACAATAATAGTATTAAACTGAATAATAAACTGACTCAGTTTAAGTCAATATCAGTTTACTGAACTCAGTTTTACTGAACTCAATATCAGTAATAAAAACTACCCGGGAAATATGCGGAAAAATGTCAAAAATATCATTCTCTACACCATTAAAATGCATATTACCCCTTATAACAGAACCATAATCATGTATTTTTACAAACTGGTTGCGACCATATCGTAACTGGTATCATGTAGTTATACGACCATATACAAGATGGCTGATTGCATTGTTAGCCTTTTCCTTCAAAATGAAACTCTTATAATTATGCCGAAGTAATTCACCTGTGAAAGGGATTTTTTAAAAATCCCAATTCATCCAATTCAACTGTAGAATTAAACTTCTCACAAGTAAGTGGCCTTTAAAAAAAATTCTCGTCTATCAAAAAAGCTCGTTCTACAACAATACTGCGATGTATATGTCGTAGCCACTTGCTGTAATTGGACACTTCATGAAGAGCCCAACGCAGCCCGGGCACTTCATGAAGTGCCCAGCGCGCCTGGGCACATAGTGTAACTCGATTATTTCGATCAAAATTGCAGCATCTGCCCAAAGAAACTGGACACTTCATGAAGTGCCCAACGCTCCTTGGACACATGGTGTAACTATTGAGGCATGTTGGGCAGTCAATTTTAAATCTTTGTCAAAACCAATCCTTAAGTTTACATTAAATCCCAATGTCCGTGTTAAAGTAGCCAATGTTACTGTTTGCTATTAAACCTTTTAATATTTATTATTTATTTATATTTATTTATTCAATTCAAAATATTTTAACATCGGTTTTAGTTACATGAGCCTTTTGAAAATATAATTAGTCTGCGTTATATTTGGACAATGAATTTGTTGGTGTATGAGTTGAGTTCATACTATAATAAACAGTTAACAATCTTAATCTAGGATAAAACAAACACTTATAATTGATTTAAAGTTTAATACAAATATTGTCGGTTTCAAATAGGTAAAAAATCAAACAGTACAGTAGTATAAAATATTATATTATTGTATATTATATTACGGTATTATATTATTGCATATAAAAATAAACTATTTGTTCAGACGATGTCCATTACACAATGTACTTGTGAATAAAGACAATATAAAAATATTCTATTCTAAACTATAGGCAATGCGCTATCAAAAAAATAACAAAGATTAAAAACCGAACCGCTAGAATTTTCTAGTAACCACTTACTTTTGAATAACGTTTAACATTCATAGGTTATCCCTTTAGACAATGCTTCTTATGAATTTCCAAATATTTGAGTTAATAATATAAACTTAGATTTTTAAGCTACTGATGTCAGTACGAATATAATACAAGGCATATTTTCGAAAAGCTGTCAAGTAAACAGGACACACGTTTTTTAATATTCTATAAACAAATAAAATAATTACATAGAAAAGGCTTGATATAATGATGTTATGTTAATCCACTCATACTGACATAAAAGAAAAACTGAAACCTAAATTGTCGTCAATGTTAATAAAATTACCAAAAAAAGAAATAGTAAAATTTAATATAAATTAAATGTTTTCAATTTCTATAACAATAAGAAACTAAAGAATTGTTTTTTTTTTCAAAGACTCTTATTACTCTTTTTAAAAATTTGTTTTACCATGCTATATTTATTGCCATGGAAACCACGATAAAACATACAGGCAAGAATTATTGTCTGGTTTAGTGGAAGACAATCTTATTCTTAATGTTTTACAAAATTATTTTAAAATAATTGTATTTTGTATTATTGAAAATAATACATCGGATACTACCAACAGCAACGTAGACAGCAGTTTTACGTGTTTACATCAAGTGTCCAACATCTGAACTGGACACATAGTGTAAAAGAAATAATTACAGCATGTGCCCAACGAGTGTTGGGCACTTCATGAAGTGCCCAGTTTTGTTGGTCACATACTGTAATTTCTAATGAAACCATTCAATTACACTATGTGCCCAGGCGAGCTGGGCACTTCATGAAGTGCCCGGTTAGCGCTGGGAACTTCATGAAATGCCCAGTTACAGCATGTGGCTACGACATATACAAGATTGGATAAAAGTCTGGAATACTTTAAACTCTTAAATACTAACAAAAATATCATGCAAATGTGATTTGAAATAATAAAAAAAGTTTGGAGATTTTGCATGCCCAGGAGGAGTTATTATTGCTAACGATTTAGAGAGTTGTCCACGTCTATAGCTGGTTAATGAAATTGTCGCATTGAATAATTAATTTTCTATTAAAATCCCTGACGAGCTGTAACTTCCCAGTAGATAAATATTTCATTACCGGTTTAGCAACGAAAATGAAAACGAGGTTAACTTGAGGTATGCTTACCTTAAATAATATCAATGCTTCCACCCAGGGCCGTCTCTTAGAAATGAAAATACCCCGTTGCAGCAGGCCTGCATACTCAGCGGATTGCAAATTCAAAAAATATATTTCCATCTAGCATAACGAGATATGAAATGTTATTGTAAGGTCCCTAAGAATAACATGGGGAATGAGTATGCAGGTTTGCCGCAACGGGTATGTTAAAACTGGGTGGTTTTAATGAATTTCCCCTATAAGGAAGAAGCTGTTACCGTAGTACTCATAGTGAGACCTAAGCCCGAGACTATGATAACTTTTCGTTTTGGGGCCCCCAGAAGCAAAAAACACTATTAGTTCATTAATCATCAGGTTAATGATTATTTTGATTAACCTTATTTTGATTATTTGATTTTTGATTATTTGATTATGATTATTTTGATTTACTCAATAAACTTTATTGAAACCTCTATACACATTTTCCATTATTTTAAATAATATTTTACTTTAGGGAATCATTACAAGTCTAGGGAAAGATGTTTTTGGTCCTTCTAAATTTTTACTCCCTCCATCTAAAAAGTGGGAGGTAAAACCTTTTGAACAGAAACCCTATCATGTTGTATATCGTTTTAAAGGGCACAATGAATGGAGATGAATGGTGAAAACTAGAGATCTCTACGTTGATAATAAGCAAAGTTACAGCAAATCAAATTTTTAAGTTTTACAAAAACTGCTGCAACTTTTCTTAGGATCAAGTTAGAGACCTCTAGTTTTCACCATTCATCTCCTTTCATCGCGCCCTTTAAAATGATATACAGGGGGTTAAAATGATATAGGGTTTCTGTTCCAAAGATTTTACCTCCCACTTTTAAGATAGAGGGAGTAAAAATTTAGAAGGACCAAAAACATCCTTCCCTAGACTTTATTTTATTCCCTGAAGTAAAATATTATTTAAAATAATGGAATATGTCAATATGGAGCATGTGGAGTGGATGTTTTGAGACATTTGGTTGTTATAAAATAATAATAAATTTACATTTACCCCTCATTACCTCAATAACCGTCCACGTTAGATAGGTAACATATGGTATCATTTTGTTCGAAATTTAATGTAGATTATTTTTGCAAAGTATAATATTTTAGAAAACCGCACCGTTTTCAAGATATTTGCTAAAATGTCAAAAAAATTACATTTCCCTCTCTATTAAGCCCCCTCCCACCCAAACCCGACGCTCAAATCAGAGTAACTTTTGTTTACATATTGGGGGAGGTGTATTGAACAAATTGGCACTGGATAGAAACTTTTTTTGGATGTCCCGGTTTTCCCATTTTTAAAGCTAATTGCACTGTACTACTAGTGGTCTCGGACCGATTGAGCCCTATAACTCGGACCGAGTAAAAATCAAGCTCGGTCCGAGATTAATCGGACACTAATCGGACCGTGTCAACCCGCCTTAAGTATTGACTGAATTTTGTTTTCCCTGCGTTCTGTGGTATTAATCCGTTTTTTTTTTCAATTGAAGACTTAATAGGATTACTCTAAAACTATTTCAAATCTTGACCATCTGTTTTGTTATAAACAAATATGATTTGGGAACACTTCACAGGTTTTACAACAGATAGTAGCACTTTTGCTGGATTTCAACATTTTCCTGTGCTGAGGCTTTTTTGGGATTACTTTTAAAACCACAAAAGACACACCCAGAGAAAAATAGATTTAATTTGATCCATAATATGTACAGAAAAATAAATTTTTAGAGGTATTTATGCTCTGGACAAAATCCCAGAAATTCTTCTAATAATTTCAAATTACTTATTTTTTGCTTTCGTCTAAACTTTATTGAAACCTAATGCCATTTTGCATAAGCGTTAAAATCAAACAAACTTTGAGGGCTGCCATCTGCAGACGAAAGCTCCTTTTTCAGTAAGGATTGGCGCAATGTGTTCTTCCAACAAAGACCTTTTAAATGAGGCATAATTGTTATGCTTACATTTAAGATTTTTCAGATTTCCTTCACAGGACGTCCCCCAAAAGCGAAAAGAATAGTTTAAAGGGTCAAAACAGTCAGTAACCTCCGTGAGGACGTAATCCAAGAGTTTTAGTGTTATGCGTTTATTAATAAAATTGGTATTGGGGTTTCCATAACGTTTGACCACCCGGTATATTCATTTTATCTATTATAAGAAAAACATAGAAATAAAACTACAAAAATGAAGCCTTTGAGACAACTATAAATCTGATGCATGTTTAGCCCATAATTGAATATACGGAGGAATATAATTGGAGGGAAAATTATTTTTTTTATAAAAACTTCTATACAACCTCTATTACAAATCCTCCATTGTTAATCCTCTATATCAAGTGTAATATAACATTAAACTACAAATCATAAAAAATATGTTTTCCTATTTTATTACAACAGATAAAAACCTCTAGGAATGTAAGTTTAGGTTGGTCTTAGTGAAACTATTAGGCAAGTTACGGTCTTGGACTAAACTGTTTATATCATTTTCCTGGCAGAACAGCTTACTCTTTCTTTGCCGCCTTTTACATTTCCTGTACTTTACAACATTGTGTAAACTCACCTTGTTAAATAGCTTTACAAAGTCATTATGACAATAGATTCAAAGATTGATATATTATGTTACAAAACTATTATTATTACAGCTTTGTTTTCACAGATTTTAGATAAAATATGTTGTTATTTTAAAATAAAATATCCCCATTATTTATCCTTTGAATGTTCTTATCGCCTGAGTATGATGCCAAGTTCATTTAAACGGCATTAGCAAAAGCTACAGTTATTGGGTTACTTGACGGTAATACTGGTAATTTAAACCTTTTTTTTATCCAATACCATAAATCCAGTGGCTAGAATCACGAAGTAGTAAAAAAAACCGTTGCAGCAGACCTGTATATTCAGCGAATTAGAAACAGTTAATAAAATAATTTGGACGAAGCCTCACATAAATTAAAATCAACTCTCATTTACAAAAACATACAAATATGATGGTCTCCATCACTATAATATGGTAAGTAAGTATTGCCCCAAAAATATTAATATGTTACCGTTGAGTTGACTCTTAACTCGAGAGAGGGCAAAATTCAGTTATTTTCCCCTTGTATATGTTCTCCCTTTTTATTTTTACAGAAATATATATTTTATCTTCCAGTTTCAATAGTTCCCAAACTCTTCCTTTTTTCTTTTTTATTTCCTTTTCCCTGTAACCTTTTCATGGTTCTAAATTACGTCCATCGGAAATAATAAAATTTGTATTTTTATTATTACCAATATTTATATTTATATTTTACTTTAAAAACAACAGTCAATCCATTTTTTATAATTTATTTGGGACCCTTCGTTAATGGAATTTTAAAAGATGATTGATTAAATGAAAGATTAGATTGTATTAGAATGAAAAAAAAAGTTGCAGCAGACCTGCATACTCAGCGAATTTTAAATGAAAAAAACATGTTTCAATAATCCAACTTAGCAATGTAAGACATATTTTTGCAATCTCCATTTGAATAACATGGGGAATGAGTATGCAAGTTTGCTGCAACAGGTATGTTAAAACAGGGTGGTTTTAATTCAATATTTAGTATATCTTAACGAGAAGAAGCCATAAACCAAGTGTTATGATATGTTAAAAAATAAACGGCATCAGGACACTGATACATACATCCTCCCGAAAAAAGGTTTGAAACGCATTAAAAACCAGGGTTGAACCAGTTTGAAAGTTTTGAAGTAAACTTGCAAACTTTCAAGCCTGGTTTGAAACAAAATGCAATGTAGGCAAATCCACATCTGGAGAGTGATAATGTAGTATATTACGTTACTAGGCCGGAAAGTACTGTTTTGCCGGAAGAGCATAATAGTACGGTAAAACTTAGCGTCCGTGTAACGTACAATACTTGTCATCATACCACTCATAAAAATAACATGTTTTCGTTCATAACGTAGTCTTCGTATTAACCAATACGTTTCTCAATCCTTCAAACCTAATCTATGACAAACAAAACAAACATTTGCTACTGCTGCCAGCGCTGCCGTTTCATTCCCCTAAAAAGTAATCAATAAACAAGCATCAAACATCGGTTTGCTGCAAATCAGCTGATTATTTACTTCCGTTTCCTGTAATCGCAGTCCGGCAAAACTTGCCGGACGCAAGTTCCGGAGCAAGTTTTTGCCGGATTAGTACGACAGTGGGTAACTTTCGAGCAAACAAAAAGAAAACAAAAAAAACAGAAAACAGATGTTTCTGAGTCAGTGTGATAAAAAAAATCCCTGATCACTGAATATGTAGTCTGATTATGTTAAATGTATGTCAAGCTTCGATGACATACTTACTTACCTTGTAAGCATAAAGCAAGGTACTATTCCTACCAGAATAGTACGAAAATTTCTTCAAATTAGTAGCATCAGAATTCAGCTATAAAATTATTGGGTAGAGAGCACTCTTTGTCAGCATCAGATCATAATAATGTACGTCTCAAAACACTATTAGATACACTTACTGACAGAAAAAAGTCATTAATGAAATGCAAATATTTTTGTGCTAAGCCACAACGGGCAATCTACTTTACTAGCAATCAAATGCCAGTGTAGTCAATACCAAGAGTAATAAACAAAATACATTAAAGGGTTTGCAATTATTCTAGCTGTTAAGGTGTCTAAATATTTTTACTTATAAGATACTGTGTTCAAGTAAACGAAAGACAAGATATGAAAATATAATTCTGTTATTTATCTCACGTGTTAAAAATCACCTTGACTCCGCAAAGTCTCTGGAGAAATCTTCTAAAGTACATTCGCCATCATTCATAATTTTTAGTAACATAACATAGCGTAACACAACAAAATCATGCTTTAATCAGGTTTCTTTTTGGTGTTTAAATTTTTTTGTAATGAAAATATATTGTTTCTCCATTTTTTCTCAAGTTATAAACTAAGGTTACTGAGAAGGTATAACTTGTTAAAAGGAATTATTGAAAAATAAAGAGATCGAGCTAAAACTATTTAGGAATTGCCGTTATTTAATACTTATATCATTGTTTATAATCCATAACACCAAATGATGACTTGTTGATGGAGTCAAAACACACTTTGCCATCGACTAACAACCAAAAGCAGAAATTTACTCTGCTATTATTAGGTGAGTTCTGTTTATCGTTTATTCTTTTGCCTATACTGTAGAATTTATAACCTGTCACGAAAGGACTGATTGCGAATTCAAGATCTGGAAAAACTATTAACGTATCTAATAATTTAAATCCGTTAAATTAAGTGTTTCATTTTAGTTTGCTTAGCGTAGCTGATTTTATAATTGTTGAAATAATTAAGAAATACGTTTTAATGTTGAAACGTAAATACGTAAAAACTATAGGTAACTCATTATAATAGGAGTAATTACAATAAGTAACGCAGTGCCATAACATATCATACTCTTCTGATCTTATACATGCCGGTAATCTTATATTACACACACTGTTTCTTTTATGTGATATTCCTTTTTTAAGTAGACGGAATAAATATCCAATGTTAAGTAAGCATACATCTATAAAAAAACAAATGAATAAAAAATCTATGGTAGTAGGATAGTTACTACAGTTGTGTGTATCATAAAAATAATAATTTGGAATTTTTAAGTTTATTTGTATAAAAATTTAGTAGTGCAGCGCTAATTCTTTGTTTTCTCTGTAAGGACATGTCTTTATTTCTTAGAAAACGCTAACAAAGGCTGCAATTAGGAGGTTCATCAACAGTTCGCTCGTTACAACGGATTGTTACGCTGACACCAGTCCAGTCCTTAATGTAATCAACACTGCCCTTAATGAAGTAACTCGAATCCCAACATTGGAAATATAAATATTTAATGACTATGATTGATGGATATGTGATAGTACTCCATACAGTCTATTTAAAACGCCCATAATCTCCACATAACTCATTTCCATTTTTTAAGTGAACCTCTTATAGGCGATTAAGTAAAGTTAAATTCAGATACATTACTTGAAATGGCGATCTACCCAGGTAGGTATTTTAAGCCAAGTATGAATGACAGATAAGTGAAGGATGATTGTGGCGCGATCTTGTAGTCTTGTGTTATAATCCAGTAAATGTAATTTGAAAATAAATTATTGCTAGTAAGATCAGTCGGATTCCCAACTGTTATAGTTAGGCAGGATGTTGTTTGCATCACTGCACGATTAAATACCTCAAATAGAACACGAGGACTTCCATCCATATTGTCCAATGAATTACTATGCTCATATGCGTATACTTTACATCTCTTTAAGCAAGATCGAAAGTGTTTAGGTATATTATAAGAAAAGCGTTACAGTTTTTTCTACCATGTCTAAGTGACAAAGTGGCAACTGGGGCTTTGTTTACGATCTACAATGTAACATAATGTAACACAAATAACTTTTAGGAAGTTTTTTTAAATCAAATAACAAATTTATAAAGAGATTTGTGCTGTAACCGGACTGAAAAAAGATGGAGCGGATTGAAAGGCGTCATTGAGCGACAAACGAGGCCTCAAACCTTGAGATGAAATAATATCAGGAGGACGGTTAACTAAGATGGTAATCATTGCCTAAAATGAAACCAGCTACATGACACTTCTACATTGAGAGAAATTGTACATTTCAATCGCTGTTATCGAAATAGAAACAATTTACAATGTTCAAGTTGCAATTACTTTTGTTTGTTTCTGATGTTTTGTACGTATTGATTTGGAAGAAAATCAAAGATATTTTGTCTTCTTTATTTCATCCGAATCAATTAATTGATCATCTGATCCATCTAATTAATTGATTTATAATTTATTTAATAATAAAATAATATAATCCATTAAAATGTCATTTACGTGATGTACATAATAAAAAAGATTAGGGACGTAAATATAAGCAAATTAGTAGGTATACCCGCGGCTTCGCTCGTTGAAAGGATAACAAATGTTTGGTTAAATTACACGTTATTTGTAATGTGTAATTTTTATCAATTTCCAAATAGATTGATGATTTAAATAATTAAACTTATCTATACGTTATTGAGCGCTTAATATCAAACTTGCATCTTCATCCCAGTTTGACATAAGAAGACGAAAATTTTCCTCGATGAATTTTACTTTTTCCCTCAAATGGTATTAATTTGCTAACACATTCTAATTTTTCAGTTTAGCGAGAAGAATACTGAAATGCCCTAGTTAATCTATTATTTAAACTATTAATTTGGGCTTCTAATAGTTTGAATGAAAAAGTTTCAACTTAAGGGGGTTGAGCTTAGAACTTTCATTGCACCGCAGAAATTTATATACTAACGTACTTTATACTTACTTAATACTTAATTCCTGAATCTTTGACCAGCGTTGCCGAATAGATTGCGTCATACTTTTACACTAAACATATATTTACACACAAACTTTCAGATTAAAATTTACACTTTTTAGCGAATTTTCCCTATAGGGAAGAAGCTATTACCGTAGGTCTCATGGTAAGACCTAAGCGCGGGACCATCATAACTTTTCGTTTTGGTGCCCCCAGATACCAAAAACACCATTCGTTCAAATTTGTATATATATATCTATATATATATTTATATATATATATATATGTGTGTGTCTGTAAGCACGATAGCGCTCGCAAAAATGGTCCGATCGGAATAAAATTTGGCATAGGCGTGTAAAGTAGTAATTATTCGGATGAGTTCGAAAACCAGCCCGATCGGACCACCGGAAGGGGGGGTAAAGGGGGATAAACCCCCCCAAAAATGGGTTTTTTGAGTTTTTCACATAAAAAAATAAAATTTATCAAATTTTTGTTGGCACCATTGAATTCAGCTCAGAAAAACAAACAATTTTGTAATTTGAATCACTGCTCTATGTCCATTGGTTACCGAGATATTGAAAGTGGTAAACACAGTACGTTGTCTCAATGTTAACCTTATGGGAAATCAGCAAAATTCTATATCTCGCTTATTTCTCACCATATCTTGATAAAACTTGGTAAATGGCTTTTTCTAGTTTAGATCTACTAAATATTGAGTCAAAACCAACCAGTTTAAACATACCTGTAGCAGCAAACCTGCATACTCATTCCCCATGTTATTCTTATGGAGCTTACAAAAAACATGTCAAATCTCGCTATGTTGGATTTAAATATGTTGTTTTGCATTTGAAATTCGCTGAGTATGCAGGTCTGCTGCAACGGGGGTATTCATTTATGCATTGGCGAACGTGGCACATCATTTCATATACTATTTCATCATGGGCTAAAGAGAGGTCTCTCACTCAGTTCATCTAGACCGTAAAGTGGCCTATCCACTGGGCACTCACGCAACGTGTTGTTTTAAGCAGGACTGTCCATAGCACGCACTTCAGCTTGAACGGTGTTGGAAGATTTTTATTGCTGAACGACGAAATCTTTTTAGAGGACGACTTAGGCGATAGCGTGGTGAGTCCATGTCATCTGGACAGCGAGTCCTATAGCGATGATGTTCACTTCTCCTAGTGTAACTGTCTAAGTTATCTTTCAGAAGAACCAAGCTGTTTAAAATGAACTGATTGTAGACTGTGAGGATCTTTAGCTCTCTAAATAGAGGTCGGCAGTGCTCATCGTGCCTGGATGAAGTTATGATCCTTACAGCCTTTTTCTGGAGAAGCAGCACGTCTCGAACGGATGATGAGTGCCCCCACTGCACCACACCATACATAATATGGCTGTGGAATAGGGCATGATATACGCTAAGCAGGAAGGGATGGGTGATTTCAGATCTTTGTTTTCTTAGGAGATACGTAACTCTAGAGAGTTATATACGCTAAGCAGGAAGGGATGGGTGATTTCAGATCTTAGTTTTCTTAGGAGATACGTAAGTCTAGAGAGTTTGACACATACCTTTTCAATATGGTGGTTCCAATTTAGTTTAGAATCAACCCAAAACCCGAGCAGTTCAACGGCTCCTTCCACTTCCATACCTGGCTTGAGTGTACATATCAGAGTTTGAGTTTTATCTTCATTTATCTTACGGCGGTTGGAGACAAACCAGGTTTTCGCCATCTCCAGCAAGCTGTCAGCTTCCGAGCGCAGAGCCACTATGTCCCTCGTTTGCGTGATCAGGGTGGTGTCATCTGCAAAAAGTAGTGTGTGGCCATTTAAAGACAGGTCATTGATCATGATGGTAAACAGGAATGGGCCCAACACAGAGCCTTTGGGAACTCCTTGCGGGACACATTCGACACCGGAAGTTGCTCCCATGAACGCCACAACTTGTTTTCTGTCTTGAAGATAGCTGACGAGGGTATTTAGGGCAGCCCCCCCCACCCCACACCTGCTAAGCTTGCTCATAAGAATACTGTGTGATACCACATCAAAAGCCTTGCTGAGATCACACAGGCTAAGATGCATCTCCCGTATGATCCGTAATATACCGCAAAGGACGGACTCAATAGACTTAAAGTCTGAATTTAGTATGTTTATTAATATACCAAAAACTGTAAGAAAAAATATATAACTAACGTGTATTCCAAAAAATTAGGAAACTTATAATTTCCTGTTTTCAATCAGACTGGAGATTGAACTACTCATTTGGAAGCTTGAGGCAAAAAGTTACGGTAGAAATTTTATAGTTTGAACGTAGCCTAAATAGGTCTTGGCCAACACGCTAACCCTCCTAAAATTATTTATTCAGAAAATCCCCGACTCTTAAAAGTAACGGAATGATATGACAATGCAGAGTTTCAAGATTCTAGTTCGATAACTTCAGGTGATCCATAGAACACGAGTAGCCTATATACAGTGTGGTTGAAAAGTCCCGGAACGGCTAAATATTTTTTGAACCGGATTGGTTTGAGAAATAAAACTTTGCACATTCACTCCTATGTAAAAAAACTACTTTCTGAGGTGTTTACTGACTCTTGGCCCCTAGTGGGGGACGGCCCCCCAAGGAGTCGGTACAAAATCCTAAATGTAAGCATATGTCAATGTGCACATCATTTTAAAGAGCTAATAAAGTAGAGTTCAATGCCGCAAACCGCACTTCAAAAGATTAATTCATTACAAAATGGTGGCTGATCAAAAATCTTAAGGAAATACACAGTGTTCGCTTAAAGATTGTTTAAAAGTTGCTTACAGACTATGTCTGAAGGACCTAAACTCGGGAATTGGTTCATTTGTAAAAAAATGACGGCTGATTAAAGTTTTCAACAAAAATGCATATGCTTAGGTTTGCTGGGAGGGAGGTGGAATAGAAGTTTGAATAAATCAAATTGTGTATCAACCCTAAGCCTATGTATTTTTGTTGAAAACTTAAATCACCTGCCATTTCGTAACCAAAAATCCTTTTAAAATGCGGTTTGCGGCATTGAATTTTATTTGATTGATTAGACCTTTTAAATGATGTGCATATCGACCTATGCTTACATTAAAGATTTTGTACTAACTCCTTGTGGGCTATCCCCCCTTAGAGATAATATCCTCTACGGCACCCTAAAAGATAGGGTGTTAGGTCTGACAAACAATTCCGGAGTTCAGATCCTTCATACATAGTCTGTAAGCAATTTTTAAACAATCTTTAAGCGAACACTGTGTATTTCCTTTAGATTTTTGACCAGCCGCCATTTTGTAACGAATTAACCTTTTGAAGTGGGGTACTTGATTAGCCCTTTAAAATGATGTGCATATTGACCTATGCTTACATTTCAGATTTTGTACCGACTCCTTTTGGGCCGTCCCCCACTAGGGACCAAGAATCAGTAAACAACTCAGAAAGTAGTTTTTTTACATAGGAGTGAATGTGCAAAGTTTGATTTCTCAAACCAATCCGGTTCAAAAAATATTTAGCCGTTCCGGGACTTTTCTACCACACTGTATATGGTATCTGAAAGAAATATACAGTATTATTTTAGTAAGTGCAGTTTAGATTTTTTGTCTTTTAAAAATATTCTAGAGACATTCTTCCATATTTTGTAGTCACATTTATTTCTTAAAACTAAAAAGACCGCCATTTAGAATTTTTTTATTTACCTTATTTATTTTAGTCTTTTCCAGAGAAAGCTGCAGCTGACCGAAGAAATTATCACATTGAATTGGGTCCTATTAAAATATTTGAAGAGCTGTAACTTATGTTTAACCCAACCTTTTGTAGCCGGGATTGCACTGTCGTGTTTTTCTTTCAAAGACCTTTAAAATGAGGTACTCTTCGAGGTGTGCTACCATAAATTATTTCTCGACCCCCCTAAGAGCGCGAAAATATTATAAATAACAAAATATTGTTGGTTTCTGTGAAAGCTACATTAATTTAACGTTTTATTATATTCTACACGATACTTTCGGAGTTATTAATGACACAAACTTTATTAACTTTTCTCCACATTTTAATAGTAAGATATTAAAATCTTTGAGGAGCTGAAACTTTTGTTTGGATCTTACTTTTTCAATCAAGTTTGAGGCGTTGTATTTCATTTTCAAAGGTCTTTAAAATTAGGTACATATTGGGGTATGCTTACATTTAAGAATTTCATTACTTCCATCGAAGACAGTCCCTTTTGTATACAAACTGACATAACGAATTGTTTTTTGCTATATAAAAAAATTGAAAATTTTCATTTCATTTTGATTAGAATTTAGCAAGATATTAAAAATATTCCAAACGTTTGCCTAACCCTGTATAGCAGTCAATATGTCTCTCTTTTATTGCTCTTACAATGTCTTTTTAAAGGAGCGAAAACAAAACAATTCTTATTCGGGCCTCTCAAAAACAATATTATAGGAATACCAAATCTTCAATTTCCAAAATTTACGAACCGTGTTTGAGTAATACTAGATCATAACTTGTCCTGAGATGGTTTGCACACAACTAAGTTCATGTTATTTAAAATAGCTGAGGCACCAGAGAAACTGAAAAATGCTGTCCGTGCGCTTTTTGTAAGTAAAATGACATATATGACATATAGTTCTATGGAGAAAGTCATCCCGAGTAAACTTGGAGCGAGCTCTCATCGGTCTCATCCCACAGAAAAAACGCTCAGAATTGTGGAAGGCTTGAAGACGTAGGATAGGTGCAGTCCAATTTTCAAAGGCTGGGCTATCTTGACTGTTACAAACATCTACGTCTTCAAATAATATATATTGGCGAATCCAAGGGATAACCCGAGACATGTTGCAAACTTAGTTTTCCTCATCTTCTAAATAGCATTAATTATCCCCTCACGTGCAGTAACATAATGTTTAGAAATCTTTTAGATCAATGATTACTGCGATTAAGCTGGTCGCGAGCGTATTATAACAAATAGATGCAAGAACAAGAAAATACTTTCACCTTCATTACACTTTTCGATGTTTTAAGAAAAGCCCTCGCATAAAGGGGTAGAGTTTTTCAGTATCATTCATGGCACAATTAGAACATTAAGCCACAAAAAACTGAACATCAATTTAAATAATTGGATAGAAGAACGGTAATTTTACAATTAAATTACTTTTAGAATGGAAATGACTTGAGTAACATAGACTTATGCCCACAAATTAATGTTCATTAAATTGTTTTAACATTTTATAAATTTTAACAGTCTTGATAATTGTAAAATTTAAGATTGCTGTAATTATCGTTGAATTTTGAAAACTGTTACGCAATTTCAGTTGGAACAGGAATTGATTTTAAAATGGAGGCTAAAACGGATGTGTCCTTGATATCGTATGCCTTAGCAAAATCTCTAGAAAGGATATGGCATTCTTTATTGGTTGGACATAGCAGTTAATTCAAAATCTAAGTGTTTTGTAAAACCGCCTTCAAAGTTATTTAAAGAAACTTATTCTTTTACCCTTTCACCGATTCGCCTCAAGCGACTATCTAAGATCCTCAGATATTGGGTTGTTCTTTACGAACCTTACCAATCCGTATAGCAAATCAACTTAATTCTTAAGATGAAGGTGTCACAGTAAACTCGAAACAAGTCCTGTATTTGGACTATTAAAATAATTGAGTTACGGACATAATATGTTTCGTACTCAAATTAGTGTTGCTCATGGGATAAAATCGGAGATTTCATCAATGACTATTGGTAGAAAATTCAATTGAGTCCACTGACACCCAACATATTCTATTTTGAAATATTTCGCTATTATCTTTTAGATATTATGTAATTGTATAGGATTTAAGGGGGAGGGAGGAGATATGCCCACTGTTCCTAATTTGAAATATCATATTTTTCTTTCATTACAGGTTTACAAAAATCTGCTTTGTCAAAGTTATTATTGCCTTGCATTCATTAGAACTTATTGCCTTAACACGATTGGCTACACAGTGACATTCGTTTCAATATGAAAGAAATTGACTGCTGGTTACGTTGAATAGCGTCGTGGTTTGTTGGTACTTTGCATTGGTCAGTTTCAATCATTAAACAATAAAATGACCAAACAATTACAACTCCTTTGAAATGTATTTCAAACAAATATAAAGTTAAAAGATTAAGATAAAAATTACTTCCTTAACTATTACCCTCTGTAACTTTGTCAATCATTTAATTTATTGGCAACTGATTAACCCTCATAAAGTAAGTAGGTTGTCATTATCAGCATCTCAATTGTAGAAAGAGAATTTATTAAACTGGAAATATAAAAAAAAAACTTGGTCGGGAATCGAAACTGGAGAATACATCTAAAGCTGTGCGAACTTTGGTAAAACTAAAATGTTATAGTCTGCTTGGAATATTATTTTAATAGTGTTTTCAATGATAACAACCATAATAATATATTATTATAAAAAACCCAAACATAGAATAATATAGAAACTATGAGATATAACTAACCTAAATGTAACATACTCATAAAACCTCAATACATTTTTCAAAATATCCCTTATCAAGTAAATGTAATGGTTAGTGAAAGCAAATTAACTGCCATTAGTACTGTTTAATTTATTTTTCTATTTCCTATTTCAATTTTTACCATCTTGTTATCACAACAAGCACAGCATCTGTAGGTAAATCTTAACCGTCATTCACAACACTTCTGAATAATTTTAATCCATTATATGTTACTAATAGAATATAAAGCGCATTTAAGTTTTCTAAAAAAACTATCATATTTCTTTTAACAGTATATTGATAATTTTTTAATAAATTACAGGTTTAATCATAATAACGACTGAAAATTGTTAACAGGTTTTAAAAATTAATCATAGTATAACATTAAAAGAAAATAATTGTGATTACTCAATTCAGCATTAATCATTAACAACAAACTGCATGCAGAGAATTCGGAGGATAAATTAATTTCCCCATTTAACGATTATTTGGTGTTGAATAATATCGGTAGCTCTAACATCGGCACTGAGCTATTATCCCGTTGTATGCCGAACCTGGTTCCCGATAATGGAAGGAAATGACTCATTCTACGTTTTTGTTCATTGAATTTCTCGCAAATAAAAACCTATTAGGTTTTTATGTAACACGTGATGGTTATTTTGAAATACTTTAATACTCTCACATAAGGGCACAATAATAATTACATAAGTTTAAAATATTGTTGGAAAATTACGTTTCTAAAAGAGTTAGACCTAGCTTCTTTCGTAAAAAACATTATTACATTTAATATAAACTTGATTGAGGTTTTTAAGCACGAAAGAAGCTAGGTCTAACTCTTTTAGAAACGTAATTTTCCAACAATATTTTAAACTTATGTAATTATTATTGTGCCCTTATGTGAGAGTATTAAAGTATTTCAAAATAACCATCACGTGTTACATAAAAACCTAATAGGTTTTTATTTGCGAGAAATTCAATGAACAAAAACGTAGAATGAGTCATTTCCTTCCATTATCGGGAACCAGGTTCGGCATACAACGGGATAATAGCTCAGTGCCGATGTTAGAGCTACCGATATTATTCAACACCAAATAATCGTTAAATGGGGAAATTAATTTATCCTCCGAATTCTCTGCATGCAGTTTGTTGTTAATGATTAATGCTGAATTGAGTAATCACAATTATTTTCTTTTAATGTTATACTATGATTAATTTTTAAAACCTGTTAACAATTTTCAGTCGTTATTATGATTAAACCTGTAATTTATTAAAAAATTATCAATATACTGTTAAAAGAAATATGATAGTTTTTTTAGAAAACTTAAATGCGCTTTATATTCTATTAGTAACATATAATGGATTAAAATTATTCAGAAGTGTTGTGAATGACGGTTAAGATTTACCTACAGATGCTGTGCTTGTTGTGATAACAAGATGGTAAAAATTGAAATAGGAAATAGAAAAATAAATTAAACAGTACTAATGGCAGTTAATTTGCTTTCACTAACCATTACATTTACTTGATAAGGGATATTTTGAAAAATGTATTGAGGTTTTATGAGTATGTTACATTTAGGTTAGTTATATCTCATAGTTTCTATATTATTCTATGTTTGGGTTTTTTATAATAATATATTATTATGGTTGTTATCATTGAAAACACTATTAAAATAATATTCCAAGCAGACTATAACATTTTAGTTTTACCAAAGTTCGCACAGCTTTAGATGTATTCTCCAGTTTCGATTCCCGACCAAGTTTTTTTTTTATATTTCCAGTTTAATAAATTCTCTTTCTACAATTGAGATGCTGATAATGACAACCTACTTACTTTATGAGGGTTAATCAGTTGCCAATAAATTAAATGATTGACAAAGTTACAGAGGGTAATAGTTAAGGAAGTAATTTTTATCTTAATCTTTTAACTTTATATTTGTTTGAAATACATTTCAAAGGAGTTGTAATTGTTTGGTCATTTTATTGTTTAATGATTGAAACTGACCAATGCAAAGTACCAACAAACCACGACGCTATTCAACGTAACCAGCAGTCAATTTCTTTCATATTGAAACGAATGTCACTGTGTAGCCAATCGTGTTAAGGCAATAAGTTCTAATGAATGCAAGGCAATAATAACTTTGACAAAGCAGATTTTTGTAAACCTGTAATGAAAGAAAAATATGATATTTCAAATTAGGAACAGTGGGCATATCTCCTCCCTCCCCCTTAAATCCTATACAATTACATAATATCTAAAAGATAATAGCGAAATATTTCAAAATAGAATATGTTGGGTGTCAGTGGACTCAATTGAATTTTCTACCAATAGTCATTGATGAAATCTCCGATTTTATCCCATGAGCAACACTAATTTGAGTACGAAACATATTATGTCCGTAACTCAATTATTTTAATAGTCCAAATACAGGACTTGTTTCGAGTTTACTGTGACACCTTCATCTTAAGAATTAAGTTGATTTGCTATACGGATTGGTAAGGTTCGTAAAGAACAACCCAATATCTGAGGATCTTAGATAGTCGCTTGAGGCGAATCGGTGAAAGGGTAAAAGAATAAGTTTCTTTAAATAACTTTGAAGGCGGTTTTACAAAACACTTAGATTTTGAATTAACTGCTATGTCCAACCAATAAAGAATGCCATATCCTTTCTAGAGATTTTGCTAAGGCATACGATATCAAGGACACATCCGTTTTAGCCTCCATTTTAAAATCAATTCCTGTTCCAACTGAAATTGCGTAACAGTTTTCAAAATTCAACGATAATTACAGCAATCTTAAATTTTACAATTATCAAGACTGTTAAAATTTATAAAATGTTAAAACAATTTAATGATCATTAATTTGTGGGCATAAGTCTATGTTACTCAAGTCATTTCCATTCTAAAAGTAATTTAATTGTAAAATTACCGTTCTTCTATCCAATTATTTAAATTGATGTTCAGTTTTTTTGTGGCTTAATGTTCTAATTGTGCCATGAATGATACTGAAAAACTCTACCCCTTTATGCGAGGGCTTTTCTTAAAACATCGAAAAGTGTAATGAAGGTGAAAGTATTTTCTTGTTCTTGCATCTATTTGTTATAATACGCTCGCGACCAGCTTAATCGCAGTAATCATTGATCTAAAAGATTTCTAAACATTATGTTACTGCACGTGAGGGGATAATTAATGCTATTTAGAAGATGAGGAAAACTAAGTTTGCAACATGTCTCGGGTTATCCCTTGGATTCGCCAATATATATTATTTGAAGACGTAGATGTTTGTAACAGTCAAGATAGCCCAGCCTTTGAAAATTGGACTGCACCTATCCTACGTCTTCAAGCCTTCCACAATTCTGAGCGTTTTTTCTGTGGGATGAGACCGATGAGAGCTCGCTCCAAGTTTACTCGGGATGACTTTCTCCATAGAACTATATGTCATATATGTCATTTTACTTACAAAAAGCGCACGGACAGCATTTTTCAGTTTCTCTGGTGCCTCAGCTATTTTAAATAACATGAACTTAGTTGTGTGCAAACCATCTCAGGACAAGTTATGATCTAGTATTACTCAAACACGGTTCGTAAATTTTGGAAATTGAAGATTTGGTATTCCTATAATATTGTTTTTGAGAGGCCCGAATAAGAATTGTTTTGTTTTCGCTCCATTAAAAAGACATTGTAAGAGCAATAAAAGAGAGACATATTGACTGCTATACAGGGTTAGGCAAACGTTTGGAATATTTTTAATATCTTGCTAAATTCTAATCAAAATGAAATGAAAATTTTCAATTTTTTTATATAGCAAAAAACAATTCGTTATGTCAGTTTGTATACAAAAGGGACTGTCTTCGATGGAAGTAATGAAATTCTTAAATGTAAGCATACCCCAATATGTACCTAATTTTAAAGACCTTTGAAAATGAAATACAACGCCTCAAACTTGATTGAAAAAGTAAGATCCAAACAAAAGTTTCAGCTCCTCAAAGATTTTAATATCTTACTATTAAAATGTGGAGAAAAGTTAATAAAGTTTGTGTCATTAATAACTCCGAAAGTATCGTGTAGAATATAATAAAACGTTAAATTAATGTAGCTTTCACAGAAACCAACAATATTTTGTTATTTATAATATTTTCGCGCTCTTAGGGGGGTCGAGAAATAATTTATGGTAGCACACCTCGAAGAGTACCTCATTTTAAAGGTCTTTGAAAGAAAAACACGACAGTGCAATCCCGGCTACAAAAGGTTGGGTTAAACATAAGTTACAGCTCTTCAAATATTTTAATAGGACCCAATTCAATGTGATAATTTCTTCGGTCAGCTGCAGCTTTGAGTTGGATCAACCTTTTGAGATCGGTTTGCACTGTTGTGTTTAATCACTTTTTGATAAGTATTTAAAAATATATTCAAAACATTCCAGACTTCTGCCTAATCCTGTATAAGATTTAATGTCAATGTCCCCGGTTGAATCACTAGCTGAGCTGACTACATCATCATCATCACACATTTGGCATTATCCATTATGGCTGTCGTGGATTTGAGCGACATTAGTAAAAGAATATGTATGCCATAGGACCGATCCTTGAGGTACACCTCTTTTAGCGAATTTCCCCTATAGGGAAGAAGCTATTACCGTAGGTCTCGTGGTAAGACCTAAGCCCGAGACCATGATAACTTTTCGTTTTGGGGCCACCAGAAGCAGAAAACACCATTCGTTCGAATTTATATATATATGTGTCTGTCAGCACGATAGCGGCCGTAAAAATGGTCCGATCTTAATGAAATTTGGTACAGACATGTAAAGTGGTAATCCCTCGGACGAGTTCGTGAACCAGCCCGATCGAACCACCGGAAGGGGGGGGGGGGGTAAAGGGGGATAAACCCCCAAAAATGGGTTTTTTTAATTTTTTTACATAGAAAAATAAAATTTATAGAATTTATGTTGGCACCATTGAATTCAGCTCAAAAAACAAACAATTTAGTATTGAATCACTGCTCTATGTCCATTGGTTACCGAGATATTGAAAGTGGTAAACACAGTACGTTGTCCCAATGTTAACCTTATGGGAAATAAGTAAAATTCTAAATCTCGGTTATTTCTCAACATATCTTGATAAAACTTGGTAAATAGCTTCTTCTAGTTCAGATCTATTGAATATTGAATTAAAATTACCCAGTTTCAATATACCTGTAGCAGCAAACCTGTATACTCATTCCCCATGTTATTCTTATGTAGCTTACCAAAACATCTCAAATCTCGCTATGTTGGATTGAAATATGTTGTTTTGCATTTGAAATTCGCTGAGTATGCAGGTCTGCTGCAACGGGGGTATTATAATAAATGGATTTGGCCAAAGTTTTGTAATTTCATTGGTACTGACTTATTTCTACAATTGTAGTCCTACCCTCTAAGTTCCAGTCAAACATTTCAGTGCTCTCCATGAATGTCAATAGGAAATGATTTCTTAAAGTAGCAGATTATGGCTCTAACAGTGGAATGCTTCACTTATGTCAACAAAGATTCTCATGATGTTTTAACAATTTCCAGTATCGTCTGTAATATTTTAAATTAAGGCAATCGGAGCCGTAGTTAATGATTTACATGTTTAATTTAGAATTTAAACATTAGAAGTGAAATAAAGCCCATACAAAGATCGTCTCGTCACTAACTTCGAACAACTATGACAACAACTCATAAATTTCAACTAAACTAAATTTTCAACTCGACCAAACAATAATAATAAAGTCGACCTTCCCTGCACTCAATACCCAGTTGCCTTTGAAGCAATTTCTTTGCTCCAAACGGCTATATTGCGAATTTCAAGTCGCGACGCGTTTCAATCACAACGCTGCAATAAATAGTAATAAGATAAAATTCTGAAACTTTGTAGTAATGAACTAAACAAGAGGCCTCTAACCTTGTCGACGATTCCAAACTTAAAACAAATAGTCGATTAAAAGCATTAAATCTCAAGTATATAAAGTTCTCGCCTTTCATTTCATCAGGCGATTTTTGTTCGTGAGAAAGTTGTTGATAAGGACAGAAATAAATTTTTTACAATTAAAAGTTTTTCATAAAACGCCTTGCAGCCTCAAAAGTAAGCTATGAGATTTTCTAATTTCCTCCCCGCCCACAGAACGAGTTGACACGGAACTATGCCAATAACGGAATGGTGCTCAATAAATTAATCATTGATTGAATTTAAAAATAAATGATTTTATTCCACCATTAGAGTACGATTTAAGAATTACATAGTTTTTATTAAATATTTTTGATTTTTGATGTTGAAAATAACATCAAAACTATGTAATAAAAACACTAATCTATGACCAATTGTAGGTCGGTGTTAAAACAATTAATTACATGTACATGTGAACAGAAAAGAGTTCATATTTAAACAATAAATCATAATTTTTGCTACACTACTGAAACCACCTGTTTTCGTTATGTATTTATAACCTGTTTGAATTCATCATGACATTGTTGACTACACAAAACCAATGTTTACCTTGCAAAAGTAATGTTTACTTTTTTCCTAAATAAACCAAATATTAGTATGTGTAGCAATAATATCGTTCAAAGCCCGCGTGAAAGTGGTTTGCATATTCTCGACAGTATGAAGAGCTCTATAATTATCACACTTAAAACATATGTTCTCGAATGTGCTTTGACTCAATTTCATTCTTGTTATGAAATAAACTATTACCAAACAGTTAATAGTTGCAGCCAAATGGTGGTTTCTTTATGTATTGAAATATAACTTTCGTTTTTTTTAACTTCTCCATATATATAAGTCAGTATTGAATGTGTCAGTATTAGGCCTCGGGCACGATACGAGCGACGAGCGGCAAGAGACATTCTGTTTTCGGGTAGCATTCATTTTTCAGTGTTAATTTTGAGGGCACATTCGATAATTTGATAACAAATTTTGATAATTTTTCGTTGTTAAACGAAAAGTTATCTTGGTCTGGGGTTTAGGTCATACCATGAGACCTACCTACGGTCATAGCATCTTCCTATAGGGGAACTTCGCAAAAACGTAATCACAAATTGATTTGTAATCACACATTCCTTGCATAACCCACTACGTTTCTCAGTTCTTCAAACCTAACTTATAATAAACAAACAAACATTTGCTACTGCTGCCACTACACTCCTCTAAAAAGTAACCTATAAACATGCATTAAATGTCAATTTGCTGCAAATCAGCTGATTATTTACTTCCGTTTCCTGTGATCGTAGTCCGGAAAAAACTTCCCAGTCGGTTATGGGTAACTTTCGAGCTAACAAAAAGGATGAGAAAAGAGATGTTTCTGTGTTAGTATGATGAAAAGATATTATTGAGTGATTCATCATTAATTGTAAAAGTTTATCTACAATTAATAAAGCTGCATAAAGTTTTTGTTGGATAAAATTTATATTCTTTTAAAATTACGTTATAAATGTTTGCAGATTTTTACAAATATAAATTTACAAAATTCATTCTGAATCATTCAATAACATTTCAACACCCATATCACAAGTAACTCGGCTTTTTATATAATACTTAGGAGCGTAAAGTAGGTCTTTCTCGCTTGAGCTAAACAAATACCGCGCGACGCTAAGCGTCGCGCGGTATCTAGAGCTCAAGCGAGAAAGAAACTTTACACGCGAAATACATACTAAATTTTTCCTACAACTGCAGTTTTAATTTCCCAAACGATAAACACAATCACAGTTACTCATTTACATTGCAGCTGAATGCGCCATTATGATTGCATAAATTCTTCATGTTTATTTTCATAAGGGTTTCTAGATTTACGAGGTAATAAGTTTAATGAAGCCTCTTTCACAAATTCATCAATATCTGGTGGAGAAAGTCCGAATTCGTCATCACTTATTACATCCATTGTAGCTGAATGCGACAGTTTGAGGTTATAAACAAGTCGAGCCCAGTCGAAAGCGGAAAGGAGCGCTGTTGCGCGCTGAGTAACAATGCAAAATCAGCTGGCGAGCGTGAAAGTAATCACGTGGCGAGCGCAAAAGACTTTTGCGCTCACTCCAAAGACTTTCAAATACTTAATCGCTCGCTCCTCAGTAAACAGCTGTTTTACGATTGGTTTTCGGTGCCTAAACTGGCACTTTACGCGCGGTTGTAGGAAATAGTTATTTATGTATTAAGAGCATAAAGTAGGTCTTTCTCGCTTCAGCCAAACAGTTACCGCGTGTCGCGTAGCGGAGCGCTTAAGCAGTTTTAAATTCCCAAACGATAGATACAATCACAGTTAATCACGTCCATTATAGCTGATTTCGCCATTATAATTTTGAGGATATAAACAATGATTAAAAATAAAGACTTTTACAAGAACAAACACAATTAATTGAATACATATTTTAGCTTAAAAATAATGGGACCACAAATTCGACATCACTTATTACATCCATTGTAGTTGAATGCACCAGTTTGAGGTTATAAACAAGTCGAGCTCAGTCGGAAGCGGATGGGAGCGCTGTACACGCCGAGTAACAATGCCATCAGCTGGCGTGCATTAAATTCATCACGTGGCGAGCGTTAAAGACTTTAACGCTCGCTCCAAAGGCTTTCAAAGACATTATCGCTCGCTCCTCGGTAAACAGCTGTTTTACGATTGGGTTTCGGTGCGTAAACTGGCACTTTACGCGCGGTTGTAGGAAAAGTGTTTTTCGCGTCGCATGTCGGTCATCATCTGCATTGTTGCACTGTTTGAGAGTAGAATTTTTACCGGAGACATCGTGACAACGCTTTGTTAATGAAAAAGCGGATTTTATTTTGCCAGGTTGGCGGTATGAGGGGGATTAATTCGTAATTTAGAAATAAAGTACCGTTGTTTTGAACGGCAATTTAAAACTATTCAAATCTTATGAGTTATTGCCCGCCGCCTGCCGCTTGCCGCTCGTTGCTCGATTCGTACCCGAGGCCTTAAGTGGTGGTGTTCTACATTAAGGTCGTTTTCACAAAAATTTTAAATTTAGAACGTGTATGTGATAAACTATTATATTTTTATTAATCAATATGACCTCAATGATATAATCTATATTAGGCTTTCCAAAGTGCCAATCGAATAGTTTTGAACGATATACCTATTTTGGAGCTTTACATTTTAATAATGTAAAGCAAATTAATAAAATAATGTGGCTATGATTATTTTGACGAGTGTCTAAATAGTTTCATTAAGGCACAAGATAATTAGATAATTCTCACTGGAGAACAACAAGTTCGGTCACTGTTAGGGTCGTTTGGAATATTTCACGCGAGAGGCAAAAACGTCTTAAATATTTTTGCAGCTTACTGTGAAACAAAGCATAAAATTAAATGAACATAACTATAACCCCATTATTTTATTTATCATCGCCTATTTTCAATAACAATAATTTCATAAAAAAATATGATAATTTATTTCCTAACCCAGATAGCCTAGATAAAATATTTATTTATATACTAAATCCCATCTGCAAATTTACATAATGTAAAGCTGTTTCAAATACTTTATTTTATTTTAAGAACTTACCAAAATTGACCTTTTAAATGTGCTCGTGAAAATGTGTTGGCTTAAGTGTAATCCAAAGTTAGTTGATTGAAATTGTATCACATGTGTTGAAATGGTGAATTTCCAACAATGAGGAGCGTGAGTGAAGTTTTCAAGGAGGGATGATGAAAGATGAACAAACAGGGAGAAGAAACATGCATCGTCATAGATAAAAAATTAAAGGATATACAGAACTATAAATTATACATGAGACACAAAAATCATGACCTATATAAGTAAACTCAGAAAAGCTGAAATATTCAACGAAACCATAACGTGCTATTAGAACAAGTATCATATCAATCGTGAGAGTGAAATAATGATCATGTCAAGAGCAACAATAATTATTATAAATGTCGATTCACACATAAAATCTTACAGCATTTCATAGTTATAGGGGCCAAAAAGGCTTTGATATTAGGCTGCTTAGGTTTTGGTACGGTTAGTTGGGTTAGGTCAGGGCATGTTAAATACTGTAAGATAATCCCATTTTGTAGTTGGTCACTTTCGTTAAATGTCGAGACGCAAATATCCCGTAGTTTATAACGTCGCATAGGAAGGTACAATTGACAATAAACACTTTCTCCCGTTCTATGCCTTACATATTAGAAAAGACACAAGAGTCAAATAATTCCGGAAGTGTTCCGGAAATGTGAAGTTGGGAGAATCATAAATATTGTGAACAGGAAGAGAGAAGTTACCGTGAAATTTTCAGTTTAATCTCAAACCAAGCCATCATGTTTTCCTTACCTAGCATAATTTGTAAAATTCAAAAAATCGTTTTTTTGTTTCCAATATTTACATTCTCTCTTACTTAATCTCATCTTTTAAAAATGTTTACATGTATAAAACTACGGATTATTGTTTCCAAAGTCATAAATTCATTCCTTAAAATTTTTTTTATTAAGTTGATTATCTTAAAATACACTTGACCCCTGTTTCTATTTTCAAAGAAAGATGTTCGATGAAAAGATTGAGCCTTACAAATGTAAACTTTACGATTAGCAATAATATTACTTGAATAAAATTTGTTTTTCACTCATAGTCTTATAGTTCACAATTTAACAACTTTTTTCAGATATTTGCGGGCACTTGCCATCACTGAGGCTACAATTGTTCTTACTAATCAGTTTCTACTGGTCAAACATCTAAATAAATGTATTAACTCACTAATGAATTCTGTATTTATTTCAATCATACTGACACAGAAACATATGTTCTCTGTTCCTTTTAGTTGGCTCAAAAGGTACCCTAGGTCGGAAAGATTTTTTCCGGACTACGATTACAGGAAACAAAGTTCACAGGATTACAGGAAGTAAACAATCAGCTGATTTGTAGCAAACTGACGTTTAATACATGTTTATAGGTTACTAGTAGTTATACCCGCGGCTTCGCCCACTGAAAGGATAACAAATGTTTCGTTTAATTATACGTTAGTTGTAATGTGAAACTTTTACAAATTTCCAAGTAGACTTATAATTTATCTGAACTGTACGTTTTTAAGCGCTTAATTACAAACTTAAGATTATATTTCGATCCCAGATTTATATGAAAAGATCCTCATGAATAATAAACTTTTCCTCGATGATTTTTCCTTTTCCCCTCAAAAGGTATGAATTTGCTACCATGTGCTAACACACACAAATTTTTCAGTTTAGCCTTAATTATACTGAAATTTCCTAGTTAATCTATTATTTAACCTATAAAATTGTGATTCTAATAGTTTGAACACAAGAGTATCCACTTCAGGGTTTTGAACTCAGAACTTTCATTGCACCGCGCTACCCCTAAAACCTGTTGGCCAATTGTACATAAAAGAATAAGATGTATATGATATACCACTGATTTAAATACCGCAAAGGGTGGACTCTATAGACCTAACATCTGAATTTAGTATGTTTATTAATATAGCCTACCAAAAAATGTAAGAAAAATATAAAATTAATGTGTAGGCCAAAAGATGAGGAAACCTAATTCCACAATTTTGTTTTCAGTTATATTGGAGATTGGATTACTAGTTTAGCAACTCAAGGTGAAATTTTACGGAAGAAATAGTATATTTTTTAACTTAGCCCAAACCGCTATAAGCCTGTACTACCCAATTGTTTTCAATCATATTGGTGATTGGATTTCTCGTTTAGCAGCTTGTGGTGAAATTTTACGGTCGAAATAGTGTATTTGTTTGAACTTAGCCCAAATCGCTCTGGGCCAGCATGCGAACCCTCTTAATTTTTTTAATTTCAGAAAAACCCCGATTGTATAAAAATATCGGAATTAGATGTCCATGCAGAGTTTCAAGATTCAAGTTCGAATACTTCGATTGATCCGTAAAACGCGAGTAGCCTATGTATGTAGTATTTGACAAATATATAAGATAACCGTAATAGTTTTGTACATTTTATTGTTTTAGTAAAAGGCATTTTTATTTTTGTGCATGTAAAATTTTCTAGAGACCCTCTATTGATATTTTGTAATCATATCTTTAAAAACTGAAAAGCCCGCCATTTTAAATGTTTGAATTTACCTTATTTTAGCCTTTCTAGAGAAAATATTTTAAAATTCTTCATTAGCATGCATCTAGGGCCTACAAAGAATATTTGAGCCAAGGTTCATGGCCCAAAGGCCTACATGAATTTGGAAAATAAGCGTTGAAAACTAAAATGGCCGCCATTTTGAATTTTATAATATATCCTATTTTAGCTTTTTGAGGGAATATATTTTAAAATCCGTTCTTAGTACGTATCTAGAGCCTATAATGATTTATTGTGCCAAGTATCATGACCCGAAGCCCTAGTTTTTGAGAAACTGTGATCAGTGAATGAGTGAGTGAGTCAGTCAGTCAGTCAACCGTTTTGGCTTATATATAGATTTTTTAGAGGAATGTAGTGGTACTCGCCTCTGGCTCGCGGGGGAACTATCATGCTCGTCCGGCAAACCAATACCTACCGGCTGTGTAAAAGACATGCTAGTAGGCGGGGTGTAATATAATTTTTGTTTTATTTATGGGCATTACCCACCTTAAGGTTTTAATGCGGCGTTGCCTCCAAATGCAGCGACGACAGTAGTTGTCTTCGTCAGTTGTTAAAATTATTTTTACAATACGATACATACACAAACAGCACACGCCACGTATATCCCGACGTTTCGAGAAAACAAAAATAACGTTTCCCGTTATCGAGGGACTTGTCGAAAATTACGACCGACCCGAGCCGAGCGCCGAACCACGACTGGAGGCGATGACTCATCGTTCACAGGTGGTGGATGGGGGTGGGTAGTCCTGTCTTTAATATATATAATTAAGACCACAGGAGCAGGGTATTTTATAATCAACATTTTTGTTTATAAAATACCCTGCTCCTGTGGTCATAATTATATAGGGCAAACTTCTAGGCCAGTACAAGTTCGAATTTTAGAACACCAGAAAAAGGTTAAGAAAAGAGAAGTTTATGGCTCTAAAATCTGTGAACATGTGTTGGATACAGGACATGAGATAAAATGGGATGAGAGCTGCGTTATTTACAAAGAGCCGGATTGGAGGAAAAGAAATTTGACGGAGGCATTAATTATGGCGTGCGAAACAAACCCCATTTCACGCGCGTCGGTGGATATTAGTCCTATTTATTTGAATATTGTTCTGAATGAAATAAGGCAGCGGTCTCGAACTGGATGCGTAACACCCTTCTCAGCTGCAGATAAAGACAAGACTACCCACCCCCTTCCACCACCTTTGAACGATGAGCCATCGCCTCCAGTCGTGGTTCGCCGCTCGGCTCGGGTCGGTCGTAATTTTCGACAGGTCCCTCGTTAACGGGAAACGTTATTTTTGTTTTCTCGAAACGTCGGGATATCTGTGGCGTGTGCTGTTTGTGTATGTGTCGTATTGTAAAAATAATTTTTCAGCACTCTGTATACGAAAATTGCCCGTTTCCGTACAGCTGAGATCCACGAAAACTCACGATTTCTTTACGTCAAAACAAGTAATGATCAGCTGCTTTTTCGGTACCCAAACATTTCATTCCCGTACCCAAACAAACCATTTCCGTACCAAAACAAAATTTTGCCATACCCAAACGAATTTCTTAATTTGACAGTTTTTTATAAACTAAAATAGACTGTTCAGCCGTATTGTGTTTACTTATAGAAAAATGACTAAATTATGAAGTGTTGGATCATTTTTTATAAGTTTGGGCACTTATTTGCATCGTGATGAAAAGTACTGTTCACAACTCGTCACAAAAGTACCATTTCGTGACTAGTAGTGAAATATATTATTAACAACTGACGAAGACAACTACTGTCGATGCTGCATTTGGAGGCAACGCCGCATTAAAACCTTAAGGTGGGTGATGCCCATAAATAAAACAAAAATTAATACCAACCGGCCTAGTAACGTAATCTATACCTATAAAAGGCAAAGCCCTCACTCACTCACTCATCACTAATTCTGCAACTTCCCAATAACCCAGAAGGCTGAAATTTGGTACACTGTTTCTTTAGGCATTAAATAGGAAAACTAAGTTGTTTTCATCCTGATCTGACCCTCGGATTCTGCCACAGACCCTCTCAAAGATCCCATATTATCCTTATGGCAGAATATAAATTGATGACATTTTATATTTAAACAGATGTGACAAAGCAAGAAATTTAGTAAAATGTCAAACCAGCTGTCAGGAACAGAACATAAAATAAATCACTGACTAGAGATACTTATAAGACCTTTCTTCCCCTATAACAGCTGTTATTAAAATACCTAATTTAAACCATTTATTTTATTTACATCATTAGAAAAAATACTTTACCTTTGTCTTTTAGCGAATTTTATTCATGGAATTATTACCATAGGTCTCACGGCAAGACCCAAGCCCGAGACTATGAGAACTTTTCATTTTGGAGCTCCCAGAAGCAAAAAACACTATTCAAACTATATTTAAAGCTGAAAACACAGTACATTGTCCCTATAGAAAAATTCTATATCTCGGTTATTACTCAACATATCTTGATAAAACTTGGTATGTGGCTTTTTTGGTTCAGATTCACCTGATATTGTTTTAAAACCACCAAATTTTTGCATGACTGTTGCAGTAGACCTGCATACTCATTCCCCAAGTTATTCTTTTGGAAGAAATAAAATAAGGTCATGCACATAGTCTGGAGGTCTGCTGCAACGGGGGTATTTTTATATTAAAGATAGACCCTATAAAAACCTTACCATTTTTTTAAATTAAATCAAGGAAATTTCTACGTTTTACGTAGGTCTACATATACTTTCATGAAACAGAAAACTGCTTTAATATTCTCAAAGTACGCAAGGTCTGCTGCGACGGAGATATTTATATTCCTGCTTAAGGGCCAATATATATTATGCATGCGAGCAGATTCAACGATATTGGGCATAAGCCTTCCCAGGGCAGTGGCACCCTTGAGGCCTTCATCGGCGGGGCGCTGAATCTGCTCACATGTATAGTACAGGGAGGACAAATAGAAATACCTCCTGCGGGGGGTAGCAGAATGACTCCAGTCGCGGCAGACCTGCGGACTTTGAGGATTCCTGAAAAAATCTTTCTGGTTAATGGTTAATGAAAGTTTATCTCCTTTATATTTGTCCAATACCACTAACCCATCACTGCACAGCCCAAACTACTTGACAGAACCTTGGACCATTGCATGGACGATATTGAGGGCGTAAGCATCCGCTAAGAACGGCTTTTTTAATTCAAAGTTGTAAGGGGGTTTGGCGGGGTCGAAGTTTATAAATTTTCCATTGCAATTGGAATGGATGATCTTTTGTTTAGTTTTCAATGTTTATTCAACAAGCAGGTGGTTCAGCTTCACATACGGATCTGATTTTACAGCTGATTTATAATTTGGTTACATTCATAATGGTTTTATGGTTGTTTTGTTGATTTTTTAGGTGATGTGTACTATATAAAAGTTAAATTAAATTTAGTTAGTTAAATTAAAGTCGACATTTTTTTACCTTATCTGTTTAATCATAAACTCAGTATGTGGCCCTAATTTCCATTTAGGCAGCGGGAGTTACAGTTTTTATCGTGAGCAAAGCCACGGGCAACTGCTAGTCTACTATATATTTGTCAAATACCACTCACCCATCATCGCACAGCCTAAACTACTTGACCTAGAACCTTGAAACTTTGCATGAACGTTCCTCTCAGAGCATAGGCACCCACTGAGAACGGACTTTTAAAACTTCCCTTAGGGCTTCGTCCTATGATACATCAAAGTTTCAATGTTAAAGTATAGGGAGGCTCATGTAGTTGTCATGGCAACCTTAACGTTAAATCATGAATCCAAGGAAGTTTTTCTGTTTTTTCACGGGTAAAACCGTGTTGATCAGCTTGTATACTATGTTTAACATTGTGCTAAATGTAGGAAATGAGCTGATTTGACTGTTTAACGTTTTTAGTGTTATTTTACCGTAGATTGTAAAAACTCCCTATTTTATTTTCATAATACGTTATTCTAAGTTCCAATAATCAGTCCAGCGTGTAAGACGTTTAATAATTATCATTATTTTTGCTCGTGTTTTATCACTGCACGAGTAGCATGTAAGTAAAAAGTTACATTAAATTATTTGAAATATTAAAGTCTGAAATATTGTATTAAATAAGGCCTTGTTTGCACGACGACCAGACAGTAGGACAGTAGAAAAACATTCTTTTGTTCTCTTTTGTTTAAAGGTGTTACTGTCCACTGTACTGGGCGTCGTGCAAACAGGCCCTCAATAATTAATAGGTTTGCATACCTTGACGTCGCAATTCCACAAAATAGTACTACTTATTTGTTGACTATAGTTAAATGAGTTCAGTGACGGGTGCCGGCCGACGAACTGTTTTAAATATTTAAATGTTGTGTTTTATCCATGTTAGCCATTTTAAATTCATGAAGAAATTTAAGAGATTGAAATTGTAAACGTTCTTATAGTTATGATAATGACTTCGCAGGAGTCAAAACTATAGTCAACAAATAAGTTTTACTACTTTGTGTAAGTGCGACGTCAAGGTATGTAAACATGTTAATTATTTATTAACCAATTCCAGAAGGCTTCAACATGAACAAAGTTTTTCATTAATAATTTATAAAACTTAATTTATCAAAAATCTGAACGTGATTAAATAAATACAAAATCTAGAGATTTTTAAGTTAAGGTTCACAATAAGCACTGCAATTTATATTATAAAAATTATTTTTAATGTACCCGTAGATATGGCCAACTTCAATGAATTAATTTTCAAGGTAAAGGATTACGTCAGAGATTTTAATTAAACATTTAAGAGTGCAATAATCCGCGGTACTGCTGTAAATAGAAACATTTTTGCTTGTCGTCATTGTACAGACAGCATCTGTGGCAGTGCAGAGTTACATGTCGTTCCATATGGAACCATTAGATAGCAAGTAGCCTATTTTTGTAAAAGTTGTTTTAAAGTTTTATTGGAATATAAAGTGACTTGTTCCCTAAACCGATTTTTTAGACCAAAGATATCATACAAATTTTGCAAAAAAGTGAACGTTAATATTCAAAGTTTTATTTGTATTTTTTTATTTTTCCTAGTATTATACATAGTGTAAAATAAATAAAAACATCTCAAGCGAAATCAATAATTATCTGCATATTTCACCCTCATACATAATACATAAATAAGAGAGGTTATAAAACTTTAAAAGGTGGCTATTTCAGTTTTTCAAACCTTAATATCTTAAAATCTGTTTACCACGCTTAAAAAAAGCGAGTGAGTTAAATATTATTTTCCGAACAAAATGTGCAATGTACACATGTCTAAGGAAAAATGAGCACAGAGTGCAGATACATGTTTGCCTAATTTTTCTACTATAACCACTTACAATTAGTTAAGTGGTGGAATGATTAGTATTTAGTTGTTTAAATAATATTCTATATTCAATAGGTACTCTGTCCTTGACAAGCACTAGTTTACGCAAACAAGAATAATAATTGAACATATTAAAAGCAAGAATACATTTACTTTCATTTACCCTTGCTCATTTAATTGGTTGGTCATTGGTTGGTCTAGTCATGTTATGGTATAACGGCTGTCAAGGAAAATGTTTACACCCAGTTTACTTAAAGTTAAACAAAAAAATAATAGTTTGTTTTTGTCTCAAAGGAAATACATTTTACAGGTCTTAAAAAACTTAATTTGTAAGTTAAAAGTAAACTTTATTTTACAATTAATTTCAACAATTAAATTTACTTTTTCTATTTGTTCATAAGTCAGACAAAAACTAATAAAAAATTTAAAATCCTGCCATTAGTTAATACATTTATTTTTATTATGTACATACCCTAAGCAAATAATTTAAAACGTTCATTTTTGTATTTCACAAATGTTTAAGGGAGTACAATATTAAATTATTTATTATATTCAATACCTTACGTGTTATGAAACTAGATTAAACTTTGAATAGTATTTGTGTCCTATAGTATAAATATAAGTTGGTATATGTGTACCCCAACTTGTGATAACGTAACGCCTAGGGATCGATAATCCTGCAAGGCTTTTAATTGGTTCAACGCCGATGTTATAACATAAACCCCAGTTCATAATATATAAGAAGATTAGGACAGCGATTGTTGTGACCGTGATGAGAAGTTGTAATAAATTATTTCTTCGAAACTATGAAACTACTGAACTATTCAAAATGTCTTTTTCACTTAAATAAACAACTGTTTTTTTTTTGTTTTTCTTTTAATAATCATCGTAACTTGAGAAAGTTTGAGCGAATTTCCTATGGAATAGTGTCCTAAAGGCATCACCGACACAAGGGTTTGAGGCATGCGTCCAAGGATTTACTCCTAATGCTAATGCTTTGAAAAATTCATCAGTAAATACCTTATTGTGAGCTCACCTACGCCTATATTGTAAACCAATTTTTTTCATTAAAGTGATATATTTCTCGAATTTTTATCAGGACACTATGAATATTATTTATTAATTATGAAGGTCAACTGGCTTCGGCCACTTGGGAATCTATTTTACATGTTATTTTCCATGTATTCCTTTAGTCAGGCGTATTAAAACTACAACATTTATAAAATTTATATGTACAGTTTTTTTTTATTTCTTGTTCATATTACACTCATTTTACTGGAAATTTTACCATCAACAAAAACCATTTACACTCTTTTTGTATCTCTTCTTGTTTTCGTGTTGATTGAAAAATTGCACAGAGAAACACGGACCGTAAATGATTTTTTCAAGACGGCGGCTGGAGCACAGCAGAGATTTCCGGGGACTTTGGAAATGTTTATTACGACGAGTGTGTCGGTGTTGGAGTATATGTCTGGTGTTATATATGTGAACGTCCACACCGGTTATAAGTTTTGCATGTTTAAATTGATAGTAGAATAACATTTAATAGATGTATGTTGACAATGTTGAAATATTTACTTACAGCGGGCTCCCTCTCGTTCGGGATCGGGTGGTTCGGACATTGGACGGTCCGGACAGTTTCTCGGAAATCAGTCGTCGCCTTAAATTCGCTCGTGGACGAGAATAGACAGGAAACACATCCTTTGTTTACGTCTGCCTCGAAACAAAATAATAAACAATAAAAATTATATTGTTTTTGCATGAGATTATTTTTTACGCATTTAATTTTATAAGCCTAAATATCCTCAGTTCAGTTAATAACTGTCTTCACGGGTGCATTTCTTAACCTGTCATTTTTGGCGAGTCTTATACATTTAATTACAGTTTTATTAGTGCGCTATCGTAGGGGTATAACCGTAGATAACTATTTTCAGTTTAAGTAACCAACATGTTCTCAAAAATGAATGAAAAACAGAAGTATTCAACAGTAAAAATGCAAGACAGACTTAGTGCTTTATAACATTTAGATAAGAGCAGGCGAATCAGTGAAAAAATAAAGTATTTGTAGGGAGTTTAAAAACCGTGTTTGTAGGGAGACGAAGCCGAAAATCGGTCGAGGCTTTTTGCATGCAAATTGAAAGTGAATCAGTTCTTTCTACTTGATCGACATTTTTTTAAAACCAGCCTGCGAACTTGCCGACGATTCGTTATGTGGTTTGTGCAGGAACGTAGAAGGGGGGCTCCAATTAATTAACCGATTTTGAAAAAAACCTGTTATTCTTCATAAGAAAATTGGTGAAAAAGGAAACTTCAAGGCAAGCGAAGGGTGTCTCTCATGGAGTACAATTTCTTGGTGTGTGCAAGGAGAAGTTCTCAGCAGACCAACCAGCAGCTAGAGATTTTTTTGAGAAATTAAAGCAAATTATCGAACGTGAAAAACTGACAACGGAACAAGTGTGCAATATCGATGAAACTTAACTATAAACTTTTGCCTAAAAAACATTCGCTCTTCCTCAAGAACAGTCTGCACCAGGCTCCAAGGTCCAAAAAAAGGTCACAGTCACGCAATGCTCCAACGCACAAGATGCCTCTATTCTACATTGGCAAGTCAGCCAAACCTAGAGCATTTTAGAACTTAATCGTGTCTTCCTTATCAGTGTATTACAGGTCACAGAAGTCTGCCTGGATGGAATCGTATTTATTTAGGGAGTGGTTCGGGACCCAATTTGTTCTGAGCTTCAAAGACCATTAACCATTATGAAACTTCCAGTTTGAGCCCTTCTCATGCATGACAATGCGATGAACCGAAGATGACCATGAATGTGAGGGTTACAGTGGCATCAATCTATTGCATTTGTCTCAAAATGTGACTATTATTTTACAGCCTATGGACCAAGGCGTTATCGAATGTTTCAAAAGAAAGTACCGAAGGAAGCTCTTATCAAAATTTTTGGATCAAATGGATGGTGACGACAATGCCAACCACATACAGACCACATACAGATTAATAAAAGAATGTTATTTATATTGCTGTTGAATCATTTGATGAAATTCCGTCAACTAAATTCGCCAAGTCCAGGAGAAAGTTGTGGCCAGATGTTGAACAAATCGAAGAGAAGAGCATCGAAGGCAACCGCAACCCGTTCGACTAAAGTATTCAAGCCACTGAACTTGATGTTAACCAGTCAATGTTGAAAGATTAAAAACGTCTTCCTAATTTTGAAAATATCGATTAAGATGGTTGTGGAGTGGATCTCAGGAGCAGATAATGAATTAGGTATTGAAATCTTGAATGATGCCGTCCTTAGCCAAGAGGAAGAAGAAAAGTCCGAAGAGCGGATGATAACGAAAAGGATGGTGGTATGGGGTAAGGTGAGGAAACTTTGTCCCATTTTGAAGGGAAAGCTGCCCTGGAAGTGGCAACCACCTACGTCGAGAAACAGGCTGCCGCGACTTCTTTTGTTGTATTGTTCACGAAGAGGTGATCCATTCGAAAAAAGTTGAACTGAAAAAAAACAGAAGAAAATAATAGATTATATTTAATTATATTAGATATGTTTTATCATCAGCTACAGCTAATATTTTTTTATCATCAGTTTTACAACTTGAATAAATGTTTAGTTTTCACATAAATTAAATCTGTGCTAATGAATATTGTGTTCGACTTTGTCGTGTGTCATTTTGCTTATGGTATTGTATGATTTTATGTATAGCACAGAAAATATAGTTTTAGCTGGAGGATGTAACTATATATGTTCTAAGTTAAAATAAATTTCGAGTGGGTTTCTAAATTAAAGGCATACTAAATTAGTTTATTTTTGGTACTTAAATAGGCATCCGGATAGTTTACACGTTTTTTGGTTCAGACAAGGGTCTGGTCCCGAGGTGTCCGAACTAGAGAGAGTTCTGTACTGTACCTAAAAACTGTTCAGCAAGACATGCATCGAATTATTCCGGTCATTATTCGAACAGATCTTTTCTGCAATCTAAAAGTCGTAATAGAAGTGTTTGGGACGCAGAAACACAGCACAATACAACCTACCAATTGATCAATCATCGTTCAATCAATCGTTGATCAATCAATCAATCAATCAATCAATCAATCGATCAATCATCGTTAATCAATCGTTGGTCAATCATGATTCAAAGAGTTATATATCAACTTCATAAGAGAAGGGTTTTGAAATGTAGAATATATGCGTGGTGATCAATAAATAAACTGACTAGAAATAACTGTGGTGATCATTTTGAACATAACGCATTGGTTTTCTAAACCAAGAAAAACTTTCATTGAAGATAAATTTTTTTCATGTACTAACATATATGTGTTTTATTACAGATTTGGGTCCTTCTTTATGTGACTAACAAACAGTTATCCAACCAAAACATACAGCCTGAAAATAACATAAAAGGAAGAATTATTACAAAGTGAAAAAGAGGCATCATGACATTTAGTCCTGCCTGCGAAAGCAAATAAGAAAGAAAGAAAGAAAGAAAGAAGATAAATTCAAGATATTAAGATTCTGGGGTAAAAGAAAGTTCAAAAATCGTTCATAAAAATTAAAGGATCGAATTCATTATTCCCTACTGTATTAAACAAACTTGGATCAATACGGATCAACATGCACACTATTGCTATTTGAATAATGTCGAATGTTTGTTAGCTGCACAAACCTGTCAATTCAAGGTTGGATGTTGGATTATAAAAAATAGTTATACAATTTGCATTCATGGTTAGTTTAATATTAGAAAATGTAATACTATTTGTATAATCTAATTGAATATATTTGTTCATATACATTAGAATGAGTAACATTAGCAACTGGACTCCAATCTACTTGCAAACTAGAAATACCATCCTTAAATATTGGGCGTATTTTTGTGTTTCAATTTATTTTTGTGAATACACGCCCTCAAATAATGAAGCATTAATGGCATCTAGAAAAAGTTAAGAAATGTATGTTGCACAATGCCGGACAATTCAGTGCAACCCACCATAAAAACCGTCCGAATTAGAATTTCTAAGGTTCATTACAATGTTATAAAGTTAACGGGGATATGTATCAGAATATCGTGTAATATTAGAATATACCAATATGGTCGATTTCCTTATTGCAATTATTAAATTATTATTTGAAGTTATCGAGTTTTCTGAACCGATTATATGCCGCTTTACTAATATACGCAACGATTATTAGAGCTTTTACTCGTGGAAAATTCACTCCATATTTCATGTTGAGCGATTCGTTTAATCCTCTAAGAATACAAGAATACTAATTTTAGTGCGCAAGCAAAATCGGTGGATTTTTGTCTATTTTAATTTTGCAATTATATTTAAAAAAAGGATATGTATACAAAATAAGGTAACATTTAATAAAGACGAATAAGTACTAAACTAATCAGCTGATTTTATTGTTGTTTTTCAAATAAACAGTACATTTAAACAGCAAATAAAAGTGACTGTAAAAAGTTAGAGGAACTGGCTACATTGAATAAATAATTACATTTAAAGCAACAATAAAATCAGCTGATTAGTTTGTAACAAGTACGTTGACTTTCACGACAGCTGATATAAAAGGTTTGGGTGTTTTGTGTGAATTTTAAAGACAGTAAAAAGGAATGAAATTTTTAAGCCATCCTAATGATAGGTAATTGATAAAAAGGATACTTTTGAGGCTATGTAATATTTTATTATTGTTTGAAATAATCTAAAATCGCTTACAAATAACATGCAAAGCGGAAGGAGACTGTTGCATTGTTGTGGCAGACTTTAGCCGCATGCCTCGGCATGCACTGCAACTAACCTCCAGCGGTCACGTATCTCTAAAGCTGCCATATCTCAGTTAATATTCGTCCAATCTTAAAAAATAAGAAGTCAATCGATTTGTAATTAAATTAGCTAAAATAAGTTATTCTTGTAAAATTTACTTAAAATTAACGGTTTTTTAGTTATTTAGGAAACAAAATTTAATATGGCCGCCATTTTGTTTTATGAATTTGAAAACTTTTCATAATGTTTTTGTAGCTTTGCCTAGTTGACATAAATGTTTGTGCAAAGTTTCAGTTTCGTATGTTTAATCGTTTTTTAGAAATTAATTAATAAGTGAAAAAAACAAAATGGCGGCTGTGTGAGTAACTAAGGACTTCTAGACAATTTAAATAGGATATTTAGATATATTTCTGACCCAGGAACAATCCCCTAAAATATTGGTAGGGAGTTCTGAAACACCCTGTATAACTTGGAAATGATGAAAAAATCGAAAGGTTTATATTTTCAAATGCCTTTTGAAATAAAAAATATCAATGAATTATACAATTACATTATAAAATAATTTTGCCAAACTTCCAGTAATAGTGGGTGACGTTTTTCAAAGTATTATTACAAATTTCAAATTTATACCTATTGGTCGTCTGGTGTATTGAGTTAAAATAAAATAAAAATACTCATCCAGACCCGCACAGCTGTTAAACAAAGCTCAGAATACTGAAGTAAATCAGATAATGGTTGAGCAACTCGCACCTTTGACACTTACACTGGAAGAGCGCCAAGGCTTTCGTCACAGGACACGCATGGACTGCCGCTGAAACGTTGTAGATGTTAACAGGACTGAAAAAGATTTATACTTTTTTTAGCGAATTTCCCATATAGAGAAGAAGCTGTTACCGTAGGTCTCATGGTAAGACTTAAGCCCGAGACCATCATGACTTTTTGTTTTGAGGTCCCCAGATGCCAAAAACACCATTCGTTCATTTGCATAAATAAATAAATAAATAAATATATATATATAGGGTGAGTTTTAGTTGTCCCCCCCTTACTTTTTTTAATTTCTAAAAATAACTATCCCAGACCCCGCCCAAACATTATTGGGTAGTAAGTACCTCGTTTTGAGGGGGTACTCATTTTCGGCCGCCATCTTGGATTCAAAATAATTTTTTTCAAATGTAAAAGTGGTGTTGTAACCCATCATTTCAAGTAAGATTTTTTCACTAATTACAATGCCGCAATCCGTTTTTTAATATCTCTATTCGTTCTCAAGATATTATAATTTCTTAAAATATTGTATTAAATTGCCCATTAGTGTGGCAGATTAGTGCAATAGTACTTTTAATTTATTTATTTTCAACCAATTTTAACATTACAAATTGATAAAATAGGCCCATAATCACAAAATAATGCTAGATAGTGACGAATGACCACCATGAGTCATTATTGAGCGATTTACACTTCACTTTCACCAATGTAAATTTTTTGGCCGCCATCTTCCGCCATTTTAAAATGAGCTAAGTTATTTCAAATATGGAGTTGGTGTTGTGACCCATAATTTCAAACTAGTTTTTTGCGCCGAATTCAATGCCGTGTGTGTGTGTGTGTGTGTGTGTGTGTGTGTGTGTGTGTGTGTGTGTGTGTGTGTGTGTGTATGTGTCTTCATGTGTTTAAATGGTCCAATCTGAATGGAATTTAGCACAGACATGTAAAATAGTAATTATTCGGACGATTTTGAAAACCAGCCTTATAGGAATATTGGAAGGGGGGTAAGGAGGGGTAAACCCCTCCAAAAATATTTTTTTGGGAATTTTTACATACAAATATTATTTAAATAAAATTAATTTTGGTTTACACCATTAAATTCAGCTTAAGAAAAAAAATAGTATTTTAAGTTGTAGTATTAAATTTTAGTATTAAAATTAGTATTTCAAATTTCTCGCTTATTTCTCAACATATCCCAAGAAAACTTAATATATGGCTTCTTCTAGCTCTGATCTACTAAACATTGAATTAAAACCACCCAGTTTTAACATACCTGTTGCAGAAAACCTACATACTCATTCCCCATGTTATTCTTATGGAGCTTACAAAATCATGTCAAATCTCGCTATGTTGGATTGAAATATGCTGTTTTGCACTTGAAATTCAATGAGTATGCAGGTCTGCTGCAACGGGGGTATTTCTTCACTTTGCAGCTACTTTCTGTTGAAATAACGCACATTCTGTATATATGTTTTGAATAAAAGTTGTACAGGTTTGAAACGAACGTATACGTTATTTGTTTGAATCATATATTTATTTAACTGACTGGATAGCCGAGTGGATAAAGTGACGTGGTGAATCAGTGAGTTGGTTGGGGGTTGTATTACCCACATAACCTGAGGGTTGCCGGTTCGAATCCTAACCAGGATCAAAACTTGGCCCAGTTATGAATTATAATGGTTATGAATTATAAGTTATTATAATGGTGATATCTAACAAAAGGTCGCCATCAGATAGTATCAAGACCCGGGTATGGATCGTTTCCAACCAAACAGTAAAAATACACTGGCGTAAAAATACACACAAAAAACTGAAAACAATATAAAGTTTTTTACATGCCTAATTTGCCAATAATTTAAACTGATAACCTCTGTTTCACCTCGGATCAATAAGTAAAGCAGAAAACTACATAGAGTCAGATCTGGGGTCCCACGATAACATGATACGTTTCCTCTATATTACTGTCGGTTTTTAAGAAAAGCGTGTATTGGGATAGACAAATGTTGTTTTGGGAGCGAAAACCCAACTATGCAATTTCTTCTTAATTTTTATTAAAACAATTATCAGCATATTTGCGCTAACATTACTATCAGACTATTGTAGGCGAAAGTAAACATGACACAATGAGAAAATGCTGAAAAACATCAATAATTAGTTGATATTTGAAAAATTGTAATTTTAAATTGTCACGACAACTATTTTGGCGATTCCATTTTCTAGAACTCAAGAAAACCATTTTAGTAAAATCCACTGGTTTCTGACAGATTTTTCGACCTCGCCTGGTATTGTTTTTATTACTCAAAGCCACGCTATTCTTTAAGAGAATAACTATGTTTTAGAAAACCCTACATGAAAAACTTAAAAATAATGATATACGTATATTATTTGCTCGATGTAAATTAACATAACACTAACATTGAAAAACTGAAAAAATGCATACTAAATTACTACGAAGTGCTAATATTTTAATGATACTAACCCTGTATACAGAGGAAAATTTTTGAAGGACGATTGAAAAAATAAAATTATCTAGGTAAATGGAATGAATGATTATTTTAATATGCAAAAGTTAAAATGTTTGAGTTAAAACAGAATCACCGATATTTATTTTGTGTTAATTCTTACGCGATATACAGGGCTCTGTTTGCCAGGCGATAACTGCAGAGTTGTTTATTTGTTCTACAATTTTCCTATTGTGCTTGTTACGGCTTTTTATAGTGTGGGAACAAATAAGACCACATAGCATCAATTTTAATTATACTTATTTATTTACATGATTTGACTTTATTTGAAATTTTTTCTTCCAATGAGAACTATAAATCAGCCTGTATCATGGGTTCCAACTATTCAAATGCCAGTAATAAGTTGGATTTTCCTTACTACTTGAGAGTTACGAAAGCTTATTTGACACAATAGAGACCGCTATTGAGACCGATACGGAGACCCTCGTTTATTCAAGTCTAGTAAAATAATACATTGTGCTGTACAAAAGGTTGGGAAGTTGTGATTTTTGGATACGTTGTTAGAATACAAAATAATTCTCCCACTTGATTAATACAGGTACATTTGATAATTATGGGATATTTCGAAAATATCGAAGGCCACGAAGGCAGTGCCCTAAATATTTAGGACAAAATGGGTAGCTTAATAATATTGTCCGTGAAAATTTACGTATGCATGACGAATTCAATGGCAAACAGCCTTCTAAATAATGACCTTTTAAATCATGTTTGTTTAACGTTAATTGGTTTGAAGACAGATGGCCGTTTGACATACATATATATATATATATATATATATATATATATGTGTGTGTGTGTGTGTGTGTGTGTATGTGTGTGTGTCTGTAAGCACGATACGCTCGCAAAAATGGACCCGTAAAAACTGTTTGCGGCATTGGATTTGGCGAAAAAAACTAGTTTGAAATGATGGGTCACAATACCAACTTTATATTTGAAATAACTTACCTCATTTAAAAATGGCGGATCCAAGATGGCGGCCAAAAAATTTACATTGGTGAAATTTAAGTGTAAATTGCTCAGCAATGACTGATCGTTGACATTCGTCACTACCTAGCATTATTTTGTGGCTATGGGCCTATTTTATCAATTTGTAATGTTTAAATTGGTTGAAAATAAATAAATTACTCATATCTTGAAAACCAATTGAGATATTGAAAAACAGATTGAGGAATTGTAATCAGTGAAAAAATTGAGTTGGAAATAATGGGTCACAACATCACTTTTATACTAGAAAAAATATTTTGGATCCAACCTGGCGGATCCAAAGTTGGGTACCCCCTCAAAATGAAGTATTAACTACCCAATAATGTTTAGGGTTGATGTGGAATTAAGATTTGAAAAAATATAGGAAAAAGTTTAGGGGGGGGCTATTATGGGATACCTGGAATACTTTGTTTTATTAACTTATATCTAAACATTGGTAAGAGATATCAACATTTATGTAAGAAACTTTTTTGTTACTTATCTTGTTATTAATAAAAAACGTCCTGTAGGGAATTTTCATAAAATCAACCATTAAAAAGTTACAGCGCTAGAAAAGCATCAATGTCACCGTTAGCGGCCATTTTGGAAGTATGACGTCATACACTAGCTCGGCCACACTTTCAGGCAAAACACCCGGTAGTACACGATTCTGACGGTGGCGTGTCCTGTAATCCAGCTACTTGGAGGTCACGAATTGTGGATAGTTATGAGCGATGGCTTGTGGACGCGGTGTTCCCTAGTGGGGATTAACGTCCGCACTATTGAGTACTCGTTCATGGGACCATCCTCATAATTAGACCAGTTCGTAAATTGTTAACCGAAGCAAAATTGTGATTCGGATCCCACGTTAAAATGTAGGTCCCTTAGTTGCCATTGGCTGTTGGGCTAACAATTAACAGTCCTGTCTAAGGAATATGTCGGCCTTAGTCAGTAAACAAGACTACAAGATCGCGCCACAATCATCCTTCACTCATCTGTCATTCATACTTGGCTTAAAATACCTCCCTGGGTAGGTCGCCATTTCAGCTAATGTAGCTAATGTATCTACATGTTATTACCTATCTATCGCCACCAATCATAAAATTGCTTCATTTAAAATCCCACGAACTTTCCTATATTTACAAATGCCCCTACACTATTACAGAAAAATCGTAATGTATGACAACTTCTCTCTATTTTTACATTTTAAAAAATAAAAAAAGGAACATCACTTTTCTTTTTTGAAACAATGCAAAACAATATAAAAGGGTTATTATAAGCATATTACATTGTTTAAATAGAGGAAAGTGTTAGCACATAACACATTATAATGAACTTCTAATGATTATAAAATGTTGGTACATCGTAGAAAATTCATAGCAATCGTCCATCTTGAGGGAAACAGATAAATGTATAGAAAAAACGCTACTCCTTCTCGTTTTCACTTCTGGAATAATCAACAACAACAATCTTAAGGATGTAATTAAGAGCTTGATAATTTTAGTGGAAAGATATTAAATATATAGGTTAAAAACCAATCAAATCAGTCCATATGGTAATTTGTAAAATTTTCACATGGCAATCAAAGTATAATTCAACTAAAGATTTGTTATCCTTTTAGCGGGGAAGCCGCGGGGGTCTGCTAGTACTGAAATGTAATTTGATAAAGTCTTTCATTCGTCAATCCAAAATATTTGGTTTACATTTGCTTACTTGAATCAGAGAACTTGAACGTAACCCATAACCTTTTCCTAATAACATCGTTTTGTGATCATTTTATCCTTCAATAACACTTAACGATTACTTGTAGATTTACACAAGTCAAGCAAACTTGGATCAAGTAACTTGACCTGTGTAAAATCCCCCTTTTAAGTAAATTTATAGTAAAAGTAACAATCTCATCAGTCTTCAAAAATGTATTCTGATTTCATTTTATTTGAAAGAGTAGATAAAACAGAAAGTTGTCTTTACGTTTCAATTATCTTCGATTGACTTCAACTAACGTTGAGTGTCATTGACAGTTTGACACAATCAAGTGTTATTCATGAAGGAACTGATTATTGATGCTCTTTTCCTGTTTGATCTGGTTGTTATCATTCGCTTTGGTAAAAATAAAATATCCAATGTGAGGTTACTGTTTACGTAGTGGTAGTAGGCTCACATTTCCAGTTACCTTGTTCTTTCTTTGTTATTTAATTATAAACCTTTGAAACAATATGTGATAATCCCTCTGGTTTACAAATATGTGTATTTCTCACACGATTTGGTGACTACGGTTTGTGAGCCCCTCCATACACAATTAACTAGCAGATGGCAGACATGTTATTATTTATTACCTAAAGGGCTGCTGTGGTCTTCATTGACACACCTCCGTACGAATCTTTGTTAGCTGTAAGAATTGATCTTAAGCTTACAAATTACCTAGTATCGATTGTAAACTATTGCTGTAAAGCAGTGTTAAACTTTCCTTCAGTGATTTTAAAGTGATAACTATTTGATCTGCACATATTTATATGTAAGGCAGATATGGTTGCATGCAGATTTCTAAAAGTGCTTTGTTAGTTTTACAGTTTTTCTAATCTACTTAGATTCTTCGCAACTAATAATTCTATAAGGTTGTCGGTTTTAGCACTGTAAACGTTTTGTAAGACACAGTCGATTTTAACAATCAGATACGCAGCTGTTGTTGAATAGTATTCAATCGCATTGTAATTTGAACGTATTTCCACTCTTAAGGTCATTATTCACCTTTTTGCTGTGTCGGAGCTTTTGATGAGTGTTTACTTCAAAGGTACCTCTTTTGGGACGTAACAGTTCCAAGTAAACAATTCAACTGAGGCCTGTTATTGCCTGGTAGTGACGAGTCTTGCGTCTGATAAATATTTATGGAGCGGAATTGATGACTGAGACTTTATTTTAAGAGCGAAAATTATGTATAATATACTTGAAACGCAAACAAATACCAAAGAGGACTAATTAATCGACATTTGAAAATAAAAATAAAAGCATCCTGTAGGCCAATACCAATACGACTGGTATTGTCATAAGCAATATAATTTTCTTATACTTTTAGAAGCACATGCATACTAATTCCCCATGTTGTTCTTATGGGAATTAATGCAATAATATCAGAAGTTAATATGGGTTCAAATAAGTTTCAAGCACTTGAAATTCACTATATATTCAGGACTGTTGCAACTCGGATATTTATATCATTATTTGTAACAACGACATGTTATAAAACATTCAAGCCCGGGGACCAGCGGTCACATTGCGCGGAGAATATGTAGTCGGAACACTTTAATATGCAAGGCTGGACTCCAGGTAGTGTCCCTTACGACTAATACTTACAAAATCGCTTTAAAATATCACCTAATTGATGGCTGTCAAAATATTTTGACTCTTTCCACCAAGTTCAAATAAAAAATTTGTAATCTTTTGAGTGCAATTTTGTAATTCTAAAATTATGGGTCGTAAATTCTGGGTCTTACTGCATAGTCTACATAATGGAGTAGAAGCTTAGAAATGAAAAACCTGTTGGAACTGCCAACAATTGATTCAAGTCTCAACCTAATTTTAAGCATGCATTGAAAAACATTACTCCTTTCCCTTTAACATTGACAACCCCAGGTATTGACAACCATTATAAAGGTAATATAGTTAGGTTGAGGGACAATGTAAATGGTTCTTTGTTAGATTTAAGTAGTCCTTTGTCAGATTTATGAAGAGCTGAATCCAAGGTTGCATATGTGAGTAGCAATGCAAATGAATCCTTATCAAACATGAGTTCACCCGTCTCCAAGGTTCCCAACGTGAAGCAGAAAACTGACAGTGCCCCTGCGGTAACACCTACACCTGCCCGCCCAAAGTCGAACAAACACAAGAAGGCTGCATGCGGAAAAACCTCTAGTAGGCCTAGCATTAACAGGGTTGCAATGATATCTGATAGCGAAGGTAGGTCATGCGGGGTCAAGTTGTCTAGTAAACTAAGTAAAGACTACAAAGTGTGTGGGACAGTCTACCCTGGGGCTTCGCTCGTCTCACACCTCGATGTTGCTGGACGAATGGCTGAAGGTGATGGTGTCGATGCTGGTGGGGGAAAGGACTGGATTGTGCTGCAGGGTGGCTCAAACGACATAGAGCATGGTGACTTTGAAAAAATATTTGGTAAAATACAAGAGGTAGAACAAAAACTTTCCAGCGACAGTGTTATTTTTGTTGAGGTACCTTACCGTCATGATAAGCCCTCACTTAATTCTAAAGTGGACCAATTGAACAAGGGACTTTACCAAATGTGTGCTCAAAGGAAATGGGGCTTTCTAGCTGTCAACTGTCTAGTAGGTAAAGAAGGGTTTACTAAACATGGCCTCCATCTATCAAATGACGGTAAAGAAATACTCTGCGACTTGATTGCGACATATATTAGCTTAAGTGCAAAAAACTAGACAGTAAAAATCAGGTTAGGTTAGGTAGTTTAAAGTCTCATAATTTGAAAAGTAATAATTATAACATTAAGATCTCAAATAATGTAAAGATTTTGCATCTCAATGTCAATAGAATTAGTAAGAAAAGAGACCAAGTAGAGTTTTTACTTTCAGAAGAAGCTCCCGACATCTTTTTGGTCACTGAGCTGGGACTTACCCCGCCACAGGCTGAACAATTTTCTCTCGATGGATATGACCTCATCAATTATTGGTGTAGGCAATCAAAGATCAAAGGTGGTGTCGGCATTTTTGTCCGGCGCAACAGTGCCCTTCGGGATTTCAAACATTATCTGTCGGAGAAAGGTTGTCTGAGGACTTGCATTTTGAGGCCACTGAGATCCAGCTTCAAATGAATGGTGATAGGGTTGTTATTTCTGCGGTTCACCGCAGCCCAGATGGTGACTTGGAAACTTTTTTCGATCTTTTCAATGATTATTATGACTCAATAACTCGAGTTGCCGACCATGTCATCATTGGAGGTGATTTTAACATTCCTTTCCATACCGACAAACCTGAAGCAGTTGACTTTCATAACTTTCTTATGAGCCTTGGGCTTACTGTTGTTTTTCATGAACCTACTAGAATATCCCAGACTTCTGAGAACTGTATCGATAACTTTCTAGTCAATCTCATCCCTTCACATAACTCCATAATTGAACCTTTCATATCTGACCACACCGCTCAACTTATTTCTCATCAAACTTCAATAGATAAAGTTTCTAATAGTTCCAGTAATTTTCGCAGAAACCTAAGAACTTCCAACTTGGATGAACTCGGCTCCGGCAAGGCCACACTACACAGTGTGGCCTTGGCTCCGGCCTCATAGCTGGGCTGAGGTTTACAGTTCCCCAGACGTTAACAGCAAATTTGAGACCTTCATGAATCAACTGTCATATTTGTTTGATATATCCTGTCCTATAGAATTTTCTTCTAAAAAACACAATTTTAAAGCCAAAAGCTGTCCCTGGGTCAGTCAGGATATCATCAATCATAAAAATGAGCTCAGGAACCAATATGATGTGTGGAGTTATACTATTGCTCTCTGGTTAATGGGCCTTTTCCTGAAATCTTTAAAGTTGCAAAGATAAAACCAATTTTCAAAAAAGACAATGACCAGGAAGTGTCTAACTATCGACCAATTTCACTCCTTCCGGCCATTTCAAAGGTTCTAGAGAAGGTAGTGTACAATCAACTCATCTCATTTCTTGAATCAAACTCTCTTTTTTCCAAAGACAATTCGGTTCCAGAAAAAACTTTTCCACCAAATCTGCTCTTATTCAATTTGTTACAGACTGTTTGGATACCTTGGATGGAGGGGGCAGCCTAGTCAGGTGCTTTGCTGATTTATCCAAAGCATTCGACTGTGTTGACCCTTCCTATCCTATCTGAAAAGGTTGCCTGCCTAGGCATTAGAAACGAGGTTCTGAGGTGGCTCGAAAACAGGTTACAGAAATAGACGTCTTCAAAAATTCAAGTTCAAAGTTTTCCGTTTTATCTGATGTGTATGAGGTTTTATCTGGAGTGCCGCAAGGCTCTATACTTGGGCCCCTCCTCTTCCTCATGTACATCAACGATATCCAAAATTTTTTAACCTCAGATGATCTGATCATTTATGCCGATGACACTTCTCTTCTCACAAAGAACCAAGATTTCAAAAAGTTGGAAATTGAATCTTTTATTCAAATCATTGAACTTGCTCAGTATTTTACTGACAACAAACTGTCTCTTAATCCCAAAAAAACAATTACATCTTTTTTCAAACAAAACAGAGACAAATTGCGAACTCAGATTACCCTCACCTAACAGTTGGGGACACCCAGCTGTTAGGCTTGAGATCAACTAAATTCTTGGGAGTAATTCTGGACAAAAGCCAAGACTGGAATAAGCATGTCAGCCAGCTCAGTGTAAAGCTCTCGGCGGGCCTGTTCGTCCTGAGACACATCTCCAATTTTGGTAATTTAAGTCTTTCAAAACTTGTGTATCATAGCTTAATAGAATCACATATCAGTTACTCTATTATCCTATGGGGCAGATCATCAAAACGTAACTTAGAAACCATATTCAAACTGCAGAAAAGAGCTATCAGGTGTATTTTTAGACTTAGAGCTAGAGACCATTGTTTTGACATGTTCAAACAACTTAACATCTTAACTGTACCATGTCTTTATATTTATGAAACAATTTTGTATGTCAAGAAAACCAATCAATTAGCAAGTACTCATGTCCACAATTACAATACTAGAAATAAAAATAATAGAACTGCCATCTCACATAATTTGTCAATGTTTAAGAAAAACCCGAATTTTATAAGGCCTAAACTTTTTCAAAAACTTCCGGCCAACATTAAAGCAATTCAACCTTTCTCTAAGTTTAAAATGACCCTCAAGCAATATCTTGCCTCACAGTGTTTTTACACTATCGATGGGTTTTTGGGACCACCTAAACACCTTACCTAACCTAACCTATTAGTACCTACATTTAACCTTGTTTTGATCCTATCTAACCTGGGCTAATAGCTCTTTAACATTGACTGGTCTCACACTGTGATACCACGGTCAACGAGACGACGCCGAAGAAAAAGAGAAGGAAAAGAAACATTATTTTTTATTTTAGTAAAGATTCAAGGAGTACGCTTTTACTTCACCAAGTTAACTTCGTCATGTGAAATGTATCTTTTGTGTGCTTTCGTCAAATGTATTTTGTCGGGTTTATTTTACAATATGGACAATACCTTTTAATATACATTATTACATATACATGTATTGTATATGCTGTAATAACTTTATGAGATTTTTCATGAAATAAAAAAATTAAAAAAATATAAGAGGGGGCACTTGGAGCATGAAGTATACTCTGAAACACTTTGCTGTAGAGTTTAGGGTTTTAAATTATTATAAATAATTTTTCTGAACAAACCTTTTTTATTTAAAATTCAAATATACCCTTTAAATACATATCCTTCCCACTATATGTCAAGGTTTTCTAAAGGTTCTTTTTGATATGCAAATTAATTTGCTGTTTTTTTTTTTTAATGAGGGAGTAAATAGAATTATTTAATTCATATTCATGCAAGAGTATAACCTGACAAACTTTGATTAGCAAACTCTAAAACGAATGGTTTAAACTACTTCGAATAAATGCTCGGCCCTTACATCAATCGAATCATTGAGCAATCTGTGGTGATTCGCCTATCTTATTTCCTTTTAAAACAAAAATATTAAATAAGTTAAAACATTAAAGTAATTGTACAGTTATAATATTCACACTGATTATTTCTCTTAACATAGAGTTTCTTTTAAAGTTTGGCAACCAACAACTGATTTCTACACATGTTGACCACACAAACATTATATTATAAATAAATAAAATACTAAAACAATGTTACAAATTGGAAATCAGCAGAAGCTATTCATACATTATAAAGGGATATATTATTCTCTTCATAATACTTCGATTTATATATTTTTGTGGTTGAAATCATGCAGCAGACCTTCCATCCAGTGTTTTGAAAACCGAATTTGGCCACCTTTTTGAATTCTGTGTCGGAATTCCTCGTCTTTTGAGTAACTTCTGATTTACTTCTTTTTTCTTACTTAAAAGGCCATGTGGGTCTTGCATAAATAAAAGACATTAACTTGTTGATTACTATTTTAATTCCTGATACTTTGCAATACATGATGGTTTATCAAAGACAAGCTGAGATCGTTACACATTTGAACTAGAGCAAGACCTCCAAAAAAGAACAAGTCATTGCCCACATCAAGTCAAAACCAAAATACATAGATTAAACGAAACATTTCAAAACACCTGATATACTATATGACTGGAGTTACAGCAACTTCAAAAGTTTTTTCTTAATACGCATCCAGAGTCTATACAGAATATTAATGCCTAGTTTCAAAGTCTAAGCCTCATTCTTTTTTAGGAACTGTGATCAGTCAATCAAATAATGAGTGAACCGTTTTTGACATATATATAGAAAGGTGTTCAATATTTATGGTCACCCTGTACCACTGTTATTTGTTATGTTGGTAAATCACGCAAATAATACTCTTAAACAACTTACAACAATATGCATTGTAAAAGTAAAAAATTCGGGCCGATTGAAAAAGTTTTCTATTTTTTGAAAGTCCCTAAAAATGTGTATTTTTTCATAGTAAATACTTATAAGAAGACTTTCCTATATGAAAACTCAACTATCAAATGTACATGTATTATTAACCACGAATTAGTGTAGTACAACAAATAATAATGGTAACATTATGATACAGATTTATTACATTAAAAAAGAAATAAATAATGTGTCAGTTTCGTGAAAGTATATTTTCAAAATAAAAATAAATTAATCATTAATAAAATATAATAAGAGTAATAATATTTATACAATGAGCTCAAAATTCATCCTCAGTAAGACCACTATTTAAGTAATTTTTCTAATTCTATGTTCCTTTACGAATTTTATTTTCATATTACCGTTTTGGGTCAAGTGTTCGCAAAATGCTGTAAAAACGCCTATTCAATTAAATAACAACCTACTTAACTGCAGACTTGTTTTTAATTGCAATGGTTTTCTGACGGAAAGGAATGCAGTAAAAGCAACTTTGAACAGTACAATGTCCTAATTAAACAAAAGAAGTGACAGTTTATACAGTTGAAATATCCATCCCTCCTGCCAGTTAATATTTTCACCAATCTTATTTTCTGGCAAATATTTAGTTTAATATAACCCACCAAAACCAACATGAAAGCTGATAATGAAGTTTTTCAACCAAACAAAATAACATTGAATGGTTATATTCTGAAACTATGAATCCAACAGATTTATCTCGTATGTGCCAAACTAGCGCATTGGGTTAAATACGCATGTACTGTATTTTCCAGTAAAAAATGTTTTTAAAATCTGCATAAAAATTAGCTTTGTAGCAATAAAAGTTAAATCAAACGAAAAACTGAAATAAAATTCATTTATGTGAGTGAAGCATGTTCCATTTAGTTGCTTGTTAAAATTTCCCCACTATAGTGCTTCACGATTAAATGTGTACGTTGTGTAAAGGGATGGAGAACAAGTGACGAGCGTGTCCGGTGACTGCATGCATGGCTGGTCCTAAGCCAATCCCTGGGCCCTGCTGCCCTCTGCGCCCACCGCTGTCACATGTACATAAGTAATTTGAGATTTTGTATTAAATACGATCGTTCAACCTTCGGTCATTGAAGTTAACCAAGATTAATGAATCGACAAACCTCCGCCAACTATTTTTTTATAAGATATGACAAAAAAATTAAAATAACTAAAGAGTTATTCGTTATTAGATTCACCAAATTTTGTTCTTGCTAAAATTTGGAGTTGGTTGGTATCCAAGCCACTAATAAAAGTGTCACCTCCATATTTTAAGTATTTCCGTTAATATTCAAGTCATCTACATACCTATAGCTCACAAAATTAATAAAACGATGGGGATCAAGAGAAAAAATACCGAATGTCTTACGACCATAAATTTAAGGTAATGAAAAATGTGTTCTTACAACAAGTAAATGTCAGCCAAACATAAATGTGGAAGCATAACAACTAAGTTGCAGATAACCGCATCTAGGGAAAAAGGACAGTAGGTTCATCGAATTTTAAAAGAACAGCCAAAATATTTTGCTGCATCAACTTTTTCAGGCGAAATGTGGCAATTGGCTAAAATGATAAATACGTAGTATGATTATTAATGCTGAAGCTACGTCCAATGTAACAGTTTCCACATGATAAAGGGTGCTCAATACGAAAAAACTTAATTGAGGTAGTCGATTTCGGTTTTCATCCAAATGTTTCTTTTGAAATGATAATCTAAAATAACAAGCAATAAAAATACCCCGTTGCAGTAGACCTTGCATGCTCAGTAAATTTCAAATCTTTAAATAAATCATTTAGACTGGGCCAGAATTCAAGTAAAATCAACTTAAATCCTGAAATGAGCGTAAAATAATTTTCTCCATGAGAATTGCATGGGAAACAAGTCCGCAGATTTTCTGCCCGAGAAATGTGAAATTCAGAGATCATTTGCAATATCTCAACTAGATGAAATTAAATACAAAGTTTTATTGAGATATGTTGAGGAATAAGCGAGATTTAGAATTTTTTTTTTATTCTATAAGGTTAACATTGTGTCAACGTACTGCATTCTGCATTTACCAATAGCGACATCTCGGTAACTAAAGGACATAGATCAATGATTACATCTACTAATATATTTGTTTTTTTTCAAACTGAATTCAATGGTCCTAACTAGAATTTGATACGTTTTTGTCTTGTAAAAAAATCCCAAACCCCCATTTTTGAGGTTATTCATCCCCCTTTAACCCCTTTTTCCGATGAACCGATCGGGCTGGTTTTCGAACTCGTCCGAATATACATATAGTACGCTCTAACCTAGAATTCGGACTATGTCTAAATACACAACTAAACAACTAAACTTTTATACTTAAAGAGGTTTTTCATATAACGCGTTGTTTAGCCTACAGGCAGTCTGTGAGCGGTTAAAAAAAGTGAGCGGTTAGATGATTTAATTCCCGCCCGCCCACAAAACGAGCCGATGCTAAATTACTTACGCTGATGCTCAATTTTTTGATAAACGTTAATATTACAAAAAATACCAGTTTAGCTCCAATAATAATATGTTTGAACCAAACTAAAATGTTTTTCATTTGTTTTCGCCATTCCTATCCTAATTAAATTAACAATTTTTAACATTAATGATCTTGATCACTAACCTTAGATAATTCAATATAGGTCCTGTAGATCAAGCGTTTTTGCTATGTGGAGTTGTACCAACATTGGCATTTTTCGGCCTTTTTTGGCACTTTGGACCTCTGCAGCACTCATACTTTAAATAAAGAAAACTATAAAAGATTCCCTCTTGTCGTCTCAACATTACAAACATACAGGGAACAAATGTAAAAACACCTTTTGACAAATCACTCTTAATGTGAAGCTGCCTTTAAAATTCATTGAAATGGAGAGTATAAGTAAAATAATTTAACATATCCAATTCGTGTCCTTCGTGTCCTTCGTGTAAATTTGTCTAAAAGGCCTAAATTTATAGTTTACTCATGTGAAGATATTTATAAGTTGATTGCTTCATGATACTTATTCCTGGATTAAGTAGTTTGTTTAGAACTGAGAATCATATGTTTATAAAGCTAAAGATTTGCCAAAGAGTTATTGAGGCGTACGTGGAATGGAACAGAAAGGTTGACATATGAAGTTTGTTGTGCATGTCACCTTAGAGAATTTCTCTTTGACAAATTCTTTACCTACGAAAACCTCTTCTTTTACATAAATTGTTTATATTTTTTAGTAATCCTTCATTTATAATTGTAATATAATTATTTAAGCTATCATTTAGCCCTAAGCATCTGCGATCACAAATCAGCCTAAGAAAGACGTAAGAAATAAGAAGCTAAAATATGTTTACATAAAAAATTGTAATTATTTTTGTTGTTAATTTTAAGTGAAAAATAATTATCCAAAAATAAATTCTTACATGTACGAAAGTATACTTACTGATGACGTATCATATTTTAATAAAAATAAGTTGCGAATGAATGTTCAGTCGTGAAACTCCTATTTTACTTTACTTCTCAATGCATCCAAGCTTTAATTGGTATACCACAGAAACAATGAAAAAATGTTTCATTTCAAAAGCACTTTATCATTTTCTTAAAGACATATTTCGTTTTATCCTTTTAAATAACAAAAAAAGACTTGGCAGCTCCACATCTAACAATGTATCGTATCCATATTTTTCTCCAGGTCCTCATTGCAGTAAAGGCATTTTCACTTTTACTGCTAAACATAAACATAAATGTTATGTTTATACCCTTAAAACTATGATAATTCGATATTGAAAAACCGGCAAAAAGGTATATATACAGGGTGTATGGATATCATGGTAAAATATTTTGGTATATGACAGTAGAGGTAAAAATAAGAAAAAAAGTTCATATAAACATAGGTCCTAAATTGATTCGTTTTCCATCTGTGTGTCTGTTTGTGATTTTTACACATTTAATCATATATCACGAACCTCTTAACGTATAAACTTCAAACTTGGTATACGTATGACCACTATTAAGAACTATTTTTGTAAGAAGTATCAAACGGTGTACCATTTCAAAATGGCGACTGTTTTAGCGAATTTCCCCTGTAGGGAAGAAGCTATTACCGTAGGTCTCATGGTAAGACCTAAGCCCGAGACCATGATAACTTTTCGTTTTGGGGCCCCCAGAAGCAAAAAAACACTATTCGTTCGAATTTATATATATATGTGTGTCTGTGAGCACGATAGCGGCCATAAAAATGGTCCGATCCTAATGAAATTTGGTCCAGACATGTAAAGTGGTAATCCCTCGGACGAGTTCGTAAACCAGCCCGATCGGCCCTCAGTAAGGGGGGGGGTAATGGGGGGTAAACCCCCCAAAAATGGGTTTTTTGAGTTTTTTTTATAGAAAAATAAAAATAATCCAATTTTTGTTGACACTGTTGAATTCAGCTCAAAAGAACAAACAATTTAGTATCTTCAATCACTGATCTATGTCCATTGGTTACCGAGATATTGAAAATGGTAAACACAGTGCGTTGTCCCTATGTTAACCTTATGGGAAATAAGTAAAATTCTATATCTCGCTTATTTCTCAACACATCTTGATAAAACTTGGTAAATGGCTTCTTCTAGTTCAGATCTACTAAATATTGAATTAAAACCATCCAGTTTTAATATACCTGTAGCAGCAAACCTGCAAACTCAATCCCCATGTTATTCTTAAGGAGCTTACAAAATCATGTTAAATCTCATTATGTTGGATTGAAATATTCTGATCTGCATTTGAAATTCGCTGAGTATGCAGGTCTGCTGCAACGGAGGTATTTTTTGTTTTCAAAGCTAAATATCTTTAAAACCGCAAATTTTAGAAAAACTGTACAATAGGCAAAAAAAGTTTCAAAATTTAATCCTATTAATATTAAGGTTATGATGATCGGACAACTAATAACGGAGAAATTTTAGCTTTTATGAATAAAAACATGGTTCTTTAGAAAATACTATCTGAAATTATATTAAAAATATAAATTTTGTTCGCTCGCATTGTGAATATATATTTTTTGAACTGTGATTGCCTTTGTAGGTGAACTTATTCATAATGACGTTATAGACAATCCGTCAGTCCAACCATTATAAACTTTTACAAGAATTTGTACATTAGCTGGTAGTCAATGAAATAAACAATTGATTCGATTTATGCATTCCGCATATCAGTTGAACAGCCTGAAGTAATCAACCTTTAATGATTTTCATACTATAGCTCTTAACAGATGAACGTTAAGAATCAAGGTCGAATAAACACTCAAATCAAAAAATCAAATCAAATGCTTTTATTTCTGAAACTAAGTCGGTTACAAACTATATTCACTCTATACAACTATATAAACTATATAACTCGTTTCAAATTATATTCACCCCCAGTCAAGATACGATTATTCACATCTCTCATTTGAGAGTCAATGTGTATAACATTATTTATAATGAATTAATTTTCGGTTGATAATAATTTATCAAAATTGCGATGTAGCCTATTCGTCACTTAATTTAATCTCTCCAATTATTTTCCTTCTTGTTTGTTTTTATTATATCAGATATTAAAATTGACAATCGTCCCAGTCACACATTTAAAAACTAATAAAAAAACAAGTGTTAAAACTCCTAACAACAAATATTTTTTTAAAGATTTTAACTAAAAAATATTATTATTATGAGTGATTGATTTGGACACTAACGTCTGGTTTGCCAACAGGCCTTCAAACTAAATAGTAGTTTTCATCACTAGGAGCTAAAGTGGCTCTTTTTGGTACGAGATTGTAAATTACAGGCGAGGCGCAGCCGAGCTTGGAAATGCGATCGAGTACCAAGGAGACACTTTTGCTCCGTGTGATGAACAGCTATTTTCATCATTATGTATAAGTAACCATTTCATCGTCAAAAAATGAGACTTCATAATTTTGAGGTTATCCAAAATAGTCATCGTCATTTACTCATCTGTTAGTTGTTTACAAACACAAGTTAAGAAATCGTTCAACCTTTCAAACGTAACATAATTAAATTTTGACATTAGAGTACGGCAAAATTTATTATATGTTTTTTTAGTACTTCAACGAAGTGATCTAAAAACGATCATTTTGCATACGATTTAGAGAACTAAAAAAGGCTGTTTTCCGGACAGTACGATGAAAAAGTAGTTGTCTCATCAGTTCTATCTGTCGTAGCCACTTACGAGATTGGGCACTTTATCCACCTTTGCGAGCCACACGTTTAATTAAAATTAATCACACTTCAACACATTTTTATAGTATTTCAAAATTTAAATACTAGTACACTAGTATCTAAATTTTATTAGATACGATACAAACATTGAACCAGCCCAATGAAACTCCAAAACACTAGTTAAGAATAACATTAGAATTTGACTAGAGTGTGTGCTTCACACACTTTTCCATGTCTCTGTTGGTGGTGAAACATGCCGTGAAAGGCATGTTTCACTGAATGTTTGTGTAGCTTCACTAGTACACTAGTGAATGACTACATTCAACATTTTGAACAGAACCAATGAAGAAACAGATTTGGCCATTTACTGAATTTTGATGTGAATTCTTCATTAAATCTAAAAAACCCACACATTGTAATAATTAATTATTTTTTGTTATTACACTTATCATTTAAGGAGATTTCTAATCATATTTACTAAATTACCGGGGTGTAAATGTATCGCAATATTTTTAGTTGATCATATTTATTTTTTTTATTTCGGAAGGGGAGCTATGGCAGGTATATAAACAAAGAATAAAAATTCTGACTTTTTTGGGAGTACTATGCGCTGATAGGATGAACAAATCTTCACTGGAATGAAGAAGAGGAACAGGCAAAGATTAAAGGAAGAAGCAAGAAAAGGTTCTGAGGGTTGGCTACAAACAATTACTAAAATGAAAAAGTGAGACTAAAAGAGTTTTAACAAAAATACATAATGTATTCGTTACTGAAATTAAAAGGAACTTCACACAAGATTTATTTATTATTATTATTACAATTGTTCTTATGAAATATAAGATAATATTATTTTCTAGAAGTATATTTCATCTATATTAGCCAAAATCGACCTGTTAATTCACTGACACCACGACATAGTTTTTTTTACAAATCAATTTAAACCTTTAACTCTCTGTTTAGAGATAAGTTAATAAACTTTGTTAATTTTTATAACTTATTTAAGAATTAGACGATATAGAACACATATAAAACTATTTAGTGTAGGAGTGATATTTTGTTTGATTCGAGATCTCATCCTTAACCTGTCATTCATTCACTTTGTTGTTTGTGAGTACTGTTGTACTCACAAACAACAAAATCGCACGACACATCAAGTTCAAAGAATTGGAATGAATGTACAAGGAACATACGTCAAACTTTTTTCGGGGTCGAAACACGATGTATGCGATCAGTTTTCCTTCGGTAAGGTTTTACTAAAGTCCTTTAACAATTCTTATATACGTAGTTCCAAATTTTCACTTTGTATGTTATTATTATTATTTTGCTTTTATTCGTTTAAAAGACTGATGTATGAAGCAATAGTATGAAGCATATTAAGCATAATTCAATGTTTCGGATTGTCTGAAAATGGCAGTAGACTGATTACCGGCATGCGAAATCCCCAAATGGTCATATAGTATTACGAGATTATGTGCAGATATTTGACGTTATTGATACTGGCTTAGTAGTTCGAAGTAATCGAGCTCCTTTTATGAATCACAAAAAAAGGCGATCAATCAATTATCTTCGAACACAAAATCTCAAAAAAATATCATAACCGTTTCACATGGTACTCTTCCGATATGAGAACGGAGTTTTTATTTAGTAATACTGAATTTAAAGGTCAGTGTTATTAGGTAATTGAATAGAACAAACTTTATGAAGAGATTATTTTCAGTATGAATTATACACCCGTGATGTAATGAGTATTCATTCTCAGTGAACGTTGGAACGGCACGATTTGCCGCAAGCCATTCATCACATGATGTAAGCGGTGCAACGTTTCATCAGTTTTGATTGTATAAACATTAATCGTCATGTAAGTGTAATTGATGTCTCTAAATAATTGCGATAGCTATAATTTAACACGAATGTTTTAAAACTGATAGTAAACTTGCAAACTTGTATCGTCTCACATAAAAAATTGTCTTACTTTTTTATGAAATACAAGTCTACAGTCTACAGTCTACAAGAAATACAGTCTTATTTTAAACTTTTGATTGTTTACTGAAAAAAGGTATGGTCACTCTAAAGGGCTGGCCCCACACACCACAATCACAACAAACTGGACACCGAATAGTGCAAAATGGATAGTTATAGAATTGCCCAAGGAGCGTTGAGCTCTTCATAACGTTCCCAGCTTCATTGAACTCATTGACAGGGAGAGTAGCGCAAATTTATACATAGATACAAGATATAAACAGAAAAATCTAAACTTAAAATGACAACCTCTAGAATACTTTTAGGTCAGTAAAAAAGGCATGTTTCACTGAATGTTTGTCGGCATTAGAGAGAGCCTTGTTCTTGTGCTTACAAGGAGCAGCAAGGGTAACAAGACCGCAGCCCTAGCTACAAAGGTAACAATCCTCTTGGGGTTGACCACTTTTACTTGACCAAATCACTCAACTAGACTGTGTTTACTTGTTACCGTTTCAATGTGTAATAGTAAGGAACATATGACATTCTATGATTATGTTGTAGCCAATTAATTGTTGTAATTGGGCATTTAATTTCTTTTCCAGCGCGCCTGAGCACATAGTGTAACTGAACGATTTATTTAAAAATCTTAGTAAGTGAGAAAAGAAACTCTTCAAGGAAGAAAAGGACTCTTCATAATATGACTTTAACCAAAATTGAGCACTTTCCATAATTTTCTGATATACTTTATATGTAAAGCTCAGACATGTGAATTCAGTGCTTGGTACTTGCCAGAATTACAATATTTGTGAACCCATTATTTACTCTCGTCTAACTGTACAATACAAAATTATTAATTAAAAACCCTAGTTCATACCTTGTCGTAGCATCACGGAAAATTGATATATGTCTTAATCTACTTCGTCCTCAAATTAAAACAGTACGACACATTAATAAAACTTATGCCAAGTTACTATCTTACAGTGTTAGGGGTAATATTTTTAGCACCAGTTTGCTATGTTACTATGCATGAAACTTAGTTTAACATTAACGTTGTTGTTGAAAACATTTTTCTTTAAATGTAATCATAGTTAATTTATACTATCAATCATATTAAAAGGCTGACCAAGTGAAAAGTAGTCATGAATTGCACGTCTAGTACGGTGAATTATACCTAAACGTGGACATCCAAAAAAAAGTTTCTAACCAGCGCCAATTTGTTCAATACACTTCACCCAAAAATTTAAGCAAAAGTTACACTAATTTGAGCGTAGTGTTTGGGTGGGAGGGGGGTTAGTAAGAGAGAAAATGGAGTTTTTTTACTTTTTGGAAAATATCATGAAAACTGTGAGTTTTTGGTAAAATATTATGCTTTGCAAAAATAATCTACTATAAAAATAATCCACTCCCCATGCTCTAAACAGAGATGTTCATTATTTTAAATAATAGTTTACTTCAGGAAATCATTTCAATACTAGAGAAGGAAGTTTTTGGTCCTTCTAAATTTCTACTCCCTCTATCTAAAAAGTGGGAGGTAAATCCTTTTGTAAAGAAACCCTATCATGTTATATATCATTTTAAATAGCACAATAAAAGTAGGTGAATTGTGAAATATAGAGACCTCCAAGTTCATCCCACGAAAAGTTGCAGCAGTTTTAGTAAAACATTAGAATTTGATTTGCTGTAGCTTTGCCTATGATCAACGTAAAGACCTCTAGTTTTCACCTATCATCTCCTTTTATTTATTGTGCCTTTTAAAATCATATACAAGATGATGGGGAGTCTGTTCAAAAGGTTTTACATCGTGCTTTTTAGATGAAGGGAGTAAAAATTTTGAAGGACCGAAAACCTCCTTCCCTAGACTTTTAATGATTCCCTGAGAAAAAATATTATTTAAAATAATGGAAAATGTCAATATGGAGCATGGGGAGTGGATCTTTTGAGACATTTGGTTGTTATAAATTAATAATAAATTAACATTTACACCTCATTACCTCAAAGTATAATATTTTATAAAAATGCAAAGTTTTCAAGATATTTTCTAAAAAGTTAAAAAAAATAATTTCCCCCTATATTAACCCTCCTCCCACCCAAACCCGACGCTCAAATCAGTGTAACTTTTGTGTACGTATTGGGGGAAGTGTATTGAACAAATTGGCGCTGGCTAGAAACTTTTTTTTGAATGTCCAGGTTTTCCCCTGTTTAAAGCTAAGTGCACTTTACGGAACGGCGGCTGATAAAAGATCTTGCGGAAAATTCCTTAAATGTTCTCACAATTAGTGTACTGGTAAACAGTGTAATTCTACAGTGCTCGCAGGGTTGAAACAGTGAACATTTATTTTTCAGCACAATACGACGAAATTACCTTTTTACATAGGCCCTATGGGGGCCGACAATAGCTCTTTTCCGTCAGTGGACCGAAAGTCGGATGATCGTTTATTTGCTTGAAACAACGAGAGAACTTCACTTACATGCCGTGAGTGTAAGGCATAGGTCATAATTACAGGGAAGTGGCGATTATATAATTACATTTTCAAGTGTACCAAATAAATATTCAAATTGCAAATGTATTTTATTGTGTTGTATGGTGAAAAATACTGTTAGCACCTCGGCCAAAAGGGGATTGTAGCTCTTGATCGTTTCAAATTCTCGACTTCGTCTCAGATTTGAAACACAACCTTGAGGCAAAGCCTCATTTTCGGCATTCGGCGTAATATGTACTATTGGACTGAAAACTATTCAATTTACAATGATCAAACTTGTCACTCCTCTTTCGAGGCTTATTATCCTCATCTGTTTGAAAGCCAAATATAATTTATTTAGGACCTTCGAGGTGTGATGAAGATTTAAACTCCATGTATTTCTCGCGACCTGCGAAAACGAGGGTTATTCATGTAACTCAAGGCTTCTGAAAGCCATTTGTAAATTTTTATTATGCAATAACATTATTTGGAATTGTAATTTTTCAGCATCATATGGTGTAATGTGAAGCATTGCCCACTGTATTGATTTAACTAGAATTTTAGGAAGTGTGTCTGCAGTGCCACTAGGAGGTGCATTAGTTGTCGTATACATATAGTCATTATAATTTTTGGACCGTTTTAATACCAATTCCTTTCAACATTAACTACAATTTTATTCAAATCTTCAAAAACACCCATTAACAGCTCTAGAGGAATGCATGGACTAAATTGATCATCTTCGTGAAAATATTTCAAATTTGTATTAGTATCAAATGCTACATTTGTTAATTTATTGGTTTTATTTTAAGAGCATAATATTTTCATGAGACTTGTAATTCCTGGATTTCTTAGTAGAACAATTTGCCTACCAGTAATTTCATACCTACTCGCATCAAATAAAAACGCATATGCATTGTTTATAAAATTCCCGCTAGTTTTATTCTATATTTCTCCCTTTATATACGAATAACTTTGATAGGGGAGTGTTATTAGGTCTTGGTTATTTATACTGATGCGAATTTCATCTGAATTATTTATAGCTAAAGTATTAAGTAGTACATATGCATGATTTGTAATTTTAATGATACTGTCATCGAATGGAGATTTCCCTGTCTAGTCTAGAATATCTGTTTCCATTTTATATATAACAAATTTTACTTTTAGTCCTATTGATTGTAAGTATCTTGCATTTTGCATACTAAGCATATTACGCCTATTCTTATAAATTCACATATACATATTTTTTATGTGAGATGTCATTGTAGTTTCCACACCATTAAAGTCAATGGTCTATGTTGGCGGCAAATGTTATACTCACTACATCTAAAGTTTTTTATTTAAAGGGAAATACAGAATATTTTTTGGGACTTAAATTATTTTATATACAGGTGGAGCTCTGGATAAAAGCTATGTACAGTATGTGATTTTTTACAATTAAAGAATGATCCGTTTGCGATATTACACATAACTCTAATTGCATTAAAATTATTTATATTGATTTTATTCACTTACTTAAATGCCACAAATTGTATAGGATAGCTTTTAAATCCTTGTAATGGAGTGCCTAAACATGGTTTTGTAAGGTAAAAACACATAAGGACGTACAACTGTAGCTTTCATTGTTCGATTATCGGCGTTTACTATAAAATTCGGGACTGATTTATGTATTCCTTTGGCTAAATCACTGACCTCATAAGATACCTCTTGAATTTCCGAAACCTTTGGATTCGGTTCATAATAAAATATGTCTTCTCAATCCTCAATAGTTATTGTAGTTCCCTTATGGCTACTTAACTTTGAAATAAAGTAGCCATAATAACCCTTATAATTTTAACTTTTAATCTAGTTGGAATTTCCTCTTCAGTTGCTTTAATAGTGATTTTACCATCTAGAGCTTTATTTAATTTATCTATGCCCATGGTACCTTTAATAGCTACTACTGTCTGTATACGTCATAATATGTTAAAGACTTAAAAAGTTTTTTAACATTAAATATATAATTATAGATTTGAAAATCTCCAAAGCCAAATACATTATAATCCCCGTCCAATTCGATTAGAGGAAAGAAGACAGACTTCAGCTCTGGTTCTGTTCCTGTGAATTAAAATTGTAAATTTATCCACACTGAAATTTTAGCCAAACTGAATGTCTAAAATTAGGACCCATAAAAGTTTGGATAAAATAGCTCCTCATCTCTTACTAACTGAAAACAGCCAAAAAAATGAAATTTTTTAAGTGATTTTGCCAGATGTACCTAGCTAAAATAATGGATTGCTTCGGTTGATTCAGTTATATATAATAACGTGGTAGCTTTTCCAGCTAAAAGTTTAACTGAAAATGCTAAATGAGCAAGGCTCTGCCAGCCAGAATCTGGCAGAAACTTCAGCATGTTTTAGGCTGATTTAGTTAGAAATGTTTCAATTCCAGCGATATGTTTCGCTGAAAAAGCTCAATGAGCCAATTCAAAGTAAGGCTGTCCCAGCCAGATTCTGGTAGGAACAGCCAGACATTCTACGTAAATCACCTCGACGTTTGGCAGTACTTATTAGATTGTTAGGCTGTTTTATTACTATTTATTACTGTTTAAGTATGAATAGTTCACCTCTCATGAGAAACAGTTTCTAAAAAATGGAATTTCAAAGCTTTCGTAAAGTTATGTTAAGAGCATGTATTTTCAATGAAAATCCATTTCAAGAGTAAACCCGCTTTAATATCATATTTAATGGAACACTAACGTTTTCCTAAATATATTATTGATATTGCATATAAAATAATTCGGTATAAATTAACATAAACCATTTTAAATTTGGAAGTTAGTTACATGATGAACAAGTTGTAAAATAATAGATATTATTATTTCAGAAGTTCAAAATGATGACTAGCCCTAATTATACTTTAATATTCTACTTTATAATTTTACGAAGATTCTGAAAATGGTAAAAACATCCAGCAAAACATGGTTTTTAGTGCAGTTATAGCCATTTCATTAAGGGATATACAGGGTTTTTCCAGAAAAGAAACTTTAGCCGTACCCTGTTTTTCTCCACATACTGTTAAATTTATTAATAATTAATTAGAGCAATAGCAGATTTTTATACATAATTTTAAAGCTTATTAAAAGGTCAAGATTTTTATATTTGTCACATTCTGCAGTCCAGTATGACATAGAAATACCGCCTCAAACGTAATTTCAATTTTCCCAAAAACACAAATCTGGAATTTAATTATAGAACAAGATTTTATAAAGATGTTGAAACTCAATAGTTCTGTATTATTCTTATTTGAAATGTTATGAGTATTCTAAATATGGGAATGAAATCCATAAATGCACTTATAGCCATTTAATCTGAGCAAGGACAAAAATTTTGAAAAAAACTTATTTTGTCCATTTTTAAATTATGGAAACTTATGGAGCTTATGGAAATTTTTGGAAACTTATATTTGTGCAATTTTGTCAGAAATACCATGTAGTTTATCACATTATTTTAACACTAACTTCCTTCCATCGTGTATAGACTGCTTATTTCTCAACATACCTTTATCAAACTTCATATGTGGCTTCATCTAGTCAAGGTCTTCTTGATTTAGGCCTTAAGTCCCTAAATCTTTAAATTCCTGCAGCAGAGAATCTGTGTACTCACTTCTCCAATATTAACCTTATGTGAAATAAATAGAATTGTATAGCTTGCTTACAGTACCTTTAAACTTTTCGATGAAACTTGATATATAGCTTCAACGTAGGTCTACCTGTAGTGGACATTTTCAACAACAACACTTTGAAGAGTATTTTTAAACTGTTGAGGATGTAGAGGTGCTTCAAAACAATTAATTATCCTATCTAAACAGAAGCGTGACCGTCACTCAGATTTGCATCGCGTTCCACTTTATAATGGACGAGTTCCTCACGTGACATTTTTTACGTTAAATGTTTCTTCTTTACGGCCATCTACTAATCTACGAGCTTTTGTAACATTTAACTGCCGTTATAAGTATCCTGAATTTTATTGGCTATTTTGCAATAAAGCTGTCTCAAAGCTGCCTAGGGTTCCTTGCGACGTTTTGTAAACCGTCGTGGACAACGTAAAATGCCCAGCCGAGTCAATCGTATAACAAACAGTACACATGGTATGTCATTGTACAAGTTTCTTAAAGAGCTGAATACGCCTGTCACCGACGTCGACGTACCCAAGACGGATTTGGCTCACTCGAATCGGAAGAGTCTAGGCCTTACGTATTAGTATCAGTGCAGTTGTGAATGTTTGGTCGTAGTTTAATTTATTTTAAGCCAAGACTTAATTTATTTTATTCAAATTTATATTGAAAACTGTAGCGATAATATAATGACTATGTCTGTTAGAATACACCGCACACTATTTCAAAGTTTATTTGGCGCCCTATTTTGTGAAATGGGTGAGAAATGTATACACTCTCCATCAGTTTGACTTAATTGGTAACATATTAATGCCATAAACAGTTTCGACTTAAAGGAAACGTTCTTTTTCATTTTATCAAAGAGTTTTGTGACTGGTAGACTGTGACAAAGATAAACGCAACTGCATATTGAATCAATTCTGCCGTGGAGGAAAACACACCACACAACGGAACCCGTCGGACGTCCGACGTCGGCGTTTTCCGTTGTCCACGACGGTTTATAAAACGTCGCCAGGAAAACGCGCAATTACAGTTCCGATACTCATTATCCTATTATCATCCTTTCAATATGCATTTAAAATGGTCTTATAAAAGTTTATCGTCACTGATTGGATATTTTACTTTCATTCTAATATAACAACCCACGGTAAGTAAAACATAACTGGGTGATGTGTACTTTAGATTTTTTATATATTTTATTAGTCTGTTTATTGTTTATTTATTTGTTTATACGAGCCAATTTGCTAAAAAATTGCGAATACATAAGCTACCTCAGAGAAATCATCGCACCGATCATCGGGATGGCGTCATCGGCTGGAACACGGTTCCAAGAAGCCTTGAAAAAGCTACCAACTGTATAGAAAAAAACGTCGTAACAGGTATATCCGTTAGACATGAATTCTAATTATTCTTCAGTTGTATACATCCTGATATTAAGATGAGAATTGTACTTAGAAATGTTAATATCATAGGCTTTGCCAATTCATAGGGAACATAAGGCAAACAATGAAGCAATTAATTCCCGTTCTAGTATTGATTTCTCAAACCAAGAATCGTGTAAAGGTTTTGAAAAATAACTTACTCTGCTCCGTTTTTTTACATTTAAAGTTTACCCATCTAACATCACTTCTATAATCCAACCTAATCCAACCGTGCAAGGATCTCTTTAACATAACATAACTGGTACGTAGAAGTCAAACGTTCATGCAAAACCGAATAGGTGTACAACGTGTTTATAAAAGAATAATCAGGTTTAAAAATGTTTTATTTAACTTTATATTTAACAGGAACTGCAAAAAACTGCATCAATGGCAAGGGACTATCTTAAAGTTCACTTGTCACCCCTCGGGGGCGGTCCCAGAGAAACCTTTAGGGGAGGTTCTTTATCACAGAATATTTCTGCCTTAAAACCGTAAAAGTGACAGTTTTGATTGAAAGTCCTCTATGAAAAGCTCTCTAAGCATTCAAATTTAAAAAGAATGGGGTTCTTGATCCTGGTGATTTTTCATTCTAGGGCGACCCTTTGCATCCCTGCAAGTCGTATATATGATGTGCATCCGATGCAAAGAAAGTTCAAAATCAATCTTGCAAATAAGTTTGCCCTCAGGAGAGCTAGCGTTGGCTTATTTTCAGGCGCAAAGGTGATCGTTGCACATGCAATCACTTGGCTTTAGAGGCGTCTTAATCACTGGTAGAATTTAAACTATGCCTTTCACAAAGCCATAGAAAATAAATCACAGCATAAACAGGAGATCGAATTAGCCATAAAAATATTTCTAATTATATTAATAGCTAATGGCTGATGGAAATAATCTCAATAAAATCACGAAACTGAGCTTTGAATGGCTGTTTTTAAAACTTGTAAGCATTCTCTTTAATCCCATGACTGAGTCATTGATTAGTTTTGAGAAACAAGTATAAGATATAAGCAATAAAAACTTGATAATTCGTTCATAAACACCCTACCCTGTATTTTAAACATCAAGAATTGGCTCGCCTATAACATTGACCCCACTATCTCAGAGAGAGAAATATATTTAAATGTTCAAACTTTACATGACGTTAACTTACGCTCTGTGAATATTATAGCTAAAGAAGCTTATAATGCAGGGTGATTATCTGAACATATCAAATTCTCCCATATTTCAGTCTAATTTAAATGAAGGCAACTATAGGAGTTCGTGTATAATTTTTACTCTAGATGTTCAGTTGAACCTATGTTTATGACCCTCTCATGTCTCATGTGAATGGATCTTCTGCCAATGATTGCTAAAGTTCTGTAAGATGTCAAAGTGAATGCCTAACCTACCCCGATCACAAGTCTTGATGACGATCTCGGAATCCAGTATATTTCAGTACTAATGGTACTCTCTCGGTCACTGAGAAATCATGCCCGTGGCCGGTCAAAAACATCAAAGAACTTATTATGTCCAGTATGCTGCGCCAGGGTTTTACTACTATGAATATGTGTTTATTTGTGTTGTAATCTTGGTAAATCTGTAAAACTTATTGAGTGTTTCTTAATATGTTTCATCTTCGCCTCTATAGTTAAATGCTTGCAGTCTCTTGCAGGTAAGTAGGTAGGAAATTACAATATCATTATATCAATAGAGTAATTTGTCTCTTAGGTCACATCCTTTCAAATCGTACACTTCCTTCCATGACATGATTCGACCAAAGTCAGGTAGACGGCGCTGATATAAACTCAATATCCGTCACGTGATATCCTCCTCGCGTTTAAACGCTAAACTACGTTTACTTTGACTGGTATGATTAATTTACTAGGCAGCATTTTTTTCAGCATGGTGTAATCTTAACGCCGGCTTAATTCAAGCGATCTCAATGCTATTGATATCCCTCACTTGTCGTAACATGGTTTGAATTTGAAAATAAATAACATACTTTCCATCTTCCAAACACTAAAAGTGATCAAACCCCAAAAGAATTTATTTGTTGAGTCTTTTACATAAAAAAATAAAATAATCCGATTTTTGTCAGCGCCATTGATTTCAGCTCGAAAAAAACAATTTAGTATATTGAATCATTGCTCTATGTCCATTGGTTACCGAGATATTGAAGCTGGTAAACACAGTAAGTTATCCCAATGTTAACCTTAAGGGAAATAGGTAAAATTATATGTTTCGCTTTATCTCAACATATCATAATGAAACTTGGTTTGTGGCTTCATCTATGTGACATCTAATGTATATTAGCCTAGAATCCCCGAAGTTTCTATTTTCGTGGCAGCAAACCTGCATACAATTCCCTATGTTAATCCTTATGGGAAATAAAAAACATTCTATATCTTTCTTATTTCTTAACATGGATCATTATTCAGTTTGACTTCAAATCAGTCGGAGCGATCGTTATGCCAATAAAAAATCAAGACACATACATAGATTCAGCTAATTCAAGTAACCTTACGTATGGATGTGTAAAGGAAGGTTTAGAAAATTCGACGACGTGTGAATCAATATTCAATCCTGGCCGTTCAATCTCCGCACAGAATATCATTTCATAACATTTTTGTTTGTTAACCACTTCTTTTCCCTTGTGTTTCCCCAAGGGTGGTGAATATTTTAAATCGAAGCATTTTTACGATTAAAATAAAATGGTTTGGTACCGTGGTCTGGTCATGAAAAATCTTTTCTGATTATTTAAATGAATACTAGCCCTTATTACATTTATGTTAAAGGGGTTACTTTTACAGCGAAAATAGAACCTAGAGTATTCCACCTCGAAATATTCTTGGCAGAGATAAGAAATAAATCTTTAATGCGATTCGAGTGTTGAGTATACAGGTCAAACTGAGCTACGTGGTGAATATGTTAACTTTACCCCGTAAGTGATGATTCTGAATCCGCAAAAATATCCTCATCTACTTGGAAAAAATATCAAGAACTTCATCACAAGTTGACTGTTCAAGTTAAATAAAAAAAGAGTTTTACTAGTTTTGTTGCCTAATTGTCATAATTTATTTGGGATGATTACTGGAGTGTTGGGCTTGGGTCAACGTCATAATTACTTAGCGATAAACGAATTATGATTCAGCTGCCTTTGGCCTGTGACATCCATACCATCAGGGTCGCCAACACCCTCAGTAAAGACCTGTCCATCATCTGTCAATTGGGTGCGCTAAAACATTGAAAACCTGCGGCGTTATTAATGGGGTGCGATTACGACCCTTCTGTCGATTGTACGGTTACAAAACACAATTACAATCCTCGTTGGTTGATTTCTTGTATAGCAACGGTGTCTTTGATGACTGAAATATTAACAATATTAGTCCAGGAATTTTAGGAAAATCTACCTAAAAATCCTGACTGAGTTGAAACTTCATACATATGTTAAGTAAACCATACTCAACACCCAAAAGTCCTTGGGAATCCCTCCTGTGCTCCTGCCGCCATCACCAGTTCCGGACCGTGATTCTCTATACGTTTGTACAATCAACGCGAAAATCAATAAGAGATCCGATAAAAGTAAATGACGTTATATCTAGAGGATAAAATTTCCAATAAAACGAGTGTTATCACGTACAAGAAATTTTATTATTCCTTTGGAGGCGTCTTAATCACTGGTAGAATTTAAACTATGCCTTTTAGTCTAAGAGCCAGTGGCTGGCTGACGACACATATTTTAAGAAAGCCTATAATTTTCTCATTTACTCTACTGTATGTGTTAATCATGAAATTAGGGCTCTCCATGCCCACTCGCGGTAGGTTCAGCGGCTCCAACGGGTGAAAGAGGTGGTCATTTGACATAAAATGAACATATTTTAAGAAGGCTGCCGTTTTGATATGTCAAAATATACTATTAATAGTACATGAAAACGGAAATGGCAGACGTCTACCGCGGTTGTGACGTCACGGCAGACGCTCTGAATATGTGGAAAAAAAACTTTTTTCGAACATATTTTAAGAAGGCTACAGTTTTGATATGTCAAAATATACTATTAATAGTACGTGAAAACGGAAATGGCAGACGTCTACCGCGGTTGTGACGTCACGGCAGACGCTCTGAATATGTGGGAAAAAAACTTTTTTCGAACATATTTTAAGAAGGCTACCGTTTTGATATGTCAAAATATACTATTAATAGTACGTGAAAACGGAAATGGCAGACGTCTACCGCGGTTGTGACGTCACGGCAGACGCTCTGAATATGTGGAGAAAAAAACTTTTTTCGAACATATTTTAAGAAGGCTGCCCTTTTGATATGTTAAAATATACAATTAATGCTACATAAAAACGGAAATGGCAGACGTCTACCGCGGTTGTGATGTCGCGGCAGACGCTTTGAATATGTACAAAAAAATGATGTGCTGCTATCTGTTGTAAAACTTGTGAACCTTTTCCAATAGATATTTTTGTATAACAAAACAGTTGGTCAAGATTTGAAATAGTTCCATAGTTATACCGCAGAATGCAGGGCTAGCAAAAGAAATTTAATATAATTAATATTATGGTTTAGATTTCTTAAAATATATACGTTTTTATTAACAGAACATAACGAACATCATCTACCCAATTGAGACCATTTCAATTTCATAAAAAGATATGACAATGGTTTGAGTATGAATTTGTCCAACATTGCAATGGCTGTCAAGAACTAATTAAAATTAGTTTAAGAAACTGATTCGTAGGTTTTGTGTATAAATAACATAGATTCATTACTTTTCAAAAATAAATGGTATCAGGAAACTGACACATACTTTCTCCCTTTAAGTCATTAAAAACCAGAAAACATATAAAGTGAAATAAAACAAATTAACAATTAATTATCACACAAATATATACCAAATTTTACCAAATTCGGTTAGTAAATAACGGAGATATCGGTTTTTGAATATTTGCCATAAGAATAACATTGGACAACGTACTGAGTTTACCGCCAAACTAAAATATCAATTACCTTTGCCACCAGTTGACGTAGACTAATGATTGAAAATACTAGATTATTTAGTTCAAGCCCAACTTACAGGTTGCAAGAATATTTTCTTTAAAAGTTACAGTTTTAGTGAAATTTGAAAAATATTAATTTTTTAACACTTAAACCCCCATAGCTTCTGAACCTAAATTTTTACTGACAAACGGGTGGTGTCATTTTGTTTGTCAACTTAAGCACTGTTATATGAAAACAGAAATAGCATTTGTCTATCGCGGTTGAGACATAACCGCCAAGTATTACAGATTTCCACTTTTTCCAAAATATTACAATTCATTTTTAATCTTTGCTATTAAAATAAAATAGGAAGATACAATAGTACAAGATAAATTGGACGAATGCTGTAATTTTTATTTACAATCAATAAAAGGGAATGGTAAGGCCTAGTGGGAATTGTTATCTTCCAGTCTCCTCCAATCTTCACAATTCTGTATCATCTTCGATGTCCGTGTCAAATTCATTTGTTTAGAGGTTTTCGTCATCGGTTTCTGTAAAGTAAATCAAAATTGGCAAATCCTGTCCGTTATTATTAAAAATGAAACTCCCTGTGTACCCTGTGCCATATTTTCTTAACGTATTTTGATTTTATACTTTTTTGACTGATACTCAACACAAAAAATTATTACAATTTTAAAGGTATTTAAAATATATTTTTTTATAAAAATATATATTTTCATTTAAAGCTCTATTATTTTTTCTTGTCTGTTAGGCTAATCCTTTTTAAACAGTAAAAACATGATCACACTTGTTTTGAGTAAATCAAAGTTATTATTTGTTTTTGTAATGATTTTTGTAAAGTAATTTTAAATATATTAAAATTCTTCATAACTAACGTTGTCCGCCATACGCACTGTCCGTTGTACTGTTGTACCGTACAACAGTACAACGGACAGTGCGTATGACGGACAACGTTAGTTATGAAGAGTGTCAAGGGAACGCACGGAAATCACCTCAACCGAATTTAGATATTTAAATTCAACAACATTTTATATCACTCAGTTTTACATGGTGTTATTAAAAAAATTAGATAAAATGTTTGTAATTACCTTCAGAATTGTCGATTAGGTCACTGACAAAACATGGAAGTTGATCTCCCTGAAACCACTTGAACACGAACGAGTTTTCATGTTTCGTCCAACCACACTCCAGGGGATCCAATGTTGTAAGTTGTTTTTGAGAGGCGTTTTTCCAAATACTTGAAATGTAATGGGCTCTCAAAAACTGCTGATATAGCTCCCTTTTACACGGTGGTATAGTGCTAGCATCAAAAGTTTTAACCTTTTTCAAAAAGTTTTCATTTATGTCACTAGTCTTGTAGCTATTGACAAAAAGCTCAAATCTCCCATCATCCACGTCAACTGACTTCTTTGTGTTGTACATTTGGCAAGTGAACTTTTGGATTGTTTCAAACAAACTTCGTAATTGATTTTCAGTTAAACTAAGATCACCAAGCATTGCAAAAGCCTGCTGAAATTCTACATTTTGTTTTAGTAAATTGAATGGTCTCTTCTTTCCTTTTTTTAAAAAAGCCGGATTAAAGTCACATCCAGTAAATGCATGGAACCCAATCAAACTTTTGGCTAATAACTCACCAAGTTGATCATAAATCTCATTGATGTCAATAAATCTTTCATTGTTACCAGTTCCAGTGAGCATCCAAATGTGAGACAAATCATGTTTTAGCTTCTCCATGTTACCGAGCATGATTATTAATATATCAGTATCACTTGCTTTAATGACAATATTAGATTGGTCAACTATTTGACATGCATGATGAATAATTTTAGTATCAGCCTCTTCATGCAAATTACAGCAGAGATCTTCAACCACAGTTGATTCGACCTGTCCATTACTAGTTTTGTAGGATCGACAATCACGGAAGTTGAGGTGAATCACTTTATTTCCAATGAAAGGAGCAACCTCATCACTCGCCCAATGGACAGAAAAAAAGTCAATTAACGCTTCTTTAAAGTTGGTGTTTTTCATTTCCTTGGAAAAATCTGTTGGCCTAACTTGATCAGCTCCGGAAATTGAATAATTAATCAAAGATGCCTCATTACGCAAATTCCGCTCGTGGTCTTTGATTGAGGGATGCCAATACTGATCAAAGATTACATCGATCCTATTTGCTGGATATTTCAATATCATTTGCAAGAACCTTTTGGAAATATTCCCGAACGTTTTTGGGACTTCTTTAATCGAATGCAGTATGGAAAATCCATCTAATAAGTAGACGTCTGTATATTCTGGTGGGTTATGGTCAACGTTTGATTCCAAACACTTGGCAAGTACTGATTTTGCAGTCTTACAAACAGCTCCGTCTAAGTGGCATAACGCAAGAGGAACAGGGGTAATGGGATAAGATAAGAGACGATGAACATCGATCTTATGATCCATTGAAATTCCTAACATACGACCAAATAAGTCCCGTTGAATTTTCATTTCTTGATCTTTACCTCCAATTTTTACAGTCTTTTTTTCCATTTCGCTAGAGAAGTTAAGAACTTTTGTTTTCTTAATCGGTTTTTTCAAATCTATTGATATCCAGTGAACATTCCGTTAAAAAAGTCTCTCTTCGATCTTTGCCAATTTCCTCAACATTTATGAGAAATTGGCAAAGATCGAAGATTCATCCACCTGAGGCATAGCAGCTTTACCCGAAGCAATATTGAATAACTGTCCCTCGGGTAAGTCACGACTAAATGGATTGATATACTGTTCAAAAGACTTTATGAAATTTCCTAGTTGTTCTGAACTCTTTTTCACATTAGAAGGCTGTAGTTCAGCAGAAACATCTTGTTTTTTCTCCATACCTATTTCTTCCAAAACGTGAGAAATAACTGAAGAGCGAATATCGTGACTCCTTGCCCAACGTTGACGCGCAGAAATAGAATCTGTTAAATGGACAATCCCAGTAAGTCTTCTGGCGGCATCAGCGTTTATAGTTTGTTCTAAGGTTAGATCAACAGGCTGCCTTGAAAATGGTTTTGCAGTTCGTTTTATCCCGAAAAATCCACTCTTAAAATCCTCCTCCAATCCTGGGTGAGTTTCAGCAACTTTTGTTAGATTGTAGTGATATTTGACGGTCCATCTAGCATAATTCTGATGGTTACAGGCAAAAAATAAATTGGCAACCTTTGGTAAAACACTCTTTTAAAGAGCTCAAAATCTCCAACTCTGATACTTCTACTCAATGTCAAGAAATGCTGTACCAGCTTCACATATACCATGTAAAACTGTGCAGTTTTTCCAAACTCTCCCTTGATTGTTTTCTCTTCATACGTGGAATACTTAGAACACAAGTCCTTTAGCTCTTCATCTTGTACCACAAAATGAGGCGTTTTACAGGATTGTAGCCTTTCAAGCTCTTGCACTATATCTTCAGAGATTTCTATATTTTCAGCATCCAAGAACGATCGAAAATGAAGCACTTGTAATCCCAGAGCCATTAAAGGGTGCAACCTTTTACATCGGTTAAAATGTTTGGCATCGATGAAACTCGATACTGATCCACTTGCAATTAACCCACTTTCAACCATAATTGTTGACAATCCACACCCGTCAATGACTTTGCCAACAGCTTTGAAATATGACAGCATGATATGAAAAGCGCCCAAATGTATAAATAATTTTGAAAACTTTTCTGCTTCATTTGCCTGAAGCTGAAGAGCTATTTTGGCGATAGCTAAATCATACGCTACCTGTATGTATGGTTGGTTTAATTCCTGATGGATTCGGACACATTGATTCATGGTTTCGAGTACAACAGGAATAGCTGTAGGGCTCGCATTAATTGGACTTAGGTATGAGATTAATTGCTGTGGACTTTCATCTTCTATTACCATACTGTTAAATCCAACCCACATCGGGATATTCGGCGTACCTACAGCATGACTCATCATCCAAACAGTGTCAATCTGGTTATATAATTCTTGATTACTGATACGTCCATTGTCAGGGACGGTTTCTGGCTGAAAACCAACGCTCATTTCAAGTCTTTTGGGAGCAAAAGGTAACTCAGGCTCAATAGCTTCATACGATCGTCTTCTCCGTTGATTAGTAAAAACTTCTTGAAAATCTTCATTGTTAGCTTCTTTTGTTGTGTCAACGTTTTGATATATTATTCCCACGGTATCGTGAAGTGTGTCTTTACCAGATTTGGTGTCAACGAATCGAACAAAGTTATCAAATGCGACTCCAACAGAAAGATTTTTTGTTTTATTTATGGTCTCAGGGCATAATCCTGCTCGTGTTGTTGATGTGTAGGTCGCTTCTGTTTCGAGTTCTTCTACGGCATTGTAACTCACACAATGCCCATATCTGTTCATTATATCAACAACTTTTCGGCAGCTTGTTAGACTTTTTAAGGTCATACCCAAGCAAATGTGTTTTGAGGTTTTAATATTGCCATTGTGCGTTACATATATTAAGTCCTGAGTTAGGGAACTGACGTGACGTTGGAAACTGTTGCAGTTTCGTCGTTTACGTGCAGGACCTCCTATGACTGATGCAACAAATTCTGATAGCAGTGGCGGTACGGAGCATTCCCCTTGAATTATTCTTTGGCTCGTCAAATTGTCAGGTAGTTTTGCTTTTTCGATTCCCATTATTTCTTTGCGCAAAATCGACGCTGCTGCTCGTAAAATATCTTCGTCTTTTAAATGGGTAAACAGTGCTTCATCAATATAGGTAATCCCTGCAGGAGCAATGACCTTCCTGTTGTTTGAATGCATGATTTTTATTCTGTCAGCAAATACACCAGAAAGTTTTTCTTCAAAATATGATCGTGAAATCACCAAGTCTAATGTGTCTTGCATGTCATTTGCCTCCTTGAAAGAGTCATGGTACTGTTTATATAGGTAAGAGAGGAAATAACACCTTCCTCTTTCAATAACATTTTCCTCGATCAGATTGCATACTTCCTCGAAGACAATCTGATGATTTTCGCGAAAAGTATGCCATGATGTTCTCTTTCTTTTGGGGTTTCTTTTCAGTGACATCTTTTCATTATTGAATTTTGTTTGGCAAGCTTTATGGTAGTAGACCTCGTTTTTGTTAAGAATTTGAAGTTTAAACAGTGTCTCATTATATAGGTCTGAATTATTTTCTAGTTCACGCAATGCACTTTTTTCGAATTCATCTTTTGTGGTTGCATGTAGAGCGACTATATTCCCTCTAATTTTTTTATTTGATTTAAGACAAAAAAACACACATTATCCTCTTGTATTATCACTTCTTCGTGAGAATCACATTGTTCCTTTGTGGACACACTAGTACACTCTAAAACAGATTTATCTCCTTGTGGCTTTAGATGTTGTTTGATCTCCTCCATGTCATTAAAACTAATAGAATGTACATCGCCTGCAGTTAAACTCGAGTCATATGAAAGGTTTTCAGTGACATTAGAGCTATTAGCCGAACTTGACATACAAATTTGATTCAAATCCGTAGATGATGAACTAAAACAAGGTCCCGCATACTTTTCGACGGACTCTCTCGTGGGGCTATCAGCCGAACTGGATGTAAAAATTTGATTCGACTCTGTAGATGATGAACTAGGTTTCGCATGAGAGCTTTCAATTGAGACTCTAGTTTTCGTTTCAAAGAACTTTCTTTTTAAAGCTGTAAATGATTTATAGCATTGACTATGATAACCTGAATCGAATATTTCATCAGGTAGAATGATGCTGCCGTATTTTAGTTTGTGTAATTTTCGAAGCCGAAGAATATACTGGCACTTTTTAAGCGTGTCCTTAGAAAAAAAGTTCACTTTATCTGTTTTTTCCACTGCACAAAACACACACTTTAGATCACTAGCCATAGCGAAAAAATGATTACAAATGAATTAAATAAGGAAAAAAGAGCACAAAAAACATTGCAAATTATTTGTATTTACGTTGACTGTGTTCGCACTGAATAACACACGTAAACTTTAATCATAAGCGGTAATGATTGTAAATTTACAAAACTAAATCGAAAAGTTTTAAGTGATATCGTATGACAAAAATATCATTGTAAATAAATGATTAGTTTATTATTTGATTCCCTATAGGTAAATTTCACATTTTCTATTTTTTGCTCTACACACTTATACACTTAAAAACACCAGACATAATGATTGAAATACTAAAAAAATTAATTAAGGCAGATAATTAAAATATTGCATTCTAACTTACATTAATTAAATTAAAAACAAATAATATAGGGAATATTTCCATGACAACATGACAAAAATAAATAAAAACAAACCACCATATGATTGAGAATTTCAAGGTATTAGGATTATTTATTTTGAAAGATAGTTCACTACTTCTTTGATAGATAGCTGTTATCACAGAAAAAGTATGATTATTTTTTGTACATATTCAAAGCGTCTGCCGCGACATCACAACCGCGGTAGACGTCTGCCATTTCCGTTTTTATGTAGCATTAATTGTATATCTTAACATATCAAAAGGGCAGCCTTCTTAAAATATGTTCGAAAAAGGTTTTTTTTCCACATATTCAGAGCGTCTGCCGTGACGTCACAACCGCGGTAGACGTCTGCCATTTCCGTTTTCACGTACTATTAATAGTATATTTTGACATATCAAAACGGTAGCCTTCTTAAAATATGTTCGAAAAAAGTTTTTTTTCCACATATTCAGAGCGTCTGCCGTGACGTCACAACCGCGGTAGACGTCTGCCATTTCCGTTTTCATGTACTATTAATAGTATATTTTGACATATCAAAACGGCAGCCTTCTTAAAATATGTTCATTTTGTGTCAAATGACCACCTCTTTCACCCGTTGGAGCCGCTGAACCTACCGCGAGTGGGCATGGAGAGCCCTAATTTCATGATTAACACATACAGTAGAGTAAATGAGAATATTATAGGCTTTCTTAAAATATGTGTCGTCAGCCAGCCACTGGCTCTTAGACTATTTCACAAAACCATAGAAAATAAATCACAGCATAAACAGGAGATCGAATTAGCCATAAAAATACTTCTAATTAAATTAATAGCTAATGGCTGATAGAAATAATCTCAATAAAATCACGAAACTGAGCTTTGAATGGCTGTTTTTAAAACTTGTAAGCATTCTCGAGTGCTATCACGAACAGCTGATATTATTGAATTAGTGAGTCGGTGGCGCAGTTGGTAGCGCACTCGGCCCCGGTTCTGTGGCGGCAGCGTCGCAGGATTGAGTCCCAATGATGCCATATACTTTTAGCTGTACTGTTCATCCTTGTACTGTACCGGCTCACTCCTTGGTTTGCTTGATAACTTCCACGCACAGGCCTGAGGCCCATGTGGGGGTGGGGGCAAAGGCAAAGTAAAAAGAGGCCACCACCCTCTTAAAATATATATATATATTTATATTGATCTTTCTAAAATGTTGTATTCCTAATAACCCTGCCATAAGGAATACTTGTACAAATTTATGTAAAAAACATTCCTAAGGGGGAAAGCCTTTTAATGTTAATGAGTAATAAATTATATTTATGGAATCCTGATTAAAACTACAGTTATTTGTTACACCAAGCATCAAAATTGGTTCACATTAACCAATTAAACAATATTTCATATGGTAATATTTTTTAAAATTCCTTGAGGAATACCTTTTTTTATGATCACCCACGCCTTTATTGTGAACCAATTTTAATGTACTCTCTTTAAAATTTATTTTTCATTACACTACTTTAATATCGCCTGTTTTTAATGTCTGTTTAACATCGGCGAAAATTTATCTTTACATTCTTTACTAAGAAAAAATTATATTTACTATGGTAAAGTTATGATTACTATAATGTTTTGGGCCAGTATTTTATTAGATAAGTATTATGCATGAAAAGTGAATCTTTTGTAAATAAGTAATAAAATATTAAATGTAGAAAGAAATATATTTTAACTAGCTGATCAACACGGTTTTACCCGTGGAAAAACAAAAAAACTTCCTTGGATTCATGATTTAATGTTAATGTTGCCATGAAAACTACATGAGCTTCCCTATACTTCAACATTGAAACTTTGATGTGTCATAGAGCGAAGCCCCTAGGGAATTTTTAAAAATCCGTTCTTAGTGGATGCCGTTGCCCTGAGAGGAACGTTCATGCAAAGTTTCAAGGTTCTAGGTCAAGTAGTTTTGGCTGAGCGATGATAGGTCAGTGGTACTTGACAAATATATAGTAAGAAAGATAAGTCAAATTCATAATAAAAACTGGCTATCCAAAACATAAACAAAATACCATATGCCAAAATCAACATATGACAAAAACTGTACAGTTAAACAGCAAATATGTATCAATAAGAATGATAATTAAGTGAGCTTACTCATGATAAAGTAAGCTACATGTTACATGTTTGATCTCTCATTTTTAGATCAACGAAACTTCTTAAGCCGACTATGTTTCTATGCCATATTTAAATACCTCCGTTGACCTGCATACTCAGCGAATTTCAAATGCAAAACAATATATTTCAATCCAACATAGCAAGATTTGACATGTTTTGGTAAGACCCATAAGAATAACATGGGGAATGAGTATGTAGGTTTGCTGCTACAGATATATTAAAACTGGGTGGTTTTAATTCAATGTTTAGTAGATCTGAACTAGAAGAAGCCATTTGCCAAGTTTTATCAAGATATGTTGAGAAATGAGCGAGATATAGAATTTTACTTATTTCCCATAAGGTTAACATTGGGACAACATACTATGTTTACCACTTTCAATAACCACTATCGGTAACCAATGAACATAGAGCAGTGATTCAAGATACAAAATTGTTTCTTTTTTCGATCAGAATTCAATAGTGCCAATAAAAATTCAATAAATTTTATTTGAATATGTAAAAAACTCAAAAAACCCAGTTTTGAGGGGGTTTATCCCCCTTTACCCGCCTTTAAGTGGGCCGATCGGGCTGGTTTACGAACTCGTCCGAGGGAATACCACTTCACATGGCTGTACCAAATTTCGTTAAGATCGGACCATTTTTACGGCCGCTATCGTGCTCTCTCTCTCGCGCGCACACACACACACACACACACACACACACACACACACACACACACACACACACACACACACACACACACACACACACACACACGAACGAATAGATTTTTGCTTCTGGGGGCCCCAAAACGAAAATTTATCATGGTCTCGGGCTTAGGTCTTACCATGAGACCTACGGTAATAGCTTCTTCCCTATAGGGGAAATTCGCTAAAAGAACCCATATGCCTTGTTCCTCTTTACTTATTTCCCTTAACATTTGTAATTTGATACAGAAATTATCACATTATAAAAGATATATATTTAATGGTGTTATTTGCATTGTTTTAATAGTCTTACGACACTAAATATCCATTTAATTCGCAATTAATAAAAGTGAAATAAGGCCTTTAGTAAAAGCAAATTTTGACAGACAACATTGTTTGAAAATTTTTAACAAGAGCGTGATTCCTGAGTGATTAGGTCAATTTAATCGTCAACAATCTTGTTTCAACTTTTTATCTCATTCAAGCTTAAAATGAAAAACAATAGTAGACTTAGTATTCGAACGAGTAAAACAAAATATTACACAAGAGATGTAATGAAATAATTAGGATCGTATCACCGGAAGACCACTAAGAACACAGGTTTTGATTGTTCAACTCAATAATGAACTTGCTGAGTTACAAAGTGCAATAAATTCAGATAATCAGGGGCTAAAGACTAATAGTATGGTTATCCCGTTATTAGACACGAGTGATGTACACCTCATCTTGTTACCTTAATTGTCTACCAGATCATTGACCTATGATCGAGTCCCAAGTTGGAACTCAGCAATGTACAAATAGTTGTTTATTTATACAATGTTCTATTTTAGAAATTATGTCCTTATAACAGTAATAGGTTACAATTGTTATAAAAGCCTCATGACTTTTTTAACGACTTGTTTCGGCACTCCTGGATTGGTTAAGTCCTCATTACTGCTCTGGCTAGAAAACTACATATATACTTTCAAAGATAATCTCGTTATGATCAAATTAATTAATTATAAAAGCTGCAATTCGTTTTTAATTTAACAGTGTTTAGTTTAAATTTTGCATGAACAAAGTTTTGTAGTGACTTGTAATTGTTCTCAACTTCCCTGACAGTACAGCATGATATATGTTACTGGTAGTTATAAAGTAACATTTTATTTTAATTGAAAATAGTTTAAGGTAACGAGAAGTATTGATCTACTCCAGATAAATACAGTTTGGTCCGTTTTTATTAGCTCCTTGTCATTAAAATAAGGTCAATCCTTTGCCATTGTTAATTAAACCCCATTTTGTCAATTACTCGTTAAAAGCCGCCAATAAAGTGCTACTTTGAGACAGTTTGTGTGACTCGCTGTTTCCTTATTAATGTACTTCCAGGAACCAGTTGTTATTTATAACATTTCTGCTTTTAATAGAGGCTGCAGGATTCTTAGAAAGATTTTCGTATTTTATATGACTGAATTGATCGTTTACTCCTCCGAAATTAAATCAATATTAAAACAATAGTAAATTTCATATTCAAACTGCAGCTTAAAGGTAGAGCGATGGGTACACGCATGGCCCGAACTTACGCAAATCTATTTATGGGTCTTGTTGAGCAAAATTTTATTCCTACCTGTTTATTTTCACCATTATTTTGGTTGAGGACGTTTCATTGTTTAGCAGCAAGCAACAAGCAAGATTGTTTTGGTCATCTTAAAACAATTTAGCAAAAATTAAATCAATTTTTCAATTTAAAATTTACTTGGAATTATTCTTCTACATCTTTCTTGGATGTTGATGTTTTCGTTGATGAAGGTAAACTAAAACTAACATTCATTATAAAGATACAAATAACATGCAGTATTTACATTTCCAAAGCTGGGACCCTATGTACATAAAAAATAAATTCCAAAAGGTTTATCGCTGCGTGTCAAATCCCTTTGCACTGACAGTTAAGATTTTGAAAAATGTATCTCTAAATTGGATTGTGCTTTAATTCTGCTTTTAAGAATTGTTAAACAACTAGTAAAGAAAACCTAAAAATGTTTGTTTCTAATATAAATTTCTCTAGTGATCCAAAGTTTATAACATATAATTTTTCCTGGGCTGCATAATATCAACACCGAAATGAAAGCAGCACACAATATTTCAAAAACAAATCCCTCAACTAAAAACTTATTTTCTAAATCACCACGAGTCGTATTTAAATGGCCACTAACTCAAAAAAGGGTGATACTTCAACTTAAAAATTCTCGGCCTTAAAATGAACAGGAAAAAATGCCGTATGCGAAGCTTGCCGCAAACCGCGGTGCGGTATTTGAAAAATATGTGCAATTCCACTGAATTTAGAAGCAGTGTGACGAACAAGGTACACCCGATAGTTGTTGGCAAATCAACTTGAGAGACTAACAACGGGGTTTACAAACTATCATGTAAACACTATCTTAAAGATTATGTTGGCCAGACGTCAAACTCTTTAAGAGTTCGCATGACTGGTCACCATTTTGATGTGTAACGTAAAGACGATAGAAAAACTATATTAATCTTGCACCTCACCACAACCAACATTTTGAAGGTTGCTATGAACTTACGGCCCTAGAAAAAATTAAATCACATTAAAATTCTAAATGCAACCTACTGACATAAAGAAATTCCCTGTATAAATCATATGTTTAAAATTTGAAAAATTCATATAGCAAAATATATTGTTTTTTGGTCCAAAATATTTTTTCCTTCTACCTTGCTTGAAAACGTTTGTATTAAACGAAAATTAGCAAATTTAATTATTTTCATTATAAACCTTTTTTACACAAAAAGACAAAAAGATCCTTTGACACTCACAATAAAGATGTATATATATATTTGCTCTTCTTATTTTTTCCTTATTCTTTTTTCAATCGAGGATGCAGTGTCAACGACAGAAGCTTTTGTGATTGAGGACAACTTGGGTGAACTATAAAATATACCTCGTTTGTTTTAAATCCAAATTAACTATTCTAAACTGCATAACTTTAAGTAATCATTTAGGCTACTTAAAAAAGACCAAAATTTATCATGGTTTACTGGCTTAGGTATTGTCATGAGTACTATGGAGGTAGCTTCTTCCCTACAGGGAAATTATCTAAAACGAAAAAGTCAGATTTATTGGAATTATATCACTTTCAAATATTGGATTTGAAATGGAAGCAAATTTTTCATTTTCCCGGCTCATGAATTCACAATTCTTAAATAAACAAACTTATAAGTTGGGAAAAACTCTGCAATTTGGTACTTTAAGATTCGACAAACTTTCTTTCAAGTTTGAGCGAAGTGGTTGATTATTTTAAAAATTACCTTAATGTTATCAATGACAAAGCTTTGAAGGCCTCATTATGAGTAAGTTTATTTAACATTGTATAAATAAATATAGCTTTAAATTATGACTACTAAAAATATTGTTTTATTGTTTGAGTATTTTAATGAAAGCATCAAAATGTTTTAACTTTGAATTGACGGGTGATTCTTTAAATTTCTTTTCGACATGAAAGTTGAAATATACAATATTTTCATTGTTATCAAAGCTATATAACATGAAATTTATAGATTTTTCTCACTAGATGAAACGCAATTTGAGATTACTGAAAAATTCTTTAAAATTTTACTTACTAGTTGATAAAAAAACAATGCCGATGGATAAAAACTTATTCAAAAATAGAATAAGGAAAAAATAAGAAGAGCAAAAATATAATGTTCCGATTACGGGGACTTTCTGATTAAATGTGTTTGCTTTTTATTATAAAGAATACTTTCTTTAAACTAAAGATTGCACTCAAAGAAAGTTTGAGGATTGGAACTATTACATTATTGATATCATAATTTATTAAGATGAAAGGACCATTTTGGTGTTAAATCGAATTCAAGATTTGAGAATGAGAGCAAACGTTTTTTTTTTAATTTTTACGAAATTATTATGAATTATTGGTAATGACCGATGAGTCAGTTCTTCCGTATATTTTTGAAAATAATTCTTAGAACTTCCATCCCTTAAGGCTTTAGATAAAAATAATTTTGGTTATTGCTCAATAGCGTTGAAATTGACATTTATCAAATCAACATCTCCAACTCATGGGAGTTTTTGCCATCCACGGTAAAACAATACGAAATATGTTAAATTCCTTGTTTGAAATTCATTGTTCGTGATCGTGATTTTTTTTATTTTGATTTTGATTTTTACGGACATTTGCTAACACTGATTAGTAAAAAAAACAAACTGATTTGCTTTTTACTGTTCAGTGATGGCAAATGTACGCAAAAATAAAAATCAAAACATCAAACGGTATGTTTAAAGGCAGATGATAAACTGAATAAGTCAACGCTATGTTCAGATCTTTGATCGTCTGGAACGGTCACTTACCGAACCCTCAAAAACCTATAGCTCCAAGTGTTTGTCGGGGTGACAAAGTATTATATTTTTTTAGAATAAAATGTTTGAACAGTTCTATATTCTCCTTGTTTGTGTGAGAAAACTGAACAAAGTGCTGTTTAAATTGCCATTTAGGTTTTGACTGATTAAAATAATATATTATACATTGAAATATATATTTAAGTGAATAAATGGCCGAAAAAGTAGTCTAGTAAATATTAAATATTTTATTAACTAATATCGTATTGGAATACTGAAGAGTCATTCTTATATTATTGAGGGACGTTTCTGTGGTCTGATGGTTATGTCTCTATCTACTCACGTATTCATAACCCCAAGCCATTGATATTGCATTTTGATGTTTACTTAGCGTACATTGGATCCAATTGAACATGAGATCATTTTATAAATATCACGTCTCAACATAGTTTACTGCAAACATCAAGAATTTAATCATAATATTGAGTGCAAGTAGTATACATAACGATCAAGTTAAACAAGTAAAAACACAAGTTGGAATTTTTAACAAGTTGAAAAGGTTGTTTTTAGCGAATTTCCCCTATATAGGGAAGATGTTGTTACCGTAGTACTAACAGCAAGACCTAAGCCCATCAAGACCATGATAACTTTTCGTTTTGGGGCACCATAAGCAAAAAACACCATTCGTTCAAATACATATATCGAATATACATATATAGCGGCCGCAAATATGGCCCGATCATAATGAAATTTGGTACAAACGTCTTAAACTGTAATTACTTGGACGAGTCGCAAACCAGCCCAATTGGAACACCGGACCCCCAACAAATTGAGGTTTTCGAGTTTTTTACATAGAAAAATAAAAATAATCCTATTTTCGTTCACACCATTGCATTTAGCTCGAAAAAAAAACAAACAATTTAGTACCTTGAATAATTGTTCTACGTCCATTGGCTACCGAGACATTGAAAGTGGTAAACACAGCTCGTTGTCCCAATGTTAATTTATGGGAAATAATTAAAATTCTGTATCTCGCTTATTACTCAACACATCGTAATAAAACTTGGTTTGTGGATTCATCTAGATGATATCTAATGTATATTAGTCTAAAATCACCGATATTTCTATTTTCGTCGCAGCAAACCTGCATACTCATTCCCCATGCTAAAATTATGAGAAATAAACACCTTATTTCTAAACATATCTTGATAAAACTTGGCATATGGCTTCTTCAGATCTACTAAATACTGAATTAAAATCATCCAGTTTTAACATACCTGTTGCAGCAAACCTAAATACTCATTCTTCATGTTATTGTTATGGAGCTTACAAAAACATGTCAAATCTCGCTATTTTGGATTGAAATGTGTTCTTTGGCATTTGTACAAAGCTAAGTATGCAGTCCTGCTGAAGACTGTTAGACTTTTGAAGGAATGAAAGCCCCAGCATTGCCAGCTAGGCACGTCTCCCTAGGGATATTCTGCAGATTACGGAAGGAAGGGATTATCAGGACGGGAAAGGTATGATGTGGTCAGTCTGCCTCGCCCCTAAAGGAAGAGGGATAGATTTCCAACCCATCCTCCAGGCTCTTCTGGAAACGACTCACCTCTAACTCGAGACCACTCAAGCGTCTCCAGACAAGGACCTCTACTTGGGAGCTCTTCTTGTTGTAAAGAGTCTTACCCAGGTCGGTTCGCCTTCCAGACTGTCAGACGCTGAGAAGTTTTTTGGATTAGGGTCCCTCATCTCCTCCCAGATGGACAAGCCAGGACGATCCACAACTCTCTCTTTAGGGCTCAGACCTCACTTGGTATTCAAGCTCAGCTGGGAATCAAAGTTCCCAGAGAGGAACCAAGGTAAACAGGAAGCTGGTCAATCCGGACAGCCAATGTACTTGCCAGGACAATTGCGGGTGGAACAATTGCACGATGATTAATATATGATCAAATTTACCAATAGGACAAAATCTAATCTTGCTAATGAATTAATTGAAACACTTTTAAAAGCTATCATGTTGAATTGGATGAACCTATTGAGGTCTAGTTTGCGACATTGTACTTCATTAGGAAAGGACTACTTTCGATATATAAACAAGCTATGATCACATATACAATTTTATTGTTACTCCTTGTGAGCACTCTATTAAGAGATTTTGGTATCTGGTACCTGTTTTAAAACTTAGTGTTTGATAGTTCCCTGGGGGTTTTAAAACGTAGTGTTTGATAGTTCCCTGGAGGTTATAAAAGGGTAGAGGAATTATATGATCCTTAGTAGAAAGTAGGATTACCTAGGTCATTTTGGTAAAAAGACAGGTTTTAATTAGTTCTAGAACTGTTTTAACCCATAAAATAACTGCCGAATTAATTGGTTTGTCAAAGATTCGTCTTATAACCTTGTAGAACACTCCTAAGTTGGTCATTAAAGATTGTGTCAATCAAATCAATGATAAAAAAAATTTTGGAAATGACAAATTTTAGGACTTTCTGTGACATTTTTTATCAATGACCTTCACTCTTTTATATTTTAATAAACGTGTAAGTATTCGCTTATGATCTCTATTTACTTTCTATTAATTTAAACCTAAACACGCATATTTTCAGGTGGGTAGTACACAAACCCGTTACACAAGAAAGTTATGTTATAGCACGTGGGAACATAGCAATCGACCTGACGAGAAAATGAGAGCAGTTAAAAGGAGGATGAACATTCCACACATGCACCAGCTGTGTTCTAACGGTCAACCGCAAACACATTCTGGTACAACACTAGGTAGAAATTTACAGAGAAAGTGCTACTATATATTTATATACCGTGTAGTGATTACTCACATTGTACTTTCATGATGTAATAACTAAACAATTTGAACTACTCATAACTAGCACAGATAATATCCAAAGTTGACCAATTCGATTTGGATCGCTCATCAAAAAAAGCTAAAACGCAGTTTGATTCTCCTTCTGAATCTTTTCCAAAATCTGATTTTGTCTGAGTAGATAAAACCTTAATCGAGAAAGGACTAAAGTATTTTAGTTTATCAGAGGTGTGTGTGTGTGTGTGTGTGTGTGTGTGTGTGTGTGTGTGTGTGTGTGTGTGTGTGTGTGTGTGTGTGTGTGTGTGTGTGTGTGGGTTGTTATAGTGTTTTGCTTGGCGAATCGCTTAGTCCTGCTTTTGTCACCGTTCTCTTTTTGAAGCACAATTTTTTACGCTGCTCACCACGATTTAGGCGTCAAAGTTGCGCCTCACTTATACCATAAATAATCTCGTTGCAGCTGAGCAGCATACTCAGCGGATTTGAAATTCTTAAATACATAACCTGATAGTGCCTTACATCAATTAGAATCAGCGTGCGTCATAACCTTTCTTTTTGAAGACTAGATGCCAAAAACACCATTCGTTCTTTTTCGTATATACTGGTATGTCTGAAATCACTGGTATGTCTGGAACTAGATCATAATGAAAATTGGTACATGTAAATTGGCAATAATTCGGTCGAGTTAGCAAACCAGCCAGATAGGTCTATCTAAAGGGAATATAATGGATGAGTTTTTTCCCAAAAACTTTTTTATAACTATTTTAGTGGAAAAATAGTACCAATCTAATTTTGGTTTACACAGTTGAAGTCAGATAAAAAAATATTTAAACATTTTTCTAGGTCTTTTGGTTACCGAGATACTGAGAGTAGTACACACATTACATTGTACCAATGTTGACCTTACGGTAAATAAATACGGTACCTATAATTATATAACTTATTTATAATAAAATTATTTCCGAACAAATCATAATCAAACTTGGTTTGCGGCTTTGTCTAATGGAGATCTACTACACTGTGACCTAACCGGACCTATTTTTATTTCCGTTACAGTAAACCTGCACACTCACTTCCCATGTCATTTCAAAGAAGAATATTTTTCCTTGGATATTTACGGACAAACCTTAATTTTACTTAATGTGAAATTACTTATTTTAGCATTTGAAAGTCGCTAAGTGAGCAGGCCTGTTAAAAGTTTGGTAATTAACTATGTGTTAATATAAAAAAAAGAACATCATCTGATCACCTGATAATTGTTAACGTTTATGTTATTGTTTATATATTTTCAACCATACAATGTTAAAATGTATTTTTCTAGTTTTAGTTAAGTATTAAATAAAACTAGACATCGCTAGTGGTCGAAAATTCGACCAATTTTCCAATAAAGATATAGGAATATCTGATTTCGAAAATTATATTTGCACCCTCTAATGTGTCTCTAAATACATTTCATATTGGACACGTTTCCCATATTAACACATAATGTCACTTTAAATAAACGGGACTCAAAAGCAAAACAGGAAGACCCAATCTTTGACTCATTTTTTACCTCGCCTCAGGCATATATTTATGTTAAGGATTATGTTCTGGATTATTAAATAGTATTTTAATAATATTCCACGTTAATTTGTTTTAAATATTGAGTCGATTATTGTCAGAACAAATACATAAATTCAGTCATCCAATCAGTATATCCAATACCCCTTACCAACGTTCTCTTCCTCCCTCCCTCCATCCATTCCTTCCCTCACTCTCTACTTCCCTTACATCCATCTTTTTCTCCTTCATTCTCTTCTTCCCATCTCTCCTCCTTATTTGAATGGAAGATTAACCTTTCATTTGTTATTGTTTTGGTTTTATATTTTGTCAAATGACAGAAAAACAATGTATATAGATTTAGGTGTATTTACCAACTTTTCCACTCACATGTAGTTCTACACCTAATCTTAAACTATGAAAAGTAACTTGTGATAATAACTAGTTATTATCACAAGTTACTTTTCAGAACATCATAAGTATGATGACATTTGTTTGGATTTTTTGTTATTCCATCACAAACGTGGCAACTCATAAATCCAATTTCGCTTTTTAACAATTCTAATTTAACTGTCTATATGTCTAAAATATTAATATAAAATTGAATGGGATTGTGCACATCTACAATAAAATATAATTCTATCTGTGTACATAGATTTTTGCTACGTTGCACAGAGGCTGAGGAAAATCGATTTCAAAAAAGTAATTACAAATATTCTTGTGTATTAATGTATCTACTAGAGATCGAAAGTGGTTGAATATTTGACAATATTCAAATTGAAAATAGGGATAGCTAATTTTGAAGATGATCTTTACAGATACCAATGCGTTTATAAATAAACGAGCAGTTGCCCGTGGCTTTACTCACGATAAAAACTGTAACTCTTGCTGTCTAAAAGAAGATAGGGCCACATACTGAGTTTATGATTAAACAGATAAAGCACAAACGAATGACGACTTAAATTTAACTAACTAAAACTAAACTTAACTTTTAAATAACACATATCACCTAAAAAATCAACAAAACGACCATAAAACCATTATGAATGTAACCAAATTATAAATCTGCTGTAAAATCAGATCCGTATGTGAAGCTGAACCACCTGCTTGTTGAATGAACATTGAAATTTAAACAAAAAATCAACCATTTGACTTGCGTAGGAAAATTTATAAACTTCGTCCCCGCCAAAACCACTTGAAACTTCGAATTTAAAAAACCGTTCTTAGCGGATGCTTACGCCCATAAGATCGTCCATGCAAAGGTCCAAGGTTCTAAGTCAAGAAGTTTGGGCTGTGCAGTGATAGGTCACTAGTATTGGACAAAATATAAAGAAGATGGACTTTCATTAACTAGAAAGATGTTTTCAGGGATCCTCAAAGTCCACAAGTCTGCTGCGACTGGAGTTATTCTATTGCTGCCCCCCGCAGGAGGTATTTCTATTTGGCCTCCCTGTACTATACACGTGAGCAGATTCAGCGCCCCGCCGATAAAGGCCTCAAGGGTGCCACTGCCCTGGGAAGGTTTATGCCCAATATCGTTGAATCTGCTCGCATGCATGGTATATAGTGGTCATTAAGCAGGAATACAAATATCTCCGTCGCAGCAGACCTTGCGTACTTAGAGAATCCTAAAGCAGTTTTCTGCTCCATGAAAGTATATGTACGTAAAACGTAAAAATTGCCTTGATTTAATGTGAAAATAGTGCTAAGGTTTTTAGGGTCTATCTTGAACATAAAAATATCCCCGTTGCAGCAGACCTCCAGACTATGTGCATGACCTTATTTTATTTCTTCCATAAGAAGAACATGGGGAATGAGTATGCAGGTCTGCTGCAGCAGTCATGCAAACATTTGGTGGTTATAAAACAATATCAGGTGAATCTGAACCAAAAAGCCACATACCAAGTTTTATCAAGATATGTTGAGTAACAACCGAGATATAGAATTTTTCCATAGGGACAGTGTACTGTGTTTTTAGCTTTAAATATAGTATGAATAGTGTTTTTTGCTTCTAGAGCTCCAAAATGAAAAGTTATCATGGTCTCGGGCTTAGGTCTGGCCGTGAGACCTATGGTAATAGTTTATTCCTTTAGGAAAATTCGCTAATTTCATCAATGAAATTCGCTAAAAGACAAAGGCAAATTATTTTTTCTAATGATGTAGATAAAATAAATGGTTTAAATTAGCTCTTTCAATAACAGCTGTTACGGGGAAGAAAGGTCTTGTAAGTATCTCTAGTCAGTGATTTATTTTATGTTATATTCCTGACAGCTGGTTTGACATTCTACAGTACTAAATTTCTTGCTTTTTACATCTGTTTAAATATAAACATTTCATGAATTTGTATTCTGCCATGAGGATAACATGGGATCTTTGAAAGGGTCCAAGGCGGAGACAGAGGGTCAGATGAGGATGAAAACCATTTATTTGTCCTATTTTATGCCTAAAGAATGAGTGTCCAAAATTTCAGCCCTCTAAGTGTATGGGAAATAGGAGAATTAGTGATGAGTGAGTGAACGAGTGAATGAGTCAGTGAGGCCTTTGCCTTTTATAGGTATAGATTCAACTTAGGACACATTTTCTAAGTAAAAAAAATAATGTAACAATTAAACGAGAACCAAAAGCAAAGAGAAAGAATAAATCTTGGGCTCATATTTGTACCACACCTCTGGCGTATATTTATGGCATATTCATATTCTGTAAAAATAATTAGTGTTTTTCTAAGACTCCACGATTATTATTTTTAAGACTGAACCGAGTATTGTTTTTGAGGAAAGTAAAAATTCACTCATCCAATCATCATACTCATCCACTCTGTTTATCCCATAACCCTACCTAGCACAGTTCTCTCTCTCCCTTCATCCATTCCTTCCCTTACTCTCTCCTTGCTTCCTTTCTACCTTCTTCCCTCCTTTCCTTCCTATCCTCCTTCATTCTCCTCTTACCACCTTCCCTCCCTCCTTCCATCTCCTACCTTTCCCTTTCCTTTTCTACCCTTCGGACTTTCTCCCTCCTTCTCTATTTCCCTATCATCACCACTAAAGTTTGATATATCACCCACTCTCCACCAATAAAAATACAATTTGAATGTAATATCCAGTAGTACTCCACTTGCACGTCAGTCAATACTTTGGAGGGTATATTGAACTTTACGGACATTCGATTACGAAATCTTCAATCTTCTCCAAATAGTCCTGATTTCATTCGAATACTATATTTTCACTCCAAGTCCCAATAAAAAAGTGGCTTAAAATTGTTTGAAAATTATAATGCTAACGTGAATGTCACTCTTACGTTTAAAACAAAATTACGTAGTAAAAACAATTAGTTTCTTATAGCGGACAGACATTTCACATCCACGAAATAAAAATTCTAACATACTATTGAAAGCACTAAAAAATAAAAACTATGAAATAATTACACCAAATCGATCATGGCGTGCATAAATTACTTACCACCTTAAATGGTAATGGTAAGAATTGATCTTTTGTTTGTTAATGTTTTAGTTTGTACTCCATCAGACAATAGAAAAATGTATACTTTTACTCACTTTTTGCTCTCACAAGTAATTTTACATCTGAACTACGAAAAGTAGCATCTGATAACACCTGCACGTGATGACATTTGTTTACATTTTGTTGTTATTCATTACCAACATGGCAAGATTAATTTTTTGAAATTTCAAATTCATTTTTCTACATTTTTAAAAGAATAATATAAGTTTGAATGGGATTGTGCACATTGCAGTAAAATATAATTCCATCGGTACGCCTAGATTTTCGTTTCGTTGCACAGAGGCTGAGAAAAAGGGATTACAAAAATCAAGTTATAAAATTAATTGCCTATTAATATATAGATAACAACAAAAACGTAATCTGAAACCAATATGTTACTTTAAGATATTGTACCAAATTGAGAATGTTGACGTGATCAGAGATTGTTGTGGGCAAAATACCCTTTTGATATCACCAATGCTCCCATGTGACCTGATAAGAACTTACATGTCAGTGTATAACATACGACGGTAAATGTCTCCACACTATATTACCTGTAATATTTGCAGAATTTTTAACATACCATCGTTTTCAGAATTTTGAAAAATATATATTACATGCACTTCTTAAAACCCTGATCAAAATATATCTCCCGGGGACAGTTATTAAATGTAACTTTTCTACGAATTCAACAAGAAAATTTAAATTATGTGTCAGTAAACTACTATCAGTATATGACCATTGTTAATTGCACATCTGATAAAGAACGTTTTCTATGTAATCGGATAGGAGCATTCTTGGAGAATTTTCTCTTCTCTTTAAGAGATATATTCTTGTAATTCACGTTTTCAAATAATTGTCGTAATTATCAATGTTATATTTGATAAGAAGTGATCGTCTCTAGAGGGGTTGGAAATAAGATGGATATGTGTGCAAAAAATATAAATGTAAATGTAAATGTATGAATATATGTGTAATGAAATATAAACTGTGGATTTTCAACTGAACAACTGTGATCATAGGTTTATGTGCTTTAAATACGACTCCTACTAGTTGAAGATATTTGAACATTTGCATACGGTGTTATTGGATGAGTATGGCTATAACAGAGTATCGGACAAGACTGTTTACTGAGATCCACACAGCCTTTGATGCAATCAAGACGGGATGCTATGAACTGATCAGCTCTCATGTTCGATATTCAATTAGTTAAACAAAGTATTTAAATCAATTACAGTAACCATTCGTGCGTCTGCGCTGAACATGTCACGAATGTAGCATTTCTTCAGGGGAAAGTGGATTAGAACCACTTCTCTTAAATTGGCAGGGGTAATTTACTACAATAACAATAATCAATATTTGTTTTTGAACAGCTTTGTTTACGAATCATATATTTAATTTCGTAAGGCAATTCTTTGCGTCAAAATTGTGGGCGTCCAGCAAGTCGTAGAAAGATGGGAGATGGCTCAAATTAAAGGTCTCTATTCCGTGATGGCGGGAAAAATAATGAAATTGCTATAAATTCACCGGGAAACTAGAAATAACGTAAAATAGCTGCCATTTAAAAAGCATTGAGATCTAAAAACAACCGCTTTGTTTACATAAAACATGTGATGCTAATACTTAATTGAAAACCATGTGGTAAGCTAGATATCAATAAAAGGTAGAATGAGGGTATTTTGTACTATAATAAATATGGATTGTTTGAATTTTCCCTTCTTAGGGGCTTTGACTTGAGCCCCTTCAAGCCACTAGTTAATATATATTCTTCATTCACCTTTCAGTATGTTCCATATGGGAAATTGCTAATTCACCTCTCAGTATGGTCCCTATGGGAGATTGCTATTCTATTACCTTTGCTAGGTACATTTGTATTATTTATAATGTTCAATCGAGAAAAAATATATGCTGCCTTATGAAAATTATTGCAAGGAATCTGCCTTCTATAAGTCACTTCCAGAGGTAAACTATTGGTTTTAAATGCAATTTACATTTTAAGGCATTAGTAAGAAGAATAAAATATCATTACTTACCACGTACAGAATGATAAATAAAAAAAATGATTCTTTAATGTTGATATATATTAAAGTAAACATGCTGTTTTGGAAATTGTCATAATATTAAAGAAAAGTACTAATTAATATTAGATGGTCTTTCGGTTAAATAAAATCAATAATAATTACAAAATTAACATTTGCAAATACTTATAGTAAAAATCAGTAATTAGACGAACAACCCCTCAGCAGGTAAAACGATCGTTCTAGACCGCCTATGAATGTCATTATGCTTTTTTAGGGGCGGAAAAGTACAGTCGAAGAAATTATATTAAATAAACCTACTATATTTTAGTTGTTTAGTAACATAGTATCTGTAGTAATTTTCTTAATTCATGCGTATACGGCAAGTCTCCATGACACCTGCTGCCGCACAAAAATTTTGCATTGCTTTACCATGATATTTTGATTCAATAAAAAGTATAAGATTGGTAGAGCTAAGTAATCAATCAGTCAAAACCTAAACTAATTAAATCAAATTAAATACAGTAATGGCTTAGTGGGAGAAAATAATAACTAGAATTATAATTTTAAATTCATTTTCATTTTTCATTTCATTCAACTATTTTTAAAATCATTTTAATTTTCAGTGACATTCTTTTGTGGATTTCCTCGAATTAATTAAAATAGCACGTTGATGCTATATTACCAAAAAGCGACGTAAACCGTGTTCGCTTCTACAGCAAGTGTCCAACATTTGAGCCAGACACATGGTATAAAAGCAATAATTACAGAAAGTGCCGAAATGAGCAAAGGGCAAAAGTGCTCAGTTTTGCTGGTCACCTGCTGTAATTTTTAATAAAACGTTTCAATCGCACCATGTGCCCAGATGCACTTCATGAAGTGCCAAATCACAGCAAGTGGCTACGACGCCTGTCCTCTCCGTGCATTATAAATACCAACATGTTCATAAACTAACAGACCACACAACAAAATCAACAATAAACCAACAAATAAACTGCATCAAAACAATAAACTTAGCAACACGTTACATAGAATCTGAAATTCTAAACTTTTCTTCCCAGTTTTACTCTATGAATGTTTCTTTTTATTCTTCCCCCATGCTGAGTCATGTCTGCCCGTCACAACATAATATTTCAAGGACAAACCACCAACATCGTTTGGACATTGACCAATGCTAATGACTACAGAAAAATACCCATTTCTTTTAATACTCATTAGGAAAAAACTGCTCAGCCTATAACATTTATACAGTAGTATTATTGGGGTATTTGAGATTGTTGTTATGTGTGTGTTAAGCTTCATATCAGCGTCCAGATGTACTCCTTAATGCTTTAAGCTCTCACAAAAATGTGAAGATTAACAGACGCAATAATCACTAATTATTCTAATATCATCAAGACATTGTTTTTTATTACAAAATAGGTTAATGTTTTTTATTACAAAATAGGTTAATGTTCATATTATTAGCACGAGGATTTACCCAAGAATTCTTAATTATGATCATTTTACTTTTCTTAGTTCAACTTGATAGAAATATTTATAAAAAAAACTTAATTACTAGATTCAGATCATACTGTATTTGACACGAGCCTATTTCCAAATCAGTATGTACAAAATGTATTAATCTATCATCTGAATGTTGCAACAATTTACTATTTTATTTTAGGTCAGCCGAATCTACATTATACACTGAATAAAGCAAATGAGAGAACGCTACCTTGGGCCAAGCCAAAGTTTTATGTAAATCCGTAACTAATGTTTCTTATGCTAACATGTGGCCTCCTGCCACAAAAATAACTAGTTTTGCACCAATATAGTAAAAATAAGTGGTTGTAAATTAATACAGTCTGCAAAAAGTAAACAATAAATAGAGCCTTTGAAAGCTGTCGACATGGCCAGCAAATATTTACTTTCCACGCACGCTATTGCTGCTGCAACTCAAATTATTTCATTGTGAACATGTAACCAACGGTAAACATTTATTTAAAATTAATAATATTGTTGTAAGATTAATTAAATTAATTAATTAAATGGTGAATTAACAGCTTTAAAAAAGCTGTTTAAAGCTAAATGTATGCCCATATACAAATACATTTCTTTCATATTATGTTAAAATATGCTTTAAGTTTCGTTTGGCAAAATAGGTGAAGCTGACGAAAATTAGTTACCCTGGCACTGTATAGATATAATTTAATCTATGTATAGTATGTTTAGTTAATTGTGTATGTATTTATTTAATGTGTATGTATGTATAGTTAATCGTGTGAGAATAGCAAAGCGAGAATATTATTTATGAAATAATTGATTGGAGAACACTGACGGAGTACGCCGTCAGACGTAAAATAAGTAACTGCGCCTACTAAGAAATTTCTGTAAAGGGGGATCATGAAATAAATTACAATTGATTATTCATTCCTTTTAGTCATATATGTCCTTGGATGGGGAAGAAGTCCGAATAGAGGGGCCAAGCCCACGATGTTGGGGTCAGGTTGGGTAAAACAGTACCAAATTAACACTCTGATCTTTGAGAACATACGAAACGCAGTCCCAATTAATCTGGACGCGGAAGTCGCGAGCAGAACCAGCAAATAAGGATTGTACATTGACCAATCAATATTTGCAACAATATAATAAAAATAAGTGGTTGCAAATTAATACAGTCTGCAGAAAAGTAAACAATAAATAGAGCCTTTGAAAGCTGTCGACATGGCCAGCAAATATTTACTTTCCATGCAGCTATTGCTGCAGCTACTCAAATTATTTCACATCGAAGCTACCCAAAGCTAGAACAGCTACAACTCCTAGGGGAAACAGACCCCCCCCCCCCCGCTGTTGCTGCGGTAACAACTTCTTACCCATAGGTGAAATTCGCTAAAACTTGGTTTGTGGCTTCATCTAGATGAGATATACTGTATCATAGTCTAAAATCGGCGAAATTTGCATTTTTGTGGAAGCAAATCTGCATACTCATTCCCAATGTATGTATTCTATATCCTTAATAGAAATAAAAAAGTTTGTATATTCATTATTCCTAAACATATCTTGATAAAACTTGGTATGGCTTCTTCTAGTTAAGATCTACTGAATATTTAAATAAAACCACCCAGTTTGAACATGCCTGTTGCAGCAAACCTGCATACTCATTCCCCATTTTTAAGGACATTTTTTTTACTAAAACATGTCATATCTCGCTATATATTGGATGGAAATATTTTTTTGCATTGGAAATTGCATTTTTCGCTCTGAGTGTGCGAGTCTACTACAACGGGGGTATTTAACAATTGAATAAGGCTGCCCGGGCGCCGAAAATTTACCATAAGAACACACTTTTTGCAATTTGGCACTTAAAACGTGAACCCCGGATGCCCGCAAACGCTAACAAAATACCCGGTTTGCACTTTGAATAATTTGAAAAGATTTTACGACAAACGTCACCATTACATTCATCTTGTACGTTCAAGACTTTTAAAAGGCTCCCAATTTTACCGCTGAAAAGTGTATTTTCAAAACCGAATAATTTCTTACTCCCAATTAAGACGAACTAACAAATAATAAAAACTGTTACTGTCAAAACGGTGGTGTATTTTATTTCTTATTTTTGTTGTTAAATCAATTTCATTCAAGTTAGAATCCAAATTACTGGGCGATCTTAGTAAAAGAGAAATAAAAATAGTCATGATTAATAATTGTCGTTTTTCTTGCAAAAAAAAAAACAAAAACTAATGTTTAATAAGTTGAAGTGGAATCTAATACAACCTAGGTATTGACTATTTTGAGGCGTTACAGTAAGTACTTACTAATAACAAGTTATATAATTTAAAACTACGAATGGAAATATAATAATTATCTAGAAAAATAAAAATAAAAAGGGGAGAAGTGGTTGATAAACGGGAACATAGGCATATAAAACGTTTAACCAAATAGTTATCCGAATGCGTTGTGGCGCGCGGCGACACGACGTCTAGGCTATCCCGAGCGCCGCACCAATTTTTTATTGTCTCCAGCCTGGATTTTCTCGTTGACGGCTGGTCGTAGAGGTTTCAAAAAAATAGATGTTATGTTTCAACTATTTTTCTAAATTGTGGTAATAATCAAAACATTTTCTGACCTAAAAATAAAAAGTTTCCTCGCTTACTAACTTGTTCATATCAATAATACAATTTTAATTAATTTCCATACATTACATTTACTATTGTAATTACAATATAACTTTTGCTGACTTAAAAACCATACCGTTAGTAAGCAGCACTAACAGATAGGCTCTCTACCAAATTTCGTTATTTGTAGTTGATTGTAAGTGCTTCTAACCGCAGTTCATTCGAAAAGCGCGCATTAAAATTTTGTAGCATTTTGAGCGAGAGTGTGGCTGTTGCCATCACTCTGGCTACGGACAGGTGTAGCATGCACAAAGCGTCATGTGGGCGAAGGCGCCGAGTCTCAATCGCGCATGCCACCCCCCCATGTACGAATGGGTGCCTACCTGCTTTCTGGTTTTGGTCCCAATGGCACATGCTACCCTGCATGCACAAACAGACACCTACCTGAGTCCGGGCAGCCGCCATGGTTTCACACCAATGGTCTCTTTTGATGGTCTCTTCACACTTCAATGGTTTCTTTTGAAACTTCTGTCATTGTTTATACTTGTGGGGCTAACGCGTGCGTTCCAATAATTGTAATCTTATGTAATAATATTTAATATAATATAGTAATGATATTTATTTCGTGACAATGTTTAAGGATGTATTTGAATTTAAAACAAAAAGTTAAATTTATGGGAAAATCTTTTATCTAGCTAAGGTAGGCCTAAATACTATCTTTTTCTTCTCAAAGTAAGATTTAAACTATACTGACAACAAAGTTTAATTTATTTCAGTTTCTTGCTTCAAGTAACAAGCAAGAACACACATTACATGCATGCGTGCACATTGCACGCATTGCTTGACATTACTGTTCGAATCTTAGGCATATTTGATATTAAGATAACCAACACCCTGAAAAAACACTCTCACACTCCTGCACCCAAACTTGGATTATAGTCATCCCTATATTTATCTTTTCTTCAGTTTATATTAATGAAAACCTCACTTTTATTATTACCAATGATTTTAGCTCTAGAAAAAATTATTTTGTTGTTTTAGTTGTGCTTTTAAGTCAATTGCTTGCAGAAATGTTCAAAGTGCTACAGGCAGTAGGGTCAACGTTGACCAATGATATTCTTATGGAGAATAAACCACGTGTGTCATATCTCGCTTATGTTTGAATATATTTCTATAAAACTTAGTTTATGGCTTAATTTGGTGTGGGCCCATTGTTTTTGCCTAAAACACTGATTTTTGGGTTCCTCTTTGCAGCAGACCTAGGTAGACCTAACGTTGTTCAGTAAATTAGATAGTAAATTTCATGGTTATCAATGAATATAAGAAGCACAAGGAGATAAGTTTCAATCTTCGTAATTTTTCAATAAGAAAGTAATCGGCGGTTATATGAACCAAAGCTCGAACTTTCCCGGCTCCACTAATATGTGCTAAAACGGCATAAAACAGCTTAAAGCTACAGTAACTTAAATAAGGTTGCTTTTCAACAATAGCAAACGACACGTGCAGCTTCCCCGACCCCGATTACCCCAAAGATATATCTATTCTATATTTATGTAGCCCTATCTTTGTAGCTTGGGAGCGATACATAATACAGCTCGAGAAACCGCCGCGGACGGAGGGACGCACGGAACTACAGACAAATGCGAATTATAGTGTTTATAATAATCTGGTAATCATATACCTACACTTTCAAACCAAAAGTTTTGATATATTTTTGAATGTGTCCTTTTGCTGCGTTTTTTTATTACATACTGTAGTTAAAATTAATTGACCAACCCATAGCTTTCGAAAACATCAGATTTTTAACCGGTTAAATCGAAAAATTTAGTTTTATCTATTAATGTAGAGGTATTTTTAATACCTCTAAATACGTACCTTGGTAAGGGTATTTAATTTATTTTTTTGTTGGACTAATACAGACTTCGCGAATAAAATTAATTTGAAAACTATACTGTATATACCTGGTATTTTAATTGTTATAATATTTACAATTATAACAATTGTAAATATATTGTAAGCTATAAATACTAAAAATAATAATAAACGCGTTTTATTCTTTTAACGAGTGAGGCGTGGTTATTTTTTCAGCCCATGTTGAGCCCCTTCGGAGGTCCAAAGCTCGACTTCATTGATGTCCGTTCCGAGCATAGAGGGTCTCATGCACAGACGGGAGGCGCGCCAGTCCCTACGTAGTTCTAGCCCGCCAGGGTAGGGTCCGTTTTGAGCATGGAGGGTAGCATGCACAAAAGGGACGCGCGCCACTCCTAGCATGGTCCCATCCGTGCATGCTACACCGGCTTCAACACCAACAACGCTACGGAGACACAAATTTCCCCTCTATTATTATTCTGTGCTCGCTGTTAACAACTCTTGGGGACACAGTTTCTTTAAACGATGTGGAAAGTAAAAGATGTGATGGGTTAGAAGAGATTCTGAAAGATAATTTGTACTGGGACGTCTTATAATAGCGGAACGCTAAATGTTTTTTAGTCGATCACAAAAACATGTTTTTTAAACTCTCAGTTGCGATATTATTATCTATGGAAAAGGGTTTTGAGAAAACGTATGAGCGTTAAGACTGAACAGGCTGAAAAACATCCTGATGTTGTTTATGTAACCAAAAATGACCGCTTATGTACACGTTCAAAACCGTCTTCAGTCAAACTTAAACGGTTCAAACAAAGGTTTTGCTAGTTCTAATTTCGACGATAAACGAAATTCTTTCAATAATCAAGAAAGATTTGATCTGGAATTTGACGTTGATGATTTGGCGTTGAATCGTCAGCCTACTTCGTGTTATTATGGATCTTACGAGTGCAACCGTTGTAAGAAACAAGTACGTTTGATGGACTTAAACCAGGCGAATTTAAATAAGAAGTCCAATCTCACACATCGATTAGATAGATTTAGATATATTTGTAGGGAACCTCTTCGGAAAATCGACTAATATTAATTGCATTCAGGTGATAAGGGGTTTAAGGCAAGGCTCCTTATTAACAACCATATTACTTGCATGAAACTTGATAATATGGGCAGTGCTTTAACGATTCGTGGTAATAAACTATTTTCCAATGTATCTTCAAACTTATTTACTTTATCCGCCACTGACCTAAAAGTGGTGACCTTTGAACAAAATAAATATGTATGAAAAACAACTTGCATCAACGCGAGTCAACTGAAATGGGTTCTGTTTATTTGATTTTTTAACTAATGTTATTGATTTATAAATTTTTTAACTCACAAACCATTAAAATTGGTTACAACGTTCTTTTTGATACTCTATTCTTCTATATCACATTTTACGTATACTTATACTATGAGCTGCCTCGAATCCATAAAGGTTATTAACGATCATTTTAATTCAACCGTAATAAAATTATAATTAAAATAAAATGTAGGTTATTATTCAAAACATCCTTTAGTACATGTTTGGAGGAACTTCTTCAGAAAATCGACCAACAGAATATGGGTTCGGGTGATGAGGGGTATAAGGCAAGACTCCTTATTAACAACCATATTCGCATGGAACTTGACATGGGCAGTGCTTTAAAACCTATACACCTCAAACCAGATCATTAGTTTAAAACGACCGATAAGACGAAAAACTTCTCTAAAAAGTGTATCATTTTATTCATTCAAAACACTGATTTATCTATATCAATCAATCTAATCAATTTATTTATGAATGTGTATTATTTTTATGCAAACCCATGGCCTATCCTCAACCGTTTAGCGGTTATCACACATTTTATGATTTTTTAAATTACTTGACTTGGATCCACTTTTTGAATTGTGCCGAATTGACCAATTGTCCTGTTGAGTTATAATTAATACCATTAGAAAGAGCATTAAATTTTCTATAAATATAAGGTCTTTTGACAGAAGACGTTATCAAGAGCTTCCGTTCATAGTGAATATAAAATGAATAATGTGTTCAAATGAATTTTTTTCATAAATTTCCATGCACTGTTTCTCCAAATTTACGTGTTACTAAGAGATGTTGAGTTCAACAAAAACTTCCTAATTTAATACCCTTTCAAATTATGTACAAATTTAATGGTTTACTAAACGTACAACAGGGAAAATACGGTAGATCTGGAGTAATACATGTACAGGGTGAGGCAATAAGAACAATAAATTCTATAAATAAATAACACAAAATCTATACTTTTAATACCATACTTATAAATAGCACATTGTAACATAGGTTATGTTATGCCTAACTAACCTAACTAACCCATTTTTCATTAATTTCTTGAAAAGAACATCCTTTAAAAGGCGTCCTTGAAAATGTTTACATTCTTCTAGTCGCTTGAAAAAACGATCGAATACGCGATCCAGCATTTCTTGGGAAGTCGCTTGAACCTCCTCGGTGATTCTCTGCTTTAGTGCGACTAAATCCGTGGGGCGACTATGAAAACCCTTAAACTTTAAATAGCTCCATAAGAAGAAATCGCACACCAACCAATCTGATGATCGAGCTGGCCATGGTATGACACCAAATCTCGAGATCAATCGACCTTCAAAATCATGTCTCAGTACGGCCATGGATTTATCTGCTGTGTGACCAGTGGCTCCATCCTGCTGGAAGTAGAGCTGCTCTGTGTCAATGTTTAACTCCTCTAAAAGTGGAATAAAAAAGCTACGCAACATGCTTACGTACATATCTGAATTAACAGTTACTGTGTTTCCACTATTATCTTCGAAAAAGTAAGGTCTGAAAATTCTCTCAGTTGAAACTGCACACAACACTGTTGCTTTAGGGCTGAGCAAGGGATTAGGATGAAGCTCTCTAGGGGTGTCAGCACTCCAATACCGCATATTATGTTTGTTGACATGGCCGGAAAGGTAAAAATGTGCTTCGTTAGACATGAGTGAGTCGGTGGCGCAGTTGGTAGCGCACTCGGCCCCGGTTCTGTAGCGGCAGCGTCGCAGGATCGAGTCCCGATGATGCCGCATACTTTTTAACAGTACTGTTAATCCTTGTACTGTACCACTCTTGTACTTTGCACTCCTTGGGTTTGCTTGATAACTTCCACGCACAGGCCTGAGGCCTATGTGGGGGGGGGGGGCAAATGCAAGGTAAAAAGAGGCTGCCACCCTCTTTTTAAAAAAAAGAAAAGTAAAAAGAAAAGATTATCAAGTTTGAAAAATTTGGGACTTCATTTTTCATCATCAATATCTCACCGCAGAACTTTACTCTTTTGTTGTAGTCTGGTTCTTTAAGTACCTACACGACTTGAATCTTGTAGGGATGGAAATGAAGATCTTTATGCAAAATTCTTCCTAGAGATCTCCTGGAAATTTGAAGTGCCAATGATTGCTTCCTGGCGGACATCTTTGGACTCCGATTCACCGCAGCTCGCACTCTTTCCACTTTGGCTGGTGTACGGACAGTTTTACAACTTCCACCAATTCTTTTTTGGGTTGACGCCGTACTTCTAAATATTTTTCCCAGTTCCCTGCCGTTAACCGACTGGGAACAGCCCCGTGTCGGCCAACGTTGAAATGTGTACTAAACAATCTCTGTGTCTTTATAAAAGAATCACTACTCTTAAAAAATGTCTCCACATCAAAAGCACAGTGCTCCGGTCTCCAAAGCGCCATGTTTACTAAAATGGCATGGTTTCAGTTTTTTTACAAGCATAGCTCATTCATTGTTGCAATATTTATCATGTGGTGGCCAAAACAAATTGTATAGTTCTCATTGCTCCACCGAGTACTATTGCTATATTAGACTAGGAGTCACCTAAGTTGGCCAGAACGAAAGCAAATAAACTATTATCTTCTTGCGAAATTAAGCTTAAAATCCAGCTGTGCTGATAACATGGCCAACGAACATCTGTTTTAGTATAGCACGTGCAGTGAAGGTAAAGTTTTGATGCAATATTGCAACTGGGAGTTCTCTTGCGCAACTTAAAATATTACTATGTATTTTCACGGAGAGGGTGTGTCATGGCATGATTATTAGTGTTAGATTTTCACATTAAATAATATGTATAAAGAAAAATAAACGAGTATATGAATAACTGTTTCTACTTGCTGCAAGTCAGCATCTATTCTGTCAAGTTAATAACGGATGTTTCATATTGCGTTAAAAAAAATTAGCCCTGGAAAAATTAAACAGCTACACAAACTAAAATAAATTTAAATCAAGAAATAGAATATATTTAAACTTTTAAGCTATGTATAAAGGTTGAATGAAAACAAACAATTCTAAAAATAGGCGATATTGTAAACATTCTTTAACCTTAACGATTACCACGAATGACAACAAAACAATATTGTTAACAATCGCAACATGGTGATTTGACAGTGTAAACAAACACCATGTGTAACCAGCAATGTTTTCAATGTAACTTGTATACACAATTTTGATGAGATTATTAGTACATACTTTGGCCAACTTAAGTGACTCCTACTCTACTTTATTTAACTTATGCCTACATTTATTTTTCTAATCTGTTGTGAATCCGTGATGTGGAATTGATTTAAATCAGCTGTCGTATTATAATTTATAAACAGGTAAGAATTAGCTGTTTTAAACTGGATTGTTGTAGCCATTTATTTCATGTTCATTTTATTTGATTAACTAATCTATTAATTTAATTTGTTAACATTAAACAGGATATTTTTTATGATATGGAACCTTTTACTAAGAGAAAATGTACTGATTTGCTTCCTGTGAAAGGGTTTTGCTCTTGTAATGCGGCTGATAGGCGTCGCTTTCCTAACAAACGGCTACCTGATGTTAGGACGTTTGTCAGGGTTCACCAGACTTTGATCGAAAACGGAAGTTTCCCGAGTCGATTCGTATTTTTTTTATGCAATGTGATTAAGGATGTTGGTTTAGAAGAAGCAATACTGGACGCTGGACGCGGATCTCTTCCCGCGTGGGAAGAGATCAAAGAATAAGCACAAGAACTTTCGCTTTAATTCTTCGTTAATACTATATCAGAATTTGAATCATTTTATTGTCATTTTCTTTACAGATTGTATAAAGTCAATAAATAAAAATACACATAAAAGTTGATTATCCCACTACATCAGCACAAAATAAATACAGGAATTTTAACACAGGCACATATACAGTTCATTACTAACCAAAATTAACTTAACAAATTTTTCTACCATTTATCTTGTATACATGAGTATAAAAACTCATTTACAGAAACAAAATTCTTGAGTGATGAGCCATTTTGAGATTTTTTTCTTATATTGCGTAATATCTAACATTCTCCATGGAACTGGTATCTTATTAAAACATTTTTCGTTCTTATGGCTCTCAGCATATTTTTCCAATCTTACAACGGGTAAAACTAAATTTTCGGTATGCCTTGTATGATGGTTGTGTACATCTGTAAAATGAATAAAATCTGATACATTTTCTTTCATATAAATCAAATTTTGAAAGATGAAAATGTAAGGAATAGTCATGATGTTATATCGATTAAAGTAGGTTTTACAACTTTCCCTATAACCTAATTCAAACATGATTCTCAAGGCTTTTTGCCATAGAAAACCCCTGTCTGCGCCAACACTATTGCCCATAACATATTAGCATACAATAAATGTGGGTGGAAAAACTAAAATATACTATTTTCATTAGATTAACGCTTACAAAGCTTTTTAATTTCCTCAGTAAAAAACAGGACTCTTGATAATTTTGATATCAAATTGTTATGCTCATCCTAAAAAGGTTTTTGATCCAAAGTAATGCCTGAGTGTTTAACCGCTCTTGGGCATTCTACTTCAACATTCCTCAAAGAAAATATTATTTTTTCTGCATTGACTCTTAATAAATTACATTCAAACCATAAATTAGCTGTACCTAAAACTTTATCAGTGTTGCTTGCTTAAGATATTAATCAGTTGTCCTTAACAATCAGAGATGTATCGTCTGCATATAGTATTGTATTACAATTTAAATTGATTGGCAAATCATTAATATAAATCACAAAGAATAGAGGTCCAAGAACAGAACAGATCCCAGCAAGGACCTCTTGTAAAGATGAATATTGATCTCCAATACAAACCATGTGTAATCTGCCACACAAATATGATTTAAAAAAACTTAATTGCTCATTGTGAATTCCATAATATTCTAACTTATTTATCAAAATGTCTTGAGAAATGCTGTCAATTGCCTTGCTGAGAGCCAACAGATTCATGCCCAAGAACTCATGTGCTTCGAAGCCTGATAGAATCTGAGAAACAACATGACCTAAAGCTGTGATGGTGGAATAACCTGGCCACTTGAAACAATTTTGTTAAAACCCAAATTGGCTACTTGAAACAATTTTGTTTATGTCTAGAAATTCCAAGAGTTGCTCCTTAACACGAGACTCTTAATACCTTAGAAAATACAGAGACAATTGTGATTGTTCTATAACCATCCAGACAAGCTCTATCACCTTTCTTAAACAAAAGTATATTCTTTGACGTTTTGAGACAGTCTGGAAAATATGAAAAGTACAAACAAAGGTTAATTACATATGTCAAGGGCTGAACTATAAAAGGAGCAATGTGTTTTATTATTTTATTGGAAAGACCAACCAATCTATCCTCAGATTTAGATGATTTTAAATCTTTAAAACGTCAAGCAGTTGTTGTTCATGGACATTTTTCATATTTTTAGCGAATTTCCCCTATAGGGAAGAAGCTATTACCGTAGGTCTCATGGTAAGACCTAAGCCCGAGACCATGATAACTTTTCGTTTTGGGGCCCCCAGAAGCAAAAAACACCATTCGTTTGAATTTATATATATATATATATATATATATATATATATATATATGTGTGTGTGTGTGTGTGTCTGTCAGCACGATAGCGGCCGTAAATATGATCCGATCTTAATGAAATTTGGAACAGACATGTAAAGTGGTAATCGAATGGACGAGTTCGTGAACCAGCCCGATCGGACCACCGGAAGGGGGGGTAAGGGGGGATAAACACCCCCAAAAATGGGTTTTTTGGGTTTTTTACATATAAAAATAAAATTTATCGAATTTTTATTGGCACCATTGAATTCAGCTCAAAAAAACAAACAATTTTGTGTTTTGAATCATTGCTCTATGTCCATTGGTTACCGAGATATTGAAAGTGGTAAACACAGTACGTTGTCCCAATGTTAACCTTATGGGGAATAAGTAAAATTCTATATCTCGCTTATTTCTCAACATATCTGGATAAAACTTGGTTTGTGGCTTCATCTAGATGAGATCTAATGTATTTTAGTCTAAAATCCCCGAAATTTCAATTTTTAGTGGCAGCAAACCTGCATAATCATTCCCTATGTTTTCCTTATGGGACATAAAAAAATTCTATATCTTACTTATTTTTTAACATTTCTTGACAAAACTTGGTATATGGCTTCTTCTAGTTAAGATCTACTAAATAATGAATTAAAACCAACCAGTTTTAACATACCTGTTGCAGCAAACCTGCATAATCATTCCCCATGTTATTCTAATGGAGATTACAAAACATGTAAAATCTCGCTAAGTTGGATTGAAATACCATTTGTTGTGTTGCATCTGAAATTCGCTGAGTATGCAGGTCTGCTGCAACGGGGGTATTTTATATTAGATTATGTATAAGACAATGGCAATTACATTACTGTTTTTATTACAGATGGGAAAAACCACTACAACAGAACTTTTACAATTACTAATGAAGACTGTCCATTTGAACCACGTAATATTATTCGAAAATACATGGCTCTGCGTCCACCCAACTCGAAAATCGCAAGATTTCTTGTTGGCTATAGAAATGACAAGTGTTTCGCTCAGCATGTTGGGGTCCACAAAGTAGGAGCCGTGCCAAAAATGGTTGCTAAATACTTAAAACTACAAAACCCAGATTCCTATACAGGGCATGTTATAAGAAGAACATCAGCATCCATGTTGGTCAAGGGAGGAGCAGATTTGATTACTCTTAAACGCCATGGAGGTTAGAAATCTTCAGCCGTGGCCGAAGGTCATCGAGGACTCAATTTCAAGAAAAATTGATGTATCCAAAAAGCTGTTCTCTAAAGCAAGCACTTCAAAGTCAGAATCATTGTACCCTAAAGCAAGTACTTCAAAGTTTGACAATTACATATCAACAATCCAAAATCAGGCCAAAAAAGCTGAAAATGTAAACAATGAATCTGACGGCGATTACTTTACTATCGACCAAATTTTTGATGAAGAAGATACTGAAATATCCGCACCTGACCTCCAAACGAACACTAAAACTGTGTCCAAAAACAATTTTATTACTTCAGAAAACTTCAAGATTTCGCAACATAAACTCCCAAACAACGGTATTAACATATCCAATACAAATACTGTACCTTCAACATTTCTTTCAATTTGTAAAATTACTCACTGTTCTTAAGCTAATAAATATTTGATTGTTTGTAAAGTAACTTTATTATTCAATAGAAGAGTACAACGCTCATAATAGTTCAAAAATATCAATAAATAACAAGTAGGGGTAAAAGTTGTGTATTGTTAGTAAACAACAGAAATTTAACCATTGATAACACTCATATAACCTCAAAATTGTTTAACGTACTAACAAGTTAAATAAAAGGTGGTATGATGAAAAGTACCGTTCGGGACTAGTCTGAAAGTGCTATACCGGTACTCGATAGAATTCAATGACTCGGCTTCGCCTTGAAACACTATCTCGTACCGATAACAGCCACTTTCCGGACTAGTACCGAAATGTACTATATTTTATGAACATTTTTTTATTTGTACCAGATATTATTTCAGTCTGATTGTTGTTTAAAGACGATTTCCTGTAATATTTGGATAGCTCAGTGCCGATACCCCAGGATACAAGCAAGATCTTTCTATTTTAGTGATAGTTGAAATAACTACCGTAAATGATTTGAAGATGGACAATACGGTATACAATGTCACTGTAAAATGTTGGCCTTGTAACTTAGTTCACCGACCACATTCTATATATCTGCTCAAAATCAAGCTGTATATGCATTTTAATATTTGTGCGCCTAATTGGCTATTAATGGGTGTATAAAATGTATGGCCATCTCTGAGATGGCTATGGCACATGAGATGAAGTTAGCTCTGTATACGGCAGATTGATAGATCTACATATTTATTGGGGGTTAAGCGTTGTTCAACATCAAGGGACCTACATCTCACTGGAAACATGGGGATTGAAATATTATCATACCATGAAAATATGATCTTGCAGTGCCTGTGGCAATTTCAATATAAACTTCACAATATCCGCCTAAGCAAATTATTATGATATATAATTTTACATTTAAATTATTGAAAAAAATTATTAAATATCATTTAAAATATTGGTGTTTTTAATGTAAAATTGTTGATTTGGTATTACTTTGCACTTTTTTTACTAAGCTCTGAACCCACGTTTATACAAATGATTATGAAGATAGTTCTATTATTTTTATTTGGTCAGCAGTGTGATCTAGAGCCCAGTTTTTTTAATGTTAGAGATCCCGCGGTCTAGGCAACAAATCATTGAGGCGTTTCATTCCATATTTGGGTAAAACTGGAAATACCAATGTGTTGAAGACGATAATTACGGCAAACATTAGAGTATTAGAGGATAAAAACCTACATTTCAGCAAAGAGTCTTGCTTTTTCAACTGTGGGAAATATGCACAGTTGATTAGTGGAGGCCCTATAAGAATCCGATTAATTAAATCAGTAAATACTGAAAGACGAGACGAGTTATTTAGAGGCTTGGATGAATATTTAACCATTTATGTTCATAAGTCTTATGTATCCTCATACACATAAGTCGCACGTAAAGCGTGTAGTTGAAAACATTTGCTCGTTTCTAGTTGTTCAACCCAAGCATTTGAAAATCGGATGCACAGAACTTTAATTAAAAAAAAAGAAATTGTCTTTACTATGGAAGAAAATGTTTAGAAATTGATCCGAAACATCCCGACCGGTGGCAACCATATTTCCACATATGAACTGTCGATAGACCTAACAAGCCTACTCTACAACAATCAATATAGAAAAGTGAGAGTTAAACACAATATGAGTTTTCTAAGAGAAAATCAAAGTTGGAATCAATGGAACAATTGGAGATTTACATGTAGCTAACGTACGTTATCCTAGGTTGCCATAATGCATTTTTACACCAAAGAAGAGTCTATTTTAAAATAGATTATTAATATATATTTTAAGTTTGAGTTCTATTAATCTAGGGGAGAGTCAAGAACATAAGCTTCTAATAGAACAACTTACATACATGATTGGACCTAATTTGCTTGTGTTATCTTCACCCGGCAACGCTAATATCACATATTATAGCAATAATAACCGTCTTTCGCGGTTAGCAGCGATTATTTGCAAAAATTATAAAATTTTCTTTAATAGTAATAAAATTTAGAAAAATATTCATATACTAGCATCTGAAATCAAATAAAACTACTTATCGTGGCTATTGGAAGTCCTGGGTCTACTTATTAGATTGTTACAATTGATCACACCAAGGCTAATTATTAATTAGTGCTACCGAGAACGAGAAACGATGCGGGCTCTGCTAAATTGAGCCTTTGACCGAGTCAGAAGTTTCCCAAAAGCACTTACTAACGAAAATCTACGGTTTGGTAGGAAATCTAGAGATTAATAACTTTATTTTATTTTGTGGCTAAATGTTAGTGATATATATTGATACTTGCGGCATTTTCTCTTTCTTGAGCATATCGGTTGTAATGAGGCGAATTCACAAAGACACAAGTTTTCTCTTCCGAGATGGAGGATGTTATACTATGTGGGTTTATGTTTACATTGCAAAGTATAAATAACTTTTTTTTAAATTATCTATTCAACATTTTATCAGGAATTATGTTTTATAATTCAGGTTAATTTCTAACCTACTGGCTGAATACCAGTGAAGCAGCATTTTTTGAGGCGTTGGAGGACAGATTGTCTACATTCACTCCAAAAGAGGGGAAAATGCAACGTCAATACCCCTAATATACCAACCGAACGACACTGATTTACCTAGAAAAAATAGTTTTGAGCTCTAATACAAATATAACATATTTATTTCCAGCCTTACCTATGTGTTACGTATGAATAACCGAAAGCGGTTGTGTAACATTGTAAACAATGCATCACTCCACTGAACACTTACACAAACCTTTGTTTGAGATTCTCCAATCATTTCATCAGAGATGTGTTTAGCACTATATTAATTCACAGTAATCTGTCGTTATTGGAATACAGTAAATCAGTATAGAGCATGGATTTATGCAAAACTGAATGAGCACCCATAAAGCTGATTTTATTAACACGTTACATTTTTTCACAATCAGTTGTTTTCGATGGTTAATAAAATATATTAACGTATTCCAAAAACGTATTATTCCGAAACGTAGTCCAAGGTATGCAGCTCTAATTTTTTATGGTCCGAATCACAAACAATTGGAACTTGACAGGGTTGACAGGCCTGCCATGTACGTCATCAGTTTTCTCATCACGAGGCTCTCACATTTATTAAGTTTTAAAGTAATCAAATTGTTTTAAATCATTTTCCGCGTAAAAAATGGAACATTCAGTGTTTTTATCCCAAGTGAAGCTTCTCCGTGGTATCTTGCACCAAGGTCGACGCCAACAGGAAATCCTTTGTTCCTGCATGCCCAAACCTTGGTCTCTGAAAACCACGTTGCAAACTTTACCTACAAATTTCCTTTTTAACATATTATTCCTGAAATAACATCTCTAATCTCAATTTATCTACTCCTGATTGCAAATATTCACCAAACCAGCCAACCAACCAACCTCAAATTACAGGTAACGTTACTTTTCGTCTGATTAGGTCTAACCTTGAAACTGAAGGGCTTGGTGATGTAACATTTTCATTCTACAAGGAATATTACATTTTCCTCTCAAACAGATATTTTTAGACCCATTATTTTATTTAGATTAAGATTGTTATGTTAGACTTATGACCTTGTTCCATTTCTTTTAAGCCTATGATATGGCCTATTTTGTTGTCTGAGGAATTTAATATGTATGCTGTGTAATTTTTAAGATTTTATTCATTGTCAATCCTTCATTGTAAAATTACTTTGAAATATATTTCAGTGTCTTAAAATTGATAAGTAAATTTTTTTAATTACTCCATGCAGTCTTGATCCCACACGCTATATTTTTCCTAGATAACTGTAGTTTGCAAACAGCTGCTATGATTATTTTATTAGTTTACTCTTTCTATTTTATTTCGTTGCAAGCATGCTAACTCATAAGGCCAAATGTTAATTTGTTTTGACTTTTAAATTTAATTTATTACGTTATTAGATTTCCTCTGGCTAAGTAACATGACAGAATACGGTTTTAAGTCAGGAATCAATTGTTTCTGGACTTTGAAGGAAATCCTAAGAGCCGTTTTCGAGATATTTGTGCAACCAACCAACCAACTAAACAATGAAACAAGCAACCAACCATGCAAAGATTGCTCTTATAAGAGTATAGGTTAAGAGTAATCGTAACTGTTTCAGCTTGCAGAAGGCGCTACTCTACAAAACAGATTTTACTTTTAAGCCATATGAATACTTTTGATGATTTTAAACTCTTGGCCAAGTTATCCTTCTTCATTTAACCCGGTTAAGGTCTTAGAACGCCTAAAATCGACACTGGAATAAAATTATTGTAGAGTAGTTTTCCCTAAATCACGAAAGCAAGGAACCTCTCTATCCAAACTAGGGTTAGTTAAATAACTTAATAATACATAAATCCGGCGTCAACTTAAAGGCTGATTCGCTTTATCTCGATTGTGTGAGACAATTCATTTAGGATCCAATTGAATTTTGTGTTTCTTCAGTTTTTAGTAATGGCTAATACTACGAAACATAATTGCAAATTCCGAACTTTTCTATTAGATTCAGCTAAGAATATTAAAGCATTTCCTTTATTGAGGTAGTTTTACCGTTTTCATCCGGCGATATCAATTGATTGCCATCGCTTTTTGTAAACCATATATCTTCAAAGACATTTAATGAACATCAACAAAGCTATTTTCTTTCTTGGAAAATTTTCATGGATCCTTCGCGTATAAAGTAATTAATACTGAACTAATTTAGTGCACCTCGATATCGGAAAACCGCTTCCACAAAATGATCTTTTACGATGTTGCCTTCTTCTACGTTTATTTAATAATAACAATAATGCATTATCAAAAATGCTTTTTCATCATACTAACACAGAAACATCTGTTTTCAGTTCCCATTTATTGGCTCGAAAGGTACCCATTGCCGGCCTAGGCCGGGCAAACTCTTGAACACCCTAGGCCGGTAAGAACGAAAAACAGAAGTAAACAAACAGTTGAATGCACCAAACCGACGCATGTCAATTAAATTACTGTGGGTACTAGTTTGATTCCTTCTGACGACAAAATGCATTTAAGTGATGAATACAATGAACCTAACATTTCAGAAAATATTCCAAAATGATGTTTTAGATGGCTTTGAAGAAGATATTCCTGAAAATACCGGGTGAACATAAAAGAAGTGAACAATTTTGAACATCAATTTCTCGAAAACTACGGGTCCGACATCGCTGCGGTTGGTATCAATCAGTCAGAAAACACCTCAAGTTTTGTCCCAAACAGCTAATTGCTGTCAACAATGCCAAATATGTGACAAAAGATGTTATTTATTGATTTGTTTAAAAATGGTCAATACGCTCACAGAAAAGTCTTTTTGTGTGTTATAATTAGAGATGAATCAGTCTGCCACCAGTGTCCAACGCCGATTTCGGGCACATTACCGTAGAGACCCTCCTGATTGGAACTTAATTTATGCATGGCATCGAAAGTTCAAGGCTACTGGTATTGTGGGTAAAGGAAGTAAAAACTAAATAAAGTAAACATTCTCGAAAAAGTTTGGGCAGAATTTAATTTTTGAATAGATGTGTGTAAAATAAGCCGAGGATTCCATATCGAGCACTTGTAATATATGGGAAAAACTTGAGAATCTTAGCTTTCTAATGGTGTATTTCACTTTCTCCTAGGTAGTATAACTTTCCTCTAATCTTTGAATAAAGTTGTTCACTTCTTTTGTGTTCACCCTGTATTTTAATTGAAGCGCAAAAATTAAGCGCGAGTTTGTTGCCATGTCAGTCAAAAGTCAGGTATGAGACTGAATACGAGGTTTTTTGTAAGTGGAAAAAAGCCAAAAAATAAAGAAGACGATGACGTGCTTCTGGTTTATTTATCAGAAAAAATCAAAGCATGTTAAACCTAATACGTTATGGAGTAGATTTTCAATGCTAAAAAAGCTGGCTTGCACTTAAGGAAAATGTAAATATTAACAGCTTGCCTAAAACGATTGCTTTTCGAAAGTGACAGAATGTTGGTTACCAACCAAAAAAGACGAAGACACTTACATCAGATCAAGTGGCGCAGTTCTTAAACGAAGCTCCAGATGAGGAATGGTTACTAATTAAAGTTATCACAATACTTGGGATTTTTGGTGCGTGCAGGCGAGATGATCTCATACGGCTTACATTGGGCGATGTTGAGGAACGGTCGTTTGTTGGTGTTGTTTTACGTGATGTAAAAACTCACAACCCAAGTTCATTCACAATTGGTGCTGTACCAAGCAAAATTGCAAAGAGCAAAAAGCAAAAAGTTCCTTCGTCTAAAAAACCCACAAGACTACACAAGTCATTGTTTACGAAGAACATCAGCATCGGTGTTAGTAGAAGGTGGTGGAGATATATTAGCCCTTAAAATGCATGAAGGATGGAGATCTTCAACAACAGCGGAAGGCTATATCGAGAACTCTGTAAATAGAAAAATAGAAGTGTCTAAAAATTGTTTAAAGACGTCACTGTTACAAGTCAAAGTCTAGGCGTACATGACAATGAGGAGTTAATTGACCACACACAATCAGAAACTACGCCATTATCTTCCAAATCAGTAGTAAATAACTCTGTGGGTGAAACCCATCTGTCATTGAGTCAGAATTCACTTTTAAGTAGAGGGATAAATATTTCACATAATACTAACTGCAAAATCAACATAACTTTAAGTAATTCCTAAGTAGTCTGTGTTTGAACCACAGGTAGGCCTGTATTACCTACCAGTATTGTTCTAGAATTTCAATAGCACGTTAAGTTACAAGTTGTAAGGCCTACTATATCATACTAAAATGTTAGCCTACGTTATGTTAGTTGAAAAATTGAACAACAGCCTACATAAAATTGTGGTCAATTTGAAGTAGGCCTACTTTATAAAATAGGGCTACATGCATTATTATGTTAGAAACAATAAGTAATGCTCTTGTTACACTTTAAAATAAGTTAGTTAACCTTATGTTTATATTCTTGTTCAGCTCGTCCTCCCGATCAATTTGATTACCCACATGACCCGTTCCCGAAAAAGACAAAATCTTTTCCACATTTTCGGCCATATTTTAGTTAATTTTTGACGGATCATAAAAATTATTGTATATTCTTGTTCACCTCGGCCCTCCCGATCAATTTAATAACACACATTCCCGGAAATTTTTTTTCGCATTCTCGGCCATATTTTACTTATTTTTCATCGGATCATGAAAATTATTATAGGTATATTCTTGTTCAGCTCGCCCTCCCGATCAATTTGATAACACACACATGACCCATTTCCCGAAATCGTTTTTCGCATTTTCGGCCATATTTTACTTATTTTTTATCGGAGCATGAAAATTATTATATATTCTTGTTAAGCTCGCCCTCCCGATCAATTTGATTACCCGCATGACCCATTTCCGAAATAAAAATCTTTTTCGCATTTGCGGTCATATTTTAGTTCATTTTCATCGGATCATGAAAATTATGGCATATTCTTATTCATCTCTCTCACCCGATCAATTTGACTACCCATATGGCCTATTTCCAAAACAAATTACATTTTTTTATTAAATTGCAATATATTATGATTTTAAAGTGTGTAAGTTTTTCTGTGTAGTATGATGGAAAATATCGTACGTCACACGGCCGAAAAGTATTCCCGTACTCGCATGACAATCCCGCACCTGCCTTGCGGCTCGCGCGGGAACTGTCATGCTCGTCCGGGAAAACTATCTTTCTGGCCTAGTAACGTAATATACTATTTCGATTCCAATAATTTTAACCGTTCAACCTGAAAAGGGTGTTTAAAATGGCAATGAAAATTTCATTTTACTGAAGCCTCTTCATGAATTGGGTTTATAAATTAATCTTTTACGCCCTCCATCTGCGCCAACTGGGAAAAATATATCTTGAATACATTAAAATGTAGACTATTGTTTGGACAGAGTAGTACTCACTAACATCAAGGGTTCGTTACTCGAAAATATGAAAGACTAATTTAAGCTGCTTTAGTTCGTTAATATAACCAAAAATTAAATACAAAATATGCTGTGCTTCATCTGTGATACAACTCTTAATGTTGCCAATGTAACTAGTAATCAGAAAATTAGATAGTTAAAATCCACATTTCAAGCCCCTGAGCTGCGTTATGATTAAATTAACTTATGAACTTTGCATTCGTCATGCAGCTTCTGGTTTTGCAACAAACGTTGCGGCGTTTTGGCATTAATATACCATCTTCAGACGGCAACTTTCAGCCATAAGACGTCGTTAAAACATAAAAAAGTTACTAAAAACACACACATCACATGTATTGTCTGTGATGTGTGTGTTGCATAGTAACTTTATTAATGTTTTAACCACGCTTTTGGCTGAAAGTTACCGTCTGAAGAAAGCATATTGATGCCGAAACGGCCACATCGTTTGTTAAAAAACCAGGAGCTGTATGACGAAGATAAATTTCATAAGTTAATTAAAGTAGACGAGGAAATAATTAGACTAACCCTTAAGTTAACTAGCTGATCAACCGGGTTTCACCCGTGAAAAAAACAGAAAAAAACTCCCCGGATTAATGATTTAAATATATAGTGAGTGGTATTTGGCAAATACATAGTATATTAATATGAGAGACAGGGATGAATGAGACTACTTGATAATATTTTACACACTCTTCAATAGCAAATTCGGCGGGCAAATATTAAAATTTATATACAGCTTGGTTTTGAGCAGTTTTATTAAATGTGGTCGGTGAAATAAGTTTGAAGGCCAATATTTTACAGTGAAATTGTATATTGTCCATTTTCCAATTAAATAAATCAATTACTGGTTCAATGATTTGATTTCAACCTTTTTTTAAATTTACAGTGGTTATCTTAACTATTACTAAATTAAAAGGATCTTACTTGAATTCTGGGGTATCGGCACTGAGCTAAATCCAAATACTGCAGGATTCAAAGATTTAAAAGATTTATTCGACCATTCGGTACAAGTACAATAGGCCACGTCCTTAACTTAATTACAAGATAATAGAATGAAAAACTCTTGACTAACAAAAGCAGTCCATGTAAAAAGTCCATGCTTCAAACCATGCAGCAAACCAGTCCAAGGTAAAAAAAAATCAGCACTAAAAAAACCAAAACAAAAAAATTAAATAACATTTAGAAAGCAAACCAGCATGCTCATACCTCAGAGACAGCCCTAGTTCAATTCAAAACAATATTCAGTCAGTCTATATCGCACGTAAAGTGTCCAGATTCGCATTCCAAAATTCCTGTAGGCTATAGAATGGGTTTGCAAGCAGCCAAGTCTCGTCTGTAAACAAAAACCAGACTGAAATAATAACTGGTAAAAATAAGTGTTCATAAAATAAAAGGAGAATAAAACTTTCCAAAGATTCAAATCTAAAACAAATTAATGAGAATATGTTACAACATGATTTACTAGGGGCAAATATAATAAAATTCTTATGAGAAAACAATTGCTTTACGTTCACAAATTAGCTAAACTCAAAGAATAATTAAATTTTACAATTCAATTACAAGTATTTACATACATATTTTTTAAACTAAGAAATCGGTTCAATTTTGTTACTGTCATCTAGTGCATCTCAGCACACAATACACGATTTCGTGCAGAAAATCCTGTTCCTTGCATGCAGAGTTTGACACAAATACAAATTAAATTAAATTAGGATTCGTCGGGATTAGTTTAGTTCTCTAATTTCCCCATATGCCTGTCCAATTTCGGACTGCCCTTAAAACAAGCTGGCCCAGGGGATATATTTTTGTAAACTGAATCTATTACATGTTTTATAAGGGTATTTATTATTCATCACTAATTTCACCACTAATAAAAAGGTACAAGACGGTTACTAATACCTCGCAAGTAATAATAGGAAGCATACACTGTGTAATGTATCTGAAATATTTTGATTTAGATTTTTGCGGACATTTGCCATCACTGATTAGTAAAAAACAAGTTTCACGACATATCTGAAATATCAAGATATCGTCAGTCGTGTAAAAGAGGGGCTTTCAATTCAGCAATGCAGTAAAAAAGTAACAGTCTGCAATAAGTAAAACCCCGATTTTCGATTGCTGTAAATGAAGAACGTGCCTGTAATTTCAATAAATCGAGAAAACATGTTTATTTGGGTCAACTGCTTTGAGCCTAATCTTATTAATTCCCGACCAAGTTATAGAATTCGTTTTTAACTTTTAAATAAACTTAATCTAGATTACCATAAACCTGGTTTAAACTTAGAATTGTGGAAACGGCCCTTAATTGTGAATAAAAATTCTACACAAGCTATATTAGCTAAATACAATGTTTTAAAAATGTTGTTTCCCCTTGTTTAGTTTTTTTTTATATGACAAACAGATCACCTTTGGGGAACGATACTATCTTAACCCAAGATGTCTTTTGACAATATCAGAAATTTTGGGTGTCCCTCATAGGGGGATTCAGGGAAAAACTCGAAATTTTCAAATAAAAACCCCTTTTGACCCTTAATTTTAAAGAGTTTTCAAAAAATAGGCGAATGGTGGGAGGTTTCTAACGTTTTTCTATCCAAACTGGAAGCTTGTCAAAGTTTTGAATATAACTTGTTGTTGAAACCTGGCGTATAAGAGTTTTGGAGTTTTAATTTCACCTTTTGTGACTTAAAAACTGAAACGACTCTTAAAAAAATTCATAACATGAAAAAGTGGCCTCTTTTAGTCATATTTAAAAATTTAAGCGTCCCGTAAAATTGGAGGGTTTTGGTGGAAACTCAACATTTTTAATGTAAACCTCTTTTGAGTTTCCCCTTATTACAAAGCGCTTTTTATGTTATTCTGTTTTACGAAGGTCTTTAAAATGAGGGGGTCACTCAAAAGAGGTTCATTTAATAGCTTTTCTTCATGAGTCATTTAAGTTTTTATTCACCAAAGGTGAATTAGAACTCCCAAAGTCTTAGACGCCAGGTTTCAAGAATGAGTTGTATTCCAAACTTTAACAAGCTACCAATTTGGATAGAAACACGTTAAAGCCCTGCAACCTCGACCATATGCTTATTTTTTTAAAGCTCTCTAAAAGGGGTTTGCATTTTAAAATTTTGAGTTGCCCCCTAAATCCCCATTTTTAGAGGACACCTAAAATTTCCGATAGCGTCAAAAAGTTGTTTGGGTTTTGTTAGTATTATTCCCCAAAGGTGAATTGTTTGTCTTTACAAACAAAAATGTTAAAGAGGGGGACGGACCTTTTTTTTCACACTTTACATTTTATATTGAATCCCCAATCAGCGCAACTAATAGTTCTGTATCATTTTGCATTTACAAGACTAGCTTAATCCTTAAAGGTAAATTGTCTGAATGGAAAAATTGGCAGTGTTACCCTTACGTTTTGCTATAAAAATAAAAACCCGTAGCCTACCTTGAAGAAGATTTAATGCATTTTTTAATCAATATTCACTCACAAACATGAAGACAGGTTACGCGTTACAAGCGAAAGTACGGAGTTTTAGCGAATTTCCCCTATAGGGAAGAAGCTATTACCGTAGGTCTCATGGTAAGACTAAGCCCAAGACCATGACAACTTTTCGTTTTGGGGCCCCCCGAAGCAAAAAACACCATTAGTTGGAATTTTTAGGTATATATGTATATATATAAATAACTATATATATATATATATATATATATATATATATATATATATATATTGATAAATGAAGATCACTGATGAGGGCTACTATTAAATAAGTAATTAAAATTAACATGAGTACCCTGTTTTTATAAATGATTTTATTCGCACTAACGCGTTTCAACTATAATATTATATTTATTATACTGTAGTCATTTATTATTCAACTATAATTTATTATAGTTGAAACGCGTTAGTGCGAATAAAATCATTTATAAAAACAGGGTACTCATGTTAATTTTAATTACTTATTTAATAGTAGCCCTCATCAGTGATCTTCATTTATCAATATATATGTGTTATTTATTTTATATATATGTGTGTGTCTGTAAGCACGATAGCGGCCGTAAAAATGGTCCGATCTTTATGAAATTTGGTACAGACGTGTAAAGTTGTAATCAATTGGACGGGTTCGTAAACCAGCCTAATCGGATCACCAGAAGGGGGGGGGGGGGGGTAAAGTGGGATAAACCCCCCAAAAATGGGGGTTTTGCGTTTTTTACACGGAAAAATTTAAGTGGACCAATTTTTGATTTCACCATTGAATTTAGCTCAAAAAAACAAACAATTTAATACTTTGAATTACTGCTCTATGTTCATTGGTTGCCGAGATATTGAAGGTGGTAAACACAGTATGTTGTCCCAATGTTAACCTTATGGGAAATAAGTAAAATTCTATATCTCGCTTATTTCTCAACATATCTTGATAAAACTTGGTAAATGGCTTCTTCTAGTACAGATCTACTAAATATTGAATTAAAACCACCCAATTTTAATATACCTGTAGCAGCAAACCTGCATACTCATTCCCTATGTTATTCTTATGGAGCTTACAAAAACAGTCAAATCTCGCTATGTTGGATTGAAATATGTTGTTTTGCATTTGAAATTCGCTGAGTAAGCAGGTCTGCTGCAACGGGAGTATTTATTTTTGTCATTTTGACAATATTGTCTCATGAAATTCTATCGTCAAACGGAATATTTGAATGCAGCACCCAAAAAAGCAAATGAAAAGGAACATCAAAACCATCCATAACTTTTCCGCTAAGGGCTTCCTTCATTGAACTACAGTTTCATATTGCTTTTGTGACAGGTCTAATTTTTTTCAATGATTTAGAGTAAGTACGGATGAGTAATTAATTTAATTTAACGTTCTTTAAATTTGACGATTAGCTATTCGTCATTAATAATCTTTTATACAAACAAGTTTATTACTTCATGGCAATGTCTTATTTCGGTTTACGAGGCGTTAACATTTAAAGGTTTTTATTTACTTTTTTACTTGATATTTAATGTTTTCCATGATGTCATCTGACTTGAGAGTGTCAACTTTCACCTTCTGTGGAGGGCAAGGGGGATTATTTTCACTGGAACTGTGGGGTTTGGCCGAATCTGGTAAGTTGGTCCGCCACACCAGCTATTTAGCCCCTATTTTTAAACAATTTCCTCGTTTATTTCCTCTGCAATGTAACTAAAATCATGGGATTCTCCACAGGATTCTTTACATTATGTAATAAATGATATTCGGATCTGAGTATGAGTGATATGGATTGGTTCTGTACCGCACCCCGGCTCCATACACAGGTGTTTTCTCATGTTTGGAATCAACCTCAATTGTGCCATACTAGCAGATAGCCCGCTGAAAGGATAAGAAATATTTAGTTTAATTAAACTTTTTGTAATGTGCACTTTATACAGATTACCCAACATCAGGTTACCTCAAAGTCTTCTGAGGTAGACCGCGTGCTTATATCGAGTTTCAAAGCCGTTTCGGAGACGTTGCAGTTCTCCATCTTCAGAGCGCACAACACCAATTATTGTACAACTGCAACGTCTTCGTAACGTCGGCTTTGAAACTTGACATAAGGACGCGGTCTACCTCAGAAGACTTCGAGTCACCACCATGAAGACGTCCATGGAATCCTTGACCTTTTATTATTACTAAACAGACTGATTGATTTTAATCTATAATCTCAACAAAAGGTTTTAGGCGTTTAATTACACTCCCAAGGTTAATTATTGATTCTACTCCAGTGATTTGTTTTCAGCGAAATGAAAAGGTTAAAAGTTTCCTTTAATGGATTTTTACTTTTTCTTTGAATGATATGAATTGGCTACCATTTGCTAAAACATTCGTTTAGTAAAAAGATTCTTGATTAATTTTCTGTTTAACTTATAAAATTTGCGATCGAATTGTTTAATTAAAAAATATCATTACCTTTTAGGTGTTTTAGCTCAGACTTTTATTGCACCGCACTGTCGTCTGTTTCCTGTCGGCCAATTCGACTCATTAGAATATGAGACATATGAAATAGAACAGATGTAAGTGACAATATATAGCGCAAAGGACGGATTCTAGACCTGGCATCTGAATTAAGTTATTTATTTGGTGTTTTTTTTTCTCTCAAACACTTTAGTTCGGCAGCCATTTTAGTTTTCAAAACTTATTTTCTAAACATATTAAGGGCCCGTAGTTGAGTTTTGTTTCTCATACGCTTGCCGTAACTGGAACTCTGAAATCTGAGTTCGCTGTAGTATAGTGACAACTGAAATCTGATGTCTGTCTGTACCTGATGAGACGAAATACGTCGAAACAGCAAGTCATCCACTGTCGGAGCATCTGCTCCTTTTGCCAGCTGTGCTTTCGCCAGCGGCAGCAGCATAGCAGTGCAGGTGGTGCCCACGCTACCATAGCTCGCGCGGGGCGCACTTTGTTTTTGATAACGCAGAACAACCCTGTAGGAAAACTGCTTGTGGAGACCGAAAAAATGTTAGCTCGACCATGACATGTGGTTCGCCAGCACAGGTAGCATTGATAACCAACAGGTCATCGAGCGTGATTGGCGGCTTTGCCTCTCACTTGACTCTGGTCCACTGGTGTACGTGTGAGTCCAAAATGTCAAGCTCCACGGGTCTGTACGGGAGTCCCCATCCACACACAAATTACTTTATGTGTAGCACGGAGTACCGTTGAACCGATAACGGAAAAGGCTCAGATGAGCCGCCGCTTACGTTTCTTGGTTGCGTTTCGAGATGTCTGTCTCTCGTCAGGTGCGCGAAAAAGCGCACGACGCATGACAAGGACGGAGAAATCCGAGAAGTGTCTGAAGAGATGGACTAGATGTTAGTAGTATCGATGTTATCGGCAAGGACTGAATTCGTAGTTGAGTTTTGTTTCTCCTACACTTGCCGCAACTGAAACAATGAAATCTGAGTTCGTTGTAGTACAGTGACAGCTGAAATCTGCTGTCTGTCTGTCTGTACCTGATGAGACGAAACACGTTGATACAGCAGGTCATCCACTGTCGGAGCATCTGCTCGTTTTGCCAGCTGTACTTTCGTTAGTGGCAGCAGCATAGTGTGCTTTGTTTTTGATAACGCAGAACAACCCCGTAGGAAAACTGCTTGTGGAGACTGAAGAAATATTAGCTCGACCATGACATGTGGTTTGCCCGCACATGGTAGCACGGATAACCAACAGGTCATCGAGCATGACCTGTTTTATCTAAAACAAAGCGCGCCCCGCGTAAGCTAAGTTAGTGTGGGCACCACCTGCACTGCTATGCTGCTGCCGCTGGGGAAAGCACAGCTGGCAAAAAGAGCAGATGCTCCGACAGTGGATGACTTGCTGTTTCGACTTGTTTCGTCTCATCAGGTACAGACAGACAGCAGATTTCAGCTGTCACTGTACTACAGCCAACTCAGAGTTCCAGTTACGGCAAGCGTAGGAGAATCAAAACTCAACTACGAATTCAGTCCTTGCCAATAACATCGATGTGACTAACATCTAGTCCATCTGTTCAGATATTAAGGGCATTAGGCCATGAAACGTGTCATGAATATTCTTAAAAGGCTCTAGATGGGTACTGAGGTAGAATTTTGAAATGTTTTTTCTCAAAGGGATAGATTAAGATAAAAATTATAAAATCGTAAATGGATGCCTTTTTGGTTTTTAGGTCTACGATTTATCCAATAAGGATCGAAGGTCTCTTGAAAATTTTCAAGAGACAGAAATATACAAATTCCATTTGCTAATAGAATAAACTATACAAAACGATTACAGTTATCTACTGTATATTTGTCAGATACAGTACCACTCACACTCGCGTTGTACTGGTCACCCGAAGTAATCAAACTAGAATCTCAAAACTCTGCATGTATATTCCATTCTAAAATTCCGTTATTTTTATAAAGGTTCTACTAAAATAAGGATTTAAGAATTAAAGTTTTAGGAGGGTTTGCGTCCTGGCCGAGGACGATTTAAGCGAGTTTAAAATAATATGCTATTTCTCGCCTCCAGCTGGTGAACAATTAATCCAACTTCTATGTGATTGAAAAATAATTTGGGAAATTATGTTTCCTTATTTGTTACATTAATTTTTCTATAAGCCAATCCTTCTTTCGGGCGCATCTAAAACATTTAGAGAATATTTGGGCCAAGTTTCATGGCCGAAAGCCTTTTGGTTTTTGAAAATTTTGATCAGTGAGTCAGTCATTCAGACCGTCTGTCAACGGGTTTTAGGTTTTATTGGCACTATTTCAATGATTCCTTTCTTTTGTTCTCACATGGTGAACTTAATAATAACAGCCTCACGCTGTATTTGAGGATAACAAAAGCAATTGTTGTACGAGGCTAATTGAAATCCCTGCATGTAAACACTGGCGCCCGGTGACCGTGTTCACTGGCCGCTGCAATCCGATGTAAATTCGAATGAATTCAAAATAACCCTAACAGTATGCTAAAAAATTAGAAATATTAAGTTTATTTATAAATTACGGATTATTTCAAAAGAAACTATTCACTTGATATAGTAAAACGAATTTTAACAGCAGAAAAAATCCATGAAACTTTCCCTTTCTCATTAGTTTTTTTTCCTGTTAATACTAATAAGCGATAATTCTTTCTTTAAGCCTAAATTACAGTAATAGAGAAATAGAAGGGATAACGTCTCGCTTCAATTGTAAAGGGACTCAAACAAACAAAGATAAATAAACACAACAGAATAAAAAAACCGACGCTCAACAAGCTCTTATGGGGCTTGGTTTTTTAATATTCCACCAATTGACAGAATAATATAGTCATACTCTTTTTGATGAATGGTCTATTTAGATTGGCAGTTGCAATGATAGCTCAATTAGCGAACAACATCCCGTATAGGCCATTGAAGCTGTTTCATCACCAGCTTATTGTTGCACTAATGGACCGAAGCGCATGTTGCGGATAGAATTAACGTAATTTTGATTTGCTTGACTCGAAACTGACAATTAATTATTTCTGTGAAATCCCAAATGATTAAATCTTCTGTCTAGTCCTGATAATCACTTTAGTATAAGATCTAAACGAATACTTTTTAGAGGGTGTGTTCCTACTGTCAGCACAAATAAAAAAAAAATCCTACTCCGTCGGATCCAGGCTGGAGGATGTGTACTGAGAGCTCGGGCAGGCTGTGCCCAAAGGCTTGCATTGCAGGGGAGATCTAAGATGAGGCAGATGTATCAGGAGGGTTTCAGGACCCTCTTTTGCATACATCGTACCACAGTTAAATTTCATCCCATTATCACTCGTTATCCTCGTTTAATTTGTTTTTAAAAGTCAGTAAACAAGTTCGACGTACTTCAAGGGGGATGCATTGCATATGGCGGGTGCAATATGTAAACCTCTCCTTCCCAACTCATGGCTGACTTGGTAAATGCAACTGGTCGTCTAGCCGGGTGTCTTACTTTAAGTGTAGCAAGACGTTTTTTATTTACATCCAGTACAAATATTACCAGCAAATCTGTACTTATCTGTACAATGTTTCGATTTGGTCGGAATTTGTTGGGTCGATTCACTTTTTATGCCTACAATTCCTGGACTAGATGAAAAAATGTCCATGGAATTCTCGAAAATTAACATCAAACAGTTTTACTAATATCACTGATTAGAATTTACAATAACTAGAGATCGCCTACGGTTGATGTTCAACCTGGAAATATTTGAGTTCGGTTTAGTTTTTTTCTCATTGCTCCAAAAGATGTGACTGCATTTGTTTACTTGTTGTTATTCTTTAACCAACATTGCAACTAATAAAGCCAATTTTTTGTAATTTCCAATTCATTTTCTATAATTCTCTAAATTATTGTAAATTTAAATGAAATTGTGCACATCTATAGGAAATTGCTTTTCTAAAGGGTGCTTGGATATTTGATTCGTTGCACATATACTGACAAAAAATTATCACAAAAAACATACTTGCCTATTATTAAATGAAATAATGCAGTGATGGAACGGGGCAACTCAATAAATCCTAAGTAAAACAAACGCGGACAACAGACGAGAAGGGCTTTTGATAAAGTTATAACTTTAGTAGAGCAAAGAAAATCTTTGAGTTATTGTACTAGAAGATGTTCTTATTGCAGCAGTCTTCTGTGAAGTAAGAGGCTGCTTTAGCTGTCTTCTTTGAAGTAGAATATGAAATAATCCTTGTCGAATTGTTTTAAATAAACTCATGCTGCATTAAAAATTATTCAACGTTGATGTTTATATGTCTTTTAACTCAACATGTATGTTAGTAAATCATATTTAAACTTAATTGCCTTTATATTAATCGTTTGGATCCAAAACCCCATGTGGGTTTTCAAAGCCCAAATGTAAATAATTTTTATTTTGTAAGTTCTTGTTTTTGCAAGCACTGCAAACTATTTTTTTTGTTTCGTAAAATACTTAACAAAAAAAATTATGTGCGACGCAGGCACATGATGTCGATGTTAATGTATATATTAACACAAAATGTTTGATATTTTATGATACGCTTCTTCTAAAGTGAGTTAATCAGAACAGTAATTCGAAGAATTTTATACACAGAAATACAAATCTTTGAACACTAGCTTTTTATTAAAAATATAATTGTTAGTGTCCAAAACACTTATTTCACTCAGAAGCGGTCCCCAAAATTTTTACTTGAACTTTGGCCCAGTCAAAAAAACTTAATGGCCCAACCTGGCAAAAATTCCGTTCATTTTGAAACTTTGTACCTAAGTCCTGAAAATATGTAGCCAGCTCTAGTAGCAATTGACGGAATCAGGGTACTTTTTTTGTTTTTCGTAAAAATCTTGAAACAACAGATACCCCCATCTTACAACAAGACTGGGGGGACCTCCCCGGAGTTTTTTCTCCGGGTTTTTATTCGGTTTTCCCTTCAAGCTGGTTTTTGAAATCGCTTAAGCGATTACTATTTAACATGTCTGTACCAATTTTCGTTTAGATCAGACCATTTTTACGGATTCTATCGTGTTAACATTGAAAAACCACTTTGCCGCTATTTTTCTAGTATGGCGGCATTTTCCCAAGGGTGCCGAAGTTGCACCCGGCAGATTCGTAATCAGCGTAAAAAACTGTGTTCGAATCAGAGAAAAAAAGTTGTCCACCCACATTTCCAGGTCATCGTAAATTACAATGGGTTGGTACCCAGACTATTAATATATTGGGTATCACCCAGTTTAAAACCTTAGTTAATGAAACGAATATTGGCACCCAGTATTATATATAACGACTACGTACCTTCCTCATTCAGTGTAGTGATTTTAATTAGTTTGGGAAGATCTGGCCCAAGATTTGGACGTGGATGCAAATATCAAGAAATAGACCAGTGACATGTATTACTAAGACTTCTTATTATAGTGATTAATATAGTAACGTAAGCAGATAACAGATAATCAATTATTAGTTAAACACATGTTTTAGGAGAAAGTTTTGCATAAATATTACTTATGTATAAGCTACTTAAAATAATAGGTTTTTTGTTGAAGTATTGGTGGTTTGATTTATATTGCTTTATGTTAAATCTTGCCTCATCTAAAACTCACCAAATTGAGGAAGATTTATTTCAAGGTTCAATCTCTAACCATCGGTAAAATCAAGAGTTTCTTCTTTATTAAAACCTTCTTGCATTATCACCAGACAACCCTCTCACTAATAATAAAGAGCAACACTTCACTCATTTAGAAGACTTATTAACGTTCATATATGCACCCAAATACCTTGAACATAAATAAATTTGATATAATGCCAATATATGTGTTATAGTTGTCTTTTTAAACCGAAGTCGCACTAAAGTACAGTATTACTTTGTGTGTTATGTTTATCTTAAAAAATTAACTTTTCCCAAATATACCCAATTCAATATTTATCCAATTTATAAATAAAGTCATATCTAATCTTTTAATCTTAAGTTTGCGTTTTCATGTGACTGAAGTTTTATTTACTGAATTCATCGGTCTAAAAACCTGGTCTTAAACATCGGTCTTCCTTAAAACTGGTGGAAAGTAAAATCTTTCATCCAGTCTTTTTTTAAAACGTACATAAGTAAATAAATTGTGCTTAACAACGAGGTATACTGAATCATCCATCGCCCACTTAGTATTTGACTCTTTATTCATGTAAGAGATTTTTGTTCATTGCATTTAATTTTAATTCAGATTTTAAACCCATCCGTACAGGAATATCCTCTAAGCCAATGCAAATATACTAGTGAAATTACTTATTCCAATAAAATATTATTGTTACTATTTATAAACTTTGAAACCTGGTAGAATAATCTGGAAGGTTAATTGTGAAATTGTGCTACTTTTGGACGGAATACATGACAATTAATGTGTTACTATACGGATTTATTTCCACATTATGTTTTCTGACTAAGGTATTTTATTTAGTAAACGCCGATTGGAAAATACGTTTGGTGAGTACTAACTAACGATATTAATTTACTGGTATGGTTAATATCAAGTGACTTCACTTTTACTTGAAATGACGACCTACCTACCTACCCAGGTTGGTATTTTAAGCCAAGTATAAGAGGCTTGATCCAGGCCTTCCGTAAACCACATCGGCTAAAACTGACGTAGACATACTTCCTACCATGTTATTCTTAATACCATATGATTGTAAAATATGTTACAAATATAAGTAGTATTTTAAAAAAGTTGTCAATAGGTTTTATTTCGCGTTTGCGAGGAACAGGATGTTGAGTGTTGCGTTAATGAGTACACAGTGCAGTACTCACGGACACAATTTGTGCTGACAGTAGGAACACACCCTCTAAAAAGTATTCGTTTAGATCTTATACTAAAGTGATTATCAGGACTAGACAGAAGATTTAATCATTTGGGATTACACAGAAATAATTAATTGTCAGTTTCGAGTCAAGCAAATCAAAATTTCGTTAATTCTATCCGCAACATGCGCTTCGGTCCATTAGTGCAACAATAAGCTGGTGATGAAACAGCTTCAATGGCCTATACGGGATGTTGTTCGCTAATTGAGCTATCATTGCAACTGCCAATCTAAATAGACCATTCATCAAAAAGAGTATGACTATATTATTCTGTCAATTGGTGGAATATTAAAAAACCAAGCCCCATAAGAGCTTGTTGAGCGTCGTTTTTTTTTATTCTGTTGTGTTTATTTATCTTTGACAATGGAGCGGTAACCTCCCAAGTATTACATGGTGAATGAGAATGCAGGTTTGCTGACAATGTCAGTACATCCTGAGCGCGCAACACCAACTTTACGAGGTCTAGTCGCGCGCCGTGTTTTCAATGATTCTAATGTGCTTAAATTGATTTTTTTGCTGTGCTTGGATTGCTTTCAAAAAGTCAAGAAGTGTTTCTGTAGTTCTAGTAATGTCGACGAAATCTGCAAGATGGATTCTTTAATTAACTATGTATGAAGGATATGATTATGGTCTGAGGCAGACCGAATCCCACTTCGGGGATTGCAAGATAACTGCAACGGACACAGGTTTCTTAATCATTTTTGTTAATTAGTATGTTTCAGTTGAAAGAGCTTGACCAACGTATTATATTGTTGGATAGTGCACAATAACTTCTGAGATCGTGCTTCTTAGAGTAAACAGTGGATGATTGCGACTGCCTCATCAAGGAATGTTCATCACGTGTCTGACCGCCGGAAATATTTACTTTACCCTTGCAATAGAAACCATTATTTGAGCTGGTACATAAAGGAATACAAAATCGCCATTACTCATTAAAATACCGCAGAAAAGTTTAGAGTTAATAGTTTTATCACTGATTACCTTCAGTGATTGTTAAGTCAACGGTTTAGTTTTACTCACCCTCAATAAAGTAACTCAAGTTCCCTTTAAACCTTATATTTTTTATTAGGTAAAAGCGGATTTATCTTCTCACATTGTTCAAATTACTGAAACTGATGTGGAGTGTGTGTTTGTATCCTTATCCTGCCAACACTCCACGCTGCTTGTTGGTGCGGTATACATCCCCCCAAAGCAGCCTAGCTCTGAATATGACTCTTTCTGTGAAGCAGCCATTGAAGCCGCTGCATCAAATTCTAACATTCGAGACATTTTGCTTTTAGGAGACTTCAGTCAACCTCATACCATATGGCACGAACTGGATCCCATAGCATCATGCGAATCCTCCCAGCAGTTAATTGACCTATCTCATATACTACAAATATACCAAATAAATCGTATAAGGAATAACCGTGATGTTATCCTAAACTTGATTTTCTCCAGCTCATCTCAGGTTGCAATTACTCATTCTTCTGAGATCTTGGTGCCTCCTGATGTTACCATCCACCTCTTGATTTCCTATATCTTCTACACGCCCAGTCTGCTAAGATTTTCTATAATGTTCCTGACTTTCAAAGATGTAATACTCCGGCGGTTCAGGATTGGCTGCAAAATGTTGGTTATCCAATTATTGAGCCAAATTCAAACGTTGATGATATTTTTAATGGTTTCTGCCATGCCTTGGAAAATGCTGTAATCATGAATACTCCCTCCAAAATTCAAATTTCCCTAAGTGGTTCAGCCCAGAATTAAAGAATTTGGTTATCCTTAAGAAGAAACTTCACCGTAGGTACAAAGAAACTCTGAGCCATGCCGCCTACGATGAGTTCTGTGGAATCAGAGAGCGCTGCAAGTACCTCACGAACATTTGCTACAACGATTACCAGAACGGTATTGAGTCATCTACTCCCAAAAATGTCAAAGTATTCTGGGCCCATATCAAAAGTCTCAAGGGTACCACTGACCCATCTCGTCTTAGCTACAATGACAAAGCTGCTGATGATCCCCGTGGCCAGTGTGAGCTGTTTGCTGAGTTCTTTGGATCGGTTTATAGTCAGGAGATCATTCAGCCCCCTGAGTATGATTTCAAGTCTAATTTAAGTATTTCATCCAATGCCTTTACAGCTCCAGATATCGAAAGTAAATTGAGAAGTCTTGACATCCACAAAGGAACCGTACCTGATAACATCCCACCTAGTGTTTTAAAGAACTGCTGTTCGGTACTAGCACCACAAATTACTATTCAACGCCCTGCTTGAAAAGGGAATTTTTCCCTCCAAATTGAAACGCAGCTTTCTTATCCCTATATTCAAGTCCGGCAGTCGTTTTGACGTATCAAATTACAGGCCAATCACTATACAATCCACACTTGCAAAGATTTTCGAAGGGCTCGTCCTCGATAAGCTCCAGTTTGCCTTTAAGCAAATAATTACTGATGAGCAGCATGGGTTCAGATCTGGGAAGTCCACTGTTACGAACCTAGTCTTAATGGAGAATTACATAGTGTCTTCGTTTATGAGTAACCACCAGGTCGACTGCATTCTGCTCGATTTCGCCCAAGCGTTCGACCGAGTCAACCATCAACTCTTACTGGCGAAGCTTAAAGGTTATGGCATTATGGAGCCCCTGCTGATGTGGTTTGAAAGCTACCTCTATCAACGCTCAGTGGTTGTTCGACATCAAAACTGCTTATCAGAACCCTTCATCACAACCTCAGGAGTTCCTCAGGCGTCGCATTTGGCACCTTTCTTATTCTGTCTATTCTTCAATGACATTATATCTTGTATTTCGTTTCGGTCATTGATTTTTGCCGATGACTTAAAAATATTCCTTGAAATTAAATCTCAAGATGATTGTCTTGTACTACAAGATACGATTGACTCGATTCGGAGCTGGTGCCTAGCAAATTACATGACTCTCAATGTCAATAAGTGTGCCGTTATAACATATAGCCGTATTTTCCACAATATAATATACAACTACGCTATTGATGGCGAAGAATTGAAAAGAGTGGCTAAAGTCAAGGATCTGGGTGTTATAATGTCTAGCAAATTAAGCCCAATTGAACACATTACCTATATCACCTCAAAGGCAAATTCACTTTTGGGTTTTATACTGAGATCCTCAAGAAGTTTTAGAACTCCTACCACTGTAGTGATCCTGTATAAAATGTTGGTGCTGCCGATTCTTGAATACGCCTCTGTAGTATGGTCGCCGTCCCAGACCGGGCACATCAACACCTTAGAGAAGATACAGAATATGCTAATAAGACTGATTGGAGTGCGCCTTGGCTACCAGTACAGAGATGTCCCAGTGCATGAATTGCAATCCCTCTTTGGCCTGCAATCACTTCAACTAAGAAGAACTCTGTACGATTTGATATTTTTGCACAAGATTGTTAACAATTCATTCGACTGCCCTGAACTGCTTTCACTTATTGATTTCCGAATACCAAGAGGGACAAGATCTGCTGACCTGTTTGGAAAGCGGCAGCTGCCCACTTCTTATGCTTACAATAGTGTCATTCCACGCATCCTCAGACATGGGAACGCTATTGCAGTCAACGTAGACTTCATTGGTACCTCTTCTGCTGTCTTCAAGAAAAATTGCTTGAAACGTCTATTAAGTCTTGAAATTGGTTCTAAGCCAACTAAATTATAGCACGTCTTGATCTCAAAATTGTCTAAATATTCACCATGAAATTGTTTAAGCCTATTGCATGTTTCTGTTTCTTATCATACTTTGCCAGTTGCTTGTTTGAAAATTTAGTTTGTAAATTAAGCTTGAATTTACTCACTGCTTAAAATCCATGTTTTTATGTTTTCTTTGCCTTTGCATGATGCATAAGAATACTAGTTTCTCTCTAAAAGACGTAGGTAATACATAGCATGCTTCTTTTTGCATTATATATTATTTATTTATAGTAATTAGTGAAACTAGTCTTGCATAGTTATGTATACTTTTGGTCATGCCATTAAATGTGTAAAAGTGTAGATTTCTGTCTTGTGAATTATCAATGTTTTGTGTTATAACAGTATGAAAGCATGTTACCATTGTTTATCTTGCCTTGTTTGCCACTTGCTGTACGCTAGTTTTTTTATATTATTCATACTATAATTTATTACATTATGTATTTTTCTTACTATACATTTTATATTACGGTGCTACTTGTATTTATAAGTCTTATGTTTTTGCACTTATACGTTTGTACAGTTTAAACATTGCATGTTGTACCTATTTATCGTAACTGCCAAAATTGTATTGCAACCGTATTGTATTGAAATGGTTATCCGTTGAAATAAATAAATAAACAAATAAATAAATAAATAAATAAATAAAATAAAATAATTTCCATCTGTTCACTAAAACAGGTTATGCATTGCAACGTTTCAGAACTATGTCTAGTCTAGTTAACCTTGATTTTAACAGTACATTATGACTTTTTGAGCTATAGATAGTTTATCATGTAGGCCTAAATTAACATTTTATGTCATTTAATAGAAATAATCAGTTTTATATTCACTTTAATTTGTCAAAAGTGTGAAATAGTGAAAGAAATGTAATGTCGTTGACTTACGGTATAGGTTAGACTATCCGATATCGTCGTTGTAAATAAGAACACAGAGTGTACTTTCATAATTAATTTGTAAATACTATGTTTATTTTGTAAAATAATTAATATTTATTAATTTTAAGTTAGAATAATCCATTTCACGATTTAATAGCAAAAATTGTAAAAGTAGGCGTAAGGAATGTTTACGTTTCCATTTATGATATGTAATAGTGGCAATCCTGTTCTAATAGACTGTTGCATCGGCTGTAGGGTGATCATATGATCATCCCCAGCTGATCGGTGCTATAAAAAGCGGGCAACTGCTGCAGGCCAAAACAGATTCGTCAATGGCTGACTGATACTGTGAGCACTCTGTGCTCACTATTGCATCTCCAGCAGTAATGGGTAGACAGTAGGTCCCCGAATTTGTTATTTGGAACGGTAGAGCCAGAGTCCCCCGTGTACACAATCAATTATGATTTGTTAGTTATAGAGCATTTAGCCACCAAGTAATAATTTTAATTTAATTTTAACGTTTTGAATTTTAGTATCAATACTGTTATCAAATTGTAAATCCATTTGTTATCTACGAAAGAATAAAGTCAGTATTATTAAAATATCCCATTTCTCCTCATTTAATAATTTAATATTTTAAAGTTTCAAAAGGTTGATCGAGTTGGAGAGTGTAAGACTATCATCGCTACATTAACATACGAAGATTGTTTAACCCCGACTGTCCGTTGGCGCGGCAATCTTAACACTACACTTCGGCATCGCTGTTGCATCTTAATCGATGCTGCGACCGAAAACATACAATTAGTGATACTTTACATTTTATGCACAAAAATTAAATAAAGGCTTACGCTTTTGCATCTTAATTGATGCTGCGTCCTTTATAACACTGCGCTTTCGGATCGCTGTTGCATCTCAAAGTAAGCTTTGACCGAATAAAGCACACAAATTACACACTTACATACAGAACTCACAAGTTAGGGCATCATTGATAGCCTATAAGTGGATTGTGCTACGGCAAAGAACTCACCCTTAGGTATATAAAGTTGAAATTTATTTAAATAAAATAAATACCCGATAATCCTTTCTCCCCCCCCCCCGTTGCACATCGTAGAATATACTAATATAATTCCGAGGAATAAAAATTATTGTTCTATTAAGTCACAAATAATTATGTTTTGCACCACCTGAATGTGCTACGCGAGAAAATTTAAAAATTTTTTTTTAGCGTAGAAACATAAAACCCGAATGATCCTCTAATTAAAAAATCAAATGAGCTATAATCATGGAATAATTCATCCAAAACAACGGGTTGAGTGTATAACATCTCTACAAAAGCGAAACAACAGAGAATTGTTGTATTGTTACAATAACACAATAACTGCCAATTTCATCACTACGTATTGAAAACCTAAATAGTCTGTGTTCTCCATCGTAAAGGTGTTATCAGCCAATACGCCGATAACCATCCAACAAATACGACCATTATTTATTTCTTGCTCTATTTTTAAGGGCCTTTTGACCAGACGATTTTTGTGTCCCGGTAAAATTATTGCAAGCAATTGCAATAATTTTCTCGTTGGGAATATTTCTCTGTTTCACTTCACCAAAGGAAAGTAAAGTTGAGATGCCTCTTTATTTTTCCCTTTGGAGGTTAAAATGAAAATAGGGGGAAAAAATTGCACAATTAGTTCAGTTATTTTACAGAGTTTTTTCGTAAGCCATTGTTTATTATACAAATGTTATCGATAATGAGATAAATTAACTAAGTTTTCTTAAAATATTAATGTATCCACAAATGTTGTAACGGATTGTTGTTTGAAATGTGGATAGCTATGTATATTGCTTACTGTTGAGATGACAAACTTATTATATGTACACTTACCTTAAAGATCAATTGTCGACAAGAACCTTGGTGAAAGAGCTTTTAGCTTTTAATTGTGTATACAGAGTATGAGTTACCTAATTTCACTAAAAATATTCTTAGTTAATTGATCTTTTTATATTTTGTGCAAAGCCTTTCGCCAATGCCCATCAGCAGATATGCTATAGCATTTAATCTAACCTAAAATATTCTCCCTTAAAAATTCTCCCTGCGCATTTATGCAAGTTAAGGAATAATTTTATTACTATCGAATGTACTGTATATTTAAAACATCCAACAAAAGCCTTAAGATTTACATGTGAATTATGTTAGGATACCTACTTGTTTATTTTTAAATCGTAATTATTTGAATTTTAGAAATTATTACAACTGTAAAAGTTGGAACATTAAACAATAAATCCTGACATTCTTATTTGCACTAACCAAGAAGGATGATATTAATTTAATTGGGTTTATTAGACAAAGGGAAGTGAGAGGTCCTTTGTTAACGTACAATAATCGCTGCCGTCGACCTCACTAGCAATAGAAATTCCTTCCAGAAGTAAATTGCTAGTAATTAATCCGATAGAAATTTCACTCTAAATCGTTTCCTTGCAGCATTTCTCAATGATTAAATTTAACATATAGTATCAATATATAATATAGCATAAATTTCCAAAGTATGTATGATAAATAAATCGGGTTTACTGTAATTGAAAAATACGAGTCAGAACTTATATTTTAGTTTTTCATTTCTCAATTTCAGAGGCTAATGGGGCCAGGTTGAACTAATTAATGTATGACCAAGTAATTGTGGTGAATAAGGATCGGAGCTGCCTGTAACGTCAAGTCTGAGGTAGCTACGAAACATTTGTATTGATATTATAAGGCCTGGCCCTCAGTTAAAATATAAAATGATATTATCAATATGTACAATCTCGCAAATTGTATAGCTGTTGTGCCCGATCTTCGCACGGTTAACCTGGAAAACTTGCAATAGTTCCCATGAAAAAAATACGACCATCCCAAAATGTGTACATAATATACACAAAAAGCCCGCTGGGTGAGGCCCAAGAGGAGTGAATTGCGTTAGAGGAGTGAATGTGCCTTTTTTGTTGCAGTGGTTCAAGATCTACATTCATTCGTGTAAACTTTCAGCCCGGTCGGTTCGGTGGTTTTTGTCCTTTCCACCACAGGTTTGGTTTTTGTCCTATCAAGCAGACAGACAGACTAAATCACATCTTATCTTCTTTATGATATTACAGATTTGGCATTTACATTCTCTATAATGTGATACATATATATTCGTATATTGAAATAAGGTATTCGAAGGGCGAGCAAACTTAAAGTCCTATCATGGACAAAACAATTACTTATTTGTAATACAGCATCACCTAAAAATAACAATAAAATATGTTAATTATTTAAAAATAAAAGGATGCTTAATGTAAAATAATACACTTAATAGATGCAGGCAACGTAGTATTTTGTTATAGTAGTTTACATTTTTTACTTATTTATACTCTTCTCCTAAATCGGTTTAGCTAAAATAAAAAGGCAATTTAATGGCAGAGGCGAACTGACTTGTGAGGAAGAAGGCGAATATCCCACACCTTGTACCATGAACTAATCTTCATCGATAATGTAAAGTTTGTCCTAACTTTATAATGAGTGTGCTCACTGCGAAACCCTTGTGCCGTGCAGATCTCTTACGTTACACTGTGAATGTTTTACTTCTATCTGGTTTGTAAGTATCAGTGACGAGGTATTTGTAATTTGGCAAAGTATAATAAAGCGGGTTGGGGTTCGGGGGTTAAGCTTCAAATTTAGTAAAAAAACACGATCCCTCCTGAAAAACTTCCTCTTTCCCCACGATTGAGTGTAGGGACAATAACTTTGTAATTTAGCAGAGTTATATTTTCCTATTATACTTATGATATTAAAATATAATCCAATATACAGTTTATTAAATATTTATCACAAAAACTATGGGGGAATAAAAATAAGCAAAACATTTGGGACATGTGGTATATATTTTTTACTTTTTAACAGTTGGATGAACTTAACGGAAACAACAGAGGTTTTAGCCATTGCCAAAAAAGAATGGTTGTAATTTTGAATTTTAAAGGCATTGTGAACATTTCCCGTACCACTTACGTTTTTTTCTTAATGAACCACTCCTTTTGCTGCTTTGGTCATAGACATGTATTCTGCCTCACCATATGTTGCAGCAATCTAATGTTCCTTCCCGTAACAAAAGTAGAACTCTTGAAAGTTTTGTATTTGATTTTTTGTATATTTATTTGAATTTTTATATGTATGACGAAGCCTATTGTACTAAAATAGGCCAAATGGCAAATAGGGCGCAAATGGCCTAGTAAAGGCTTATTGACTTATTGACGCATCCATTACGAACGATTTCAAATTAACATATGGAATGATACGTTGAAATTAGTAGAAAAACATTTGGCATCAACCTTTAGACCAGTTCTCAGCTATATAAGTACATACATTGTACTAAAATATTATCTAATGGCCTAGTAAAGGCTTATTGACTTATTGACGTATCCATTACGAACGATTTCAAATCAACATATGGAATGATACGTTGAAATTAGTAGAAAAACATTTGGGATCAACCTTTAGACCAGTTCTCAGCTATATAAGTACATACATTTACTATGTTAACCACATGTTTGAAAATAAGACCACAATATTTCCTTAATAAAACATTACCAATTGATTCTTCGGAAAAACTTGATATTCAATAAATTTACAATAAAAAAACAATAATAATAAATTAGATAAAAACTTTCTATTTATGGCCTTTTGAATATCTTTTACAAACATTTCATTTTTATTAAAAATAAACAACATTAGTACGTAATGAAACATATAATTAACTTTAAAAATGTCAGGTGGAGATCTACCACTAACCTCTGTAACGCCAACGGTGTGCAAAATTAAATTGGAATCCAGCACTGTAGTTTTACAAGATCAAGTTTGAGTATTGCAAAGAATGTCATACATTTCAAGATCGTAACGTATTTAAAAGTGATCATGTTGAAATAACCAATTAAACTTACTTCTATTTTTTCAAATCTAGGTAAAATGTATGGAGTATTGGAAGTGCTATTAAACGCGCAAATATTACGGACACAACAAATACGCAAGCGGAAGCAAATAGGGCGCTTCCCCACTGAGGGCCACTTGGCAAGGTGCAAGCCCTGCGACCCAGTAGAGCAGATTTACCACTGCACGTCACTTGCTAAGTATAAATTAAAACTAAATTAGAGTTTATTACTACTAAGCACATTGAGGCGCAGGGACAAGGAACAGAAGGATTTGGTAAAGTGAAAGTGGTCAACCCTGGGAGGATTGTTACCTTTGTAACTAGGACTGCGGTCTTGTTGCCAATGCTGCTCCTTGTAAGCACAAGAACAAGGCTTGCGTAATACCAACAAAGGTTCTGCGAGTTGTATTGTTTTTATGTACTAAGCTCTTTATACCCAGTTTAATATCTAAACAACTAACCTAACTGACAAACTATATGATGCAGTACACCTGAGTTTTTATTAGTTTTGTACGGTAGGCTAATTATAACTTTGTTAAACTATATAACTAGTCGTTTTGTGCTTGGTTTGTATAAATTCTTGCTGTGAAAATTATTCAACCTATTATTTATGCAGGTTATCCAAAAACAACTAATCAAAACTTCACCATATTTTTAAACTAGTAACAACAAATAGTATTAAGTAAAGAATGTCTAATCATATTTTGATTGGTTTCCAGTCTATACCTCTTCTTTTTAATTTTTGTAGTAGTGATTTAAAAAATCTGACAAACTAGGACTGTGACAAAGAAATATCTGTCAAAAATGTCGGTGACTGGTCACAGTGATATGAGATGCTACTGTGGCGCTCCTGCGGAGATACTTAAAACTGCTTGTAACGGGTCAAATTAGTAGGGGGGTATAAATTTACTGATTAATAGCTAGAGAAGGTGATTTGTCTTGGCTAATTAACTTAGGCCTAGCTATAAAAAGGGTAAAGTTACCTGGTGTAGGTTTAACTAGGTTGGGCCCTAGCCTAGGCCTTTGTTTGCCATAAGCCTAGCCCATCCTTTGGTTGGTCAACATTATTGGGCTGCTCATGAATAATGGTGACCGCGGTGAAATACAACCTAAATCACACTAGGTGCACTGCTAACCATTGCTGAAAGCCCATAAACCAAACACAAGGCTAACCTCTCTCGCCGGTGTCACAGCCCATAGTGTTGACATAAAGTTGATTTCATAAAACTTCATAGTTAAAACACTTGTGACACTTGTTGTTGTGAATATTTGCCCCCACTCTTGTCTGATTAAACATTAAAAACCCCTTTACGGTCATAATAAACATCGTCGCTGTTGCGCATGTCATGTTGTTGAGCAACATAATAAAATCGTGTTTGTTGAAGTGACAGACGACAAGACGATGTCAGCTGGATTGACAGCTGACAGTCAGCCAGAGGCAGTGGTGGTACATCACTCAATCGCAGCCATTGGCGATCAGATCTCGCTTCCTTGGAGGGGAAGTTTTGGAGGGATGAAGCCGGAGGATTAGCGGGTGGACGTTCGGTTCCTAGTTCTTGAACTGTGCGGTCGGGTCACTAGAGTTTGTCCGCGGTGCGATTCCATCACGACGAACATAGTCAGTGCTAGACGTCAGCTCAGGACTCTGTGATCGGCGTTTTACTCGTTTGAGTTTTATTTCGATTCGTAGCGTTTCCTACGAATCATCGGTGCCGTTTCGCACGTCGAATTTAATTAACCCCGTCGCGTTTGTCACGGGGTGATTCGACGCCTTTTGCCACTTAGACGCGGGTGGGGAACCTGTGTGTCAGGACAGGACCTGCGTGTGCAGGTGACCTGTGGCGTTGGTACCGTGGTTGGTAAAACCGTGGTGTAGGGGAGATCCGTGGTGTCCGGTAACGTGAGTACGTTATTTGGCATAGATAAGTTGTTTGCTAAACCATTTTGTGCCAATAAACTTATCATTCCTAATTGGCTAATCTGTCAGGTGTGAGCAATGATGATGGTGCAGTAAGCGTTGTGTTTGCGGGCCTGAGTTCACACCTGAATAAATTAAATTAATTTCTTGCTTGAAGTAAAAAATCTGATCCTGACCAAAATTCAAATAAGAACCCTGGAATAAACCCAGCTGCCAGACAAGAGCGATTCCACTGGCAATTATTCTGAGACAACTTCTCGGCCCTTTTTGGAAAATTAATCTTATTCCTTTTACGAGAAAGTCGTCACATGCTAAACTGTGACAGATGATGCCATTCGCTCAGTGACCGCATCTCACTCATCTAACCTGCGACTGTGACTGTGACTGCTACATATCCGAGTGACTGAGCCTGAACTATTTATTTCTGTTGTGACTGCCAGGTGTGATCTCATGTATTTACAGTCACAAACACGCCTGCGGGTTACTGTATGTTACTTTTATACGTACATACGACATACGGTACTGTACGTAATATTATTCTTATAAATTTTTTGTAAGAATGCCAAAGATCTGAATTTTTCTTCTCGTAGTTAAAAAAGCTGACTAAATTAGCTATCAACATTTTCATATACAAATTTTTCTGTTAAAAATGAATTTTTTAAATTTAATTGTATTTTATATTTTTTATGGTTAAATCTTATGCTGCTTAGGCCTACATTTACATGTTGGATTTTAAAACTAAATTTGGTTATACTGTATATAGATTCATTTAAATTTCTTGCTAATTAAGGCAAAATTAAAAATAATTATTGGAAGTATTTTATTGTGCTTTTATGGTTATCTTTTATCAACAGCCTTTTTAGGTGATAATTCTAATAATAACCATGAAGCACAGTTTTATTAAAAATTTAAACATTTTATTTGGGTAAAAAAATTCAAAAACCCTCATGATACAAAACAAATTTATTATATACAGTAAAAATGAAATCTCTTATTTAGTAAAAACAAAAACAAACTTTCTGTATAAAAATAGAACAAATTTGCTTATACAGGTTTTTAAAATAAAAAAAAACAAGAACCACAAAAAATAAGTAACATGGCTTGTAATATGATGATATTATGTCACTTGTTCTAGGACATCCCAAAATGTTCAACGATCCATTTACAAAAAGTGTTTGTCTTACTTTCCTGTACACAAATTTGGTAAGGAACAAAAATCATTTCTAACAACTTAAACAAATCCGATTCGTAAAATACAAAACTCTTCAGAACATAAAACAAATTATAAATGTCCAAAATATGCGCAGAAAATAATACTTTGTCTTTGATTATGACCATTTGGCTTATTATGACTTATTCAAAGACATCTTATGTTCAATGTTTCCATTTATAAAAAGTATTTTACTTACTTTACTAGACGTCAATCTGGTGCATTGTTCGTTTAGTAAATAATCTACTAAACGAACGACGCCTTTCACCTTTGGAAAATAATCGTTCGCATGGAACTGAAGTTGCGAGTGCACAAAACCTTTATTTGACAAGTTCACCTAGAAATGGGTTCTTGTATGAGTTTTCCTTCCACCACTTCAGGGGACCTTTTTTACCCCTATAATGTCATCGTCTAGGTACTGTTGCAACTACCAACGTTGTTTTGACAGTGCATTTCCTTTTGATTTTGCTTTCTTCTGAGCTTTTATGACAAAATTCCAGAAAGAAAGCTCATATGACGGTTTGGCACTGTCTTCCTTTTCTTCTTCAGCTTCTGGCGTCAGAGCTTTAGAGGAAAAGTTCGCAATTTTCAGTGAAACGGCATTTCGAACTTCATTGGTAGTACTTTCACTAATCCTCGAGGAAGAAAACAGCTCCATTTTCATCCTAGGATCTAAAAAAATGGCAACGGTCAATGTTTGGCTAAGTTCGTTATCTCCTAAACATGAACTTACACCTTGCTGTTGACCATCCGCAACTGTGGACACTGGTGCGCAGAACTGTTTGTTTTTTTAAGTTCAGCACACACGTTTATGAGTCCATTGGTCATGGCAATGACCATGGACGCAATTATGTACTGCTCTCCGCTAGCATTTCTCGTGACCTCTTCGAAGGGGTTTAGAGCTAAAGTGAGGTCCCTGGCATTTGCCAATCCTCTTGTGTCAGAACTGGGAGTTCTTTATCTAGACGAACCATGGTTATCTTGACTGCCTCTTCCAGTTCGCAGAACCGCTCCAACATGTAGTAGATGGAATTCCACCTCGTTACTAGATCTTGTTTTTTTTTTCGGAACCCTACCTGAATTTAGTTAACAGTTAATGAGTTTCCCTTTGGCATTACTACTTCTCTTGAAGTGAGAGATGGTGGTTTTGATTTTGGTGACTAGTTCAGCCACCGTTAAATTAACATCAAGAGCATCAGTAACAATCAGGTTAATAGTATGTGCTAGACATCCACAAAATCTGAGTTTCAGCTCGTCTATGATTGTTTTCTTTACATTAGAGGCTTGTCGGAAACAACTAAAATTACCTTTCCGTTAAGTCATTGATAAACTTCTGCAGTTCTGTGGCCAAATTACCTCTAGAATGCCTTACACAATCTAGTTGGACACAATCTAGAAGGACCGATTTTAATTGGAAATCGTCGATTACAAAATGGGTAGATCTCATCCACGATGAGGTTGGCAATAATGTTAAAAATCTTCAGAACACAAAATACAAGAAACATACACGAAAACGAATAAGACATTGAACGTAAAAAAAAATAACTTGTCCACGTAATCCGTCCCGAGGTGCGGTACCGGTGGCTGGTAAGTCATGACTGGTGAGTCAAAACCTGGTGAGTCAAAACCATCAAATGTTAATCCAAACAAGTTTATAGATTCAGATAGTTCAATGATGTTATTTTTTAGTAAAGTTTAGTACCGAATGTTTGGACAGAAAGGACAAGGAAGGACAAGTGGGTCTACGGCTTAGTAGACCCACTTGTGATCTAGAAGATCGTATTTTGAAAATATGTCTGCAAATTAATGTAATTAAAAATTATAGTAAATCAATTTCTCAGTCATATGTTGTAATCCGCGGAGGTCTGCGCTGGAATGTTATTGGTGTTCCGAGTGTGCAGGGAGCAGTGGAAAAGCGCGTGTTTGTTAACTAATTGAATTTCCTTTGTACGATTTCTCTTGCCTGTTTTACTTTATTGCAAACAGTACGAAATTAAAACTCTTTTTCATCTTATATTGTTTTTTCTTTGAAATCTTTAATAGTGTGTCGTATTACCAAGGTTTCTAAGAGAAAATTTTAATGTAAGTATGTTTTACTACCCAGGTATTCGGGATGGTTTCCCGTTGGCATCATGCATAAGGTGAGTCTACTAAGCCGTCCACAAGAAACTGTGAACGAACAGCTTTACATTCTAGGACAAAACAAGACACTTCCAAAATTTTTAAAATGCAGGGCATTCCAAATTCTGAGGGTCTTGGGTTCGAATCTCAGAATTTTTAAAAGTAAACGTGTATGATATATACTTTTAAAGCAGTATCATGTACCATTTAAGGCTCTAAAACAATACGAACAATTTGACAAAAACAGAATAAAACTTAATCGTAATATTAATTAATTTGAAAATTGCGGCCATTTTGTGATAAATATTGCTATTCTGAATTACTCAATATCCTGAGAAGCACTACATTTTTTTGTTCTTTGAGAAAATTTTAGTTCTTGTAAATTCAGTTTTATTAGTTGTTAATGTAGTTATCAACGACTAACCCCATTTGCAGCACTCGTGTGCCATCTTCTTTTTTGTGCAGCACTCATGTTTAATGGAGGATAATTAAAATTCCTTGAGGACTGCAAATTTAAAATATGCTTTATATGGCAAGTGGAGTTTTTTGTTACAACTACAACACCACCAGATATATGAGTTAAGTGTAAATATTAAAAAGTTTCTAGTTCCGCAAGACTTTCCATCTCCAAGATAAATATTCAACAATAAAATGGCTACACCACGACTGAGCCACGAATGCACTACTAACGACAGGGAAGAAAAATTAATTACACGGTACGAAGCGGAACTGAGCCACTGTGGTCCTGGTAGCTGGACTGGCGCGGCAGCTTCTGCGGATATGTATCGCAAACAAATTGCAAATGCCGGGCGAATTTCTTTTTAATTTTTCAACCCTTATGACCAGTCATGACTCACCAACCAACGGTACCGCACCTCGTGACGGATTACTTAGCCAAGTTTTTATTTTAAACGTTCAATGTCGTATTCTTTTTCGAGTGTGTTTCGTGTTTTTGTGTTCTGAAGATTTTTGACATTATTGACAACCTCATCGTGGATGAAATGTGCTAACAACGTTCTTCATCAACCTGATGATGTGCTCATGTAGCACGAAACGGCTGTAGTTGTTTTTTACTACAAGGATCAATTGACGCAGCAGGTAACATAAACCTTTCATTTTTGCAATATTTGATCCAGAGGCTAACCCATCATGAACATAAAAATGAATCTAAAATTCCTTGCATAATAATAATTTGATTATGACTGAAATATCATGACAGTTTCGAATAGTTAATTTTACTGGGTACATGAAACATGAAAGCACCTTTGAGCTTTAATTATATACTCAAATTATTAGCAAGTTAAGATAAAATTGAGATAAATAAAATCAAAACCTGGTTTATCATTTATGTACACCAAGATGCTTCATTTGTTAATCTGATTTATTTCGATTTTTTATCAACACACCCTAATGATTTAAGCATTTTATTAAAGAATTTGTTTTCAAGTTTTAGAATAAACAATTCACTACGCAGTTTCAAAACTCCTTGAGTTAATTTCCTATGAGATCAAATTTGTTACAGTTTAAGGAAACATAATTTTAATTATTTATTGCTTTACCAAAATGGCCTTTCCCATATCTCTACCTCTGAGTGACCGCATCCGGTAGTTATTTTACCACCTTTTAATTAAACGTGAAAGTTGAATTTTCATGGCAGCTAATTTAACAGTAAGGTTTGGCAAAAGGTGTATCATACAATAATAACCTTAGTGATTCCATTAATGTGTCACTAGTATCAAGCACGGTTGTGTAAGTGTTTGTCACTAGGGACACTGCCTGGTGTCCAGCCATGCATATCGAAGTGTTCCGACCAGATATTCTCTGCGCAGCGTGACCGCTGGTCCCCGAGCTTGAATGTTTAATCAACTACCGCTGTTCACACTGCGAGTAGTATTAATAATATATATTTATTTCGAAACTACAACAAGAGATTTTGAGTTTGATTGTATTCCACACATGCTACGGTTTCGAATACTAAATATTCCTATTGAGTATTCATTATTTTAAAAGAAACTTGTTCATAACAAATAATGTTTATTCTACCAAACACAAAATAGTTTTACCCCCACCGCGAAGTTAGCCACTTTTTTCCTCTTTGTAATGAGTGGATAAAGAAAATACTTTGTCTTCCTTTGGGAGTAAAGTGATTTACTTTGTCTCTCACCGGGGAAAAAATTAAACCCATAGCAATAACACTGAAATCAATAATTCTGAAATCGAGCGCCTTTAAATTTTTACGCAGACATGTAAATATGTTGAAGCTCAGCAGATTGCAGGCGTTAACAGCTGATTTAGCAGCAGGAATAATCACGTAACAGTAACATAGTCAACAATCATCTAAGGATTAAGTATGTAAGAATGTGCAACAATCAGCTGATCGCTGGTGCATGATTGGTTCTAGGATCTCTGATGCCGGCACTAATTCCATAACGAAACAAAATGGATATAGTTTGATAATTACTAAGTTAACGAAATAGATGTTTATATAGGTTATTTATAATTGCAGGTGAGGGAAACACGTTGTGCAGGTGGAGAAAATACATTTTCTCCCTCGTAACAATTGTACTTAGGAATTGCTAATGTACTTTACTCCTTCAACACACAAATAACTATCAAATCTAACTGACACGGAAACATTTGATTTCTGTGCCTTACTCATGGCTGGAAAGTTACTCTTAGCCGATCACTGCATTTCCGTGCACCTATGAACGGAAACGGAAGTAAACAAATGTTCTTGGCAGCAAAGCGACATTAAAACATGTCATTAAGCTGGTGTTGTAAACAACAAGCTGTTGTTCATTGTTGTTCATTGGTGTTCATTAAAGCTGATTGCAACAATGTCACGTCAAGTGTTTGATTTTACAAGTTATGTTTGAAGAACCGTCGAAGTAGTGGTTTATGCAAAAATGTGTATTTTTTACACAAAAAAAATAAAAAATAAATACATTTTAGTAGCATGTGTATTTTTACAAAAAAAATCATTTTCAGTATCGATATCTTGTTATAAATAGGTGGCATATCTAATTTGCCGTAATTTTCTTAGAGTGGAATTAACATTACCGAGACATAAACCACTTAGTCTCTACATCATGTGAGTCAAGCTTTCTGCATTTCTAGTTATCCATTTAACCTCAAGGATGATGCTATTTTTTTCTGATTTACATTTAAAAGCAGTGCAATAACTCATTTACAATTTAAAGTTGAAAATGGTATCACCCGGTCCAGCTGACAGGTGGACGCTATATCCTATTGGAGGACGTTTGCGCTGGACAAATATTTCCCTCTCTCTGTGAAAAGCGTTGCTTTTTAATAGTTCTTTTCCGGCCGCACATCTCGTAGATTTTACAATCTCTGTGTCATCGCATCTCTTTTAGAATTATTTTTTAAAGTAACGTTATACCGTAACGTCGTTTCATTTATTAGTGACGTACGATTTTTATCCTTTTAATACAAACAATAATAAAATTTTTTTTTACTATAAGTTGTCGTAGAATCCTAATGGATCGATGATTTAGGAAAGCACTTTACAAAAGCGTTCACCTGCGAAGTGTCGTAGGATAAAAAGGATATATTAGAAACTGGAACAGATAATGAAAAAGAAGAATTTTTAAGGTACAATAATATCAAGACTACTCTAAACTAAATTCAAGAGTGTTCAGTTTAAATAAATGTGACGCAGAATGTACATTGTTACGTTTTAGCGAATTTCCTTAAAGGAATAAGCTATTACCGTAGGTCTCATGTTAAGACCTAAGCCCGAGAGCATGTTAACTTTTCATTTTGGGGCCCCCAGAAGCAAAAAACACTATTCGTTCGAATTTATATATATATATATATATATATCTGTTAACACGATAGCGGCCGTAAATATGAACCGATCTTAATGAAATTTGGTACAGACATGTAAAGTGGTAATCACTCGGACGAGTTCGTGAACCAGCCCGATCGGACCACCGGAAGGGGGGGTAAAGGGGGATAAACCCCCCAAAAATGGTTTTTTGAGTTTTTTACAATTTTTGCTTGTATTTTTGAATTCAGCTCAAAAAAACAAACAATTTAGTATTTTTAATCACTGCTCTATGTCCATTGGTTTCCGAGATATTGAAAGTGGTAAACACAGTACGTTGTTCACCTTATGGGAAATAAAGAAAATTCTCTATCTCGCTTATTTCTCAACATATCTTGATAAAACTTGGTAAATGGCTTCTTCTAGTTCAGATCAACTAAATATTGAATTAAAACCACCCAGTTTTAATATACCCGTAGCAGCAAACCTGCATACTCATTTCCCATGTTATTCTTATGGAGCTTACAAAAACATGTTGAATCTCGCTATGTTGGAATGAAATAAGTTGTTTTGCACTTGAAATTCGCTGAGTATGCAGGTCTGCTGCAACGGGGGTATTTTTGTTTTCTCGTTTATTTTTTAGCTCAAACTCTATAATAATTAAATCTAATATGTTTTAAGTTTGAAGGACGAGACCGTTTTATTTACATTTAAATTTTGTGAACCAAGATGTAATTTTTTTTCATTTTATCTTGAACCGATTTCTCCTGGCGCGAGCTCCCTTTTCTTGAAAGATAAAATAATGTTTAACTATTGGATCTAGCTGAAAGAAACTTTTAGAATTTGTTAGGGAAAATTGATACACTAGTCTGTGAGGCCATGTTTGATGTTAACCTTTGGCCTCCCTTGATTGTACATAATTCATTTTAGCCTGTATCTTATCATTTCATGCATATTGTACTCATTAAAATAGTAGTTTATGCAACGATTGAATTATGAATGTCTTTAAGCTACGAATGAGATGTAAGTTAGAACAAGAGCGAAGCGAGTGTTCTAAATATCTCACGAGTGGCTTATGGGCATAATACAATCGTTGCATACACTACTTTATCTACGACCAACAATATACGACACAATTTTCCCCAAAGTTGAACAAAACTCATGACTTTACTAATTATGAAAATGGTCAACTCAAATATGACGATAGGCTCATAAGCAGACTTAACCATGAATCGTCGTAAAACAATCAGCTTATGGGATAAGTCAACTCAAACATGAATTGTAATACAACAACCAGCTGATGTGCGAATTGCGTAATTGCCATTATGACACTACTTTCGTCAAATGCCGCGCTCCCATTGGTCTAGAACCTGTATCATAAAGTGAAACCTGTTGCATAAAGTTAACTTTATGCAACGGGTTTGTATTTGGTTTAAAAATGGACCTCATTATGACATTAGTTGTAACATCGTTATGGGTGCTTATTGCAATGGTCGGAGATAAAATAAATTACTTTACTCAGTGAGTGTGTAAAGTGAAGTCCCTTCCTTCCTGCTGTTATAAATAGTGTTTTATTTGAAATCTATTTTAAACTAGCTAAAGTAACAAATTTACAACAACCTACTCTCAGGCATTAGCATATCCAAGGTCTACGAATAAGCACTAAAAACTAATAACAACATGAACATAAAGACATAAAATAGTATATTTCATTACTGGTACCGAAAGTTGCATTTTCCGGTGCGTGCTTCAGGTTCATTAGTGAGGCTGAGCCGAACACAGGAACACCCTGTTTCACGTGCGAGGCAAAGCCGAGCATGTGAGAGTGAGTTTCAGGAAACCGCACGAGAACTCCGTGAGTTTCCGTAATTGGGTTCAATTCAATTCAATTAATTTATCCTCAGAAAAAAAGTTACAATAGTGGCCATGTAAGTCAAAAACTGACTTATTGACAGGTACCTGTGAACTATAAAAAAATGTAATGCATATAATATATTCCATGTATGTATCTAGGCATGAAACCATCAAATAACGTACAATGTTCTGTATAAAGTTAACATTCACGATTATGTGTATGAAGATCAGCCCCTGATGGTGGGAAATTTGTCTTTTTGTCTAGGTTATGGTAACCCTGCAACTACAAAATTATTGAAACTTCAACTACATGACATGACATTGACAAGATGGCGAAAAGGAGAAAGTTATGTGGAAGTCTTGAAGTCTAATCAATCAGAAATTCTCAGTTCAGACTTCCTTTTTTCAATATAACAGTTCAGGACAGATAAATATTATTTAATTCATCCCATTTATTTCTGAGTCAGTAACAGCAGGTGTATGTGTTAACCATAAATGTGATAACAAACTACTAACCAATTTTCTGTGGGTATATTGAGTTTCTAACTTCCATGTGAAAAATGCGCTACTTATGTTTTTACTAAAACTTATGTGGATGTCTTCACAGGCATATGTTTTTAATATTAAGAATGACCTATATTTACAAGTTTTCTTGTCTGATATTTATAGGCTAGGCCTACCATTTCTGTATCGGCTAATCCTTAAGCCAGCTGATAGGGCTACTTATCAGATCACAGAACTGCCTCTAAAAAAGATAAATAGGTTGTAAGATAGTTACCATTGTTAGAATAACACTAATACTACTTAAATTTAACGGTCAAATAACAATTCAGACTTATATTGGGAGAATTAGGCTTAACTGTTTGTTTTACAAGGGAATAGATAACATTATGGGTTATTGGGAATAATTGAGCAAGTGCCGGAAAATTACTTTTGGCACAAGTTATGAACGATACTTTTCATCACGACGCAAAAATACCCACATACATAAAAATTGACATCAGTAAAAAAATCTGTTATACTTCTCTATTAAAATTTATTTTATAAAGAATATTGGGAATATCTGGAGGACTTTTAAACAAGGAATATGCTAACAACACAGCAAAACTAGCGTATGCCTAATTAACAGTTTACCATCTTCAGTTGCTACTCAGATACTACTCAGAGTAGTAGCTGAAGATGGCAACTAGCCGAAACCTAGGTCCAACGTTACAGCGGACAGTGCGTATGACGGACTACGCTAGTTATAAAAATATAATAATAAGTATTTGAAATGGAAATTGTACAACCTTCTCTCATATTAGAAATTAATAACAAACATTGAGGCAATACATCGGTGACCAATGACCATGGTGCACTGCCCACTCTGACAGCCGGGCGGTGCGGTGAAGTGTTGAGTGATGTGATGTGATGGATGTTACAAAGGTTAGTACACACGCTTGGTGGTCTCCGCTGCGCCGTGCCGTAGAGGAATGTTGCGATTGGTGCTACGGATGTCTGAATTTCAACACGCTTTACCCGATAAATTTAAATCAATTGGATCTGATGGTTGTATAGAATTTATTTTTTGTCGGCAGCCACATAATTTGATCAAACAATCAAAAAACGGTTGGTTTTTAAAATTCAGTCAAATAAGATTCAGTGATTAAGATAAATTGGGCAAATAGTTAATGGTTAATGGTTTTAGATCATTTACTCGGAGGTTTTAGGTTCTTTTCAAATGGACCAGATTGAACATAAATGAAAATTACTTTATAGATTACATATTTACTTTAAGGTCACGTTGTTCTGTTGTAAAAATATAATTGCGAGAGCAAGGATATTGTAAAAAAAACTAATTAAACATATTTAATAGAATGTTACTTTAAAAAATCTATGAAAATGAGTACTTTATTACTTACGACTTTTATAAATATAATATTATAATGAAGTAGGATCTTGCGTTGAATGTACGCCTGTAACGTATACCAAAGTTTTTCCCAGTTATAAGTCCCGTTGTAAAGTATTGAAATTGAAATTGGCATGGCAATGAAGGTTATATAAGTCGTAACTGTATAAAAACGTACAACTTAAATTAGTATTACAAAACTAATCTGGCTTTTTCATCTACTATTGTTTCCAGCAACAATTAAAATCTTATTTCTAGAAAGTGATTTTTCCAGATACCATGATAACATGGAGGCAAAGTCACGTACATCAACTTGACTCGCCACGGTCCATTTAACTCACTCAGTCACCTGTCGATGGTTATCCATTCTCCGGATGAAGAGTAAGCACAATGAGTCCAGTATTAGCACAATGAAGAGTAAACCTTAGTCCCATCTGAAGATTGACATCCCAACGACAATTCGGGTTTCTGAAGTTTTATTTGTTCCATGGATGTTATTGTAATTTATTTTTATAATCTCATTTAAGTGACTTAAAAAGATGATTTGAATAGAATAGCTTTATTTAGAATGCACCAATAATAATCTGCATAGTATCAAAAACGAATGTGTACCTATTGTTAAAAACCTTTTATACGCACCTAAACTGTAGGCAGTTGACTGAATATGAGACAAATTTTAAGATGGGACAAATTTAATTCAATAACAGTTTTTCCATTATGAAAGTTTAATGGAAGTTCTACCATTAAACGTGAAACTGAGAAAAGCGAATAATGATTGAGGACTTATTTTTAAAATGCCAAAAACTAAAGTGCACTAGTTTCGTAAATACTTTTGAAATAATATTTTGAGTGACAAAAGACGAATGTTTTAGTGACTAAAATAATACGGGACTTCAATGATAGTTGATGGAAATACATTAATACATAATTCCGATAGCATCATTGCGATGGGTTAGTTTAAGATGCAAGGGCAGTTTTCACAGTAACTTCTCTCTTCCTGTTCAAGATATTTTATGACCCACCCAACTTCACATTTCCGGAACACCTCCGGAATTATGCTACTCTTGTTCTATTCAACTAAAGCAATTTTTATCTTTTCATTGAATACTCATTTAGTAAGGTTCTTTCCAATATCTGCAACGATAAAGTGAGAATTCGTTTAATCTTATTGAAGTTTATAGTCCAGTAAAATTGTCTTCAAAAGAACCCTTCACGGTAAAGTGTTGGTTTAAGTTTGATTTTGGTTGATTCTTTCGTTTTTTGGGGCGCTGTATCCAAATCCAATGTTTGTTGACAAAATTTCGTGACAGAAAATCGTCAAAAATGCAAAGTAAGACGTTGAAATATCCTATTAAATCAAATTATTTCATATTAAAACAAAAAAATCCAAATTTTACCCAAAAATTATAACGTAAGTAGGTTGGTGGTGATTGAATGTGTAGAATTGTGTTTCAAAGAACGTGACAAATTACATATTTTAACTTTCTAGATGTTATACCATTGTTTATAGGTACCGAATGTCCAGCATTAAGTTTTCCAAGCTTACTTTTTCATTTAATGTCTGACAGTAAACTTCTTATAAGGAAACCCCTTATTTTTTATGATTTTTTGTATGTATTTCATGTTTAATTTTCCTGTAATTTTTACTTTCTCCCCCATAGTATATAAAAGAGGTAGTTTTGTCAAAATTTTTGAATTTGAGTTGTTAGTGGAAACATTTGTTTCAGTGTTCCCCGAATCCAAAAAAAATGGTTTTCGGAGAAAGTATTGTTTTCGTCAAAATATTTTAATTTGAGTTGTTAATGTATATAGGTATTTGATTTGGTGTTCCCTAAATTAAAAAAGTGGTTTTCAGAGTGGTGTCTGGCTATCTGTCTGTCTGTCTGTGCGTGTGCGTATGCGTGTGCGTGTGTGCATATGTGTATGAGTGAAAGGATGTTTGTAAACAGAGCTAGAGATGACACCAATTGGCCGAATTTAAATAAATTTGGCATGTAGGTATGAAACCATAATATTTCCCGGGTTTTTTCATTTTTTAAATTTTTGATTTTTAAGGGTATCTACCACATGAAAACCCATAAGAAACTACAAAACTCCACATTTTTCAAAAACGATTGAAACGATTTTGATAAAACATTCATGGTTTTTAGTGCTTAAGATGCCAAACAAAATGACACTACCCGTATGTATGTAAAAATTAAGGTTCAGATGTTATGAGGATTTAATTAATAACAAATTCAAATTTTTCTGTGTAAAATCCAAAAACACCATAAAATACATGGTACCATAAGAAAAAAAATATGTTTCCACCATATTGGATTATTACTGGGAATTTCAAAAATTGAAATACATACCTAAAAGGAGTCAAATATAATAGGTTTCCCTAAAAGAGGTTTAATGTCATACATAAAATTAAAAGTTAGCTATTGGAAAACTTATATAGGCTGGAAAACCGGTATAGTGAAGAATAGTCATATGCCGAGATTGACCGACGGTGATAAGAGAGTTTTGATGGCCGTGAAATCACTGAATCCCTATGAAATGATCAAGAAATCTACCGAAGACTTCTCAATTGTGAGATTTTCCTGCCTGAATTAAAAACATAGTGTTTTCCCGTTTTGTTGCATATATTCCATGTATGGGAGAAGCTTGAGCCCCCCTGGGTTCACGCCTCCTAACTTTTGTGGTTTATGTTTTAATTTATTTAATTTAAGTAGTTCAGGGGTCATTAAAAATGTAGAATTGTTTTTCTAATTACAGAAAAAATTACTAACATTACAATTACAAACAAAAATTATTTAATTTTTGAGATGTTTTATTATGCCAGTGTCTTTATAGCGAAAAATAATAGTATGAATATCAGTTTTTGCGGCGCTTTGCGCTGCACGAGGTTAGTCTAGTTTTAATTAAAAAAATTAATCAATATGTAAATATTGTCTCATTTGCTGCTAATACTGTTCCTAACCCATTTCTTTCCGGGTTTTATTACTTTCTCCTTAATCAATACTTCATATTTTACTTTAATAATTTAGTTTGTGCTCGCTCCTGTGTCTAATTACGCATTTAATGTTTTCTTGTTATGAGTTCGAATTTTTATACATGGAAGTGTTTTTATAGTTTTTCATTTTACTTTTGTTGGTTTTGGTTGATTTATTTTGTTCCATTCTTTAACTAATTTTCTTAATTCTCCTCTATATTCCGGAGTGTGTTCAGTGTTTCCATTTCGGTCGTTTTCATTTAATTTTTTTGGGTTAAATATCGTTTGAATTTTTAATTGAATATTTCCCCCAAATTAAAAAGCTTTTTGACTTCCTATAAAAGTTTTTAACTAGGTGTCCTTTTCTACCACAATTAAAACAACCTATTCTGTCATGTGTGTAAAAGTTCCTAGACTGACAAACATTTTCGTGTTGCCTGGTTGGCTGAAATGAGGATGATCCTGGAAACAAATTTACCCTAACATAGTCATGGAACTGTACATTATTTAAGTTTATACACAACTGATCAAGGTATTTGAAGGTGACGGAATTTCTTTCAAAAACAAGCTGATTTCTGATTTCTGGCCGAATACCATTTTTGATTAGGTAAACAAGCTCTTGTTCATTCAGATTTGATTTTAAAACAGAATTGTTTGTTTTCTCTTCATTTATGTAAATACCTAATGTTCCTGAGGGTTTTGGGGTCTAAATATGAGTCCTGTTTTAGTTTTTCCCTAAGAAAAAAAACTATCTTCATAGAACATAAGAGCATTTTAATTGAGCACTAGAGATCGCCAGTGGTCGAAAATTCGACCGATTTTCAGATCGAAAAATAGGCATAGCTTATTTTGAAAAAGAGCTTTGCAGACTCCAATGCGTAGTTTATAAATAGGTTTCTTATAGGACACATTTTCCATGTAAACATACAATAAAACCAAACGGGAACTGAAAGCAAAAGAAAAAGAGTAATTCTTGGGCTCCTTTTTATCTCACCTCTGGCGTATATTCATGGCATGGTTTATATTATGGGTTAGTAATTAATTATTATTTTAATAAGATGCCGCGTTTATTTTTTAAGACTGAACCGACCATTGCCTCAGATAAAAGTAAAATCTCAGTCATTCAATCAGTTTATCCCATATCCCTACCACACTTCTCTCCCTTTCTCCCCCCATTTATTCCTTTCATTACTCTCTATTTCCTTTCCTCTCTACCTTCATCCCTCCTTTTCTCAAAGATATACATTTTTCTCCTTCGATCTCTTCTTACCACCTCCCCTCCCTCCATTCCTACGCCTCTTACTTTTTCCCTCCTCCCTCTCTTCCTTAAATTATTGTTTTGGTTTTATATTTCATCACATGACAGAAAAACAACGTATATTTTTACCCACTTTTTGCACTCACATGTGTTTCTACATCTAATCTTTACTCTACAAAACGTAGCATATGATATAAGCTACATATGATGACATTTGTTTAAATTTTCTTGTTCTTCCATCACCAAAATAGCAACTCATGAGGCCAACGTGATTTTTTTAGATTTTAAATTCAATTTTCTCTATGTCTAAAAGTCGAATATAAATTTCAATGGGATTATGCATATCCACAGGAAAATGCAATTCTATTGATATGCCTAGATTTTCGCTGTGTTGCACAAAGGCTGAGAAAAAGGGATTACAAAAATCACATGGAAAAATGCTTCTGTATTATATGAAATAAAGATAAGAATTTTTTTACCATAATATTGTCACTAAAGCTGGAACATCCCAGTAACATCCTCTTAGAAACCTCTTACGAACGAAATTACTGTGCCTCGCGTTAAGTTACATTGAATACAGGATAGGATAATCGTCTCCACACTATTACGCAAAAACAGCGTCGTCTTGGAAATCTGGATGCAAAGTACATTTCGGGGTCGGGGGTTGGATCGATACATCTGGTCGAATCGACTCAGCGCATTTCGACGGATATCAAAAGTGGAAGTCGCTCAACCGTTGTCAAAGCCGTTTTACAGTAAACCTACAATGTTCATTTGAGTATAAAAGTTATTTGAAGATCCGAGCACAGTCTGAAGCAAACCTCGGACAGAATTATTTTTCAAAATTATCATTTACGTGGTCCACTTCAACATATGAACCCAATACACGTCCATTTAACCCATTCTGTTATATTACCTTTCTACATTTTAAAACCTGGCTTTAAACTAGCATATAATATCGTATTATGAGTTTATATTATTTTGCCTTGCATTATCGTTTATCTCCATTTTCTAATACTCTGACCATACCGTTGTATTGTCAGAAGAATATTTACGAAAAATCAGAGTATTTTTGAATGGTTTATAGGAAAGCTTTGATACTGGCAAAACCCAGCCGATTTATTTACAGAGATCATTAATTCAAAACCGTTGATCAATATCAGCTAAGCTTGGAAACAATGCCTGAAAAAGCTACCGACGTTTTAAATTAAGTATAGCGGAATCTGGATTTTAAGTCTGGCATTGATAAATACGAAACCCCGTAGTGAATTCAAAGTTTATTTTAGGTGTTTTTAAAACCTAAACCGCTCTTACCCTAGATTCGTTGTTAATATCTTCTTCCCAGTTCATTTTTAGCTTAAGATCATAAGTCAAATTGCACTTTCATAAAAATACTAGCAATTTGTAAGTTTAAACTTGAAATCAAAAGAACCAAGTAACTTTATATAAACTTAAAAATGAAAAATAGTAATTTTAGTCAATTTTTAAGTAACGCAGTAAGTTTATGTAATATTTACTCAAAGAGAACACATTTTAATTTTAATTTTGACTAGCATGGGAAGCCCAATTTTCATGAGTACGTCCTAACTCATTTTCATTACCATCTGATCACTAAAATTAAGAAAATGATGTAGTCCTATCTCAATCCTTGGTACAAAAGGATAAAAAGTATATAATGTTTTCTATATCCTCTCTAGAAATGTTTTCAGAAGACGTTTCTAGACTGTGAGATAAACAATGAATCTGACCGGAAACACAACAAATATTCTCACCAATTCCTCGTCCAGTCACGTAGCGGCCTACACTCTAATGAAAATCGAGGCCAAGCAGTCTTGCGCTCACATCGTAAATATATAGGCATGGAGGGATTAGATTTCATCCAGCTAAATAACCAAAATGTTTTTTGTCACGAGAAAAAAAATTTCTCGTGACAAAAATTATTTCGGATTTAATCCGGATTTAATAAGAAAATAAATTCCGGATTTAAACCGGAATTTATTTCTTTGTTCTATACCGTAGTTTTAAATATTAGCGTATATCAGTAAATAAATTTCATTCTCGAAGATTTATAGATCTCATAAAAACGCCAAATTTGGTTTGGTTGAGTTTTTAAAGTTCGTTAAAAAAATAAAAAAGGTAGTTTGTTCTATTTTTTATACATTTTTACTAAACAGTTCGCCAAACATTTTAAAACGAAGTGGTGCAAAGTAGAATATACCATACCGAATGTTATCACACAAACTCTCCGTATGTACCAAGTTGATTCTCAAATATGGGTAAAAATGATGAATTATTAAATGAAGAATAGACAACGAACTTGGAAAACTATGTGACGTAGAACATGCATCATAGACAAAAGACCTCCAGAACTGTCGTTCAAAACGAAAGTGGTTAACAACCCTGTATTCGTCGCAGTCCTCTTGTAGTAATCCTTTGGTGGCTGTCCCGGGTTGCGGGCTGCCTCAGACCATAATCATATCCTTATACAGAGAATCAGAAAGTCCATCTTGCAAATTTCGTAGACATTACGAGAACTGCATAGATACGAACGTTTTGACACAAATTTACATTTATTAAAAACATTCAAAACACGATGGACGACTGGGCCTAGAAAAAACGCTGTTGCGCGGTGGGAGTATACTGGAGCACTCAGGAGTGTATAACTGGCGCCAATTCTTGGGGCCCACGCCGTCCATAAGACTAATGTTAATTTTAGCATTGGGCTTATGGACGGTGTGGGCCCCAAGAATTGGCGCCAGGTATACTCTAGCGACCACAATTATCATCCGATTTCCTTTACAGTAACAGGGCCAAAATTTCGGAACAGTGGCGCTATCCATAGCCATTTGACCATGCTCAGTTCACTTTGTTTACAACAATTGAACATACGGTCATGTATAGATATAGTTCTCCACGTAAACCATAAATTGTAGTGCATGTAAGCGAAGCTGCAACCCAGCAATCTAGTGTAACGAAAAAGTTAAACATGACTTTTCTTTAAAGCAAAGTATGTCTTGTAAACAGAATAAATGTAGTTATAATTGAAAGCACGAAATAAGGCGGGCGGCAAAACTGTAAACTCATAAATTGTCTGCTAAATCTCATCTGAAATTGATAAATGAAATGTTTTTGTATAACTGTCAAACCTCTGCATTTCTCAGGGCCTTTTGCGTGTAACTTTGTGTTTAGTTTAACATGTTGTTTAATCTGCTTGATTAGCGACCCAAACAAATAATAAACAATAATTTCGTTAGCAGCGCACGTCAATCACTCGTCTTATTTGGTGCTCCCGATAATAGTCTCATATTATATTTTTTAGATTCGCGAGGACTTTTTCTTTTAATTGTTAAAAGCAGAAGTTGGCAGTTCAATGTAAAATATAGGAAATTCGCTAAAAACTCACCAGACTCTGAAAAACCTAACACTTAATTATTAACTCATATAATCCAGTGTTTAGTTTTAAACCGACGACGAGTATATATGCAGCTCCAGCGTGTAAGGGGAGGCTTCCATCATGTTTGCTTAATATTGCATGGCTGCTTCCATTACAGTCCCGGTTTGTTACGAGTGGGTAACTATAGCGGATTTGACGACACTAGCTCATGCTTTATGAATTACATTTTCACATCAAAATTATGATAATGTTTATAATTTTTTATATAAATCTTGACTTTTACATGTACAATTGAGTTGCCCTTTGTTTATGTAACCAACAGTAATCCTCACAAAAACTTAATAAGATATGTAAGCTGTAGATATGATTCAGTCCTCAATATATTTTTATAACGTATATGAAGAAGTCACTAATTACTTTTGAAATGTGATATTGAACATTAAGTTTATTCCAGTAAAGCTTAGAAACTGTAATCTCGATTGATGATTATAAGGCTCTACCTCGTGTTAGTACGGGTATTACTTACTGCCGATGCCACGCCATTTTAACATTAGGTTTCATGGCGGGATTGATGTAATGTAATTCAAGCTGACATAACAGCACCAATAAATGTATGTACATTTAACAAAATATCGGGTCGGTATTAATATTAAACTAAGCGTTCAACATGACAAACAAAAACATCATTTAATTTACGAAAAGCTACTTTTTCATATTGTAGAACAAACATTTTAATGGAAAATCATATACTAGTGTAGTTCATAAAATACAAGACACCACAAATCATTAATTGTTTTTAACATTTGCTCAAGTATACACCAGCGTTCATTAATATCAATGATACAATAAATACCAATTGAGAGTCAGACGAGTTGATGTTTTTCTGAGGAATTAACCTATGTAATATACAACCATTAAGCTATTTAATCGGCACTATTTTACACCTCTATTTATGTATGAACTAAATTGGAACAAATCCCGGAAAGGGATTTGCAACTCTCCTTGTCAATGTATCAGGTTAGAATAATTTTAAATGCCACCATTCCAGGTTGGTATGCATTCTACTAAATATGACGCTACAACACTAGCTATCTGACAAGAAACATAAAATATAAAGTTGCGATGTGGCAAATTTACTCTCAACAATCCTCTTATGCAAACAGTCCTCAGTAAAACAAGAGAGATGACTGAAGCGGATTAATTTGTTTTTGTCATGACGTCAAACCACAACTGTTGGTTCTCGTCTATGTCTTCAAAAACAAACAGACCATAGCATAATTAGTGTATTATTTTTGCCTTTTTACTTTCTCCCCCTTTTAAAAGTATATAAAGAAAATATTGTTTTTGCCAATAAAAACTAATTTGAGTTGTTAGTTCAAATATTAGTTTTAGTGCTCTGAGTCCAAAAAAGTGGTTTTCGGATTGGTGTCTGTCCAATCCGATCGGATTGGTGTGTGTGTGTGTGTGTGTGTGTGTGTGTGTGTGTGTGTGTGTGTGTGTGTGTGTGTGTGTGTGTGTGTGTGTGTGTGTGTGTGTGTGTGTGTGTGTGTGTGTGTGTGTGAACAGAGTTAGAGACGACACCACTGGTCCGATTCGATTTTCATGAAATTTGGCATGTAGGTTTAAAGCCATGATATCTCCATGAGTCTTTTTCGTTTTTTTTTACTTTTTATTTTAATGGGTATTTACCCCACAAAAACCAATAAAAAAACTATAAAAATCAAAAATTCTCAAAAATGGCTATAACGATTTTGATAAAAATTTCATGGTTTTAGTGCTTAAGATTACGAATAAAATGACACCAACCGCATGTCCGTAAAAATGCAGGTTTTTTAAGTTATCTTCAAAATTTCACAAAATCTGTAACTCATAAAGAAAAAATACTTACAACCATTGAATTTGGTTTGAAAAAATAAATAATCCAGTATTTTGAATTATTAGTTTTCGTCAACTGGTTGCGGAGATAATTAATATTTTCGTGATGTTTGTGTAGCCTCCGGATTACCGTGAATTATAAATTGGTTTAATTTTACCATGAACAGGTATTTAAACCAATTTTTAATATTTTCGTTTGGCGGTAAACGCAGTACGTTGTCTAATGTTATTCTTGTGGTAAATATTCAAAAATCTCCGTTAATTGCTAACCGATTTCGATAAAATTTGATATGTATTTGTGGGATGGTTGTAAATTTATTTTATTTTACTGTGGATTTTCTTTCTTTAAAGTAGGAAGTATGTATCTGTTTGCTGACACCATTTATTTTGTGGAACTAATAATGAAGATAAATAATTTTAGTTTCACTTCAGGCAGACACTTCTTGTGGAGAACATTTTAAGTCACTTAACATTTTGACAGTGTATGGTCAGTATATTTTAATACCATTATGACACACTTAAATATTAATAATGACACTGATGTAAGTCCGGAAATACACCACTATAACACCCGAAGAAGGGATGAAATCATTCCCACTCACCATAGACTTCAATTTTATGCTAAGAAGCCGTCATATAAGGGAGCAGCATTTTTAGAAAATTGCCAAAAGAATTAAAAAATGAAAAACACAGTGGAAAATTTAAGAATAAATTGAAAGACTAATAAGAATAAAAGAACTTCTTCAAGAAGTGGAAGAAGGAAGTGGAAGTGGAAGCGGAAGAAGTGGAAGGGGGAAGTGTTTGAGACTTTTAAGAATAAATTGATTGGTTGGCAAATCAATATATTCATTTGATGAATTTGTTAATTACTAAGCAATCTTGTATATAGCATGTAAATAGTGAATAAATAAGCGTTATGTTAGTCAAGCTAACAAAGTGACACTATTCAAATGTACCACTGATGTACTTGTCTATGAATAAAGAGATTTTGACTTGACTTGACTTGAATTTAGTTCATGTTCGACCGTTAATTTGACCAGTGTAAACCACTGAGCTCCATGCCTATCTGGAGTCACAACTCTCTCACTATACTTCATTCAGTGAGAGTGTAAAGTAAAGCCAAACCTCCTGCATCAGCTGGAATGTTGGCAGGCTGTGTCACATGAGTATCTGATATTATATTTAAAAATCTCCAAAGAGATTTAGTAAAACCTGGAGCTGGAACTGGATGTCTGTTGACAAAGCCAATTATGGTTATGTTTGTTTGCAGCGAACGTAAAATGTACGTGAGCTTTACAATAAGTAAACAAATTGTTCATAAGACAAATGAATGCATCCTCACATGCTTTATTTATTATTCATATCATATAGTATTCATTCAACTGAAATCACTAAGGGGAATGGCTGTGAACCATTCCTTGGAACATATGGACTGCCTCTTCTCTGATTGGTTCTTTTCTATACAAATGTTATTTAAGGGGAGGGGCTTTACTATACACACTCACTGAATGAAGTATAAACATTTGTGAAATCTTGCCGTCAAGGTGGCTGCGTTGTGTTGTTAACATTGGCTTTCTCTTGGACGCTCATTGGCTCTTTGGCTCATTGGTTGGACGCTGTCATTCTCAAGTTAAGATGGCCTTCTGCAAGTTGTCTGTTGATACTGACGCAAACAATCATTCAACATTGACTTATTAGAGAGAAATTTCCAAATTTTAATTCACAGTATGGTACAATGTAGTAATGGATCTGCGTTTGTTGTGTAAGTAAATTGGTAATAAAATAAGTTAACTTACCCAGTTTCAAGACTACAAACTTAATTACAAAACTATTTCAAACTTTCCTAATATTTTACTTAACTTAAGAAATATTTGTTACTTTTTATTAAAAACGCTTCATGAGATTTCAAAATTACGTTTAAAATCAGGTTTAAACTTGTAATATATGTTAAAACCATGACAAACGCTTTGAAAAATCACTGAATTAACATAGATTGAAATGGGGAAAAAACTTTTATCCCACCAAGTTATGGTTATGGCCAACATAACAAGAAATACAGCGGCGACATTAGCACTCTTTGTAGACATGGAGTGGTGACTCGAGATTATAACATAGAGTTCAGTGGTGTAAACAGAACATCGAAAACTCGGAAAAATATTTTAAAAATTTTTTTTAGTTGAAATGGTGCCGCCGAAATTCTGTCGTCCGGCACGCTACCAACTGCACCACCGACTTATTGAATAAGTCAGAATAATTGATTATGTTTTAGTTTTCAAACATAATTTAAGCGAAATCATATCACTTTACAAAGATTATTGAAAGATGACGATTCCAGTGCATCTACGATATTTTTGCTGGTCTGATACTGGGATTTTCAAAATAATAGGTGAGCGAGTGTGCAAAAGTTTTATTTACTACCAAAAAATAGAGCTTATTTCCTCCTGAAAAATATTGAAAAATTACTGAACGGACTGTTTTCATGCATTTATTCATTAATACAACCAATTAATATAACATCTAATCGATTACGTTATGTTTCGTTTAAGTATATTTTGACTAAAGGAAGTATTCTAGTACTACTTCTGCTACGTTACATTTCTAGATGACTTGTCCTTGGCTGACTTCGCTTGCCTTTGTAGCTAGTTCAATCCAACAATAGAGGATACAACAATGTACACAAGCAAGCTCATTTTCACCGCTTTTCAGTTTCGTTCAACAACAACGAACTGAAGATGGGGAAATTCTTTGCTTTTGTGTCTAATACCTCTTTATAGATTCTCTTTGCCAGATTACAATTTTTTTCCATATAAAGACGTTAAGTAAAAATGTAACAATGGGAAATTTCCTAATATAAAACCTATCCCTGTTTTAGTTTGACCCTAGACGGCTCTATAACAAGTTTCTACTACTGGAGATGTCGAAAATGGGCACATTTAGTTTAAGCTCTTTGAACTGATATGCGTGTTTGACCATCCAGAATGTCCAGCTTTCTTCTTACCTTGAGTCTAGGGCCTACTTCTTGATTTCGACTCCTGACTGACCTTAATCCTCAGTTCCGATCCTTGGTGGAATTGACCATCTTAGCTCACTTATTTGGGATGGGAACGAACTCCTGGGGTCTAGCGGGGCGAACCGCCAGCAGTGGAGACCTCCTGGGTGGCGGTACTTGGTCTGGGGTACTTGACTTGTCTGGCGATAAAGGTTTTCTCTTCCTTCAAGTACGAAGCTTACAAACGACGCCATACCTTTTCCATCCCTGCAAATCCTCTATTTACGTAGCAGAACTGTCCTCCGTGGGGAGACGAGCCTAGCCAGCCATGAACTTGAAACCCTTCACAATCTAACATCAATTCTGACTTTATAAAGATTAAAGTTTTGATGACAGATATTGTACCATGCTTTAGCATAGATATCACTGAATTGGCCTTTGTTTTAAGTGGTGATGCTTTTGAGTGAAATTCCGATGTTAACAGTGAAAAATACAAATCTGCTAAAATTACGAGAATATGTTTAAAAACCAAATTGGTTTTATCGTAAAATTTAAAACGTACATCCTTTGAGGTTATATAATAGAAGAAGGAAAGAAAATCATAATTTATCTCATAAAAAAGTATAAAACTGAAAAAAATAGCAAGTACTTGTTGAAAAATGAGAAACTGTGTTGTTATACTATATTTAATATGAGATATGATAAAAAAGACAATTTTTATACATAACACCAAGCCAAGAACTGTTTATCTACTTATCAACATTGTTTACAAACATTAAACATCTAGTAATAGGTAATTAAAATTGAACATGTGATTATACACAGAGTACTCTTTCAACATCCTCCCTTTTCAGGAAATTTATCAGGAGGATTAACAGTTACATCAGGTTTTCCCTCAAACAATAACTCTACATTCCATGGCTTGCAGTTTTTTCCACCCCCAGTTGATCCTGAAAAGGAACATATGAATACTTTATTATTTGTATGTGTTAGGTCACTTACATCATTACTTTGATTAGCGTTTACCTCACTAGTAGTACGGTGCAATTAGACCTAAACCTGGACATCCAAAAAAAAAGTTTCTAACCAGCGCCAATTTGTTCAATACACCTCCTTCAATATGTAAACAAAAGTTACACTGATTTGAGCGTCGGGTTTGGGTGGGAGGGGGCTTAATAGAGGGGGAAATGTAATTTTTTTGACATTTTAGCAAATATCTTGAAAACGGTGCGTTTTTTCTGAAATATCATACTTTGTAAAGATAATCTACATTGAATTTCGAACAAAATGATACCATATGTTACCTATCTTACGTGGACGGTTATTGAGGTAATGAGGGGTAAATGTAAATTTATTATTATTTTATAACAACCAATTGTCTCAAAATATCGACTCCACATGCTCCATATTGACATTTTCGATTATTTTAAATAATATTTTACTTCAGGGAATCATTACAACTCTAGGGAAGGATGTTTTTGGTCCTTCTAAATTTTTACTCCCTCCATCTAAAAAGTGGGAGGTAAAACCTTTTGAACAGAAACCCTACCATGTTGTATATCATTTTAAAGGGCACGATGAAAGGAGATGAATGGTGAAAACTAGAGGTCTCTAAGTTGATCCTAAGAAAAGTTGCAGCAGTTTTTGTAAAGCTTGAAAATTTGATTTGCTGTAACTTTGCTTATTATCAACGTAAAGATCTCTAGTTTTAACCATTCATCTCCTTTCATCGTGCTCTTTAAAATGATATACAACATGATAGGGTTTCTATTCAAAAGGTTTTACCTCCCACTTTTTAGATGGAGGGAGTAAAAATTTAGACGGACCAAAAACATCCTTCCCTAGACTTGTAATGATTCCCTTAAGTAAAATATTATTTAAAATAATGGAAAATGTCAATATAGAGCATGTGGAGTGGATATTTTGAGACATTTCGTTGTTATAAAATAATAATAAATTTACATTTACCCCTCATTACCTTAATAACCGTCCACGTTAGATAGGTAACATATGGTATCATTTTGTTCGAAATTTAATGTAGAATATTTTTGCAAAGTATAATAATTTAGAAAAAACGCACCGTTTTCAAGATATTTGCTACAATGTCAAAAAAATTACATTTCCCCCTCTATTAAGCCCCCTCCCACCCAAACCCGACGCTCAAATCAGTGTAACTTTTGTTTACATATTGGGGGAGGTGTATTGAACAAATTGGCGCTGGTTAGAAACTTTTTTTTTGGATGTCCAGGTTTTCCCATTTTTAAAGCTAATTGCACTGCACTATAGTTCCTCAGGAACGACAGACTTTAACAAAGTGGCCCAACTTCTTACAAATGTTGCACGTAACCTTGTTTGCTGGACAAGAACTCCTAGGATGGAATGGTCTACTGCCACACCAGGAACATTGTGCTGTGTATTCATGTTTTCTCTGATGAAATAGCCGACCATGTTGTTGAACAGACGTCTTATTTTGAGAACCTATTTGACTGACAGGTGATACTGAAGTTTCAACCGCATAATCCTATGATTCATTAAGTATTCCTTCTCTCCCTTCACACCCTCTGTATGATGGATTACTGTTATAGCTTTATCCAAATTCATATCCATGTCCATCAGTAAGCGATCACTGAGCTTGTTGTCATTTAAACCAAATAACAAAACCATCAAACCATGTCATCATTAAGAGAACCCCAATCACAAGTTTTTGCTAACGAATGAAGGTTGATTATAAAATCTTCAATTGGTTCATCGGCCTTTTCTTTTCGTCTTAAAAATTTCTATCTTTCAAAAATCAAGTTTCGCCGGGGGTAAAATGTTTCTCAAACAAACTAACAATATCTTCATAAGTAGTCTTTGACTCATCACTTATGCCAAAAAAGCATAAATATCATCAGCTTTTTCTCCAAGTGTGTTTATCAAAGTGTTGATTTGTTTACTGTCTGATTCCTCAAATAAACCACTTGCTAAACGATATCTCTCAAATCTTATCTTCCACCTTGGCCACTCCGCCGGAATAAAAGAGAATTTTTTGGTGGTTCCATCTTTTTTGGTGGTTCCATCGTAGTTTGGTATTTACAGATTATAGTAACATTTTCAAGAGCGTATTTTTGCTTCTGTTTGTTCTTATTACTGAAGTCCTCATCTTGATCCTCATCATAGACTACTTGTTTTCTTCTAGATTTTTTATTAGGAGGCATATTGGTTCGAGCACGCTGCCACCATGTGATGTTATACTATATTTAATATGAGAGATGATAAAAAAGACAACTTTTGTCATAGCCATATCGCCATGCTTTTATATATAACACCAAACCAAGAACTGTTTATTTACTTATCAATAATGTTTACAAACATTTAACATCTGGTAATAGGTGATTAAAATTGAACGTTTGATCATACAAAGAGTACTCTTACAACAGAAATTATTATTAGCAATTATCACAACTCATTTCCTTAACAACTTTAAGTGGTACATTTATTAATTATTTTATTTTTATTTTAAATTTATCTATATATTTGTAATTTATCTATATAAATGTAATTGAAATCAACTTAGCTATTTAAAAACAAATTACTTATTCGCTTTTATTATTGAACTTGTGTTTCATTGACCAACAGTTTGTTAAACATATACATTTTTAATCTGGCCATGATAAATAGGAATACTAGATCAAATATAGTGACTTTACAGTGTACGTTTCTCTCCATGTGTAACAAGAAAATAAACGATTCCTAAAAACGGCAAATAAATCTCAGTTAAATGTTTCTGGATCTCTTACATAATGCAATTTGTGCTTCTTTATCTTGGAAGCTTTGATATTGCGAAGATATTGCGTTTCTTCGTCCTGAAAATAAATATATTATTACAAAAAACATTCTGTAGATTAAACTGAATTTGCGTTTAATACGGCTTACCTAGACACCATATTGTATAAAACTTAAGTAGAATATGTAACGATTAACATTGTTATTGTTATTATTACTAACACAATTTATTGTTTGTAAGAGTTATAAACTAAAATTAAAGATAAGGCTATTTGAATTGTTTTGCTATTCCAGTTTTGCCGTTGTTTTCTGCCTTTTACAAATCAGCTGTCAATGCCTATAATCCATTGAGCTAAAATATATTTGCATGTCTGCGTAGAAGTTTGTAGGTGCTCGATTTTATAATTATTAATTTAAATGTTATTTTCTCGCAGGGGGTGACATAAACACTTTACTCCATGTTGAAGACAAAGTTTAACACCGGGTTTCCACAAAAGAACCCTGGAGTTTTGAAGGCTGCAGGGGGTAAAATAAACACTTTTCTCCATGTGGAAGACAATCTTATTCTTTTGCATCCAAAATCTTTAAGCGTAGGCTAGCACGTAATTGTCTGTTGATTTTGTCCATTGTTTGTATAATATTTTAACGTATTCCCATAAAAGGCAGTCTCAGGTACGAGATTTCGAATTTGTAATGCAGACATTAAAAATTAAAAATGGCAAGGATTATAAAATAGGATGTAATGTGTCTAATTATGTGTGTAATGTATAAAAGAGTGGCGTGACTTGAGTCATTAATCCCTAAGTAATGAGGTAGTATTCTCGACAGGCGTTATTTCATGCTCGCCTAATAGTACGGTCTAGACAGTAATCAAGCCTCTGCGGTCGACTGCGGGAAAGTAAAAATATTCACTCTACTCATGCTCTTTTTGACCAATCGTCACCAATTATTCAACTTCAACGGCTACAATAAGCTTACATATTGTTATTGTATTCAGCCTATTTTTCTAACATAAAGTTGAACATGAAGAAAAAACAATTTGTTTTTGTATATATACTGAGGGGTACACAAGTAGGTGTACAGTTTTAGTTGGTTGTTAGTATCAAAGATATCCAAAAAAGATTGTAAAAGTTGAGTTTTTGTATAAATACTGTAAAACTACTTTTCTACAGAATATTTCATGACTGCCTTTTGCACCATTCTGTATATTAATTGTTCTTCAAAATATTAGAATGATTGCTCTATAATAGCTCTAAATTATGTCGATGGATAGCGCTGTAAATTCTAGGAGTTCATGAAACTCCTGTGGGTAATGAGTGACATTCAACACACGTATGAAGTATTAGCATATTGCTGCTGTATTACTTCACAAATACTTCAAAAATGTAATATGAAAGGCCTTTATACAAATATTCGCTTAGCTGTCCAGTTGTGATAGATCTTTGTCTTGGCACGGTTAGTTGGGCGGCTGCGCCGAGAGTAAGAGTATCGACATTTCTCAAGAATTAAAATAAATTTTTTTATGAATAAAGTACTATAAAAAAGTTGTATCCTCAAAATAAAACTAGATATTCGAAAGGGTGCCAGCAAGGGGGTTTTCAAAGAATCGAACTGATTCTTTCAAAGGAATTTACAAATATTTTAAAGAAAACTTTAAATTTATCAATGATTCATCATTCTTCAGATATAATTAAATAGATTTCAAAATTTGTTTGAGATCCTAATCTTTGCTTTTAGAATCTTTTACAACTACTTCAATAATAGTTATAATATCACGCAAGATTTCGTAAAAATAGCAAATAACAAAATAAAGGTTTATGTTGTTTGAGACAATAATGGAAGGAAATCCTTCGCCAATCTATCGGTCGACTCCAGGTCATTTTTTCAGTTAAGTTGAAGAGAAATAAAAAGGGTTGCTTCACCATAGACGGGACACACGGAGGGTACTTCCATTTACCAAGCGTGGATCGTGTTCACGTCATAGCAGCGTGAGAGAGATGTACAGAAGTAGCAAGGGTAGAAATCCACTGGTTAAATGGTGACAGGCCGAGTTGCTCGCCCCACCGAGTCGCGATGTCCTGCTATGCGGTGTACGCCCAGATCAGTTAACCACTCAGACATCTTTCTTTATGAAGTTTCTCCTCTGAAGGTGAAATTTCAGGAGCGCGATTCGCTCACAAATCCAGAATACACGACGGCCCGAAATAACATAGCTACCAAGCAGATGAAGTACTACAAAAAGTTCAAATATGTCAATTATACACCCACTTGTAACACAGTCATTATAGGTTGATTATATAAAGATTATAGCGTACTTTTTATCGTGAGCAAAGCCACGGGTAACTAACTGCTAATTGATAAATAAGCAATTAGCACAAAGAATACACAGAACAAAAGAGTGAAAAACAGAAAATTATTTGGCAATTTTAATTATAGGTTCGAATGCTAAGGTTCCTGCAACTCTTAAAGTGTGTTAAAAAACTAATAATAATAGAGCCGTAGTTGAATTAATTATTGTGAATTTGAACGTAGTGCTTATATATAATTAATATTATGTTGCATGTCAAGCGCGGATTAAGAGGAGGCTAAAGTCAATTCGGTGTCGCCCTTGCGGTCGAGATACGTACTAAAATTACTCCGCGATAATAATCGGAAAAAGTAGTGTGACGTAGTAAATAACCAGTTATTCTAAAATAATAGTCTTAACTAGCATATAAAGTACTCTTTTCCACTAATAAGTCCAAAATATAGCTTCAGAGGCTGATATAATGTCGTCGCTAATTTATATAAGTCGTTCAAACAGTAATGAATGTAGTAAATATCCCTCCGCATGGTCGGCGATCAGCGCGTGTAAACGTTCACGGGGTCGCATTTTCCGGCGATATATTTTAATTTAGAGAAAATAATTTTATTTCACCTTGAAGGCAAATAAATTCAACACTAGGTTCGTGAGGTACATTTTTCATTTTCTTTTTACATTCCTAGTTATTTTAGATCAAAATATCAACTAGCTAAAACCCACTATTTGAACTCTTTACGGCATTTATTCTTGTATTTGTTATGATATCAGAAAAATAAAAAATGCATATTGAAAGGAATTTATTATGACACAATTTAAATTATGAATAACTCAAAGATGATCAGGGGTACAATAGGTTTTATTGGTTATTACAGACTGTTATTAATTGCCATTAACGAAAAACTACATAATAACATAAAAATTTACCAGTTTAGGTTTTAAAGACTACGCCCGTCAAATAGTGTCCTTGTTTGAATAAGTATTCCTCCAGTCTCGCACCAAAACTGTCAAACACCTTACTAAGCATTTCAGGGGTGAGGATGGCAATCTCTTGCGTTATGGTCTCTTTTAGTTCGCCCAATGTGCGAGGCTTACTTATGTAAACTCTGGATTTTAAGTAGCCCCACAAAAAAGTCACATACGCTCAGATCAGGGGAGCGTGCTGGCCACGCGATATCCCCGAAACGTGAGATTAAATTTATCAGTATTTAAATTAATCATTTGTTCAGCAAATCTATGACGCTTTGCGTGGTCAGTGGGCTTTAATTGCTGAAAAATAGCCACCTTGTATGGATGGAAATTCAGATCTTTAAAAAAAATTCGCCTTACCGAGCGATCAGACATATTTTTTCGGGCGGCACTGCGAGGACTGTTTTCCCACAGCTGCACGAACTCTATTGATGTTCTTTGGCGTCCGAGCTGATCTTAAACGGCCTGTTGGCTTCTTTTTTAAAGCAGAACCCGTTGTTCTTACGTCAGTTACCCATTGCATGAATGTTTTCCGCGATGGAACTTTTCCATGTCGACCTAACTGAAAGTTTGGACGAAACTGCCGCTGGGTAGCGATGGTTGAATCACCGCTTTTAAAATATGCTTCAATAACAAAAGCCCTTTGCTCAGGCGACCAGTGCTCCATTATGACTAAAATGGAATTATGCTGGCGTTGCAACAATGCTATTCCCACTTCCCCCGGACGTTCCGCCGCTGAGCGGTGCGCGGAAGAAAATAGGTCGATTTTTTGCCGCACCCGGTATAAATGAGCGAAGACATTATATCAGCCTCTGAAGCTATATTTTGGACTTAATAGTGGAAAAGAGTACTTTATATGCTAGTTAAGACTATAACTATAGAATAACTGGTTATTTACTATATGTCACACCACTTTTTCCGATTATTATCGCGGAGTAATTTTAGTACTTATCTTGACCGCGAGGGCGACACCGAATTGCCTTTCGTCTCCTCTTAAAACATTATACCAGTCATTGAATAAATTCAATTTAGGTTTAGCATATCAACTTTGATGCACGTCATGAATTAGGTTGGCTGCCTCATTAAGTATTACAAAGAATATTGTAAACTCGTTTTACGTCTTAAACTATCATTTTCAACATATTTTTAAATAAGCAAGCGTTAAATTAACCTGTCATCAAGATTTAAAAAAAGTTGGAGAGTTACAATACACAGTGTCAAGTTTTAAAATATATTTGCTTTACTATGTACAGTGAAAATAACGGAATCCTAGAGTTTAATAACTATATTGCTAATTGCTCTTTTTAAATAGGCCAAGTATCCAACCTTTAAAGTCATCTGGTTAAACGGCAAAATGGTATTTCGTTTGATAATCAGATATTTAAACAAATTTGGCTTAGTGATGTATTAAGTACTGCATCACCACTTATATTTTCATCACACCAACCATTAAAGAGGTTCCGGCCGAATCATTAGGCAGGTTTGTGAGTGCGCTTCTGGCGTTCAAAATATGTTTTTGGAATCATTTACCCATCTGAAGTTATAGACAGTTATGCTCTTTGTTTACGTTCTCCAAATCAGCTGAGTAAGTTCTCCAAACATACCCAAGTAAATGTGCTTCTATCTGTTGGAAATATGTTCAACTACTTAACTGTGTAGAGGAGCGGAGGTCTCTTTAACATCAAGTCATTTATACAGCTGGAGTTTCCATTTTTTGCCACCCGCCCAATGATTTGGCCATAACACTAAACAAAATATTTAAAGTAAAACAACCTTTAAGACGTAGGCAACTGGACAAACCTAAATAAAACAAATCCGGTGTTATTTACTCCCCTATTTACTAGTAAAATAACTTTGGTGTTATAACACTTAACGCAAATCGCTCACTTCAGGTTTCGTGTGCATATTCATCAAATGACGGTTGGTTGAGTGGAAGTATATTCATCAGCCTGGCTCAGTGAGATAAGGTAGAATGTTATACGGCCTCGTTTCCAGGACATGTAAACAAATCCCGCGACCCTTGCCACGAGAAGTAAAAAAGCGTAAAACGCATGTGTAATAATTTTGACTAAAATAGGTACATACCTTAACGTCAAACAGTTCAAATATAGTACATTGTCACTACATGTTTCGCTTAATCAGCATTATCAAGTGATTCTTCTACAAAAACTTTTCATCCACTGAGGACTCGTCAAAACAGTCAAACATTTGTCACAAATATTTAATTATAATGAAACGAATAAAACAACACATAGTAGGCCTACTTTTACACTTTACCACAGCACTAACAGGAAGCAGACTGAGGAAAACATGCAGGTCTGCCCCCAGCCCCTCCACTGTTATCAGGTGTCCAAAGGTTACATTGATCAGTTCCAGTTTTGTGGGCAATTATTGTATTAAATATTGAGTGTGATGCAAAATTCAATTTCTCATTCAAAATGTTTTTCTTTTCTTCACTGTCATTAAAGCTCCTGTAAATTTCAAATTGCTCCAGAGAATCTAATTTATTACCTTTGTTGCAAATGTGTAAAATTTCCAGGCTATTGTTGATGTGGTCTATAGTATGATTATAATCTATTAAATGTTGAGCTACAGTTGATTTTTGTTTATTTACTTTGGGGTCGGGGCGGTGTTCCTTGTACCGTTGGGTGAAGGTTCTCCCAGTCTGCCCTATATAAAAGTTAGGGCAGTCCATGCATTTTATTTTGTATACTCCAGATTTTTCAAATTTATTGGTATTGACATTCTTAGTCGATAGAGTATGTTTAGTTTTGTTGTTAGTCCTAAAAGTCAAGTTTAGCCCATGTTTTTTTAAAACCTTATTTAATCCATTTTGTATTACGTGGCTGTATTCCATACATACGAATTTCTGGTCGACAGGCGAACAGAAATTACAGATAAACAAAAATCAACTGTAGCTCAACATTTAATAGATTATAATCATACTATAGACCACATCAACAATAGCCTGGAAATTTTACACATTTGCAACAAAGGTAATAAATTAGATTCTCTGGAGCAATTTGAAATTTACAGGAGCTTTAATGACAGTGAAGAAAAGAAAAACATTTTGAATGAGAAATTGAATTTTGCATCACACTCAATATTTAATACAATAATTGCCCACAAAACTGGAACTGATCAATGTAACCTTTGGACACCTGATAACAGTGGAGGGGCTGGGGGCAGACCTGCATGTTTTCCTCAGTCTGCTTCCTGTTAGTGCTGTGGTAAAGTGTAAAAGTAGGCCTACTATGTGTTGTTTTATTTGCTTCATTATAATTAAATGTTTGTGACAAATGTTTGACTGTTTTGACGAGTCCTCAATGGATGAAAAGTTTTTGTGGAAGAATCACTTGATAATGCTGATTAAGCGAAACATGTAGTGACAATGTACTATATTTGAACTGTTTGACGTTAAGGTATGTACCTATTTTAGTCTTACCACAGGTCAGGGGTTACAATAATGGATTTTAATAATAATTTTGTGGTAACGTCCAATAGTGTTAAGTGATATGTTTTACCATCGACAATTTTAAAAACTTGTATACAGTGCTACTTACTTGGTCACGGCCTTCTTAACGTGATACGTTAATAATCTGTGTGATTGTTTAATTTAATAAATTACTTTTGTCCTTTAATCAATGCAAGTCGATTTTAGGACAAGTTTTTAAATTTAATCCAAAAAGTGAAAGGCTTGGAGAATATTAAGGTGGCACTCAAGTCTATAGCTGCTGGGCGGCCCTTACTACACTCATCTTAACAGAAACAAGAGAATGTATTGCTTTTGATGTTTCCTTTAAATTTAATTCAAATTATAGCCTAAAATTAAATAATTAATTAAGTTCCTTTTTTGTTTAGCTTTTTAGGATTTTAGCTATAAGAACTTTAATCACTTAAAATGTCAAGTTAGTTTTAAACCTAAAAGAGACGAATGAGAAAATGTTTGAACTGACAGCGGCACAGTGCAAGCACCCGACTTGTTTTGTTTACTTGATTATATGAACAAAGACAACAAATTTGAAAAATTTAACTTCTTCAGTTACGAGAAGCACATTATTTTATGACTTAATTATTATTTAAAAAAATTAAATGCGAGATTTTCCCTGTCACACAAATTTACCTTCTCTGTAGTTATACTCGGTAGAGCGTCAAAACTGTAAAATAGATAACGAAAAATGGGAATCAGTACCTTTATAAAATCATTCATAATGTTAAACATATGAAATGAACATATGGACTGCAAAGTTAATTCAAGATACAAAGGTTCTCCAAGAGTCACATTTTAATAGGACAAAGTGAAGATTAAAAGACACTCTCAGTTTAATCCAAAGCGATAAAACAATCGATCTAATATGCTTTTAAGCGAGCAATTAAAAAAGAAGAATCTCTAGAACCTAATGACCAATACTATGTTTTAAAAACGCACATAAAAGTAGATATATGATTAATTTGTGATTATGGTTTGATTATTGAACTTCCCTTGAACCCGAGTAGTATACTCAACACTGTTCTAACACACTTATTAAATTACGGCTCCTAAATTTAAAATACTTTAGGTTGCTTCCTAAAAAACGAAATAATCGTACAGATCACCAAAAAGCAAAGTTGGTTTAATTAATCCCAAGGGAATGTCATCGTAGTCATGTATAATATTGTGCTAATTTAGTTAATATGTTTTGGTTAGATTATGTTTGGTTAGGAATTAAAATTCCCTACAGGTTAGGTTTAGGATATTTTTGATACAACTTACGTCCTTAAATTATTCTGGGGATTTAAAATTGGGTACTCAGCATGTAATAATAAAAATACCCCCGTTGCAGCAAACCTGCATACTCAGCGAATTTCCAGTGCAAAACAACATATTTCAACCAACATAGCGAGATTTGACATGTTTTTATAAGCTCCATTAGAATAACATGGGGAATGAGTATGCAGGTTTGCTGCTACGGGTATATTAAAACTGGGTGGTTTTAATTCAATAATTAGTAGGTCTGAACTAGGAGAAGCCATTTACCAAGTTTTGAGAAATAAGCGAGATAAAGAATTTTACTTATTTCCCATAAGGTTAACATTGGGACAACGTACTGCGTTTACCACTTTCAATATCTCGGTAACTAATGGACATAGAGTAGTGATTCAAAATACTAAATTGTTTGTTTTTTTGAGCTGAATCAATGGTACCAACAAAAATTGGATTATTTTTAATTTTTATGTAAAAAACTCAAAAAACCCATTTTTGGGGGGGTTTTACCCCCTTTACCCCCCCTTCCGGTAGTCCGATTGGGCTGGATTACGAACTCGTCCGAATAATTACTACTTTACACATCCATGCCAAATTTCATTAAGATTGGATCATTTTTACGCGAGTTATCGTGCTTAAAGACACATAGATATATATATATTTATGAAAATGAACGAATAGTTTTTTTTGCTTCTGGGAGCCCCAAAACGAAAAGTTATCATGGTCTTGGGCTTAGGTCTTACCATGAGTACTACGGTAACAGCTTCTTCCCTATAGGGGAAATTCGCTAAGAGGTAACTAAATATGTGGGTTTTTTGAATATGTTAATTTAACAGAAAAAATATGTGTTAAAAGGTATCATAAATTTGCTTGCCATCAAAGTTGGCACACCATGCTCCAACTAAAAACTCAGTTTTTAGAAAAGATCTCATTTTTATAAGTTTTATATATTTTGTTTGATATCTACTCACTGAAGTAGTTTTAATACTTGATATAAAGCTTTCTCTCTAAATCTATGCTGTTATCTGGGTTGAATACATTCATTTTTGCTCATGTATTAAAAAAAAGTTGTAATATATAATTAAGTGTGAGATACTGCAGACAATTTAAAACTTTAGATTGTAACCTCGCGAAAGTGATTACCTCCGATATAAACTGATTTCAGGTTTTCTCGTTATCTGGCGTGTCATTGGATCTGGCTGACAAGTTCCTCGTTTTTGCAATGCTCACCTGTAATATAACAGTTAATATAAAGTCCTTTATTTAAAAAATAGTAGTTTTCCGTTTTTTCGATGGGTTAAATTAAAATTTTTGAGCAATTTTTCAAAAATGTTAAATAGTGACTCATCCCCACGCACGGATTTTTCTATGTGGGGATATATTTCGCTTATAATATCATTATTAATTAACTTTCTTTGTAATTAGCATTTTAAGTACAATTCTGTGAACCATTGTATGAAACTATAAAAGCGAAATAAAACATTTTTGATTTGATTTGATTTGATATTTTTTCTGAGCAATACTTAACTCGAAGGTTTTTGAGGCGTAAAAGGCTGGCCATGTGTACAAGAAGTCGCTGGTTCGACTCCAACCAGCTGGAAGTCGCTGGTTCGAGTCGCGGTGGGCGACTCCTGTTGGGTAGACGTCTAGGTGCCACTCCGACAAATCGCCACCTAGCCAAAGCAACAGTTCAAACCTCATAAAAATACACCGACATCGTCTAGATGCCACCCCGTCAAGTCGCCACATTTCTAACGGCGTGTTGGGTTATCGTTAGCGTACACGACTGATAACCACCTCGCAGGTTCGCGTCAAGGTGCCACCCCGACAAATAACCCTTGTTATACACCGAGGCAGCAATTCGTCGTCATAGTACTAGGTGTTTCAATAAATATAGTTTAATTTCTTATATAAATATTTTTACTAAACATACTGTCGTAGTGTAAGGTTTGTGTATCCATAATACCATACACGGCCGCTTCAATTAGTCACCCCGATAGATCACCACCCTGCTCACACACATAAAGAGAAATAGGCTTTACAACCTTCCTCTACCTGATTTGTCAATAAAGGGCATCAAAACTTGTAAAAACGATAACAACTTACCGATAAAACTATTGATTTAAACTATATTTCTTGTAATTTTGAGCTGCCGAAGGCCATTGTAAAAATATAAAATTCACAGTTTTCTTACATTAAGAAAGTTTGATAGTAATCAGTACATTTTACCTTAAAACAATTTGATTTATTTATTTTACTTATGATCCTGAATTTAAATTTCATAATTTTAAATTTTTGTAATACCCATATCTTATATATAATATTGTTTGTAAAAACTCCATTAATTCTTGAGACTCGTTAAAACCACTACCACCTCTTTGACTTATGTTCGGCATCCCGTGTCTCGCAGGGGCGTAGGATCTGTCATGTTCAGCTGGCGAACCACTCTCCAACATGGGGGAGTCTCATTGGTATGTTTTACAAGCCTCCCAATATTCATCAAGATTGTAAAAACTATGCTTTAGTAAAATGATTTCAAATGGCATTTAAATTTAGAAAAGAAGGCTATATTCTTTATCGACAGTGGCAAAGCCTGGAACATTTTTACACCTAGATATTCTGGATTTTTTCTCAAAAATTGCTAATCTATGTCGTTGTGCAAAGGAAGTCTTATGTCTAGTATTGTAATTATGTCTATTGTTACTATCGTTTTCTAAGATTTCATGGATCCTGTTCTGTTTTACATAACAAATTGACACTAAGATAAAAAGGTTCGGTACAGTTAAGATATTAAACTGTTTAAAAGAATTCTCTACAGTGAGCTTGAGGTGCGAGTGTGGCTAAAGATCTTATAGCCTTTTTTGCCAAATAAATATGTTTTCTAAGTCCTCACTTTGATATACCTTTCTATACCTAACTTTGATCTTTGAGAAGCTATTGTAAATATAATAACTTTTGCCAATAAAATATCGGGTATTTTTTAGAAGAGGGCCGCCACTATTTAAAACTGTTTAATTTGTTAATTTTCAATATAACTTGATAAAACTTGTTATTTTATACCAACATAACTTAATCTATTTTAGATATTTTGGAGGAGGCAGGGAGCAAGTTCTTTCTTCAAGTTTACCTTACACCACAAATGCTGAGTTAGTCATTTTGTACTTACTTTTTTAAATATCATGCTAAGTTATGAGTTATTAGGGTATGTATTAGGTGTCGTTTTTACAAATCAAAATAAAAAGGTCTAATTTACTGATTTTTAAATGTTTTCGTTTATACAGGATATTAACGGAGTTCGATGATTAATGTGTGTAAACCCCCCCCCCCCTATATCTATATGTAATTAACAATATTTTAAGATACTTCTTTATTTTATCCTCGATCCTTAGATATATAGCACATGATAATCATAAAATAAAATACTAAAAATGGCTTCCTTTCTCAAACCAATATTACATTTTTAGTCCCGTTTAGTGTAAGCAAGATATTGGAAACAAGTTAGAGACGTCATGTTTTGCTCGTTCATGTTCAACAACTCTTCACCCCAACAAAGTTCGAAACCGGAAAAAGTTATTCAAGCTTTGTGGATTTCAAGTATAAGAAACTTTCTTGTTTACTTTCGATTTGGTCGCAAATACACTAGTAGATATACTCGCGGCTTCGCTCGCTGAAAGGATAACAAATGTTTGGTTAAATTATACGTTATTTGTAATGTACAATTTTTATAAATTTCCAAATAGGCTGAGGATTTCAATATCTGAACTATACGTTTTTTAGCGCTTAGTTACAAACTTAAGGTTACATCTCCATCTTAGATTGACATGAGAAGATGAAACGTTTCCTCGATGAATTTTCCTTTTCCCTCAAATGGTATGAATTGGCTACCAAGTACTAACACATTCTAATTTTTCAGTCATATTGGAGATTGGATTACTCGTTTAGCAGCTTGAGGCCAAAATCCACGGTATAAATAGTATATTTGTTTGAACTTAGCCTAAATCGCTTTCGGACAACAACGTGAAGGTTTTAGGGGCAAACCTTCCTAAACTTTTTAATTCGGAAAACCCTGATTATTTTTGGCAAGACTACTTACTAATAATTGTCGAACACCTTCATAGATTCGCCATATTGCATGTAATATATTATTAACTTTCCTGGATAAATAATAATGGCATATTTCGAAAAACTCAACATGTCCTGAAAAGTATTACATTAAGAGAAACAGTTGAAAAAGAAGATTACCTCAACTGTCAACTTCTAACATCCTACAGGGACTTCAATCTTTGTTCTGTAAATGTCAAAACTTGTAAAACAATTTGTATTTTTTTAGAACGAGTTGTTTCATAAGTCACTCATGATGCCTTATTTTAAATATAAACATTTAATCAAGTGCTACGTTTTAATATTTATTTCTATAGTATTTTGTCATATGAAAAATGAAAAATAAGAGTCTATTTTAAAATCAATTAGTTTTATTTTAGCGGCAAGTTAGATAGGTAATCAGCAAAGTCCAAATGAATCCCTCCCACAACAAATAAAAGCTTAAAGATGCCTAATTGAAAACTTAAAATTGCCATAGCATATTACCTTTCCCCAATACGGAACCAGAAAAACTCTTTAATTCCCCTTCTAGAATTGTAACATTGTTTCATTTAAAAGGACAATTTATCCTTGTATTTTTTAGATTCAAAAATATAAAATTAATTTTTATTGTATTTTATTCTCTGAGAAAACACATTTACACAAAAAAACTTTATTCTTCTGCTCAAAAGGATTATAGTTGTGGTATCCGCACTAAAATACAAGTATAAAACTAAAACTTAAATTTTCTTTCATCAAGTTCCAATTTTTGTTTCAATATAGACCTCAACACAAAATCATCAAATTGGAATCTGATAGGATCACATTCGGGACAGTAAAACACATTATCACATGACAGCGGACTGTCCGCTAAACTAATTAAGGTGACGGGAAATGATCAACCTGCAGTTAGTTGATTTGATTAAACTGTCCTACCAAATATCACAGCCCCGCCAGGAACCAAAAGAGGCGTTTGGACATAAAAAATAACAGTTTGTATCATCACTTATGAATCGCTTGTTTTAAATATTAAATCAATGTTTCATTATACAGTAGAACCATTTCTATAGCAGTTTAGTTGAGGAAGTAAAAATGCGGTATGCCCGTCACAGTTTTTCTTTTCATATTACCACTCATGGATGGAAAAAAACAAAAAAATATTCGGAAAATTCACCAAATTAGCAATATAAATATCATAATTATGTGTAGAGGGTGTCATGTAAGTGTCTGAAATTCATAAATAGATTTCTCTAAACAAAATAAATAATGATTTTCATGCTTACATTCTGTCCTAAAATCTACAATATACCATCTCTTTGGGTTTTTTATGGAATTTAACATGGCTTTTGAACCACTTGAATGTCTACATTTACTGTTTTCAAATGTCATGAACATAAACAATATAAATCAAATGCACTTCCTTTAAGCTGTAAAATTAAATTTTCTTAAAAATTATAAACCATTTTACCATTAAAAATTATAACACCAGTTCTCTGATTTAGCAGTGTTTTTGTCCAAGTTTCCTGGCTATGTGTTACTAATCTTGTTATGTTCTAGGTTTTCTTCCACCTGAAGACGGGATCAGTTTCCAGATCCCGAAACGTCGTGAAACTTGTTTTTTACTAATTAGTGATGGCAAATGTCCGCAAAAATCCTAATCAAAATATAAAATCGCCATCACCAACAATGAATTTCAAACAAAGAAACCATTTTACTTGGACTGGATGAAAAATTAAATTTCCTCAGTGTTTCCTGTTGTGATCCTATTGAAATGTCCTTTTTTCGCACATTCACAACTAATTTTATATTACACATGATCCTTTTCTTGCTCTTTAATTCGATGTGTGACTTCGGTGAGCATTGTTCATAATGTTGGTCCTACAGAAAAAATAGTCCTGAAGTCAAAGTTCTAGTTAATTCTTCTTGGCTTTTCAGCTTTAGCTTCGACGCAAATCCTTAACGAAGTAAAAATCGGAATCACCAACGATAGTTTCATGAAGTGATATAAGTTAATTAAGAAAGATGGAAAACTGAAGAATTTATATGTATAAAATATACGAAGAGTTTCAGTACAATAGTTATACAGGATTTTAATAGACGGATTATTGAGTAAAACAAAGATAAATCGTATGAAAGACAAAGGATATTATTGAAAAAGATAACAACCCACTTTGCACCGTTAATCATCTCATACTCAAGCAAAGCTGAAAAACTAAGTAGAATTAACACAAACTTTAACATTAGACCAGATTTGTTTTCTTTAGGACCAACATTAAGATGATGTGGGATGTGATTAACATGATGTGGGATGGCTCACTATAGCCAATCCCAGAAATGAAGAGCAGGAAACGGAAAATATATGAATTACGTGGTGAATATATGAATATATATTCATGAAAATATATTCTATGACATGGGCTATGACATATGGGGGAAATATATTCATGAACATGGGCTTCTAGGCTGCTTTAAAAGAGGATCAAGGAGCTCAAAAGATGCATTAATAACAGTTAATGTAAGACCAACATAATAACAGTTAATACAAGACAGTAAATATAAGACTAAGTGAACACGTCTCTGTTTACGGCCATAAAGTGCATCTAGCTATAACGAGTAGAAAATAAACATGAAAGAATCTGCATACACGGTAATTTATACAAAAAAACTCTTTCAGCCGAGTGTCTCGATATGCACTATGTTCATTGCCCAAAGTAAGGAAGAAGTGAGAAATATTACCCTACATCAAAAGCAACCTCTCAAACATAATTACTAAAAAAAAGTTAATCTTACTATTGTAATCAGTATGTTGTTTTATTTTAATCAATATGTTATGCTGAAGATGGTTTCAGAATTGCAGCCCAAAAAGAGAATAATACTTAAGATTTAAAACGTAATAAAACAAAATTCAAGTAATCTAGATTTAAATTCGATTTGCTGACGTCATTGGTTTATGTTTATGTCCCTTATCGCCTTTTTCTAATATCCGTGAGTGACATGAGCTAAAAAGATTTGTCTTAACGTAGAAGTAAAGCCAAGCTTCCAGGATTAGATGTTGAAAATACAAATAAATAAAAAAAATCCATTTAACTTTTCATTAATCTGTCTCAAAAAGGCTCCAGTAAATGCACTTTTAAATTCATTTCTAACTCTACTATGGAAAAATACTTCTGAAGTTTAACGCCTTCAAAATATAGTTCTTGTACTATCCTCAGCTGTACTATGCACATAGTTTTCGCAAAAGAGGGCTTAAGAAAGCCCTCTCATATACCGGTCAGTATTGCTGGGATAAAGTAAATACTTCCAGTGGACAGGCACGTGATGAACATTCATTCATAAGGCAGTCGCAATCCTCGGCTGTTTACCTCGGAGAAAAGCTTCTGAGGAATTATTAATTGTTGTGGACCTTTATTTGCTTTTACTTTGTTTCCCGTATCTTACAAAAGTCAACAAAATTTTAAAGTTACTGTAAGGACACTTTAACTTACTAAAAAAGAACTAAAAAAAAAAAGGATATTAAGACGAAATAAATACAAAGCTATATAACCTCGTTTTGCTTTAGTAAAAAAATTACTAAGCCGTCCAGTTTTTTTAACCCACTTAATTTCTTATCCGGCTGATTTCAAATGGATGGCAAACGATATTAACGCCACAGACTGCACTTCAAATGCTTTAGAAAAAAGATTAGAATCATGAAAAGCGTTTTTGGTAATGTTTAAATATTTCAACAGACACCATTTTATTTAAAGTCAAACTCTTGTTGCGGGGTTTACAGATATAGATATTTATATATATTTGCTTGTTTAGTCCTTTACTAACGATATAAATATCAACCGATGGTTCCATTTCGTGCGACTGATTCCACATGAACGTCCCCTATCATAAGTTAAACCAATTGTCTCAGAGGTTAGGGGTTAAGTTTATGAATAAATGCAACGACATAAAATTGTTAAAATATAAATCAGTTTCCGTATTATTTATCCATCTACAGTATACAAAGTAGGTAGATGTGGAACGTATACAAATAAATACAACACATTAGTTTTTTAAGAAGCATAGTGTACCAGCCAACAATACCATCTCTTTGACTCTCCTATTCTCTTCGTCGCCAAAGGATACTGTGTAGTAGAATATTATGTCGATGGTATTGTTATGTTGCAGTTGTTCTGAAGCTACACTATTGATAATCATGAACCTCAGTCATCGCATCAACATATTGGTGTTATACATTTATACAGTTGTTGTAAACCTTTAATGTGGTTTCAACAAAAAAGTCCGTATATTCTTAAAAGAAAATGGAATTCTTTATTTTTTAGTCATGCACATTTTATTAGACCAGTGAAAAATTATAATTGTATATCATTTTATCTGTTGAACCTTTTTATACGGAGTTTAGCTTCGACTGTCCGGACCTTTTCAGCTTATTCAGTAGGAAAGCCATTCCAAAAATGTCATAATGGATATGGTCCATCTCGTTCCTAAGTGTTACTAAAAGTCGTGAGCAAATTAATTAAAAAAGTGAAAAATTTAATTTAGTTTCCAACATTTTATTGGTTTATTAGGTTTACAACACGATTTTCTGAGAGAATTTAAATTTTATAAAGTTACGGAAATATGATACATTGATACACTATTGATAATTTAAATAACTTTAAATGATTTTAAATATTTAAAATTTACCCGTATTTGCTTCCATGTTTGACAAAGAGTGTTTAATGTTCATGTTCTGCATGTAATAAGAATATAATTATTTGGTTAAATAAAACTCCAATTAATTGTTGCATTTAATATTTTCTGGGTGAAGTGAAACTATAACCGCCAAAACACTATATCGGGTACTGAATAGGAAAGAGGATGAAATTTATAAGAAAGGCAATTTTATTGTCATGGCAGTCTTAAGATTTATTGCCAAGGAATATTTTATTTCCAGCCAGAAATTTGCAAACAACGTGCATCTCAAGGAATGTTGATGTCTCTATTAACTTCAGGTGTTCGGCTCTAAATCATATTTATAGGCAATATTCGAAAATATAAGTTCAAAAATAGGGAAAATATTCGTTATATCAAAACTTGTGCAGATAATTTCGAGAATGAATTTATTGTAATAGTTGTCAGTAATGCAATTAATATCATTTATATTTTTGAAAGACATGTTTTAGGTGAGGTTTGATCCATGCATTGTTTTTGTTGGGTACTTCTGTAATTTATTGTTATTCTAGAGATTTCTTCAATGTAGTCCAAGTCAAAACGTAGAAACACATTAACAGAACAGGAACAATGTCCCGGGATCACTCTTACGTTTCGCAGGACCGAGAAAAATGCGCCGCTTCGTCAAGGAGCCAACTTTTTAGTTTATACACGCGCCTCACGTATTTCTATAAAATAAAATGAGAAAGCAGTTAAGTACTGTACAGAGAGAAAATATAAACATTTATGGGGTTTATACATGGAGATATCGGCTTTTAAACAGACCAATATAATTTGTTATGGCGGCCATTTTGATGACGTCATAACAGGGAGTTCCTGACTTGTGATCGAGTGTCTCCCGGTGATTTCTCGATTCTCATTACATATATATTTAGTGAAAAAAATCTCAAGGTGGTATCAAAAAGTGAAATATTTTGCTGACTGTGGGAACTAAATCCTGATCTTATGCAATCACACGATCGGGCACACTCTTTCTTGCAATCACATGTAATTAAATTCAAGAGTTTATCAAGTGTCGGTGGCAAGGTGGAACAAGAACACCATCTTTTTCAAGCCAACCCCATAAACATGGATCCAGATCCTTCCCAAGCCATTTCTGCACTTCATAGTAAACCCACAAGGTGTGTAAGCGTGCGGCATCTGAAGTAGGCGGTAAAACTGACAAATCAAAGCTTGAAGTAATCTTCTGTCTACCTATCAGTTTATTGAACATAAAGTACCTTAGTACATTTAATGTTTTGCACTTTGTACCTCCGTCTATCGCAAGAAAGTGTTGTTCTCTACATGATGTTAACTTGTCAGGCTGAGTAGTTGAATCTTTAAAAATATCTGACATTTTTTGAAGTTCCGCACTTTTTCCCAACACTTTCCAAGGCACTTTCTTCCCTTATTTAAACGTGGCGGATGTTGTATCGCATCCAGAAAATGCGTGTGAAAACATTATACAGTCTTTCATACTGCCTAAGTTATTACTAATTTCAGTTACTGGGTAAACTTTGTAGGAACCTTTACTGCCTTCTGGTTTGATAAAGAACAATGTGTCTGAACTTTTAACTCCATGCACAAGAGGTGCTAGAAGATCAGTGTCTGTACCCACCACAGCTGTTTTCATACCTTCAGAACACTGCTGAAGAACTGTTGAAGCAATGAAATCATCATCAAATCAATCATGTCCAAGAGCGTATGCGCGACGCGCTGTTCGCGTTGAATCCGGTGAGCGATGACTGTGCCTCTGCCGCGCCGCGACCGCTGCGCTGGCCTCGCACCGTGCCGGCATCTGGCTTCGCTGTTCACTAAACACTGACTATTGCCTATAAGTCGTGTATACTTTATTAACATGTTATAGAGCTTTTACATTTTTTTACATCAAGAAGTAACACAATAATACAGCATTATAACATAGTTCTAGCTAAAAAAGTAAAAATAAATAAATTAATTTTTAATGCTTAACGGTTACAGGATTCACATTTTATTACATGACCTTTATTAACAGCCACATTTTACTGAATCTAAATCAGTTTTTTATATTTCTGTGTATCTTACCGTTCTCAAGCATTGCGCGTTTAAGTAATATTTGGCCCCCTCCCCCTTTTTTCATTATACCAAAAGAAGCACTCAGGGAACGGTAGGGGATTTTTAGAATATGGTCAAGGATATCATAAAGAACATCTGAGCCAAAATTCAGCTTTATACCTCGCATTTCCGGGTTTGCATGATTTTTACCTAGATTGACTGGGCTATACTAAAATGCTAATCCAATCGAAGTAGTTTTATATAAAGATCATTTCTTAGATAAATAAATCGTTTTTTCTTGTTTAGTCTTTGATTTTACCTAGTCAACATTCAGTAAGATCTATTCTTAACTGTTTTTTAATATAGACTATAAGATAAAATAATTGTTTAAAATAAAATATTTCAGTTAAAAAATGTCAATAATAATTTGTTGCTGTTAAAATTTTAAAGCCCAAAATTTATTCCTCCTAAGATTAAAAACAAGTTTGGCCTAGGTTCTATATTATTTTATTTCTTTTAGTATGGATCACAATATTCTGAAAGCAGAGTTATTTGATATATGGTTCCGAAATAAGAAGGACCCATACTCGATACACTGTGCACTTTTGTCGTCCGAAGTTTTGGTGATGTGCATCTTAATGAAGAAACTGTCCTTCGCATTAAAGAGATGTTAAAAAGTCTATGTCAGCAAATTGATTCTAAATGGCAAAAATGTCAGCGAAACCACAGCCGGTTTGTTAAATGGTATGAGAAATGGCTTCCAGGGACTTCTTCATTTCCTACTTTTGTTGAAGAAGTGGATCACCACCCAGACGAGCCACAACAACTTGCAGGCCTTGGAAGACCTTGGAACTTTTGGCCTTGGACAAAACTATTTGCTGAATGTTGTGATAAAACGAAAAAGAAAAAAGCAAAATACATTGTTGGGGACAAAACGTTAGAGGAAATAGCTTTTGCAGCTGAGGTAAAGCTATTCGATGAAGGGAAGCGCGATTCTGCATCGTTAATTAAAGAACTGTTCCTGTCTTCGCGACAACGGGGAACTAACCCCAAGAAAAACAGAAGAAGCGCTGAAAATGAAGAAAGACGTATTTCGCCTAATGAAGCCCTAGCAATGATAGTCGATACCGACCTGACAACTAATCAATACCGAATCATAAGAGATCAGGGGAAATTGTATTGTTAATAATTTGTATCCCGCTTATCATACTGTTAAAGCGGCGAAAGTGAAATCCTACCCCTTAGATATAAATATTTCAGAAACAAACGTAGAAATTTCTATGCAGTCCCTCTTAGACCACACGATTCGGAGACTTTATTTAGCTCAGGAAGAAGTCTTTAGCATAATTCTCGATGTAACAGATGTGATTCTACTTATCAAGTGGGGATGCGATGGTGCACAACAGAGTCGCTACAAGCAACGATTTTGTACACCTGATTCAACTGATGAAAGTCTTTTCAGTTTTTCGCTTGTGCCGATTCAACTCTACGGCAAAATTGAAAATCTAAAAAAGTAAATCTGGCAAAACCAAGCCCCATCATTTACACGATATTGTCGACCGATACAACTTACGTTTGTCAAAGAATCCTCGGGAATGATTGTGAGGGAATGAACGAAAATGGAAGAACAAATTCAGGTTCTTAATCCAACCCGTGTAGAATTAGGGGATAGTGTATTTTCAGTCACACCAGTATTATCTCTTACTATGATAGATGGGAAGGTTTGCTCTAGCTTGTTAACGTACAGTTCATCTCAGGCTTGTTCCATCTGTGGTGTGACACCAAAATATATGAATAAACCAAGCGTTATAGAGAAACAAATAATTGATGAGAAAACATTGACTTTTGGGCTGTCTCCCCTACATTCATGAGCGTGGTACGGTTTATGAGCGTGTTTTCCATATGGGGTAGCGGATTTGTACCCCCCAGATTTGTACCCCCACAAAAAACGCTACGTCATTTTGACGTCACAGGAAGCGGGGCCTAAATCGCTCGAGAAACAGCCCGCGACTGGAAATGTACCCCCAATACATTATTAAATCATCAACACCTAATTGGTTTGAAATTAAATTATTTTCCTTAAGTCTGACCCCGGAATTGTACCCCCCGGATTTGTACCCCCCGTCGCCAAATGCTTAAGTCCTACCCCGGATTTGTACCCCCCGAATTTGTACCCCCCGTCGCCAAATGCTAGTCCTACCCCAGATTTGTACCCCCCGGATTTGTACCCCCCGTGGCCAAATCCTCAAGTCCTACCCCGGAATTGTACTCCCCGGATTTGTACCCCCTGCACTCAAATCTATTCTGACTGACCATGGAAATACAACCTACAGTCCTTTATTGGTTGAGTTAATACAATTAATTCCTAACGGTGAATATCATTTCAAGTAAAATAACTGACTGGAATAAACATTGCAAGCGAAGCCACTACATTAATCTAGTGTAATGAGTAAAATGAAAACACTCCTGTACTTCATACAGCTTATCATTTGTTGAAATTGGATTGTATATACAAAAACATTTGTTGGAGCTGTTGTACAAAAATATTTTGCAAATTTATTTGTGATACCGTTTGATAACACTGAAATTAACTTTTTCCCAAGGTAAAAATTAATAAACACCTAATATTATCTCATTATATAATATAACTCAAATTTAAGCTTTAATTGTTTTTTTATTTTCCTCAAGATTGGGAGTTTATTGCTCTATGAATTGTGATTTGTAATCTGAATTTTTTTCTTTTATAACTAGAGGATTTATTGATAGGGTTAAAAAGTTTTACTTCAATCACTGGTTTCATATCATAATAATTTTAAGTTAATGTTTTACAATATTACAAATGTTATGAATGAGTTAATAGAAACAAATTACTGTAAAGACTATAGTCGTATGACACGAAACCAGACGTAAAATAAATGTTTTTTCACCAAACAAAGTAACTGTAAACACAAATTTAATGGTACTTAATTTTTTCACAAAATATTTAAGAAAAGATTCTAATGTTGGCCGTCCCGGTGACAGCTGAAACAATTTAGTTTCAACCAAATAATTTATCATGACGTTCTTTTAGTGAAATATGTTGCTCTAGTTTCCACTAACACCTTGATTGTTGGTCTGCAAAATATTTATTAGAGATTGAATTAGATAAAATATTTTCCCAGCGATTCAATATACCGAGGAAAAATTTAGAGATATAATCCCCTAAAACGAATAAAATGAGTCAATCGAACAGAGCAAACACTTTTCTTTTATTTAAATTTAATATTTGTTATATATATATAACGGATAGTTATAAAAAAGTTATACATAATTTAAAATAATTTAACTATTTATTTGCATCACAAACTTTTATTTATTACTCCTTTAATGGTCAGTAGCTGTTCAAATAAACATGTAATGAGTTTTGATACAAACGATATCTTTACATAAGATTAAAACCCCTTGGATTCTAGGAAGGAACCCGATTGAGCCCGGGACGAAATAGATGGCTTAAGAACCTTATCTATGAAATTTTATATATTTATACCACGTTTCATGGCAAACGGTCCAACGGAGTAACGTGAAACATTTATAATCAAACTAAATTATTTTTTATGAATTTAGATATTCAAAACAATCTTTTATCCAATACTTTCACGTATTATTGACAGATTTTCTAGCCCACTTAATGATGAACAAGACAACACAATATAATAATAATAGTAATAATAATACTAATAATAATAAGACATATTCGTAGAATAATATTAGGTGATAAACGAGCAGCCGTTGATTTAATTGAGAACTAATTAAAAAAGTCAACAACAACTATGAATATTCACCCGGTATATTTCCATAGTCGGTCAAAATGTATTTGAGCACAGGAGGTACAAATATGGGGTAGGACTTGAGGATTTGGCCACGGGGGGTACAAATCCGGGGGATACAATTCCGGGGTCGGACTTAAGAATTTGACCACGGGGTTCAGCCAACCGTGAAATGTCAGTTGATTAAAATACATAATAATTTATCCCTCCTAAAAGTTCGCGGCCGGAATTGTACCCCCCGTCCTGTGACGTCAAAATGACGTAGCGTATTTTCTGGGGGGTACAAATCCGGGGGGTGCAATTCCGGCGACCCCTCCATATTGTCTCTAGACTTCCTCTTAAGGTTTGGCGGGTTGAAGAACCAGACATCAAATTAGTTAATAGTGCCCAAAAAAAGATAATTCAAGAAAGCTTTAAGAGTGAATTGGACTCTTGGTGGACATGCCTAACCAACAGTCAGGCAACACCAATGACGGAAATACCGCTCGTAAGATAAAGATCCGCTCGTCGTTTCTTCCGTAACCACGACAAGACAGCAGAGATTACTAGAATCGACCTGGAACTATATAATCAAACATTCCCACATTATACTGGAAACGATAAATTGCAGCCTTCCTGTTGATCCAGATGCTTTTGAAACATATGCAAAAGAGACTGCTGCTATGTACCTAGAGAAATAGTCTTGGTATTACATGCCGAGTTCCGTCCACAACTCTACCACGGGGCAGCTGTAATTAAATCCTGTATTATTCCGATGGCCAACTGTCTGAAGAAGCTCAAGAGGCTAGGAATAAGGACAACAGGAAGTACAGAGAGGCATTCACAAGAAAATGCTCAAGAATTGCGAAAAACGAAGATCTTGTTCACCGGTTGCTAGTATCTTCAGATCCATTTATAGCCACCAAAAGGCATATGCCACGAAAGGGAAAGAAGAAACAATTAACACGTGGAGTCATCTCCCTACTTCGTGAACCTTAAACTTTGATGAATCGTCATCAGAGCGTGAATAACTGTACTGAGACGTATTTATCTTTAGTCATATTACGTTTGAACATAAATAATTTGGTAAATTATATTAACTGGGTGTTACTAACAATGAGTTAAAAACAAATTAATGTTGTAAACAATGTTTTGTGGAGCTGTGATTTGTAAATATGTTTTTTTCGTGTGTTATTTGTAAATATTTTAACTGGTTCTTATTACCAGTTATATTTTAATTTGTAATTGTTTTGTTGATTAATTAAGTGCCAAGGGGCTCCGTTAATAAACAGCTCCGTTATCATGTTGTTAGTTTAATGATTAAGTTGGCCTTTTTACTTTCTCCCCCCTATACATAGTATATGGAGAAAGTATTGTTTTCGTTAAAATTTTCGAATTTGAGTTGTTAGTGGATATATTCGTTCTAGTGCTCCCTGAAACCAAAAAAGTGGTTTTTGGCGTGGTGTCTGTCTGTCTGTGTGTGTGGATGTATGTGTGTGTGTGCGGATGTAAACAAAGCTAGAGACGACACCAGTGGTACGATTTTCATGAAATTTGGCATGTAGGTATAAAAGCCGTGGTATCTCCAGACGTATTTTTCATTTTTTTGAATTTTTGATTTTTAAGGGTATTTACCCCATAAAAAAATGACAAAAATCCAAATTTCTCAAAAACGGCTCTAACGATTTTGATAAAAATTTCATGGTTTTTAGTGATTAAGATGACAAACAAAATGACACCACCCGCATGTCTGTAAAATTTCAGTAGGGGGTTATTGGGGCTACCACCGCGAGGAGGATTGGAGGATGGTGACGTCACAGGTCACGTGCCCCCCCCCCCCCCCCCGAGACCACCCACGACGATCTCATTAATTATGCAAATTAGGTAATTAATATGCAAATTAGGTAATTAATATGTAAATGAGGTAATTAATATGCAAATTCGGTAATTAATATGCAAATGAGCTAATTAGTATGCAAATGAGCTAATTAGTATGCAAATTTGATAATTAATATGCAAATGAGCTAATTAATATGCAAATGAATGACGTCAGCCCCCCCCCCCCGACAAAATGGCGGCCAACCCCCCCCCCCGACAAAATGGTGGCCAACCCCCCCCCCCCCCCCCCGACAAAATGGCGGCCAACCCCCCCCCAACAAAATGGCGGCCAACCCCCCCCCCCGACAAAATGGCGGCCAACCCCCCCCCCTTGATTGATGGATGATTGACAGGTGACATGTCATTCCATTGTGTTCCCTTTGATGTTGGGTCGAAAGGCTATTAAGTGAACAAAAGACCGCCGAACTCGGCTGCGTGTTTGCAATAATGGGACCCAATTATCCCTTGATGTAGGGTTGACAGGTTGTTATTTGAACAAAAGAGTGCCGCAGACTGCTGTGCACTTATCACAATGAAACTCCATTAGCGAAGCACAATACTGAAAGGAAACTATTGTGTTCTAACGTTGAAGAATGAAGGGTTTCGTATTCAATTATCGCCAACAACGAAACGTTTAACAAAAGAACTACGGATTCAATTATCCCTTGATGTAGGGTTGACAGGTTGTTATTTGAACAAAAGAGTGCCGCAGACCGCTGCGCATTTATCACAATGGGACTCCATTAGCGGGAACACAACACTGAAAGGAAACTATTGTGCCGTGACATTGACGAATGAAGGGTTTCGTATTCAATTATCGCTAACAACGAGACGTTTCACAAAAGCACTGCGTGTTGTAAACAGATGCCTTTGACGACCCTCGTCACTGTTGACAGGCTTTTAACGGCCCTCAATTAACGGTAACAAAAAGGTTCCAGAACCTTCTAGAAGGATTGAGAACGTTCTGGCCCCACCGAACAATAGGAACTGCGCGCCAATTCCAGGAATCTGAGACGTCACTGGCGGTACTGCAGCGTTCTCGCTCGACTCTAGTCAGAAGTGGTTTGGTGTCCGAAGTGAACAGACGTGTCGTCTCTGCGCTCCTTCGTGCAAGTGTTGTGAAATACTTTGTGATTTCGTGTAAGTGATTATTAAATTATGTAACCGTAAGTAAATAGGTAATAAGCATTTACGAAATATATTAAACCATGTTTCTAGTATTTTCATGCTAAAATATCTTTATTTTATACCAAAACTTACAGTACCGAGTTGATTGCACCATCACTTACTTCCATGAGCTAGGTTAAGTCTTTCAATGAAATCTTTTGAGTTTTAAAGAACTAAAATATTATTTTAAAACAACTTTTTACTTTTTAAAATTATTTCGGGTTTTTAATTTTATAAATTTAATCCGTGTCAGGTTCTGTTAGAAACTATCCTTAAAATTGTTTCGTTAGTAAATATTACAAATAGAAACTTTGTTTTAACATTTTATAAAATAAAAATAGGGATTATTATCCACTGGATAAAGTGTTAGCCCAGTGACTACGCCAACCAGTGATAAATTTCCTTAGCCACTGAATATTGTGTGTTAGTCACTGGATATTGTGTGTATATTTTATAAATTTAAACTGTGTTAGGTTTGGCTAGAATCTATCTTAAAAATTATTTCGTTAGTAAATATTTCAACTAGAAACTACTGAATTTGGTTCGGCTAGAATTTGTCTTTAAAATTATTTCGTTAGTAAATATTACAACTAGAAACTTGGTTTAAAACAGAACTAAAAATATATATATATATATATATATATATAAATGTAAATTTTTTTTTTAATTAATTTGTAATTTTTATTTATTATTATTTTTATTAATTTTTAATTAATTTTTTTTTTAATTTTTAATTAATTTTTTTTAATTAATTTTTGAATTTTTTTTTTAATTTTTAATTAATTTTTTTAATTTTTAATTAATTTTTGTTTTTTTAATTTTTAATTAATTTTTAATTATTATTATTTTATTTTTTTTTTGAATTAACTTTTTTAATTATTATTTTTTTTTTGAATTAATTTTTTAATTAATTTTTTTTTAATTTTTAATTAATTTTTTTTTAAATTTTTAATTAATTTAAATTTTTAATTAATTTTAAATTTTTTATTATTTTATATATATATATATTTTTTTTTTAATTTTAAATAATTAAATTTTAAATTTTTTTTTTTAATTTTGAATTAATTAAATTTTTTTTTTTATCGACTTCTGTACGGTACGTATGACTTTACCTTATGATTAATTAAATTTAAATATTTATGTTTAGTTCTATCATGGATTGCCAGCGTCGATTCGTGTGCGGGGTCTGCTTCGCAGACTTTACTGAGAAGTTTAATCTTCGGCGACACATGAAGGCTCATCAGGGCGTGCAGAAGAACCACCGGTGCCCGCAGTGTCCAGCCACGTTCAAGCGGCGGGACAACCTTCTGCGGCACCAGCGCGCGGCCCACGCCCCGACCCCTTCAGCAGACCCCGCCCCTGGCCCGTCATCCGCCGCAGCCGACCGGATAGGTGGGTAATAATTTAAGACATGTGTAAATAAAGCTGGTTTTTATTGTGTGTACAGTTTATTATTCCCTCATCTCTAATTCTTACTATGATGTATTTTCAATTTAATATGTGTGTCAACTATTGGGTTAGTGTAAATTAACACACATGTTGATAAGTGAATTGGTTAAAGAATTAAAAATGTTAATAATTTACAATATGAAAATAGAGTTTGAATAGCTGAGATTATTTCAAAGATAAATATAACAATAATTAGGTAAGTAATGAAAATTATATCTTGTGTTGTCAGGTGCTTCGCCTATCGCAGGTCATGCTGCGGATTCCCCCATCCCTGGCCCGTCATCCGCCGCAGCCGACCGGATAGGTGGGTGAAAATTTAAGACTTGTGTAGATAAAGCTGGATTTTTTATTGTTTTCACAGTTTATTGTTCCTTCATCTCTAATTCTTACTATAATATATTTTCAATTTATGTTATCTGCCAACTATTGGGTTAGTGTAAATTAACACGCACATCGACAACTAAATTTGTTAAAAATTTAAAGTGTCAATAACTATTGTGTCTGCAATTGGCTAATATGAAAACAGATTTTGAATAACTGAGATTATTTCAAAGATAAATGGGTGTCAATAACTAGGTAAGTAATGAAACTTATATCTTGTGTTGTCAGGTGCTTCGCCCATCGCAGGTCATGCTGCTGATTCCCCCACCCCTGGCCCATCATCCGTTCCAGACGACCGGACAGGTGTGTAAAATAATAATGAATTATTTTATTCTAAAATTTAAAACTAATTAATGAAATATGTTTATCGAATGATGACTTTTGAAAATAAAACCGGATTATATGTGTACTATTTATTTCCCTTTATCTCTCATGTTTTTTTTTTTTTTAATTGTATTATTATAATAATTAATCAGGTAAGTAATAGATATTGTGTTGTTTTGTTTAAGGATTCGCGTGTCCCCACTGCCGCCGGTACTTCTCCAGACGTGACAACCTGGAGCGTCATGTCCGTCGACTACACCGGGGATCCCAGGGCGGTAGTGGGCCTGCACCATCGCCTGCCACGGACATCGCGCTGGACTCCCCCGCCCCGTCGACGTCGTCAGGAAGCGGAGGCAACGGCAGCAGCAGCGAGGACGAAGTTCCGGTGGCCATCCCCGACAACCTGCCACCGGAGACCTCACACTTCGTCGAGGTCGAGTCTGGCTACCGCGGACGTTTAAAAACCTATTGCCTGCGAGAGCCGGACTCCGAAGGCCTCACGTTGCCGGAGTTCCTGACGACCATCTTCGAGGACATCGTTGCTCTCATGCACCGAGTATTAGAATTCGTCACCGCTGTCAAAATAAACCTCTGGGTCGAATGCGAGTTTGAGGACGTGCACGGAGAAACCTGTCGCCGTGCATTCAAAACCAAAAACGTCCCCGTCCTCCGTACTGATGACATGGAGGACATCTGTGGGGACTTTTTCCACAAATTAGTTACTGAAAAAGAGCAGTGCGAGATGAAAGGATCTGGCTGGACCTTTGTTCGGGTGTTAGACATGGAGGTCAGGGTCAATGTCTATCGCCCGCTCAAAGGTAGCTCCTACATCACGCTACCGCCCTCCATAGACAGAAAAAAGGCAGTTATCAATGTTGTCAATGAGGACCAGCGATGTTTTATGTACGCTGTCCTCACTAAATACATCAACTTTACACCTGAACATAGATTGAAGGCGGCAGATTTCACCCCTGACCTTCGTGCACGCTCCAATTTAGACTTTTCAGGTCTCGAGTTTCCGGTGAGGCTGGACAAAATCGGTAAGTTCGAGGAGATGAACCGGGGGGTGAGTATCAACGTGTACGGCCTGGACCTGGAGAAGGTATTTGATGAATTTTCAGGCCAGTACAAACACAAATATATCGTGTACCCCCTGCGAGTCACCAAGCAGGAACTCGATAACCATTTCGACCTGCTGTACTTAACCGATGTAGGGAGATGCCACTATGCCTACATTTCTAATTTCGAAAGGCTGGTTAAGTCTCAATTGACGAAGCACAAGGAGAGAATTTTCATCTGTAAGCGGTGCTTCGCCTTCTTTAACAACCAGCCTACAAAGCTGAACCTGAGCGGTGCGGATCGACTTAAACAACACAAAGAGTACTGCTTTGATCACGCACCGCTCCGTACAGACATTTCAGGAGAGAAGAAAATTAGGTTTAGCCATTTCGAACGGACCCAACGCAGCCGTTTTACCATCTATGCGGACTTTGAGAGTATGTTGGTACCGTACGATGGTGAACGGCCACTCAACCCCACCCCAACAGTGGCCCCTCCAGCCTGGGACCCGGCAACCTCGAGACCCGGGCTCCCCCACCACCGCCACCACGGAGATTCGCCCTCATCAGCTCATGTCACCACCCGAAACGTACATGTCCCTTATTCGTACGCCTACTACATCCGAGACGACCACAGGGATGATGTCGATGGTGACGTCGACAATGGAGACATCCCCACTAGCGAGACCTTTTCTAAATTTCGCCTGTACAGTGGTGAGAACGCGGCCCAGCACTTCATGGCGACGCTCCGTAAGGACATCGACACCATCGGGCAGATCCTGTACGGACGACGGCGACCCGGGAATCCCCCGAACCTTACGGCAGCGGAGGAGGCGGAGTTCCAGACTGCAACGACGTGTTACATCTGTAGGAAGGACTTCGCCCCGACCGACATCAAAGTCCGCGACCACCAACACTCACCACCGTACAGGTATCGAGGTGCCGCTCACCAGTTATGCAATTTGCAGTACAAAGAGCAGGATACGGTGAACGTGTACCTCCACAATCTAAGTAATTACGACGCTCATTTCATTGTGCGGGCATTGAAAATTGACAAAGGAGATGTAGACGTGCTCGCCAACAACGAAGAGAAATACATTTCCTTCACGAAACGGTTCGAGTACCCGAACGCAGGCCGTCACAACAGGCTACGAGTGCGTTTCGTGGACTCGTACCGATTCTTGGCGAAGTCGTTGGCGACACTCGCTTCACTCCTGCCCGAAGAGCGTCTAAAGGTCTTGCGAGCCCGTTTTACCGACCCAGAGGAATTCCAACTGCTTCGGAGGAAAGGCGTGTTCCCCTACAAACACATCACATCGTTGGAGGTATTGCGAGAGAACACCCTTCCCCCTGTTGAAGCTTTCGAGGCGAGCGTATCAGCGGAAGATTACGCCCACGCTCAAAGAGTATGGGAGAGGTTTGGCTGCACAACCCTCGAAGACTATTCCAATATCTATCTGACGACCGATGTACTACTGCTGGCCGATATCTTCGAGGGTTTCCGGGCGATGTGCCAAGAACATTATAACTTGGACCCGGCACACTACATCACTCTCCCGTCGTACGCGTGGGACGTTATGCTGAAAACAACCGGCGTGACCCTCGATACCCTACAGGACGTAGACCAGTACCTGTTCTTCGAGAAGGGTATTCGAGGCGGACTTTGCCAATGCGTCACCCGCCATGTTGTAGCGGACAACAAGTACACGAGGAACAGTGAACAGGAGAACGTTGACGACACTTTCCTCATGTACTTCGACGCAAATAATTTGTACGGATGGGCAATGTCCGAGCCACTGCCGTACGGAGGCTTCGAGTGGCTGTCCGACACAGAAATCGCCGGTCTGGTCGAGAACATCAAGAGTATGGCGGTAGACGGCGAGGACGGTTACGTCTTGGAGGTAGATTTAGAATACCCCCGAGACCCCGCCCTCCATGACAAACACCGTGACTTGCCGTTCTGCCCAGAAGTGGTCAAGGCACCGTCCGACCAACTGCCATACGACCAGAACGTTCGCCTCCATAGCGGAGTTGGAAAATCCGCTAAACTGATGGCCACCCTCACTGACAAGACCAGGTACGTAATCCACTTTCGCTATCTACAACAAGCGTTGGAGAACGGATTGCGTATCCGTCATGTTCATCGTGTGTTGCATTTCAAGCAGTCCACGTGGTTAAAGTCGTACGTGACTCTGAATACCACACTCCGTCAGTTGGCCAAAAACAAGTTCGAGGTGGAGCTCTTCAAGCTCATGGTCAACGCGGTGTACGGTATGAGTCTTCAAAACGTACGTAAACACAAAAACGTGAAGATCTGCACCAACCACCGTAAATATATTAAGTACGTGTCAAAGTCGAATTTCAGCGACCGAGTGTGGTTGGACAAGACTTTGACACTGCTTAATATGGCTAAGGTGCGTGTGGTGTTGGACAAACCCGTTTATGTGGGTATGTGCGTTTTGGACCATTCGAAGTGGTGGATGTACCGCTTTCACTACCTGATGGTTGAGTGGTACGGACGTGAAAACATACACATGGCCTACATGGACACAGACGGTATCGTTTACATGATCCGTACTGCGAACGCCTACAGGGACATGCTGCAGCACATCGATGACTTCGACACCAGCAACTACCCCCCAGGGCATATCTGCTACAGTAAGGACAACGCTAGAGCCCTGGGGAAATTCAAAGACGAAGCTGGTGGTCATGTCATGACGGAGTTCATCGGACTTATGGCCAAACTATACTGCATATCATTTCTGCGCATCAGCGATAGCGGCAGCGGCCAGGACTACGAGCCGCCTCCCATCAAGAAAGCAAAGGGAGTGAATCGCGCAGTGGTGCAACGTGACTTGACCGTAGACGACTACAGGAGATGTCTACAAGATCACGTGGTCAAGTACACGGAGACTGAGCGCTTCTTGAGTAGACGCCATTACATCTACACCATCATGGTGATGAAGCGCTCGCTGGCGCCGTATGACGACAAACGCTATGTGTGCGATGACGGCGTCAGCACATTACCGTGGGGGCATTACGCCATCGCCCCACGTGCACCGCAGGACGAAGAAATGCCGCTATCGTCCCCTGAGTTACCACCTCCGTTGTCCCCACAACCTGGACCTTCTACCGCAGAGTGACTTTGTTCGCCCACCAACACTGTCACAGAAGGTATCCAGCAACGGATATGCAGTACAGTTTGCGGTGACGTCGGTGCATGAGAGCCCATCGCACTCAAAATTCATCGTGGTGGGCCATTTAGGAACCAATTCGACTTAGGAACAAATTGATTTTTTTCTAGTATTTTTAAAAATAAATACTATTAGTTACCATTTAGGAATAAATTTTTCATTGTAAATACTTTTTCTTCTAGTCAAATATTAGTAACAAATTTTTATTTTAAATATTAGTTACAAATTTTTATTGTAAATATTTTTTTTTTTTAATTTGATTGTAAATATTTAATTGTATAATTATTTATTTTTTTTGATTGTAAGAAGATATTGATTGTGAGTAGATATTGATATTGAAAATAAAACATGTTACTTATTTACCTGTGTTGATATTTATTCCCCAACCCCCCGTGTGTTATTATCTTAAAATAAATCCAGAGTTCCTATAATCTCTGGATTCAAAATAATTACTTAAACTAAAAGGATAAAGGGTAGAAATAAAAACAAGAAAGTATAATTAAAAATATAACTTTTTATTTTTCAAAAAATCCATACATCTTACAATAATGTGTTTATAGCTATAAACATTATTTTCAAACATAAAAATAAATCAAGTAGAAGGTAAGTAAAATCTTGTGAAGAGCATCCGGACCAGCGTGTCGTTCTCGGCAGTGGAGTCACCGAAGAGTTGGACGAAATCATTCATCGACATGTCGTAGTTGGTGCGGCAGTACAGGTAGGTGAGACAGTATTGGCCGCAAACCGAAGTATCCAAGCCTTGTAGTCGATACTTGTTGTGAATGTAACGCAAGAGACGTGAATTGATATTACGTCTCAGGAAACGTTGAAAGTCGGCTTGATATGGAGGTCGGCCGAAACTGTCGAAATATTCGATAATTTGTGTATTGTTGTTGAATTGTCTTTCTTCACTGTCTCTGTAGAATACTACCCAGTGTTCACCGCTTTGTGTATGCGGTTCGGTGTTGACGACTAACCCAGTCGACGGAGCGATATATGTGGGTAGACGGTCCGATGCAAACACTCCGACATGTTGTATGTTTTTCAGCTTTGCTAAATGTTTCCTTATGGCCGTGGTGTTCATGGTTTGGCGCTAAACGTCCCTCTATTGTTACCGGAACATTCCATCACCTTTTGTTGTCACACGTGTGTGTGCGGTCGGTTCTCGGAATTCGAACCCTCGGTCTTTTGTTGTAACACGTGTGCGTGACTAATTAATTCTCGGAATTCGGACCCTCGATCTATATTTCTGCGGCTACATGTCTGAACACGATTGTGTTCACAGTTCGGGGATGACGGGTAGGTCAGAGCTGCTGAACACCGACGATCTAATTTTGTGACGAGGACAACAACAATAACACGATCCGCAATGTGGTTCTTTGGCTGTCAACAGTAACCAACCACGTAGCAGCATACAGTTGCTCAATGCACAACGGTGTTGTACGCTTTTATGTTGACCACAACGTAGCGCGTTGGTGGATAGTAGATTTCCGATGGTGGCCAACGATCCGCATCCGATATCTGCCAAATCCACTACCAGTACTTTTCCGTTGTTTATGATAAGATGTTTCGTGGCGTATTGTTTCTTTTCCGATCCTTTTACGTAGACCACGGATTGACTGTTGAGACATGTACGTAGTTTGTCCATCATCACGTGGTACGGTATATCACCGTGATTCCAATCGATACCGTGACAGTGTTTAGTCAACCAGTAGCTTTCTCGAAGTTTCTCTTCGGATAGAAAATCACGATCGAACGGTGGACGTGCGATGTGGTGCAATAATAGTGTACCGGTACACACGTCTATAACGCTGGCTTCTTTCACTATGAAATCGTTGCTGTTGTCTTTGAAACATTGTAAATCCAAGACGACAGACGAACGGATCAATTTATGCTGCTGCTGCTGCTGCGGTGTACAATCCATGTTTACTCGTTCACGGTCACTGACGTACTGAGCTTTTTAACTGCCGAAATCCACCGACACGTTACGTTGTCGATCGATCTCGATGACGTTGTCCAGTTCCGCATAGATGATCATATTGACGGATTCAGTTAAAGCTTCACTGAACCCGATCTCGATACGTAGATTACCGTTACGTACCAAATTCCAATGACTGGACTCGTTAGCACTCAAATCCGGTGTCAAATCGAACGCCATCAGACAATAACCTTTTTCGAAATCGTATCTTGTGATATCGTTACCGATATTGTCGAAATGTATTCCAGTACCGCTGAACAGTGTGTGATAAGCGAGTACATAGGCGTCATCCGTGTTGTTGTTGAACACGGGCTGTAACGCTTTCATCGGCACTTGTTCACCGTCCAAATACAACGCTAAATAGTTCATCTTGAAATGTTGGAAATTGAACGGATTCTTCTTGTAGTCGCCGTTGAACGCTTGATTAGTGACCATGCCGAGAATAACACGTTTCGGAAGCTGACCCAAGTATACGCTGTCCAATGTTTTGCTCTGTATACCACTGGGTAGTGTGATGGATTTCACTTCGACTCGTGTAATCGGATACTTAGCGGTACCGGTCTCGAGCGTTTTACTATGAGCCAACAACACGCTCGGATTGATTTTACATCGACGTACAAACAGATTCGCCTCTTTGATGTGTACTTTATAAGTGGTCGCGGTTTTCGACATGATAGAAAATGAGTTTCTCGATCTGATCAGACGTAAACGCATCTCCACACCGTTCAACAAGAACTTTTCTTGATTGCATAAATCGATATGCAGATGTCCGATCATGTCCGCATAATGACTCAGTTGAATCAGGTACCGACGATGATTGAGACCTTCGTTTTCTTCTTCACAATTATCCATATGTTTATAGTTGTCTTTGTAGAATAATACACTGCATAAGTGTGATTCTTTCGCGTCCGTGCCGTAGTTCAACAGGTTTTCCAAAAACGCACGGTAGGCGTAAGTGTTGTTTTGCGGTGACACCAGTTTATTGTTCAAGTGTAAATCCACTTGACTGAATAATGAATGTAACCAATTGTTGACCGGGCCGAATTCTTTGACGGCATCGCCGGCTGCGAATTTCGTCCCGTCATCTTTGACTATAGTGGCTTGTACGTGTAGTAAGGTATGCGCTAAATCCGTATACTCGTCACCGTGACCGGGTATGACGAATTCGATAGGCGAATCGTCCGTTAATGACGAAATCGGTTTATACTGTACCCATTTACCACTGTCGATACTGGTCTGTGTCGGCGGTAATGAGAATAAATCCAATTCCGTCTTTGTACATTCGCATGATTTCTGGTGTATAAACGACATTTTCGCCGCCGCTGCTGCTATTGTTTAAGAGAAAATATCGATTTGTCGTCGTCGTCGTCTTCTAGTCACCTTCTTTTTCTTATGTACTCGACGCTTCGTCGACGATCGTTTCGTCGTCTTTCGTTTTATCGTCGATTTACGCGCGTGTCGTTTACGCTTTTTCGCCGGAGCGGACGTCCGTGCTCGAAGGAGTTTCGTCAAAGACTGCGGTGTGACACGCGTGATACGTCGCTTCTTATAGCCGCTGCCGCCGCCGCCGCCGCCGCCGCCGCCGCCGCGAAGTACGCGTTCGATTTTGTCGTCGGCGCGTCGTTTCAGCGCGCCGGTGAATTGTTTGAGGCGTTCGCCGGCCGTGGTTCGCGGGTCCGCGGTGCCGCCGGCTATGTCGCCGAGAAAACCGACGCCCGATCGTAACGCCTCCTTGCTCACAGCACTCGCACCGGACCTTATAAGCGGCATCACCGTGCGCACGAGTCCGCCGAGAAAACTTCCGATACCGTGACCGCGTTGATACGCCGCACCTCTGTACACCGATGTAATACCGCCGCCGCCCACTTGTTGACTGCGGTAGTATCTGAGGTAGGGATCGTTCGTATTCATTACGATGTCGCTGTTGCTCTTCGACGTCGTCGTAGATGTAGTTTCATGCACGTAGTGCCGAACTGGAATGGCACGTGACGTCCCTTGCTGTCCCTTATATCTATTTCCGCGCTCTCGAACGAGCTTTTTATAATCGGCATGTAGTGCGGATCGGTGAAATGTACGACTTTCTGTACGCCGAACGTGTAGTCGGACGTGTCGACATTGACGATTTTCAACAGCGGTGCCACCGTATCACCGACGTATTGCGGTTCGACCAAGTCGCAATACACGTACAACTCGGCCGGAAACGCTAGCTTGATGTTCGGTGAGCGTTTAGCAAACGGTGTTGTCGACAAATTACTATCCGGTAAATAACCCAATTGTAACGCCAAAGTCGGACTCAGTACCATATTGACGACGGTATGCGAGTTATCTACCGCTTGTGTCAAGTCGACCTTTACTAAATTTGCTTCCGAGTTATATACGAACTCGATATTGAATGCGTTTATCGCTCGTGTATAATTTATCGTATTCAATAAGTCTTCAACGGTCTCGTAATGACCGCCGACTATTTTCACTCGCATCGCTGTCAACGTCAATCCCATTGTAACTACTGTCTCGGTGTATACAGTTTCGTCCATGGTCGATTCCATATATTTCGTAGCTTCCGCAGGTGTCGTATAGAAAATTATATTACTCTCCGGTGTTTCGAACGTACACGGATAATGCGCTTCGACGAGCGCTACTTCCCACTCGTCGTCGACATCGAGTTCGATAGTCGACGGAAAATGTGTCAGATAATTGGTCAACGTATTATTCGGATAATAGTTCATCGAACTATTACTCGGTAGTGTCAGATAAAACTGTTGATGTCTCATATTCGTTTCACTTCTGATGCGGGTATCCACGAATTGAATTCGTCTCCGTAACCTACCCACTTGACGAAGTATCGCTTACTGCGACCTCGACCTTTAGTATCGAGTATTTTATCGATCTGGTACAATCGATTCGGGCCTATCGTGACCTTTTGCAGTTCGTGCTCGTAAAAACGACCGACTATCGGTTTACCGTTCAAATCCTTCAATATATACAGTGGTAGTGGAAATGCACCGTACTGTCGATCGACCGTGAACAATTCCTTACTCCAATTCGTCTCGTAGCCTTTGGCGAACGTGCCTTTTTCCTTAGCGATACGTACCGTGTCACCCGACTTGAATCTGGGTTTTCTTCGTTTCGGTAGTGTATTCGGTTTGTACATGTGACGCCACACTCGATACACCGTTCTTTTGTCTCCTTTCGCCACGTCGTCAGGACGTAGTCTACCACCCAGACTTTTGTGCACACTGTTATTATAGGCGTCGACTAATTTGTCCAATACATCGATATATCTGTACGTGTTTTTATACGTCAAATAACGCCACATACGTGTTTTCAATGTACGGTTCACTCGTTCCACTACGGCCGCCTTAACATCGGGGTTTTGCGTAGTCACGTATTTTACATTGTAATCTCTGAACACGCGGTTCACTTTCTCACCTATAAACTCTGTTCCTTTGTCCGTCTGTAAACACCGCGGTGGTACGGTGTGCGGACTGTTGAAAATCCGTTCGAACGCGGCAGCCACTTCTTCGCCGCTTTTACGTCTCAACGGTTGGACAAACAATCGTTTGCTGAACACATCGATCACTGTCAACAGATAATTGTAGCCGTCATTGTGCGAACTGAGCCCACGCATATCATTCAAGTCGGCTTGCCACAATTCGTTCGGTCCGTACACCACGTATCTGTTACGTAAGAAGCGTTTACGTACGGGTTTGTGCAACGTATACGTATCTTGTGTACGTAACCATTCGACTACTTCGCGACGTTTTTTCGGTCGTAACGCTCGATGAAGCGGGCTTATACCGCCGAACGAGCCCGGGTTAGCGGGATCGTAGTACACCTTTTCTTCCATCACGTCTACGGGTTAAATGGCTCCCACTTTTGAAGTGTAGCCTCACTTATATATCGACCTTTTGTCACCTTACTAGGCGATCTTATTTGAGGTGCTGTTGCCTCTGCCCCGGCCGTTGTTTTCGATCTCAATCGTTTGGCTATCGGTGACGGACTCGGTGTCGGTGGTAACAATAGTGAGCGACGAACATGCGGCGTAGACGATGCTCTTGGTCGAAATAATAATGAACTGCGTGCTCGATACGGTGACGGTGCTGGTGGTGTTGCTAATCCTTCCTCCTCCGCATACGGTTCACGTCCTATATACTGACGAGCTAGCGTATTGCTCACGTACTCGGACGGTACATTTATTTCGTTCAGTGCATTTAGAACTTCGTACCAACCCGTAGGGACATTTTCCATTCTACGTACACGCACTATCGCGTGTAACACATCGACAATATTCGAGCCGGGTATTCTCGTATTTCGAACGATGATCGTGCCATCCGGATCCCACGAAATAACATTACTATGACGTTTAATGAATCTCACCAAGTTACGTGCGTCTACTTGATATGTACCCGGAAATGTTTGCACTATATCTTCTTCGTCGTTCGCTTCTTGTATCACCGGTAAAGAAATAGGATTACGTTTTTGTGAAGTAAAATACAAAAACCTCTGCAACACCTGCTGGTATTGTTTCCATTTCTCCGTGTCGTTCAACGTTTTGTCTTGTAATATACGATGCATTTCAGCATCCAAACTGTTAGTGCCGGCGGCCGCTGTCGACGTTTTTGATTGTGTAACAGCGGTATTTGTAATTGACGGTTCATTACGAATTCGATCGATTAGTTCTTGTGGTACGACCACCATTTTCTTCGAGTGTTCCAGATTCGAATTATCCATTTTCGAATTATCCATTTTTTCCCCCTTCTAATTAGTCACGTTATGTAACACAGACTGCAATACAGTACTCAATAGTAAAGGTAATAGAAATCCACCGCCTTTTTGCACGAGATATCGACGTTTCTTCGACCAATTCTCTCCACGCTTCACCAGACGTCTGAGCGATTTTTTATGTTTACGCAATTGACGTTTTTGCTTATCCGACAGCCGGATATTACCGCGTAACAAGTTGTATGCGCACTCGCACACTGTTCTGATACGACTGGCGTCAAATGCTTTCAACAACGCTTTACGTTCTTTCGGCTTAGCGTGTATCAGCGCCCTCAATAGAGCAACGTCTCTCTTGACACACTGCGACATAACGACCGAGTGACTGTTCGGTCATCGTGTACCCGGACTTATTTATACTTTTTTCGGTTGATAGACGTACTGTTGTTTCTCGTCGGGTAATATACCCGTCCGTACACGCATTTCGTCCAGTGTAGACTGTTTCAAATCCAATAATAAATATCCGTGTGGTCTACGAGTGGCGTCTGTATAGGCCTCTTCGATAAACCTGGTATTTTCCGGATACACCTGACGAGCTAAATGTTTTATCTGAGCCCTGTCTCTAGGATTTTTAAACAGCACAATATAATGTGCGTTCAAAGAAATGTCTCTTTGTCCCCGTCCTTGATGGAAAATATTCTGAGTTATAAAGAACACACTCAGATTTCTATGATGCGACCCTTTAGTAAACAGATCTACTATAACATTAGATCCGCTAGTGGCTGATGACTCACGCATCATATCGTCCACAATCACTAATGTCGGTGTACCATCAAAATCTTCCATATTCGGTAACCCTTGTCTGTATTGTATACCTACATCAATGTCTGGTTGTAACCCCGGACTATGATACCAGAAAATATTGTCAAACACAGTGTCACACATCACATTCAAGTACTTGATAAATCTCAACACAAAATATGATTTCCCCGAACCCGAAGGTCCGGCTACTATGGCTGAAAATGGATGTTGCCATCTCAGATCCATTGTAAAGACTGATCACAAATACCGACTTACCTTCACTCTTATTACTAATTGAGGGAGTAAGGGTTTGTGAAATAAAAAGACTGGTTTTAATGCTATGAAGGTGGCTATATATATTGCTTACGAAACCTATCAAAATTTATAATCTTTTAAAGTATATCTTCTTTTTCTTGCTTTACAAACATGAATTTATTTCTTGCTTCAAACAAACTCCAATGGAGAATATTTACTGCCGGGTGCTGCTGCACGTCTCACCAAGTGTAAGCGATCCCCGTAGCCGGCGTTGTACTGCTCCATCATGCTGTCGGTGATGGAATCGTTGTAGCGACGTGGAAGGTAGACGTACAAGTAGTAGTCCTCACCGAGCGGTCCCTCCAACGTGGCCAAGATGGTCTCGCCGTACTGAGTGTTGATGCGCTCGAGTTGTGCAATTTTATAACGGCACTCTTCGCGGAGATCGGTAATTTTGGTGTACGGCACACCCGGCTTGCAAGAGTTCAAACACGACTTCAAGTCCACTTTCGAAGCCATACTTTGTTTAAGCACAACCGGTATGGAAGACATAATGCGTTCGAGACACGAGAGTCAATACGAAACACGTCCACACGGTACGAGAACTGAGCAGCGAATGGTGCTGTGGCGATCGGGGTTGTGGTAGTGGGGGAAGGATTGTGAAATAGTTTTTGGCGCTACACGTCTCCTGTGGTGGGGACGACGCTGGTGGGGGAGGATTGTGAAATAGTTTTGGCGCCAAACGTCCCCCTGTGGTGCAATAGTTTCTAGAACATTCCATCGCCTTTTGTTCGCACACGTGTGCGTGACTAATTCCTGGAATTCTGACCCTCGGTCTATTGTTATTGTTTTGGCGCCAACCGTCTCCCCCTGTTGTGAAATAGTTTCTAGAACATTCCGCTACCTTCTTTGTTCTCACACGTGTGCGTGGTTAATTCTTGGAATCCCGACCCTCGGTCTTTTGTTGTCTCTTTTTGTTCCGTGGCTGAGTGTCTCTACGTGTTTCTCGTCTCACCGCTGTTGACGACGATCTTTTGCGTTTCACTGGAGTCGGCTGGGACACAATTGTACATTGTTCCTCTGGCGGTTTACGCCAAGCCGCTAACGGCATCATTGTTTGTGTTAAACCGTTAATTTTCGGGGCTCCTGTACTTCCATCAACCCACATATTTTGTAAATATGACAATAACGGTTTCAAATTGTTGTTAATCTCATCATCGGGGTTGAAATAAATACCGCATGTGTATGTCGGAACTCCTCCATCGTATAAATGTAATTTTAGTAACATTTTCCCACAATTATCCGGATTCTGTACTGTATATTGAAACCCACTATCGATCCAAGTAATTGCTGGTGAATCGTTTGTCGGTCTCACAATCCATCCGCCTTCTATTGTATTTGAAGTACTATTGTCGGTTTGTGCACTTACGTCATTCGATTTCTTTTTTCTTGAAACTCGTTGCTTATCTTGTTCTTGTTGTTGTTGTAATGGAAAATATACCGCATTATCGTTTTCACCGACACTTGACTGATTCATCGCTTCAAGTTCTTTCATCAGCATACGAATGGATTCATCCACTTCATTAATAGTAGCCGCCATAATACTTACGAAACACGTCCGCACGCACTGACTGCACACACTCGACTGACGTTACGCGCTGTCCTCTAGGTGCGTGTAATCGTATTCAAGCACCTGTGCATTCTCGCGGTGTAATTCTGAACTACAATGCATAATATTCGTAAACGAATGTCTTGCTACACATAACACACTATTAATCAGTACTCTTTCACGTAAACTTCTCCGTTTGTACTCGATATGAATGATTTTTCGAAACGATATATCGATGATTTTCCTCGCATATTCGGTTGTCATAGTCGAATGAGTCTAGATGTTTCTAGAAAGTTCGAGGGAGAACTGGAAGGGATGATGTCACTGATGACGTCATAGGTGGAAAGAAATCGAGCGTGCGCGGGTGTACAGTATTTAAATTTGATTCTAACTACTCTAAAAGTTTAGGGTGGCCTTTAGAAAGGCCGTTTTTTTTATCGCTGTAAGGATGGAGGTAAAGGATTAAAAAGGTGAAAATATGTTTTATTTATTATTTTGTTCTTTTTTGAATTTCCGAAGCCAAGCCATGTAGTTCTCCTCTGGCCACCACCAGAGTGGACGGGGTCTGCAGAAGTGAAAGTTGTCGGGGAAGTAATACTTCAAAACCTGGTTGAAATACTGTTGTTCAGCTTCAATGGGTAGCCAGGTTTCTTCGTACTCGATGTGGTAGTTGAAGTCCAGATAGTTCATGTCTTGAAAATAGTAATCCAGGTTGTCGTCCGTTGGTGCTGACTGCCAGACAGAATGGATGCGTTCGCTCCGCCACATTATCTCGGATTCCAATTCATTCAGTTTTGTCGCCAATGTCGGGATGTAGTACCGACAGTCAAGGTCTGAATATTCCGGTAGGAAAATTGACTCTTCTTTCTTCCAGTTGATCCAGTTGTAATTTATCGGTTGTTGTTGTTCTTCCACCTCCATCCTCTCAGCTTCGACGCAGGCTCGAACCAACACCTCGTCGCTGATGGTGCAGTCCCAGCAGTGCATGATTTCTGACCGTCGTCGACAAGCTCCCAAACCAAACTGAAGGTAGAGCAGTGCGCCACAAGGGTGGGGAACGAAACCGACAATTCCGAGAACTAATGCGTCGTTCCTTATTGTTATATGTTCGAAAAGGTTCCTTCCAGGTCTTTCTAGATCCTTCTAGAAGCTTATTGTTCGCGATAATAGCCGTCATTCACAACTTAATGAGACACGAATGTTCCTATTCAACCCTCATCAATGTCACGACACAATAACACCCTTCCTTTACAATCAACATACCGCCTTTCTTCTCTTAATAGCCTTGTCAACCCGTGTCAAACTGATGAATGACTCCCAACATCAAAGATAGTTATTGCACAATAGGGGGGGGGGGGGCTGACGTCATTCATTTGCATATTAATTAGCTCATTTGCATATTAATTACCAAATTTGCATACTAATTAGCTCATTTGCATATTAATTACCGAATTTGCATATTAATTACCTCATTTACATATTAATTACCTAATTTGCATATTAATTACCTAATTTGCATAATTAATGAGATCGTCGTGGGTGGTCTCGGGGGGGGGGCACGTGACCTGTGACGTCACCATCCTCCAATCCTCCTCGCGGTGGTAGCCCCAATAACCCCCTACTAATTTCAGGTTCAGAAGTTATGGGGGTTTAAGTGTTAAAAAATTCATATTTTTCAAATTTCACAAAATCTTTGACTTCTAAAGAAAATATACTTGCAACCATTAAATTTGACTTGAAAAACTAAATAATCTAGTATTAGCGAATTTCCCCTATAGGGAAGAAGCTATTACCGTAGGTCTCATGGTAAGACCTAGGCCCGAGACCATGATAACTTTTCGTTTTGGGGCCACCAGAAGCAAAAAACACCATTCGTTCGAAATTATATCTATCTATCTATCTATCTATATATATATATATATATATATATATATATATATATATATATATATATATATATATATATATGTGTGTGTGTGTGTGTGTGTGTGTGTCTGTGAGCACGATAGCGGCCGTAAATATGGTCCGATCTTAATGAAATTTGGTACAGACATGTAAAGTGGTGATCGATTGGACAAGTTCGTAAACCAGCCCGATCGGACCATCGAAAGGGGGGGTAAAGGGGGAATAACCCCCCAAAAATGGGTTTTTTGGGGGTTTTTACATAAAAAAATTAAATTAATCAAATTTTTGTTGGCACCGTTGGATTCGCCTCAAAAAAACAAACAATTTAGTATTTTGAATCATTGCTCTATGTCCATTGGTTACCGAGATATTGAAAGTGGTAAACACAGTACTTTGTCCAAATGTTAACCTTATGGGGAATAAGTAAAATTCTATATCTCGCTCATTTCTCAACATATCTTAATTAAACTTGGTTTGTGGCTTCATCTAGATGAGATATAATGTATTTTAGTCAAAAATCCCCGGAATTTCAATTTTTGTGGCAGCAAACCTGCATAATCATTCCCCATGTTATCCTTATGGGAAATAAAAAAATTCTATATCTTACTTATTTTTTAACATTTCTTGACAAAACTTGGTATATGGCTTCTTCTAGTTAAGATGTACTAAATAATGAATTAAAACTAACCAGTTTTATCATACCTGTTGCAGCAAACCTGCATACTCATTCTACATGCTAACCTAAAGGGTAATAAAATAAGTTGTGTAGTTCGCTCATTTCTCAAAATATACTGATAAGAAATGGCATGAGGCTTCATACAGTTAATATCTACTTGATTATGGCTTAAAATATCCAAATCATCAAATTACTGAGGCAGCAAACCTCTGTACTCTCTTTCCCAATGTTAACCTTATGAGAGGTAAATGCAATTGGATAGCTTTCTTATTCTTCAGCATATCTTGATAAAACATGTTATGTGGTATAGTTTAGATATATTGGATTGTAGCCTATAATACCTCATTTTCAAATTTCTGTGGCAGCAAACCTGCATTTTTCCATACTAATCTTATGAAGAATAATTTATTTTTGAATACCAATTGTGGGCATTTGGCAAATCACAGGATGAGGGAACAGGGCTCAAATTAAATGATTTAATGTCAGGGACTCAGGAAAAGTACTGTAATTTCTTAAAGTTTGCTAGATAACAAAAAATAACATAAAATAACTGCCATTTAAGTAGCATTGGGAAGTAGCATTGGGATCTAAAACGTCTGCTTTGTTTACATTAAAACATGTGAGCTGATGTTTGATTCAAAGCCACATGGTGGATACAGACATATGGCTTACTTAAAGGCCAGAAAACTAAATATGTCAAATAAATGTACTATAGCGAATACAAATTTTTACTGATGATGTTTATGAAATTTTTTACTCAAACTTAAACAGCTGGTCATTTCCCCATACGATTAAATTGGAAAAGCCAGCTGTTTTGAAGTTTTGAACATTGCATTTTCGTGCCAAGTATAGGCTATTATTTTTTATAGCCTGTTGATCTTAAAAGCCACTAGGAGAGTATTTTTGCACGCTTTCTTTTGAATGTATATTGATTTTACTTGATGCGAGACTTCACTTAAATTATTTATTTATGCACTTGAAATTCGCTGAGTATGCAGGACTGCTGCAACGGGGGTATTTTGAATCATTAGGTTACGTCAACTGGTTGCGGAGATAATTGATGTTTTAGTTCGGCGGTAAACGCAGTACGTTGTCCAATGTTATTCTTATGGCAAATATTTAAAAACCGATATCTCCGTTATTTACTTACCGATTTTGATAAAATTTGGTATATATTTGTGTGATAATTAATTGTTAATTTGTTTTATTTAACTAAATTTGTTTTCTGGTTTTAAATGACTTGAAGGGAGAAAGTATGTGTCAGTTTCCTGATACCGTTTATTTTTATCTGTGAACGTTGAAATCTCGAATTTATAAATTCTTAATTCAATAATTTGATTTTTGTACCAGATTAAACCTTTGTTCCGACTGTTATTATTACTTCACTCGTTTGATTATCTTCTCATCTGGCTGTTAATCTTGTACATATATCTTAGTATTTGAGTTGTAATAATTGCGTGTGTAATGGTATCATTTTTTCTTTATACTTCTTGCAAAGTTCTAATGTTAAGTTTTGTAATTAATCAATTTACTTGACTAACCCCGTGCAGCGCAAAGCGCCGCAAAAATGATACTTGTACTATTATTTTCCATTACATAAACACTGGCATAATATAACCTCTAAAAAATTAAACAATTTTTTTGCTGTTTGTTCTGTAATTAGAAACACAATTATACACATTTAATAACCACTGAACTACTTAACTGAAATCAATTACAAAATGAACCAAGGAAATAAGCAGGCGCGAACCCAGGGGGAGATCGAGCTTCTCCCAAACATGCAAAATTTGCAAGAATTCGTAAAACACAATTTTTTTAATTGAGGCCAGAAAATCTCTCAATTGTGTATTCTTTAATAGATTTCATGATTATTTCTTAGAGATTTGTCCATCAAATCTCTTTTATCACCGTTGGTCAATGTCGGTGATTTTCTCGGTGATAATGATTTTTTCGTCTCCATATAAACAATAGGAAACGCTTCTGAATAGACAGTTTCCATCTCCAATAATTGGAGTTATGTCGAAATGTTTATAAATTGTCATAATCGTAGTTAGCTGTAATCAAGCCATGCTAACAAATTAAAAATTTAACTTAAAGATAATCTCAAACATGTTGTTTAAAAATGTTAGTTATATGACTAATCTTCACTATACCGGGTTTCCAGCCTAAGTTTTCCAATAGCTAACATTTTAATTAAAGTATGACTTAAACGTCTTAAGCGGAAACCCATTATTTTTTTGCTGCTTTTAGGTAAGTATTTCAATTTTTGAAATTTCCTTTAATTTTCCAATATGGCGGAAAACTTTATTTTTTCTAATGTAACACCCTGTATTTTATGATGTTTTTGGATTATACACAGAAAATTTTGAATTTGTTAACACTTACATTTTCATAACTTGTGAACCTTTATTTTTACAGACACACGGGTGGTGTTATTTTGTTTGGCATCTTAAGCACTTCAAATCATGAAAGTATTGTCAAAATCGTGAGAGCCGTTTTTGAAAAATTTGTATTTTTGTAGTTTTTAATGGGTTTTATGGGGTAAACACCCATAAAAATCTAAAATTTAAAAAAGTGAAAAAACATCCGGAGGTATCACGGTTTTATACCTACATGCCACACTTCATGAAAATCGGACCATTGGTGTCATCTCTAGCTCTGTTCACATACATCCACACATCCACACACACATACCCACACGCATACACACACACATGGAAGGACAGACACCAATCTGAAAACAACTTTTTTTGGATTCGGGGAGCACTAAAACAAATATGCCCACTAACAACTCAAATTAACACATTTTGGCAAATGTGTTAATCTGCACATATAGGGCCGGCAACCATCGTTTTGGTACAACCCGCATGTAAATCGGTCCAGTAGAACGGCCAGGGTCGCTGTCATTAGTTTTACAAAAGTTTTTTAATATATAAGATATTATTATAGTTATCAAGCCAGTTATTAATAGAAACTATAATCTTTTTTCAGTCGTTGTCAGTATTTAAAATTAATCTTATTTGCTTTAAAATGTGGCTCAAACTAAACTTACAATTAATTGTCACATGTATTCACTCGTGCGAATTTTGTAATTTCAGGATTTTAATCTTATTACAACATTTTACCCTTAGTTAAATTGTTCACTAATGCTAATTATATATATATAATGTACTTCTGGTAACTAAAATATAACAACATCGATTGTTGAAACTATTGTATTTATTATTGAAAATACCCCTTTTGCCGCAGTACGATAAGCTAAAACTATACAATATTTATAACAGGGTAAGTTACCATCCTAAGTAAAAATATATTGATAAACACTTTAAATGTTTCATAATGTTGCATATTTACTCAATCAAATATTGAAATAATAATAAGACATATCAGTATCAATACAGTACTAATAGAGTACACAGTATTAATTAAATTCCGCTAGATTGCGAAAATATCACACTGTGCGCCGGTACCAGTACCATAGGCGTACCATTTAACGTCACGTCAGTTTACTTTCTTGTTGAAGATTGTAAAAGGTTTTATTTTTAAGCGTTTTGCTGTCTCTGCGTGTTGTCTCGCTTTCATAGTTGAATTTAACAGCTATGTCTTCACAAGCGGATTCCTTTTCTTTGAGATATTTTGTTCGCCACTTTACTTTCAACTACTTCTTTGTATTATAAGCTTCACCTTGGTCGTTAATCATCATCAGCACTAAGCATAACAAAAATACTATCATAAAGAACAAAACATATCGGGTTTCCAAGGTGGACGCAAATTTAGCTTTTAATTATAAGAACTTTATGATTATTATGACATAATTTTTTTGTTTAGGCATATATTTAGTTTTTATAACTAAAAATAGTTTTTTTTTAGAAAAATTAAATCAAGATATATGTTAACATGATAACACATGATTCATTTCTTATGGTTTTGACTTTTAACATATTTCTTTTGATTCCTACGTTAATTAGTCAAGTTGCATGTTTTATTAAAAATTGTTCCGTCAGGTTAAGTTGAGTTTAGGACAAACACTACATACATTTCTTGGAAACTATGAATGCAGATGATTGTTTTGGAAAAGCTCCCTCGGAGCAGAGATTGTGCTGTCAGTACAGGATATTGACTCATTCGTCTTTTACTTAGCGCGTGACTTTTGTTTTCAGGTCGGGGTTACTTTTGAATTTTTCAGTAAAACTGACGATATATCATAAAGATGTAAAAAGTTGAGTTCTATAACGCACTTTCTTAATCAGGTACGTTACATTGCAATTAGTAAGTATGATTTGTTGTATTTTGTATAAAAATACTTAGTCCATTATTTCGGAATTTTAAAAATGTTAACGTTAGGGCTATTTTTCTTTTCATTTCAACATCCGCTAATGAAAAATATCAAATAATTAGTTTTGCATCAAATTTATATACTCTGTTTTAAAATTTCAACGATTCATCGGGAACATCATACACACTTTTCATTCTAAAACATTATGCTTCTGCTATTATCGATTGTCACAACATACAGGACTTCAGTTGTTGATAGAGATAACTGCCAAAGGGCCAGCAATTTCTTTCGAAGTTGTTGCACGGGAACCTTCGCCTGACCGTATCCAGGGGCCCTATTTTTGAAACGAGTGAGACGTGAGTAGTGTTAAGTCAGTTGTTAAGTCAACTGTCAGCTAATTTAGTTTTGTTTAATTCACCACGTGGGATGTCAACGTTTCAGACGATACATCTGTCAAACGAAATACCCCCGTTGCAGCAGACCTGCAAACTCAGAAAATTTAAAATGCAAAAGAACATATTTCAATTCATTATAGCCAGATATGAAGTTTTTGTAAGTACACTAAGAATGATATGGTGAATTAGTATGCAGGTTTGGCGCAACAGGTATATTAATATTGGTCGGTTTAAATTCAATACTTAGTATATATGAACTAGAAGAAGCCTTAAATCAAGATTTATCAAGATTTTTTAAGATAAGGAGGATTAGAATTTTTTTCAATTCGCATAAGGATAACTTGGGAAGTAATTATGCAGGTTTGCTGCAACGGAAGTGGACATTTCTGGGATTTTAGACTAATATACATTAGATATAATCTAGATAAAGCCACAAACCAAGTTGTTATATTAAGATATGTTGAGAAATAAGGGAGATATAGAATTTTACTTATTTCCCACGAGGCTAAATTGGGACAACGTACTGCATTTACCACTCTTAATACCTCGTAACCAATTGACACGATTCAACGATTCAAGGGAGCAATCATTCAATATACTAAACTATTTGTTTTTCGAGCTGAATTTAATGGTGCTGATTAAAACTGGATTATTTTGGCTTTTTTCATGTAAAAACCTCAAAAACCCATTTTTGGAAGGTTTCTCCCCTTTACCTCCCCCCTTCCGGTGGGCCGATCGAGTTGGTTTACGAACCCATCCGAGTGATTACCACTTTACACGTCTGCCACCAAATTTTATTGAGATCGGATTTTTAAGGCCGCTATTGTGCTAACACACACACATAGATATACTGTGTAGATAGATATATTTAAATTCGAATGAATGGGGGTTTTTGCTTCTGGGGGCCCCAAAACGAAAATCTATCACGATCTCGGGCTTAGGTCTTACCATGAGACCTACGGTTATAGCCTTTTCCCTATAACATAAATTCGCTTATACCCTATTGGGAAATTTGCTAAAAGAATGTAAACATTGATAAATTTAGGAAATTACCTCTTTTTTCGTGGATTTACCTCTTTTTTCGTGGATTTACCCAAAACTAACTTGGTATATTTATGAGACAAATTAATTGTGTGACATCTCATAAATAGTTCAAAGGAATCCAGACGTAATCTATATATTAATACGCAAGCGGTTTTCTTTTCACAGTCCAACCGCAATAACGGCTGGGCGGATTTTAACGTTTGAGGTGTCAAATTAAAGGGATTTTTATGTAGATTTGTCAACAAGCCTCAGATTTTTAAAAAAGGGCGTCACTAAAGTACAGTAAAGGGCTGAAGTTTCGGAACATTGGCGCTATTCATCAACATTTGAGCAAGCTCAGTTCACTTTGTTTACAAACTGAACATATGGTCAAGCTCTGAAATAGTTCTACAGGTAAATAACAGATTGCAGCAATTATAATTAATTTTTCGAAAAGAGTTTTTTTACAGCTGCTTTGGCTTTGTTTTCTACAGTTTTCCTTTTTAAAAGATTTATTATGTAATTTAGGTTATGTTATGAAGTTTTTAAAGGTTTTGAACATTGCAGTTACCAGTTTTTATTGCAGTTTACGATATCTCATCGTGTTTTTTGAAGTCATATTAACCTTAGCCAATCTATTTTTGGATTTGGTGCATTTATAATGCCACCGATAAGACAAAGACGAACATTGACCGGTCGGAGGAGTCGGAAAGAACACGATCGCAACCGCTGGCATCACCCTCCCGATGTAACATTTGATGCTCCTTCCAACCTCAGACCAATGAACTAAAAAAGTTTTCATTGCGGTGGGTTACATTTCAAGAAACGAAAAGACCGGTAGATATAATGCGTCTTTTACGCGTTTTTTCCACAAAGGAAAGGTTCCCTATAAAGCAAGCCGTTTTCTAAAATATTGCTTTGGCGATAATTATCAATAAGGTGCAGCGGCAATCCCTCAACAAAGGCAGTCATTGCTCACGGCGCGGCGCCAGTGTTTGCTCTCGGTCAACAACATGTTGCTGTAGGTAGAGCTTGATCTTTTGCCGGTATTAAAATATACATTATAGACACAAGAAGACATGGGGAAAAGAAGGTGTTCCCAAAACAAATCGTTTACGTTTACCGGAAACTCCTGTGGTAGATCAAATAATCTTTAAAAGTTTCAGTGGTTAAGCCATAATTTTGTCAAAGGATTTAGCCCTTTGATTAAACTTTAAAAGTATATAAGTAGGCTGATTATTCTTCATTCTTTTACTATATGATTTTTGCTCGATTTCGAGCTACGTGTTATCTAGTTAAATATAAAGTGTCAAAAAGTAACCTAAATGGAAACATCATGGTCCCATGATTACTAAAGTTATTTCCTTCTACGATGAAGAAGGAGAAGCTTTTTACTTTCAATCCCCCTACATATATTTTATAGAAAAAGTATTGTTTTCGTCAAAATTTTTGAATTTGAGTTCCCAGAATCCAAAAAAGTGGTTTTCGGTGTGCTGTCTGTCTGTCCGTGTGTGTGGATGTGTGTATGTAAACAAAGCTAGAGTCGACACCTGTATTCCGATTTTTATGGAATTAGGTATCAAGGTATGAAACCATAATATCTCCAGGTGTTTTTTTCCTTTTTTGAATTTAAAATTTTTAAGGTTATTTTCCCATAAAAACCCATAAAAACGACAAAATTCCAAATTTCTCAAAAAGCGCTCTAACGATTTTGATAAAAATTTCATGGTTTTTAGAGCTTAAGATGAAAAACAAAATGACACCATCCACATGTTTGTAAAAATTCAGGCTCATAAGTTAGGGATTTAACTGTTAAAAATTCGTATTTTTCAAATTTCACAAAATGTGTAACTTCTAAAGGGAGTATACTCGCAACCATAAAATTTGACTTGATAAAATATAGAATCCAGTATTTTGAAGTATTAGTCTACGTCAACTGATGCGGAAATAATTGATATTTTAGTTTGGCGGTAAACGCAGTACGTTATCCAGTGATATTCTTATGACAAATATTTAAACCGATATATCTGATAATTGCTAACCGATTTTGACAAAATTTGGTATGTATTTGTGGGATGATCAATTGAAAATTTTAAATTACTTTAAGCGAGAAAGTACGTGTCAGTTTCCTGATAACGATTATTTCCTGTCAACTCACACGGTTTACTCACCAGCCTGCTTGGTGAGTAAAAGTGGGTGAATTTTTTATTTACTCAATGTATGTCATATGTATATTAAAATGATGAACTATTAAGAATAAAGGGTTATTCAATGATACACACAGAAATTGTGGCGCTGAATTCATCAAACTAGCTAGGAATATGATTGTTGTTATTCCTGTATTTTCATTTTAAAATTAGAAAAAATAACTTGAGGGAAGAGTTATTCCCACTCACTCGCCGACTAACTTCTCACTTCTCACACATTTCAAAAATAGGGCCACAGGTGTGAGCGCCGAAGTTAAATCCCGCTAACCCGGTGTATACTTTTGGGAATTAGCAGTGATCTCTTAAGAGCTTTTAATGTATTATTGATTATAAACTATAGCGTGATAACGATCTTAGCTGCTTGGTTCAGCCAGCGACTTGTCATTTTCAACTTGAGCCATTGCAAAATGAGTTCATGTGGGATGCATTATTTGGTTTGAACTAATTTAACTGTATTTAGGTTCGGAGCTAGTGTATATGTAGTATAATCAGTCCGATCACCAGTATATTTGTGATATGACTATATTTACAGGTAAATATTAGATCATAACGAAACAAAATTATACTAGATTCAGAATATCCACAATAACACGTTACTATACAGTGTTGGGAAAAAGTCTGCAGTATTATTAATATCTCTTTAATAGCAATCAACATGAAAATAAACTTTGCTAGTGTGTACTCGAAACAAAAACATACTTTTGGACAAAAAGTTCTGCCTTTTTGCATGCCCAGAGGACGGTCCTCGATGGTAGTCTTAAAAATTTAAATAAACGGTATCAGGAAACTGACACATACTTTCTCCCTTCAAGTCATTTAAAACCAGAAAACATATATAGTGACATAAAACAAATTAACAATTAATCATCACCAAAGCCGTAGCCAAGAAAATGGTTTGGGGGGGGGTTTGGGCTCCGCGTTACAGGAAGTGAAAAAATAACTTTCTAGCCTTTCATTTAAACGCAATTTCAACATTTCCGGGGGGGGGGTTTGACCCCCTGACCCCCCCCCATTAGCTACGGCCTTGATTATAAACATCTGTTTTGATGTTATTGTTTAATTTTCTAATTTGTAAATATCATGATTTTTTCTTTTCTGAACACATAAAATTTGAGTAATAAAAGACGGCCGAGATAATCCTCAGACTTCGAGGCGGGACTGTTGCTCATCGGGTGCACCTAATGAATAGACCTCCTACGGCCTATTCATTAGGTGCACCTGAGGATTATCTCATTAGGTGACTTCACCTATTCATTAGGTGAAGTCTGAGGATTATCTCGGCCGTCTTTTATTACTCAAATTTTATGTGTTCAGAAAAGAAAAAAAAAATCATAATATTTACAACTTACAAAATTAAACAATAACATCAAAACAGATGTTTATAATAAATGACATTTGGAATAAATTAAAACATAGAGGTTCCACACATTCTTTGTAGACTGCACCTTATAGACCAGTCATTTTAAACATTTTTCAAACATTTGGGTAACCAAGTGGGACTTTTTACCATATGTTCCTTGATATGTTACCTTGAAAACCCCATCAATTTTTCAAAATTAAAAGTTGTGCTCAAGCCGCCATCTTGGAAAATAGCGGCCAAAAACAGTTTTTGGGCTATATCATTATTAATATTAATCTTAGAAAAAAACATTCTTGTACAGAAGTTCTTTGGTTTTAAAAGATCTACAAGTTTTATGTTTGACATATTGTTGTACAACAATTAATAAGGGCGCCATTTTGAAAAATGGCTGCCAAACAGTATTTTTTGGCTGGTACAGCTTAATTATTTGTCTTTCTAAAACGATTACTGAAGAAAAGTTGCTGAGATTTTTATACTCTACAACTTTTATGTTTACATTGTTGTTGTGAACTCGCAAATATAGGCGCCATCTTGGAAAAATGGCCGCCAATATTCGTTTTTTGACTGGGACTTTTTTTATTAATATTACAGTAGCAAATATAATACAAAATTATGTAACTTACTTAGATCTATAATTTTTATATTTAACATATTGTTGTACAACAAATAATAAGGCGGCCATCTTGGAAAATGGCGACCTAAAACAGTTTTTGAGCTATATCATCATTATAATTGGGTTTAGAAAAAAAGGTTATCTTAGGGAATTTGTTTGGTTTTAAAAGATCTACAACTTTTATATTTGACATATTGTTGTACAGCAATTAATAAGGCCGCCATTTCGGAAAATGGCTGCCAAACAGTATTTTTTTGGCTGGTACAGCTTAATTATTTGTCTTACTAAAACGATTACTGAAGAAAAGTTGCTGAGATTTTTATACTCTACAACTTTGATGTTTATTTTGTTGTTGTAAACTCGCAAATATAGACGCCATCTTGGAAAAATGGCCGCCAATATTCGTTTTTTGACTGGGACTTTTTTTATATCAATATTACTGAAGCCAATTTGTACGAAAATTGTGTAACTCAATTAGATCTATAATTTTTATACTTAACATATTGCTGTTCAACAAATAATAAGGCGGCCATCTTGGAAAATGGTGACCTAAATACAGTTTTTGAGCTATATCATCATTATTATTGGGTTTAGAAAAAAGGTTAATTTAGGGAATTTGTTTGGTTTTAAGAGATCTACAACTTTTATATTTGACATATTGTTGTACAGCAATTAATAAGGCCGCCATTTTGGAAAATGGCTGCCAAAAGGATTTTTTTTATTGGTGCGGCTTAGTTATTTAGCTAACTAAAAGGGTTACTGAAGAGAAGTTGCTGAGATTTTTATACTCTACAACTTTTATGTTTACATTGTTGTTGTGAACTCGCAAATATAGGCACCATCTTGGAAAAATGGCCGCCAATAGTAGTTTTTTGAATGGGACTTTTTTGTTATTAATTTAACAGTAGCAAATATAATACAAAATTGTATAACTTACTTAGATCTATAATTTTTATATTTAACATATTGTTGTACAACAAATAATAAGGCGGCCATCTTGGAAAATGGCGAACTAAAACAGTTTTTGAGCTATATCATCATTATAATTGGGTTTAGAAAAAAGGTTAATTTAGAGAAGTTGTTTGGTTTTAAGAGATCTACAACTTTTATATTTGACATATTGTTGTACAGCAATTAATAAGGCCGCCATATTGGAAGATAACTATTAAATAGTATTTGTTTAATGATACAGCTTCTTTATTTACCTCATTAAAAAGGCAATTGAAGAAATTGTAATGAGATTTGATAATCTAAAACTTTTATATTTACTTTGTCATTGTTAATTAAAAAATAGGTGCCATATTTGAATAAAATGGTTACCAATAATAGTATTCTGCCGTAACTTTATTATTTAAGTTGCTTCGTTCGAAAAAATCTATGACTGCTGCAACTCTTACAACAAAAATATGAATGCTCCTGCAGAATCGTCATTTAAAACATGTAGAGAATTTAGGTTGTAATTTTTTAATTGATTGCTGATAATTTCAGGGCATCTCTAAAAGCTAATGGTATCGGGACAACATAGGGAAAAATAATCCAAGCATGAGGAGTTATTTTTAGATAGGAACGGGGATATCAGCGAGTCCCAGACACTCTGTAGTATATTGCATAAAATACTAGTGGCTTGAATCGGCTAACGTCCCTAATAGGGGATAGTTGTAATTAATTAAAGTACTCGTCTTAGTTATAATTGAAAATACTTCCATAGTTAGTTGGCTTTTAAATACACCATATGTTAATATCTAGCACATGGTATTGAATTAAGCAACAACACTACATATTTTTACGTAAACATAGTAGGCGTTTCTTAATTAATGTTAGATATTTTATGTGATTTTTAATTTTTTGGTAAATTTTAAGACATTTCAGTGTTGTTTCCGAGTCCCTGGGATAAAACCGTTAATTTGAGCTCTGCGACTAACAACAAAATTATCTTTAAAAACATTTGCTTACATACATATATATAAATCGTGTCCTTAAAAAAACTCTTTTAAACCCTATATCGCTGATTTGTTTTGTTGTATAAAAAATGTTATCCAAACACGCTTCTTCACTTAAACAAAACAAAAATTATTTTTCAAACATCAAACTCGTAATGAGAAGGATACAACGGATACCGTACTTAAGATAATAATTTCTTGAGGTTCTGGTTTTTTCATCAGCAACTGTGTTTCTCTTGTATTTTTTACAGATTTAATGAACCAGATGATTTCAAAAATGAAATTTATTACATTTGTTTTTTATTACAGATAGATCAGATGATTACTGATTGTTTACAAATTTTATTTGTTATTGTTTGTTTACTGTGAAAGAGTAGTGTTAAGTACTAATAATGACTCATAACCAGAGTTCTAATTTCCCTATCGGACTAGTTAAAATGCGTATATTGATTGTGTATATAATTAGTTTTTGTTACTACTGCTTTCAAAGTTTAGGTATAATATTTTATAAATGTGAAGATAATGGAAGATGAAAAATGCATATTTTGCAAAAGTAGTTTGAACGACCGCTGGGTCAAAGTGAGAAAACGAGGTTTAAATAGTATAATAAAAGTAAGCGAAGAAATAGGCGATGGACTTGGAGGAAAGAAAAATGTTTGTGAAATAAAAGTTCATAAAGAATGCAGAAAGCACTACACACATCCAACCAACGTAAACGCAAAAAAGAGGCAACTACAAGAAAATCAAGATGATGGTTTCTTGTCAGAGTCAGGCAACAAAGAAGAAATCGCAAATTTTGATTACAAAAGAACATGTCTTATTTGTGGTGTTGGAATATCAGTCCCAGATTCCAAGTTGCCAAAAAACAGAAGGAAGCTCGTGTGCGTAGCAAGGAGAGCCGAGATAAAAGAAAATATTTTACGAAGGTGTTTTGAACGGAAGGATGATTTAGGGGATATTATTAGGAACAGAGTGGAGCACGTAGATTTAACACTTGTTGAGGCAAGATATCACAAAGAATGCTACATGTACTTCAAAAACTTACCCAAAGCAAACATAGATCACTCAAACAAAGAAAAACAAGAAAGAGTGCTTAACATGCTGATTGAGTATATAAAGGAAAAAGGAGAATGTCAATATTCCTTATCTGAACTGAGGGAGATAGTTAAAATCTATGACATAGCAGATGAAGTCCATATTTCTGATTATGTATTGAAGACCAGGTTAAAAAAAACCATTTTGAAGACCAACTGCTGGTTACTGAACAAAAGAGTGGGTCTCGTCCGACATTCTTTAGTTTTTTAGGAGTGTCTAGGAATCTACAATATGATCAGTGGCATTCAGAAAGGAATTACAAGAATCGTAGTAATGAACGCGAAAAGATTGTCAAACAGCTGAAATGCATTACTCCAGCTAGATCCGTTTTCTCAAATGCGCCAATCATTCGTGATACAGAAGTGATAGCAAATACAGAAAGGAATTGTATCCCAATTATGTACCACAAGAAGTCATCTAAAGTCGGCCTTAAAGAAATCAAGATACAATCCATTGACATGAATGAAAAGACTGTGCAACAAGGCATTCAAGGAAATTTACCATGGATTTGTGGCTTCTTGTACTCGCAGAACCCAATGCCATCCATTCTAGAATGGATATATGCAAAAAGCGAATCACAAGGCTGGATCCTTCCAAACTTCAAAAGTCTTGCCAGTACCATTTATTAATTTAGAAGCCAGTAACATGAATGCTATTAACTCTGCACTTCTGTATGCAGTTAAAGAAAGTAAGGCTAAACACCAAGCGTGCATTGTAACGATTGACCAACCCCTATTTCTTAAGGCAGCAGAAATTGTACTGTCAGCAGATAGTGACAGTGCGTTATCTGAAGTTCATGTACGTTTGGGGGGATTCCACCAGCTAATGAGCTTTTTAGGGTCCATTGGGCATATAATGAAAGGCAGTGGAATTGAAGAACTGTGCTCAACAGTCTATGCAAAGCATACAATTCACCATCTTCTGTCAGGTCATGCTTTTGCAGGATCATTGAGGGCTCATTTTCTTACCATCTGCAGTTTGTTCAAGTGTTGGGTACACAGGTATCCAGAACTTAACAGTGACTCTCTGCAATCACTCACGGCCAAAAGTGAAGAACTGATCAGAAACGAATGCTCACCAGAAAATGTAAGTTCATCTAATGATTGTGTAAGAGTGATGGATGCCCTGAAGAAAGTCTCTGAGGAAGCAATCCGTAAAAGCAGAACAGCTAAGTTGAGGTTGCAGTACCTAGATCTTGTCATACTTGTCATGGAATTTATCAATGCTGAGCGAACTGGAAATTGGAGGAAACACATTGAGACCGTCAAACTGATGATTCCAGTTTTCCACGCAGCAGGCCATAATTTGTATTAAATTTAACAGAAAACTCTTGGTTGAAACAATTATTAACTTTATTTCAGTAAACTTATATTGTCTTGTATAATATTTAAGAAATGAATGTAAACAAAAAATAGTAAATAAAACCATATGGTAAATTAAAAATATTTCACAAAAGTGGTCACTACATTAATCCCCCCCTAGAAGGGTACCGGAGGTAAAACGTAGTGGTCTTCTTATCGGGCGCAAAATGTTCTGCCTTATGCTCCAAAATCTTTTTATTTATTGGATTGGATCTTAACAAATTAGGAAATTGAGATAACAATTTGTGATATGAATCGATTGCACTTAAAGAGAACACGGAAGGACTGTTACAGTTTCCGTTTATTCGTTCTTTAATTGCAAGACCATTGATTAGTTTGTTATTCTTGGCATCAGTTATAAGATTAAAATGGGATAAAAAATCCGTACCTATGATAGGTTTACTAACATCAGCGATTATAAAATGCCACTTGTAAATTTTGTTCATTCCTAAATCTAAGGTGAGCAGCTTCTGACCATAAGTTTTGATTTTTATACCATTAGCTGCAAAAAGCACAAATTTATCCAGATATTTCTTATCTTTAGGGGTAGATGGAATGACAGAAAAACCTGCTCCAGTGTCAATAAGAAACTTAGATAGAGTTTGTTTGTCATTAATGAAAAGGCGACTTAGTTCTGCCCCTTCTGGTCCCGTCGCCGAAGGACCTGGGGCGCGTCGTTTTCCGGAACAAAATTATCAGCCAATAGACAAGGAGGTGTGCGTTTACGAGCACGACCACCAAAATTGAAATGATAGTAACACAAGGATGGTTGAGAAGAAGCAAATTTTCTGAGTGGAAATTGTGATTGAATTTGTTTGGAATGTGCGTTTGATGAATAAGCATGTTTAAGGATCGATTCGACCTCAACTGGCAGTTCAGAAACTTTACTTTGATGTATAGTTAATGTGGAATCATTTGAAGAAATAGAGTTAACAATACGAGTGTGATTAGCAGTAACCTCCACAATTGAATCAGCCATCTCAGCCACTTTGGTTAAGTCTTCATTACCAACACTTAGAATAGTTTGAGCATTGATTGGGAGGCGTTGTAGCCAAAGTGCTTTTAAAAATTCTTCGCTGACTTTACTTTGTGCAAGTGATTTCATTTTGTCATGTAGTTGAGATGGTTTTTGATCTCCAAGTTCAATACCACTGATAAGGTTCTGAATCTTTTTAATGTCACTTTCCTCAAAAAGATTTATGCGTTTATTTTTTATAGTACTGTATTTATCAGCTGCTGGTAGGTCTATTATAATATCAGAAACTTGTGATAGAATGTCTGCATCAATAGAACTCACCACAACGTCAAATTTAGCCTGGTCAGCAGATATCCTCGACCTCCTGAATTGTGCTTCAATTTGTGCAAACCAAATCCTAGGATTGGGTTTCCAAAATGAAGGTACTTTTAGAGAAATGCGTGCCATTTCTGAATTAGGATTTAATTCCTTATTCATTTTTTTACAGGGTCACCAGATAAAGTTAACAGAACAACTCGGTTGAAACAATTATTAACTTTATTTAAGTAAACTTATATTGTCTTGTATAATATTTAAGTAATGAATGTAAACAAAAAATAGTAAATAAAACCATATGGTAAATTAAAAATATTTCACAAAAGTGGTCACTACAGTATGCTAAATGTGCGCATCTTTATGTTCAATTAATAACTGAATATGAACAGAAGATGTCCCCTGAAGACTTTAAAAAGTTTGCAGTTGACGGGTATTTCACAGTGCGTTACTCAGACAGATTTTGGTCTGGAGTTTGGACGGACATGGTCATCGAGCAATCATTAAACCGCCCAATGAAATCTGTAGGTGGACTTACACACGGTCGAGGGATTAATGAGAAGACCTTATTGCGTTGGATTTCGTCTCTTCCACTATCAATAGAAGTGTCAAGAGCTGTGGAGCACTTTACAGGTATCAGCTTTAAATCCAATGAACAGCATAATGAAGAGGGTAAAAGTCGAAAGGTTCGGGACCATAAGGACGCCGATAAATTTTGCGACTGGTTAATACAACACAATCACTTTGAACAAGAATCTGAAGAACTTATAAATATTGCTTTTGGTTTAGTTGCAGATGGTTCTGTTACCTGTGACCAAGCTGTAGAAAAGGGTGTTGCTTCCTTAAGAAAGACAGAAGGTAGCGATTTTAGTTCAATCGTCATTCATAGAAAAGACAAGGTTGTTCCATTGGCAGCAATTACCTCTGCAATAACCATCAACAATGAACAAGTCCTTGTAAACACTCAACAACTTTTCAATAGAATTATTGTTGTGGTAAACGATAAAACGGAATTGAAACGTTGCTCAGTATGAGCTTGCGCCAAAACCACCAGCTTTATTCGACGATGTATCGTTAAGAAAAACCAAGAAATCATCACTGATCAAAGTGTTTGAGTGTGAAGATAAAGTTTCTTTGCCAAATGACTGTTTTTATGTTGTATATGGAGGTCACTTACTACATAGCGTATTATGGCCACGACCTGCTAATTATAATGATGTATTTTGATTAGGATTTTTGCGGACGTTTGCCATCACTGATTAGTAAAAAACAAGTTTCACGACGTTTCGGGATCTGGAATCTGATCCCGTCTTCAGGTGGAAGAAAACCTAGAACATAACAAGATTAGTAACACATAGCCAGGAAAACCTGGAGAAAAACACAGCTAAAACAGAGAACTGTAAAAGCAGTCACGAAAACAATATATTGTTCAATATTGTTTTCGTGACTGCTTTTACAGTTCTCTGTTTTAGCTGTGTTTTTCTCCAGGTTTTCCTGGCTATGTGTTACTAATCTTGTTATGTTCTAGGTTTTCTTCCACCTGAAGACGGGATCAGATTCCAGATCCCGAAACGTCGTGAAACTTGTTTTTTACTAATCAGTGATGGCAAATGTCCGCAAAAATCCTAATCAAAATATAAAATCACCATCACCAACAATGAATTTCAAACAAAGAATATAATGATGTCTTTAACAGTTACTTGTCATATGTCACAAATTCACTACGGAAAGAACTGTACTGTTGTATTTGATGGATACCCTGACCAACCTACTACCAAAGGCTGTGAACAGAAAATAAGAGTTGCAAGAAGAACATCAGCAAATATCCAGGTAAATGAAAAATCTCTAGCGACAACTACACAAGCTGAGTTTTTATTTAATAGCAATAACAAGAAACAAATTATTAATATGTTATCAAGACGTTTTCAAGCTTCAAATATTGAAGTGAAAACAGCTGAATCAGATGCATACTGCCTCATTGTTCTTACTGATATAGAAAAATCAAAATCTGGTTATAATGTTGTTGTTGTTGTTGTTGGACAGGATACCGATCTACTTGTTCTTTTAACATCTAAGGCATCAATTTCAGACAACATTTCATTTTACCGCCCTGCATGTAATAAACAGAACAAACCTACGATTTTTCATATTCCTCGCCAAAAGGCCGTCCTAAGTGAAGTCTGCAATGTTCTACAGTTCGCTCATGCCAAGTCTGGGTGTGATACAACATCGGCTGTATTCAACCAACGAAAAATTAAAGCTGTCAAAATCCTGCAAAGAAATCCAGAACTGAGGACACTGGTTGATATTTTCAACAAGGCGACGGCCAAAAATGAAGAAATAATACACGCAGGAGAGGTATTTCTTCTCAACATGTTTGGCTACAAAGACAAAAATCTGGATGATGTCCGATATTACAGGTATCACAGTATAGTGTCAAAGCAGCCCGTCACTAAAACATTTGACTTAGCCTCTCTTCCACCTACTAGAGCTGCAGCTACTGAACATTTGTTTAGAGTATACCTGCAAGTTCAACATTGGAACGGGAACATGTTGGACCCGACATCCAGGGCCGCCGAGAGGGGGGGGCAAAGGGGGCAAATTGCCCCGGGCCACAAAAGGAAGGGGGCCACATTTTGAGCAGAGAAAATTTTTTTGTGGATTATTAAAAATTAGGATATTTAAATGAAGAAGACCAATATGAAATGAAAAATTAGAAAATACATAAAAATTATAGTCTTAAAAACGTGTATTTGTCTTATTTTGATACATTTTCATTTGGTTCTCTGACGTCTCGTCAGGGGCCTCCCGAGGTTAGGCCCGGTTAGGCCTGCGCCAGACGCCAGACCACACATAACTAAATCCGTACTAAACTAGGCCCCTGTATAACTAAATCCGTACTAAACTAGGCCCCTGTCCCTGGTCCAGTCAGCTGTCCTCAAAAATTCCTCACAAAACGTTGTACAGGCCTACGATGGACCGAGGAAAAGGATTCCAAGCTACAACTAAACGGAGTATACTGTATTTTACAAAGAACAGCTAGTAGTTACAACATTTACGTGACATTACTTGTTCTTCAGAGATGAGTAACTTCGTCATCTTCGTTTCTCCTTTTAGTTTCAGTTAAAGCTACGTACGAACCATGATCCAATGAATTGTAGTTTTCCTCATTCAAAAATTTAAGTAAATCGTGACGTCATCAGCGACTAGAAGAATGCAGCTTGTCTGAAGCCTCCAGCTGATGCGATAAAATATCTTGGCTAATCAGAAAGTTCTTATTACTGGCACCTCTGATTTAGGCTTTACTTTTACCCAAAAGTATCATGCTATAGCTAGGATACAACCACGGTCTGTGGTATATTAGAAGAGAATCCACTACCTGATAATACTGTCAGGTTGTCTTATTCCAACTCCCATATTATGACCTGTGGATCCAAGCCTGTGACGTCAATGGTAGACCCAATATCCGAATCTAAGCAGCTCTATTAGCATAAGGATAAAATATAGCCTCAAAGGAGGTATATTGATATGGTTCCTCTGATTGGTCAAGATTAATAACTTTTTTACAGCTGGAGATTGTTAGGTTTCCGGTCTACAGAAGACGTCAGGATTAGTTTACATTTTTGACTGAGGTAATAACATGTGTACCATTATTCTTCTCTTCAGATCTTGGAATACGACCGGATAAATTGTCTTCTGATGACGTCACACAGGCCTTATAGAAATATAGGAGTTAATTAATAAAAGAAAACCAATAAAGAATAAAGGGGTTTAATTAGGTAGTCCTCAATAACTTAGAACTATTTCTTTAATTATTTTTAACCCCAGGTACAGGCTTCTTACAAACATTGTTTAGTCTGGTGTTTCTAACCAAAAGATTCATAAGGCATATTAAAAATAATTTTACCTAATTTTACAGTCTGTGTTCTAAATTTAAATAAATTTACAAATAAAAGGTTTACTACAGGCCTAACGATGGAATTGTTTAGTTTAGAATAAATTAAGATAATATTAAACATTTTTAGAACAAAAGAACAACACCTTTTTTAGTCAGCAGGATCTAAGATTTTAGCTATTCAAGAGACAACAGTTTTTTTATCCACGATTTTTATCTATTGAGGGGCCTCGTGCCCAAACTTTGCCCCGGGCCTCCAAAAGTCTGTCGGCGGCCCTGCCGACATCTTAGGGTTGGAGCAGAAACCATGATTTGCTTGTCCCTGTAGTTTCTGCAAATCAGCCAGCACCGCCCGAACTATTAAAACTAGTGTCTTGCAACTGTAAAACGATTTGTTCAAAGAACTGTGAGTGTATAAAATCTGGTCTACGATGCTCACCGATGTGCGCCTCATGTCGAGGACTGAGTTTTAACAACCATGAAAACGTAGACATCGATTTTGATTTCGGCAATTAAATGTAAGTGTTACCATGCATTTCCAAATATCATAAATGCAACATTGTAAATAACTATTAACGTATTATCTATCTGTAGGAGGTTAATATATATGTAAATGTTAATTTGTCAGTTTTAAAAATAAAATCTTTTTTACTAATCTCATTGTTTTTACTAATTTAAGTCTGTTGGACCAGAAAAAAAACCAAGTCAGACATCCTTCACTCATCTGTCAATCATACTTGGCTTAAAATGCCTACCTGGGTAGTTCGCCATTCCAAGCAATGTATCTAATGTATAGTAAATATTCATTTGAAAATGTTATCAGAATGGCAACCTTTTCAACAAACCATTTTACATGAAACAAATTACAAGATAATTACCGTATAGTATATTTGCCACTTACAGTAATTTTATCAAGACGAAACCTCAGTAGGAAAAATTTCAATAAAAGAGAAAGAGTATAAAAGTTATAGATAATCAAAATCTTAGTAAATTTTACTCAGAAACCTTCTTGAGGAGGTAAATAAAGAAGCTGTATCATTTAACAACTACTATTTAATGGTTATCTTCCAATATGGCGGCCTTATTAATTGCTGTACAACAATATGTCAAATATAAAAGTTGTAGATCTCTTAAAAGCAAACAAATTCCCTAAAATATCCTTTTTTCAAAACCCAATTATAATGATGATATATAGCTCAAAAACTGTTTTAGGTTGCCATTTTCCAAGATGGCCGCTTTATTATTTGTTGCACAACAATATGTTAAATATAAAAATTATAGATCTAATTAAGTTAAACAATTTTTGTATTATATTTGCTACTGTAATATTAATAACAAAAAAGTCCCAGTCAAAAAACGAATATTGGCGGCCATTTTTCCAAGATGGCGCCTATATTTGCGAGTTCAGAACAACAATGTAAACATAAAAGTTGTAGAGTATAAAAATCTCAGCAACTTTTCTTCAGTAACCCTTTTAGTTGGATAAATAACTAAGCCGCACCAATAAAAAAAATCCTTTTGGCAACCATTTTTCAAAATGGCGGCCTTATTAATTGTTGTACAACAATATGTCAAACATAAAACTTGTAGATTTTTTAAAACCAAACAACTTTTGTACAATAACTTTTTTCTAAGATTAATATTAATAATGATATAGCCCAAAAAACTGTTTTTCGGCCGCCATTTTCCAAGATGGCAGCTTGAGCACAACTTTTAATTTTGAAAAATTGATGGGGTTTTAAAGGTAACATATCAAGGAACATCTGATAAAAAGTCCCACTCGGTTACCCGATTTTTTTGAAAAACGGGTTTTTTCCTCTAAAATGACTGGACTATTAGTTGTTGCCACCAAATCACTTTGTTGAAGAGTAAATTTTCACTCTTTTTGGGGTGGCTCACTTTTCATCGTTTCATGGAAAAGACTCTCAAAAAGAGGGAGTTTTCACTCCAGCATTTTTAACGTTTACTGTCGGATACGTCACGTCAATAAGCTAATAAAATATATCACTCGATGCAAAACAATTCCAATACAACTGAGAAATAAACGGTATCAGGAAACTGACACATACTTTCTCCCTTCAAGTCATTGAAAACCAGAAAACATATATAGTGACATAAAACAAATTAACAATTAATTATCACACAAATATATAGCAAATTTTATCAAAATCGGTTAGTACATAACGGAGATGTAGGTTTTTAAATATTTGCCATAAGAATAACATTGGACAACGTACTGCGTTTAACGCCGAACTAAAATATCAATTATCTCCTCAACCAGTTGACGTAAACTAATGATTTGAAATACTGGATTATTTAGTTTTTCAAGTCAAATTTGATGGTTGCAAGTATATTTTCTTTAGAGGTTACAGATTTTGCAAAATTAAAAAAATATGAATTTTTCAACACTTAAACCCCCATAACTTCTGAACCTGAATTTTTACAGACATGTGGGTGGTATCATTTTGTTTGTCATCTTAAGCACTAAAACCCATGAAATTTTTATCAAAATCGTTAGAGCCGTTTTTGAGAAATTTGGATTTCAGTCATTTTTTATGGGTTTATGGGGGTAAATACCCTTTAAAATTAAAAATTCAAAAAAAAAAGAAAAATACGCCTGGAGATACCACGGCTTTATACAAACATGCCAAATTTCATTAAAATCGGACCACTGGGGTCGTCTCTTGCTTTGTTTACATCCACACACACACACACACATACATCCCCACAGACAGTCACCACGCCGAAAACCACTTTTTTGGATTCAGGGAGCACTAAAACGAATTTATCCACTAACAACTCAAATTCTTAAATTTTGACGAAAACAATACTTCCTCCATAGGGGGGAGGAAGTAAAAAATGTAAGCATAACTTGAGAATTGCCTCATTTTCAGTCCTCAGAGGTGCAACACAACGCCGTTGGCCAGGTCGCAAAAGGATCATGGAAACTAAAATCACACTTCCTTAAATATTTTAATATTTCTGTTAAACTGAGGGGGGAAATTCTTAATGAGGTGTACCTTTTTATTGAACCCATTTTTTGCGACCGGTTTTGCACTGATGTGTTCTACTTTCAAAGACCTTAAAAATCAGAAATAACTTAATGTATGCTTACCTTAAAGAATTTTAAGACTTCCACCAAGGGTCCTCAAGGGCATCCTCGAGGAATGCCAAAGAATTATAAACAACAAACAATTTTATTTTTATTTGGAATACTAAAATTGCTAAGGTTTATTATATTCACCACGATACTTTCGGAGTTACTTACTTTATTCCATTTACTTACAATCTCGGAGGGAAATACTTATTATCATTAAAATCTTTGAGGAGCATACAATTTGGTTTGGATCATCCTTTTGCAACCGGGTTAAGGCGTAGTGTCCCACTTTGAAAGATTTTAAAATGAGTTTCATCTCAAGAAGAGTGATTAGAATGAAAAATGATTAGAAAAGATATTCTACATTTAATAATGTAAATACTCCCATCGCCAGCCGTCCCCTGGCTATGCAAAACGTCGGTCGTTTAATAGAATATAGGCAATACCAAGTGCGAATTGAATTATCATTGCATATGCCATTTAAATGGCCAGTTTATGAAGTTGAGAATCATAGTAATTAAAAAAGACGATTGAGTAATAATGTTTCTTGATGAAGAATTGACCTATGACTGGCCATAATCATGTAAATCATTTACTTGACTCTTTGAATATTCCTTCAGCGTTATATAGTAATGTTAAAAACTTGCAAACAGGAAATGTCACACAAATCGAAACAAAACAAGGCAAGAGAAAACCTATTAAAATAAATCAAGGGGTCCTACAGGGAGTTCCTTTATCTTCAACAATTTTTAATTTAAGCATTGATTATATCTTGAACGAATTGACCGAACCAACAATAGGAGAATTATATGGGTACAAACTAGACAAAGCGCTTCCTGCGGTAAACTTGCTCAGTTTTGCTGACGATAGAGTGTTAATTGGGAAAAATAAAAATTCAGCAATTGCCCTTTATGACATGACATTGAGTCGGTTCAAAGAAAAGAAATTGGACTTACCATAAATGCCAATAAGACAAAAATTTTAAACATGGCCAACTTTCAAAAGGCCAACTTGTATCTGAAAACAACAAATAAGAAGAGAACTCCATATTATCTATCGACACCAGTGAGAAAATCCGTTACCTTGGTATAAATTTTAATAGTGAAATAATGTTTGACAAAGGACAAGTTATTGAAAAATTAAATTGTAAATTGACTAAACTTACAACTTCCCCATTTTTGAAATCAGATCAAAAACTTTTTATCTTAAATAACTATATTTGGCCTACACTGATATATCCTTTTCAATTTGCAACACTAGATAAATTAAATGCTTCTTTCCTGAACGACATTTACAAATTAATTAGAGATTCCGTGAAAGAAATTCTAGATCTTCCTAACGATGTACCTATTTCAATATTTTATTCATCAAAAAGTTGTAAAGGATTAGGTATTATCAAGGCTTCATGAGAGGCATTTCTCCAACACATTAATATATGACAAGTTTTTGAAAAACAAAATGATCAAATATTATAAGAATTTTAAAGCTAAAATAGAAAAATGTTTAAAAAAATTAAAAATAACAGATTTGGATAACATGAATATAATCAAATCTAAAAATATTAGAAAAAGGCTAAAAGACATGGAATATGATGAATGGTGTCGTCTGAAACAAAAAGGTAGAGAGGTTATCCTTTTCTAAGAGTGTCCAAAAATAAACAAAGAATTTCATAAACTTCAAGGTTTTACTACATCAGAACATACAGATATAATAAAAATGATCGGTGACGTGGCTCCTGCCAGAGGCATAAAAGGAAGATCCAAGGACGGCAACCAGTGTAGACATTGTTCTAAATCTGAGCAATACATTATTGAAACTTTGCCACATGTCCTTGGAATCTGTCCTCATGGCCAACTTTTAAGAAATGCTCGGCATCACAGAATACGATCAATGATAGCTGATGAATTCAGAGAGCCAAATCTTTTGAAGTGTATGAAGAGATAAATTGTATGGCTAATGGTGAATCTACAAGAATAATTGTCATAATCGCAATTGACCGGAAAAAGTCAATATGATATATAATAGATCCAACGGTCAGGTTTAGTTTAGCCAAGAACAACCGAATAAGGTAAACGAAGAAAAAAAAGATATATACTCGCCAACTAAACAATATCTTCAAGAAAAGTATAAAATTAAAACATACAAATAATTTGGACTACTTGTTGGATCAAGAGTTACGATCCCCAAATTTGTTGAAGACTTTTGGAATTTATTTAAATTTAATAAGAAGGATCTTTATCAAATTCCAGTTTTAGCCTTGAAAGATCCAATTGAAATGTTTAAAAATCACCTTTACTGTAAACAAAATTAAAATTAATTGTTAAGTATTCTTTGTTCACAGAAGCTTGTAATGTACAAGAAGATGAATTTTATTTATATACTTTATGTAAATAAAGTTTCTTTATAATATATTTAGTACATTTAGAATTCTTTCTTTTCTTTCTAGAAATTATGTTTATTTATTAAGTCTAACATTAAGTCTTTTATCTTTGAATCTACTTCATATTTGGTTATCCATTCGCAACTGCAAAACTACATTAAAAACGTGCGAAACATGAATTTCCCGCCACCTGTAAATGTAAAATCAGCCCGATTTTTCGGAAGCTGAAAAAATTTGATTCATACGCGTAGACTTTTCTTGTGTTTTAACTACATACACACATTATAATAGGCTTGTTCTTTAAATGATTGTATAATTTCATCGTCAAATAAACTCACTCGTTCACTGCGAGTCAGTGTTCATATGCTGCGATTTCAATTAGCCTCGTGTAACCATTAATCAATTTTCTAATTCTTTGAAACTCTTATTATAATAAGTTTTATCTATCATCCCTCAAATTATCTAATGAGTTTAAAATGAGGGAAGGAATAATTTCAACTTAATGGGTGTTCAGTAATTACATTTGGATAAACATTTTATGTCTTTCATTAAAAAAATGATAAGACTCCACTTTCCTTGACAATACTAAAGTAACCAATGTAATTACGGTCTTACACACAATGCTGAAAAGATTGTATAGTTTGCATGAAGAAAACGAAAAAGAGAAACTATTTAGAGAAATTCGAGATTGTATTATATTTAGCATTACCATTGATTATAATGAAAAAATATGTAGTTCATGCAATGTTAAATTTTGAAGCCAACAAATTTGATCACTTGTTACTAAAATTAGCACATTCTGGTGGAGATTTTGGTAATAAAGAAATAAAAATACCTATTTAATAGCAAAAATGTACCTTGTTACCCCCTATTAATTAACATATTACCCTCTTTCCCACCAAGTTTTTACAGCAGAACAAATGTTTTTATTTCCAAAAGGTAATTGAAAATAAGTATTCTAGATACAGCTTGCTGAAATGTGGTGGGCACATTTAAAAATCAATTAATGAAATTATATCGTAATAATTGATCGGATTGCCGATCTTTGGAACGATCACTTTGGTGTACATTCGGATCATCTGAGGTTTTTCCGAACACTCAATTTTGGCAGAGGCAATTTGTTTTAATCTTAATTTTATTAGGCTCGTGTAACTTTCTTCGGTGAAATGGTTTTCACAAACTACTTTGCCTTTTAGTTTGTTGAGAGGCAGCTTTTTTAATGAAGTGTCTCCACATTTGTTTATCCACCCTTCACATAATTGGATAAGAGGTCTTTTGGTCGAGAAGGAAAAGAAATGGAGAATTGCAATTTTCTTTTGCTAATTGAGCAGCCGAAAAAACGCATTCCCTCCATTTATTTATTGACAATTTTGTCGGACATAATAATCAATAAATATAGATTTAGTAAAAAATGAACGAACAATAAAATAATCTAAAAGTATTTAAAAACCTATAGGAGTCCAAATAAGTGGTTTAAGTTTTTTTAAATAAATAAAACGTTTTGTATCAGCTGTATTTTGTTTATATTTTGAAAAATAACAATTACCTTTACGCAGCACTGGCTGCGTATTGTAACCGGAATGTGAGTGAAGGATGTGTGTTTTATGATTGTGGCGCGATCTCGTAGCCTTTTTACTGACTAAGGCCGACATGTTCCCTAGGCAGGACTGTTAATTAATAGCCCAACAGCCAACAGCCAATGGCAACTAAGGGACCTACATTTTAACGTGGGATTCGAACCAAAATTTTTCCTGGTTTACAATTTACTAACTGGATTAATTATGAGGATGGTCTTATGAACACTCAATAGTGCGGACGTTAATTCCCACTAGGGAAAACCGCGTCCAAAAGCTATCACTCATAACTATCCACAATTCGTGACCTCTTAATAGCTGGATTAAAGGACTCGCCACCGGCAGTTTTTTACATTTATTTTTGACGTGTAAAAAATTAAATCCGTTCTTTACCCCTTAACCACTTTTTACCTCGGTTGACGGGGAAAATTCCATTTCTGGGATACGAATCTTTCACGTGGAACACCACAGCTGGAGAAATCTCTGGTGACGAATGCCGAACTTATTTCGCGTGTTCAATTTCTAGCTTCAAAACATGTATAAGCATGAGCAGTCTCCTTTAGGTATAGTCAGTGGCGTTTCTCATCTCTACCTCAATAGCATTGTTATTAATCTCTCCCATATATTTTTCTTTCGCAGTATAATTTGGTGAAACAAGATCTCGGCGTAGCTCTGCTGGATAGTTTATCCCTATTCGGCCCAGGAGCCTAACTCTGAGCCTAACAGTTCAATGTAAATGGTGATTTCGTGACAAGAAATAAATATCGAGATTTTGCCTAGTTATTTAAATACTAATAATACATTTTAGCGAATTTCCCCTATAGGGAAGAAGCTATTACCGTAGGCCTCATGGTAAGACCTAAGCTCGGGACCATTATAACTTTTCGTTTTGGGGCCCCCAGAAGCAAAAAACTCCATTCGTTCGAATTTACTAGCTGACCCGACAGACGTTGTCCTATCTTCTTCATGATTAATTTGTTTTGGTTTGAATAAATACTTACTTGCATACTTGATGGTATCCCACTAGAAGCCGTTCAGCCGTGGTCGTCAATCTTTTGTACTTTATTCTTCAAGAAATTCCTCAACGGAATAATATGTCTTCTTCATGAGAAATAATTTAAGCTTCTTCTTGAATGCAACTAGATCTGTACAACTTCTAACATCTTGAGGTAGCTTATTGAAGATTTTACTTGCTAAATAATGAGCTCCTGACTGTGCTAAGGTAGTCCTGTGATGGTTTACATGAACATTATTTCTTTGCCTGGTATTGTATTTATGAACTTCATGGTTCCTTCTAAAAACATCCGGAAATTTCAAAACTAAGATGGCCGATTCAAGAATGTAAACTGAAGGTAATGTAAGAATTTGAAGTTGCTGAAATAGAGGTTTGCAGTGTTCGATGAAATGAGCTTTACATATTATTCTAATTATTCTCTTCTGTAACAGAAATATTCTTTTAGCTTCACTACAAGCACCCCAAAAGGATATACCGTAGCTCAACACACTGTGAAAGCATCCATAATACACCTTCATCAAGACGTCTCTGTCAACAGCATTTTGAAGTCTTCTCATAAGGTAACAAACAACAGTAAGTCTACCTGCAATATGATTTATATGTTCCAACCATCTGAGATTATTACTGATGAATATTCCCAAATACTTTACACACTTATCAGGTTTCACAGTTGAATCTTTAATCTTAACTAGAGGACTAAAATCAGGAACCTTAGTGTTGAAGAAATGTAGCAAGCTTGTCTTTCCCTGATTAAGAACTAGTTTGTTTTTTTCACACCATAAAGACATCTCGTTTATGCCAGTTTGAGTTTTACCAACAGCTTGAATTGCATTTTCATCGGTTATCAGGTGGCATACATCGTCAGCGAACATCCAAAGTGTGCCCTCCTGCACTGACTCTGGTAAGTCATTCACAAATAGTAAGAAGACTATAGGCCCTAGGTTCGATCCCTGCGGCACGCCTGTATTTATATTGTGTATTGTTTCAGATTTAAAGTGTCTCATTACACCATCACTACACAAGTGTTTCACCATGACCACCTGAGACCTATCACTTAAATACGACATTATCCATTTCAAGGAAGTACCAATTATTCCATATCTAGCTAATTTGTCTTCTAATATTCTATGGTGGAGGCAATCAAAGGCCTTAGTCATGTCATAAAAAAGGCTAAACACTATTTCTGAACAATCCACTTTATTAAAAACTGTTGTAAGTAGGGCAAAAACTGCGTCTATGGTCGATTTATTTTTTCTAAAACCATATTGGTTATCACACAATATTCTATTCTGTTCCAGGTACGGGAGTAATCTTCGTAAAAAAGCCACCTCAAATATTTTAGAGAAGACTGACTGCACGGCTACAGGCCTATAGTTACCGACTTGATCTTTTTCGTTTTTCTTGTATATTGGGACAATTTTTGAAGTTTTAATCTTATCAGGAAATTTCCCTTCCTCAAAGGACTTATTTATTATTAGAGATAATGGTTTGGCCACTATATGTACACAAGACTTGACAATGTTGCCAGGAACACCATCAATGCCCGCGCTTGGTTTATTGCAATAATCATTAATTATTTCCAGTATTTCAGTTTCATTCGTTGGACTCAGTTGCATATGCGCAGCCGCAGCCGCATCCACCGAAGGTTCCCCAGAGTCAGCATCAGACCCTGATGCATCCGAACCAACCTTCTCATAGAAGAATTTGTTAAAAACATTTGACACGACAACAGGATCACTGACAACGCCATTCTGCTCCTTCAAAGTAATATTATTATGATCAAAAGTGTCCTTCGTTAGCCCATGTCAATATCAAATATCAAAATAGTCACATCAACAGCATACTTTTTATTCTAAAGCTTTTTTAATATACAACATTGTTAGTTTTTTTCTGGCGTAAACATTATTTTTTACAGTGTTCCGACACTGGATCAGGCGACATGCAATTGGCCATGTGAAAATCATGGATTTTCAAGGTTGTTTCCAGAAACATTCAACGACTGTCCGTTTAATTAGAAAATTGCAAATGCAAGCTGCTGGAAATAGTTGCCGCTTAAAGTCAAAGGGCGTATCGTTTGGAATCATTTGGATACATGGAATGAAAACTTCTTCACCTTTGTAGTTTTTTTTTTGCGAAATCGTTTCCTCAATTATCTTGTTAATTAATTTTTTCACCATCACCTGAGTGCCATTACAAATACGTAGGGGGCCTAGTGAGCTAATACCCCGCAACACAATAATTACTGATCCAACTTTTAGCTGAATGGAAATTCTTCATTATATTAGCTGAAATCACATAATCCATTTCATTTGGTTTTATCCTCTCAACCAACCAAATAAGGATGTGTGCGTGTTGCAACCCGCGTTTTGCCATTCTACTGAATACATCCCACAATGCGTCTCGCCGAACATGCAATGCTTAACAATAAAATCCATGAGTAACTTTGATTTTCTTTTAAAAACTCTTGTGGTGATATGGCGATCAATGGGAGATTGGCCAGGAAATAAGTCTTGTATGATTTCTGACCAGTTTGAATTGCACGTGAACGTAATAAACAAATCTGGTGTACCATAATGACGTACATCCAACTTAGCATCCTAAGAGTACTCATGCGCTTATGTCGCGGACTTCCGACGTATGTTGCTGGGAGTTTAGTCAGGCTGCTGTCATTAAATGCATATCAAACAATATTTGTAGCATCCCGAAGATGTACGTATTTCACGGAACTGAGTTTTGCCTGGTTCAACCTGAGATGCCAATCGTGTGAATAATTGTAGTTGACCACTGGTACAGTACATTACAGGGGATTCATTTTTAAACCTAAAATCATTGCAACTGTTGACACAAAATGTTTAATGAGCCAATAGCAACTATTGGCAATAAACTGTAATCGATCGTCGCGTTATAATTGAACGCAGCTCAATGGGGATTGAATGCAAGATCTCCTCGTTGATGGTTTAGATTAAATAAAGCACATTCATCTTCATTTCGAGACTCGTTTTTTGTCGTTTTGACTTGCCCGAAAGTGTCCTACACTCACACCACTGCGTTCTCATTCTCACCAGAAAACAACAAAAAAATGGGGTCACTCAGCCACAAGAATACAAAACATAACACATAAACATAAAATAGATAGGCCTAATCACAAATTTTTTGCAAAAAATAAGAGTCCATCTAAAAAAACCTTTCTGAAAATTGCTCACTTGAATGTTAGAGGGTTGGCTGAGAAAGTAGAAATAGTAGAGGAATATCTAGATGATGAAAAGCCTGATCTATTTCTTGTAAGCGAACACGGAGTGGGGGATGACTCCATAGAAGCATGCCAGATCTTAAATTATGAGCTTGTTAACAGTTTTTGTCGTACAGATTATAGGCTGGGTGGCGTGGCTATTTATTTGAGAACATCGTCTCAAATAACAGCTCAGAAACTCAACCTAGGTAAGCAGTTCAGTGAGCAAAAAACTTTTGAATGTGTAGATGTTAAAATCAAACTAAAGAAAATGCAATTTATCTTAGCCGCTATCTATAGAGCTCCAGATGACCGCAACCTAGAACCTTTTTTTTTGAAAAATTAAATGCATACCTTGAAGCTATACAGAAGGAAAATAAGGAAGTTATTTTGGCAGGAGATTTTAATATAGATATCCTAAATCCTAACCGCACAAATAAAAAATTCCACAACATCATAAACAGCTTCGGACTAAACACAATAATTGAAACACCGACTAGAGTAACAGAGGATCACGAATCATGCATAGACAATTTCATCACCAATTTGGAAACAGATTCAGCTGAAGTCATTCAGCCACACTATCAGACCATCACGCAATCAGTGTAAAAATTGCAGTTACAGACAAACACACCTCGTCCTACAAATCCATCACAGGTCGAAAAATAAATGGGCAAACATTGGATGAACTAAAAATTAGGCTAAAAAAAGAAAAATGGGAGGAGACACTAAAAGCTACTGACGTAAATGAAATCTATGACAACTTTATGAGCACTCTCTTATATCACTTTGACGTTGCCTGTCCAAACGTAAATAAGAAAGTTCGCACAACAAGCAAAATAAATTGGCAAAATAATATAACTCGCCACCTAAAGAAACAAATGTTTGCCAATTACAAAAGCTGGAAGGAAACTACATCAAATAAAGATAAAGAAGAATATTTGCGGTCAAGAGAAAACTACAAAAACCAAGTTAAAAGTGCTAAAGCAGAATGGAGAAATAAAAAAATCGAAAGTGCAGAAAGCAAATCAAAAGCTACCTGGGAGATTGTCAATAAATATAGGCCTAAAAACAAAAATAAAACCGAGAACATAACACTTCAGAATGATGGAAAGAAAATTGAAAATCCTAGAAAAGTCAGTGAGCTGTTTAATGAATATTTTGTAAATGTTGCAAACGAAATAAATAAAAAAAATCCCAGGCACGCCACCAATGTTGGCAATGTTGGAAATGTTGGAAATGAAAATACTATGCCACAGATAATGTTAAATGCTACTGCTATATTTCATCACTTTGAAACAGTCAGTGAAAAGTATCTCACAGACATATTATCAAAACTGGCCCCTAAAACATCTGCAGGAATTGATGAAATTAGCATTAAAATTTTAAAACATTGCAAAGATGAAATTCTTCGACCTGTTTTGCATTTGGTAAACTCATCCCTGAGGGGGGGAATCTTCCCGGACGGGGGTAAAATTGCTTTAATTCGGTCAATCCACAAGAAGGAAGAAAAAATCTGGTTCAAAATTATCGACCAATCTCACTCCTGCCTTCAATGGCCAAGCTCTTGGAAAAAGTCGCATGCATTCAAATCACATCTTTCCTAGAAGAAAACCAATTGATCTGCCAAAGACAATATGGTTTTCGCAAAAACAAATCAACCAAATCTGCTCTCATTGACTTCGTCAATGAGTGCACAGATGCAATGGAAGCTGGAGAGACAGTGATCGGTTGTTTCGCTGACCTCTCCAAAGCTTTCGACTGCGTCAATCACAAAATTCTGAATCAAAAATTGGCACTTTTGGGCTTTGAGGGCACAGCCCTAAATTGGCTTTCTTCCTACATGACAGGCAGACACCAAATAACAATGGTTGCTCATGAAGCCAACTCTAAAATAAAATTTGTAAAATCCGATTCAAAATTAATAACAAGTGGCGTCCCGCAGGGATCGATACTTGGGCCTGTCCTGTTTCTCATTTATGTAAATGACATTGAACAGTCACTGCCCTCAGACAACCTGTTCATTTTTGCAGATGACACAACAGTCTTCATAAAAAAAAAATCTTCAAAATTTAGAGGTTGAGGCAACAATCAAAATAAACTCCATGGCACAATTTTTTTCCAAAAACAACCTCGCCTTGAACACAACCAAAACAAAATTCATGAGCGTCCAAACAACTCAAAAAAGAAACTCAAAATTGTCCACAAACTTTCCAATTTGCATCGACGAAGACCAGCTTGAAGAGGTCGACTCGGTTGACTTCTTAGGGGTGAGATTGGGAGAAGATCTTTCGTGGGGTGGTCAGATTGAGCGGATCGAGGGAAAACTTGCTGGAGGTGTTTTTGTACTCCGGAGGCTAAACAAGATAGGCAGACCTAACATTCCGCTTCTGAGGACGGTCTACTTCAGCCTAATTGAGTCACACATAGCCTACTCCATTGTCTTGTGGGGTACAGCAAAAGGCAATCTAAACAAAGTGTTGCCTGGCAGAAAAAGGCCATCAGATCAATTCTGAGACTGCCCCGTAGAACAAGCTGCAGGGAGGCTTTTGTGGCATGACGCACGGACTTGGTTCGTCAGCATGAAAGATTCGGAAGAATCTATTGACGCCTCCAGTGCCATCCTAGGAAGGCCAGAAGAGAAGAGGATATGTAAATGTAAATGTAAAAATGTTCTCTACGGCCCAGGTTGTTGCGTCGAGGGTATCGTGGCATTTTTATGAATCAGAATAGTACTGAATCAATGGTATATCAAACTTAAATTATATTCATGATTTTGGTGAACTATGAACTCAAACACTTCTCAACCTCTCTGATCAAATAAAAAACTGCAGTTTTTCACACACTCATATAAGGCTTGCAATATTAATGTTCCTAAGACCAAAAAAAACTATGAGGATTTATCTTCATTTCTGAACATCCTAAATGGTTAGTTGGATAAAAAGGTAGATTCACGTGTCATGTAATCAGGATTCTTCAGATACAAAAAGTAACTTTTGATTAGACCATTTAATTTCACAAAATTCTTGAACTACAAAAGAATAATCCAAGTATAAATAAATAAACACATAATTCAAATTCGCATTTTGTTTACATGTCAACATATGGTTATGATTTGAATTATTTCTCAAGTTACTCCACCAGAATGCACACATGGTCAAGCAACTGTAAATGCCCGTGGAAGAGAGCCCCAGGGTCGAATTTAAAATTTTATTTCACGCATACCTTGTCCCAAAAAATACGATGAAAACAAAAAAAATAACTATCCAATTGGTACAAAAGTAAAAAAGTCATTGAATTCCAAAGAAATAGAAATGTTTTTATTTTTATAGGTAAGATTAACATTGGAACAAATTACTGTGTTTACCACTCATCGAATTGATTCTATTTATATAGAATATATATACTGGGTGTCTCACCTAAAGTGAACCAATAGCTAACTTATTCATTATAAATCTGATAATGAACTTCTTATGGAGGACTCCCCTTTATTTTAACACTGCTTTTTGGAGTCACTTCGAAATTTCAAAATATGGCCGCAATTTTCCAATATGTCGGACAACTTTATAGAACACTTTATAGAACTTTATAGAACACTCTATATATTATAGCGTTTTTGGATTCTACACTTAATTTTAGGAACTTTTTATTCTTTCCAATTATTCCCTAAACCCAATAGTTAAGGAGCTATGAGCAGTTAAAGTTTGATTTTTCCCCCTTTAAAATGCATTGGGATAGTGTTGGTAGTCTGTACATCGAAAACGGTTGGGTTAAAATAAAAGATACCAAAGAATAAAAGTGCCTAAAAATGTTAGTTTAGTTGAGATTTAACCACAAAATAATTTTGAGTCAAGATTCGCTGGTGGAAATTAGTTATTTTTGATATGATTTACTCTTAAGGCTATTGAGTTTACGAAAAAATGAGCCAGAATAAAAAGTTCCTAAAATTAAGCGTAGAATCCAAAAACGCCATAAACTACAGGGTGTTCCAAAAGAAATATCTAAGTTGTCTGCCATATTGGAAAATGGCGGCCATATTAGCGAATTTCCCCTATAGGGAAGAAGCTATTACCGTAGGTCTCATGGTAAGACCTAAGCCCAAGAGCATGATAACTTTTCGTTTTGGGGCCCCCAGAAGCAAAAAACACCATTCGTTCAAATTTCTAGATATATATATATATATATATATATATATATATATATATATATATATATATATGTGTCTGTAAGCACGATAGCGCTCGCAAAAATGGTCCAATCGGAATGAAATTTGGCACAGGCGTGTAAAGTAGTAATTATTCGGATGAGTTCGTGAACCAGCCCGATCGGACCATCGGAAGGGGGGGTAAAGGGGGATAAACCCCCTCAAAAATAGGTTTTTTGAGTTTTTTACATAGAAAAATAAAATTTATCGAATTTTTGTTGGCACCATTGAGTTCAGCTCAAAAAAAAACAAACAATTTAGTATCTTGAATCACTGCTCTATGTCCATTGGTTACCGAGATATTGAAAGTGGTAAACACAGTACGTTGTCCCAATGTTAACCTTATGGGAAATAAGTAAAATTCTATATCTCGGTTATTTCTCAACATATCTTGATAAAACTTGGTAAATAGCTTCTTCTAGTTCAGATCTACTAAATATTGAATCAAAAGCATCCAGTTTTAATATACCTGTAGCAGCAGACCTGCATACTCATTCCCCATGTTATTCTTATGGAGCTAACCAAAACATGTCAAATCTCGCTATGTTGGATTGAAATACGTTGATTTGCATTTGAAATTCACTGAGTATGAAGGTCTGCTGCAACGGGGGTATTATGTTTAAATTTCGAAGTGACTCAAAAGCAGCTTTAAAAATAAAGGGAAGTCCCCCATAGGAAGTTCTTTGTCAGATTTATAATAAAAAAGTTAGCTATTGGTTCACTTTAGTTGAGACATCCGGTATATATATATCTATGTGTCTGTTAGCACGATAGCGGCTGCAAAAATGGTCCGATCTTTATGAAATTTGGTACCGACATGTCAAGCGGTAATCAACTGGACGAGTTCGTGAACCAGCCCGATCGGACCACCGGAAGGGGGGGTAAAGGGGGATAAACCCCCAAAAATGGGTTTTTTGAGTTTTTTACATAGACAAATTAAATTTATAGAATTTGTGGGCACCATTGAATTCAGCTCAAAAAAACAAATAATTTAGTATTTTGAATCACTGCTCTATGTCCATTGGTTACCGAGATATTGAAAGTGGTAAACATAGTACGTTGTCCGAATGTTAACCTTGTGGGAAATAAGTAAAATTCTATATCTCGGTTATTTCTCAACATATTTTATTAAAACTTGGTAAATAGCTCCTTCTAGTTCAGATCTACTAAATATTTAATTAAAACCACCCAGTTTTAATATACCTGTAACAGCAAACCTGCATACTCATTCCCCATGTAATTCTTAAGGAGCTTACCAAAACATGTAGACTCTCGCTATGTTGGATTGAAATATGTTGTTTTGCACTTGAAATTCGCTGAATATGCAGGTCTGCTGCAATGGGGGTATTTTATCAGTTATGCCAATATACAATTTTATACCAAATAAACACAATTTTTTTCAAATAAACTATATGATAACGAGATATTTTTTCGAGTTTCTAACGTTTACTAAGAAGTTTAGCTAAGTTCAATTCAAGTTTACCTAAAGGTACGAATGATTAAGTTTGAGAAAATTTTACGATGGCTTTTGTCATAGATTTTATGTCAAAGACTTTAAAGTAGCTGCAAAGCAATAAATGTGTATCTGCTTCAATAGCTTTGCTGATAAGCTCTACTGCAAACTTGTGATCAGTCGGGCTCACGGCTGTGGAGCCCGCATCGCATTATGATGCCACTAATCAGCCTTGATTCAACCCAGTGGGACCACCTACATAATAATCCGTAACAAAATCCGTCTCAGGTCGATAAATACTCTTAAGAGTTCGGCATTTCATTCAATTTCTGATTAAAACAATTATTTTAAACTTATTTTTTATATCCAACTGAAAACATAAGTCTACTGAGATATAAGGGTTTAGTGATAAATAACAAGTTTTGTAAGGGCATCTACTTTCCTTATATTTAATATATATACATACAATTTTTTTTATGTGTATTACACACTTTTTTAATAAAAAAAACCATTATAAAAGAAAACTTTTAGAATTTTTTCTCGCTTTATTTGTGTTATTACTGTTTTTGAATACATAAAAAACATTAATGTGACCTTTACTAAATCCTCATTCTGGTCCCGTGTAGTTTTCTGTATATAAAGGCCAATAACGGTTGACTGACTGACTGATCGTAAATTCTAGAAGACTAAGACTTTGGGCCATTAAACATTGCAAAAATATTCTTTACATGCTCTAGATGCGTGCTAAGAAAGGATATCTTAATATTTTCACTCATGAGGCTAAAAAAGTACTTAGTCTTAAAATAAATTAATTTTAGTATAACTTAACTAAATTTGTACTAAAATTATACGAATAGGATGATGCCGCATAAAAAATATAAATCTTGTAAAATTGAGAATTATCTAAATGAATTGTTTGCAGAAGATAGCCTCAAAGCTAAAAAATCTGATTTTCGTGATTTAGGCAAAACAACGAGTAGGCTAGATAGAACTAAAAAGCGTTGTTGAAATGAATTGTATTAAATCTTTGTCAACTCTGAACAATAGCAACTCTTATATTCAATTATAGTTTGTTTTCTACAATGAAAATTGCTTTTAGCTTACATCGCATCTTACTCTAATGAAATTTGAACAATACCATAGCAATTGAATGTAAGTAAGACAATACTTTCCGTGATATGACCTCATACATAATGCTCACAACCGCCATTGACAATCCGCACTGCACACGCAACTTGTGAAGAGATGAGGGGAGAATGGGACGGAACCCATGAATAAAACAGCGGCAATCTGGCCGGGAGAAACAGCGGACCTGGAAAGGAATACTTGCAATAAATAGATGCAGCTTTTGTCTTATACTACATAATTCCCGTATAATTTACATGAATTTATTTATTGACATATAATTATATCCATAGCCAGAATATAAGACGAGTAAAATTAGCACCAAAACCAGTATGAGCTAGAAGTTCTAGCGATATAAAGTACCTGATAAAAAAAGTGCGATAAGCAAGATGGAGCAGTCTACTCATGTGCGACCCTGGATTGAGCTGCCATCTTGAAAAACAGTCGGATCTTGAAAAAAATATGGCTTTCCTCTGAGCTACTGATTGCTCAAAACTGTCGGTGTTGAGAGGAGTTGAATAGCTTTATTAAGCATAAAATCATTGTTCTAGAAAATATTTCCTTCCTTATAAAGTCCTATATATCCGGTTATAAAGAAGTTAGAAAGTTAAGTTTAGTCTCAAATTGCAGCGTTAATTTAAGCTATTGGTCTATAAGATTAGTTAATTTTGAGCTGAGTTAATATCCAATAACACAGAAAAACATTATATTTTTTTAAATATTATTTCCAGTGTAACAATAATATCTCAATATATAAATGAGATGAAATGTTCGTTTCGGTCTTAAATAATTTAACGAATCTTTGGCTTGCATTTAAGCTACATAAAATTAGAAGCAGTTAATCTAAAGGAGATTAGTAGTATAGGACTTTAAATAAGCACAGTCTTTTAATAAAGAACTTACCATTTTTTAAATAACATCTATAGCCCAAGTAGAGCTGATACTTTTTCATCTCCTTTAGATCCAAAGATATCTTTCGGACTTTATATAAAAACAAGTATTTTCCATACAATTGATTTTATATTGAATACAGCTTTTTAACTCGTCTCAATAACTAGAACATTTTTCAAGTGGCCCCTCAACCCCGGGTCGTACATGATTTTAGTTCAAAAAGAAAATTTTTACTTAAATGTCCATAGGTATAATATCTGTAAAGGTACAATATATTTCCTCTAAAATTTAAAAATTAAGTTACTCTCTTCTAAAAAAATCAATAAATAATAAGATATACAATGTTTGTATATAATTTTATACGTATATATATTGCCAGTCCTGGGCCTACATAAACTAAATAATGAACTAAGCATTGGCGAGAGGTAACTGAAAAGAGTAGGTCACAAGACTGCTCAAACAAAAGGTTTGATAAACAAAGCAAAAATATCAAAGTAAACCAAAATTCAAATGAAACAGGAAAATCAAATGAGAACAAAATTAAAATAGAATTGAATTTACAGTGTTTGCCCTGACAAACTTGAGCTTAAAATGTCAATGGATTGAATTTACATTATTAATTAACTTGTAAATTATTATTACATTGATTACATATTAAATGAATGACTTGATAACTTCAAATTGAAAAATGAGATAATACTTTCTTATAAAATATGTTTACATAATATTGAATATCTACAGTACCTTCTTATAAATAACAAAGGAATCAACAAATTACCCACAACACACCCTCCTAGCTCACTCACACATCACACACCACTGTCTTCCCTCCTCTCGACCCGAGGCCTCTTTTTCCCTATCCTCTTCTTTCTTCCTCCCGCCGAGCAGATAATTGCCTCCTCATTGGCTGTCATCCCTAATAGGGAATGTCTTAAAGGTTGTTGATACAGTTCTTAGAAGAATTCCCTACCGGGCACATATTGTTGGCGTCAGCTGGTAAAGGACGAATGAAAGACGATCGGTCAGACAGGCAGACGGACAAGTTATAGTTTCATGAGAGGAACTATTGAGTCTATGATTTATTAAGTTTTGAGTTTCGAAAATGATTAAGTTTTCGTCACGTAGTTACACACCCCTGGCTTAAACGTCAACCTACCACCGGTTGACCAATTCGAAAATGTTACTTAAGGAGCTTTCGCGGTCCTCAGGATGACACGGACATCTTCCTTAACGAGCGGAAATCTTGATGTTCGCCCCGACTCTTCATCCCCCCTTCCAGCGCCGCGCCGCGGTCTTGAACCAGCGCATCCTACCTACTCACGACCCTTCCAGCGGAACGCGGTAGAATAGATCAACTGACTTTTTGATTGAGCGGTCATGTCTTCTTTCGCCCTTTCGGTCTCCTTAAGTAAATTTAGTTGAAATTTTGGCTGAATTTAGTTTTGAAATAGTCATTTTGTTTTTAATTGCGGTGATATGTGAGTGAGTTAAAGTATTGTATGTGTAGAATTACATGTAATCTCTTGGTGGGGTACGTGACTGAGCGTTCAAAACATTCAATTTTATATTAAGGATGTGAATTAAATATGCAGCAATTAACAATAAAATTGTCAAAATTGTTATCCATGCTAACAATACATATATGATTAATCTGCGGTCGTCTACGGTATCAGTCCAGGAGTTTTTTACTTGAATATGATCAAATAATTTAGCTGGTTCTAGATTTTTTACAACAAATGATACATCAATATTGTTTTAAAAATAAAAACCAGTGTACTCTGTTTTGTTAATATGTTTTACTTTAACTGACAGTTGTTTCGACCTAAGGCCATGATCACAGTTAAGTCAAGTAACCTCTTAAGTAAAAAAAAGAAAGCTATTGAAGCAGATACACATTTCTTGCTTTGCAGCTGCTTTAAAGTCTATGACATCAAATGTAGTGAAGAAGAAAATCCATATATATATATATATATATATATATATTCAACAAAAATACTTAATACGTTGCCATTTTAAGATAATTTGTTTATAGTGAAGGATTTAGTAAGAGCCTACATAAAATCAAAAATAAATGGCCGAATATTTTACAAGGTCGTCGCTCATGAGTAGACTATGTTCCATAGTTTTTATCAGATTATTTCACTAAGATACAACCTTTCAACGTTATATCGCAATTACCTTTAGGTATAGACATATTTTTAATCGACTACATCATGATCCATATTTTCGGGAAAAGAAAAATAATGTAATGTAAATCAAGTTTTTTTGCGAAAAGTCAGAATGACTAGTTCAAGCCAGAAAAATGGATATTTACATAAGTGTAAATATATACATAAGAATATTTACTTAAGTGTAATAGTTTATATACGGTAAGCCGTATATACACTTTATAAGGCTTACGTTTTGTAAAAATCTTAAAATAAAGTCCATTAAAAAAGGGCCTATAAAAGAATACAGGTGAAAATAATTTAGTAATAAAATATTTATTCTAATGTCTTAATTAATCTAAATAGTTTTGAAAATTCAGTATGTAACAAGATCTATAGAACTGATTTTAATTTTCAATTCTAGTAAAATAATCTATTTAACCTTATTCCTTCTCTAATTAATTAGATTTAGCTTAATTTTTTTCTAATTACTTCAACGCTTCCACACAGCCACGTTGATATTTACCTCCCATGTTATTCACCCCCCGTTTTTACAACTAGGGAAGGTGATGATATGGACACGGTTGAGATATTCAAAACACGACTGAGATATAGATCTTACACGCCAATCCCAGGTCGAATATTCAGGTCAAACTAGGCCGCGTGTAAAATATTTACTCTCAAACACATTCAACGTATAAATATAATATCCCACATTTTTAAATATTATTTGACAATCTAAACGTAACTTATTATTCTAATGTTACTAACATGTAATTGAATGGATATCTTAGAAGCTAAATAGTTTGTTTTCCAAAACTAAAATAACTTACAACTTTTATTTGAACCCATGAAAATAATACTCAAATTGGACCCGGTTTTAGTCAATGATGTCTTCTCGAATAATTTTAATTTTAATTTAATGCTCTTGGTTCACTCATACTGGGTGTCTGGACATAAGTGTTCAAAACGTTATGTACCATAGTGTTACACAACATGGTATTAGTGGCAAAATATGTGCACGTTTATAAGGTAAAAATAAATAAAATACTTTTTTTCTAAATTAATGTAGTAATAAAATGGCATCAACTTCGTTATAACATTTTTTCATGATTTTATTGTAATTTCCAAACGAAATTTTTAATAAGAACAATTAAGAGATATTATAATTAGACATCGTCATAAACTCTCATATTTCAATTGAAGTTAGAATTAAACTTTGTAAAATAAAATAAATGAAACTTCAAATTACTGTTAGTCAAAATCCTCATGAACGGTAGTTTTTTATAAAGGTTTAATTTTTTCTACTTTACGGTGTTAGTTTTTTTACACTGGACTACTAAATGAGTCAAATATTATCGAAACTAATCTTTAAAACTCTTCTAATTTACTATGTTTAAATTAATGAGTACAGTATTGGTGGGAAAACGTGCTAAGGCGTCATAACAATTTTAAATTGTTAACCTAACAGTAGAAGATGTTTATGTTGACGTAGATTTATGAGTTTGCAAATGCTTACGCTCTACATTGATCAAATGATTACTCAAACTCACTGACTTCATAATGTTATGAAATCTGAGTAATAACTACATAACCCTTTGTTTATAACTGTTGTGTGTAACTGCAGAACCTTTTAATCTAGTAAAAAACCTGCCTATCACCGCTGAAAATTATGATGTATTTTGATTAGGTTTTTTGCGGACATTTGCCATCACTGATTAGTAAAAAACAAGTTTCACGACGTTTCGGGATCTGGAATCTGATCCCGTCTTCAGGTGGAAGAAAACCTAGAACATAACAAGATTAGTAACACATAGCCAGGAAAACCTGGACAAAAACACAGCTAAAACAACATTGTTTTTCTTTTCAGCTAGTGTTTTCGTGACTGCTTTTACAGTTCTCTGTTTTAGCTGTGTTTTTGTCCAGGTTTTCCTGGCTATGTGTTACTAATCTTGTTATGTTCTAGGTTTTCTTCCACCTGAAGACGGGATCAGATTCCAGATCCCGAAACGTCGTGAAACTTGTTTTTTACTAATCAGTGATGGCAAATGTCCGCAAAAAACCTAATCAAAATAAATAAAACATGTTTTGACTGCAAGCTAAAACATCACTCTCTCTTACATCAAACTAGTAGGCCTAGTAATGATAGGTCTGACCTTAAGTCCACAAGTAATTCTCCAAACCACAACGAAATGAACAAAGCTTCATTGTCAGTTTCTGATCACTCTGAGCCTCCCTTTGTAGCTGTTTCCTCAAACTCCAGCACCACTATATTGTTAGCTACTGCTTTAGTATACTTGAAATCTGATAACGGTAACACGGTAGTAGCCCGAGCCGTTATTGACTCTGCATCTATGGTAAGTTGCATAACCGAAAATGTTGCTAGTCTACTTAAGGTAAAACGAAACTTTCTTTGTAACTCCAAGCTAGATGGCCTATCCTCAGTAGAAGTAAGATCTAAAGAACTGTCGAATGTTGACATCTCATCACTTTGTGGAGACGTTATTGCGACTAAAAATCCAGTTGTAATATTGGATCGCATCACATCGAACTTACCCCACACTGCAGTCCCTGTAAAGGTTAAAGACTACTTCAAACATGTCGTCCTTGCTGACCCAACATTTCATATTCCCAGTAACATAGATATGCTTATCGGTGCTGATCTGTCCACCAAAGTAGTTACTGGAGAACGCATTTTCCTCAACAAGAACCTTCCTGCTGCTATGAATTCTGTATTTGGATATCTCATCATTGGCTCTGCCCCAACCCTTTCTGCTGTTAATTCCAATAAAACAGCCTCTCATGACAATGGCAATGTTTCTCTTTTGAGCACACAGGATATTGACCTGCATAATTCTCTACAGAAATTTGGTACCCTAGAGGAACCCCTACACAAACTTCATGTAACATCTGAACAAGAAATTTGTGAGAATCATTTTTAAGCACTGTCTCTAGAACTTCTGAAGGTCGATATGTTGTTAGGCTTCCTATTAAAGATAATCACCCACCTCTTGGTGACTCATCAACTTGTGCTCGCAATAGATTTTTATCGCTTGAACGGAAATTAGAAAGTCAGCCTGAAGTAAAAGCTGAGTACAGTAAAGCCATACATGACCTATTTTTATCTGGACACATGGAACCAGTTGACCCTCCTCCTAAAAATGATCATAAACAATTTTATTTGCCTCACCATGCAGTAGTCAAAGCAGAATCCTCATCAATAAAACCTCGAGTTGTTTACGATGCCAGTGCTCGTAGCTCCTCAGGTGTCTGTCTTAATGACATTCTCTATACAGGGCCTAAACTACATAATGATCTGAATGATTTCTGATGAAATTTAGGTTTTCACCGATTGTTTTCTCATGCGATATAAAACAAATGTTTCGTCAAATCATGATCCATCCAGATGATAGGAACTATCAACTGTTGTTCTGGAGGGAAAACAAAGATATGCCTCTCTCAGTCTATCGATTAACTACGGTTGTATTTGGTTTCAACTGCTCTCCATACTTAGCCATAAGATCTTTACACCAACTCATCAATGATGAAGGCACAAACTTTCCACTAGCAGCCTCCAAAGAAACAAGTGTATGTAGACGATTTAATCTTAGGTGCCAATAACACAGATCAAGCGCTGCTATTGAAAGATGAGGTGGAACAACTTCTTTCCAAAGGATGTTTCGATCTTAGGAAATGGACTAGTAACAGCTCTCAACTCATGGGAACTCTGCCAGATTCTTATAAAGAGACACCCATGTACTTTAACTCCTCTGATCAACCTTATTTCAAAGTTTTAGGCATAAAATAGTCCCCAACCTCAGACAGCTGCTCTCACCAACTAAACATACCAGACACTCCACCCACCAAACGAGGTATTCTCGGAACCGTAAGCAAAATCTTTGACCCAAGTGGATAGTTAACTCCTGTCACCCTTTAGGTGAAAGCATTGATCCAAGTTTTGTGGGTTCTTGGTTTGTCATGGGATGCCCCTATACCCCCAGATCTCAATGAAAAATGGTCAAAGTTCCTACAACAACTCCCTTTCTTAAGTGAACTTAGCTTACCTCGGTACGTTTCCTTAGCTGATGCTGTTCATATAAGTTTACACGGATTTTGTGATGGATCGGAAACAGGTTATGGAGCCTGTGTCTATTTGCGCTGTGTAAGCTCTTCTGGAGAGATAAACATACATCTCCTAATTGCTAAAGGGCGAGTCGCTCCTCTTAAGAAAATATCTATTCCCAGACTTGAGCTCTGCGGAGCCCACCTTTTGTCTAAACTCTTGAACTATTCCAAGTCCATACTTTCGCAAAATTACCTAGTGAATGAAGTACATACTTGGTGTGACTCATCTGTAGTTCTTTCATGGACAAAAACTGTACCCTTTCGCCTAAAGGTTTATGTCGCAAATCGAGTCACAGAAATACAAGAGCTCACTCCTACTCATATTTGGAAACATGTCTCAACACACTGTAATCCTGCCGACATTGCCAGTAGAGGAACTCTTCCCTCATCAATGAAAGACAACCGTTTATGGTGGAACGGTCCCGATTGGTTATCTTTGGAGCAGGAGTCATGGCCTATTCCTCGCTTTATCCCTCTCGAAAAGGAGCAATTACCGGAACTCAAAGCCGAACCACTACCAATAATGGTAACCACCCAAGAACCTGATTTTCTTGTAAAGTTTTCCTCGTGGTCAACCCTCCAGCGAGTCATCGCCTACATTTTACGATTCAGATACAACCTATCAAATCAAACGAAAGAATCAGGACTTTTAAAAGTTGAAGAGCTTGATAAAGCAACAGTAATTGTTTGTAAATTGATTCAACAAACAGTCTTTTCCGAAAATATTTCTCGATTGAAAAAGGGCAAATCTTGTTCTCCACAATTGGCGTCACTCTCTCCCTTCTTAGACGAGAGTGGATTGATTCGTGTGGGAGGACGCATTAGGCACTCTCAAGCGTCTTACGCTGCAAAACACCCAATTATCTTGCCTAAGTCGCACCATATAACAAATTTGATCATTGATTATTATCATGTTAAACACTTATATGCAGGACCACACTATCTCCAAGGAATTATTTCTCAAAAGTTTTGGATTCCCTCCGCTCAAAGTGCAATCAGAAAAAGAGTGTTTAAATGTATTCGCTGCTTCGATGTCAACCTAAATTAGCCTCTCAGAAGATGGATGATCTACCTGCAGTTAGAGTCACTCCCTCTAGGGTTTTTCACAATTGTGGAACTGATTTTTTGGGACCATTTATGGTAAAATCCAATAGCTTACGAAGAACTAGTCCTGTGAAGATGTATATTTGTGTTTTCATTTGTCTGGCTGTTATAGCTGTTCATCTGGAGGTAGTTAGTAGTTTGTCTACTGGAGCCTTTATTACGGCGTTGTCCCGTTTTGATTCACGTAGAGGCCTATGCTCTAATATTTTCTCAGATTGTGGGACTAATTACGTTGGGGCTGCATCAGAACTACAACGAATTCAGTCATTCTTAAGACAGAAAGATACTAAACAAGCCATTAATAAGTTTTGTAATGAAAACCAGATCAAGTTTAACTTTATACCCCCCTCAGCACCTCGCCAGGGAGGTTTATGGGAGAGAATGGTGCGGAGCATAAAACATCACTTCCGCCGGGTTGTTAGGAATCAAATTCTTAACTTTAAAGAGTTTCTTACCTTGTCTACGAAGATAGAAGCGATCCTCAATTCTAGGCCTATTACAGCGCTGTCCTCTGACCCTTCGGAGGTCGACTACCTCTCACCTGGACATTTTCTTGTCGGAAGCCCTCTTCTCGCTCTTCCAGAGCCAACATAGGAAGGAGTACCCACCAATCGACTCTCAAGATGGCAGCTCGTTCAAGCTATGTCTCAGCATTTTTGGAAGCGGTGGAAACAAGACTATCTCCATTCTCTACAGCAACGAGGAAAGTGGAAATCCCCTGAAGCAAACATCAAAGAAGGCGACCTTGTCTTAATCCACGAAGAGAATTCTCCATCCCCCAGCTGGAGGATAGGTCGTGTCACAGCTACATCCCCTGGACCTGACGGACTTGTACGAGTTGTACACCTTCGCACCAACAAAGGATCTCTCACTCGGGCTGTCACCAAGGTGTCACCCTTCCCAACAGAAGATTAATCCCAAATATCATCATAACTCCCATCAGATTTTAGTTTATGTTTCTCATTTTTTCAGTGAACCCCAGTGTGGTTCACGGGCGGGGGTATGTTGAGTTAATTTTATACAGTATTTTTTGTTTGTCTACCAAAAACAGATGGCATTGATTTTGTTCTATTTTGTTGTTGTTAAATTAAAATTTTGCATGTGTCCAACAATGGATTATTGAAGTAGTGGCAAGTTAGATGAAGCCTCCAAGAATAGGAAGATCCCTAATCCCTCTCTTTTAAATAATTTTTGTAATCTATAATAAAGTTTGTTGTACTAAAAATGTCTACTAAATACTCAATAAAAACCATTCAATACAAATAAAACGTAAAAGTCATAAAACCGAGTGATTATCAAATGAGGAATTGGTCAGACTACTCCAAATGTCAAATTTAAAATAATTTATCATATTGCAGAAGCAAACGACTAAACGACCTCATGTTTCCTGCGACATTGTTTTTTATTCCTGCTATTTTTCAGCAATTATAAGTTTTAGTAACTTTAGGAATTATACTTTAGGTAACTTTAGGAAGCTTATACTTTAGGAATTATAAGTATTTAACATATACTCATCAAAAACTAGAGTTTAGTACACCATTTTAAAGCTTTTTTAAAGCAGAAGATTTTTCCAATGTATCAGAACTAACACATCTTAACACTCGATTCGTAACAAAAACTAAAACTTAAACGTCATTTACAAAACTAAATCTCATAAAGACATCGGTTTTAAATTACCTTTTCCTATCTCCAATCCAAATATTGTGGCCTAAGTTACGACCTAGGATTCGACACACATTAATGTGTCATTTTGCCGGTATCGCGAATTCACACGTGAAAATTAACGTAATCGACTTTGTGCCCGTTAGGCGTCCATCGTATTTTATGTATGTTCGTTTTTGAGTTGAACGTGTGCTTGAATACGAGTATGATGCACTATTAAAAAAAATGTCTTCATAGCAGCAACGTCAACTGACTGCGTGATCATGACACGAAAGTCTGACGAAACCTAGGTCGTACTTACGGCAGGAATGTTTGGATTGGAGACTAAAAAAATAACCCAATCCAGGGACAAAAATAACCCAAAATGAATAGCTCATATAGACGTCGAATCGTAAAAATTATTTAGTGGCCTGATTATGTTCGGAGAGGTTTCTAGAAGTAAGTTAGTGAGCCGGTGGCGCAGTTGGTAGCACACTCGGCCTCGGAACTGTGGCCACGAAGCGTTGCAGATTCGAGACTCGGGCGTGTCGCTTGTTTTTAGCAGTACTGATCACCCCTTGTACTGTACCGGCTCACTCCTTGGCTTTGCTTGATAACGTCCACGCAAAGATCAATAGTCTATGTGGGCGGGGCAAAGGCAAGGGAAAAAAGAGGCCGCCACCCTCTTTTATAAAAAAAAAATAAGTAATTTAAAAACATACATTCTACTGTATTTATCAAGTTTATTTTATCTTATGGAATAAATTCTAACTGACCAGTAATTGAGTTCCAGCTGTTCAGTTTTTTTACATACACAGACTCAGTAATTAATAAATAATAAATTTGAGCAAAAGTAGGGTTTTTACTTAATTTATAGCTAGTTTGAAAATGTTACAGTATATGACAAATTCTACACACAAGTGTAAGGTAGGCTTTATTCCTAAACTTTATTTTATCTTTCACGAGAAACTTAAATTTAAACTTATTTATGTATTATTTATCATTAAACTTTATTATTATTTAACACAATATGAGAGCATGTAAGGGTGTCCAATCCTAATACAGTATCTCTGCATCTTCTCACTGGAATTGTTATGAGGATTCTGAAAATGACAATAAAATCCACGAAAAATAAATTATAGCATAGTTTAAGCCATCTTGTTAAAATAAATACAATAATTTAAAAAAAATCAAATTTATTGTTTTTGTTTTTCTGAAAATATATTAATACTCAAATATGTACAATTTTGTTACTATTACAATTTAGTTTTGCATATAACGTTTTTAACACTTGTGACCAGAAACCCTTTATATTATTCTCTCCCGGGGTCATTTTTCAAGTTTACCCAACCCTACCTAGGTCGCCGCTGTTTATCATTTAACAATTCGCCACCTTCCAGTGTTATGAGTGGCTCCGTTTTAACACGGTAAAAAATAATTATCATCCATAGAGTTAATCGGTACTCGGTGCTACAAAGTTTCTAATAATACTCAATGCTTTAACTTGCAGCACTGGTTTTTTGGAGACTCACTGTTAGGACGGAAGGTGTTAACTCTCAACTCCTCATGGTGTCCAAGTCAAAATATATTCTGGAAAGTTTTGTATACAAACCAAATTTTACAGTTTTTTATATATCATTACGTTTTGTTTTTAAATTAGACTGAAACGAAGTCTTGCATGCGTACTTTAAGCGAAATTAGGTATTAATGAAGGATTAGTGGAAATGGATGTCATTCATGACCTCGTAGCTTAACCACTTACCAGTTATAATTCTAAGGAAAAGGTAGTTGAAAAATTATCAAAAGAATGATTTTATCTTTATCAACAATTTGTAATTCACCCCGAAATGTTATAGAGAAAGAATTGGAGGTATTCTCCTGTGCTCTTCCCCAGGGACAAACTGAATATCACCAGACCGTGTAGCCTCGCTAGCCACTGGTGTGGCGCGAAACGTGCTTTGTTGAAATCCATTATTCTTGTAAAGTGTTTTATGAAGAATAATATTTCCGCTCTAACATTTACTCATATTTACATTCTTTAACTATATGCCGAATGAAAATGCAAATTTCGTTAAACGTGTAAAATTGGATCAACTGAACCATTTAGATGTACCCTTGCATTAAATAATCCATATATATATATATATATATATATATATATATATATAATGGTTTGGAACATTATCAAGCCATACTATTTTCCTAAGTGTTTTTAAAATTAATCAATACGTAAGTTATTAAATTGTATTAAGAGGCAAGCTTGTCCCAAAATGAAGTCCCACCTTCATGTTGTCAGTTGGTTTTGTAAAGCTTCGTACATTTTGCACGGGAAGAGGGTAGGTTATAATACAATGTGCTGTGTGTAGCAAATGAACAGAATACATTAAACATTAAATCTAAATTTACAGCCTAGTAAATATACTCACTAAGCACTACAGTGTTTACATGTCGGGAATTCAATTAAACTCTAGCAGCAGCTGTTGCTTTTGTTATCCTCAAATACAACATGAGACTATAACTTGTTTACAATTAGTTAACAAAAGCTAGGAATTATGAAAATTTCAGGTGTCAGAAAAGTTGTTGGATTGCATTAATAAAATGTAACTATTTTTTACTGTAACTATGTTGTGTATCGCTCAACGACAATTTACACAAGCACATTAAACCGTTTGAATTAGTCAAACTCTCAACGCCTCAACATCTTCCGGACATTCCGGGAATGGAATCCGTGACCTTTTGAACCGGAGTGCAAGACGCTATCAACTACACTAACCCCCTTGCATCCTTGCGTAGAGCTTCACCACTTAGTCTCTTTTTTACAGGTAACTCCTATAAAATACTTTCTCCGTAATAATTGTTTCTCAGCTTTTAATTTTTCAAAACAAAGTTTCCTTTTTCACATGTATATTGATTTAAACTGTCTAAAATCATTTGTTAAACGTCCTGTACACTATTACATGATCAGAGTAACGCATGTAAATCATCTGTTCCTTGGTGCTCACGTCGAAGCTTCGTTAATAAGCTCCTTTGGTAACTTGTGTTGCAATAAATCACAAATCTAACTTTAGCACAACTCTCGTAGCATGTGGATGTCAGCGATACAGTGTAAACAGCCTCGCTATTACACCAAGAATTGTTTTTGCATCATTGTGATTACTACTGTTATTACTATGATTAATTTTTGATTCTATTTTTTTTATGTTAGCATATTATTGTAAGTAATTGTTCTGGTTTGATCTGTATAAATATGAGCAGATGAAATCTTAAGTACCTTACTTACTAAATCCACTGAATTAATTTTACAAAATAATGAAAGTAGATTTTGTAATGTATTAGATAGGATTTAAATTGGTCATATTCAAATAAATGAACAACGTGCAGTTACTAAATAACTAGCTCACGTCACCTCTTGTCTTAAAAACCACAAATGAAAATGGATTTTACAAATAAATGAATGGGTAGTATATATATATATACAGTGTTTGATTTGCGGCGGAACGGCATTCCGGGACCTCTTTCTGTCGCAAGAGTCGATCGTGTATAGTTGGCCGGAGTATTTTTTGCAAGAGACGATCGCGTGTAATCGGCCGGAGAATTTGCCGCAAAAGATGATCGCATATGATCGGCCGAAGAATTCGCCGCACAAGACAATCGCGTGTAATTGGCCAGGGAATTTGCCGAAAAAGACGATCGCGTATGATTGGTCGAAGAATTTGCCACAAAAGACGATCGCGTATGATCGGCCGGAGAATTCGCTATAAGAGAGGAATATGTGTAACCGGCCGGAGTACCAAAAATAACGATCGCCTAAAATGTACGGAAATTACGCGCGGAATTTCGGCCTGAAATTAGCGCTCTCTCTGGAATTAATGCTCTTTTTCTTGAGCTAAGCCGAATCTTGAAAACGCCAAAAAGACCTGAATACTCTCACAAGGTGACATAACAAACTAGAATTTTTAGACTATTTATTTTAAGGGGGGGGGGTTATGTACAAATTGTTAAATTACAGTTCCGGTACCTCAATTTTTACAAATCAAGCACTGTATATATATATATATATATATATATATATATATATATTAAAAACATTATATGAACATCAACTTATATTTTACTATCTTGCAGAAATACACAAGGGAATCAAGTCATGAATATAATCGCAGATTTCTCTGAGGTTTGAAAATAATTGTAAATTCCTGCATTTTGTTGATCTTACTCATGTCTAATAATCACTTTTTGTTATTGTTTGTAAAAAATGAGAATTTGAAGCAGTCCGAAGTTCATCGGCTCTAAAAGTAATTCCGCTGGAATTTTAAAAGCTCCCAAAGCAAAGCCTAATGATTCGCTTCTCCAATATTTTCAAAAATCTTTAATTTTTAAGTGTCCTGAAAATAAAAATGTCATATAGCAACATGTTTTAGAAGTCTTATAATTTTTAAGGAAAAATTAAAATATTTTGTATCTTACACATGTATAATAACTTTTTTACTTTTTTAGTTGTTGTCAAACAAAAACCCCCCTTTTTAATTTATAATTTTTAGGGCTACCAAAATTTTCAAAAAAAATGTTATATTGAAAATGCGAAACCCGTTTCATGCGTACATCATAGTAAAGCGGAGTTAACAAGGAATAAGAATTTCGAATCAAAATTAAAATATGTTGAGTGGTCTATACAATAAAGGGGTTTTCAAAAATATCGAAACATTTTAAAAAATTGCCACTATTTCGAAGAGGATGAGGACGATTTCGTTCTTTTTCACTAAAGTGTTTCTTTCACTAAGATCTTTGAAATGAAAAAATTGTTTATTTCATAAAAAGCAGCTTGTACATGAAATCAATACAAAATTATTTCATGAAATATGGTTCCCCACATGGGCCATGGTCTTTAAAATAATACAAGACTTATTGTCGGGTTACTCTAGCATATTGTGAGATTCGAACCCGTGACCTTCATTTCGGAAACAACCTGGAGATAAATTGGGTTGAAAGTATTTTTAACGAATTCCTCATATGCAAATTAGTGGAGAAGAATTTTATCTGGCGTTTTTGGATTAAATCATTTTCCCGTTTCACGAAGTGTGCAAATGGTCAAAGGTTTACGATTTCCAGCCTCACCCTGTACAAAAATCATGTTTTTTAAATATTCACTTCAAAAGAGAGGTGAATGGGTCAGTTGCTAATCTTATTAATCCTAAAAAATATTCATCAAACCATTTTAGGTATTTTTTGTTGCATTAAAACTTATTTGTTGAAAAGGATTATCAATGGACAATTTGAATCATTAAACAGTTATCGACAATACTACGCTGTTGCGTGGTGGTCTCCTGACTGAATCATCGCCAGTCTGTACAGACATATGAATAACGAAACAACGCTATGTTTATTTTGTTTCATACAAAATTTGTTGTGTATTTGAGGATAATTTTCGATATGTTTTATAATATTATAGTATAGAGGTTTTTGCTCAAAATGTCTTAGGCCTAAAGGGAGAAAGTTGTGTCAGTTTGCTATACCGTTTATTTCAGTATTCTTTCGGTAGGCCTAATACAAACGCCTAGGCAAAACTGATTTATTATTCTGGGTATGCCATTAGGCGGCTGGCATTTAAAATATGTTGTGTTTAGTTCATAATTTACCATCTGACGTTAGATACAGCTATGCTCTTTGTTTATGTTCTCCTCAATCAGCTGATCATAATAGAACTCGGTTAATTCATACCCAAGTAAATGTGCTAAAAATATTGACTATCTGTTGGAGATATGTTCAATTATTTCAATACGAAGAGGAGCGGAGCAGTCTCTAACATCGAGTCATTTACTTAGCTTGAGTTTCCGCTTTTGCCATCCACCTACGAGACCACAATAATAGTATCCAAATGATACGCTAAAATTTGTACTAAAAGATGGGTTTAAAACCTCCAAACCATTGAAAAACACTAACAAGGGATATCATATTTTGTAATGTCCATAAAAGTGAATAATAAAATGCATTTAATTTTAATGTATTTAATTTTTTAACAAATGCTTAGTCGCAACAATCCGTCTTCATGTATTGCCGCGTTGGAAATTATTAGCTGATAAACACTTGAATAATACAACAATTCGCTCAATATTTCTGCGACCGTGGCTCAAGTTTATGAACGCCCTACAACATTCAACGTTTCCGGGTTTTATAACAATAAACTCTATATTCTGACTACTGAGCCGATGTCACATGATGAGTGGTTTGGCTATTAATTAAGTTAATGTTCCACCAAACGTCGACCTAATTGACTACCACTTTGTGTTGCATTGAATGGCTCGGCCCCAGGTGTCCGACTATGATTAACACCTTGATAACATTGGTGAGTAATGCCCGTTTCAACGGTTTGTCTGTTTCCTTTTAATTGGGCGATGAATTTGCTTACTTATTAACACATGAGAGGTAATCACATGAAAACTAAGTTGTATTGAAATTAATGTTAATTCTTAGCTTCTTTTTTCTTTGAAGCGTTTGAATCTGGAAATTTTTCATTTAATCTTGAATAACTATGTATGTTTTATTTTTCAAAATGGTTTTGTCCCTCAGTTTGTTATTCATCACTCTCCAAAAACTCTCCAGTTAATTTTGTAACTATTAATGCTCTAATACGAATGTCTATATATTAAGAAATAACCCCTATATGTATAGGGAAAAATAACCCTTCTTACTCCTTGTGGGCCGCCCACTGGAAGAGCGGTAAATTTATAATTGCTTACAAAGGTAGGTTTTTGTGATAAATATCTGTATACAAAACTTTATTGCTGTATCTATCTTGCTTGAAAAATATTAAGCCGTTCCGGGACTTTTTTACACATTGTGCATTTATATACTCTGCTGACATTTGCATTTCTGATTATTTTTTAAATAAAATTTCACACTTGTAAAACTCACCCTTCCTTTTCTGCATTAGAAATAATCTAATTAGCAGTGTAAATAAACACATATAACGAGGATTGCATGAAAGGCATCACAACGAAACATTTTTCGTGGTTATTATTTATCAATTTCTCCGGTATTTATCTGTTTATTTTATCAATGTTCTTACATGTGTCTGTACCGCACTATGTTAAGTACTAAACTGAATAAGACGATTGGGTCTCCGATGAGCTTGTTACACTCCGATGGAACAGCTTAAAGGTTATGGTAAACAGCCGCGCCAACCTCAGTAGAAAAATGTTTTAAATGAAAGATTGCTTATGATAGGGTTTTGACACAGGATTCTATTGCAAGTTCAAAACAAATTTGGCCAACCAAATAGCCTGGCCAACTATACTTGTTGACGATTATGAAGTTGACAACGAACTCTTCACAAATTTAATCAAAACGTGGTAAAATATAATATAGTCAACACTGCCTGATATTCTGGTTGCAATCTGAATCATTAATCTCTGTTACAATTATAACATTAAATCTGTACGTATCCGAGCTAACACTGAAGAAGAGTTCTCGTAACTACAATAACTTATAAGAACAACCACAACTTATAACATAACTTGTAAGCAACAGTTTAGAAGAATTATGCATTTTAAAACTGAAAAATATATAATTTGGCCTAGAAGAGGTTTATTTTTAACTATGAACTTTTAAACTTCAACCATATTTGAAACAGAAACAAGATAACGAAAATCTTGGATGTCCAAGATTTTTCTCGCTACAGTTGAAGAACTACGTTTAGGATGAAGTGGTCATTTGCATAAGGTTTATTGGATTATCAAGGCTTTGCCTTAGTCAAGCACCAGTCAAGACTGTTTACTGAGATCCCAGACCCTCTAATGCAATTATCTCGGCAAGTTATGAACTGATTTTCTGTGATCTATGATACAAACTTTATCAACCAATTCACTGCAGTTACAGCAACCACAGCGCTGAACACAAACATCTATTTGAAACGTTTTGCTTATTTGACATTGGTGCTATTACTTTTTATTCGGTCACTGATGGATAATTGGTAATGAAGTGTAATTTTTTTATGATACTAATGAAAATTATTTGTGTGGAATTCATTTTTGGTGATAATGAATTTATGTTTTAAACAACTTCTTGATCAGCATGATACGAGTTCTTTTATATACTGGATATAAATAAAAGACGACTTACAACACTTTAAATATATTATAGTATACCCCTTCTTAACCGACCTCGTTTTAACCAACGATCGGATTATCCACCCTTGCTGATCAAATATTAAAGATCGTTTTAACAGACCTTTTTTAGGAATTGTGGCATTTCCGTTTCCGCACTCGGCGATTGAAATGTTACGCTTAACTCCAGAGGTAGTTAAGGGATAAAGTATTTTGGATACAGCATTTTATTAATTTATGAAAACGCACAGCATATGCATTGACAATCAATACCGCATTACTAAAGATTTGTTAAAAATATTTGAAAACGTTATTAAAGGTGTCAACATAAGAATATTTTTTAAACACGTCTATATTTAGTTCATAATAAGGTTTTGTTTTTGAGTTGTTTGTGACATTTCTACAGTAATTATTTTGGAATATAAGTTGATAATTATAGTTTATTTTCTAAATAATCTACTAACGGATTTAGAATGATGTTAATAGAACCCAAAATCAATAGAGCTTTCATTTTTAGGTGTTTAGAGGTGTTTTAGCCGACCTTTTAAGTTTTCCGACCTACGTCCGGTCCCGTGTGGTTCGGTTAAGGGGGGGGGGGGTCTAGTATGAGAGACTCTCTCATTGGGCCTGATGATGGTTGGTGCGCCCAGCCGAAATCGATCGCCATTTTCCATCTTTTATGTATATTTACCGTCTTGTATTTGAATACAGTATAGGGGTAAATATATTTTAAGTGTTGTGAGTTGTCTTTTATTTATATCCACTTTATGTTTTATTTTTGATTTTGCGGACATTTGCCAAGAATCACAGAACAAAACTAATGAAAACTAGGCCAGGAAAATAATACCTTCGTACAAAAGAAAAGTAAGTATTCCTCACTTTCCTTTTACACATGATCTACTGATAGAACAATGTTTCCTATAATCAACTCTTCCTTTAAAAATGTTTACACCCATATTAAATTTTATGGACAAATACGGAACTTTAAGGACCCTTTGGTTTAAACTTAGCTTCATATTCTGCAAAACTTCACGCCGAGGTCTTTCCAACGACACCTATACTTATTCACCTATCAGTTCAGAAGTATAGGAGGAGCCTTTCACAAAAAACCCTAAGCGTATTAAATAAGTATAGATGGATAATATTATACTCTTTTGCTAAGTATAACGATTTTCACGAATTGTTGCATTAAAATTTGAAATGGTTGCCATATTGTGAAATTAATTAAGATAGAATTAAATATTTTGCACAATTTTTTACCGAATTTATTATATACACAATCGGGCAAAGCTTGGAGTTTCTACCTTGACTTGTACAAAAACCATTAAAATAACAAAAATTACATTCAGACGGATAGACTTAAGACTAGGAACCACAGACCCATGAAGTTAAGATAAAAGTTTTCTATTTGGTTGCAAGGATCGAATCCTAAAAAGGTCTCCTTGGAGCTTGGAACCACCATGTATGTATACATAAGTGATACGAAACCCTCAATATTTATTAACGGTATATCAACAATAATATATTTTGATGTACAATAGATTATTATTTACTGGACAGTGTTGGCTAACTTCACTTTCCATCGTTTAAGATTACACTTATTTCATTTCTCAATATTATAATCAGGGAAAGTTAATTATTGTTCAGTAAATGAATTGTTTATAATGTAAACAAGGAAAAACATATACAACAAAATTTAAATTACAATTTTCAAAAGGGCTGTAAAAGTCAGTATTTTTATAAAACTAACTATAATAACTTTGTATAGATAATAATTTATCAATAATTATTGATTGTAAAGGTTTTCTTCTACAAGATATTTTTAAAGTTATCTAAAAGATCCATCTCAAAAACTTCCTGACTTTAAAATTAGTTTGGCTCAAAGAAGCCAAGTAATTAGCTCGTGGAGATCTGTTTCTTGTGAAGACAAAGCGATTAAGTTAGTACCCAAGTGCTTTTAGATGACAGATAATGGCTGAACCCAGCCGTTTATCTTTTAGATGATACAAATTAATTGTACAACTATTGTGTTTTGCGGTGATCTCAAGGAGGAAAGTCATTCATTCATTTATTTATTTATTTCTTACTTAATGGTTTATTTAAACTTCAACGAAAATAACCCACTGGCGACTAGCAGTATCTACAGTTGACTTTTACAATACCAGCGACTTTGCCCTTTGCAGGACAACAAATATGCTTGAAAAACGAGTTTGCACGCAACAACCCCTAAGTTGAGGAATTTATCTCAAACTAGGACTCAGGAATCTGACCTGTAGTACCTAAAAAGTCGCTAAATAACATTAAACTCTCTTTAGATAAACAAAAACCTTGATAGTTATTTGTGTATTAAGAGCGCAAAGTATGTCATTGCCGCTCGAGAATTGTAGATTCTCTGTAAATACAAAATAGAAATGGTATTCGTTTTGAGAGCGACAATGACTATTTGTGCTCGTAATACACACAATATTTTTCCTATCACCTCTATTTAAACAGTTTAACTTATTAACTAACCTGAACACAAAAGTTCTTTGAGGTTATGTTTAATTGTTATATTGGAACGAACCGGAAGTTGAGATAGAAATGGTGACAATGAAATCAGCTGTTTTAGAACAAGGCAACTAAAATTTAGAATGCGGCGAGTGTCATGGGATTTCTGACCATTAGAAACTGGTCTGTGGTGTTTGACATCATAGTTATCTCTCTTGTGTGCCACCTTAACCAATTCTACATTTCAAGTAACCCTGATTTAGCAAGCGGAGATGAAATGAAAGCGGAAATGAAGCGTTTTGCGTACTGTTTACAGATGTGGCAGTGTGATTATTTCCATGCAGTGGAAGGAAAAATAAGTTCATTTTTAATAGAAAAAGCAACGTAATAATGAAAATTGAAGTATTGGTTAATATTGTCGTATTTAAAAATATGATTCGACAATAATGAAACAACAATAACAATGAACAATAATAAAAAAAAACACTAAAAGATAAAACAGTATCACGAGTTCGATCCCGCCCATCGACAGAACTAACAATCCATAAAATGCATATTTGAAATAAATTTCAGAATAGATATCGCAGATCTAATACAGAATAAAGTTTGGTCACAGCATCGCTACTGTCCACTATGTAATTAGGTGGTTGCTCAGGTAACACTGACTGAAATGGGCGATTTCTTTCCTTACCAACAGTTTTCGTCTGTCACGATAAAGTATTGCATTGTTGACGAACCAAGAAGATCCAAGAATATTCCTGACCACTTTTCACTGAAATTGTTGAATTGTATGTCAATAAATTAACGTCGTTTTAAATATTGTTCATATTGAATTTCCTGTGATATTATAACTCAGTATAAGTAACCATTTGAAAAAATCCCTGATAGGGAAAATGTCTGTCTTTGGTTCCTAGAATCGATTGACTAGCATCTAAAATGAAGGAAAATGAATGTATTACATTTTACATAAATAAGGCAAATTTGGCTCTTAGGGCATTGATGATTAGGTTTTTTCAATGTGAGTTAACTATGTCCCAAATTTGACCGAAAATATATTTTGTAAGTATTATTTATCATTCGTTTGCACTATGTTTTGATAATGAATATAATAACTATACAAAATGTTTTAATACAAAATTTTTGTTTCAAAAATATCTAAAACGTTTTGCTATAAAACATATGTTTTATTTGTGTAACTGATTCTATAAAATGGAGGTTCACGAGTTCTTGTTTTTTTCAAACACAGAAGGATATCACATTTCACACATTTTATTTGACTTTTCAACGTACTGACTGGCATCAAAAGGCGGTCTTTAATGATCATTTCCTGGGATCGGGAAAATTTTTATAATTTGTAAGTTTTACCCTGTGATAGAAAACTCCATACCTTGCTAAATCATACTTTTTGAATTTCAACTAAGTTCTAGCCAAAATCTTTTCATAGAGAAAAAATTCTTATTTTTTATGGAAATTTTTGTAAAATAAAAACTTCAGCTGCAAAGCCCAAGTGGTTGACACAGTATATACTACTTGGTATTGCCCAGTGTGCCAGATATAACCCGTTGTTTTTTTCATATCTTTTAAAGTAAAACAACTTTCACGTAGTGACTTCTTAGATAGGCTTTACAGTAGTAATAGGAACTGTTTTGCATTTATGGATGTCAAGACATCCATTCAACATTATAAACCAAAGTTTGAAATTATATTACCAATCTAAAATTATCAGATGGTTAAATAGTTTCTTTAGAGCTCAAGAGGCACCTGCTTGAGTATTGTAAAGACACTGTTCCAGATCAACCAGTGGACACAAATCAACATATGAAATAAAATACAATTATTAAATTAATTTTCTTAACTTGGCCAACATTGGCCAAATTAGTAATATGAGACCCCCTGGATCCCATGGTTCAACAGAGCAATAATTCATTGTGGCACGAATACCTGCTAGTAGCAAGGGATGAATCGCCCTTTCAGTCAGCGTTGCCTGACGAAATTGGACAGTCATCCAAACTACTTGGCTATATACCTGATAGGCGATAGCAACACTGTGACCAGACTTATTCTACATTGCTCCTCCGATATCGATTTTGGTATGCATGTAAAAGATGCTTTATATGGCTTACTAGTTCTGTCGTTGGAAGAGATCCAACCTGGTGTTACTATTTCTCATGCCAAGAGAAATCAATGTTACAATCAATACAATCAATGTTACAATAGAAAAAAATGATATCCTATGTTATTTTTGAAATCGTTTATACATGTTTATACTCATTTTATTGGAAATTTTCTTGTCTATAAAAAGGCCATTTATTAGCGAATTTCCCCTATAGGGAAAAAGTTATTACCGTAGGTCTCATGGTAAGACTTAAGCCCAAGACCATGATAACTTTTCATTTTGGGCCCCCCAGAAGCAGAAAACACAATTCGTTCAAATTTATATATATATATGTGTGTGTGTGTGTGTGTGTGTGTGTGTGTGTGTGTGTGTGTGTGTGTGTGTGTGTCTGTAAGCACGATAGCGCTTGCAAAAATGGTCCAATCGGAATGAAATTTGGTATAGATGTGTAAAGTAGTAATTATTCGGATGAGCTCGAAAACCAGTCCGATCGGACCACTGGAAGGGGGGTAAAGGGGTATTAAACCCTCCCCCCCCCAAAATGGGTTTTTTGGGTTTTTACATAGAAAAATAAAAAACAAATTTTGGTAAGCACCATTGAATTCAGCTCGAAAAAACAAACAATTTAGTATTTTGTATCATTTCTCTATGTCTATTGGTTACCGAGATGTTGAATGTGGTAAACACAGTAAGCTGCCCAATGTTAACCTTATGGGAAATAAGTAAAATTCTATATCTCGCTTATTTTTCAACATATCTTAATAAAACTTGGTTTGTGGCTTCATCTAGATGAGATTTTATGTATTTAAATCTAAAATCACCGAAATTTCCATTTTTGTGGCAGCAAACCTGCATACTCATTCCCCATGTTATCCTTATGGGCAATATAAAAATTCCATATCTCCATTGTTTCTAAACATTTCTTGATAAAACTTGGTAAATGGCTTCTTTTAGATAAAATCTATTAAATATTGAAATAAAAACACCCAGTTTTAACATGCCTGTAGCAGCAAACCTGCATACTCATTCCCCATGTTATTCTTATGGGGATTACGAAAACATGTACAACATTGGATGGAAGTATTTTTTTTGCATTTGAAATTCGCTGAGTATGCAGGTCTGCTGCAACGGGGGTATTTTTTCATATTTCTCATGATTTTTGATCCAATTTAAAAAATACATACAAAAAACACGGGGGAAATGTTATTTTCTAGATGACGGCTGGAGCAGAGCAGGAGTTTTCGGGGACTTCGGTCACTGTTATTAGGAAGACTCCCTTAACATCTGTGCGAAGTTATCACTTAGCCAGGTTTTATTGGATCGATTCACTTTTTAAGCTTAAAATTCGACTTTGGTTGGAGTTCCTTTCCTAACATATGGCTTTGCCAAAAAATGAATTAAATCTTATCACCTATATTACTTAAAATTACTATTCCCACGTTAAATCTTAAGCTCAAATACGAAATTTTAAATACGCCTCTTTTCGTAAGTTTGACCAACATAAAATTTGTTTCCAGCAAAATAATACACCGAGCTCTTTCAACGACAACTGCATTTTGACACTGTTTCAGAACTGTAGGAAAAGTTTTGATTACAAAAAAAATCTTTCATATTAAGAAAGTACATGTTTTACTCTAATTCCGCAGTTTACGAAGATGACGAAAGACATACGTTATACAAACAATAGAACAGCGGCGGCGGGACCTCTCCATTAGCAGCCCATCACACACACCTGCCACGTGGGTCGTTACCCCGCCCGCTCCGACCGCCCGCTTCTCCTCTCAACAACCGGGCGATAATCCCCGGTTCGGAAACTACAGGTCGAGGCGAAACTACCACCGTAGTATTTTTCCTAGTGATAGTATTAACGTTAAAAAAATATCCTAAATTTATTCTTTTAAAAGGATTTGTAAGAATTTTCTACTGTTAACATTTTAATCAATTGTAAATGATAATACTACCAGAAAAGTTATTAGCACTATAAAAATTATCTCGCAGTAATTTATCACTTTGCAATAACAATTATTAGACCGATTCGGAAAGTGTGAGTTTTTATTCCTTTGCTTGATTCTCCGCCACGCCTGTACTATTTAATCGATTACCGGATATTTTGCAGTAACCCATACCCCCCTCGACGTTATTCTACCCTCGAGTAACCCATACTTTAGTTCCTTGAAACCCCTTATAAATACATTCATGGGCTTCATAAGTTTCAGTTTGAAACTTCCAAAAGAATGTAGATGAATAATCACAATATAAATTATATTATATTATATAAATAATTTATATAGATATAAATGAATTGTTAATACCATTGCACACAGAATATAAGTAAGAATAGCTGTTTCTAGAAAACCATTTATCATTTCAGTAGTTCGAAATACAAACGCAGTTTAATCATTTCAACCCATGGTGGAACGACAATAAATAAAACAGAAAAAATTATTTTTATGTATTGTCGTTCCACCATGGTTTCAAACAGTTCGAAGAACAGATTCCCTCCCACCCAATGCAACATGAAATATGTGCTTGCTGTTAAATGACATTTTAAAGTATACTGCAATAAAACCTTTATAGTTTAGAATGAAAAAAGGTGGTAACTGTATAAAACTGTATTTAAACATTTGGTGTTTAAATACAGTTTTATACAGTTTACATTATTTTTTCAGTGTTCCACCACAGGAACAGGCGACATACAATTGGCTATGTGAAAATCATGGATTTTCAAGGTTGTTTCCACAAACATTCAACGACTGTCCATTTCATTCGGACATTGCAAATGCAAGCTGCTGGAAATTTTTGCCACTTAAAATCTAAGGGCGTATTGTTTTGAATCATTTGGATACGTGGAAAAAACGTCTTCACCTTTGTAGTTTTTTTTTTTTGCGAAATCGTCGCCTCAGTTATATTGTTCATTAATTTTTTCACCGTCAGCTGAGTGCCATTACAAATACGTAGTGAGTTAATGCTTCCCAACACAATAATTACGGAACCGAATTTTAGCTGAATGGATTTTCTTCATTATATTAGCTGAAATCACATAATCCATTTCATTCGGTTTTATCCTCTCAACCAACCAAATAAGGATGTGTGCGTGTTGCAGCCCGCGTTTTTGCCATTCTACTGAGTACATCCCACAATGCGTCTCGCCGAGCATGCAATACTTAGCAATAAAATCCATGAGTAACTTTGATTTTCTTTTAAAAACTCTTGTGGTAATATGGCGATCAATGGGAGATTAGCCAGGAAATAATTCTTGTAGAATTTCTGACCAATTTGAATTGCACGTGAATGTAATAAACAAATTTGGTGTACCATAATGACATATATACATCTAACTTAGCATCCTGAGCGTACTCATGCTTATATGTCGCGGACTTTCGACGTATGTTGCTGGGAGAATAGTCACTCTGCCGTCATTAAATGCATTTCAATCAGTATTGGTAGCATCCCGAAGATGTACGTATTCCACGGAACTGAGTTTTGCCTGGTTCAACCTGAGATGCCAATCGTGTGAATAATTTTAGTTGGCCACTGGTACAGTACATTACAGGGGATTCATTTTTAAACCTAAAATCATTGCAACTGTTGACACACAATGTTCATTGAGCCAATAGTAACTATTGGCAATAAACTGTAATCGATCGTCGCGTTATAATTGAACGCAATGGGGATTGAATGCAAGATCTCCTCGTTGATGGTTTAGATTAATAATGCACATTCGTCTTCATTTCGAGACTCGTTTTGCTTGTCATTTTGACTTGCCCGAATGTGTCCTACACTAACAGCACTGCGTTCTCTACGGTCCAGGTCGTTGCGTCGAGGTTAACGTGGCATTTTCAAGAATCAGAATAATACTGAATCAGTGTTATATTAAACTTAAAATATAGTCATCATTTTGGTGAACTATGACCTCAAAAACTTATCAACCTCCCTGGTCAAATAAAAATCTGCAGTTTTTCACACACTCATATAAGGCTTGCAATATTAATTTTTCAAAAACCAAACAAAACTATGAGGATTTATCTTCATTTCTAAAGTGCATCCTAAAAGGTTAGTTAGATAGAAAGGTAGATTCACGTGTCATGTAATCAGAACTTCAGATACAAAAAGTAACTTTTGATTAGACCTTTTAATTTCACAAAATCTTTGAACTACAAAAGTAAATAATGCAAGTGAAAATAAATAAATACATTTCAAATTCACATTTGTTTACATGTCAACATATGGTTATGATTTAAAATATTTCTCAATTTACTCCACCAGAATGCATACGTGGTCAAGTAACTTCAAAGGCCAGTGGGAGAGAGCCCCGGGTCGAATTTAAAATTTTATTTCACACATACATTACAGGGGATTCATTTTTAAACCTAAAATCATTGCAATTCGTCCTAAAAAATACGAAGAAAACAAAAAAGGAATTATCCAATTTGGTGCACAAATAAAAAAATTATGGAATGACAAAGAAATAGAAATGTTTTTATTTATATTGGTAAGATTAAATTGGAACAACGTACTGTGTTTACAACTCATCGAATTGATTTTTATTTATATAGATAAGTTGTTTTTATGTCTTGGCGAATGTCGTCCAAAGTTTAAGGATAGCCAGTTAAACCGTGAGAAAGACAAAGTAGAAATATAGTGTCCTGTTGGTTTTGAGGATTTACGTAGCCAAAAACGCAACCCTTTTTGGCAGTATTTATTTTAAATGCGATATTTATGCATACGCATTTTGTCACATTGCTTAAAGACCTGGGGAGGGTAAATTCTTATGATTACCCAATCGATCACCTTAGCGCGTGGGTCCTCATTTTGTCAACTATGTTTACCGTTGACTCCATTCACACTCGCCAAATAATGTATGTTTAAGCTGTAATCAGTAGGATGCCCAGACAGACCAGGTATACAGTCGGAGGAGGACATATGGAAGGAATATAATATGAGATGTTTTATTTCATAACATTACCGATTAATCTTCATGAGTCAATGTTTTAGAAAGCTGAATTTTGCGAACTTAGAATATAAATTTATCATCAATCAGAGTCTTTTCCTAAATATCACACATAAAGTTGCCAAATGCGTATAAAATGAGCATTGACTTGTACATTTTATTCTTAAATTTTGCGGTATAATGTTACTGTAAACGGCATGCGGCTCAACCAACCGAAATTGGTTTTGTCATCAGGTGCTGAAACTCATTAAAATAGTTGATATTGATATGCTTTATTTTCAGTTAAAGAAAATGTTATTGATCCCCATTTCACGTAAAATAATTCAGAAAAGTATAACTACATTAAATTGAATTAATTAATGAAATAATTATATTAAATGAATCATTGAATGAAATTGAATGAATTTTAAAGTTTAGTGGTTATTGTTTAGACTGTAGTATTGACACATTGGAAACTAGAGTTGGCAAAATGATCCCTCTGGCGATGCACATTCAAGTTATACATGCAAAGCTCTATCGCCGACGCCGGGACACACATTTATCTATCAGGAAAGTTAATCGCTCTCTATAGTTTCAGGGTTTTGATATGTGGACTGTGAAACGTTTGCTCATAAATAAAACGTCAAAGCGTTTGAATTTTATGATTTTTCCCCGTCCAACAGACTATTAATCTTAAATATTTCATAAAATTTATAATAACTATAAAACTTCTAATAGCTTTAAAACTTATATTCATAATTTATTTTTAAATGATGATTGACTTTAATAATTGTCATGACAACCATAGGATACTCATACAGAGTGAGTATTCTAAGCCGCCCAAAACAGGTAGCAGACGAACGGCTTGACATAGAAGGATGAAACGAAACTTTTCCCTAACTAACTCCTACCCAAGAAATAACGTAAAAATATTTTAACCTAAAGAAAGATGTATAAAAACTTGGGTCAAAGACCATGGGTTCAAATCTCAGAGATTGCAAATTTAAACATGTGTCATATGAATGATATGCATCATTATATAGCTAAAACGAATTAGACGAACAATTTGGTGAAAAGAGAACTCACATATCTTTATCGATTTCAAAATTATTGCCAATTTTGTAAAAACTATTTTCATTTACGGAATACTCTGTATTTTGAGAACCACTATACATCGCCTTTACAATATTTACAAAGTTTAATGATTTTTCAAACTTGTTATATGTTAGCAGCCTGAAAATCTAAAATTTAAAATGGAAGCATATGATAAATATCACATAGTTTACAGTACTTCAAAGACTAGAAGTGTTTTAATTTATTAGCTAGATACATTACTGTAGGATTGTAAAATATGACCTATCTATCAGGGTATAACATTATCTATTGTAAATAGCAAGAACTTGATATTGTTAATAATTAACTTGTACTTTGATTTTTGGTATGAAATTTAGTTGTCTTCCTAAAAGTCAATTATTTTCCAGTCAAATGCAACACGGTGTATAAAATTCAGTCTCAGCGCAATAATTATTTTTTTATCATTGCATTGTATATCCAGAACGACAAATGTGTATGTCAAGACATGATAAAAAATCATTGCTCTTTCGATGCTTACTGTACTCGACTTTTACTCTGTATGTACGGAATAACGTGGATTTCGTAAGGTAAGTTCAAAATTGCAGTAATTTATTTTGGGACATTATTGAGTATAATATCAATATAAACACTAAGTACATGCCAAAATTCAAGTATCCAGATTTTCTAGATGTAGGTTCAAATAAAATTTTGTATGTAAATTAGCTACACATTCGTTTTTACTATAAAAATATTATTTGTAACTTCATTACAGTTTTTATCGCGTCGACAGCTGCATTGACAATGGTATGGTAGGAGGGCCCCTCTGGCGCGGTAGGCGATATCTGAGTCACATGTTGTTGGTATGTAATATGTTATATTATTATGTAAAACTAACTAAAGGAAAATAACTTATAAGGAGTAAGCAACATTTTCCGTTCACATTTAACCAATTGCTACTTTTTCACAGTATCCCATATGCCATATACAACGCAATACATTTTTATGTTGTAATTTTTGCGGTTATGGTCGAAAGGAACGCCGTGTAATTAAACCGTTCTGATTTTTGCCTTTCCGTAAATGTATTGGCAAGTAAAAGACCAGCAAGATACTGAGAAACAGTGCACCAATGGAGTAGTGGGTGGAAAACCTTATCAGCAGCATTTCCGAGAAACTAGGGTAAATTCCGTGTTTGCAGCATCGCGATTTCGCTTTTCTAAAATATCTGGAGAATCCTCTGCTCCACGTTCGCAGTACTTCGGACTGTGTGTTCGAAAAAACTTCATAAAGTAGGCCTTATAACCCTACGTTCCGTTAACTTTCGATTTAAATAGTACTCTTTTTTTAATAATAAAAGAACAAAGCGGAAACGAAAATTTTCATACATGTTGCCCGTGCCCGTGACACTAAAATTCGATTTCAACAGAGATTACCCTACATATTTAAATCCCCACAAACGGACTAATTATTTTAAAAGGCTTTTAGATACATTGTAATAATCCCGCTGTAGATTATTTTACGGGTTATCAACACTTTAATAAATAAGAGTCACGAGGCGTTGATAATAAAGACTGAAGAGTAGTACTATTCTGCTGCAACCATTGCTCTGTACGTGTCCACGATATAGGGAGGGGGAGTTGCACAGGCCTCCCTTACCTCAAGCCGGCCGCTGTGATGTGGTCTAATCAAGAGGCCGATATTGCTGCACTCTCGTTGAGTCTACAGTGTTATAGACACAGCCTAACAAAAGATCACGTGTTGACGTTTATCAAAACAATTATATAATTTATATAAATATTAATGTAATATTTTAATACCAAACAATAGACCAGATAGACGAGTGGATAAAGTGCTCACCTTATAACCTGAGGGTCGCTGGTTCGAATCCTGACCAGGATAGAAAATGGGCCCAGTTTCTATTCAGCATCCAACAAAAGGTTGCCGTTATACCCGGGTTTCCCGATCAAAACACTAAAAAATTCCTTAGGTATAGAAACACACAAAAAATTACTGTTTCAATCATCTTTATTTTGGTTTACATATTACAGTCTTTTCCCCAGAACTTCAGGAAAAGATATACTATACTCTTATATGAGCAATGTTATCTTTCGTACGTGCGTGCGTGTTTGCTTGTTTGCACAATTATCTCAAAAACGGCTCCGAGGATTTCCTTAAAAGTCTGGAAATAAGTAATTTATGACTCAAAAACGTGTTTTATGCCGATTACTTGGCCAGAGAAAATCTAATAGCGTAATAAAACTAATATTAAAGTTGTAAAATTTTTACATTGGCTTATGAATTGCATGATAGCAACGAAATAAGCAAGGAAAGTGCAAACAAACGGAGTAATCATAACAGCTGTTTGGAATCTTCAGCCATCAAGAGAAAATACAGAGAGTGGAATGAAATAAAAAGGGAATAATAAATGGTTCATGGAGCAATAAAAAGGGAATATATTTATTAATTTTATGACATTGAAATATTTTATAGTAATTGGATGAACTGGTAAACATGAAATAACACTGAGCATGGCTCGGTCCACCAAGTACTAAAAATCTAACCAAATAACTGACCTAAATAAAAATCGAAGTTTTTAACAGAATTCTCAATCACATTTGAGGGGCTTCATAATTAATGTGATTTATAAAACGCAAATTTTAGATAAGAGGTTTTAAAGTTTTATTTAAATATAGTCATTTATAAATCCTTAATGATCAATTATTTGAGATCATACTTAGATAAGTGAGGTAAGTGAAAAATTAGCCATAGGAAAAATTACTTCTTAACAGGATTTCTCGGGTATGATGTAAGTAAATATGCTTAAAGTAATAAAAATAAAATGTGCCCCGTCTCAATTACTTTCGATTTAAATAGTACTCTTTATTCGTAAACAAACAAACAAATTAAGCGGAAACGAAAGTGTCCAGTTTTTTTTCACTAAAATACAACTTTCTGCCTTGTCGATCAACTTGGCATGAGAGCCCCTATTACGTCAAACACACTTACAGTCGAATTAATTTCACACTCTCCTAATACCATAGCATAGAGGAGTAATCAGAGTCACGCGATAAGACCAGTCAAATATTAAACTGGAGAAATACGTTTAGAATTATTTGCAACTGTGAATAAATGTTTACTAGTAAACCCGTTGCTCGAAATCGAGCAATTGTTATGTATTGATTTCAAAATAAAAATAATTATGGTACAGTAATCTAGAACTATATTATTTATTGTATGGTTGAGCTTCCTGTTATACTGATTTTTTTACAAAAGCTTTTTTAAAATAAATTTCTTGTGAATACTCAATAACTTTTAAGCATACGTCCATGTATCTTTAGTGTTCTCTATGAATATTAAGAGCCCCTCAAAGGAGTTGGCTTGACCTGCTGCCAAATATACAGAAGTCCATGAGAAAGTACTTGGGAGGGAAGGTAAATTCCAACTTTTGCATTGGACTGACCCTGAGCTATAGGCTACCTAGTCATAGCGAGTGCTGGAATTGCTGGAAACTGGGTTCTTTTTATTATAGAACATCAATAAACACAAAAAGAATAGTTAAAATTATATCGTTTTCATCAAGATGAAATTGTCATACGTTAATTAATTATTAGTTGAAATACCCCATGCACCATATAAAAGGAAATTAACCAAAACTAATTGTTATTTGAAAATCGACTGCAAATTTGTTTATACAACACTAATGTTTTTAAATGGATTGTTAGAATTAGACCTGATGTGTAAAGAAGAATTAAATTATGTTTTGTAAAAAAATAAAGTTAGGCTAGTTGGTTTCGTGGTTTTTACGTTATTTTAGTGAAACTTTCTGAAATTCAGTATATATAGGGACTAAGAGCTGCTTTCCCCAAATCTAGTTTTATTTGAAAGTCGAAAACTTAAGTTTAGTAAAATTTGTATTTCCTAATCATATGGTATATAATTTATACGTTAAATATTCATATTGTTTAAATTAAATTCACGTTTATTTTGACCCTTTAACTGGGGAAAGCGGCCCTAAGTAGTCTATGACCCGTCTTGATCTCAAACCAAACTGAAATGGTTCAATAAATCTACTTATAATGGATGTTAAGTCTGTTTCTTTTTTCTTTTATTTCTATTTATATAATTTATATGAAAAATTTATTCTTTTAGTTTTTTTCTTAAGAATATAAACATATTATGTGAATATTAAGATTGTAACATATGTGATTGAAATAAATGTTTTTAAAACTGAATTCTGACCTTAATTATTTATTAGGATAATAGTTTATTTATTTACATCTTCCATCAACTAAGATTCCTCCAGCTCTACTCTACATGCAAAGGTTTCAATTCTATTAACAACATATGGCTTTGCTGAAAAACTTTATTTGCTCCAATCAGCTGCTTTACTTGACATTTCTATTCCCATGTTAAATCTTATGGACTAATATGAAACTTTAAGGGCGTCTAGGGCTCTTCCCTTTAGTCAAATCTTTTTAAATTTTATTTCCTGCAAAACTTCACGCCAAGCTCTTTCCAATGACACCTAAATTATTAAAATCGGCCCAGTAGTTTAGGAGGAGTAATGATCACAAAAAACCCCTAGCGTATTAAATAAGTAATAGATTTAAAAACCCCGACGTTTCACCTTCACTGATCATTGTTTTGCTTGATGTTGAACATTTTTGTAAAAAGCTTAATTCATTTATCATTTAAGAGTATTTATTTTCATTTTTTTCGAACCTCTTGTCAGCGGGTATATTTCCCCTTACGTTGATTTATTATTTTATAAATGCATAGATAACATAACATCTACCTTCTTAAAGTTATCTACCAAATTGTTTTAGCTGTATAAGTGTGTCTTCATAGTGTTAGTTTGCTCAACCAAGCATGGAACATCGGACATTCTTTTTATGGGTATCAATGGTATCATATAGTGACAGTGAATAGACAACTGATATTGAACTCTTTCCCCGAACACAGATGTACAGTCTATCCGGGAAATAATTCCATTTATTTTTATACTTCATTGTCATGATTTTGTTGTCATTTATTTGGAATAATGATTTTAGAATTTGAATTTGGTAAAGTACATAAAAATAAACATACATAACGTACATAACAAAAGTACTTTTTGTGTTTTAAGTATTCTGTGAATGACGATCACGATTTAACTGTGGCAAATGGATGGAGGCTTGCCGGTTTCTTGCCGATAGAAAGTTTTTTAAGGACTTTTCTTATCAAATATATATTCATTGATTTTAGCCATTTTTAAATGTCTAGGCCTCTCAATCGAAAACCTTTAAACAACTACTTTCCATTGTAATATATGAGACATAGTGAAACCACTCATTAATGAATAGAACAAATCAAAGAAACCGGGTGGTCCAAAAAGAATGGACACGTTAAACAAGTTTTCCCGGCATAATTTTGGCTACATGGTAGCTTTTGCGTATGTACATTTAGAAAGAAAATAAACTAAACAATTTTTCAATCTCTTTTAAATCTTGATGTGGCCTCCGTTTGAGGCTCAGTAGGCAAAAATTGTCAATTCAACATCTTGCCATACACATCCTTGGATTTTTTTAGAGTTCCAAAACTATAAGTGTTCATTTAAATTTTGAAAACAAACAAACATGTCGACAAGTTAAAAATATTTTTGTCTGAAAAACATAGACATAAACATACTTTACTTGCACAAAGCATTATTTTCATGTGATGTATACAGAACAGGTGCATCGTCAATGGTTGATCAAAATGTAACTAAAAATACAAATAAGCAAGAGAAAAACAACGAGAATCTCTTCAAATGTTATGAGAAAAACGATAAATATTTGGCATCGAATCTCGAAACCGATGTAAACCATTTTTCAACAAATGAAATATATTTTACAAACAAATTATTTAAAAATTATTCACTTTATATAAAAATGAAGACACAGTACAAATTTCACCAGCCAAGATTACGCATCAAAACAATCACCAATAAAAAGGGTACAATAGTATATTTCGCACCAAGGGCCGAAAGTGAAGTTTTGCGGGCTCGAGATTGTGTTTCAAATTCGAGACGAAGTCGAGAATTTGAAACGATCGAGAGCTGCAATAAAAAATGCTGCATAAAGTGCTACATAAAAAATTCTGAATATTTATGTAAAACGAAAATAAAACTTAAAGGGTATGATACCACGGAAACTAAACTGTTGTGGCGATATGTATCGGAAAATAAATATCGATTCACCGATATTATGGGAACCAAAATATCGATCTATATATCGGAACTTAAATATTGATATTTACGATATATCAAGACTTTTAGCGACCATAGGGCCGAAAACGATTTTTGGCCCTGTGGCCACTGTCGTCGGTCCGCGTTTGACGTTTGTAAAGCAGGTGAATTCGTCGTAGTGTGGTGAAATAGTATATTACGCAACTAGTGCGGGAAGTAGGTGTTTACGTGCGAGCATGATAGTTCACGCGCGACGCTTGCGGAGCGCGGGAATTTCATGCGAGCAACGTAAACACCTTCCCGGATGAGTTGCGTACGATAGTTTTCGCAACACTACCAGCAACAAATATACAGGGTAAGTAAAAAACAACACATCTATAAAAGTTAAAAGATTTAAAAAATAATAATTAAATTGTTGAAAGAAAATACGAACAAAACTATATTTATCTAAGGGGGGGAGATAACAAAAAGCGTTATCTCTGCTGTTCAGCGACCGAGTAGGCCTTTCTAGGAATACGTCTTATCGTCACACAGACGGCAACAATTGATTAAATAACACTGCTCTTTAACTTATCGCTACTAACTGTAAGTAGTCGTAACCTGGGAAACCAGTATATTTACAATTGAGATATGGTCGTCATAGTTAAAATGTGTATATTGTGTTTATGTATAATGTATGTAAATTGTGTGATGTAATTTTTTTTTTGAGTTGGCAACATTGAGCATTTACCGCACTCGTGCGGTAAATGCTCAGTTCACCGCACTCCAGCTGATTTGTTACCTCACTACAGCTGATATTTGCCGTACTCTTTTGTAAACGGCGACTTCCCACACTGAAACGGAAGCGGAAACCGGCTACTTACTAGTGTAGTGTTGCGAAAACATGTTTTCCAAACTCATTTATTATACACGACAAGAAACCTGTATGATGAATTACCGATACATATTAAAAAACAACAAGATCCGATAAAATTCATAATTTAACTAGAAAATAAATGTTATAGTGAAATCTTAGAATTCTTGGAAGAAAAATTTAAGAAGTGGCCCATAACATTTTAGCCTATGCAATTATAAGAAAATTAACTGTCGAGGGTTGCTGTATTTTAATAGCACTTCTCCGCTCTTTAAGGTGGTTCAGGTTTCTCATTATCTTAGTTCTTGATGTGCTTGGCATAGGATAAGGACAATATTTTGAAGTTGGTCCCGGCCGCATATCCAAATCCTTAGGCATGTCCGTTATGATTCCGGTGATTAGTTTGAAGATCGGTGGAGTCTGTCGGGGGAGGGGGTTGAGTGGGTGGGAGGTCCTACATAATACCATCAATAAACCCGCCAGTAAGTCCAGGCCCAGCTCTATTGGTATGTTTATCTTTACCAAGAACATTGTGTATTAATAGACGATTAGAAATCTGAGCCACATATTTATGAGAGAGCGTTTAAGAGATATACTGCAGCATTGTTTTTATGAATACTATAATATTTTTGGCGAGAGTTTGAATTTCGAGTTATAGCTTAGAGCCTGCATCAAGGGCCATAACGTTATTTATTGAATATAGTAAACAAAGAAAAAAATAATTCAAAATTTTAATCCAGAAGCCAATTAGAGTTTAAACCGTTGGATTTCGATGCACATATTTTGCAGTTAGTTATAATGAAACTGCCAATGTTTGTAACACGATCACATGATCAATTTGATCCAGTGTATGCGAATTGAACATCAAAATAAAAAATCAATGGCTTAGAATCATGAATGCGGGTGTAGACATTGTATGCACAGAAATAATCATCGGGCCACAGAAACCTCTTTCAATTATACAAACAAGAAGATATTTTATTAAATGCAAACCGTAAAAGAATTCGGTTAAGGCATACTGTTTTATCATTAATCAAATTTGTCATTCAAAAGTTATAAAAATATAATTCTGTCTTTATATCCAATAAACATAGAATAATGTTTACAACAGTTAAATCCGAAAAGGAATGGGATACAAGCTTGCTGCGATTTTTGAAAACAGCTCGCCCAAGTGTTCTGGAGGTCGTGCGTGGAAAAATCATATTAAAACATAACGTCTGTTATTTCACAGCACCAGTAGTTTAACCAAATAAGGTTTCTTAGAACATTAAAATGTACATTGATGAAAGGCGAGAGCCGTAATAACATTTTCAGTAGTTTTGTGCTGAAAGCTTCATTAGAAATCAAATCCTTATGTAGAAATTTAACTCCCAAAACTACCATTTAATCCTTTTTTGTAAGGAAGAAAAATAAAAATTATAAAAATCCGTTTATTAAAATCTCTGGAACAGGAACTATGGATAACGTCATTGTTACGCATAAACACCTACCAACAATATTTATGTTACACTAACTTACAAAATGATGATACAGTTCTAGGAACAATTCAATTTCTTTACATTATTGGGATCGAATTATCCTTGTTGTCATGTCTGAAAATGTTCATAGATGCAAATTGTATTTCCGTCTAAAGAAATAATTTAAACTTCAATATAGACATTTTAATAGTATTGGCAACCAAATATAATAGTTTATAACGTAGTTCCGATTACTATGCAAAATAGAATTCTTTATGAACTCCAAAAATCACGGCAGAAGCAAGCATACTTTACTCGTGATATTTTCTCATTCATATTTAAATTTTGCACGCCGCGTCACTGCCAGGGGGCCCTCGAGTCGTGATTGAGGGCGAGTTGGATTCGCAATGGAATGGAATGCGGGTTTTACAAACTAACTATATTAACAATTTTAATAACAAGTTTCTTTTACCTATAGTTCATTGTTTTTAGAAAAATCGGTTACGTACTTACGTCATATATAAACGCTTTAATCCAATCAAACAATGTTCTTCAATGGTTCAATGACAATAATCTGGATGTTAACACTGATAAAACAAATCTTATTCATTTTAAAATATCCAATAGGGTAAAAGATGAAGTCGGTCTGCTTATAGACGATGCGGTTGTTGACTCTGTTGAAAATGTAAAGTTTTTGGGTATTCTATAGACAGCAATCTAAAGTATTACTCCCATGTAAATTATGTTACTAGGAAGATGGGCTCAGGCTTGTTTGTACTGCGTAGGCTGTCATCTTTTACTGGCCCTGACGTTTTATTTGCTGCATATTACGCCCTCATTTATCCACATCTGTCCTACGCTGTTCCTGTCTGGGGGTCTGAAAATACGCAAACAAAGCAGATATTTATTCTGCAAAAAAAGGCAATTAGAATCATAGCTCGCCTAAAACCCAGGGAATCTTGCAAATCTTTCTTTAATGCAGCAGGTCTTCTGACGTTTCCATCCATTTATATTTTTAACACTTAATTTTCTGAAGCAGAACCCCAAGAATTTTCAAAATCTGTTGCCTTGTTTAAAGCATAAAACAAGGAGTAGAAAAAAATTCAACATTCCACACCACAACACCTCATTCTTCAAAAACCAGATGATTTACAATGCTGTGGTATTTTTAATGCCCTCCCTGACCACCTCAGGATTGAACCCAACCAAAATAAATTTAAGTTCCAACTTAAGAGATTTTTGGTATCGAAATGTTTTTATAACATTGGGGATTTCTTGAATGACAGTTAGAAGTAGTTTTATTTTTAATATACATATAACCCATTGTATTTTTGTACTTGACTCATGCCAATGCTGTACAATCTTATATATGGCAATAACGAATTATTTGATTTGATTTGATTGTTGGTTACCATAGACGTTGTACTTTTCCGTCACAATCTCAATAAAATAGTATCAAACAATTTTTACAAGTACAGTACATTTGTGAAGCTAACTCCCAGCTGCTTGATTGAATGAACATTGAAAATGTAAACAAAAGATCGTCCATAACACTTTTATATGGGAAAATTTTAATAATTCGACCTCACCAAAACCCCCTTTAAGCTTTGAATTTTGTAAAATCATTTCTTAGCGGATGCCTACGCCCTAATAGCTGGCACAAAAAAGTACACGCAAAATTTCAAGGTTCTAGGTCATATACTTGGGCTGTGCGGTGATGGGTGAGTGGTATTTGACAAATATACACATAGTTGATTTTTATAGATTTTTAACTATATATTTAAATCTAAATTCCCAATAAATCCTCCGAAGAAAGACTAAGTTTATTATAATCTGAATGCATGTAGTTTTTTATCATATCCATAAATAATGTTTTCGAAAAATTGAATTTTAAGTTCTTACTAAGCCTTATAGCTCATCTGTCACTCGTCCGATAATTAATATCTCAAATGAGAGCCGTTATTTCACTGATTATCTTAGACTAAAACTAACTACATATCTTAATTATAATGAGAGATATAAGAAAATTAATCCAAAAAATACTGAAAATATTAAACGTCCGTTAGAAATGTTTATGGATGAATTTTCATTTGAGTATATCTTCTTAACGAATGCATATTTTCAAAACCGGGTTTCAGCATTGTAGTAGCATAAAAATCAACTTCATAATAATGTGTCACAACAATATCTTAACATTAAAAAAACGTTCATATCCAATAAGGCGGATCCAAGGTGGCGGCCAAAAATTATTATCCTGTCAAAGTAATAATATGAAGGATTAACCATCCAATGATTGGCGTTGGTCCCAAGTCAATATCTCAAAAATGAATGTAAAAAATGCATTGAAGTAACTTTTTTCCATAAAGATCCCATGTTAATTTTTTTTTAAACTATTCATCGATAACATTTTTTGTTTTCCGGATTATGCTGTAATTTTTAAGCGGCAAACAGGCAAAACCTTAAAATACATTTCAGTAGCAACAAAAAAAAATGTCGAAAATTCCCACGGGGGGGAGGAGGGGTATACATACAGTCGCCCTCCCTCTAATAGGTTATCTTCTTTGTGTTTAAATTAATCAGGGAATAAATTCACACCTGTTTATTAAATGCCTTAATATTTCAAGAGATCCCTAACTGTACAAAGTCATTCATATTCATTAAAAAGAGGGCGAGAGTGTTGTCGGCTCTGTTATAGTGAGATAAGAGAGCTCATATAACCCCTGGGACGCTATTTCGCAAACCATTTATTTTTTAGAGGTAAACAAAAAGTTGTTATTAAATAAAATATTTTTAAGACTTTCATTTTTGTTGCTATTAAAAAGAAATGCTATACAAATTTCTAAAATATATTTTAATTCTAAGCAAAGTTAGAAATTTAAAACAGAAAATTAAATTTTTTCTTTGGCTATATTTTTTACTTTTTAAAGTGATTGCGTCAAAATAAAATCTTGTAAATTTCACCTTCGAAACGTGTTGGAAATTTTATGGTGTATAAAATGTGTCATTTAAATATATTTATCCTAATAAAAGAAATAATAAACCTAATCGACACATTTCTAGACAAAGCAAAATAGACTTTTAGTACAAAAATATAGGAATAGTCCAGGAAATCATTGTAATCCACTTCGGGCGTCCTAAATAAGTTTGCGACGGATTCTTACTTATGTTTATCTTTTGAGAAAAAAAACACGATAATTGTACCTTTTTTTAAATTTTTACTCGTAACTCGAAAAATGTGCACCCTAAAGAAAAAAATACAATTTGCATTTATATAGAACAAAGAATGCCGCGTCGGAAGATATTATCGTAATTATTAAGTGGATGTAAATAAAAAAAGTCTTACAACACTTTTTTTAACATTTGCTTTATTTACAATCTGTTTCAGTATGGTAGAAACAATAAGTAAATTTGATAAATTTGAACAACTTGAATCAGAATTTGATCATTAACAAAACTGATACGGGTAAAACACTGACATGTCACTTAACATTGAAAACATTGTACTAAAATTTAGATACGATTTGGTAGGTCCAGAATGTTATATCGCTGGAGTCGATAAATATGCTTACTGTTGTCCAGCAGATTAAGTGCCAAATAATTTGGGTGAGTGTCAAATTTTGTCAGATATTTTTCACTTTAATTTTGAATTTCTTCTCTAACGAATGGAATTTTGATGTCATTGTGAATAGTTGTGTTGTTAACGTACAATGGAGCTTGAAGAATTGAACGAAGAACTTTGGATTGAAATCTTTGTAAAATGTTGATATTGGAGTCACTAGTGGGTCCCCACAGTTGAATTCCATATGTCCAAATTGATTGTAAGATGACTTTATAAACGAGTAATTTATTTTTTATGGATAATTTTGAGTTTTTGTTTAAGAGCCAGGACAAATTTCTATTCTTCAAATTTAGGGAAAGTCTTTTATGCCAGACATGTGAGCGCCACGTCAATCGTCGGTCAAGATACAGACTCAAGTACTTGACGTCATTAGTCTGTGGAAGTGGGACGTTATTCAGCAAAACAGGCGGACAGTCGTTGGCTCTCATTGTAAATGTCACATGAGCAGGTTTTCCCTCATTGACATTGATTCTCCAAGTTCCAAGCCACTCAGACAAATCGTCCAGTTCCGATTGTAGGAGTTCAGAAGCAGTTCTTGGATCATCATGACATGCCACAATAGCTGTATCGTCGGCGAAGGTAGCTAGGGTGACGTCATCAGATGTTGGTATGTCAGCTATGAATAAAGTATATAAGATAGGCCCTGGAACACTGCCTTGGGGTACGCCTGCTTCGATTTTATGAAGTTCAGTACAGGAATCTTTAAACTTTACCCTGAAAGATCTTTCAGATAGATAAGTCTTAATAATACTAAAGTAGGAATGCGGAATGCGAAGTTTCAGTTTGTAGAGAAGCCCGTCATGCCAAACTTTATCAAAGGCTTGGCTGACATCAAGAAAAGCTGCCGAACAATATGTCTTGGTTTCCAATGCCTATTTTACGTTGCTTCAACCATATATGGACAACGTTCAACGTCTTTTTACGTTGTTGTGCCATATGGACTTGTTCAATTGTCGAATGTCTTTGTCGAAACCCAAATTGGTGGTGAGGTATCAGGTTGTTCTCGTCAACTACAGTCATGAATCTTTTAAGGAAGAGCTTCTCAAAAACCTTTGAAGTTATGGGTAGAAGGCTTATGGGTCTGTAGGACTTTACTTCATGTGGAGGTTTTCCTGGCTTACCAACCATTACTATGTCCGATACTTCCCACTGGGCAGGGAAATGTTGTAAGCGCAAGATTGCATTAAATATAAACGTCAGGAATATAATTGCTTTTCTTGGCAACTCTTTCAATATTTTTCCGGTTATAAGATCATAGCCTGGTGATTTAAATGGACTTAATTCGTTCTTTATAAACTTAGATACTTCCGAAGGTGTAAAAGGAGATACGGGAAGTGAAAGTTGGTTAGGGGAACCTAAAAATTCTTCTAACTCAGGATTTGGAGCTTGGTTCGTTTCATTTGGTTTAAATACATCACTGAGATGCTTTGCAAAGGCCTCAGCTTTTTCCTGATTGCTTCTAGCCCATCTCATTTTATAATTCTATCGGTTCTTACAACACTTAAAAATATATTTATACTTATAATGTATTTACATACAAGATGGTAAATATACCAAAATGGTGGAAATTGGAGGTCGATTTCGGTTGGTCACACCAACCATCATCAGGCCCAATGAGAGACTGGCAGATCCATCATGGCGTCCGTCCTTTTATCCTATTGGTTGCTGGAAGTTCCGCTGGAAACAGGTTTTTGAACGTACCACCAGAGTCAAAGTTCACTTGCTCGTTAATCAGTTTGTCTCTATCTTTACATTTTTATTTAAATATATATAATTCTTCCCATGCGTTCATTACATTTCCCTTTTAACAACAATTCTTTATTTTGAGGGTTTCTTCTATATTTCCTATGTGGTGTCCATCTTCTAACAGGTGTTTGGCGACATTAGATCTTTCCGGTTTCTTGTTTTTCCAGGCTGATATATGGTTCTTGTATCGTTTTACAAAATTTAATGTTTGGCCTATATACAATTTATCACAGTCATTGCAACTTATTTAGTATATTCCAGCAGTATCAAATTTGTTGCATTTTTAAATTCTTGGGTGTAGAATTTTTCCAATTGTGCTCTGTGTCTTGAATGCTGTAGAAACTCCGTATTTCTTGAATCTGTTTGCAATTTGTTGTGTCCTTGTTCCAGTGTAATTAAATACCGCATATTTCTTAGTTTTTATTTTCTTCCATCTAATGTTGTGGTTTCACAAAGGCGTCTTGATTCTTTATTTTTCTCTTTATTTTCATTGAAAGCTCTTCGATGGTTCTTGACTGGAAGCCATTACATTTCGCTATCGCCTTTATTGTATTTATTTCTTTCTTTATCTTATCTTCGGTCAGTGGAATCTTATGTACTCGGTAAAGCATCGATCTGAAGGCGGCAGTCTTGTGGCTGATCGGGTGTACTGATTTACTATTTATTGTAGTGTTCGTCTGTGTGGGTTTCCTGTAGATGTAGGATTCTAGGTGAACTTTTCTTCTTATTAATGTTAGATCCAAGAAGTTTATCTTGTTTCCCTCTTCGTATTCATTTGTGAATGTCAGGTTCGGGTGGTGGCTGTTGAATTTCTCCATCATTTTGTCTTTTTCTTCTTGTTCTTTTTCGTTGAATATTATTAGGATGTCGTCTACATATCTTGTATACTTCAGAACTTCGTGATATTTCTTTAGGTTTTCTAGAATTTTCTCTTCGTTATGCTGAAGGAAAACTTCTGACAGTATAGCTGATATTGGACTTCCCATAGCTAGGCCATCGGTTTGTTCATAAAATTTGTTGTTAAACCTGAAATAATTTTGTTTCAAAACAATCTTGAGCAATTTTACAATTTGATTTACATACATTCTTTCCTGTCCATTTTTCATATGTCTACATTTAATTAATTCCACTGTTTCATTTACAGGTATGTTTGTATACAAATTCGAAATATCAAAGGAAACAAGCCTACTATTTGAACTTAACTTAAAGTTCTTATCTTTATCGGTAAAATCATAACTGTTCTTCACATTATATTTATATTCAAGTTCCAAATCTTCAGATGGCTTTCTTGATAACAATTTAGAAACATTGTATGTTGGAGCACACTGAAAGTTAACTGGAGGCCTAATAGGTACATCTTTCTTATGTACCTTCGTGATTCCCTTCATCACTGGTGTTTTTGAATTTGTAATATTCATTTTCTGTCTACATTCTTCGGGAATCACTTAAGGACATTTTTATGGCTTTTATAAGTTCCTTCTGGTATTTCTCAGTAGGGTCTCTTGGAAGTTCTTTGAAATTATTTTCGTTTATGAAATTTTCTGTCTTCTTAATGTATTCTTCCTTTTCCAACAGTACTATGGCGTTGATTTTATTTGCCTTTAGAGCAAGAGAATTATTTTCTTCTAGCTTCTTCTTTATTCCAATGCAAATCTTTAATTCTTCTTTTCTGTCTTGGCTCTTGAATGCTTTCTTCAAAGGAGGCAGGTTTTTCATGATTTCTTGTGCGGCACATAGATCAACATCTTTAAGTGGCCTCACGTTTGCTTCGATATCCGTTGCAATTAGGTCGTCTTCAGTTTTCTTGCCGATGGGAAAATTATGTTCCAAACCATACTCTAAGATAGTATTTTCTTCTTTGGTTAACTGCATATTTGTTAGATTGACAACTCTCTTCTGGAAGTTGTGCTGTGGATTCAATTCGACAGTATCTTCATTTTTATGCTGACTTTGGATGAGTTGATCTAATTTTCGATTTATTATTTCGTATTTTCGGCTCATAACCTCTTCAATTTCTTCAGCAACTAATTCATACAAAAACTGCCATGCAACACAAGATTACAAAAATTAGTGATGCCAGTCAAGCAAGCTTAGCAGTGTCTTATAGAGTTGTAAGGATCTAAGTTTACACAAAGATTGCATATATTTGCTTCAATAAGGAATGTATAAGAAATAAAGTAACACCACAATACGCCAAGATCAAGATGAACTGCAACACCATCGCTACCCGAAGAACAAAGGAACAAGCAGAAGAATTATTTGTTGAAAATATGATAAAACAATTATATTGTGAAAAAGAAGAACTCACCATGAAATCTTATAGTATCCACCTTCAATTCAGTAAGCAATATGGCTGTGTTTAAATGTTTATATTTCACACTTAATTAACGAAACAATAGAAATAGATCGTAAAAATTACATTTTACATTTTTATGATAAGTTTAACAATATAAAAATCATGTTTAAATTTCACACTTAATTAACGAAGCAATAGAAATAGATCGTAAACAATTATTATTTAGGGATTTTTGTTTTATTTTTGTATATATGAATAAATGAATAAATTATTTATTTCCTCAATTGAGGACATTACATAAACAAGATAAAAACTTGGAAATTACCTGATCACAATTCCAGTAGTGTGATCAGTTCTAAAGCTACAAACATAAAAAACAAAAGATTGAGTCTAGCAACTAAAAAACTAAATAAAGCCGCTCTCTGCAGTGTACACAAACATATTTTCTTAATAGTTAACTATAAATAATTGAAATAAATTGCAACCGCTATATATAAACTAAAGGAACTTACAAATAGAGAACTACAAGTAAGTATGCCTATTGGATGTATTAGTATTTTAACAGTCATATATTACAAAATATTAAAAAAAACTTAGATCCTGGATGGACAACAACCATTTTGATAAGTTATTGGTAAATAAACTTAGTCTGTTTGTCTCCCGGATATTAGTGGGAATTTTATTAAAATATTTTGGCCCTAGATAAGAAAATGAATGTTTAAAAATTGATTTATTTACTTTAGGTAATCTGAAAACTCCTCTAATAACATTTCTCGTAACGTAATTAAAATTTTCATTTCCTCTAGTGCCACTTCCGATAAAAAATAATCTTAAAATTTTGAAAATGAATAAATGCTGCAATGGTAAAATTTTCAACTGCTTGAACAAAAACCTTGACCTTTTCCCACTGTTTTGGGAGATTGATGTTTGGGTTTTCTTCATACAGCTTCGCCACTTGATTTATTTTTGGTGGGATCTTACCTTTGATTTCTTTCTCAAAGAACTTTATTACGACCCTCTTTTGTTCTTCTGTCCATGAGTGGAATTCCCTTTTTTTGTGCTTTTGTTGAATTTTATTTATAACAGAGGATCCTCCATGAAATCGTTCCTTTCTTCCAAAACAACGTGAAGTGGCAATTCGTTTTCATTTTCGAGACCAGAAGTTCCAGATTCGTCTGGCTCAAGCTCTAGGCCTAAGTCGTAAACATACAAAGGGATATTTATTTCGTCCAAAGTCATCCCCTTGTATCGATTTCACTCGCCCTTCTCCATCATGTGATTTTTGCCGTTTGAAATACATCATCAGGCAACCTGTAATTGTTGCGATGGGTTGAATTGCTGTGGCCCATGAACGTTGCCAACTGTTCCTCATCTTCATCACTCATGTGGAAGAGCTGACATATTGTAGCCAGATGTTTTCTCAGGGCTCTTGATGTTATAGCTTCAGGCCTTTTGCACTTTGCGCTCTTTGCATAAGTTTGTAAGACTTTGTATCCTGACATTGGATTTTTGCAGTCCGGTAGAATGAAACAAAGGATTTACTTGCATCAACAAAGTTTGGTCTTACTTTTATAAGTGTCTCCATTGACTTTTGTAAGTCTGGGCTAAAGAGCACAGGTGTGTCATTCTCTTGCCTTTAATTACCACTCTTTTGAATTTCCTCAATAAAAGTCTTTCTGTCGGAGAGACAGATTTTTCGAACTCCTCGTATGAGTCCAACTCGTGATTAGATTTTTGGTAAGTTTCAACAATGAGGCGTTGAAGGTCACCCGGCCTCTTTCTGTTCAACAACAGTAACCTGCAATAAAAAGTCTCTGTAAGTTGTTTATACGCTTTCAATGAGGTTTGATCTTGTTCTAGATCGTATGTAGATTCTTCTCCTTTTTCATACAGATAGTCCTTTAAAACCTTAAAGTCGGTAGCTAGTGGAACAATACTTATTTTATCCATTTTTTTCTTATGCAAGTGGTCAGCCGCTATATGGGAGATTTCAGTTTTCCATTCTGACTTAATCAAAGTGATTGTGGTATTGCGTTCTTCTTGAATGGAAGAGTACATTTTCCCTTGCTGCGTGTGTTCTTTTTTTTGGCAGCATCAAGTATTGCTATTTCATAACAATCCTTTAAAGAGGTGCTAATATTCATTGCAAAGGCTGCATCACGAAAAGTATTATCAGAAGGATCATGTCCAGCAGCTTCCTTAGCTGATTCTACAAGTTTATCAACATTTTCTGGTTTCAGTGCCTAAAGTAAGTTTGAAATGTTTTTGTCTATATTTTTTATTTCAATTAAAACTAAGGCGAGTTCTCTCATTTTCCTGGAACAAACATTGGCTTGATGCTGCTGTCTGTGTGTCTTTAAAAACTTTGCCCCGTATGCACAAATAAGTGCGTCAGATTTTGCTACCATATTTGGTACAGATGGATGCATTCTTGGAAAAACCCTTTCTGTTAGTTCTTTGTTTGCTCTATTTCCCTTGGAAAATACATTTTTAGGGCTAATAAAACTGTGGTGTACACCTCCACTTATTTTTGAACAGTTTGTCTTGTGTCGCCAAAGGCGTTTCCGTGAGTATAATCCTAAGCAGTAAGGACATGAGACTGCCTTACTGGGGGACGTTAAAATTAGTTTTTTACTGGTTTCACTTTTCCAGTGGAAGCACTAACAAAATTTCCTTTCTTCCTTAGCTTTGCTATTAAGCGATTTCTTTCCTTTCCCTTTGGTGCCCCAAAAATTTGCTGAATGTCTATTTCCTGGGAGTGTTTTCTGAATATATGTCTAGAGAAATCGAGCACAACAGTTTCACACTTATGTGCTCCACTTATTCCACAACCTCTTCTGTTACTGTTCCCAACCATACAAGTAACGCAACTGATGCCCTTCCTCTACCGGACCTCAACTCTTCGTCCGGAAGTATTTCCTTTCCTTTGGAGACGACCAAGCACCCTGAAAAAGGTAATTCCCCAAAGAAAAACCACAATTTACTTCCAAACATAAATCAAAATCCTGCATCGGCCCAACAAACTCACCAAATGCCTTCCGCAACCTCCTCTGATCCTGTTCACAAGAATAAAACGTCTATCCTTCTTAGCTCTGACAGTCATGGTCGTCGCATTTCACAGCTATTAGAGGACAAGCTTAAGGGGGGATGTGAAGTGACTGAGTGTGTAAAGCCTGGCGGTAAAATGGAACAAATTCTTGAAACCGTCAGGAAGTTTTCTACCAGTGAATGTGATTATATAGTAATAATGGGTGGCACAAATAATATTGTAAACGGGCGCTGTAGCTCAGATTTTTTTCCGAGCTTAGAAACCACAATTGGTAAAACCTCTAAAAAGAGTACAATCTTGGTTGGCCTTCCTACCAGACATGACAATCCTTCCCTGAACTCTACTGTAGATGAAATCAACTTTCCAATCTACTTTCTACAATCCACAATCTACTTTCCTTGTCCTCCAAATATGATCATGTCACATTTCTTTCCCTGAAGTCCATTCCTAGGTATGCATTCACACGGCACGGCCTTCATTTAAATATGAAAGGCAAGCATATTTTGGCAAATCTTTTACTTGACTCATTAGGGCTTCACAGCAGTAGCGGTCGGAGTTCTGACTGTCAGGCTCCCTCTGAGACTTCTATCAGTAAAGGTTCGACGCCTCCATTTAAAAGGTTTACCTATACTACAGAATCCTTAAAAACCCAACCACGGCAGACCTACAATTCCCGTACCTTCCATTCAAACCATTTTTTAGGGGAGGCGTGAAAACCTGCGGGGGTCCCCTGGGCTCACTATCTCAGGAAAATTGTAGAAGTAACAATGCAACAACTGGCCTAAAGATACTTCATCAGAACGCCAGAAGCCTCCCAAACAAAATTGACTTACTTGAAATCCTCATCGATGATGAAAGGCCAGATGTTTTATGCATCTCAGAACATTTTCTGCAAAGCTATGAGATAGGGAATCTTGTCATAGAGAATTTCAATTTCGTGACAGCCTTCTGTAGAAAGGAGATGACGCGCGGCGGTGTTGCAATTTGGTGTCGCTCCAATATTAAATATCAGCCGCTAGATACCATCGCATTTAGTGTCGAAGGGGAAAGTGAACTGACAGCAATGTCTCTCGAAGTCAGTAAAAATAACAAAGCACTCGTTGTAGCGGGTTACAGACCACCTTCTGGCCATCTTGACAATTTTCTTGATCATATAAGCGAATGTCCTGAATAAGTATGCAGATTCCCATTCTAAGATATATGTCCTAGGAGATTTTAACATAGACCTGGCAATCGAAAGCCTCAAAAGTAGTAAGCTTATTGCTACTATGTCTACATTTGGTCTCTATAATGTAATCAAATCATACACTAGGGAAGCTTTGGGCTCACGAACATTGATTGACCATATATTTACGAATGATGATGAATATCTTAAAAGTGAAGTCATTAAAACTATATTATCAGATCATACTGCTCAAACTATAACGATAGACAGACAACCTGATGAAGATGATAACCGTGCTAAGTTTAGATATGGGAGAAGCTTCAGTTCATCCAATATAGAGACCTTTAAACGCTATTTAAAGCGCGAGGATTGGAATGGAGTATATACGGCTAAAAAAATTGAAGAAAAATTTAATGAATTTAACAGCCTCCTGAAGCATTATTTTGAAATATCTTTCCCAAAGAAGTGCACAAAAATTAAGCAGAAAACCAACAAACGCATCAGATTCTCAGAAGAACTTCTAAAACTAAAAGAGCAATGTCTTGTATATCATGAAAAAACAAAAAACCTACATTCTGATCATTTTCTTAAACAGTATTACTTAAGACCAATACAGGAGAATGGTAAGAGAGTTCAAAGCAAAGTCGATACTGAACACGATTGAAGAATCAGATAGTAAAACGAAGGGAATTTGGAAAGTCATAAATGCCAGCAGACCTAATCAAAAGTGAGAATTAGAGAGCATTTGCCTCAAGAACAGCAAGGGTGACATACTTACCAATCCTGAAGAGGTCTGCGAGAATTTCAATAGATATTTCGTCGAAGTAGGCAATTCTGACGGCCCAAGACAAAACAATAATGCTTATAGTCATTCAATGAGACAAATAAGATCTTCGTTTTTTATGAGTCCTGTTACAAACAATGAAATAAAAGGCTTTATTACTGGACTAAAAAATAAAAAATCGGCAGGGGTTGACGAAATATCTCCTAAACTGCTTAAGTCAATATCTGATTTGATTGTAACACCGCTATGTCACATCTTGAATTGTTCTTTTGTCGAGGGCCAATTTCCATCTAAACTTAAGCAATCGATTATAAGGCCCATCCTAAAATCTGGAGATAAAATGTGCTGTAATAATTACAGACCTATAAATCTCATTTCTACATTCTCTAAAGTGTTCGAAAAGGCAGTTCTGAATAGAGTGTGGAGCTTCCTGGAAATCAATGGAATAGTATTCGAAGGCCAGCACGGGTTTGTAAGAAACAGATCCACTACTAGCGCTATACTCAGCCTTGTAAACAGAGTCGTAAAAGATATTGATTCAAAGCAGTTTGCAGTGGGCATGTTTTTTTACTTTACGAAGGCCTTTGATATGGTCGACCACGGGCTACTCTTGAGTAAAATGAGTGATATAGGGATTAGGGGCATTGCTCTTAGTTGGTTCTCCTCATATCTGGAAGGGAGAAGGCAGTCAGTCACCATACCTGCTGTTGACGCAAAGGGGTACATGCAGAATTGTTACTCCTCAGAGGCTTCAGTCAAGAAAGGTGTGCCTCAGGGGTCCGTCCTGGGACCAATCCTCTTCCTTCTCTTTATTAATAGCTTACCTTCCAGTGTGAAGAAGGCAAATATCTGTCTATTTGCCGACGATACTTCCCTCACTATTTCTAATCCCAGTATGGAGGTGTTAGAACAGACCGCTTTTGTTGAATCAAACAGCTTGCTTCAGTGGTGCGAAGAGAATCGTTTATCCTTGAATGCCCAGAAAACCCAGCTTCTTCAATTTCACATTTCCAAAAGACGATTCCAGGAGACTCGCGCTCACCTAAATGTACTGCTTGATGAAACCATAATCTGTCCCTCCCAAACGGTGAAGTTCCTTGGACTAATCCTTGATGAAAACCTCAGATTTCATCAACATATCGAGCATGTAATCAAAAAAGTATCTGTGGGTATTTTCATGCTTCGGATGCTTCGCCGAACAGCCACCACTGAGGTACTCTTATCTGCCTATTATGGACTCATTTACCCCTACCTGACTTACGCTGTTCCAGTTTGGGGGTGCGAAACACAACGGACGCTGTTCTTATTCAGACTTCAGAAGAAGGCGATTCGAATTGTGTTCTCCCTTCCAAAACAACAATCATGCAAAGAAACATTCAGATCATACAGAATTCTAACTTTTCCATCTATCTATATCCTGGAAACTCTATCATATACCAAGAGCAACCTATCTTCATTCCTTACTCCAGTTAATTGCAGATATTCTCTCCGGAACACTTCCGGCCTTGTCATTCCCCGTCACTCAACTTCATTCTTTCAAAAGCACTTTTACTACAATGCAGTTAAACTCTTCAATAACCTTCCATTCTCATTACAGGCTGAACAGGATGTTGGTAAATTTAGAAACAAATTAAAGTCCATCCTTTTAAATAAGGCAGTATATAGCACCCGTGAAAACTGGTAGTCTTGACTCGTAAATACTGGTTGTATTAAACTGTAGTTAAGACTGTAAATATTTCAGTTGTTTTTACTGTAAGATAAACAAGATGTTTTATCAAAGAATGTATTATTTGACTTGGCCAATGCAAGTATTTGTTAATCTGGCTTAATAAATGACTTATTGACTTATTATTACAGTAAAAACAAAAGTTTTTATTTTTCTTATTTGTTTGGGTATTTTTGTCCTACCTTTTTGTGCGCACAGTTTGATTTTTGCAATTTTGATTCCACATGGTTTTCGTAATTTTCCGAGTCGGATAACAACATTTCAGTCTCATGTTAACAAAGTGTTCATTTAATTCCGAGAACTTAGAATTTGTATCTGAGTTTTCCTCTTCCATACTGTCGGGTATGTAGTCCTTATCTTTTAAGCTGTTTTTATTTTAACTCTGAGCCCCTAGAATTTGTGTTTTAGTTTTCCTCTTCCAAATAGTCGGTTGTATAGTCTTCATCTTATGTGCTGCTTTCATCACTTGATGAAACATAGTCAGTTATCAGTCCTAATTGATATTGTTCTTCGAAATTGATCAAATTTTGTTGCGTGAATGTTGTTAGTGTATGATAAGTTTTTCCTTCATTATCTGGCGAATCGGGATGTTGTATTTTATTTCTCATCTCGCCAACAGCAGGAGGCAACTCAAGATGGCGGTGCAGTTCATCACCGACTTGCGCAGAATGAGGCAGCTCGAGGTGCAATGGCCATGGAGTATGATTTGCTGGTCTTGATCGGTCTTGTTCTGGGTGAGGTCCCATCTCGTCAACAGCAGGAGGCAACTCAAGATGGCGTTGCAGTTCATCACCTACTTGCACAGAATGAGGCAGCTCGAGGTGCAATGGCCATGGAGTATGATTTGCTGGTCTTGATCGGTCTTGTTCTGGGTGAGGTCCCATCTCGTCAACAGCAGGAGGCAACTCAAGATGGCGTTGCAGTTCATCACCGACTTGCGCAGAATGAGGCAGCTCGAGGTGCAATGGCCATGGAGTATGATTTGCTGGTCTTGATCGGTCTTGTTCTGGGTGAGGTCCCATCTCGTCAACAGCATGAGGCAACTCAAGATGGCGTTGCAGTTCATCACCGACTTGCGCAGAATGAGGCAGCTCGAGGTGCAATGGCCATGGAGTATGATTTGCTGGTCTTGATCGGTCTTGTTCTGGGTGAGGTCCCATCTCGTCAACAGCAGGAGGCAACTCAAGATGGCGTTGCAGTTCATCACCTACTTGCGCAGAATGAGGCAGCTCGAGGTGCAATGGCCATGGAGTATGATTTGCTGGTCTTGATCGGTCTTGTTCTGGGTGAGGTCCCATCTCGTCAACAGCAGGAGGCAACTCAAGATGGCGTTGCAGTTCATCACCGACTTGCGCAGAATGAGGCAGCTCGAATTGAATTTGCCACCTTTTTGTCCTTTTTTACCTTTTGTGCCCGTAAGCTCATTTACAATTCCCCAGAATAATTTTGGGTTATTTTTTGGGGCTACATTCCATAACTTCTCCTGTGTAATATTCCCTCTTAGCATTTTTAATTGAATTACCAACTATTCTTCTATGTTCACAGAAACGTTCCCGTAGTGAAAAGGTTGATTTTTTTAATTTTTCACTAAGCTTATCGTATCGTGATAGATTAAATCAATTCACGTGTAATCCACGGCTTAAAGATATCGAGTTGAACGAGAGGACGATGTTTTTCTTTTTAGAATTGTTTAGAAAAAATTGTTTTTGTGTGTTTAGAAAACAGAAAACTACTCAATCCGAACGTGATACGCGTCTTCATCTATAACATTACGGACCTCCAAAAGTAACTAAACAAAACTAATCTCAACTCTTTATGAACGGTGGAGGGGCTGTTAAGCCAGTGGTGGGAGGGTTTTTCTTATCACGTGACAATATTCCCCTTCATTCCCCTTATTTTTTACCTCCTAAAATTAAGAGAAACTTATATTTTGACGTTCCCACGGAAACTTTCATTGTACACGTTCCCACAAAATTTTACGACAGAAATTAAAAACAGGATAGCATCGATATCCGTCCGGACGAATTGAACATCCGGTCTTATCTCCTCCACAAATTAAGCCACACGATTAACCACATTGTTCAGTATTCAAACAATAAATGCAAAACTAATTGTTTGTGCAATACGATTACCGTATTATAGGTTTGCGCCCACTTGGGCGCGGCGCTGCACATTTTCCGTGAGCTTCTCTAACCGCCCACCTCTTGCGAAGGCGCGGCGCGGCGAATAAATAATATAGTTTCTGATCGAAGAGCGCAGAGTGTATGCAGTGCATACGCCGTTTCAGCGCTATCCGTGGTGCTACCCCCGGCCATTTAAAGGCCTAGTTCACATACATCGACTTCGTGCCGTGTGCCGTGTACGGCATGACGTCGTGGAAATTCAATTACACTAGGGTAAACAAGTGTTCACACGCATCGACTACGGCGTCGCGCCGCCCTCGGCGGCCGTGGACATAACGGCATGAATCAAGCGGCGACCGCGACCTGTTGATTACAATGGCGCCTTATGAGCGCGCTCATACAGATCGACGCGGCGTCGGCGTCGTCCCGACCAGGGCCGCCACGAGGGGGGGGGGCAACGGGGACAGTTTGCCCCAGGCCCCCGGCTCCCAGAGGCCCTCAAGAGACCCCGGCCCCGCGGGAATTATTCCTGTTTGTATAAATATCGGAACACCGCTGCAGACGGCAGTTAAAAAAATTGTGAAGAAAAGCATTTTCACATCCAGGAAACAAATATTTTTTATATCAATTATTTTTAAGAATATTCAGGTGATCTAGCCTTCAATCAGTGCATTAGTTTGAGAAATAATGTTTTCACCACACTACGACGAAATCACCTGTTTTACAAACGTCAAACGCAGACCGAAACACACTGTTTGCCACCACAAGACCGAAAACGTTTGGGGCCCTAGGACCGAAAGTCAGCTGATCGTTTATTTGCTTGAAACGTCAGAACATCACATAATTACACGGCATTCAATAGGTTTTAAAGTCAGGATGGTTGCGATCATATGATTTTCATCGCTGTTTGTTTGAATCATGATAAAGAAGTTGTATCGTCCCTCATAACCTTAAAGTTTGGTTTCCAAGTGAGTCAAATAATATTCAGTTTTTTAAATTATTTAGGGTATATTTGATTGTGTAGCGTGGTGAAAAATAGCGTTCGCACCTCGGCCGCAAGGGGTTTCAGCTCTCGATCGTTTCAAATTCTCGACTTCGTCTCGAATTTGAAACACGATCTCGAGCCTGCAAAACCTCATTTTCGGTTCTTGTTGCGAAATATACTATTTTGACTGTTGTTTTAACTTGCACCACTGACTCGGTCCTTATCAGTAAGCTCGGCGTTTCCCACAGGTTCTTGACTCGCAACGTCCTGTTGTGTCGGGGTCGCGGGTCCGTGTGTCGTCCGATTGTACCTATTACTATTCGATACTCTGATACTGCTTACTGCTTACACTGGATGATATGATTTTTTGCACGATTTAAGAATTAGGTTTGATGTAGAATACAGCAAAACGATAATGAACAGTGAATCAAGACTTTATCTTCACTGCAGAAGCTTTACAAAATCCTAATCCAAAGGATCTAGACCAGGCTGAATCAAGCCAAGAATTAAGAATATAAAAGAAAACAGTTGGAGGTGGATTAAAACAAGATAGAAGAGTGAACTCAGCTTTAAAAATCCTTTTATCAAATATTTGATAAAATACTTCAGCCTGGGTTTTCCCAAATTTGTCTTGCCTTAAGACTCGTTGTAGTTTTGCCAATGTCCGTTACCTCTAGAGGACCACCAGTCTCCACTCTCTGCGTTCTTAAAGAGTTCTTAATAACTAATCTTAGATTAGTTATTTGTTTAGTTACTTTTGGAGGTCCGTAATGTTACAGTTGAAGGCGCGTATCACGTTCGCATTGAGTAGTTTGCTGTTTTCTTAACACATAAAAAAACAATTTTTTCTAAAAAAATCATCCTCTCGTTCAACTCGATATCTTAAACTTAAGCCGTAGATTACTCGTGAATTGATTTAATCGATCACGATACGATAAGCTTAGTGAAAAATTAAAAAATCAACCTTTTCACTAAGAGAACGTTTCTGTGAACATAGAAGAATAGTTGGTAATTCAATTAAAAATGCTAAGAGGGAATATTACACAGGAGAAGTTATGGAATGTAGCCTAAAAATAACCCAAAATTATTCTGGGGAATTGTAAATGAGCTTACGGGCAGAAAAGGTAAATAAGGACAATTTCCATTAGATAAATATTTATCTGTAAATTCCAATGTTTCAGACACGCTAAAAGAACAAGTAGCTAACGATTTTAATATTTTAATGTTTTCTTTGCTAGTGTTGGTAGGTGGCAAATTCAACTCGAGCTGCCTCATTCTGCGCAAGTCGGTGATGAACTGCAACGCCATCTTGAGTTGCCTCCTGCTGTTGACGAGATGGGACCTCACCCAGAACAAGACCGATCAAGACCAGCAAATCATACTCCATGGCCATTGCACCTCGAGCTGCCTCATTCTGCGCAAGTAGGTGATGAACTGCAACGCCATCTTGAGTTGCCTCCTGCTGTTGACGAGATGGGACCTCACCCAGAACAAGACCGATCAAGACCAGCAAATCATACTCCATGGCCATTGCACCTCGAGCTGCCTCAATCTGCGGAAGTCGGTGATGAACTGCAACGCCATTTTGAGTTGCCTCCTGCTGTTGACGAGATTGGACCTCACCCAGAACAAGACCGATCAAGACCAGCAAATCATACTCCATGGTATTGCACCTCGAGCTGCCTCATTCTGCGCAAGTCGGTGATGAACTGCAACGCCATCTTGAGTTGCCTCCTGCTGTTGACGAGATGGGACCTCACCCAGAACAAGACCGATCAAGACCAGCAAATCATACTCCATGGCCATTGCACCTCGAGCTGCCTCATTCTGCGCAAGTCGGTGATGAACTGCAACGCCATCTTGAGTTGCCTCCTGCTGTTGACGAGATGGGACCTCACCCAGAACAAGACCGATCAAGACCAGCAAATCATACTCCATGGCCATTGCACCTCGAGCTGCCTCATTCTGCGCAAGTAGGTGATGAACTGCAACGCCATCTTGAGTTGCCTCCTGCTGTTGACGAGATGGGACCTCACCCAGAACAAGACCAGCAAATCATACTCCATGGCCATTGCACCTCGAGCTGCCTCAATCTGCGCAAGTCGGTGATGAACTGCAACGCCATTTTGAGTTGCCTCCTGCTGTTGACGAGATTGGACCTCACCCAGAACAAGACCGATCATGACCAGCAAATCATACTCCATGGTATTGCACCTCGAGCTGCCTCATTCTGCGCAAGTCGGTGATGAACTGCAACGCCATCTTGAGTTGCCTCCTGCTGTTGGCGAGATGATAAATCAAATACAACATCCCAATTCGCCAGATAATGAAGGGAAAACGTATCATACACTAACAACATTCACGCAACAAAATTTGATCAATTTTGAAGAACAATATCAATTTGGACTGATAACTGACTATATTTCATCAAGTGATGTTAGCAGCACAAAAGATGAAGACTATACAAACGACAATTTGGAAGAGGAAAACTCAGATACAAATTCTAGGGGCTCAGAGTAAAATAAAAACAGCTTAAAAGATAATAGTGTGGTGGCTTAGCGAAATGATCGTGACTCGATGGATTAAAGCTACAGACTTTGCACGTTTCTTCCATACCCTAAATGCAAACAATTTATGGGAGGGTGACCGATTTTCAGGTCCGCCATCTTGAAATACGACGCCTTTTTTGTTTTCTTTAGAGGAATTGAACTATTCATTGAAAATGGCCTAATATCACCCAAAAAGTCTGATTTACGCCATTTTGCATTCAACATATTTTGTTCACAATTAAATTTTCTATAACATGAGATAAAAACCACTTCGATACCTTTAATAGTCTTGAAGATATAAACTGTTAAAGTTAAAAATTTGATATATTTCTCAACGCTAGGCCTACATGTAGTTTTTACTATCTATCACCCAAATGGTCAAGGGTACGTATTTGTTATAATAATATGTTTTGTTCGCAATAAAATTCGCTACAAAATGAGGTGTAGCTTAAATAGTTTTGAAGATGGAAACGGTTAAAGTTATACATTTTATTTATGCCTGTATGCACTATATTGATTTTGCGGAGTATATTAAAAGATCAATTTAATTTTTGTACTAAAAATGAAAATAAACCGTGTTTGTGACGATAATACTGTATTTGCTAAAAAGGATACAATCACTATTACATTCTATATTAAAATAACTTACTTAAAATTATTAAAATTCTCTTGAAAATGTAAGTACCGTAAGACTGTTCATAATTAGAGAATTTCCTCACCACAGTGACCTTTGCAGTTACAAAGAGCCGTACAGACAAGGCACGGTTTTGGACCATTGCCGATCAAAAATGCCGTTGGCGTAAGAACACACAAAAAACCCGCTTCAAGAATGGTGGTTACAGGTAAAGTGGTAAAAGTTTTTTTAAGCTTTAATAAATTGTTATTTAAGAATCATTTTGAATTATTAATAATGCAGAAAGGCGCATATATGATATTCATCATGTATTAAATATTAGTTAGTTATCATAAACGTTCTAACTTTGAATTTGGTAGCTCAAGTTATAATGTTATCGTAGTTTAAAGTTATAATGGATTATGTGAAAAATACGTACAGACCGACAGACGGAAACCGTGGCTAGATAGACCACATTCGTAATGTAATTTTTTGTTTGTTTTGACCTGCTGAATAACCTGAAGAAGTTTCGGCCAACCGAAGCTGGACACCCTGTATAATGAATGACCAGGTGAAACAATTTTCGCGCACGTCGTCAAGTGCTTACTTTGTAACATTTCAAAATGGCGGCGAATGTTTGATTTCAGACTTAAATTTTCAAAACTTCCTACCTCAAAACTATAAAATTTGCAATCAATTTTAGGAGAGTAAAAAAAGATTTAACGTCCTTTAATAACGTATAATTTACTATACAATATCAAACACAAATAACTAATTTATTGTAAGGTTGCAACGAAAATAACGGATAAATGATAAAATTTCAGTAATTAGCTACAAGATTTAAAAAAGCTGAAATTTGCAGTAGTACTTACAAATAAATTTTAACTTGATTTTTTAAACTACCTAAAATACCTACAGGATATTTAAGTAGTGTATTTAATATCCTGAATAAAAAACAAAAACATGATTGTTTTTCCTTAATTTACAGAATATGTATAAAGAAGGAAAAGCCCAAGAGTATAGTATTCAATGTAAATGACAAAAATTAAACTAAATATTCATTAGTTAAGCAAGGGCGTATGATTAACGAATCCCCTGATCAAGCCGGTCGCGATGTAATGTGTTGTGATGTGATGCATGTGGAGGGGATTGCTAACATGCTCGGTGGTGCTCTAACATACAGTGATGGACTGTTCTGGCTAATGGCATTTCGTTACAGTGCTGTCCTGTATTTCATTTTAGATGTGTTTTTTTCACATAGACGAAGAGATGAATTTAGAGGATTGTAATTAACGATAACTCAGTCATTTAGTGTAGGCCATCATAGCGTTCTGTGTAAGTAATAGTATATTTCACTACTAGTCATGAAAGTAGCCAATTTCGGGGCAAAATAGTGTTTTCACCACACTACGACGAAATCACCTGTTTTACAAACGTCAAACGCGGACCGAAACACACTGTTTGCCGCCACAGGACCGAAAACGTTAATGGGGCCCAAGGGCCGAAAGTCAGCTGATCGTTTATTTGCTTGAAACAATGTCAGAACATAACAAAATTATACGGTAATTCAAGACAGGATAGTTACGATCATATGATTTTCATAACTGTGTTTTGTTTTCAAGTGAGTCAAATAATAATCAGTTACTTTTTAATTATTTAGGGTATATTTCATTGTGTATGGTGGTGAAAAATAGCGTTCGCACCTCGGCCGAAAGGGTTTTGCAAAACCTCATTTTCGGCCCTTGTTGTGAAATATACTATTTACTTGCGAGGCGTAAGCCGAGCATGTAAAACACTATCGAGCCCCAAAATGGGACTTTTGTGACGAGTTGTGAACAATGTTTTTCATCACGATGCAAATAGGTAACCAAACTTATAAAAAATCATGCAACATTTTATAATTTAGTAATTTTTCTAAAACACAATACGGCTGAACTGTCTATTTTAGTTCAAAGTCAGCTGGTTGAACTGTCAAAATAGGAACTTCAAATAGGAATTTGGGTTCTGCAAAATTTTGTTTGGGTACCGAAAAGTTTGTTTGAGTACGGAAATGCAATGTTTGGGTCCCGAAAAATCATCTTATCACTGTTTGTTTTGATGTAAGGAAATCAAGGGTTTTCGTAGATCTCAGCTGTACGGTAACGGGCAATTTTCGTATACAGAGTGATGAAAAGTATTTTATCGTATCGTATCGTATCGTGATTATTGAAGTAGTGTTTTATATTTCCACCCATTACAAAGTATCAGTTTTATAATAATGTTACTTATATTTCAGTTGGTGCGTACCAGAACATGATTTAGTTATTAAAGATACAATAAATTAAGTTAAATTTATGATAAATAAATTAAGATGATAGTTTTTTATACCAAATATAATATTTCTGATTCACTGCCAACTTAAGCATATTTTTTCGTATTAAGTCCGTGAAACTCTATATTCTAATCCACCTCAGCTAAATTTAGCCCGGATTAGGTTAGTTGCGATTTTTTGCTTTGCTCACGATGACAATTTGACAGTTTATTTTAATAATAGGTAACATGTTTGAAAATTATCAAAAGAACTAATGGTTCTTTTAATGGCTGCTTGAAAATTAATCTTGTACACTACTTGCAATTTATTTTGAAATGTGAGTTTGTGTGATTAGAGCTAAGCAAATTTACATATTTATAACACAGATAAAACGTGGTATAGATAAAACGTCTCAAACTCCCGCGTATTTTTATAACTCTAAGAACTTATTAACATTCTCTTTAGATTGATAATTTTAGGTCCAATGCCCCAGCCCCTTTCAGTCACCAGCATTAAGAACATTTGCTAATTTTTCAGTTGGCCTATTAGTAAGAAAATCATAATATTATTCTCATATTTTTTAAGTGTATTCCCTATTAACTTCATGCTTTTTTCGAATTCGGCCCGTTCTAACCCGACACAATGATATTTTTTTTTCAGACCCCGAGAAGCTAAACGCACCATTCATTCTCTCGAATATAATATATATGTATTATTTCACACCATACGATTTACCAGCTATCTTGTAAACATTGTTCAAAATAGTACGTTGGTCAAATCACAAACTCTTTAAGAATTGCTTTAAAAATTATTAGATATGCTACTTCTTAATTTCTTACACTATGAACATTAGTCAGGATTATGCTCAGAGTGGTAAATGTCATAAATCATTCTTCCAATCTGTTTTGGTTGTGTGAAATGGTGTTAGCTGATACCGGCCTGTTTGGATTTTGATGGTGGACATCAAATCGATGAGTGGCCATTCTGACTCTGAGAGGCGTGATTGTCTGGCCAATATAATCCTTAGAGCAATATTTGAATTTTATTAGATTGTACATTTCATTACTACAGACGATTTTTTCCTCTGATTGGTTAAGTTTTGCCAATAGTGCAGCTCTTGAACAAGTTTAAATCAAGGAGTATACTTCAAGGATTATATCATGGTGTATATCGAGGGACACATCAAGGCCGATTACAAAGATTGCATCAAATTCTTCTTTGAGACGAGCTGAGTTGAGTTGCGTTGATTCTTCATCTTCATCACAATAAGCTTTACGTTTCGAAATTATATTCTTTAAACTAGGATAATTTCCTGAAGAAAGCTCTGGGAACTTTTGAAATAGATTACGGGTGTCTGGAGAATATTAGTTATGTTGGAACGTTACGAAATCTTTGGCATATTATGAATTTTGCATTGAGTGCAAGTGTAAAATATATATATACATTTGAGACGTTCATGCACACCCAATGCAAAAATAAAAACCTAATAAAAAACCTTGAATACTCTTGCATTATTTAATTAGACTACAAATAAATATTTCCTTGATTCATACAAACTATTCACTTCACTATTTTCAATAAAAAATGCGTAATGAAATATAGCAACATTTTTATCATGTTTGTTTGCTCATCCATTGTACATGCTTTGTCAAATCTGGTAAATATTTCCCAGTTTCCTAAAGTTTTATGTAATAAAACAATAACATTTCAGTGAAACGAAAATGTGACGAAAATCAGCATGTACATTCTAAACGCAATGGCAACGCCTTAGCAATAACTAGGGAGTAAAGGAATCCATTAAATTAATGATCCGTCATTATAGCAGGTAATTAATGGCAATTAATTAATCTCTTAAGCCTCTAATCGCTCATTGTAGCACACCAACAAACACGATTCAACTTGTTGTTTGCTCGATTTTGTGTCAACGAAGATACTGGTTTTGCAGATGATTCTTAGTTATTTTTTACAAAACAATATTTGTATTCATAAATAGTTTTAGTGACAGCAATGAATATTTATATGTATTTATTGGTAAACGTTTAACAAAAAGTCATTTCCAAAGGAGGGCTGATTATTTTTATCTATAAACATTGATTATTAATGGATGATGAATAGTTTTTGTTTTATGGAAACCGATATGCTTTATTAGCTTAGATATCTTGTCTCTTTAATTTTGAATTTGTCTTTTTTATACCTGATTGTATGTCTCTTATTTACCCACCTGACGAAAACTCAACCTCCGCAAAACGTGTTACAACGGGGTAGAAAAAACAGAGAAAACTTCTTGGCCGTTTTAAGAGCCTGAGCGTTTTCTCTTGCAGCAATTGATTGTTTAATCACAGAGAAAGGAGTGGATTCCATCTTCTCTCTGCGATAAAATAATCGCCATCAAGGGACTAGCTTGTTTGGATTATCAGTACTTCAGGCATCTTCGTACTTTTTAAAAAGCTTAATTCAAAGAAATTGTATAAAATTTAAAATAATGACTCTGAAAAAATACTCATAGGCTTTTCAGTACCGTAATTTAATATAAATAACATGATTTATATTTATCTTCCCTCAACGTTAAATTCTTAGTTTAGTTTCAATTGCATTGAGGGACCATTACTACAATATATATTGAGGATTCTGCGCTCATTTGTGTTTATACTAGAACAACTAAATTAACTAGAACAATTCCTAACGAATTTCTAAAATATGTTTCTTATATTATATATTTCTTATATATCTTATATTTCTTATATCTTCTTTTTAATAACGAATTTCTTATACCACATGTCCGGTTACGTCTACCGGTAAAATAATACAAACAAGAACTACTAGTACTTTTATGCCAAACTTAAATTATTAAAAATAACTCTCTGTGTTTGAAAAGAACGATGAAAGATTTAAAAAACGGGATTATGTCTTGAATAACAACGTATTCCATCCTTTAAATGAATAATTAATAACAAATTCATTTGTATGGGTAACTATGTATCCAATACGTATACCTGTACTGGGCGTTCAAAAAGCCCCATGTGTAATTTTTTGAAAACAATTACTGGATATAATAATACAATAATAATGTACAAAAATTTATTCTTTGCTCCTTGAGATAAACTACCATTTTGAAGGACACTATAATTTCCTTCCTCCCTAAAGGGGACTACCATGTCAGGAGAAAATCGTATTAATACAAGTATGAACCTCAGATGGTATTTATGTTACGCTCAAACCCCCAAATTCGGACAATGTTCGGAATTTCTACCCACTCCGGGACGAGGACACTCTAAAATACTCAAACTGCGGAGTGAACATTTTATTCGGACATTGTCAGACAAGAAATACCCAGACCGCGGTGTGGGTAAACGCATTTGCTCAACCGCCGAATTCATCGTCGGCGTTTGAGTAATTTTAATACCCATATTGCGAAGTGGGTAATTCCTATTTGCTAAAACGCTGAAAAAATTACCGCGAGTTCTAAAATTCACCCAATCTTTCCAAACCAAGAGAGGGGGTTAGATGAGATAGACCCCCCGCAATGGGGTTTTAGATATTAACGTAGATACCTAAGATATACAACTCACGCAAAACAGTTTTAATGGAATTAGACACGAGCTCTAAAATAAGCCGGATTTGTCCAATGAGTGGGGCAAATTATTATTTTTATTTTGTCGTTTCAGGAAATAAATAAAATTCGATATCTCACTCATATTCCTTAAAACATTTTGATACAACTTGTCACGTGGCTTCATCTAGTAAAAATTGTTTTATATATCAGCCTACCCCGGTTTTTACAGATCTGTATACTCCTTACTCATGCCACCCTTAAAAATTATTTAAACCTCTATTTTCTCCTTATTTCTTTATGTAACTTTAAAATTTGTGTCTTTATAGGCTTCATATAGTTGACATCTACTGGACATTTATCCAAAACCGAACAATACATAAATGCCTGATGCAGCAAACCTGCATACTCCTTCACCACATTATCCTTCCAGTGAAAACAAAACGTCATATACAGTACATCCATTGCTTATAATTGGTGACAGATAATTTTAAAAAATTTTGAAATTTACTGAATACGAAGGTTTGCTGCAACGGGTGTGTTTTGCAACGGTAATAGGTAAGGAGGTAATATTGAAGCCCTTTTGATCACATTGTTTATTAAACCAGAAGAAAAAGAGGAAAACTGTAAAAAGTTGGGAAATCTATTAATCTTTACACTTCATATATCTAAAAATATTACCTCACACTAGAAAATATGAGAATGATTTTCTTTTGTGAATTGTTAGAACGATGACTGTGTTGTTCAATTGATACGAAAAAATGGCTCTTTCTTTCTTCTCTCTCAACGCCTCAACGCAAATATCACGCATGCTCATTTTTAGTTTCCTGTGTCCAACCACTCTTTGTATGACATGAGGGAGAACGTATTATTTCATTCGCTTTATTTATACTAGAATACACACAGTAATTAAAAATAATAACTTTAATGTTTTCCTAGTAATTAATAGTTTAAGTTAAGTTGGAAATAATATGGAAATATGGAAATCAACGATTTTTATGCTTCAACTATTCTTGAGTTTGCACCGTGAGGAATATCCAATTATCCAATTACTAACTTTGGTCGCCACTTTCTGGATAAATACGTTTAGAAGTTTTAAATGAACGGTTTTGCAGAATATATTTCATTTAAATTGTCAGCCTCAAAAATGATAATGCTGAGAAAAATATAATCAAGTAATGTTAATCTTACGTCTAAAAGTAGTAAAGTGATCGAGAAATAAATTCTTTAAAGGCTTATTACAAATCTTTAATTGATAATTTAACTTAACTTAATTTAACTCCTGATACACCTGATTTATTTTATAAATTAACAATTTTATCACGATTGAATAAAGTGATTATTTAAAGTACTAGTACAACTGACAGGAGGGTCATATATCGGTTTTGAATGTTTTAGTGCACGCAATTGACAGATGATGGGCAGGTCTTTACATAGGGTTGCGGCAGCTCTGAGGGTTTGGATGTCACGGACAAAGGACAGTTACGTAATTTCTTAAACACGAGAAAGTAAATAAGGTTCCTCGCAATGTGATCATAATATTATTAGAGTACTAAAAAATAAGTAGAAATTTTTCATATTACTATTTAAGGACAGTTTTAAAGACAATAATATTGTTAACAGGCTCGTTTATTAGAAACTAGTTCTAAACATATATTATAATTGTAAGCATATTATTTAAGGATCCAGATCCAAGTTTTATACTATTTACTCTATATTTAAAGTAAAATAATACAAAAATTGGGCCGATAGTTGGAAAAATAATAATTTAATTTTAGCTAAAACCTGTGGAATAATAATACCCCGTTGCAGCAGACCTGCATACTCAGCGAATTTCAAGTGCAAAACAACATATTTCGATCAAACATAGCGAGATTTGACATGTTTTTGTAAGCTCCATAAGAATAACATGGGGAATGAGTATGCAGGTTTGCTGCTACAGGTATATTAAAACTGGGTGGTTTTAATTCAATATTTAGTAGATCTGAACTAGAAGAAGCCATTTACCAAGTTTTATCAAGATATGTTGAGAAATAAGCGAGATATAGAATTTTACTTATTTCCCATAAGGTTAACATTGGGACAACGTACTGTGTTTACCACTTTCAATATCTCGGTAACCAATGGACATAGAGCTATGATTCAAAATACTAAATTGTTTGTTTTTTTGGGCTGATTTCAATGGTGCCAATAAAAATTCGAAAAATTTTATTTTTCTATGTAAAAATTTCAAAAAACCCATTTTTGGGGGGTTTACCCCCCTTAACCCTCCCTTCCGGTGGTCCGATCGGGCTGGTTTACGAACTCGTCCGAATAATTACTACTTTACACGTCTATGCCAAATTTCATTCCGATTGGACCATTTTTGCGCAAGTTATCGTGTTTAAAGACACATATATATATATATATATATATATATATATATATATATATATATATGAAAGTGAACGAATGGTGTTTTTGGCATCTGAGGACCTCAAAAAGAAAATTTATGATGGTTTTAGGCTTAGGTCTTAGCATGAGACCTACGGTAACAGCTTCTTCCCTATAGGGGAAATTCGCTAAAACGATACAACGGTTTATTTATGTGGTTTATTACAGAGCAACAAATCATGACTCTGGAACAGCATATGCTGATAGCTCTTACATTGTTTTCAAGTTGTTATTAAATAGTCTTTTATTCACCAAGTCCGTTGCCTAAACCACAATACCTTAACTCTTCTTTAATTACGTTGTTTGTTGTTTGCTGCACGTTCTATGAAAATGGTAAATATGCCAATTTTATGTTGTTTTACGAAATACTTTTGCTAAGGAAATAGTAGACAACAATACCATTATAATTTAAAACTAAACTTGAAAAAGTTATGGTTTAATTTTATATACCCATTACACTTACAATTTTCTTAAGTACATTGCCCTGTAAATTATACTTACATTTTTAATTTTCATACTTAGTAATAAACAGATGCTTTTCATATTTATTATTTTCATGATTTTTCTATTACATCATAGCCCATTATCATGTAATCCATATTACTTTGATTGCAAAAGTATTTTATGGGGAAATTGTCTCATCTTTATTATTTTTGTAATCAGGAGGAAAACTTTATTTTAAAGCAAAATAAAATTTTAAAGGTTGGTATTTAAAATAGTGGCCTGGGCATTGTACTTGAAAAATAAAAAAATAAAGTACTTATGCCGCTATTTGAAAGTAGTACAAAAAAAGGGTCACTCCTTTCATTATCATTTTCAAACTATTGAAAAAAGTTTGAATATACGTTATTTACCTAAAAATACGTTGACGTAAAACACAACCAATCGAAATAAACATTAAAATTAAATTAAATAGCCCTCCCTCGATTTTGATCCATATTAAATTAGTGTCCCGTTCATCGGGTCGATTGAAACAACAATATTGCTGCCTTCAAGTTATTAAAACGTTGATGAGTAAGGTAATTGACCCAAAAATGATTCAGTATAGTATGTAATATTTTACTACGAACCAATAGTGATTCTTATTCTCCTAAGTTTGTTGTGAAATATTATTTGAATTATTCTAATAAAATATAGTAAAACATTTGAAAAGTAAATAACAATTCGTTACATGCTTTGACCAAATATAACCCTATGTTTATTCCCCCTATTTTAATCAAACATATTAAGTTCTTAACATGATTTAATTTGTTGTAAGTTGAAAGTATTTTTCCAAATTTTTTTAATCGCCAGATTTTAAAAGCGTTCGTTCTGATCTAGCTAAGAAAATCCCAACACATTATGCATATTTTGACGTATCTTTATAATTTTAGTCAATCTGCTGGTGAATTTTCTTCTTATTTATAAAAGGCCATTCTCATTCTCACCTTCATGCGGAGGAATTGGACGCTACCAAATTGTCTCGTCTGATATCCTTTGATCTCGGACTTAGCAAATATCCTAGAAAAATAGCAAAGGAACGTTAATCCTAGAAAAATAGCAAAGAAACGTTGCCTACCTTTGAAACGATGTTAACCTTTTTGAATAAAAACAATTATTTTATTTCAAAAAGGGTTTGGTTTTCAAGAAGGGAAGTTTATTGAAGATGCCCTTGTTGCATTCTTGAAAGCAATATAAATAAATAAATAAGTTAAATAATTCATTTAACCCTATCCATCTTAGTAAACAATTTTCAACTTTATTCATCGCTAAAACTATATATTCTTGGTAAATTATGACCGAAAAAAATGTATACTCACTAATTTCTAGTAAGATCAATCATTTATCCCTTGATAATTCTTCAAAAGCTTTTTATGAAAATAATTTCTAATAAGGAAAGGTTGGAGCACACTTGGACTCTTTTTCTTGAACTTTAAGTTCTTTCGTCGTGGCATTCATACATAATATGTATAACTTAATGTATGTCTTATATATTAAGTCCTGAAAATGGTTTTTATTAGAAGCACAGCATTTTCTGTTTCACTAGAACCACCTTAAATTTAGGCAGGTATCAAGTTGTTCCAGTTCCTATTTAACGGCACATTAGATGTTTTATAGTAGTGTGCACCGTGAATATTGTAAATTAAAAAATGTCTATTTCCAAACTTTCAAAATTTTTTATTTCAACAAAAAAATGGCTTAACGTGTATGAAAATACACGTGGTTTTAGTGTGTGGTAATGCAATACTTTCAATCTTTTAGTTTCATTTTTTTGTACTATATTATATTGTTATTTATTTCTTTAACCACATCTAACATATCAGCTTGTTAAAATGTCACATTCCGTTTCTTATCATACTTTGTTGTATGAATGCTTTATGTTTAATTTGATTTTTTTGTACTGTAAATTGTTATGTTTTGTATTTAATGAATATTAGTTCAAATAAATGTTAACAATTGTCTTGCAGCTTGATTAAGTTTAATGGCGAACCCATGAAAGGTTTTTCCAAGGTTATCCATACTTATTTTTTCCCAAAAGATGCATAGCCTATTAAGTAAGTTATAGTCTCACTCTTACGTTCCTAACTGATGTATATGTTTGGTTATACATATTGAGTTTTATTATTAGAACCACATATTTTATACACAGTTATGAATATTTCTGATCGTGTCTGCGTGTCTGAGTTAATCAAGAGTATAACTATATGTATACTTTTATTCTGTTGATAAAAATAGTAAAAACACGTTAATCACTGTTATATTACCGTTAATCAATGATCAAGATGTGTTTTCTTTCCCTCTCTAGTTTATGACATTTTGCAGTGTCAGAGGAGAGTATATTTATAGTATATCCGCGTAGGGATGCAACATTTGAAACAATTGCTGGGAGTTGGCAACAAGCTTGTGGGCTGCACATTCATGTGATACATGCGCTGTTTTATGGCTCAGATGCACAGATTGATCCAGTACGTTTATTTTGAACTGGACCCACTTATTTTTATAGGACGAATTCGTTTGCATTCAGTCATATGAAAATAAACAGAATAACATTCATAAACAGAGTATTTACTCATTTGATTTGTTGTTCAGAGGTGTGATGTTAAATCTTCCATTTTTACATATTCCGTAGTAGGTGTTAACAGTTTGGTTATCTGAGCAAATATTAACTTTCGCCACGACACTTCTAAAATCAGGATTGCCATACAGCTTATGATGTATTTACTTCCCATGGATTTTATGTAATATATTCTTTCCAAAGTTCAATTGTATAGTGTAATCAGATATAAACTAAATGCGGAATAGACTAGTATAGCATTAAAATTACTGACTAGTGTTTATAGTGGTCACTCTTAGCACAAATGTATTCTTAAAGTATTGCTAGAATTATCTCTATTTCCTTCTATAAATGATGAAAAGAGAACTCTGGATCGAAAACTAATCTCTGCCTACTGAATAGATGACTCGATTTACATAAACATTGTTTTGAAAGGCAATGACAGCGGAGATAGTATAATTAGGACAGAATATGGAATGTCGCCTTATTTGTGATCCTATGTACTGGTTGGTACCTGATTTCAAATAAGAGTAGGTTTATAAGGTTTTATTTTAAACAGGTCATACGGGTCTTTAAATACCCCCGTTGCAACAAACCTGCCTACTCCAGCGAATTTCACAATAATTTCAATTTTTTTACCCACCTTAATTGAAAATTTCTATAAAGTTCTATTATAAGCTCTTTAGATGCACTACTGTAAATCCTTTGATTCAGACACAACCAACGAATTACAATATAATATTGTAATTCGTTGGTTGGTACCTATTTACAAATGGGTTATATTATAACCCATTCATTTTGTTATATGTTCTCAATGATAATAGTAGTTTTCATTACTAGAAGCGAAAGTGGCTTTTTTTGGTACGAGATCGTAATTTACCAAAAATGCGATCGAGTACTTAGGAGACACTTTAGCTCCGTGTGATGAACAACTATTTTCATCATTATGTATAAATAACCATTCAATCGTTAAAAAATTAGACTACATAAATTTGAGGTTATCCAAAATAGTCATCGTCATTTACACATCTGTTAGTTGTTTACAAACACAAGTTAAGAAATCGTTCAACCTTTCAAACGGAACATAAACAAATTTTGACATTAGAGTACGGCAAAATTTACCATATGTTTTTTCAGTACCCCTATTTGAAGTGATCCAAAAACTATCATTTTGCGTACGATTTATTGAACTAAAAACGGCTGTTTTTCGGGACAGTGTGATGAAAACTGTATTACTTTATTATCATTATTAAAACAGCTTTACTTGATTTTATCATTGTGTTTATCGCTATATCTGTAAATCCTTTAGTTTAGACAAAACCAACCAAATACAATACGTAACCAACTCACTTTGTTATATGTTCACAATAGTGGAGTTGTTTCCAATAAGTTTTCATCTTTATTAGAACTTTTTTCTTTATTTTATCATTGAGTTTATCGCTGTTTTGGAGCGAAAATAACGTACAGGGCATCTCCAATACCTCTGAAGCCTTTTCTGGATTTTTTATTGCATCAAAGCTAGTGTAATTTTTATTATAATCATGTCTCTCATGTCTATTTTTCGTCTACCTGGGAACATTATGTTATTTTTATTATGAGACCTATTTTAGCGTAGAATATTATATCCCTCTATATAACATTTAAAAAATGCGGCCATTTGAAAAAGCTATACTTTTATAATTTAAAATCTAAATATTTTACAGCAAATGAAAGCTAAAAAAAGTTATGGATGATAAAATATTCATTCTAAGAAAGTAATATTAAAAAAATATATTACTTGACAATACCCATAAAATACTCAGAAGCAATTTCCTTATGAAATGCTTTCATAAAAAGAGTATTAGTTTTGTTTGTTCACAACCATTGGGATCTCATAAACTATAAGAGAAACAGGGAAGGTGAAATTAGCAATGTAAAGTGCAATTATTAGACACGTATATTGGCGATAAGCAATTGAAAATATTCCATCAATCTCGTTCGGTACGCTCAAAAAACATTTTTACTTCAAAACTGAAACTGTTCATAACTTGCCTATTTTCAAATGAAAAATTAAAAGGGATCAAATTAACATGTATTTTTTACGTAGAAACTAAATATTTAGATAAGAAGGCGACATCTTGTTTGGTTTATCGAAGAAAAATTATTTTTTGAGGGTGGCGAACAAGTAGTTTGGTGGGATATTTTTGATTGCTGATCGCCAATTCACTTGCCTCATTTTTTCGCATCACTTTACTAAATTAACCCTCGCTATATTTCTTATTGCTTACAAGATTCCAATGCTGAGAGTGCTCAAAATTTGAACTCACAGTATACATTTTTCGTTTTCAAAAAAAGTGCAACTATGAGAACTTGTCTTAAAATACGTTTTGGTACGTAGTCTATAACGTTCAAGCCCTCAATCGTCGGAATATAATATGCCGCTAAAAAAAAAGAGTTTGATTACAAATTATTTACTTAAAAATACGTTAACGTAAAATTCAACCAATCGAAATAAACATTAAAATTCAATGAAATACCCCTTCCTTCTACTTGATGCAAATTAATATTAGTGTCCCGTGCAATATTGTTGTCGTTAAGTTATTAAAACATTAATGGGAAAAGTATTTGACTAAAAAATGGTACTGTATAATATGTAATCATTTACTACGAAACAATAATAATTCCTTTTTACCTAGGTACGTTGTGAAATATTATTTAAATTATTCTAACAATACCTTTGTTGGAATAAAATATAGTAAAACATTTGAAAAGTAAATGAGAATTCGTATTATCCTTTGACCAAATAAAGCCCAATGTTTATTCCCCATGTTAACTAAACAAATAAATTCTTAACGTGATTAATTTAATTTGTTGAACATTGTAAGTATTTTTGTTCATATCATTCGTCACGTTTTAGGATTATCTTATTAGAAAACGAGATGCTAAAATGACTTCATTAATGATGACTAAAATGATAATCATTAATAAATAAATTCATAATTTTGGAGGAAAGAACAAACGTGTTGTTTCTTTGATTAGCATTTTCAAACTATGAAAGAAAAGTTCCTATAAATTGTTTACCAAAAAATACGCTTACGTAATATCGAACTCTCAATATAAATATTAAAATTCAATAAAATGGCACTTCACTCCACTTGATGCATATTAAATTAGTGTCCCCTGCAGCGGCTCGATTGAAACATCAATATTGCTGTCTTTAAGTTATGATAACGTATGATGGGAAATTAATTAATGATGGGGAATGAAACGTATTGACTCTTAAATGATACAGTATAATGTGTAATACTTTCAATACGAACCAATAGCAATTCTCTTTTACTTAAGTATATTGTGAAGTATTATTTACATTATTCTAATGTTATCTTTGTTTGTTAAAAATATTATAATGATAAAGTAAGATCAGTGCGATCTTTAGATCGCAACAAGACCCGGGTAAGGACCGGACCGTTTCCGATCACAATACTAAAAAATGCCAATGGCGTAAGAAAACACACTCGAAAATACACTCAAGATTACGTCATTGAATGTCGATGTCGAACCTTTTTTTAAATTAACCGCAAACTACTCGCACTTCCATCACTACACCATTACATTCTGAATTGTTGATTAGTGAGGTAATTAAATGGACAATGTCTCAATCGGGCGAGTAACTGGTTTGACAAATGGTCTAAGTACACAATGGCACAAACTGTTAATTGTCATCTAGCATAGCCAATGGACCATTGAGGCTGACACATCATTAGTCGTACTAATTGCCTCTCATCTATTGTGGTTAAGAACAACAGCGCTGTAAAAATTAAAACAAAATAAATTTAAATTCATAAAAAATTCTGTACACTTAATGACTGGCTAATATCAACTTTAAATAATAACCAACGTTCTTTGTATGTACAATGTAATGTAATTTCTTGGTGTGACAAATTTCTTACAATTTAACAACACATATTTAATTTTTGTCTTCTACCTTTATTTTGTTTTTTATGCACTAAAAATTATGTTTCCAACAAAATTGTGATTATTGACAAGTATTGACGATTTCAAAAGAGTGCAATCAAGCTTATTTAATGATGTACCGATTGAAATGTGCCCGTTGCAATTCTGCCACCCGAAGCAAATGTAGTTTCAACGTTCCGCGTGGAGGGAAATCACGTGACGGATATTGAGGTAGTTTGTCTGCATCAACCTCGTCTACCTCACTTTGGGCGATACATGTCATGCAAGGGAGTTGACTACTTATTCTGAAATGTTGCGACCTAATCAATATTTTTTCTCATTTGATCGAACAAATTTTAAATTTTGATCCCAACGAATTAGAATATTTATAAACATATTTCAACACAACGTAAGTGAGTTATTTTTCTCTCACAAATAAAATAGGGAATTGGGTATCCGGATTGTTGCTAAAGGTATGTGAAAACTGAGTGATGGTAAGGCAAGAACCAATAGATCTCGAAGATGCCATTTACCCAGATGCCAAGTTTTATCAAGACTTTATTTTTAGAAAATAAATTCAAAAAATAATGAAGTTTATAATGACATAAAGAAGTTAATGATAATGAAGTTATATTTATTTCTCATTAATAAAACATTTAGACTAAATTTATTATTTTTACTAAATAAAATACTAAATGTACAAAAAAAATACTAAATGTATTATTTTTAGCACAACTGATCGTTTAGCAAACCAAAATTAGATCATATACACTTTTCCTTGTGAAAAAAGTAAACCTCATTTCAGGAGGGGGGGAGCGGGTCCCCTCTTGCAGAAAATGCAGTGGTGTAAGTTGGTGGCGCAATGGGTGGCGCGCAAGATTTCAGAGGAAACGGTAGCAATCTGGCTATCTAATAGTCCAAGAGGTGTCAGTAGCTTTCAGCAGTACTGTTCTTTGTTGTACAGAACCGGCCCAAACCTTGCTTTGCTTGATGACATACCAGATAAATTAGCCATGTATTTGGGGAATATAAGGTTAACAAAGGCCGCCAATATCTTACAAAACTCTAGCTATTTTCGATCTTGTTTGGGCAATTACCACATAACATGTTTGTAAAAAATGTCATTATGATCGGGCCGCTGTCTCGAGAGATCGCGTTTTGAATGCACCTACATAAATACTGACAAACTTAAAGTTCCGTGACAAACAGAAGAATCGCTAAACGCATTTGATGTTGCTAGCTTTTTATTTGTTCAAATCGCATTGAAAAGTTATAACCTTATAATAGTTACTCAGGGCTACTAATTAGTAGCCCTGATAGTTACTAGTAAAAAACAAACAATTTTCCAACAAATGCCAATTTTTTTATACTAATAAGATCAATGTTAAAATTATTTTTATAATCTGCACGAAAATCAGCCGTTTTCCGTTTCCTAAACAGAGCGAAAAATCGCATATTTGACTAGAACAAAAAAATCAGGACTGAAACAAATCGCGAATTGGGCAGTAAAAATGCGTTTCTGCAAGAATCTCACTCATCCAGAAAGTACACATGAGAAACAAACTATTAATTAATATAAATATAATATGATTGCTGAGGTTACCCTGACCGGATATTATTTGTTCATTCAGTTAAAACGACAGTACTGTAATACCTTATTCCAGAGGAAATTTGCTAAGAAAATCAAATTTTAAAAAACGAATTTCTAAGAATCGCCGTTAATAGTCCGTAATTCATTCGAAAAGCTAATCTCTTTGAGGAACTCGGACTAGACCAAACTGAAGATTTAATTATGAAAACCACATGAACAATTTCCTAGAAAACTGCAAAATGTCCCCGGAGCCGTTGAATTTAATTTGGACCAACCAACGATGGTAAGGCGCTTAAAAGTAAGGCTTCCTAAAGATGCTATGCCTTTTGAAGAGTCCGACATTGAAGGGGTCGATGATTTCCCATAAGGATATTATTACTTAGTTTGATCTTTTAGAAAACGCGTAAACTTATAAATAATTTTTCATTGTAGTTACCCAAAACAGTAGAGTAGCTACAGTGCTCTGTAGTTTGTAGTTTTTTTTGTTAGTTTGGTCATTGGGTTGTTCGTTCGCCTTTGAACGAAGCGAACCCAATCACTGTTATTTTGTTCTCTTTTGTTACTCATTCTGAGAATAATTTTTTTTACATAGGACCGGGTTGAAAAAACTAGAAAAACATTAGCGCTGCATTGCTGTTTGCAAGGTGAAAAGGGTTGTTTGTAAACAATAGATATGTAAACATTGTAAAATGCAATTTAACCTCAAAATCAACTATAAGGTAAGAATTACAAAGATAAAAATCTTATTCCCACATTATGATAAAAAACGTTGTTCAACTCACAAGCAAAAATGTATTTTTGGTACTTAATCGTTTTAAAAGCTCGGCTGAGCAAAAAAGTACCACTTTTGCTCCTTGTAATGAAAACTCCTATTAAAAACGTTACTTTACTAGTCAAATATAATTTTATTTTCTGTCTTAACACTTTTTAGACAATACTAAAATATAGTCACACATTTGATTTTCCCACTGCAAAATCCAGCATGTCAGAAAAAGATACAAGATCTGTTTACTGCTGTGTTAACAAAAACTTAGTTTAACACCATCCGTCACTAAATCCAACATTCTCTCACAATGAAACCATTCATACATATGAATAAAAAACAATGCATACGTATTTTGCAATGTAACATAAAAACCTGAATAAAACATTACTTAACTAGAGCCGAAGGAAGGACCACCCTCCCCACACAATCCGAGCTACCACTGAGCCGCGAGGAACTCGTCCACAGAGTAGACAGCACGCGGGGAGAGCAAACGTTTCTAGTGAGATGTCACTCGATGTGGGTTTGTTGTAGTTCTGAGTTGAACGGGAAACTTATTAAATTTGACACCAGCTTGAGGGGCAAACGATGGTGTGATACTGTATTTAGACTGTCTTATTTAGTAATAATGACTAGAAAGCTTTAAAAATACCTTTGACCACAACCCATCTCCTATTTAATGAAGTTAATGTACCACTTCATTATTCCCAAAATAGAGTTTATATAACTCATATCTAATAATGTAAATGGATTATTGGTGTTAACGCAACACCAGTAAAACTCCTAATATTGACATTGTTAAAAAAAGTCCCTTACGAATATTTGCTGATTTAATTAAAATACGACGTTCAAAGCCCGTGGAATTTGTTTTAATTCCGTAATTAGGATCCAGAAACATTAGCATACTCAATTTGCAGATTAAAATTCCATATAGCTTTTAGGGGCTTATATTAATTACAAAATGAACTGTAATTGTAGTGCATTTAACCTCAATTATTTTAAAGTGCATTATCTGGAGCAGAACAAACTGTATATCTTTTCGACCAAATACTAATATAATATAAAAGTTTAGTTAAAAAACAAAAAACAAAATAAAAACAAGTAATTAGATGGGAAGTTACGAATATCTACAAAATGGGTAAAACTACTCTTTATATCAATTACTTTGAGGTTCATGGTATTGTACACTTTAAACTAGAACATAATAATAATAATTTAATATCAGGTTAAAAAATAGAACATTTCTTTGAACATATTTCTCTAATTTGCACTTAAAAATCTAAAATCGTTAGCGAATGCGCACAAAATACATCACAAAGTGAGAGCCGATTATGCTTAGCTATTAAAACCTCCTTTCCGCTTCTTCTTCAACTATAAGATTATGAGTAAGCTTCCAAGTTTTTGTGAAGTCATGAAATATGAAACATTTGATTTGAGCGATTAATTTTTTTTCGCTAAAATATCACCTTTCCATGAATATAAAAATAGTTACATATTAATGTCAAGAAAAATTCTGAACAATTATATCAATTACAAAGGGGACTAAACATATTATATGCAGAAAACTCTGTACTGTCATTGTTCAGGATTAAGAAATAAAAACACGGCAGTAGCATCTTAGCAGTGATTGTACGTCTGTCAGACCAGGATGTTGTTTCATCTCTCTTGTGCGCTCAGATCCAGCCTGAAGTTCAAAGTGCTTTCCTAATTATATAAAACACTTTAACAAAAGACTTTATCGAAATGTGTGCTGGAATAAATTTGCAATAAATCATCAAGTGACCACCAGTGTAGTAAATTATGATTTTGTCTCAATTTAATTAGTATTTTGTGTTTGAGAATTTATTCTTAACTCATTTACTCTATGTTTTTCACTTGATCAACACTAAAGATAACAGATTAGATAATAATCGGGATTTCAATTAAAAAGTAAGTCATGTATTATGTAAGCTCAATTGATGGTACTTTCATAAACATTTGAGGAAGTAAACAAATTAACATGAATTGTAGGTAATTTTTAAATTTTCTTTAGGTTTTTGCGTGCCATAAGTCCGTGTTGAGGTCGCGGGCTTTGTTTGCATATCGTGGAAACGAGGCCGTATAACATGGTACTTCCTTATCTCGCTGAGCCAGGCTGATGAATATACTTCCACTCAACCAACCCTCATTTGATGAATATGCACTCAGATCCTGGAGTGAGGGATTAGCGTCACGTATTACCACACTAGATTTTTTTGATATGTGAGATTAAATATTACAATAAACTGTAAGTCACCTTAACGTCATCCAGTTCTGTGTAGGTCGTATTTTAGTGCGACCTAGGTTTCAATGCGATTGCATTATCTTCAGGCATACGAAAATGTTCAGTCCATTAGACGTCGTTGAAAAAGTTAAAAACTTGCACAAATAGATTTGACACATTTAACATTAAACACAAACACGGACATTGAGAATAAAAACACGGACATTGAGAATAAAAACCGATCGGTTTTTATTCTCAATGTCCTTGTTTGTGTTTTATGTTAAATGTATCAAATCTATTTGTGCAAATTTTTAACTTTTTCAACGACGTCTAATGGACTGAACAACTTCGTATGCCTGAAGATAATGCAATCGCATTGAAACCTAGGTCGCACTAAAATACAACCTACAAAGAACTGGATGACGTTAAGGTAACTTAAACCTACAATTTACTGTCCAAACCAGTTCAGGGACTAAAACCCTCATATATACGATGTCTAAGATAATAAATATTACAATTCATTTATGTTCTGGTATGTGCGATTTGTAAGAAAATCGTCACGTATACGTAGGAAGATAAATACGACTGTATCAAGGTTGCTACAAAAAAGTTCTTTCAACCATTCGATAGTTAATAATTAAATATGCTCATGTTTATTGTGATATAAATGTTGTACACACACCCGCGCGCGCGCGCGCGCGCACGCACGCACACGCAGCAATTCTTGGTTATTAACGTAAGTTACAGAATCCATCACACATTAGGATCAACAGGAATCTATGATAACAGAGTATTGAATGTAATACTAAGAATTATGAAAGCACATAATGCAATTTAGCACTAAAATACAAACCCTTTACCCAGTCTCTATAATATTGTATTTAATTATAATGGTTTTATGACTTGCCTTAATCACAAGATTTAATTCATTAAAAGCTTCTTAACTTATATAATTCAAGTAGGCTGTAGAACAATTTCTTAGGGCGGTGGGGGGGGGGGTTGAAAACTAAGAAGATTTTCGAGGCAAGTTCTCGTTTAATTTCACAACATAGGGATAGAGAAACACTTTTTATTTCTCAAAGGTTATTCCGATTCAATTTAATTATTGTAAGGAATAAAACTCTGTCTCAAGCTGTGTAATTATTTCTATTTCAGAATACTTTTAAAACCAGACATGCCGTGTAGTTCATCGTCATTATAATGTAATAAGATCACAAGGGCTTAGAAATCGAGAGTAATTTGAAGCACAAATTAGGCGCACGGCAAAAACTCTAAATTTATCAAATAGCCTACTAACATTGAACTACTTGGATTCGATTTTTCTCATGCACATAGCTTAAAAAATGGCATTGACATTTCAAAATTTGTTGCATTCAGTAATCATACAATTTTATGATATATTTGGCATAACTATTAGAACGCCTGAATTCCCAAACCACTTGTTTGAGGCTGTTGTTGCTTGCCTTTGTAGCTTGTTCCATAAACTCCATA